>CM046953.1:131215883-132525740 GCA_025698515.1 Gossypium sturtianum
TTTCCAAAAGTTATTTCCCGAATTCATTCTTTTTGTCTTTGCATCTTAGCTTAGTAAGTAGATTAGTTTTAGTTTAACAACCATCACTCTATATTAAGGCTAAATAATAAAAAGACGGTGAGTATTGGTACTTTTAGTTCCTTTGGGTTCGATAATCTGGTCTTGCCTAAACTATACTACTGTTCGATAGGTGCACTTGCCTGAGTCATTGTCAGAGTTAGTTTCCAGGTTCGATCATTCTTTTATAAATTTTAAAATTCTGATTTACAGCGATCAAGTTTTTGGCGCTGTTGCCGAGGAACTAAAATATTAAGAAAACTCTAGTTTTATTACTTTAGCCATTATTTTTATTTTTTCACAATTTATTTTTATTTTTAGTTTTAATTTTAAATTTTGCTAAATTTTATTTCTTTCTATTCCTAGCAGGTACCTCTAGTTTATGACTAGAAGGAACCCGAGAGGACCTTTAGAATACGACAGTGACATTGAAGCTACCGCTCGAAGAAATCTTAGAGAAATTAGGCGAGCCCTAAATTACCAAGGAGAGCGAGAAGACCGATCCAATCCTACTGAAGGGATGGACGAAAATAATCCACCACCACAAAACGATGTGGCGGATCAGAATGCTCCTCGTACTATGTTTGATTATGCTAAACCGCATTTAACAGGAGCCGAATCTAGTATTGTTAGGCCTGCTATAGCTGCTAATAATTTTGAACTAAAGCCTAACACTATTAAAATGATTCAACAGTTTGTTCAATTTGATGGTTTGCAGGACGAAGACCCAAATACTCATATAGCTAATTTCTTAGAGTTCTGTGATACCTTCAAAATAAATGGTGTTTCTGATGATGCCATACGTCTTCGGTTATTTCCCTTTTCACTAAGAAATAAAGCTAAACAGTGGTTAAACTCGTTACCACGAGGGTCAATCACTACATGGGAACAAATGACCGAAAATTTTTTATTAAAATATTTTCCACTGGCCAAAACGGCCAAATTACGTAATGATATATCTTCTTTTGTGCAGATAGATTTAGAGACATTATACGACGCATGGGAGAGATACAAAGATCTCTTGAGGAGATGCCCACACCACGGATTACCATTGTGGCTCCAAGTCCAAACTTTTACAACGGTGTGAATCCTTCAACGAGGCAATTAATTGATTCAGCCGCCGGTGAAACCCTGAATAATAAAACTCCTGAGGCAGCCTATGAGTTTATTAAAGAGATGTCGTTGAACAACTATCAGTGGCAAGTTACAAGAACAAGGCCAACAAAAACAGCCAAAGTTTACAACCTCGATGCAGTAACCATGCTATCAAACCACGTAGAGTTGATGAATAAGAAGATTGATAGTTTGTGTTCTTCGCAGGTAAATCCAGTGATGCAGTGCGACGCAAGTGGAACTGTGGCGAATTCTGAGTACCCACCCTACCAACCAGAGAGCGAACAGATGAACTATATAGGTAACAATTTCAGATCCAATAATAACCCATATAGTAATAATTATAATCCAGGTTGGAGGAACCACCCAAATTTTTCGTGGGGAGGACAAGGAAATCAAGGAAATCAAAGACAACAACCTCCTCAAAATTTCCAAAATTAGCCCTATCCACAGGAAAAGAAGCTGAGTCTTGAAGAGACGTTGAACAAATTCATAGCATCCATAGAAGCCCGTCTCAAAAAAATGAGGTAACGCTCAACACCCAACAAACATCGATCAAAACGATTGAGAACCAAGTTGGAGGACTTACAAAGGCAATCGGGGAAATTACCCAGTCAGTCGGAGAAATTACGAAGCTATTATCCGAACGACCGCAAGGGCGTCTACCGAGTAATACTGAAATTAATCCAAAGGAGCAAATCCAAGCCATAACAGCTCAAGAAAGCGAAAAAGTAGATGAACCCAGTCCAACACAAGGAAACGAGGTAGAAAAAGGTAAAGTTGAGGTAACACAAGACAAGACAAAACCAATAATCAAGGAGTACCAACCTCGCATACCTTACCCTGAAGCATTAAAAAGAGACGACACAGAGGAACAGTTCGGTAAGTTTCTTAAACTTTTGAAGAAATTACACATTAACTTACCACTCCTCGAAGCTCTTTCGCAGATGCCTGATTCAAGGAAATTCTTAAAGAAGCTTCTGACAAACAAGCAGAAACTAGATGAAGATTCGCATGTTGAACTCAATGCAAAGTGCTTAGCAATCTTGCAAAATAAGCTACCACAGAAACTAAAAGATCCAGGGAGTTTTACAATTCCATGTTTAATTGGTAGACTAACTGTTGATAATGCGTTAGCTGATTTAGGGGCAAGCATAAATGTCATGCCTTATAAATTATTTAAACAATTAGGTCTAGGGAAACCCAAACAAACTAGGATGAGCATTCAATTAGTGATAAAAAATCGTTAGAATTCCTAGGGGTATTATCGTAGATGTTCTTGTAAAAATTGACTGATTTGTTTTCCCAGTAGATTTTGTTGTATTAGACATGGATGAGGATAATTCGATCCCCCTAATTTTAGGAAGACCCTTTTTAGCCACTGCCAGGACTAAAATTGATGTTGATGTAGGAGAACTCATACTTTGCGTAGGTAATGAGGCCGTCACCATCAAGGCTCTCGATTCGGCTAGAACATCGAGTAATCAAGGTGAGAACGTAAATTTCCCTAATAACCATTCGGTTAACTCTTCTTTTCAGGAAACACCACCGAAGAATAAAATTAAACTCGATCCTGACCCCAACCCCAACAAAGAAATAACTCATGAAGATCGAGGGATCCAGTTCGATGATCTAGACAAGTGGAAGACACACTTCAAGGAGAAATTAGGGATACACGATGAAGAACCAGAACCATACGAGGAAAAATCGAAAGAGCCCTCAGAAGAGCTTATAGGAACAACAAACCACTTCAAAATAGGGGACAAGGTACTGTTAGATCATGCAAATCTTCGAATATCTCCTCCGGACCCTAGCACAAACAAAGAAATATCTTTTAGGGTAACCAGTGTTTTTCCATATGAAACAGTCGAGGTAAGTAATCCTATTTTTGGTACTTTTACTATAAACGCATCTCGACTTAAATTTTTTCACGAGGATACAGATAATAACATGAGGAAGGACTTCCAACTCCTCAAACCACCCTGAAGATGCAAACGAGAAGAGAGTCTAGCTTAAGACTATAAACGAGCGCTTCTCGGGAGCCAACCCGAGCACTAACATAACTTATTCTCACATTTTGCTTAAAATTAAATTTTCTTTTCTTCTTTTCTTTCTGAATACGTAGTTATAAACTAACAAGGGGTGCAGAATTCCATGACACACGGCCTTGCACACGGCCGTGGCCATGGCCGTGTGTACCTCAAAGAATCTTAGTACTAACAGGGCAGGACGGTACAAGTCAGAATGACCTAATTTCTGGCAATCACGGACTCAATCACTCTCCCACGGGCACCGACAAAGTGACACGGCCGTGCTGGACGGCCATGTGAGGCTACTGACTTGCCAACCACGGGCTGAACATGCCCGTGCCAGCTAACCGTGCTAATATACTGACTTGTCGAACACAGGCTAAACACGAGCGTGGGGAATCAACACGCCCTAGAGCACGACCGTGCGAGGCAGCCGTGTGAATCGACACACCCTCAACCCACGGGCGTGGGAAACCGCCAGACCTAAAATTCTATTTAAACATCATACCCTTTTCATTTTTCTTCTTAACCCACTTCTTTCTTCTTTTCTTCTTCCATTCTTTCCTTTCTTTTTCCTTTCCCCTAAGAAATCCTTAGACTCTTGAGCCACAACAATATCATATCCATGGCAAGGAAGCTTAAGAGGCCAATCTCCTCAAAGGAGACCGATTCACATGAGTTCATGCCAGGAGCTTCATCTGAACAACAAGCCAAGGATATTTGAGGCTATTTAGTTTTTATTTCATTTTTCTCTTTTTCTTAAGTTTCCTTATCTACACTTCTCTTCCGCTTAAATTATTTTATTCTATCTTAGTTTCTTTGACTTAGGAGCTAAAGGCTGCTTGGGAATCACGCCACTTCCACCACCGCCAGCACCTCCGTGACCGTAGAAGTCGCATCCACCTCGCAAACCATACACCAATAAGGATTCTCAAGCCCCTTTATTTTTTAGTTTTATTTCGTTTACATTTTTGTTTCCTCTTTCTTTACTTTTCTTTTCTTTAATTATATATTTAGTTTATTTTAAATTTGTCTTAATAAATCCTGGCTAATCCTCTACGAGTTCCCCAATTTCTTCATCTAGCGCAGAACTCGTGAGCATCCACCACATCCAAAAACGAGCCCTCCAACTTATCTTTCACCACGACCTCCGCCAACTCTAGGAAATCATCCAATTCAGGGAGTGTCACTCTCTCCCCTCTCTTTTGATTTTACATATTAATTGTAATTATATATCTTTGTACATTGAGGGCAATGTACATCTTAAGTGTGGGGGGGTGAACAACCTAAAAAGATACCTAACAAAAACCCTGGATTTAGTCTTGTTTGAAAGTAAATTACTCATATTACTAATTAGGATGAAATTTCTGATGATTTATGATTTTTATTGATATATTTCAGATTAAGTCATTGATAATTGTGCATTGATATTTAAATTCTAAGAATACTAGAGAATCAAGCATCATAAGTCTATTTTTCAGAAATTAAAAATTTGCTAGGTTGTCAAACTGAGTTTAAATATTACCATAAAAGTTTGGAATTTACGAGGTTGACATCAAAAAACCCATGATTTTTGTGAGTTTTTGAGCCTTATAGAGCATATATTCTTTTTCTTGCTCACTTTATTGATTATGAGTATGTCAACACTGATTTGTTATTCTAGAACTTGCATCGATCATACATGTCGAGACCACATTTTTTTGATTTGATACACAAAGATGATGAAGGCACCTAGGTTTTAACCCACTAATTCCATAAAAAGCCTACCTTCATGACTAACCCCTAGTGAACCCCTTTTAATCCTAACAACCCTATTTATTGACTCACCCATTAACCCAGAACCCCTTTGTTTTTGTTATCACCATTCCTTTTGACTACCCTTATATCGAGATTTGATTTGATTAATAGCCTAACTAGTTTTTTTTATTTCAGTTATGTATTTATAGTTTGTTCTTAAAAAAAAACGAAGTATATCCATTATTCATTATTAGTTGTGATTAAATGAGCTTATATGTTTGGATTCCAAATATCAAAGAAGAAGCTCGTATTATTAGTTTTCAATTGATGTATTTATTATTATTAGTTCATTAGTTCTTAGTTAGGTAATTTGTTGATTCAATCTCGATTCTAACCCTCTAATTCAGCCTTACTCTACACCTTAACCCTAGCCCCGTTACAACCCTAACAAAGACCTTTTGATTTGTGTTTCATCTCATATTTCAGTGGTGGAGATTTGATTTTCATGCAAGCCTATGGGATTAACTCTTCATGTTTGACTTTTGAGCACCTAAATTTTGAACCTTAAACACTTTGAGTGATTTGAGTGAATCTTTTGTGAGGATGTCAATCCTTGTCGACTCCGAATCAGAGGTAATTATTGAGATGAAGGGAAACGCCTATGTTTTGTGCTACAGAATCTATGACTTATATTGTTTGAATTTTTAGGACACTTTGAGTTAAATTATCCATGTATAAATTATCACTGAATTATGATTAGACACTATCGATAGAATTATGAATTACAGGAAGTTCGTTTTAATTATAAATTGAGAATTTTGCTTGAGGACAAGCAAAAGCTTAAGTGTGGGGGTATTTGATAAACCGTAAAAGTAACATATTCTAAGCCCACATTTAGTATGCTTTTGGATGATTTAAGCCCTAATTTGTGTAAAAAGGTGCTCTTAATCCTTTCTTTTCATGTCTTATACTCAGGAAAGCACCCGATGACGAAAAGAACGAGAAACGGGCTTAAAACGGACCAAGTTGGGCCAAGCCACAAAACCAGCACGGCCTGGACTTCAAGCCACACGGACGTGCCACCATTCCTACTAGAACACGGCCTTACCATGACTTACACGACCGTGCCTCATTCAACAATTTCGAACACGGCCTGGCCACGATTTACACGGGCGTGTGCCATGGCCGTGCCTCTGCCGTGGAGAAGAGAAACTCCATTCGGGAAAGGATACTTAGGGAGAAAGAAACGTGTTTCAAAAGCCTATAAATACACCCTAGGTACCAGCTGAAAGGGGGCGGAAAGCTAGGCTAAAAAGCCAAGCCGGAAAGGTCAGATTTGTGGGAATCACTCGAAGATAGCCAGTTTATCCATCTCAAGAAGCTAGAATTCTACTCAAAACGGAGGATCTCCTCTTTAATTCCTTCAGGGGGTTTTAGGGATTTCTTATGTTTTGTGTTATCTTTTCTCTTGAGATGTTTTCCTTTATTGTTATGAACTAAACCTTCGGATACCCGAAGGGGATGAAACCTATGATGAATCTTGTTATTTGATTTTTGAATTATATGATAATAACTTAGTTTGTTCTTAATTGTGTGAACTTAATCCAAATCTAATGTGCTTAAGTGGAGGAGGAATAGGCCCTGCCTAAGAGTAGATCCAATATAATTAAGCGGAGTTGATCGCACGCCTAGAGATAGGGTGACGAGATTTTGCCGGATTAGGGTGAAACCTAATATGGGAGTCCACAGATTGATTTACTACTATTCTAGGGGATTATTATAAGCAAACGAGAGTTCCACTAATAAACCTAGGGTTAGACGTTATTCGCCTCGAGAGAGGGTTTAATATACGTTAGGGAGTCTCACGGATCAAATGAAGTAAATAAATCATATGGTTCAAGGTTAGATAACAAGTGAAGTCTAGGTGGATTTTTCCTAAGGGTATCACTTGAGTCAACTGAGTTTTTCCAAAAGTTATTTCCCGAATTCATTCTTTTTGTCTTTGCGTCTTAGCTTAGTAAGTAGATTAGTTTTAGTTTAACAACCATCACTTTATATTAAGGCTAAATAATAAAAAGACGATGAGTATTGGTACTTTTAGTTCCTTTGGGTTCGATAATCCGGTCTTGCCTAAACTATACTACTGTTCGATAGGTGCACTTGCCTCAATCGTTGTCAGAGTTAGTTTCCAGGTTCGGTCATTCTTTTATAAATTTTAAAACTCTGATTTACAGCGATCAATTTATATCCAATTTAATTTAGATTAAATAAATTATTATTAATTAATTATGAAAAAGTGGTCCAGTTGAGCCGAACCGAGTGAACCAAACTGAACCGACCAAGAAGTGGACAGCCCAAAACCGTCCATATGCTTACCCAAATCACCTTATTGGCTGATTATTTAGCTTGCAAAGAGGCCCTTGAAGACTTGTTCAAGTTGCAAACAAACCCCTCCACAATTGGTGGCTTTATAGATTTGCCCCAAGCCGAAATTAGCAAAGTTGAAACTATCAACCTTGCCACATGTGTGGCCGGACAAGGAAGGGCTCTTTGGCTGTTAATTTTAGCTATTTTAGCAGCCCTCTTCAGCTATAAAAACCCCCTTAAGCTGGTAATTTGAAACACATCTCAAGCATTCACATCTTTTCTCTCTTCTCTCCACTTTCCCTCTTCTTTTCCATTCCAAATTTCCCTTGCTCTCTTGCCGATTTCTCCTCTTGGAAAAGGGGCATTCATAAGAAATTTGGAGAAGCAATTTAGAGTTCATAGCAGCCTTGGTCGACGAGGACAACAGAGAAGGAAGAACGGAGCAAACTAGTCAAGCCACGAAAAAACACCGGATTTGATTCTTGTTCCCTATCTCTTTAATTTTTGTTGTCGTTATGATGAACATATCTATGAATATTTATGTTGTTGGAATGGTTAATTTAATCAATTTAACTTGAATTTAATTCGTGTTAGGTTGATTGCATTTCGTTTGCTAAAATTGTTAAAATTGTGTTTATGTTGTTATAGGCCTCGGTAAGATGCTTGATTAAGTAAAATCATGACTAAGTTATTCTTGCATTACAATTGTGAGGTAGCTAATGAATTAATTATTTAAACGGATTGAAATTGTAATTAATGGACACAAAGACTTAATCGATTGCATGTTTAATCATCTAAGGTAGCTGAGGGTTAAATTAACAACGGTATCTGACGATACATTTGCCTTGCATAACTCGCAAGATTATTGTGATTAAACTGTTTCAAGGTAGGGATACTTTGTTACTTCACGTAGTCTTTTATGTGCTTATTAGATTTAATTAATCATTTGAATTGACATAGGGATATGTACAAGAGATTATTTCGATTTAATAAGTATGTATATGCAATAACATATTTGCCTATTAAGATTTTTTTAATCGGTTGAATTGACATAGGGATATAGTCAAGAGATGAATGGATTTTGGTAAGTGAGTATGTTCATAAGTTAGCAAATTACCGAGTTGCCGTGAATTTATTCGTAACAATATAAACATGAGTTTAATAATTCTAAGTTAAGAAATGTAATTAATCTAACACAATTATGTCATCTTGATTAAAATTGTATTTTGAAATCTTGCATTTGAGACTTATTTATTTAGTTTACTTAGTTTAAAATATTAGGTTTTAATCACCCTCTTCAAACAAAATATTTTTCTTCACCAAATTGTTTTAAATAGCATTAATAAATAATTCTTTCACAGTCCCTGTGGGTACTATAACTCGACATTTACTTGTCACTTTATTACTTGTTGCGATTGTGTACACTTGCACATTTCCGTCGTTCCAACTACCTTAGATGTAGGATCAAGATTAACAAAGTTGTAGAGGAAGGAACCAAGCTAGACATCGCCAGCATTGCGCGAAGGTTGCAAAAGTTGTAACATGCGTATAAAGAGGCACCCTCAGAGGCAACGTCTTGGGGATCAAGCTAGATATCCCTGTACTAATTCTTCTTTAATAATTTATAAATAACCGACAGAATTAATTCGATATAAATTTTGTATGAATGTCATTAGTAGAAGTTAAAATTTTGAATAATATATTATCTCATTATGTGATGAACATAGTTTAGGAATTCGTAGAGATAATCGAGTGGTTGTAACAATTCGGTACCCGAATTTTAATGGTACCAGAGCTTTAGTTTAGTCATGAGTGTGTAGGAGACTATTAGAAGGCATTTTAGGCCAATATTGGACGTTATGTCTCCACATGGGAGATCCAATGTCGCAAAATAAAGAGCAGAATAGAGAAAGTGAGAAAATGTCTTGACATTGACTCTTTGACGAGAATAAAACATGAAGTAGGGGTGTTTTGATCTACACAATCAAACTTAAAGCTCGGGAATTTCAGCTAAACTAGGGTTAAGGACGACAGTTACCTAAAGGCTATAAAGAAGCTTCGTTGGCACACATTATGGACACCATTCCATTAGCTCCGATTCTTTTCTTAGGTTTTTAAATTTGTTTTCTTATTTCTCTTAGGTTTTCATAGTTTAGTTTATTTGTTTATTCAAGAGATCTGATTGTGAAGCATGATCAACTTCTATGGATTCGTATTATTCATTATCAATCTTACTTTCTTAAACTTTCTATTTCGCTTCATTCCCCATGATCAATTCTTCCATTCTTTCCATGTTGTTTATTAAAGCCATGAGGAACTAATCCTTCTATGGGGGATTAGTGAGTGGAGGCATGATCTCTTAATTGTTTTGTAGGGTTACTCAACGGATCAATTATTTGGAAAAGGAAGAACATGAAACAAACTCTAGGCTTGACAACCCTGGGAAGTCATCAAGGTGGGGATTAACCGAAAATTGGTATTGCCCATTTGTGAACACCTTTACCACAAGCCAGTTTGGACTGTGAGGTCGGAAGATAAGTAGTTCTTGCTGACTCGTTATGTTGGTGGAAGATCAGAAGATCCTGCTAGGGTAGTGACTAGTTGGTTGATGAGAACCTGAGACGACAGTTAATTGGGATTGCTGAAGCGAGCTGATCACCCATTCTCAAATTTGGTTCACTCTATTTATATTTATCTATTGCAATTTTAATTTATTTTTTCATGTTATTTTATTTTATTTTTTTACAAACCCTAAACATATTTCTTATTTTAATCCCATACTATAACTGACATAAATTATTAATTAGATCTTTAATTGTTTAGGTTAAGATTGATTTAGTACTCGCCTCCCTTGGGTACGATCCTCAGAGTACTCACCTACTTCGTTGTAAAATATATTTACAACTCGACCCATATACTTGTGGATACCGCCTCATAACTCTCTATTGCATTATTCACACTTTGGACGTTAGTACATCCGGAGGCGGTCATTCGTCAAAGAAAAGGGCCCTTTCAGACTCTGCGTACCTAGCCTCAGTTTTAGCACAAGCCTTTTTGAGGGCCCGTCTCGCGAGGCCACACTCCGCTGATAGTATGGAGAAAAAACCCACAAGCTTGATGAGAGTGGGCTTGTGAATGTCAAAAGAAGGGAGGAAGGATAAACAAACTCCTTCATTTCTTGGGCAAGCTCTCTATGTTGTCTTTGTTGGACAGCAAAAGGATATAAGGAATATTGGCCCGTGCCGATATGCTTCTACTAGGAGATGAAGATTTGGGCTCCATCTTAAGGGGGAGTATAATAGAGGGTGCCTATGAAGGAAGTATGGGCTGCTTGGTGGTGAGTACCAGAATCCGCAGGAAGTGGCGCTAAAGTGGTAGCGGGAGGGTCCATAACATTAGCGGACTTAACAGGAGGTTCGATAAGGACTGGAGGAAGGAACAAATGGCGTGTTGTAGAGTCAGATGTTGGGAATGTTGTCATAGGCTCTAGAGGAGTAGGGGATTCACTGACTTCCTATAAACGTGTTATCGTTTATAGTTAAAATATCACACCAAAAATATATTAAATTAAATCAGCTGTGTCTGCAACTGTACGGGTCAAATTGTAATATAGTAAAGTTTACAACAAAACATTGGTAAGTATTTCAAGGATCGTACCCAAGGGATTGCATATTGGAGAAACTATTATTAAATTAATTACAGAAAATAATTACTAATCTAATCGAGTCACGAATTAGTAGTGTCAGTCCAAATTAAAATTTTTTTTAACTAATTAAATTATTAAACCTAAGCTAATCTAACGAAATTTCCTATTCTTAACCATGCGAGCCTCTAGCCTATGATCGATTAAATACCTAATTAATAAACAGAAGATTAACTAATTCTAGAATTCAGGTTTTAATATGAATTAGCTATTAATTAACTAGTATTACCTCCCTGCTTCTACTAATTAATTAGTAGATGGATACTCTCTTATCTTTCAATCTCACTTTCTCTACCAGGATAAACTATGATTTAGTCGTTCAAACTTATCTCCTAATCTCATTTAACCTATGAGTACTTCCTAGGATTGTCACGCCTAGGGTTTAGGAACGCGTAATCTATACCAACTAATCCTATTATGAACCCTTATTCTTTTATTAATTAATCAGTTCAATAATCGAAACATGCAAGATATAAATAAATCACAAGATTTATTCTAATATTCATACAAACATTAGTTGATCAGGCTAACGAAATATAAATAAAAGAATAAAATAGAAGAGTAGAGAGAATGCTTATTGATATTATATCGAAGCATGGATCCAGAGCAATCTTCGTTTGTAGTTGTCTTAACATCGAACTAGAAAAGTTTTGACTAAGCAGACATAAAAGAAAAGAAAGCTAAAAATTGTGTTTGATGAATTGAATGATGCCCTAATTTGTGTACAGAAGTCTTGTATTTATAGGCTAAAAGATGCGCACTTTATGCCTAGTATGCCCCCAATACATTGGGTGCAAGTAAGAAATAAAATCTACGAGAATCTACGAAAATACGGTTGCTAGCATCATCCTTCTTGTGACCAACGTTTAGGCTATGGCTCAACAGAGGGTGTGTGTCATGCCATGGACTTCCTATGTCGTGCCGTAATTTTCTTTTTATGGCCTAGGATGCTTTTTTCATGCTTTGACTACTCGAGAAGCTTTTGCATCACTCGTCCCAAGTTCCTACGTCAATTAGGCCTAAAATTAAGCCTCGTGCACACTTAAATACACAAATTAATCCTACCTAAGGCTCGTGTTGGCCTAATAGGTCATCAACACTAAAAAATGTGTTAAAAACACTTATTTTTATTCAATTTTAATCTTAACTACTAAATATCGAACACATAAGATTAAATGCTAAATTTCCTAGAAAACAAGCTCTTTAAGTGCGGAAATAGACCGAAATAACTACTACATTTAATGGTAGGTCATTCACCCTCTGGAAAGATAGGTTGCTTGCCAGGCTTGTGGTGGGACAACCTGTTGCGACTGCTCTCCCCAGCACTAGAGGACCCCCTTTCGAGTCTCAACCTCTTACGGTTACTGTGACCATCTCGTATTCTTAAATCCACCGCATCCAAGGTTTGTTGTGCACTCTCAAATAAAGCCTCTACATCTATGAAACCGGGCTGGGATAGGGGTGATGGGGGCAAGAAATGAGTAGGAACTACAGTATGACCATTGAGGTTAGCAACATTTTCAACTAAGTCTCTATTCGATGACTCACCCATGAATCTCAGAGTTGAGGAAAGCCAATGGTGATGGGGATTATTACAGACGTTGTAGAAGAAATTAGTGGGCTCCCTCCATTTCCCAGTGAAAGCCTAGGCTAACTCGTTATCAGCCCCAAACGGCCATGCCACTTTAGCAGATCGAACCATCTTGAGGCTCACGCCAAAATAAAGGTTTGATGTCTACCAACCATTCGAGATCCTCCCTTCAAATCAAAAGCGAAAGATATTTCTAAAGTCAGGAGCCTTTTTAACTTTAAAGATATTTCTCTGTGTCCAACGGCTAGGATTGCCAGAAAGTAGAATCTATTGGAATGGACAACTTCGTGGGAAAATCGAAGCCGCTGCTGAGTCTGCTTTTGACAAGAATGAATTTATTTTGATCCAGACAAAGATTTGGAGCCCAATCCTTGAGTATGGGCTTGCCATCTTGATGAACGTTGAAGTAGACCATCCTAGTTGTAGGCCCCTGAGTTAGAACCTTCAATCAATAGAAGCACTAGAAGACGCCAAGCATGGGTGTCTCATTCTGGCTGCTGCACTATAGGAAGTACGCCATCAGGGTCTACCAGGATAGGTCAGTTAGTTGCCCTAGCACAATCCCATATTCTTCAAGAACAATACAAAAAAAAGGATGCAGTGGAAAATGGAAGCTAGCTAACCGCCTATAAATGAGTTATAGTTATAACACCAAAAATATATAAGAATTTAGACTAGCGATGTTCACAAGTGCACGGGTCAAATTGTAATATAATTGATACAACAAAACACTTGGAAGTATTCCGAGGATCGTACCCAAGGGAGCATGGAATAAATTTATGAAAACCTTTTTATAATAATAAGTCTAAATAATAATAATTAATTAATATATTACAATAAAATATAAAATAGATTAATGAGATAAAAATAAATAAGAAAAATAAATAAGAAAAATAAAGAAATGACTTAAATCAATAAACCAATCACGAAGGTTAACTCGCTTAAGGGTTTGTAATTAACTTCGAATTAGGGTTTTAAGGTGGATTAGCTACCGATTAACCAATTATTACCTCCCAGCCTCTAATTAACTAATCAATTGGTTGATACTCACTTATCTTTCGACCTCGTCTAGCCTATGATAACTTCCTAGGGTTATTAATCCTAGTGGTTTAAGAACACGTAATCTATACCAAGTAACCTTATCGGAAAAACCTTAAATCCTCTGTTAATCACATCTAGATGCACTCGCTAATTTCCCCTAAGGGATTTAGCCACTCATGTTATTCATAATCTCAACTCCAATTAAAGAAATCATGTGAAGAACATAATTGAATCGGAAGAGAAACGATATTTGAATAATTGTGAATTGGTATCGAATGGAGAACGGAGTAGAAAATCGATTGATTGGAATAATGAAATAGATCGAAGGCGAAGAAAAGATAAATTGAAATACTTCAATAAAATAAATAAACTCTTGGATCGAAACCGATTCCAAGAGGAAAAACAAATAGCTATGAAAAGCCGAAAGAAAATTAATCTAATCTTACTCCTAAACTAATAGGGTTTTTTAGTGTGTCTAGGACAACTTAATTACATAAAACCCCTAATGTCTTAATTATAAAAGTGTTAGAAGACCAAATTAGGTCTTTGACACATCCTAAGTCTTCGTATAAAGTTGGTCGTGTGGACGAAAATAACTTCGACATACTTAGGCAGGAAGTCAAATTGTGTCGAGTCATACAAGGGTTATTGTGCGACACGACATGTAATTTCTGCCTTGGGTAATTCATTTCATGATTTGACATATCGAGAAGCTTGTGCATGACTCGTCCCTTGCTTCCACATCAATTGGGCCTATAATCCTTCATCCTACACACTCAATTAAACATATTATAACTACCTAAGGCCCGTGTTGGCCTAAATGGTCAAAACACTTATAAAATGTGTTAAAAAAACACTTATTTTAAGAATATTTAATCCTAAGTGCTAAATACAGAAAATATAATATTAAATACTAATTTGCATAGAAAACAAGCTCCTTAAGTGGGAAAATAATCTGAATTGACTACTACATTTGACGACAGGTCACCAGCCTCTAACAAGTACAGTGGAAGAATGAGGCCCTCGCTAGAATCACTCAGACGCCTCTCCCCGAGGATGATTTCGAAATGGAATGTGAAGTTTGGAAACAATATACCATGAGCTTCCTAATGACTTACCATCTCTTCTTGAGTGATTAACCATCTAGACAGTGACATTCCCACTAAAGTACTAGCTCCCAAGGATTGGGAATCACTATCATCTTCAACTGTAGAGCTTCTTCAGTGGCCCCTCTGACTCCAAGCACTGAAACCTCTGGCCCTTCCTCTCGACACTGGTGTGACCCTAGACATAATGATATAGTGTAAGAATAAAGAAAAGAAAAGTGAAGGATTACCCAGAAACTAGGAGGTGCTTACAGAAAATGAGTAACTCCAGTGAAGGAAACAAAAAAAGAAGAAAGTAATGGAAGAAAAGAGTTGAAGGAAGAAGATTTAGGGTTTAAAAAGGAACTCAAACAACAAAGAATTAGGGGGAATTAATTTCAGATGAAAGGATTTCTTCTCCTTTGTCCCTTGATTTAAATAACCAAACATCCAAAAGAATCATTGATTGCAAAAAGGTAATAAATTGTTCAGGTCCCCGAACATGATTTTGACACCTGTTGATCGAAGGAAAAGATTTTTCCTAAACCCCTCGATAATAAAAAAAGCAAGAAGATCCGCCAAAGTGAGCTGCTAGTCAAGTACCCATCGAATTAGTATACGCTTGTATAGAATAAGTTAAATAGCTTTTGTTCTGGAAGTGTCTGGCACTAGGAGTATGTAACACCCTATACCCGACCCTGTCGTTGAGTCTAAGTAACAGGACACTACACCACCTTCACAACATCACATACTACAGAACGCCTCATTAGCATACAAACATTAACAAAATTGAACATTCATAGAGAATCAAGTGAAGAATACCCTAGGCAAGGTTAAAATTCATTAAACATACATTAAACGATCATATCATAAAATAGAAGCATGCTTAAAGAATATTTAAAAAAAATTACCAAAAGGTTACGTAGGTATCGATACTAGCTCAATGGTATCTATATTTCTCATAGACGGTATCGATATCGCTTAGAAAATCAGTACCAAATCAGCATTTTGTTTCTCTGCAAAAACTCAGACCAGCAAACTATCGGTACCCTATCAAAAAGTATCAGTAATTTTACCCCAATTATCGATTCTCAAGACATGGTATCGATAACAAATTGAGTATTGCCTTCCTACACATTCAAAATATCCTAGAGGTATTGATACGAAATACCCAATTATCGATACCTCTACACAGAACAACAATAATATCCCAAAATTGAACATTTAACACAATCATACACTTACTAATCATCATGCATTTATATTCTAAAAATTCAACATCAAAAATGTCAAAATTTGCGGTTTTATGCATCATCAATAATTTAAACCAAACCACCTAATAAAACTAGAAAAAACATCCATAATTTCCACGAGATATAATAACGAGCAATCATCAAAAACATAATGGCAATAACAATCAAAATTCTACCACATTGCCTTATTCCAAAATTCAAATAATGATAATAATAACACCTACTCAAATACTAGCCTAGCTTGGATCACTCCCTTGGAAACTTTCCAAACCGCTCACACCACAATGCTAACAGTCTGCAAATGTTTAAAAAGAAGTGGGTGAGCTTAAGCAAGCTCAGTGAATGATTAGAATATCCACCAAATAGACATGCATTCATACGTTATCCAAAAACAATTGAAGCTCAACTACATATGCATTATGTTAAGAGAACATATTAACATATTCAGATATTACCAAACAACACATTTAGCTTATTTTTCCACATGTTCATGCATACATCACATATCATAATATCACATTTTATGAAATCATATTTAATGATAGTTTGGCACTTGAGGCTATGAGGCATAAATATGGACTCTATCACCACTCATCAGATACATGAATCTCCAACACACCAAATGAATCATAGAGTTAAATATATCCCAAAAGCATAGCATATAGCTAGCACTCTCCAACACACCAAATATGTCCAAGTGAATGGAGCTTAGCTCACATTCCCTTATCTCTCCAAAACTGCCACGGGCCTTAATGCCCCAAGAACACAACATATAGGTGAGTACTCACAATCCTATGGCACGCCAACTATATCCAATGGTATCATAAAGTCACAAGGCCAAAGTATCCACAATAAACAACATAATTACTTACCATTTTATGCACTTTTTCACTGCATATACACATTATAAGCACAACATAATCATTGTCATTCAGCATGTACAACATGCTCACAATTAACACTTTCATAACAACCATCACAAGCTTATGTCAAATACCACAGTATAACATCTTAATTCACAATATCACAACACATAATCACATGTTTCACAAATTAAACAAGGGTATGAGAAAACTTAAACTCGAAACTTAGAGTAAGTGTAACAGCCCGATTTTCGGCCTAGTCGGAACAGTGGTTTTGGGGCCACAAATTTGACGAGGAAAAATCTTATTTTTATTATATTTTTATGGTATACGATTTCACGAAAAGATTCCGTGAAAATTTTGTTAAAAAATTTCGACGTTTGGGCACTCAATTTAGTCAAAAGGACTAAATTATAAATAGTGCAAAAGTTGAGTTCCACATGTTAGAAGAGTCCAATTTTTATGAAAATTTAAATTAGAGGTCCTTAAATGGTAATTAGACCATTGGTTAAATTTTTGGACAAAAATGGACATGAGATAAGTGAAATAGGATATTTTTAAGTTAGGGGCATTTTGGTAATTTGGTAATTAAATGGACTAAAAGACAAAATAAAAGCCAAAAACCCTTTTCCATCTTCTTTCTTGGCCGAATTTAGCATGGGGGAAGCCATGGCTAGGGTTTTCAAGCTTTCGAGCTCAATAGTAAGTGCATCCAAGCCCCGTTTTTAATGTTCTTTACATTTTGAGATCCTCAGAATTTCGGTTTAGCTTATTTCTACCATTATTTTGAGCTAGGGTTTGTGTTTAAAAATTTACCCATGGATGACATGCATGTGCTTTGATGTCTAATGGTAGAATATGAATGCTCGGTGTGTAGTAAACGACTTTTACTAAGTGATTTTCGATGAAATCGCATAAAAGGACTAGTTTGTAAAAAGTCAAAAAAATGTATGAAAATGTGTGAATGAATGCAAATTGTGGACTGATATAGTTATGAAAATGGTTCGGCTAGGCATAAAATACAAGGAAATTGAATAAAAATCATTTTACGAGCCTAGGGGCAAAAGTGTAAATATGACAAAGTTTAGGGGAAAAAATGTAATTTTGCCATAATATGATTTTTGGACTGAATTGAATAGTATAATAACTTAATAAGTCAAATGTGATATTTTAGATAAAGAAAACGAGTTTCGAACTTAGAATGGGGGAAAGACAAATATTGGACGACTCGGTCCCTTTCGCCATTTTAAGTCGAGGTAAGTTTGTGTGTAATAAATCAACATTATGTTATTATGTATTTAAATGCTTGATATTTCATGAAATTTATATTCTTTTATGAAATTGGTTAATGAGGTCTTGATGAATAAAATGATGAAGATTTACTATATCGAAGTCCAGGTTGAACCTTAGGAATAAAAAGGATACCCTTGTCACGGCATTAGACTAATAAGGTCCCGTATAAGACCATATCTGGGATATGGCCTCGACACCGAATTGAGATCCCGTGTAAGACCATATCTGGGATATGGCATCGGCACTGACTAGTGATTCCGTGTAAGACCACGTCTGGGACCTAGCTTCAGTATGAAATCGTGTAAGACCATGTCTGGGACATGGCATCGACATGTGGTCTCGTGTAAGACCATATTCGGGATATGGCGTCGACATCAATATGAGATCCCATATAAGACCATATCTGGGATATGGCATCAGCATCGACATGTGATCTCGTGTAAGACCATATCTGGGATATGGCGTCGACATCAATATGAGATCCCGTATAAGACCGTATCTGGGATATGGCATCAGCATCGACATGTGATCCCATGTAAGACCATATCTGGGATATGGCATTGGCATCTTACTACGTGTATGACAAATTTCGAGTATCCTTCAATATTCCAAGTGGTTCAACGGGGTAGAGAATTAAAGTTTATGTTAAAGAAGGAAAAAGGGCTAAAGTTATGTGATGGAGTGATACAGGTACATATGCGAAACTCACGATAAATGAGTCCGGTATGTGATATGTGATCGAACTTTGGTAAGGTTGATATGGAGTAAGTGTTAAAATGAAGACTTTTAAATATTTGATGATGACTAGCTATTGGCATGGCTAACTATGGATATACTTTAGTGTTATGTGTGTGTAAATGAGAATTAATACAAAGAAAACATGATAGAGTAAATGTAGCAATAAAACAGTATGGACAGCAGCAGTTGTACCACTTTGAAAAATCACCAAAAATAGTGGAAATCGAATTGTAGGTTGAATAAGATATGAAATTAAATCTCATTGAGTCTATTTTCACATAAAAGAAACGGTGTAAGCAAAAGAATTTCATATTCTGAGATATTTGAATTTTTTGTGAGACAAGGTTAGAATGATTTCGGAATCCCCTGTTCTAACTTGGGAAAATAGTTAAAAATTGTAAAAAAATAATTATGGGTTATAATTTACATTATTAAAATACTTAATGAGTCTATTTTCAAAATAAGCAAATGGGAACATCATCCGAATCCCGTACGAGGAGATAATAAATTTTTAGTGAAAAGGGTTCAGAACTATCGTACAGCGAAATAGGGGTGACTTTAATGAATAAACTGTACTTATTGGCTAAACCAAAAATTTCTGAAAATTTTATGGTAATAATATATGTGAGTCTAGTTTTTGGAAAAATTAACGGATCTTAATTTGGAGTTCCTTAGCTCAAGATATAAATAATTTAGTAACTGTGACCTGAGTAGACACCTTGAGATGAACATAAGTAAATAGTGAAATTTTGTGCAATTATGATTGTATTACCTTGAGAACATATTGTGAGAATTGGTGAAAAACATGTTAATAAGTTGCTTATTATTGCATACAAGCTTACTAAGCATTGTAGCTTACTCCCCTTCCTTTCTCATATCTTATAAGGTTTTATGCTAGCTCGAGTTAGACACCGCTGGAGATGCTATCACACTATCAAGCTATCATCGTGGAGTAAAAGTGAATACAGACCTCTTAAGTTTATGGAATGTATAGGGAATAAGTCACTTTGTGATTGTGCCATTATGATTTAGCCAAAGGTATTGGCTTGTAATGGTTAAAGGTTTAATGTAATGTGTAGCCATGTGAATTGGCTTATATTGGCTAATTGGTTATAAGCCTATATCTTTATTCATATGCATATGCCAATGTCTTGTGATGTGGTGTGTACTTATTTGGTATATGTGATGGATTGCAGTTTATGGCCTAAAGACCTAATGGTTGAATGTGGCCCAATAGTCTTATTATTGAATGTGTCTTGGTATGTTTGGATTCGGTAAAGTATGATGTTAAGAGTATGTATATGATGACATTGATTAGATATGTTATTGTTTGTGTTTGGTTGGTCTAAATGCATTTACATGCTTAAGATTGTGCCATGTGATTTTGTGGGAGTATGTCCAAGTAAGGGTGGCAAAATGGCTTGGAAAATAGCCTTGTAATTGTCCATACGGGTAGACACACGGGTGTGTGTCTAGGCCGTGTGTGACACACGGTCAGCCCCATGGGCGTGTGTTCCGGCCGCATGTCCCCTGCACCTTAATTTAGGTAAAACAGAATGTCCAGAATTCAGTACACAAGAAGAGACACAGGCGTGTCTCTCAGCCGTATGGAGGACACGACCTAAGCACATGGGCGTGTGACTCGGCCGTGTGACCTCTTTTGATGATGACGTCATAAACATAATGTCCCCTATTTTGGACACGGCCTGAAGTACGGGCGTGTGATATGCCACACGGGCATGTCCCTTCACCCACACGGGCGTGTGGACCTGTTTCATGATGAAAATTTTCTAAGTATCCCAAAAGTTTTCTAAAGTTCTCGGTTTAGTCCCAAACCACTCCCGATGCATGTTTTGAGCCTCGTAGGCCCACAATAGGGATGACATGATTGTAAATGAAAAGTTTTAAATTTGGACAGAAATTCATGTCTCGGTTTTGTATGATTGTTTAAATTTAAGTCTTGTAATGTCTCGTACCCTATTTCAGCGTTGAATACGGGTATAGGGTGTTACAGTAAGGGTTTAGGCTACTCCTAAGTTCCCAATTAACATTATGACATGCGTCTACTAGTAGCGATTCCAAACACTCACCCATCGCACTTTCGCCTTGTCCCTGAAAGCTTAAACTAGCTATTCTTAGCCTTTCACTTGCCTCTTAGAAGGTCCTAACAAATTAGAAGCTTCACCACAATAATTCACACAATACACACACTTATCATTCAGCCAAGGACTCACCAAAATCAACTAAAAACATAACCTTAAGCCAAATTCTCATGAAACTAAAATTTTGACAAACTTAGTCGAAAAATAAAAATCTCAACACCCACTCGTTCTTAATACATGAAACTAATTATAATCGACCAATTAAACATTAAGAAAAATTCTCAACCTTCAAACTACTCAAAACTTTACAGATTCATGGTTCTGAAATTTTTGACATACTATGGCAATTTTTACAAAAATTCAATAAAACGTTGGAATTCTTTAACGAAACTTTAAGGAATGTTTAGAAACCTTCTAATCACATCAAAACTAATTGAAAAAAACTTTGAAACCTCATTTTTATTCAAAATCTTGAAATTCACCATTAATGACCCAATTTTTGACATTTATTTATAATGTTTGATTCAATATGTAAAACTCAATTTTAAAGGCTAGATAACATTACAAACTAATAAGAAATTGAAACATTACCTTAGTTAAAGGAGAAATGATTGTTTGACTGGAAATTTGAAAAACCCAAAAGTTTGATAGATGATGAAATCAATGGTGTTTTTGATATTTTTTTATGGAATTCTATGGAGGCTTAATGTTATGGTAATGAAAGAAATCAAAGGAATGAAGTTTAAGAATCAAATTTTGATGACTAGGGATTGGGAATGTAAAGGGACAGCAATACAAGAGAATAGGAGAAATGTAACACTCTTCACCCGTATTCAACGCCCGAAATAGGGTTACAAAGTATTACCGGACTTACAACACAATTTCACAAACATTTCACAAACATAATATCATTTCATACATTCAACATTCAAATACAAACATAGTTTCCCTTAAAAGATCCTATAAGGCCTGTAATATGCATAGGGAATGGTTCGGGACAAAACCGAATACTCAGGAAATTTTTGACACGACCACTAGACACGCCCGTGCCACAGGCTGTGTGGAAATAGGGCATACATACTGACTTCTATCACACGATTGAAGACACGCCCGTATGCTAGACCGTGTGAAAACTGGAGAGTATACTGAATTGGGTCACACAGCCAACCACACGCCCGTGTGTCTAGCCCGTGTACCCTTCGAAGTGGCCACACATGCCCGTGTGCTAGGCCGTGTTCTAATAGGAGGTATACTGACTTCAATTCAATTTCAACACCAGGGGACACATGGCCGTGTAACATAACCGTGTGTCTCACACGGCTGAGACACACGCCCGTGTCTCTGCCCGTGTGGAAAAAAATAGGCTATTTACCAAGCCAATTTGCCACCCTTATTCATGTTCACCTAAAAAACCCAAAATGGTACCAATCCATAGTATATTTAAGCATCCATTTTAACCACAAACAAGGTTAATTCATATCATTTTCAATACTAGCAACTAACATGCTTATACCATAAGTTTTACTAAATCAAAACATACCAAAATATATATACAAATCAACTAGGTAAACCTTTACCTAACATACATCATTTTGCACCAATTCAAAAGTTTCATACCAATTCCACATACTCCATATTATAAGTCATACACATATCCATTTATGGATTTGAATATCAACTATATATGCACATATTCAATTCAACCAAATTAAGCCAACATTAATGGCCATATATATACAATCCAAAACACAACCATTTATAAGCTATTTCAAATGGCAAAAGTCACTACTAAAACATGACCAAAATGACCATAATCCTATACATGCCATATGACCAAACCAAGAGATCAAAAGTACCAAAGTGATGGTTGGATAGTGTGACATAGTCTCCGACGATCCTCGAATCCGAGCTAGCTTTGTAATCACTTGGAAGCTAAAATAGCGAATCGAGTCGATTAGTTGATAACTTTATCTTTTCCCCGATCCAAGTCCGTATTCTGCTTTTCTTGATCTAATTGAGAAAAAATGCATTAGCCGAATGTAAAACTTCTCCCATGGCTATTTAGGTTGTATTTTTTGGTGGGGAAGATGAATGAAAGAATAAAATTTCATTTGTTTTATTACATTTACCTTAATTACTAATTTACACTAATAACCTTTAAAATATTTAATAATTTCCATTATACCAAGCCATTACTTTCCACTAACTCCTTAATGGGCTATTTACCACTTAAGGACATTCACTTTAAGGTTCTATAGCTAATAGATACCTTTAACTATTAGAACAGTACTTTTGCACTTTATGCGATTTAGTCTTTTTTCTCAAATTGACCATTTCAACGATAAAATTTCTTAACGAAATTTTCACACAGTCATTCAATCATGCTGTAAACATTAAAATAATAATAAAATAAATATTTTGACTTCGGATTTATGGTCCTGAAACCACTGTTCTGATTTGGCTAAAAATGGGCTGTTACAACTCTCCCCCTTAGGGATTTTCGTCCCCGAAAATCTTACCAGTGAATAAGTCTGGGTATTGTTTTCTCATAGCATCCTCGGGTTCCCATGTAGCTTCTTCAACCCCGTTTCGGTGCCATAATACTTTCACTAATGCAATTTTCTTATTTCTTAGCTCTTTGATCTCACGAGGTAAAATTCTAATCGGTTCTTCAGCATATGACATATCAGACTGAATTTCAACCTCGGTCGGGGAAATTACATGTGAAGGGTCGGATCTGTATCGTCGTAGCATTGATACGTGAAACACATTATATATCTTTTCTAACTCAGATGGTAAGGACAACCGATATGCCACTGGCCCGGCTCGCTCAATAATCTCAACTCAATTTCCCTTTTCGACCAAACCGCAATAATTTTTTCCATGGCGACACTTTCAAAAATACTTTATCCCCGATATGGAACTCAATATCTTTTCATTTCAAGTCTGCATACGATTTTTGTTGATCCGAAGCTGCTTTCAAACTATCGTGAATTACTTTCACTTTTTCTTCAGTCTCTCTGATCAGATCAACCCCGTGAATCTTATTCTCGCTAAGCTCAATCCAATACAACGGTGTTCTACATTTACGACCGTATAGAGCTTCGTACGGTGCCATCTTTACACTCGATTCAATCAGTGGTAGATATTTCTCCCAGCTACCTTCAAACTCAAGAATGAAACAACGCAACATATCCTCAAGTATCTATATAACTCGTTCGGATTGACCATCCGTTTGCGGGTGAAACGCAGTGCTAAAATGCAGCTTTGTACCTAAAACTTCTTGCAATTTCTTCTAAAATCGCGAAGTGAATCTTGGATCTCTATTTGAAACAATAGATGGTGGCACTCCGTGCAATCGAACAATCTCTGAGATATACAACTCTGCCAATTTATCAAGTGAAAAATCTACACGTACCGGGATGAAATGAGCTGATTTCGTCAATCTGTCAACAATAACCCAGATCACATCTTTCTTTTTCGAAGATTAGGGCAAACCCGATACGAAATCCATTGTTATTCTATCCCATTTCCACTCAGAAATCATAATAGGCTGTAATAAACCTGACGGCACTTGATGCTCAGCTTTGACTTACTGACAAATCAAACATTTCGAAACAAATTCTGAGATATCTCGTTTCATGCCAAGCCATCAATAAAGTTGTTTTAAGTCGTTATACATTTTTGTGCTTCCAGGATGTACTGATAAACAACAATAGTGTGCTTCGTTAAGAATCTTCCGAATGAGCTCAGAATTTCTTGGTACACATATTCTATCACGAAACATCAAACAGTCATTAGGCCCTATTCGAAACTCTGAATCAGAAGTCGACTCACACTGAGCTCATTTTACTTGCAATTCATTATCAAATTTTTGAGCCTCACAAATCTGCTGTAGAAATAACGGTCTCGCTTTCAACTCAGCTACTATCGAACCATTGTCAAACAAAGCTAATTGTGCATTCAAAGCACGTAGAGCAAATAAGGACTTTCGGCTCAAAGCATCGGCTACAATATTCGCTTTCCCCGGATGATAGTCAATTACTAATTCATAGTCTTTTAGCAATTCTAACCATCTCCGTTGTCCCAAATTCAAATCTTTCTGAGTCATCAGATATTTCAAGCTTTTGTAGTCGATATAAATATGGTATTTCTCACCAAACAAGTAATGACGCCAAATTTTCAATGTAAACATTATCGCAGCTAACTCTAGATCGTGCGTCGGATAATTCTTTTCATGCGGCTTCAACTGTCTCGAGGCATAAGCTATAACTTTGCCTTCCTGCATCAAAACACAACCCAAGCCCTTTAACGATGCATCACTAAATACTACGAATTCTTTACCCGACTAAGGCTGAACTAACACTGGTGCCTCTGCCAATAATGCTTTCAACTGCTCAAAGCTTTTCTGAACTAACACTTTTCTGACCACTCAAATTTAACATCTTTTTGAAGCAATCGTGTCATCGGAGTCGCAATCATCGAGAAAACTTTCACAAATCGTCTATAATAACTGGCTAGTCCCAGGAAACTACAAATTTCAGATACATTTCTCAGACGCTTCCAATCTATAATCGCAGAAATTTTACTCGGGTCAACTCAGATACCCTCGGCTGAAACTATATGTCTCAGAAAACCAACCTCTCGTAGCCAAAACTCAAATTTGCTAAACTTTGCAAACAACTGTTTATCTCTCAAAGTTTGTAACACGATTCTCAAATGTTCAGCATGCTCAGATTCATCACGGGAGTAAATCACAATGTCATCAATAAACACAACTATGAATCGGTCTAAGTACGGCTTAAAAATCCAGTTCATCAAGTCCATAAAAACAGCAGGTGCATTCGTTAATCTGAAAGGCATAACAAGAAATTCGTAGTGTCCGTACCTTGTTCTAAATGCAGTCTTCGGCATATCTGAGTCTTTAACTCGCAACTAGTAATAACCCGATCTCAAATCAATTTTTGAAAACACTATTTCTCCTTTTAACTGATCAAACAAATCATCAATTCGTGGCAAAGGGTATTTATTCTTGATCGTCACTTTGTTGAGCTGTCGATAGTCTATACACATTCTCATCGTCCCATCTTTCTTTTTCACAAATAACACCGGTGCACCCCAAGGAGAGAAACTCGGTCTAGCAAAACCTCTATCTGTTAATTCTTGCAACTGAGCTTTCAATTCTTTTAACTCTATTGGAGCCATTCTGTACGGAGCTATCGATATCGGTGTTGTTTCCAGTACTAATTCAATACTAAACTCAACCTCTCTGATAGGTGGTAAACCCTATAACTCTTTGGGAAATACATCTGGATACTGGCACACAACTGGTACTAGTTCAATCTTTGTTTCTGTCACTTTCGTATCAAGTACATAGGCAAGATAAACTTCACACCCCTTTCTCACAAATCTTCACGCTAACATAGACGAGATCACAACTGATAAACTATTCAGATCATTAGATTCAATTCTAATAGTCTCATTATTATGGCATTTCAGTTCAATTGTCTTTCGTCTACAATCCAGTATAGCATCATGCATCGTTAGCCAATCCATACCCAAAATTACATCAAATTCATCGAATGGCAACAGCATCAGATTAGCTGAAAAATAGAAACCGCGATTCATTAACAAAAAATTCTTGTAGACTTTGTCAACCAAGACGCATTTGCCTAAGGGGTTCGATACTCTTATCACAAATTCAGTAGACTCTACAGGCAAAGTCTTACTAGATACTAAATTCATGCATATATAAGAATGAGTTTAGCCTAGGTCTACCAATGCAATCACATTAGTATCATAGAGAGTGAAAGTACCGGTGATAACATCTAGAGATGACGCTTCTTCGTAAGCGCAAATAGCGTAGGCTCTAGCAGGTACTCTGGTCTCAAATCTCACTGTAGAATTTCTCGTTGCACCACTATTACTGCTTGCATTTCCCGTATTTCTTGACGGCCTCCCTCGAGTAGCTATATTGCTCAATCTTACATTCTGAGATTTATCTTTTTCATTTAGCTCAGGACAATCTCTGATAAAATGATCTCGTGAACCACAACTGTAACAATCTCTATTATTAGTTTTCACTCAGCACTCTCCAAAATGTCATCTTGCACAATTTTGACACTCAGGTTTAACATCTTTCACATTGCCAACACTTGATACCGATGTAGCTTGAGCTTTAGGGCTGGTGTATTACTTTACACAATTTTTATTAGAATATCCCACTGAAGCTGCCGATCGGCTAAAATAGAGTCTAGATTTCTTCGACGAGGACTGATAAGGTTTACTCATCAATCTCTTTCTTATATCTCTAGCTTCTGATTCAGCTTTCTTCTTTTCTCGACTAAAATCTTCGGCTTTGCAAGCCCGTTCAACTAACACAACAAATTCTATTAAATCTAAAATCCCAACCAGAAGTTTAATATCTTCATTCAGCCCATCAACAAACTACTTGCACGTAATTTCTTCAATAGATACATACTCACGAGCGTGCTTGCTCAACCGTACAAATTCCCTCTCGTGCTCGGTTACAGTCATGCGGCCTTGTTTCAATTCTAAAAACTCTTTATGCTTTTGATCCAAAAATTGCTGACTGATGTATTTCTTTCAGAATTTGGTCTGAAAGAATTCCCAGGTAACTCTCTCCCGCGGCACCACCAAGACTAACGTATTCCACCACTGATATGCGGTATTTCTCAAAAGGGATATAGCGCACTTTAAACATTCAGCTGGCGTGCAAGAAAGTTCATCAAACACTCGGATCGTATTTTCAAGAAAAAACTCGGCTCTCTCAGGGTCATCATCAACATTAGCTCTGAACTCTTCAGCCTCGTGTTTGCAGATCTTGTCAACAGGAGACTTATTAAATCTTAATAGCTCGACTACTTGAGGAGCTACAGGTACGGGTTGAGGATTAGGAGGGGGTGGAGGTTGTTGAGCAGCCGGGTTCGTACGAATGTATTGAGTGAACCACTCATTCACCATTTGGAAGAAGGCTTCTTTAGCCTCTCCACCCTGGCTACCTGTCACAGGTTTAGAGTCAGACGGCGCTATCCCTTGCGCGGAAGCAGGCGCATTACTCTCAACATCATCAGCTATAGCTTGATTGGGATCCATTACTATACGAAAACACAGTTTAAAACGTCAGGAGTCATCACACTATCACAGTTTATATATATGGCATGTATAGCTAGACTCTCACACACGCTATGTTAGCCCTAGAATCGACTAAACTATAGCTCTGATACCAATAAATGTAACACTCCTCACCCGTATTCAACGCCAGAATAGGGTTTGTAACAACCCAGACTTGGCCTAGACGTTATGGCCGAATCTGGCGGTATCACATTGAAGTGTTTTTAAAATGTAGTTTTTTTGGAAAATCCATTCTATTATTAAACCTCGTTTATGAATCTTAATAGAAATTCAGGGAATCTTGTTCTTTTAAAACTCAAGTTGTTTTTAGCAAAACATTGATCATATCAATTTGTTACTAAACTTTAAAACCATGTTTGATGCGGAAGCTTTTATAGTATGTTACGAAACGTGGTGTTTTGGAAAACAATTATCTTTTGAAAAAAAACTGCGTCCTACTACTACTCAGATGTGAATTGAAATAAATAAAATCCCCCAAATTAAAAGTTAAAATTTAAAGAGGCCTTATTACAAAATAATTACCCAAATTAAAATTATTGGAATAAAACTCAAATATAAAAATAGGTGCGGTTGTGTGGCCACCTCCAAATCCCTCGCAACACTGATCCGCCTAAGACTGGGAATTACCTGTACAGATAAACAGAGGGGTGAGTTTACGAAAACTCAGTGTGTAACCCCATATAAGCAAAATGCCAATCATGCCATAGGCAAGAACAGTCTGGGCCTAAGCCCAAATCAATATGGGCCTGGGATTCGATTGATTGGGCCTTAGCCCATTCTGAAGATCAAGATCGGTGTGGGCCTTAGCCCATAATAGTGACAGTAACAGATTAGGCATGCAATAAGAAATCCTACACATCCAGCCTCTACACTCCACTCTGTCCAGCCCAACACTTCATGTGGGGATAAAATCACCCACACATCCCTACACTCCAAAAATTAGCACCGGTTGCGGCACTAAACAGTATTTGTAGCAGAGCTGCCAGTACAGTACACTTCCTCCAATCATAATTATCCCATCCCCATGCAACATATCATACATGTATGCAACATATAAATCGTGGCATGCTCATATAAGTCCTACATAACATTGCATACAGTCATTTTATAACATAGGGGCATAACAGTCATTTTACAACATAGGGGTATAACAGTTATTTTCTATTAGTTTAGGGTCTAGGTATACTTACGGACCCATCAGTAGCTCCACAGTCATCTCGGGCGACCCGTGCAACCTTTATAGTAAAACAGTGAAAATGGGCTCAAGGCTCATAATGCGGGCCCACATGCTCGTGTGGCCCACATAGCCCAGAAATGCTCTCGGCCATGTAATTTACACAGCTTGGCCCAATAATCTCCACACGTTCGTGTAGTTTACCCGTGAGGGGCCCACAAGCCCGTTGGGCCCACATGGCCCCTTTTTGCCCAACGTGGCCCAAAATGGCCTAAGACCATAAAATCGCTTATGGTGGCCTCGGTAGTCTAACGCCTACGTTTTATGCGTTCAGATTACCACACGAGCGAGTGCACGCTTGTGTAGCGTCAATTGCCATACTTTTCTGGCTTTTACCGATTTATGACTTGGGCAGTATTTACACACCATGGTTCAACTCGTCACGAACAGTCGCTCAAGCACTCACCAACCTACATTTGGTCAATCAAACACCACCATCAGTCCTACTTTACAGTTAACAAGAAACCTGAAATCAACAATCCAATCATAGCGTAGCGTTACCTTCAATTGAACCACTGTGATTCCCACGAATCTTAGTCTCTAGCGATTGATTACGAGTTCCCTGAATCCTTCCTTAACTGTCATACACTTGCTATCAGTTATCACTTAACGCAGAAGAAGAAAGGGAATAATGATTCGTTTATAGTACTTACCGAAAGAGAGCAAGAGAACCGAATAGTGAAAGGATTCGGCACTAGCACAGCCCTTCACCGTCGATTTAAAGCTGTCCAAAAACAGTTAAACAAACCCCACTTTAGTAATCTCAAAAATCGAAACTTCAAGTGACAAACTCACTTACCGAAAAGACAGGAGCAAAGTCAATCGGCAAAGAAAAGGACTGGTTTCGGCAGTAATCAAAACTGAAAATCGGTAGCACAACACTTGAAGGAGGAGAGGGGAATCAGTTTAGGGGAGAAGAGAGAAAAGAAATCGAATAAGGCAACCAAGGTCTATTCGGCCAACACAGGGGAAAGAAGAAAAGAGAAGATGAAAAGAAAAGAAAGGTGTGTTCGGCCAACCAGAAAGGTTGTCAAAAAGGGAAAAAAAGTGAGCAGGAAAATATGCCAAAAGAACCTACCACATTCGGCCAAAGAGAGAAAAAAACACCAAATGAGCAGTATACCTCTTTTGGACGAATTCTTGAGTGCTAGAGTCCAATTTTGGCACAAACTCCCTCCCCTCTCATCTCCTTGATTTTCTCCTAAAATCCCTCCTCAAACCTCTCCATCTGATCGCACCTCCCCTCAACCACTCAATTTGAATTAACCTCAACCACTTCAGTGTTTCAGTCAAACTCCAACACCTCCACGGCATAGCAGCAAAATAAACACTCCCTTGCCTTCAGCAAGATTCTAACCTTAGACCATTTGCATAGGTAACATGCCACTTACCCTCTAGACCAGCAAGCTCCTTATGTCATGCTTTACCCACAATTATTTAAAAGCCTACTAACTAAAGGCAAGGGTATTATTCCCTAAAAACCAAAATTTGGTACAAGCCCAGGCTTGAACCCAGGACTTCTCAGACACTCCCAAACACACCCAAATCACTTAACCACTGAAGCAGACAAGTACTTTGTTTTGCAACCATACAAAAATAATTACCTATATTTTGGGGTGTTACAACTCTTCCCCCCTAAAAGGAAATTTTAGCCTCGAAATTTACCTGATCAAAACAGATCAGAGTCTTAAGCTCTACTAGCTCCTTCGGTGCCATTCTATAGGGAGCGATGGACACCAGAGCTGTACCCGGTAGGAGCTCAATCCTAAATTCAACTTCACAGTTTGGAGGTAGTCCAGGTAGTTCATCGAAAAAACATCCGAAAAATATTTGACTATCCTGATGTCTTTAACAGACGAAACCTCAGAATCAAAAACATCGATGTAGGCTATATACGCCTCACAACCCTTACGAACCAACTTCTCGGCCTTCAGGGCAGAAATTACATTTGACAAATAATTTCGATGCTCCCCTATTACTACCACCTCATCACCCTCCACAGTTTTCAGTACCCTCCGTTTAGTAGCACAATTCAAATTCACTTGATGCTTAACCAGCCAATCCATGCCCAGTATTAAGTCGAATTCTCCAAATGGAAGTTCCATTAAATCCGCCAAAAAGATGGTTCTTTGAACCTCCAAAGGTACATCTCTGAACAATTTGTTTACCTTAACTGACTGCCCTAAAGGACTCAACACAGTAACCTTACTCACAGTGGTTTCAACCCTTAAACCTAAAGTCTCAGACACCGAGCATGCTATATACGAATGCGTAGACCCAACATCAATTAATGCAGTATAAGGTACATTATAGATAAAGATCGTACTAGTAATAACATTTGGGGCGTCTCTATCCTCTCGGCGACGTGTAGCATAAACCAGAGCTGGCTGCCTCGCCTCAACATGACCAGCACCTCCGCCCGGTTCCCCATGACAACGGCCCATACCATTTCCCTCTTTGGCCTGACCACGGCCTCTCGGTGGCTGATGCTCACCTCTCGACGGATGAACAGTACCCCGACCTGTAACTTGCATCTGTTCGGACCTCCGTGGACAATCTCTGATACGGTGCTCTAATGATCCAAATCTCAAACATGCCCCAATCTTTTTCCAGCACTCGCCCTGATGGCATCTACCACAGTCAACACTTGGCTGCGGTCCGTAGCTGCATTAGGGGCCCCAACTCTGACCGGCCCATCCACCCTGGCCTTTTACTTCGACCTCTGAACGGAGCTTGAGGGCTCTGAATCCCTCTTATTCCTACCCTTTTCTCTGTTTCGACGCTCAATATGCTTCACCTCCTCAACGATCTTCGTCTTATCCACCAGTGTGGCAAAATCTCACTCCCTCTGTGGAGCTATCAAAACTCTCAAACTATCCCTGAGGCCGTCCTCGAAACGAACACACCGCTCATAGTCAGTTGCCACCATCCCACGTGTATAGCGGCTTAATCGTAAAAATTCAGCTTCATATTCTGTCACTGATTTATCCCCCTGAGTCAAATTTAGAAACTCCCTCCTCTGGGCATCCACATAACTAGTGCCCACATACTTCCCATGGAAAGCAGTCTTGAAGAATTCCCATGTCAATCGGTCAGCCTGAGTACCCTCTTTCACTGTAAGCCACCACTGATAGGCTTCGTCTCGCAGAAAGAACACTACACCTTTTAGTTTCTGTTCAGGGGTTTAGTCGAGGTCATCCATGATCCTCTCTGTGGCCTCAATCCAATATTCAGCCACGTTAGAGGAAACTCTTTCGATGCCCCTAAAGATCTCAGCCCCATTAGACCGGAGTCGTTCCGTGACCGACCCACGGCCTATAGTACCAGTATTGGGCCCAGCAACCCTCTTCAGAATTTGTAACATAGCTTGGGACAATGCGTCGTCCCCAGTCGCTCGATCGTGGGACCTAGTCTCAGTCACAGGTGAAGCCGGTGCCTCACTAGCTTCAGCGTTAGGCATGTGGCCCGATGACGAAGACCCAGCCTGAGCACCTCTACGGCCTCCGCCACGGCCTCTTGTACCCCTTCCACGAGTACCTCTGGTGTTCATTATCTATTTGCGTATTATCTGAGTTAATAGTTTTATGCAGATCATTATCAGTAATTCAGAGTTCGTTTTCGTAAATCGCAGTCTTACTACAGTTTTTAGTTCACACTAACTAGAGTGTTTCAGTACTGTCTTCTACCTACAGTAGTCTCAGTATTTTTGATTTATAGCATTTCAGTTTAAAACAAACAACAGTTTCAAAAGACTTACAGGATTGGCGCCGGAGACTCGGTGTACCACACATTCAGTAAAATGTTTCAAATTACTTCCAAATCTTTTGGAACAGTTCTTTTTAAAAATTCCAAGTTTTAGGAAAACCCAAAAACCACAGCCGAGTTTTTTAACTGGCTCTGATACCACTAAATGTAACACCCCAGACCCGGCCTAGATGTTATGGCAGAATCTGGCGGTATCACATTGAAGTGTTTTTCGAAAACGTAGTTTCTTTGGAAAATCCATTCTATTATTAAACCTCGTTTATGAATCTTAACAGAAATCCAGAGAATCTTGTTCTTTTAAAACTCAAGTTGTTTTTAGCAAAACATTGATCATATCAGTTTGTTACTAAACTTTAAAACCATGTTTGATGCGGAAGCTTTTATAGTATGTTACGAAACGTGGTGTTTTGGAAAACAATTATCTTTTGAAAAAAAACCGCGTCCTACTACTACTCATATGTGAATTGAAATAAATAAAATCCCCCAAATTAAAAGTTAAAATTTAAAGAGGCCTTATTACAAAACAATTACCCAAATTAAATTTATTAGAATAAAACTCAAATATAAAAACAGGTGCAGTTGTGTGGCCACCTCCGAATCCCTCGCAACACCGATCCGCCTAAGACTGGGGATTACCTGAACAGATAAACAGAGGGTGAGTTTACGAAAACTTAGTGTGTAACCCCATATAAGTAAAATGCCAATCATGCCAAAGGCAAGTACAGTCTGGGCCTAAGCCCAAATCAATAACAGTTCAGTTCAGTTCAGTTCAGTTGGGCCTTAGCCCATTATAGTATCAGTATCAGTGTGGGCCTTAGCCCATAACAGTGACAGTAACAGATTAGGCATGCAATCAGAAATCCTACCCATCCAGCCTTTAAACTCCACTCCGTCTAGCCCAACACTCCATGTGAGGATAAAATCACCCACCCATCCCTACACTCCAAAAATTAGCACCAGTTGCGGCACTAAACAGTATTTGCAACAGAGCTACCAGTACAGTACACTTCCTCCAATCATAATTATCCCATCCCCATGCAACATATCATACATGTATGCAACATATAAATCGTGGCATGCTCATATAAGTCATACATAACATAGCATACAGTCATTTTATAACATAGGGGCATAACAATCATTTTACAACATAGGGGTATAACATTCATTTTCTATCAGTTTGGGGTCTAGGTATACTTACCGACCCATCAGTAGGTCCACAGTCGTCTCAGGCGACCCGTGCAACCTTTATTGTAAAATAGTGAAAATGGGCCTAATGCCCATAATGCGGGCGCATGTGGGCCCACACACTCGTGTGGCCCATATAGCCAAGAAATGCTCTCGGCCATGTAATCTCCACACATTCGGGTGGTTTACCCGTGTGGGGCCCACAAGCCTATTAGGCCCACACGGCCTATTTCGGCCCAACGTGGCCCAAAATGGCCCAAGACCACGAAATCACTCATGGTGGCCTCGGTAGTCTAACGCCCATGTTTTATGCGTTTAGATTACCACACGAGAGAGCGTACGCTCGTGTAGCATCAATTGCCATACTTTTCCGGCTTTTGCCGGTTTACGACTTGGGCAGTGTTTACACACTTTGGTTCGACTCGTCACGAACAGTCGCTCAAGCACTCACCAACCTACATTTGGTCAATCAAACACCACCATCAGTCCTACTTTACGGTTAACAAGAAACCCGAAATCAACAATCCAATCATAGCGTAGCGTTACCTTCAATTGAACCACTGTGATTCCCACGAATCTTAGTCTCTAGCGATTGATTACGAGTTCCCTGAATCCTTCCTTAATTGTCATACACTTGCTATCAGTTATCACTTAAGGCAGAAGAAGAAAGGGAATAATGATTCGTTTATAGTACTTACCGAAAGAGAGCAAGCGAACCGAATAGTGAAAGGATTCGACACTAGCACAGCCCTTCACCTTCGATTTAAAGCTGTCCAAAAACAGTTAAACAAACCCCACTTTAGTAATCTCAAAAATCGAAACTTCAAGTGCCAAACTCACTTACCGAAAAGACAGGAGCAAAGTCAATCGGCAAAGAAGAGGACTGGTTTCGGCAGTAATCAGAACTGAAAATCGGCAGCACAACACTTGAAGGAGGAGAGGGGAATCGGTTTAGGGGAGAAGAGAGGAAAGAAATCGAATAAGGCAACCAAGGTCTATTCGGCCAACACAGGGGAAAGAAGAAAAGAGAAGATGAAAAGAAAAGAAAGGTGTGTTCGGCCAACCAGAAAGGTTGTCAAAAAGGGAAAAAAAGTGAGCAGAAAAATATGCCAAAAGAACCTACCACATTCGGCCAAAGAGAGAAAAAAACACCAAATGAGCAGTATACCTCTTTTGGACGAATTCTTGAGTGCTAGAGTCCAATTTCGACACAAACTCCCTCCCCTCTCATCTCCTTGATTTTCTCCTAAAATCCCTCCTCAAACCTCTCCATCTGATCGCACCTCCCCTCAACCACTCAATTTGAATTCACCTCAACCACTTCAGTGTTTCAGTCAAACTCCAACACCTCCATGGTACAGCAGCAAAATAAACACTCCATTTCCTTTAGAAAGATTCGAACCTTAGACCATTTGCATAGGTAACATGCCACTTACCCCCTAGACCAGCAAGCTCCGTATGTCATGCTTTACCCACAATTATTTAAAAGCCTACTAACTAAAGGCAAAGGTATTATTCCCTAAAAACCAAAATTTGGTACAAGCCCAGGCTTGAACCCAGGACTTCTCAGACACTCCCAAACACTCCCAAACCACTTAACCACTGAAGCAGACAAGTACTTTGTTTTGTAACCATACAAAAATAATTACCTAGCTTTTGGGGCGTTACAGGGTTATAGAGTATTACTAGACCTACAACACGTTTTCACAAACATTTCACAAACATAATATCATTTCATACATTCAACATTCAAATACATACATAGTGTCCCTTAAAAGTGCCTATAAGGCCTGTAATATGCATAGGGAATGGTTCGGGACAAAATCGGATACTCTGGAAATTTTTGACACTTAGTAAAATTTTCTTCAAAATAAGAGACACACGCCCGTGTCACAGGCTGTGTGGAAATAGGGCATACATATTGACTTGTATCATATGGCTGAAGATACGCCCGTATGCAAGACCATGTGAAAACTGGAGAGTATACTGACTTGGGTCACACGGCCAACCATACACCTGTGTGTCTAGCCCGTGTACCCTTCGAAGTGGCCACACATGCCATTGTGCTAGGCCGTGTGCTAATAGGGGGTATGCTGACTTCAATTCAATTTCAACACCAGGGGACACACGGCCGTGTAACATAATCGTGTGTCTCACACGGTTGAGACACACGCTCGTGTCTCTACCCGTGTGGACAAAAATAGGCTATTTACCAATCCAATTTGCCTCCCTTATTCATGTTCACCTAAACAACCTAAAATGGTACCAATCCATAGTATATTTAAGCATCCATTTTAACCACAAACAAGGTTAATTCATATCATTTTCAATACTAGCAACTAACATGCTTATAAGTTTTACCAAATCAAAACATACCAAAATATATATACAAATCAACTAGGTAAACCTTTACCTAACATACATCATTTTGTACCAATTCAAAAGTTTCATACCAATTCCACATACTCCATATTATAAGTCATACACATATCCACTTATGGATTCAAATATCAACTATATATGCACATATTCAATTCAACCAAATTAAGCCAACATTAATGGCCATATATATACAATCCAAAACAAAACCATTTATAAGCCATTTCAAATGGAAAAAGTCACTACCAAAATATGACCAAAATGACCATAATCCTATACATGCCATATGACCAAACCAAGAGCTCGAAAGTACCAAAGTGATGGTTGGATAGTGTGACATAGCCTCTGACGATCCTCGAATCCGAGCTAGCTTTGTAATCACTCGGATGCTTAAATAGCGAATCGAGTCGATTAGTTGATAACTTTATCTTTTCCCCGATCCAAGTCTGTATTCCGCTTTTCATGATCTAATTTAGAAAAAATGCATTAGCCAAATGTAAAACTTCTCCCATGTCTATTTAGGTTGTATTTTTCGGTGGGGAAGATGAATGAAAGAATAAAATTTCATTTGTTTTATTACATTTACCTTAATTACTAATTTACACTAATAACCTTTAAAATCTTTAATAATTTCCATTATACCAAGCCATTACTTTCCACTAACTCCTTAATAGGGTAATTACCACTTAAGGACCTTCACTTTAAGGTTCTATAGCTAATAGATACCTTTAACTATTAGAATAGTACTTTTGCACTTTACGCGATTTAGTCCTTTTTCTCAAATTGAACATTTAAACGATAAAATTTCTTAATGAAATTTTCACACAGTCATTCAATCATGCTGTAAACATTAAAATAATAATAAAATAAATATTTTGACTTCGGCTTTATGGTCTCAAAACCACTGTTCCAATTTGGCTAAAAATGGGTTGTTACAAGAAAACTATCGTGAATAACCTGTAGGTGGGGGAAATATTAGGTTGATTTTAAAATTTTAGGTTATTTGCCCTTTTAGTACTCCTAGTTTTAACCCTATTTTCAAAATGACTCGTATTTGAAAATTAAAGATCTTTTGAACATCATTTTTAAAATTTGATTTGATTTTCAAAATTAAAAACAATAGACGAAGACATATTTGATTTACCATGCTTCAAAATTTTTGAGCACCCTAGCTCTAAAATCCATAAAATACCCTCAAAACTACTAGGCCCAACTTCGGGGTGTGATAGAGTAAGCCAGAGGCTCTGCTAGAAATAATAGTAAGGTTATCCTTAAACCTGTTACTCGCTACATATGGAGTATGGTCGGACCTACTATTCAAGCGGGGTGAGTTTAAGGAAAAGTTGAGATATTAGATGATGCTAAAGCAACAGGGATTTGTGCTAGTGTCCTCCTTGGAGTTATAAAGGAGTTGTCTAATAAGGAAATAATTGCCTAGAGTCCACTTATAGAGCTAATCATAAAAAGGAAATTTTGAGGATGAAATTTTTCTTTAAAAATAGGGGAGTTGTCACACACGATTTTCACTTAATGACCCGAAATTAAAGGAAATGGGAGTTATTTGAGTAAAACGATAAAATGATAGGCTTTGCTAAGAAATTTGAAAATCTTAGTGGTTGAATTATGAATAGTTGGATTTCAATTTCGGTAGTTAGATTGGAACAGGCTGGCTCCTTAGTGGGAGATAAAATAATTAGCAATGGATGGCTACAAAATATTAAGGAAACCGAGCAAGATTAGGATATATATATATATATATATGTGTGTGTGTGTGTAAGTGTGTGGGGGAGAAAGGAATTTTACTTAATCAATGTATAACCTCCTTCTCTATCCTTGCACTATTTTTTTCGGTTGTTTCGAAAAAGATGAGAACTTAGGAGAGCTATACATGGGGTGAAATTTGTGAGAGTTGAAGTTCGGAAGTAGAAATATTGAGAAAATGCTAAGCTTCTTAACCTTCTACACTCGAGAATCAGGGAAAGGAGGGCAAGGACTCCTAATAGGTTTCTATAAATTCAGTTTTTTTGTTTTAAGGTTTAAATGACTTCAAATTAACCAAGATAAACGGTTAACATGTTTAGCTACCAAGACAAAGGAGGATCTGGAGTTGGGACAAGCTAAACTGACAAGCAAGAAGGACCAAGATGAGTTTTTCTTCTCTACCTTTGGGTGATTTATAAAAAATGTGTTGTGAATGTTCTGAGTTGTCTGACTCTACTACTATAAGCGATCATGGTAAATGAGTATGTTGTGGATGCATACCCTTATACGAGTATAATTACTAAATGTCAAATGAAAATCATATGGCGATTAAACAATTGGCGTACTGTGTGTTTTGTGATAAGTACTTTGCTTTGTGTTTAATGCATGGATATATTATATTCGGGGTACGGAGGGATGTATTATGAAAGGGTAGATGGAGTCAAGAATAATAGGTGAAATGGAGGATTGTGTGGATTACAATGGGTATACAAGGGAGTTTGCGTCGCATCGCAGAAATGGTATCGACTATCTCGCTAGAGCGACACCGTGATGATAATTTATCGACTCTATGGAGCAACACCGCGATAGCAGTTATTAAGTCCTACGGAGTGACACCTCAAAAGAGGTTTAATGATTCCTCGAAACTAAGAGTTTGTTAGGATATTAAACATGGGTTCATAATGTATAAAACCGTAGCTCGGCTATGGCAACATATGGAGTCCACTAGGACATTAAACATAGGTTCATAATATGTAAGACTGCAGCTCAGCGATGACAACATATGGAGTCTAATTAAACATGGGTTCATAAAGTGTAAGGTCGTAACTCGGCTATGGCAACATATGGAATCCGCCAAGATATTAAGCATGATTTCTTAATGTGTAAGACTGTAGCTCGGCTATGGCAACATATAGAGTCCGCCAGGACATTGAATATGGGATCATATTGTGTAATACCATAGCTCGACTATGGCAGCATGTGAAGTTCACTAGGATGGTGGACCAGTAAGCTAATAGGTCACAAAAATGGGACATCGTTGGGTAACTCACGCGGTGGGTAGCATAAATGGATGGATGGGATGCATTTGAGAACGCAGATAAACGAGCTAGTAAGAGAATCCGATAATTTACGGAGATAAGGAAACATGTAGGAAAGTCTGGAAAGGCAGACATGCTAACAAAGGAATATGCCAAACTGTGGCATTGTGAGAAATTGGTATAAGCTTTTTTAATGCAGCAGACACAATGTAGGAAATATTGTATTACAGGTAGTTAAGTACCCGACGGGGTGAGCCCTCCAGATATTGACGAATAAACCAGTATTAGGTAGGACCATGAGACGATCAGATGGGTACAAATCCCGAGGGTTGACGAGTGAGGGGCAACAAGGATTGGGTGAGTTCTGTTAAGGGCTATCCTTGGCAAGGAATCCGTCGGGATTTTACTAAAATTATAGATGTCTATTGAACTTAATTTAACATAGAGAAATCATCAAGGGCTATTTTCCATTGAAAATGTTATAGCAAATGTACCGAAAAGGAAAGATCCTATGGGAAATCCTACAAATAGTAAGATCGCACAAAAAAGGAGTGTATAGCCAAATGACATATATGGGGTTGCGAGTGAATATGTTACAATTGGGTCTTCCTTAAGGAAGTGAATATGTGAGGGATAAGTCAGAATAAAATAATTATGGGGGTAATAATGTAACCATATGTCAAGATCAGTGAAGGACGAATGAATTATGGCAATGACCCATTATTGAGGCGGTGACAACAACAACTCGGCTGGTAGAAATCAACAATATGAATGAATAGAGTATGTGACTATCTTTAAAAAAACAATTCGTGAAGAGGGATATGGAGATCTGTGAAGAAGCTGTAAAGGATCAAATCCTAGAAGAAGTTGTTATTGGTAGAGCACATCTAAGTTCTTAGATATTCGTGAAGAGTTATAAATTTCATGATTATATACATTTCATTCTTAGATATGTAATACTTATGTTATTGGTTGCACAAAATCTCACTAAGTTCATTTGAACTTACGATTGTATTACCTTGGATGTAAAATCAAGATTAACAAAGTCATAAAGGTAGGGACCAATCTAGACATTACCAGCATTGCACAAAGGTTGCAGTAGTTGTAACATGTATATAGGGGGCACCCCTAGAGGCCACGACTTGGGGGATCAAGCTGGATATCCCTGTATTAATTTTTCTTTAATAATTTGTAAATAAATGATAGAGTTAATACAATATAAATTTCGTATGAATGTCATTACTAAAAGTTAAAGTTTTTAATCATATATTGTCTCATTATGTGAACAACATAGTTTAGGAATTTTTAGATATAATTAGGTGGTTGTAACAATTCGATACCCAGACCTGGTGATCGGGTCGGGTAGAGGGTGTTACACCTGACCCGATCGAAGGTTCGAGTTACAGAATGATACAGTCGCTGCCGGAGCAACTACAATAAAAAAACATTGTAATTAAATCAATTAATCATTTGAATATTCCATACATGCATTCATTATATGCTAAACAAAATTTTTCGAGATTCAATTGAACTTACGAAAGCTCAATTACTAATTCAAACATGAAATAGGACTATAACAACCCGTTTTTAATGGTGTCAGAAACAGTGGTTTTGGGACCACAATTCTGACAAGAGAGTCAATAAATATTATTAATTTAATATTTACGAGTATTTATTAATGTCATATTAAGTTTTGGTTATGAAATTTTAATGTTAATTAAGTAAAAAAGACTAAATCACAAAAGTTGCAAAACTAGGTTTCTATAAGTTAGATATAATAAGTGGTTATAGTGATGTGAATTATTGGACCTAGTTGGTAATTATACCATATAATTAGGAAGTGGACAATTATGGACAAGCTTTGGTTGAAATTTAAGTTAATGTTATAAGGGTAAAATAGTAAATTATTAAATAAAATAACATAAACAAAAAAAAAACAAGGTGATCATCTTATTCATTTTTCACCTTCTTGACCGAATACATCATAGAAGGAGAATCTTGAAGGTTCGACTAGGGTTCTTTAATGCATGTGTGAGCTTTTTAGGTCCATTTTTATGATTTTCATGTTTTTGTAATTGTTTTAGCTTAATCTAGCTAACTCGGGGGTCAATTCGTAAAATTATTAAAAATTTATTAGTTTACCATGAATGAATTGGAAGTGTTTGTGAATTTAGTTAATATATTATCAAGGTTGGTAGTTAAATATAGGTATTTTGTTAAGTGATTTTTGATGATTTGATATTTAGGGACCCATTTGTGAAAATAGTAAAATTTGATGAAAATAGGGTGAATTGATGAAAAATATAGGCTATAAGGGACCCCTAGGAAAATCGGCTAGGATAGTTTTTCTTTAAAAATTGTAAATTGCAAGTTTCAGGTTGAGGGACTAAATTACATAAAGGTTAAAACATTAGGGGTAATGTGGTAAATTCACTTTGATAAGGGTTGTAGGTTTGAGTTAATTATTTTCAGCTATTTTAACGATTTAATTGGATAAATATTATTATCTAGATCAAGAAACGCAACAATTGGATTTGAATCAAGGAAAAGCGAAAGTATCAGAATAGTTGTCGACTTTGCTTTTGCAACTGTTTTAGTTGAGGTAACTTCGTATAAGGATTAAATTCATTAATTGATGTTTTGAATGTATTTTAATAAATATTATGCTATGTATAGTTCAGATTGATAGTTGTTCGATATTATGGTATTATGGATTAAATCATGATGTTAATTAAATTGAATGTTATATTTGAAAAATGTACATTTCGTAGAATTGTGTTTGAAATGGTATAATACAATGAAATTAAAGGATTTGATTATGAAAAATGGTCTCGTTTGAACCTCGTGAATACTTAGGATACAAATGACATGTCAATAGGGGTTATTATAGTTTCAGGTACTGGTCTTAAATGCCCTATCGATGGCTGAGATCCTGCATTTGTTGCAGATTCTTCATAGCTCGTGTAAGCAGCATCGTGTAGTTTAACATCCTGACCTACAGGTCGTGTGAGCAGGACCATTTCACAGCTCGTGTGAGCATATATGATTATATGTTACAGTCATAGTTCGTGTGAGCATTTCGCGAGTATCCGATGATATTCCATTTGGTTCAATGGGTGAATAAAGTTTAAAACGAATATTGTAACAGTCCATTTTCAGTGGTGTCAGGAATGGTGGGTTCGGGACCCCGATTCCAGTTAGTGATTCAGTATTTTATTATCTATTTATTATTTACAGGATTATTATAAGGTCATATTAAATTTTTGTTTGAAAATTTTATCGTTTAGATAGTTAATTTAGTAAAAAGGATTAAATTGTAAATGTTATAAAATTTTATAGCTATTAGTTAAATGTGTTAAATGATTAAAGAAATTGAGTTGATAGACTTAGGTGGTAAATAAACCATATTAGCTTGTGGTGGACGGTGGTGGCATTGTTTTAATGATGTTTTTTAAGTTAAATGAAAAGGGTAATATAGTAATTAGATAAATAAGTAAAATAAACAAAGCATAAATTGGTCATCTTCTTCATTTAGGCAAACCAAAAACCAAAACCCCATAGCTAGGAAAACAAAGCTTCGGCCAAGGTTGTTTTCTTTTGCATTGTATTTTTTTAGGCCGTTTTAAATAATTTTATGTTTTTGACATCATTGTAGCTTAATCTAGCTAACACGGGGACTAATTTTTAAAACCATTAGATGTTTAGAATTTTACCATGAATGAATTTAAGATGTTAATGAATTTTTATGATAGTTTATTAAGCTTAGTAGTTAGTTAGAACTATTTTGTAAATGATTTTTAGTAATATTAAAGTTTAGGGATTTAGATGTGTAAATTGTAAAATATCATGAGATTCTTGTGATAAAATGATAAAAGTGGACTGTTTAGGGACCATATTGAATTCGAAACAAGGGTACTTGGGCTAGTTTGTGTCAATTGTGAGAATTTGGATTTTAGCGATTTAATTGAATAAAAGGTAAAAGTTTAGGGTAAATTTGTAAAATAACATTAATGGGCTAGTTACATGAACTTAATTATTTTCGAATGTTTGAATTTGGTTAATTGAATTAAATATTATATTTAGATCGAGAAACAGGTCCATCAGGTGTTAAACGGGGAAAAAGAAGGTTGTTGAGTAGGCGTCATCGCATATCATTAGCTATCGAATCTCTATAAGTTTGTATTATTATTTCTATGTTTATAATGATTTTTACTTATTAAAAATTTTATTATAATTAGATTTAATGTTATTATTATCTATTGATTGATTATAAAATAAATAGAAAATGAATATAGTAGGTACGGGATGTACTTTATTTAGCAGGCCTTGAGCCGGTGTTTGTTTAGCAGGCTTTGAGCCAATGTTTATTTAACAGGCTTTGAGCCAGTGATTATTTAGCAAGCCTTGAGCTTGTGCTTATCTAGCAAGCTTTGAGTCGATGATTATTTAGCAAGCTTTGAGCCGGTGATTATTTAGCAGGTACTATGTATCGGTGATATAGACCGTAACGATGGCTTGAGATCCAACATGTGTTGCGGATACTCTGAAGCTTGTGTGAACAGCATTGTGAGTTGGTTAAAGTTCTAAATTTAACTCGAATAAATAATATTCTTTTGACTATCTGAGATGAGATGTTATTATAACTATGATTTGATTTATATTCGTTTATCATGTGGTATCTTAATGATATAAATTATCTAAGTTTAAATGTTTTGAAAAGTTGAAACGATGGTATATTAGTAAGATTTGTTAATTACATGCTTTGTATGTTTTATAATTAAGTAAAAGGTTGTGAATGTCTTGGTATTTTGATTGTAAATGGTTTTATGTGTAAGTTGATATATGTTTTGATGAAGGTGACTTTTGATAATGTATGTTAATAGTTAATTTTTGTAATGGTACTTAGGTTGGCATATGATGTCAAGCTTTGTTGTTTATGTTATTGGTTTGTGATACCTGAATGGATTAAATGAATGGTCAGAGAACTTTGTATGCAAACTAAATTGGTATGAAATGTGATTTTGGATTTGGTAATTGAATTGTGGTGTCATTGAGGGCAAATTGGTTTGAAACTTAGGTTTTATATTTTGCTATGTTTTGAACTTGTTTAAATGCATTTGAAGGTATAAAATGTTAGGTTTTAGGTTTGGTTTGTTTCCCAAGTAATATGTGAAAGCTGCTTTAATTTTTAAGTCATTTTTAGGTACACATGGCCTGGGACATGGGCTATCTCACGATCGTGTGTGACACACGGCAGTGTGTCTTGTTATCTTCCATTGCAGGGTGGTCACACGGGCATAGTGAGTTACACGGCCTGGGGAAATGGCCGTGTGACCTTGATTCATATGGGCACAGTGAGTTACACGGCTGTGTGACCCTGAAAAACACGGGCACGATTAGTTACACGGTTTGAGCACACAAGCGTGTGGGGTAGCCACACGGCCATGTTTGAGGCCACATAGGCTAGCCTTTTTCACACGGCTTGGCCACACGACCGTGTGACCCCTGTTTTCACTTTTCACTTAAAATTTTGTAGAAGTTTCAATTTAATCTAGATTTGATCCCTTTTTTTTAATATTTTCTACAAGATCTATTTAGGTCTCAAATTGTTTAAAAAACATGGAAATGATTGGTGATGAATTATTTCGATCATGTTTGATTTAATATTATGAATTGTGTTAAAGTTTTATAGTTTTAATATCTTATAAACTGGGACAGTGACCGGACCGAGTATAGGGTGTTACAAATATGCATGTATATGACAAGAATTATAATCTTGAAAGGTAAAATGGAAAATGTTGATATAAGTACTTAAATTGAAAAGGATGTTTATAAGTTCTTGATGAATGAAACATGTATTTGAAATGGTTATTATGAGATGTTTCATGCTTTGGTTGAAATCTTATGTCCTTTGATACTCCTACTAACCTTGAAAGTGGTGTGTATAGGAAAGTAAATTATGCTCATGATCTAATGAAATTATGCTTGAATGGCTTAAACATATTATGTTCGGTAAGTTTAAGTTTCTGTTATACGAGCTTACTAAGCACTAGCTGCTTATGTAGTTGTTTTCTTTGTTTTGTAGATCATTGGAAAGCTCAATCGGTTGGAATCTCGTCAGATTACAATCACACTATCCATCCGTCGTTTTGGTAATTTTTTGTTGTTTTGGTTAATGGTTATAAATGGCATGTAATAGGTATTTTATGCTATTTGGTCAATATGATGTGGATTAAGAGCACTTGTCCATATGTTTTGGTGTTTGGCTTGTAAATGTATATGTATATATGCGTTTTGGTCACTTGTGAATGCCTTGTGAATGTAAATGGCTTATGGTCTATTGAAGTGAGAATGAATTGGTTAAATTATAACACCCCAAACCCGGCCCATGCGGTATGACCGGATCTGACATATCACATGAAGAAAACGTGATAAATCCTTATGATTCGTACTAAAATAGGTGTAATTTGATTATGGTTAAGAAAACAAGTTTGGATGTGAATATTTGATAAAATACAACTAATTTTTGAGTGGTTGATTGATGAGTCGAAAATCGAGGTAGTGAACTTTAAAACCATGACTTTTGAAAATGACATTGAAAATTTGAAAGAGAATCTGAGTTAAATTATTTGTACATATTTATTATGAAAACCATTTATTAATCAATTTGGAAAACTGTTATTTATGATTTTAGAAAATCCCCATTTAAAATAATGCAAGAAAAAAATAATAAATGCGGCTAAACATAAAACCAAATAAAAATATCCTGAGGCCTTATTACAACTTTAAAACCCGAAATAATAAAAGCAACGAAATAATACGGAAAAGAAGTTTACTAAAGTCCAAAAATAACAATCCAAAAGTATGGCCTCCACCGAGTCATCCATGGCCCCAAGTCCTCAAATCATCGAGCATTACCTACAAGGGTTAAGAAAAAGGGGGAGTGAGTTACAAGAACTCAGTGTATAATCCCCTTACCGTTGTCCACTGGGCTTGAACCCGTATAGCAATATATTGGGCCTAAACCCATTTACATAACAATGTATAAATGAAATAAATAAATATATATATATATATGCAACCCAACCCATCCTAGTAATCCTTCCGCTACACACCACCCGTACCATCCCATCACACCTGTGGGGATCAAGTCAACCCACCCCGCCAAACACACCAATCGCAGGCAAGTTGCCATTTATAATATATTTTGATTGTGGCCCAGCCAGCGGAATCATAGTGAAACATAATAACAAAAAATTTTGTGGCAACGCCACCGAGCTACTCTTCTCTTCAACATTTATCCCATCCCATGCAAAATTATGAAATACAACATACATAATAAAACATAATATTTACAAATATAAACAACAATCATTAATCCAGAGATTTGTTACGATAAATCGGCCAATTATAGAACTTTGCAATTCGACCCATAGAGGCATTTTTGTAATTCAGCCCATAGGGGCATTTTCGTAATTTAGCCCATAGGGGCATTTTAGTAATTCGGACCATAGGGGCATTTTCGTAATTCAGCCCATAAGGGCATTTTCGTAATTTTAACAATCTTAATATCGATTTCGACAAATCTTCAAAAATATTGTACTTTAAGCAAATTTCTCGTTTTATGCCAATTTTACGATTTTTAGCCGAATAATAATAATAATTTACTATTAAACATGTTACCGAATCATGGATCTACGGAATTACGGTGTGAGATTACACACACGATTACTTGTAAGTATCAAACTCTCTTGATCGTCGGCACCTATGACAACATAATACTCGATTAATCTAATGAACGAGATTTTTATTAATCTAAATCTAAACCAAGCGATCTATTGAAACGCTTACCCTCGATATCGTGAACGACCACGATTTGTCTATTCTCACCGGATGATGGTCCACAACCCGGTGGGAAATCTCAAACTACCGAAACCGCTCTACGCTTAAACTTAGGAGTAGGAATAGCAAATCCACTCCTTTTGTGATCTCCAATTGCTTTCCCTTTCGAATCAGTACCACTTGCCTCCATTGGAAAAATCTTAATCAAAACGATATTACGATGATATAAAACGATTATCTAAGGAAATAGGTTCGGCTTACCACTATTTTCGTATGATCAACAAGTGTATAGGAACGATCGATATAGTCCCTAAAATAAACGATTAGTCAAATCCATCCTTCCGTTTAGCAAACTAACTAGTAACGAGATAGGTCAAAATGAACTATGACGAATCTCTTACCTTAACGATGGTAAAACCGATTCCCAACGATTGTACTTATGGTTACGGATGAGTCAAAGATGATAGATTCGACTTTCCCACTATTACACTACAATAAGATAACGATTAAGATATGAGGGAGTATGGAAAACACCATTTCGGTTTAGAAATAATATGAAATAACCAAATGATGAAGAACAATCATTCGGCTAGAGAGAAAAGAGAATGAAAATATTAGAATAAAGTCATTTACCCAATTTAATCAAGGAAGAAAATGTCCAACTTTCAAGATGAAGAAGAGAAGACCAAGATTCAGTTAATGGAGAGAAATGGAGAAAGATTGAAGGAATAGTGAATAGGAAAAGAAGTGATAACCCAAGAGGAATTAGGGAGTTTCGGCCATCAAAAAAAAATGAGCAAAAGTGATTTGAAGGTCACGACAAAGCAAGGAAGAAAAATGACCAAATGGACTAGGAGGTTTCGGCCAAGGCAAGGGGGAAAAAATTGGAAAAGAGAGTACCAAAATGACTTTAGTGTTTCGGCAAAACAAAGGATCAAAATGAACTATTTTGGCCTAATGTGTTTCGGCAAGAAAGGAAAAAGGTTTAGAAAAGAAACACAAAATGTTCAAACAAAAGAAAATATACTTCTCATGCACTAAACCAGCAAAAAGCTAAAGGAAAATTCGGCTCTCCCTTCCCCCTCACAAAACCATGTGACACATTTGCCTAAAGGGTGAATGTTGACCAAAATAATATTTTCGAAACATCACCCCCATAATAAGCCAACATGTTCCCTTCTCTTGCCTTTTTCTTTTGATTCTTTCCTTCATTTTCCCTTGTTTTCCTCCATACCATATTTCTTTAGCCATCTTTCCATAATTAAAAACTCTCCCTTACCAAAAATACTACCATGGCTGACACTTTGGGAAGAAGCACAAAAATTTAGTCAAAATAATTTGCACTAGGTGGGATTCGAACCTCTTCCCTCCATGCTCTTCATGTGACGCCACAACCTCCTTGCCATATGCTCATTTATGCTAGCAATTACTCACTTATTTCCTTAAGCTTTGATGTCACTTACCTATCTCTCCTTAAGGTGCTTAAACATAAAAATTTTGCTAAGGCCCAATTCAACCCCAAGCCTTCTTAGGACCCCTAAACACACACAATTAACATTTTAACTAGCCTATCGCATGATATTATTCAAAACATAAGATTCTGAAATTTCAGGATGTTACAATTCTGCCCCCTTAAAGAAAATTTCGACCTCGAAATTTACCTGATTAGAAGAGATGAGGATATTGTTGTCGGATCATGTCCTCTGGCTCCCAAGTAGCTTCCTCTGTCCCGTGATTACGCCATAATACTTTGACTAATGGAACTGACTTCCTTCTTAGCACATTAATATCCCGATCTAAAATCTGTACTGGCTCCTCTTCAAAAGACAAGTCAGGTCTTAACTCAACTTCCTCCACTGGTACGACATGAGACGGATCCGAATGATAACGCTTTAACATAGAGACGGGGAATACATTATGTATCTGACTTAACTCCAGAGGTAACTCAAGCTGATAAGCTACTGGCCCAACACGCTTCAATACATGGTAAGGTCCGATGAACCTCGGGCTCAACTTGCCCTTCCGTCCAAATCTAAAGATCTTTTTCCAAGGTGAGACCTTCAGAAAGACCTGATCACCCACCGCGAATTCTATATCCTTACGCTTCAGATCCGCGTACGATTTCTATCTATCTGAAGCTTCTTTTAACCGTGCCCGAATTACCTTAACTTTTTCCTTCGTCTCCAAGATCAACTCAGGACCTAACAACTGTCGCTCTCTCAGCTCAGTCCAACAAGTAGGAGTACGGCACCTACGACCATACAACGCCTCGTAGGGTGTCATCTGGATGCTGGATTGATAGCTGTTGTTGTAAGCAAACTCTGCCAATGGTAGGAAATCTTCCCAACTACCCCTGAAATCGATCACACAGCCTCTTAACATATCTTCTAGAATCTGGATCACTCTCTCCGACTGACCATCTGATTGCGGATGAAACGCCGTGCTGAAATTTAACCTTGTACCCAAAGCTTCATGTAGAGCTTTCCAAAACCGTGATGTAAACCTAGGATCCCTATCTGATATGATAGACACTGGTACCCCATGTAACCTCACGATCTCTGCTACATACAACTTGGCCAACTTCTGCAATGGATAATCCGTACGAACAGGAAAGAAATGAGCAGTCTTCGATAACCGATCCACTATAACCCACACGGAATCTTTCTTAGTAGGCGTTAAGGGTAACCCACTAACAAAGTCCATCGTTATCCTTTCCCATTTCCATAATGGAATTTTCACCGGTTGCAACAACCCTGACGGTAGTTGATGTTTCGCCTTCACTTGCTGACATGTTAAGCACTTACTCACAAAGTCAGTAACCTCCCGTTTCAACCCTGGCCACCAATACTACTCATGGAGGTCTCGGTACATCTTATTTCCCCCGGGGTGCATAGCGTATGGACTACTATGTGCCTCACGCAGAATCATTTGCCTCAATTCCAAATCCTTGGGCATACAAATTCTTCCGCGGAAACACAATACTCCATCACTATTCAATCCAAAATCCCCTATCTCACCACCTTCCACTTGCTGAAGTCGAGAACCCAACGCTTCATCTATTAACTGTTTTTCCTTAATTTGACTTACCCATGCAGGCTTCACTTGAAGTTCGGCTAACAGGCTACCATCTTCATATAGGCTGAGATGAGCGAACATAGCTCTCAAATCCGATATCACCTTACGACTCAATGCATCTGCTACTACGTTAGCCTTTACGGGATGATACTCGATTGAGAAGTCATAATCCTTCAATAGTTCTATCCACCTCCGTTGTCTTAAGTTCAACTCCTTCTGGATAAAGAGGTACTTCAGACTCTTATGATCCGTATAGATAATCGACTTCTCACCGTACAGATAGTGTCTCCAAATCTTTAGAGCAAACACCACTGCAGCTAACTCCAAGTCGTGCGTGGGATAGTTCACCTCATGTGGCCTTAATTGACGAGATGCATAAGCCACCACCTTTCCCCCTTGCATCAACACACATCCCAAGCCCGTGTGTGACGCATCACAATAAACAATAAACTCCTTACCAGCCTCAGGTTGAATCAATACTGGTGCTTCTGTCAAAATCTTCTTCAATTTCTCAAAGCTCTCTTGCTGCTTATCTGACCACACAAACGGTACTCCCTTACGCAATAACTTAGTTAGGGGTGCATCAATCAACGAAAACCCCTCAATGAAACGCCTATAATACCCAGCCAAACCTAGAAAACTTCGAATTTCTGCCACTGACTTTGGTGGTTTCCAGTCCAAAACAGCCTCTACCTTCCGGGGATCAACTCTAATTCCTTTGGCAGACACAACATGCCCCAAAAAGGTCACTTCCTTCATCCAAAATTCACACTTACTGAATTTGGCATACAGTTGCTTCTCTCTCAAAATCTGCAATATAACCCATAGATGCGAATCATGCTCTTCTTCAGTCTTTGAGTACACCAAGATGTCATCTATGAACACCACCACAAACTAATCTAGATAGGGTTGGAAGACCCGGTTCATCATGTCCATAAATGCAGCTGGTGCATTTGTCAACCCAAACTGCATCACTAAGAACTCATAATGCCCATAACGAGTTTGAAACGCAGTCTTATGAATATCCGCCTCTTTTACCTTAAGTTGGTGATATCCCGATCTCAAATCTATCTTCGAGAAGACCGAAGCTCCTCGCAGTTGATCGAACAGATCATCGAATCTCGGTAATGGATACTTGTTCTTGATCGTCAACTTATTCAATTGCCTATAATCGATGCACATACTCATCGACCCATCCTTCTTCTTAACGAATAAAACTGGCGCTCCCCACGGTGACACACTTGGTCGAATGAATCCGCGATCCAACAACTCCTGAATTTGAGCTTTAAGCTCCGCTAACTCCTTCGGCGCCATTCTATAAGGAGCAATGGATACCGGAGCCGTTCCTGGCAACAGCTCAATGCCAAACTCTACCTCCCGATCTGGAGGCAATCCTGGAAGCTCCTCGGGAAAGACGTCTGAAAACTCTTTTACCGTTCTAACGCTATTTACCGACAACTTTTTGGCATCCAAAGCACTGATGAAGGCTAAGAACGTTCCACACCCCTTTTGCACCAACTTTTCTGCCTTTAAAGTAGATACCACATTAGACAAATAGTTTCTTCTTTCACCTATCATCATCACTTCCTTATCCTCCGAAGTTCTTAATACCATCTGCTTTGCAGCACAGTCCAAGTTCGCACGGTGTTTAACCAGCCAGTCCATGCCCAAAATAAGGTCGAATTCACCGAATGGCAGTTCCATCAAATCCACCAGAAATATTTCCCCCTGAACTTCTAAGGGCACATCCCTAAATAACTTATTTACTACCACCGACTGTCCTAAAGGGCTAATCACAGTTGTTTCTCTAGTAGTAATCTCAGATCTAATGTTCAAGATTCCAGACACAGCACAAGCAACATACGAATGGGTGGATCCAATATCAATCAAAGTAGTAACAGGTACATCAGCTATGAAAAATGTACCAGTTATGACATCAGGTGCATCACAATCCTCTCAACGTCTGACCGCGTAAACCAAACCTGGCTTTCTCACCTTCGCGTTACCACTATTACCGGTACCTCTACCCGGTGCACCCTGACCTCGTCCTACGCCATTACCACCTCGACCTGACCCACGGCCTCTCGACGGCTGCTGAGCGCCTCTAGCTGATTGCGCATCATTGTTACGAATAACCTGAGTCTGAGCAGGCTGTCGAGGGCAATCTCTAAGTCGATTGTCCTTGGAACCACATTTGAAACAACCACTGGTTCTCTTCCAGCATTCACCCAAGTGAAGTTTTCCACAATCCACACATGGTTGTAACTGATTAGTAGCAACTTGTACTCTCGCTCGAGCTGGCTCCTCATTCCTGGGCCTCTTCTGAAAGCCTCTAGCAGGACCTGAGTACCCAAAGTCTCTCTTGCTCCTGCCCCTATCCTTGTCTCGGTTTTGCCGCTCCGAGTGTTTAACCTCTTCAGCTATCTTGGCTTTCTCCACCAGTGTGGCAAAGTTCCTCTCTTTCTGTGGGGCTATCAGTACCCGCAATTCATCACACAACCCGTCCTCAAAACGCACACAGCATTCGTAGCCAGTCGGCACTATTCCCCGGGCATACCGACTCAGACGTAGAAATTCTGCCTCGTATGCTACCACAGATTTACCTCCTTGGGCCAGATTCAGGAATTTCTTCCTTCGGGCATCCACATAGCTAGCCCCAACATATTTTCCTTAAAATGCGATTTTAAAGAATTCCCAAGTAATACAATCGGCCTAAGTGCCTTCCCAGACAGTGAGCCACCACTGATACGCCTCGTCTCTTAGCAAAGACACCACTCCTTTCAGCTTCTGCTCGGCGGTGCAATCCAAATCGTCCATGATCCGCTCCTCCGCCTCAAGCCAGTACTCCACTACATTTGGGGCTACACACGAGATACCCCTAAAAACCTCAGCTCCATTCGATCTGAGTCGCTCCGATATTAACCCACGAGCTACTGACCCAGTTCTTGCCCCAGTAACCCTTTCCAGAACTCACAACATTGATTAGGACAAAGCGTCATCCTCTCTCACGCGATCATGTGACCCAGCTTCAATCATAGGTGACGCAGGTGCGTCCATTTCCGGCATATGTCCTGATGCCTCAAATACAACTCTAGCGCCACGGCCTCTACCACGGCCACGTCTACCGCATCCACGTCCTCTAGCGCTCATATTTGCTAATTCGATTTAATCTGATTAAGAGTCTTATGAATTAGTATGCTATTTCAGTGTTTATTAAACAATATTTTATGAAGTATAAGAAGTAAAGTCATTTTCGTAAAACGCATCCTATAGTCTCAATCTCTATAGTTTCAGCTCCTAAAACTAAAAGTTCTAGATTATTTCTACAGTCATACCATAATAATCATAATCATAAAATGATAACATATACTTACTTGACTTGGTGCCGGATACCCGTGGTGTCATACTTTCTTTAGAACATGTATGTATAAATTAAGATTTTAAACAGCTTTGGAAAACGTTTTTGAACCCAAACCACAGCCGAGTTTTGCAACTGGGCTCTGATACCATAAAATGTAACACCCCAAACCCGGCCCATACGGTATGACCGGATCTGACATGTCACATGAAGAAAACATGATAAATCCTTATGATTCATACTAAAATAGGTGTAATTTGATTATGGTTAAGAAAACAAGTTTGGATGTGAATATTTGATAAAATACAACTAATTTTTGAGTGTGTAACACCCCAAACTCGGACAGGACACCACGTCCGAATCTGGTATGTTACGGGGAAAAACGTTTTTGAGTTATCTTTTTTTTTTTCGTTTAAAAGTGGGGTGAAAACATAGTGAACGGGTTGATTTCATTTAGGACTTCCAATAGTTTCTTAGTGCTATTTTGAAACATTTTAGGCTTAGTAGAAAATCAAGTTTGATTCGGAAATCATTTGAGTTGATTGTATAGTACAACATGGCGAGATACCCGATGGTATAGTTTAAAACACATTGCGATATAATTTTGAAAACGTGGTCTTTCCAAATTTTAGTAAAATTTCATGCCAAGTTATTTGTTAAGCAGGTTGAGAATCTAATTAGAACATACCCATCATAAAACAAAATTTAAAAGGCCTTTTACAAGTCCAAATTAACAACCCAAATAACAGTAATTAAACTAAAGTACCCAAATGATAGAGTTGGAGTAAAACTTTATTAAGCATGGCATGAGCACCCCGAGTCCATCCCGGCTCCATGTCCGCGTCTACGAGTCACCTGAAATGTCAAAGGAGAGGGTGAGTCGAGTGACTCAGTGCATAAATCCCGCTCTCGAAGAACAACATGCTAACACACACCATACATAGCAACATAATTAATGCAACCCGATCCTAACCATCCGTATCTCCTTTTTCTACCCCGTGTGGTACCAAACCACTGGTGGTGCCAAACCACTGGTGACATATAGTCACAATGTGTTACCAAAACACTGGTGTCCCAAAGACACAATGTGCTACCCCAAGCACTGGTGACCGTAGTCACGATAATCGGATGATGGGGCCAACCCATCGTGTGATACCCAATCACTAGTGACGATCCCATATCTCATGTGGGGCCAACCCACGGTGGTGTTAACCACGGGGACAAGTCGCAATGAGGTGCCCAACCTCTGGTGTCCCAAAGACACAAATGTGCTACCAAAGCCTTTGGTGACCGTAGTCACAATAATCGAATGATGGGGCCAACCCATCGTGTGATACCCAATCACTAGCGAGACGATCCCATATCTCATGTGGGGCCAACCCACGGTGGTGTTAACCACGGGGACAAGTCGCAATGAGGTGCCCAACCTGCGGTGTCCCAAAGACACAAATGTGCTACCAAAGCACTTTGGTGACCCAAAGTCACAAAGTGTGTTACCAAAACACTGGTGCTCGTCAGCACAAATCATCACTGCCCCCTCCACTCATATCACCCATCAACATACCATACTCATGTAATCATGCATATCATACAAATTAAGCATATCATGCTAATATATTTGACTCATGCCCCATATCACATACATACATAGTCATGATACCATATAGATCATCGGTAATCTAGTAACAATCTTGACTTACCGGATACGCACACATACCCCGTTTGGGTATCCAATAATCCATCATCTTGTCATGATTTTAATAGGCAAACAAAGTTTATTAATAATATTACTAAATATCAAGTGTGTTAGTTTACACACCTGGTAATACGAGTCTAGAAATCCTGACAAAAGCGATCTAAGTCCCTCGATTACTAGCTCCTACAATCGGCCAAAGCATAGGGGTTAGGCATCTATAACATTCGGCCATCAACAATTAACCAAAAGGGGGTTAATATCGAACCCTTACCTTTTAAGATGATTTGTTTCCTACCAAATCCGAATCAAACAATGATTCTCCTTAAGCAATCGGCTACACCATAAAAAGATGAACAGTTAATCCACTTGAATCCCTATCTTATCGAAATCCAAAAGAATAGACTAACAAATAATCTTCTTACCACCACTTATCAAATGGTTAAACCAAGATAGAAAGCTCCACTTGTGCGCTTCCAAAGTCCCCGTCGTCCTATGATGCAATCGGTTCCAACATGAGAGATAACACTCATCAATAGTTGACATATACGATTCTTAAACAACTTAAATCGATTAGGAAAAAGAGAGAAACTAGATGACCATTCGGCCAAGGCTTACCAATCTCCAACCGATTGAAGCAAGAGACCCAACACTCTATATTCGCCACCCAACACAAGAAGAGAAACACAAGCGATTCGGCCGGGACCTATGCCAAAAGAAGAATCAAAGATTCGGCCAAGGTGATTTATACCAATCACGATTTTCGGTCAGAGTTGAAGAGAAGAGTAAACAAAATGCAAAGAAATGGTGTTGGTATTCGGCCAAGTAACAAAATAGAACAAAGAGATAAAAGGTACCTCTGATTTGAAGAAAAAGAAAAGATGAATGGTATTTGAGAGAATGGGGGTTTCGGTTTACAAGGTTTCAAAACAAGAAAAGAAAGTTGAGAAGAGGAGAGGCTAGCTTCGATTTGCACAAAATAGAGAAGAGGAAGATAGGAAGGAAAGCATTCGGCCAACAACCCAAATGTAGAAGACAAAGTGCAAAAGAGATTCGGCAAGTACACCTTTTGACTTACGGTTTTAGGAAGCAAAGAAAACGACCAAAGGAATTTCGGCTAACAAAAGACTAAGGAAAACTTTTGCTCTTGACCCAAAAAGTGACCGAACACCAAGTTTGCCAAAATGAAATTCGGCTACTAACTCCCCCACACCAAGCCGTCACCTCCCACTCCCCACTCCTTCAAATTCGCCAAATCCCCCAATTACTCCACTCCCACATTCAAACAACAAGACCAAGTCTCCCACCTACACTTACTCTCCACCAACCGTTTGAATGTGAAGACTTGGTCCAAGGTAGAATCCAAATTGCTCTCAACCTCTTCCTCCATGCCGTCCAAAAATAAGTGACAAAATGGGGACTCTCACATTTCGAACAACTGGACCTCCACCCCCAAGCGGATGACGCCACACCTAGCTCCCAAGTGGCACATGCCTTGCCACTTTGCTGCCTCTTCATTTGTGCTATGAAATACCAAAAATAAATTAAAAACCTGACTTCCTCAACTCCCCTCACTTAACACCCAAAACCAAAATTTTCCCATACACTCAGGCATACTCCTTGCCTACAATTAAGCCCCTAAAACACCGAAATAGCCACACAAAGACACTAAACACATGCAATAACATGCAACAACAAAACAGCCCCTAACCGGGATATTACGGTTCTACCCCCTTAAAATAATTTTGACCTCGAAATTACTTGATCGTAAGAGTTGCGGGTATTCTTTGTCTCATCATATCCTCGGGTTCCCACGTAGCTTCTTCTACGCCATGATTCCGCCAAAGAACCTTAACCAAAGGCCACGGACTTTCTACGCAGGACCTTCACATCCCGATCAAGAATGCGCACGGGTTCCTCTTCCACGGTCAAATCTGGATTTACCTCGATCTCTTCCCACTTTGCTACCACATGCGCGGATCTGAGCGATACCTCTCCAAGCATCAAAACGTGGAATACGTCGTGAATCGACTAAGCTCTGCGGCAACTCAAGGCGATACGCCATGGTCCAACTCGTCTCAATACCTTATACGGTCTAATAAATCTCGGACTTAGCTTGCCTTTCTTCCCGAACCTCAACACCTTCTTCCAAGGCGAGACCTTCAGAACACTCGATCCCCACAATGAACTCTATATCTCTTCGCTTAAGATCGGCATAAGACTTCGCCGGTCCAAGCTTCCTTCAATCTAGACTGAATCAACTTAACCTTGTCTTCGGTCTCAGCAACCAACTCGGGTCCCAACAACTGACGTTCACCTAACTCCGTCCAACACGTAGGTGAGCGACATTTCCTACCATACAACGCCTCATACGGTGCCATCTTGATGCTCGCTTGGTAACTGTTGTTGTAGGCAAACTCAGCTAATGGCAAAAACTCCTCCCAACTACCTCTGAAATCCAAGATACAACCTCTCAAAGATATCCTCTAAGACTGAATGACCCTTCGATTGACCGTCCGATGCGGGTGAAAAGTCTTTGAAATCCAAACGAGTACCCAGAGCTTGGTGCAGTGCTTTCCAAAACCTTGACGTAAATCTAGGATCCCTATCCGAGATTATCGAAACTGGCACACCGTGCAACCTCACTATCTCTGACACATATAGCTTCGCTAGCTTCTGAAGTGAGTAGTCAACCCTCACCGGAATAAAGTGAGCTGATTTAGTCAGTCGATCCACCACTACCCAAACTGAATCTTTCTTGCTTGGCGTAAGCGGTAATCCACTGACGAAATCCATGGTTATCCTTTCCCACTTCCACTGAGGAATCTTTACAGGCTGAAGCAACCCCGACGGCAACTGATGTTCAGCCTTGACCTGCTGACAAGTCAGACACTTCCCAACAAACTCTGTCACCTCCTTCTTCAAGCCAGGCCACCAAAACTGCTCTCTAAGATCCCTATACATCTTACTACCTCCAGGATGCATAGCATAAGGACTGCTATGTGCATCCTGAAGAATCTTCTGCCTCAGTTCAACATCTTTAGGCATACAAGCCTTACCTTGAAAACACAGAACCCCATCACCAGACAAGCTGTAACCCTCCAAACCACCATTCTGCACTTGTAACCTCCGCGCACTCAGAACCTCATCCACTAACTGTTTCTCTCTGATCTGCTCAACCCAAGTAGGCTTAACCTGCAACTCTGCCAGAATACTCCCATCGTCATACAAACTCAAATGGGCAAACAATGCTCTTAAGTCCGAAACAACCTTACGGCTCAACGCGTCTGCCACCACGTTAGCCTTGCCCGGATGATACTCAATCGAACAGTCGTAATCTTTCAGCAACTCAACCCATCTCATACGCCTCAAATTCAAATCCTTTTGAGTCGTAGATACTTTGACTCTTATGATCGTGTAGACTATCGATCTCTCCCCGCACAAGTAGTGCCTCCAAATCTTTAAAGCGAAGACTACAATTTGCTAGCTCCAAATCGTCGCGTCGGATAGTTGACCTCATGTGGCCTCGGTGCCGAGAAGCGTAAGCCACAACCTTACCTTCTTGCATCAAGACACAACCTAAGCTCGTATGTGATGCGTCGCAATAAATCGTGAATTCCTTACCAGCCTCAAAGTTGAATTAGAACCGAGCCTCGGTCAAAATCTTCTTTAACTTATCGAAGCTTTCCTGCTTTGTTTCTCATCCACACAAACGGAACTTCTTTCCTCAAAGAACTTGGTCATCGGTATTTTGCTATCAACGAAACCCTCAACAAACCTTCGGTAGTATCCGGCCAAACCAGAAAACTCGAATCTCGACCATCGACCTAGGCGGCTTCCAATCCAAAAGCGCCTCAATCTTACGAGGATCTACTCGAATCCCTCACCGACACTACATGACCCAAGAAAGTCACTTCTCTGCCGCGAACTCGCACTTATCGAACTTAGCATAGAGTCGCTTTTTCCTCAAAATCGCAACACCACTCGCAAATGCTTATCATGCTCTTCCTCCGTCCTGAGGTACACCAAGATGTCGCTCTATGAAAACCACGACGAATCGATCCAGACATATCTTTGAAACACCCTATTCATCATATCCATAACGCCGCCGGTGCGTTCGTCAACCCGAATGGCATTACCAGAATTCGTAGTGCCCATACCGAGTCCGAAAACGCTGTTTTATGGATATCCGCCTCCTTAACCTTTAATGGTGATACCTGGACCTCAAGTCGATTTTCGAGAATACCGCAGCACCCTTGGTGATCAAACAAATCATCTATCCGTGGCAGCGGATACTTGTTTTTAATCGCCACTTGTTCAATCAAGCGGTAGTCTATACACATCCGCATCGAGCCATCTTTCTTCTTGACAAAAAGAGTACCGCGCACTTACGGCGTAAACACTTGGCCTAATAAAACCTCGATCCAATAACTCCCGGATCTCGAGCCTTAAGCTCCACCAACTCCTTTGGCGCCATCCTATACGGAGCAATAGACCTTTGGCGCGATTCCGGCAACAGATCAATCCCGAACTCCACCTCGCGATCGGCGGCAAACACCGAAGCTCCTCGGGAAAAACATCGCCAAACTCCTTAGCAGTGCGAACCTTCTCCACGGCCGACTCTTTAGCCTCCAAGGCATACACATGAACTACGTATGCTTCATGCCCTTCCCGACCATCTTCTCTGCGCCTTCAGAGCAGATACCACATTTGATAAGTAATCCCTCCTATTACCTATCATAGCCACCTCATCACCCTCAACCGTCTTAAGAACCATGCGCTTGCGCGCGCAATCCAAACCTCGCCGGTACTTGACCAACCAATCCATCCCAAGAATCGGATCGAACTCCCAAAGCAGCGGTTCCATCGGATCAAGACAAACACTACCCCTTGGAGTTCTAAGGGTACCTCTCTAAAGCAGCTTATCTACTACTACTACAGAGTGACCTAGAGGGCTAATCACGGTCATCCGCCTAGAAGATATCTCGAGTCTAAATCCATGGTCTCTACTATACTCGGCAACATAAGAGTGCGTTGAACCCACATCAATCAAAGCAAAGATAAGGAGAACCAAAAATCAAAAACGCATCGGTTATGACGTCCGGTCGCGTCGCCGCCCTCCTCTCGGCGCCTCGCAAAGATACACTAATCCAGCCTGTCTAGCATCGTAACTACTCGCACTCGCGCCGGTGCTCCACGGCCCCGACAGAACCATTACCACCTCTCGCCATTACCACGCCCCTCTGCGGTGGCGGTCCACTACCTCGAGGCCCGATTACGGCCCCGCCTCTCGGATCGAATTCTAGCCAACCTACGCGGACGGTCCCACACGGTGCTCCAGAGAACCACACTCGAAGCAACCTTTCCCTCCGGTCCAAAGAACCACCCCAATGAGATTTTCCAGATCGATCACCGCTGCGGGGTCCCTCGCCTAGCAAAGCAACAAACCTAGCAGGCTGGTTCGGCCCACTCGGTCTAGCTCTCTTCTGCGGATTACCCGACGATCCAGAAGACCCAAAGCTCCTCTTGTGCCTATTTTTGTTCATACCCTGCCTCACCGACTCCTTAACACCCTCGGCTACCTTAGCCTTCTCAACTAAGACGGCAAACTCGCGCTCCTGCTGAGGAGCAATCAGCGACCTCAAGTCGTCACTTGAGACCATCCTCAAAACGAACACACCTCTCATGCTCAGTGGCCGCAATGCCCCTAGCATACCTACTCAGCTTCAGAACTCGGCCTCACACTCAAACCATGATTTACTCCCGAACAAGCCTCTCAAATGCCTCCACTGGAGTCAATATAACTAGCTCCGATGTACTTCTTTTGATATGCACGAAATAATCCCATGTTAGATCCTCTCACGCCACATCGTCCCGAACCGTGAGCCACCACCGATATGACTCATCCGGAGAAGCGTCACGATGCCCTTCAGCCTTCTCTTTAGTTGTCAGTCCAGATCGTCCATGATCCGCTCGGTTGCCTCAAGCCGATTCGCAGCGGTCTGCGGAGCAACACCGAAACACCTCGGAAGAATTCGGCCCCATTGGCCCGAAGTCGCCAGAACAATTTCCTAACTCGCATTACCACCTACCCCAGCTACTCTTTCCAACACTGCGCAAAGATCGCTCGTGACATCGCTGCGTCGTCCCGGGCCCCGATCTTGGAACTCACCACCTCCGGTGGTGGCGAACAGTATCTCATTTTTCGAACCCGACGGATCCTACGGGCTCGTAAAGCGTCATTCTACCACGACCTCGCCCACGACCACGCCCACCTCTAGCGCTCATGACTAATCTTTCACGTATCGATTAAGAATTTTATGCATCAAGATTTATTCCACTTGTTAAAAAGCAAGTCTTATGAATATTTTAAGAGGATTTGTTCTCACGAGTTCACGTAATCCTATCGATTTCAATCTCTAAAGTAGTATCTTTGTTGCTATTCATCGGATCATATCACATCCAATCAATTCACAAGCAATAGTACGGGTACTTACAGGCGAATCCCAGTGCAGGAGACTCGGTGCCATGCCTTTCAAACCATACCTTAAGAATAAAAACTAACAAAACAACCTTTTGAAAACATTTTTGGGCCTCAGGCCCACAGCCGAGCCTTTGAACTTGGCTCTGATACCACAATTGTAACACCCCAAACTCGGACAGGACACCACGTCCGAATCCGGTATGTTACGGGGAAAAACGTTTTTGAGTTATCTTTTTTTTTTCGTTTAAAAGCGGGGTGAAAACATAGTGAACGGGTTGATTTCATTTAGGACTTCCAATAGTTTCTTAGTGCTATTTTGAAACATTTTAGGCTTAGTAGAAAATCAAGTTTGATTCGGAAATCATTTGAGTTGATTGTATAGTACAACATGGCGAGATACCCGATGGTATAGTTTAAAACACATTGCGATATAATTTTGAAAACGTGGTCTTTCCAAATTTTAGTAAAATTTCATGCCAAGTTATTTGTTAACAAAGGTTGAGAATCTAATTAGAACATACCCATCATAAAACAAAATTTAAAAGGCCTTTTACAAGTCCAAATTAACAACCCAAATAATAATGATAATTAAACTAAAGTACCCAAATGATAGAGTTGGAGTAAAACTTTATTAAGCATGGCATGAGCACCCGAGTCCATCCGGCTCCATGTCCGCGTCTCACGAGTCACTGAAATGTCAAAGGAGAGGGTGAGTCGAGTGACTCAGTGCATAAATCCCGCTCCCGAAGAACAACATGCTAACACACACCATACATAGCAACATAATTAATGCAACCCGATCCTAACCATCCGTATCTCCTTTTTCTACCCCGTGTGGTACCAAACCTTTGGTGGTGCCAAACCACCGGTGACATATAGTCACAATGTGTTACCAAAACACTGGTGTCCCAAAGACACAATGTGCTACCTAAGCACTGGTGACCGTAGTCACGATAATCGGATGATGGGGCCAACCCATCGTGTGATACCCAATCACTAGCGCAGACGATCCCATATCTCATGTGGGGCCAACCTGTGGTGGTGTTATCCATGAGGACAAGTCGCAATGAGGTGCCCAACCTGCGGTGTCCCAAAGACACAAATGTGCTACCAAAGCACTGGTGACCGTAGTCACAATAATCGAATGATGGGGCCAACCCATCGTGTGATACCCAATCACTAGCAGACGATCCCATATCTCATGTGGGGCCAACCCACGGTGGTGTTAACCACAGGGACAAGTCGCAATGAGGTGCCCAACCTCTGGTGTCCCAAAGACACAAATGTGCTACCAAAGCACTGGTGACCCAAAGTCACAAAGTGTGTTACCAAAACACTGGTGCTCGTCAGCACAAATCATCACTGCCCCCTCCACTCATATCACCCATCAACATACCATACTCATGTAATCATGCATATCATACAAATTAAGCATATCATGCTAATATATTTGACTCATGCCCCATATCACATACATACATAGTCATGATACCATATAGATCATCAAGAATCTAATAACAATAACAATCTTGACTTACCCGGATACGCACACATACCCCGTTTGGGTATCCAATAATCCATCATCTTGTCATGATTTTAATAGGCAAACAGTTTATTAATAATATTACTAAATATCAGTGTGTTAGTTTACACACTGTAATACTGAGTCTAGAAATCTCGACAAAAGCGATCTAAGTCCCTCGATTACTAGCTCCTACAATCGGCCAAAGCATAGGGGTTAGGCATCTATAACATTCGCCATCAACAATTAACAAAAAGGGGGGGTTAATATCGAACCCTTACCTTTTAAGATGATTTGGTTTCCTACCAAATCCGAATCAAACAATGATTCTCCTTAAGCAATCGGCTACACCATAAAAAGATGAACAGTTAATCCACTTGAATCCCTATCTTATCGAAATCCAAAAGAATAGACTAACAAATAATCTTTTTACCACCACTTATCAAATGGTTAAACCAAGATAGAAAGCTCCACTTGTCTGCTTCAAAGTCCCCGTCGTCCTATGATGCAATCGGTTCCAACATGAGAGATAACACTCATCAATAGTTGACATATACGATTCTTAAACAACTTAAATCGATTAGGAAAAAGAGAGAAACTAGATGACCATTCGGCCAAGGCTTACCAATCTCCAATCGATTGAAGCAAAAGACCCAACACTCTATATTCGGCCACCCAACACAAGAAGAGAACCACAAGCGATTCGCCGGGACCTATGCCAAAAGAAGAATCAAAGATTCGGCCAAGGTGATTTATACCAATCACGATTTTGATCGTCGAGTTGAAGAGAAGAGTAAACAAAATGCAAAGAAATGGTGTTGGTATTCGGCCAAGTAACAAAATAGAACAAAGAGATAAAAGGTACCTCTGATTTGAAGAAAAAGAAAAGATGAATGGTATTTGAGAGAATGGGGGTTTCGGTTTACAAGGTTTCAAAACAAGAAAAGAAAGTTGAGAAGAGGAGAGGCTAGCTTCGATTTGCACAAAATAGAGAAGAGGAAGATAGGAAGGAAAGCATTCGGCCAACAACCCAAATGTAGAAGACAAAGTGCAAAAGAGATTCGGCAAGTACACCTTTTGACTTACGGTTTTAGGAAGCAAAGAAAACGACCAAAGGAATTTCGGCTAACAAAAGACTAAGGAAAACTTTTGCTCTTGACCCAAAAAGTGACCGAACACCAAGTTTGCCAAAATGAAATTCGGCTACTAACTCCCCCACACCAAGCCGTCACCTCCCACTCCCCACTCCTTCAAATTCGGCCAAATCCCCCCAATTACTCCACTCCCCACATTCAAACAACAAGACCAAGTCTCCCACCTACACTTACTCTCCACCAACCGTTTGAATGTGAAGACTTGGTCCAAGGTAGAATCCAAATTGCTCTCAACCTCTTCCTCCATGCCGTCCAAAAATAAGTGACAAAATGGGGACTCTACAGCTCGAACACTGGACCTCCACCCCCCAAGCAGATGACGCCACACCTAGCTCCCAAGTGGCACATGCCTTGCCACTTTGCCAGCTCTTCATTTGTGCTATGAAATACCAAAAATAAATTAAAAACCCCAGCTTCCTCAACTCCCCTCACTTAACACCCAAAAACCAAAATTTTCCCATACACTCAGGCATACTCCTTGCCTACAATTAAGCCCCTAAAACACCGAAATAGCCACACAGCACACTAAACACATGCAATAACATGCAACAACAAAACAGCCCCTAACCCGGGATATTACAGAGTGGTTGATTGATGAGTCAAAAATCGAGGTAGTGAACTTTAAAACCATGACTTTTGAAAATGACGTTGAAAATTTGAAAGAGAATCCGAGTTAAATTATTTGTACATATTTATTATGAAAACCATTTATTAATCAATTTGGAAAACCGTTATTTATGATTTTAGAAAAATCCCCATTTAAAATAATGCAAGAAAAATAATAAGTACGGCTAAACATAAAACCAAATAAAAATATCCCAGAGGCCTTATTACAACTTTAAAACCCAAAATAATAAAAGCAACGAAATAATACGGAAAAGAAGTTTACTAAAGTCCAAAAATAACAATCCAAAAGTATGGCCTCCACCGAGTCATCCATGGCCCCAAGTCCTCGTCACTGAGCATTACCTACAAGGGTTAAGAAAAAGGGGGAGTGAGTTACAAGAACTCAGTGTATAATCCCCTTACCGTTATCCACTGGGCTCGAACCCGTATAGCAATATCTTGGGCCTAAACCCATTTACATAACAATGTATAAATGAAATAAATATATATATGCAACCCAACCCATCCTAGTAATCCTTCCGCTACACACCACCCGTACCATCCCATCACACCTGTGGGGATCAAGTCAACCCACCCCGCCAAACACACCAATCGCAGGCAAGTTGCCATTTATAATATATTTTGATTGTGGCCTAGCCACCGGAATCATAGTGAAACATAATAACAAATATTTTTGTGGCAATCCCACCGGGCTACACTTCTCTTCAACATTTATCCCATCCCATGCAAAATTATGAAATACAACATACATAATAAAACATAATATTTACAAATATAAACAACAATCATTAATCCAGAGATTTGTTACGATAAATCAGCTAATTATAGAACTTTTCAATTCGGCCCATAGAGGCATTTTCGTAATTCAGCCCATAGGGGTATTTTCGTAATTCAGCCCATAGGGGCATTTTCGTAATTTGGACCATAGGGGCCTTTTCGTAATTCAGCCCATAGGGGCATTTTCGTAATTTTAATAATCTTAATATCGATTTTGACAAATCTTCAAAAATATTGTACTTTAAGCAAATTTCTCATTTTATGCCAATTTTACGATTTTTAGCCGAATAATAATAATAATTTACTATTAAACATGTTACCAAATCATGGATCTACGGAATTACGGTGTAAGATTACACACCTGATTACGGTAAGTATCAAACTCTCTTGATCGTCGGCACCTATGACAACATAATACTCGATTAATCTAATGAATGAGATTTTTATTAATCTAAATCTAAACCAAGCGATCATTTGAAACGTTACCCTCGGTATCATGAACGACCACGATTTGTCTATTCTCACCGGATGATGGTCCACAACCCGGTGGGAAATCTCGAACCGTCGAAACCGCTCTACGCTTAAACTTAGGAGTAGGAATAGCAAATCCACTCCTTTTGTGATCTCCAATTGCTTTCCCTTTCGAATCAGTACCACTTGCCTCCATTGGAAAAATCTTAATCAAAACGATATTACGATGATATAAAATGATTATCTAAGGAAATAGGTTCGGCTTACCACTATTTCCGTTTGATCAAAAAGTGTATAGGAACGATCGATATAGTCCCTAAAATAAACGATTAGTCAAACCCATCATTCCGTTTAGCAAACTAACCGAGTAACGAGATAGGTCAAAATGAACTATGACGAATCTCTTACCTTAACGATGGTAAAACCGATTCCCAACGATTGTACTTATGGTTACGGATGAGTCAAAGATAATAGATTCGGCTTTCCCACTATTACACTACAATAAGATAACGATTAAGATATGAGGGAGTATGGAAAACACCATTTCGCTTTAGAAATAATATGAAATAACCAAATGATGAAGAACAATCATTCGGCTAGAGAGAAAAGAGAATGAAAATATTAGAATAAAGTCATTTACTCGATTTAATCAAGGAAGAAAATGCCCAACTTGCAAGATGAAGAAGAGAAGATCAAGATTCGGTTAATGGAGAGAAATGGAGAAAGATTGAAGGAATAGTGAATAGGAAAAGAAGTGATAACCCAAGAGGAATTAGGGAGTTTCGGCCATCAAAAGAAAATGAGCAAAAGTGATTTGAGGGTCACGGCAAAGCAAGGAAGAAAAATGACCAAATGGACTAGGAGGTTTCGGCCAAGGCAAGGGGAAAAGAAATTGGAAAAGAGAGTACCAAAATGACTTTAGTGTTTCGGCAAAACAACGGATCAAAATGAACTATTTTGGCCTAGTGTGTTTCGGCAAGAAAGGAAAAAGGTTTAGAAAAGAAACACAAAATGTTCAAACAAAATAAAATATACTTCTCATGCACTAAACTAGCAAAAAGCTAAAGGAAAATTTGGGTCTCCCTTCCCCCTCACAAAACCGTGTGACACATTTGCCTAAAGGGTGAATGTTGACCAAAATAATCTTTCCAAAATATCACCCCCATAATAAGCCAACATGTTCCCTTCTCTTGCCTTTTTCTTTTGATTCTTTCCTTCATTTTCCCTTGTTTTCCTCCATACCATATTTCTTTAGCCATCTTTCCATAATTAAAAAGTCTCCCTTACCAAAAATACTACCATGGCCGACACTTTGGGAAGAAGCACAAAAATTTAGTCAAAATAATTTGCACTAGGTGGGATTCGAACCTCTTCCCTCCATGCTCTTCATGTGACGCCACAACCTCCTTGCCATATGCTCATTTATGCTAGCAATTACTCACTTATTTCCTTAAGCCTTGATGTCACTTACCTATCTCTCCTTAAGGTGCTTAAACATAAAAATTTTGCTAAGGCCCAATTCAACCCCAAGCCTTCTTAGGACCCCCTAAACACACACAATTAACATTTTAACTAGCCTACCGCATGATATTATTCAAAACATAAGATTCTAAAATTCCAGGATGTTACATAAATGGTGCGTGTGATGAATGTTTAAAGTATGGATTTATGGTATGGAATTGAATTATTTTTGTAAGTGAATTGTGGTGCCAATGAATGGCATGTTGGTTAAGCTTATAGGATGATTGATTTAGCATGTTTTGGAGTGTGTTAGAATGTGTTTTAGTCATCTGAATGTGTGTGAAAATGGTTTGGTTTGGTGCCCGAGTAATTATGTTTGAATTGGCTTGCATTAGTGGTTATTTAGGGAGCACATGGCCTGGGACACGGGATGTCACACAGCTGTGTGCCACACACGGCCGCACCACACAGTTGTGTGTCCATTAAATTTTAAGTGGAGGATGAACCACACGGTCACAGAGAGTTACATGGCATGGCAACATGGCCGTGTGACCCTATTTCGAATACCCACACGGTGGACACACAGGCTCGGACACGACCGTGTGCCCCATACTTCAAATTTTACATAGTTGGCCACACGACCATGTCTTCAAGCCACATGGCCGTGTGATCCCTGTTTCTCAAAAATTTCTGTTTTGTTTCAAAATGGTTCCTAAATGTTCCTAGACTATTTTAGGGCCCCGTAGGCTCGATTTAAGGCATGTAAGTGTATTTTATACTATAAATGGAATATTTAAATTAATTTAGAATTTAAATTGAATAATTGTTTCTGTTTGAAGTTAAATGTTTCGAACTGTACTATGATACTCTGTAACTCTAATCCAGCAACAGAGACGGGTTAGGAGTGTTACAAGGAACAATTTTCAAAGTTTTCAAAGTTTACAGAATAGGTATCGATACCCCATAAAGGTATCAATACCATTTTTTTCTCGATGTTTCAAAAAAATTAATTTAAATCAAAAGGTATCAATACCAGACTTTAGGTACCGATACTTTCTTCTAGGTACTGATACTTTACTTTAGTATCGGTACTATTTTAAGGTTCGATGTTTGAAAATTTTAAAGAAAAACCACTTTAGTACTGATACCCTTGTTAAGGTATCAATACCTCAGTGCCAGAAGTGTCAAAACTTGCATTTTGATACTTATTTCATGCCCAAACCAACTCAAACTTAAATGTTGCCTATAAACACACCTAAAACCTGCATAAGAACTAACCAAATTCATACTAACTCAAACATATAACCATTTATAACTCATCCAATTCAAAAAATTTGGCATCCAATTTATCATACCATCCTATACAAACTTAAATTTCTAATTCATACCATTTTACCTTTCAAACTCTTCACATTAACCTTACCATTCCACATTCAAATTTTCCACTCATTCGCATGCAAAAATACATGTCATTTATCCAAATCTAAATATTGACTCCAACAATCCACAATTGACATCAATTCACTTCAAACCTACTTGTACCATTTCAAGTTAAACAACCATATATGTAGTCAAAGTGTTCTATCATTTCATCAAGCCAATTCACATCCAAAATGGCAATTTAATATGCCAAAACATATCACCAAACAAACACATATACATATAGGCAATAACTTTATCAAAGATCAACCATTAACCATGATTCAAACCAAACTATAATTTCCAAATAAACTCATATTTATAATACCTATGTACATGCCACATAACTGACTTAAAACGATCAAAAGACTACCGAGTCAGAGCTAGATAGTGTGGTCTTCAAGTTGATTCGATCGTCACGTTCTGCAAACCGACAATTTACAAGGAAAGGGAAGACAAAGGGTAAGCATTTTGAATTCTTAGAAATTTCATATGAAGTTTAGTTAACTTACCTTGACATTACAATAATTTAGAAATTGAAATACATGAGTACAAACATAGCAATCCTTTGGCATCTTGCACTTTCACGCACTTTCAAAAAATACATCGAATAGGTTAGTTCGATCACATGACATAAGCTTAAAACACATTCATATAGTGAAATAACATTTTGTCATATAACATATACCAACTAAATCATATTCAACTTGTAACATCTATATAATTTCGTTCATATACATATTCATTCTAACCATTTCATTTTTATTTAGTATCATTTCCGTTTATGTTTTTCGCTCAGAGAAATAAAGTAAGTTAAACTAGGTATACGAGACTGATTTGCTCACATAAGTTGACATATTCAAGCTACTAACACTAGCTTCAAACCAAGGTTCGATGCTGCTAACACTAGCTTCAAAGAATCCTCAACATATATTGGTTCTCAAGTCATCGTATTAATCTCTAATCACAACACCCATTTGTTTATAAAGCTGTCATATTTGAGCTACTAACACTAGCTTCAGATTAGGGTTGCTAACACTAGTTTAGTTTGATTCTGCTTGGACTAGCTTCAGTGAATCCGCAACATATGTTGGACCTCAAGCCATCGAATTAATCCATGATCACAACACCCGGTTTTCTTTTTGGAACCCTAATGGCATGTCATTCTTATCTTGATAGTTTACTAAGTTCACACGGGCTCAATTACGATATTCAATTCATTTCAATCCCTGTAATGCCATCATATTCATCTCATCTATCCATATATAAATTTTAATACCATTCAGCGCATCATATCTATTTGAGATAACAATATCATTCATTCTTTACGATTTAGTCCTTTAGATACCAAAATCTTTAAGATTTCATAACAATTCAAACTAATAAGTAAAACAATATAATACAAACATATCATAAATTAAATAAGTAAGTCCCGTATGAACTTACCTGGAAAAAGTAGCAACAAACGAAATGTTGAGGACTAATCCACAATTTTGCCTTTTCCTTAATTATTCTTTGATTGATTCAAATCCCTATCTAAACGATAATTCATTTCAATTTATCAATCTCAATTACCTTATAACAGCCTATTATAGTAATGTATCAATTCAATTTCATTTTTTAGATATTCCCTGAAGTTTAGCATTTTATTCAATTTAGTCATTAAAACTAAAATTATCATATCTTTCAAATTTGAGCTTTGATATCGAAATCAATCTCAATTAAATCCTTATAAGACCCTATAATGTCCATAATTACATAAATTTCATACCAATTTCAAAATATTTATACTTTAGTCCCTATGTACAAAATCTAACAATTAAACTTTACAAATTAGTCCTTTTCATATTTAAGCTTAAAATATAACAAATTTAACACCAATTTCATCAAGAATTCATCAATGATATCATTTATAAACTTTAACAATTTTAGAAATTAACACATATATTAACTAAATCAAGCTCCCGAAACTTTAAAAATATAAAAAAATACAAGAAAATGATTAATTTAAACTTACCAATTATAAGACGAAAGTTTGAATTCCCTAAACTTTTTTTATTTCTTTTGCTACGGTTTGTGAAGAAGATGTATAGGGAAATGTTTTATTTTTCTATTATTTTTAACTTATGTACTATACTCAACTTAATAAATTATAATTAATATTGATTAATTAAATCTTTAAGCATAATTAACCATGTTAGTGGGTGCTAGTTAATTTCCACCACCGTTTTTCCCATTAAAAGGGGCTAATTTTTCCTTTGATCCTTTGTTTATTTAAAAATTTATAGCGAATAATTTTTACTACTTTTATAACTTAGTCCTTATAGTTTAATTAGTCACTAATTCGGAAAAATTACCTATCCAAAATTCAAGTCATCTATACAATAATATTTAATAAAAATATTTACGGGCTCGGTTTACGAAAATGAGGTTTTGATACCTCATTTTTTGACACCATTGACTTTAGGATCGTTACACTTGTATCTTAATTAACTATCTATTCAATAAAATTACTAGATGGAAATTCAATATATTGCTATAATAGACCCGTAAATATTAATTATTAATATTTACAGACTTGATCATCAAAAATAGGATTCTAAAACCACCATTTTCGATAAAACTAAAAAATGGGCTGTTACACTTGCAGACTGCTTGAAAGGGAGGATTATTGGTAACTCGAGGTATCTAATGAAGGTGTGTTTAAGAAGTGCGAGAGAGACGGGCGGAGATGTGCTATATGGCCTCCTATTGGTTTTATGAGGTTGGAAACATTGGATTTAGTGGAAAGCGGATTGTGGAGATCATAAGGGGTTGACATATGGGCACTAGGGTGAGCGTCCAATTGAATCAAGCTAAATCGAGTGAAAAAAATTGTGAGTTAATCGAGTTGATGAGTTCTATTTTATCATTGTAACTCGAATTGAAATTTTTTCGAAGTGAGTCGAGTGAAATGAAATTCAAGTTGAGTCAAATCAAATTAAGTGAAATTGTTCGAGTTAAATTAAAAAATTAAACATGTCAAATTAAAATCTTGTTACAGTATAACTAATTACATGTTAGAGCATATAAATTTGAAATCATATATATTTGAAAACTTTTTCAAAACAAAATAATAAAAAAATACTTTAGTATGATAAACTTGAATCATTAATTAACTTATTTAGGTCCTAAAATTATTATTTTAGAAAATTTTTAAAATTTTAACTTTCTTTATATTTTTTTAGAATTTTTTAAAAATATATAAATTTTGAAATTGTTAAAAATATTTTAAATTTTAAAAATTATTTTGAATTTTTGAAATTTATTTTTTATTTTGTAATTTTTGTTGAAAGAGACCAATTTGTTTATTTTCAAAATTGACAGGGACTAAAAGGATATCTACACCAATCTGTTATTTGAATTTTAAAATTCAACTTGACGCGAACTCGAAACTCAAATTCCTTATTCGAATTTACTCTAATAACTCGAATAACTTAATTCAATTAACTCGAAATTCGATTTTTTTAAAAAAAATTTAAATTAAATCGAATTTTACTCATCCCTATTAAACACCGAAGGGGCTGTAAAGGAACACCAAAGGGGCTTGTGGACTATTGAAGGATGAATGTGCCTAAACACCTTGGCCATAGGTTTCAAGGCGAGGGAAAACCTTAGGTGATGAAGGAGGCTTATGATACCTAAGCCCAGTGTTAGGCGGTAGAGGGCCTTGGGATAACTTGTAAAAAAACCAAAACAAACCGATAAATAATCTATCCTATGAAACCTTTAATCAAAAATGCTAACAATTGGACCAAGTCCCTACGAAACCCCTAGAAGACATACCCCTAGAAACATCGATAATCAAGCCCCTTGAAAGCAACAAACTCTGCAAATAAACAAGTGAAAAATCACCTAGCTCTCTATGCAAAGTAAAAGAGAAAACTGTAGCTTAATCTATAAAATTGAATTCTGTTTAATTTGACTAACCAAGTCGAAATATAAACTCCTAAGAAAATAATATAAAATTTTACAATAACAATTTAATCTATAGCTGAACTATATTTAATAAATAAATAAATAAAAGCTCTTAATTTTAATTAAATATTCAATTTTACTAGTCTTATGTAATCAAAACTCTAACCAAAACACTACTATTCATAATAAGCCAACTCTGCACAAAAATACTCAAATTCCATTAAAAAATGCGTCACTAGTTGGCTTGGCTAATGTTCCAGAGCCTCCTAAATTGGTATTAGAGAATAAATCATATTGATTTGAGTTGACAGATTGAAATAAACTTCTAACTTGTGACTGTGAGATTAACCAAAAGAATAATAAAATTAGTACAAACAACGAAATAAATTATTCACATATATGACCAAAAGTATTGAGCACCAAGGGATCAATACTATAATAAAGTCAAAAATATTCATTTAGTTATTTCTTTAATTTTATTTTGGTCACCTACTATTAATTTTTTTTATTTAATCACTCAATTTTTCAAAATCAAATATTTTAGTCACTTTTCCGTTAGTTATTATTAGATGAGTGACAGAAAGCTGATATAGACCTTTTTCATTGGCCTAATAATAAATTTAGCCCTCCAATGTTTACACATTCTATCAATTTGACCTTAAATCTAAAAAAAAAAAAAAAAAAACAAGCCTAACCCTCAATGTTCACAATTTTTTTTTCATTTTAATTCTAATTCTAAATATTTCAATAAATCTAACCCTCAATTTTTACAAAAATTTTTAATTTAGTTCTAGTTCTAAAAGCTTTAAAAAGGAAAATATTTAAAAATTATTTTTGCATAGAAAATTCAAAAATATTTAAATTTTAAAAATTATAAATAAATTATAGATAAAAAAACCAAAACATATGTACTAAAATTTTTTAAAAATGCCAAAAAAAATATATATATCAAATCATTCAAAAAGAAAGGAATACGAAATAAATTAATGAATATTATAGAGAGATGAAGTTGGACATCCCTATGGGACATGGAATCGACAAAGTTATCTCCCTTAGTTCAGTTCAGCTCGTATTTTCAATTCCTAGACTATATTTTCTGGGACTCCAGTCGTTTGATTGTCATACTTGGACTACCCAAGTCCGGAAGTTATTAATGACATGTCCAAGTCAAAAAAAACAAGACAAGAAAAAACTTTTAAAGGTTTTTCATTTCAGTTTTCGTTTAGTGAAAGATTTCACATGAAATTATTTTTTCTACTCAAATATTAGGTCTCTGTATATTTTTAAAATAAGAAAAAATTCAAAATAATTATTTTGTAACAGTTTAAAGAATTGTTAAATTTTTAAAGGAATTTAATTAAATAATATGATATTAATCTAAAGTATGATACTTAGTTGGATTTAAGCCAACTAATTTTTTGACCATATTCATGAAGGTGGCATTAGTTTAAAATGAGCATAATACGAATGGTGTTAAATACTCTTCTTATTAGCGGATTTTGGAGGTACGTTAAGGAATTAAAAAAATGAGAGTTTTTAAAAATATTTTTCAAATTTTTGAAATTTTTAGAATTAGAATTAAATTGACAAATTTTGTAAACATTGAGAGTTAGATTTGTTGAATTTTTTAGATTTAAGATCAACTTAATAGCATGCGCAAACATTGGAGGGCTAAATTAGATATTAGGCCAATAAAAAAAGGCTAATGTCAGCTTTCTGTCACTCATCTAACGACAACTAACGGGAGAACGACTAAAATATTTGATTTCAAAAATTTGAGTGACTAAATTAAAAAATTTAATAGTTGGGTGGCCAAAATAGAACCAAAGTCATAGTTAGGTGACTATTTTTTTAGTTTACCCTAGAATCTAGCCCAATACATAATACTAAAAATTGATTTTTTAGATGCTACATAAAAATGTTAATGTATCTATTTATAGTGATAAATTTAATTTAAATTGATATAAAAATATAACGAAACTAATTAATCTAAAATAATAAGGGTATTTATCACAAATAAAAAAATAAGTCGACCCTATTTTCGTCAGTGTCGAAAAAATCAGTTTCAGGATTGAATTTATTGAACCGACCAATCCAAAAATTTAATCGAGACAGCAAACATTGAAGCTAAAAATATGAAACAATGGAAGCATTCTCGAGACATGATTTCACTGTCTCGAGACACACTGCTCAATTTTGATAGTTTGAGTTTGCATTTAAATCCTAACTACATACTTGACCTCGTATAACCTTGAAATACTATAAGTGGGACCATTGAACTTTTGTTATGTATGTTTATATGTATAATTAGAAATGTATGAGATTAATTATGGTTATATGTTAAAATCTCTTAATTATGAATGAATTTAGTCTAAGTTGCTTTGGCAACGAATGTGGCGTCTTGCATTCGGACTCGATGATTGGGTCAACTGTGAGGTGCCACATTTATTGGTATCAGAGCTACAACTTTAGCTAATTCTCGAACTAAATCGGGCCTCGTATTGAGTGTGAAAGTATATGCCATAGAAGTGTTGAGTCTGAGCTGAGATTTGGGTGTCGAGTTTGTTTGCTAAATTGTTTATATAGATTGAAATTCTGATATAAGTATTGTAACACCCATAACCCATTTTCGTCGTCGGATTAGGGTTATGGAATATTATCAGATGATTCAGAACAATCAATAATATATAGCATCAAGTTACTGAATTAATTAGTGAAATTTCATAAATAATTCAGATCGGAGTAGAACCTACACTTATGGGCCTTAAATCGAGCCTACAAGGCCTTTAAAATAGTTTAATCGGGGACCAATTCGAGAAAAAATAGAAGATTTGGCACAAAAGTGGAAATTTTCAAATCAGGGGTCACACGGTCGTGTGACAGAGCCCAGACCGTGTGGCTCCAGACATGGCTATGTGGCTATCCCACACACCCGTGTGCTACATCACACACCCATGTACCTAGGCCGTAGAGTTCACTAACTTGGCTCACACGCCCGTGTCCCAGCCCATGTGTCTACCCATGTAACTCATTGACTTGGGCCACACGACCATGTCACAGGCTGTGTGCTAGACTGTGTGAACCCTGCACCTAACATGTTCGGGGCACACACCCGTGTGTAACACACGGCCATGTGACAACCCATGTCCCAAGCCGTGTGTGCCAAAAAATGTTCCAAAACATGCTCATTTCACATCCAAATGCTTAGGTACCTAATTATACACTTACACACATGTTCACAAGACTTTGGAATCCATTTTAAACCACTCAAATCAAGTTAATCAACCATCCTATGTGTCTAACCAATGTGCCACCATTGGCACCACATTTTAATCACATAACAAACCATTATCAAGCTAAACTTTCAAGCCATCCATGCATACCACATAAAATAACAAAACTTTCTAATTCATGCTTGATTAGCGTCAACCATTCATGCCTTCACTAGAATTAAGCATACATGCCTCATATAGCTACTTGACACAACAAAAATAAAAGTACATCAAGCTACCACATATGTGCTTAAAACTATCACAAAACATCCACCATTAGCTTATTACATACCATATAAGCCAAGGTTATAGTCAAAGTCTACCAAAAGATTCTCACATAGTGTGATTCTTTGAGTTGATCTGATCTACCGATTTCCACAAAAATGTAATCTACAAAGAAAAAGACAAGCACACGAGTAAGCTTACATAAAGCTTAGTAAGTTCATCGATTAAATGATAAAGCTTACTGAATTAAAATAATAATTCAAATAACAAGGTTACTAACAGAGTTCCTGTCAATCACAACTCACAACAGGTGAGTAATGCTCACACAATAGTACAAATCAATTTCTCATATTTCAATAACATTTAGTGGTCAGTAAAAAATTGCCCAATGAATGATATACAGATACGAGTACACGGTTAACCATCCAGAACACATCAGACGCTCATACGAGCCCATCCAATCGATAACACACCTCAGCACTAACAGCCGAATTAGGGTTACAGGACATTACTAGACTTAGCACAAACCATAGCAAAATAATTACTATATAAATAATCATAACCAAATACTTAGTTAATAATGATATACTTTCGAAGAATGATTAAACAATTTTGCTCTTAGCTTAACCCTATTCAACCAAATACACGCATATATGTATACATTTATATCACCAAGTAAAAGTCACTATTCATTTGGTCATTTTAGTTACAAAAGCCGAATATGCACATTTTCTCTTAATCATTCTACCAAGCATGCACCAAACATTTTAAAACATTATCATAGTAACTATCTCACATACATATAGTTGAACAACTCATTTATCTAACCAAATTGATACATTTCTTAACAAAAATGCATGAGCTCAATCTATCCAATTTAAAAAATAGCATATCATAATGTCGAATATGCCTAAAGTATTACCTATGCATTAATCTAAATCTAAGGAACATTGCATCAAAACCATACTCAACCTCTCACGGCATTTACACATTTACTCATATCCCATTATACCTATTAAAAATACATTTCATATTTGTCAATTCAATACACATACAAAAACCGAATCTCATAGTCAATTTCAACTTCTAATTGAACATGATTTAAACTTAAATAAAGAGCTATTTATAAGTTATGCATATCTTTATAAAAATCTAGGTATATACTCCAAATTATTAATCATACATATCATGATACTACTTACCCAATTTCGCAAAGTACCATGGTAAATATTCTTCAACCTTTAACTAAATAAATAGCTAATCAAACCAAATACATCACTCACATATATAAATACCATGAAATGAACTTCCAAAATAAGCTTATAACAAGGCCGAACATACACAAACATTAACACCATGATCAAGCATAACCAAATCAAACCCAAGCATAGAAATATAGCCATTTTCGCATGGCATTTATATACATCTTATTCATAATGAACTCAAAAGAGTAATATAGCCTATACATGCCATAGTTTCAAAAGTTCAACTTATAAAAAGGGTACCAAAGATAGTTGATAGTGTGATAGACTTTGAAGATGATCCCCGAGCTCGTAGCTAGACTTCAAAATCTATAAAACCATACAAATAAACACACACAGTAAGCTATCATAGCTTAGTAAGTTATAAGCAATTATATAACAATGCATTAATTCATTCAATTCGAAAATTGTTTTCACATTTCATGACCCTTAAGCCGAATATATATCACATTCAATAATGGTTTTCATACACATCTTTAATCCAATTCACATCTCACAACAAATACATATATATATATTTTACCTACTAAAATTTCTTATTTACATTTCAAACCATATAAATCATAATTTGATGCGTATAATACATAGTTTCCATTTCATCAACCAAAACTTACCTTACTATCCATATATGATATAATATCACATACCTGCTCATTTTATTACGCTTAATCTTTCCAAAAATCGATATTCCTGATGAGTCAATAAACTCGTATATTCAATGCCAAACTCTGTAACGTATCGCACACTTAGTGCCGTCACATTAACAATTCGCACACTTAATGCCAGATTCTCGTAACGTATCGCACACTTAGTGTCATTACTATTAATAACTCGCACACTTAGTGCCAATTAACCGATTTCGCACACATAGTGCTCGGTATTTACATTCGCACACATAGTGCACTACTCAAACTTTTTACTCTTTTAAAAATATGCATATGTATATATATAAACTTAAACCCCAATTACACACATATATATATATATTCAAATCATCTTATTAATCTCCAAAACCACATCACATTCGGCTATATATATTCCTCCCGCAACCAACATTACATTCGGCTATCTCACATTGTTCATATATACTTCTAATAAAACACAATTACAAATTTATAATAAAATAAATAAATTCAACTTAACTCAATTGCTTAAAAACTTACCTCGAGTATCAACGGACTTTGTTTTCCCGATTATTCGATTAACTTCGCCTTTCCCCGATCCACTCCTGATCCTTTTTGTTCTTGGTCTAAATAAATTACAAATTTAGCTCATTTAACATATTTTCATTCAATTTAGTTCAAAAACACATAATCAACAAATTTACAATTTTACCCTTGACATTTTACACTTTTTTCAATTTAGTCCCTATAGCATAAAACACAAAATATGCAAAATTTGGCCACACTTCTTTAGGGCCGAATGTTCATAATCCTTATACAAGCTCATACATTTCATTTATTTTTAATTTAGTCCTTCAAAAAATTTATTTTTTCCATTTAATCCAAATTTCTTAATTTCATCAAAAATTCAAAGACAAAACTTGTTAATCTAACACATATAATTAATATTTCATCATCAAACAACAGAAACAACAAACTTCCTTCAATGGCAACTCACGAAATACACATCAATTTCCAAAATTCAAGCATGGGCTTACTAAAACACTAAGCAACAATCTCAAAAACGTAAAAATTATCAAAAACTAAAACCAAATCATACCTTAATTTTTGCTTCAAGCTAGCCGAAACCTAAGAGCTTTTCTTTCTTTCTTTTTCTTGTGTTTTTTCGGCACCAAGATGAGTCATAATGGTTTTCTATTTTGATGTTTTATTTATTATTAACTTATAATATAAAATATAAACTTTAACTTATAAAATATGTATATAAAAAACATATTAATATAAAATCAATGCCTAATGCCGTCCACTATCATGCTAAATGGCTAATTTACAACATAAGGCCACATATATAAGAAGACACATAAATTAAGCCACTCAATTAAATAAAAGGCTACTTTTACCACTTATACGATTTAGTCCTTTTCCTTAAATTCAACACACAAACAAACAAATTAACTCACGAAACTTTAACACATGCTCAATTATAGATCATAGACACCAAGTATAATATTAAAATATTCTATTGACTCGGATTTGTGGTCCCGAAACTACTGTTCCGGTTAGGGTCAAAATCGGGCTGTTACAATTTCCATTACCAAATACATGCATCAATATTACCCATCATTCTACAAATAAGTTCATATAATTAACATTTAAAATGTATTAAAATTGAATCGAACTGTAATACCCCTAACTCGTATCCATCGCTGAAATAGGGTTACGAAGTATTACCGTAAAACCATAACGTAAAAACATATATTTCCAAACATTTCATCGAACATATCATAAAAAATTCATATTTATGCATTTCATCCCTTAATCGAGCCCTTGAGGCCATAGAAACACTTTAAAAATGATTCGGGACTAAATCAAAAACATTTGAAACATTAAGGACAAAGTTAGAAATTTCAAAACTGCAGGGGTCACATGGCCGTGTGGCTAGCCCGTGTGACTCACACGGCTGAGACACACGCCCATGTCTCAGGCCGTGTAACAATTGAAATAGGGACACATGTTCGTGTCCCAGCCCGTGTCCGTGCCCGTGTAACTCTCTGAGTTGGGTCACACAACCAAGCCACACGCCCGTGTGCTAGGCCATGTAACACTCGACATGGCCTCACACACCCATGTTCTAGGCTGTGTGCTAGGCTATGTAACTACCTGACTTGTAACCCTTGAAACATACAGGGGACATACGACCGTGTCGCATGGCCGTATGTCACACACGGCTGAGACACATGCCCATGTCTTAGGCCATGTGGACAAGAAATTGGCCAAAATCAAGTCATTTCCTTCACCCATTTCAAGCATGAACCTACAATCCATTTGTACCCTTAACCAATGCATCAAAATATACCAAAACATACATAAAATGCCTAATTCACTATACCATTAATCCATTCAACCAATATGCCAATAAGGCACCTCAATCACAATCAAACTAACATACCTAAAATTATGCATGATTAGTCATATTTCATACAAACACATCTAGCTCATATCTATCTCAAATCATTAGCTAACTTGGCCACATTGCAAACATACCTTCACTTACCAAATTGGCTATTCAAACATGCATTAACACAATGCCGAAGTAATATATACTATTATGGCATCTATAAGTACTAAAATGACACAAGCCAACCAACCAACATCAAATGGTACTAAAACAAGTTATACATGCCAATATCAATACTTAGCATTCAACCCAAACTTTACACATAAGTTCACTTAGACATGCCATTATAACCTTGACCAACACATCAATACTACCGATATAATCGCTTGATAGTGTGATAGATCTCCGACGAGCTTCCAAATCGGTCGAGCTTTCGGTAATCTGTAAAGTAAAAGAAAAATAACAACGTAAACAATGAATGTTTAGTAAGCTCGTATAAATTTTAAACATAATATTCCATTTTAATACTAAACTTTATAGAATAAATATAAACCTATACCAATGCCATAAGATTCATAAAAATTTTCATTCATAACATAATAGGATTTTTATAAGTTGTATTACATAATCATCAACCTTTTCATAAAGCTATGAACCATTACATTTACTTACTTAACATTCCACTCTAAGTGCTTAGCATAAGTCTAAACAACATTATCAATTCACGAGTTAGTGTACTTATCCACGATATAGGTAAATTTCGTCCATAACATAAGTAGATTTCTCACATATAAGTACATCATTTAATTTATCAATCTCTTTTTTTACATATAACATCATGTTACACAAAAGATCATCCATAATATATGAAATTTACCATCTATGAACATAACCTTTTATTCATTAACATTACCATATCATCATATTATATCCCAATTATGAACTTACCGTTTCATTTGCAAAGTACAAAGCATAAGTATAAACATTAACCATAACCACAAGCTTGGCACAAGCTTAAACATCATCATCATTACACAAGTTAGTGCATTTATACATAACTCTTTTGGGTTCAACCACATGATAAGCCAATTCATGAGAAAATACATCATTTGATTGATACAACCTTTTCATGAACATAAGCATATTTCCATTAAAGTTTACCATTTTAATCATTTTCATTAATACATGATATAGTTCATTTGAACACTTACCGTTCCTTTCCTTTTCATTAATGCATGATATAGTTCGTATATTATTTTATTTAGAGTTACCGGAGTATAAACAGGGGCACGAAAGTGCAACCAGGGGTACCGAAGTACAAATAGGGGCACGTGAGTGCAATCAGGAGTATCGAAGTACAAACAGGGGCACGTAAGTGCAATTAGGGGTACCAAAGTACAAACAGGGGCACGTAAGTGCAATCATTCAATAATTAACTATGGACATTGCAAGTAGAAATTTATTTATGTATTGAAACACTATGAACTTACTGGCTAAATTGCAGAAATGTCGAAGTATAGAGGCTATTTGGTAATTTTCCCTTCTCCTTGATTTTCCACTCATTCTAGATCTAAATTAATAATTTTATTAAATTCATTAATTCAGATAGCAAAACCAATTCATTTTTTGAAATTTAGTCCTTTTTAACATTTTTAAAAAATTACACCCAATATTTTACTTTTATTCAATTTAATCCTTGAGCCTAAAACATGCAAATTAATCTTTTTATTGAAAACCCATGTCAACAAAATGTTCATAGCTTCCATTACAGCCCATATTTGTATAAATTTCACATCAAGTCCTTATATTTTTACTATTTCAACAATTTAATCCCTAATCGTTAAATTTATCAAAAATCACTTAACAAAATACTTATAAATAACAACTAATTCTTCAAATTCATCATTTAACATCTAAAATCACAAAAATTCATCACTGGAAACATTCAAAATCTTTAATAGTTTCAAAAACGAAGGTACGGACTAGCTATATCTAATTGCAACGATCTCAAAAACATAAAAATTATTAGAAACGGATGAAAAATGGCTTGCCATGCAAAGAAATAGCCATAGCCGAACCTTGAAACATTTCTATTGAGCATTCGGTGATGAACAAACAAATGAAGAAGAAAACCTTATGTTTTCTTTTTTTTAACCTTTTATTCTTTATTTTAATAATAAAATAATTTATAAAATATATAAATTAAAAGAAATTAAAACTTAAACCATCGACCATCTTAAGAATGGGTAATTTACCCATTAAGGCCATCCAATTATGTTTCTTTAATCAATTAACACCTTAAAATAATAGCGATTTATTTTTTCAACTATTACGATTTAGTCCTTTTTGCTTAATTAATCATCCAAACGTTAAAATTTCTTAAAGAAACTTTAATACAACCTTAATAACACTCTGTAAATATTTATTAAAATATTTATGACTCAGTTTATAGAAACGAGGTCCCGATACCTTATTTTCTAAAACCACTTGACTTTAGGGTTATACCACTTAAACCTAATGAATCATTCATATAGCATAAATTACCATATCAAAAGCCTTTTTAAAACCATATTTGACTTGTAAATATTAAATAATAATATTTACGAACTTACTTGTTAGATTTGTGGCCCCGAAACCACTATTTTTGACACCATTATAAAACGGGTTGTTACACGAACAAACTTACAAGACTAAACTACAGCGATGAAAAAGGTACAGGGACTATTCAGCAATTTTTCTATGCCTCGATTTTCAAGCCATTCTTGATCAAATCAAGGAGCCCTAGCATGGCTAAAAGCTTCTCTACCTCTACTATAGCCATTCGGTCTTCACCACAAGAAAAAAGGAAAGAAGATAATGATGTTATCCTTTTAATCTTTTAATTTAATTTACCATTTAACTATTTATAAACTTAACCTTTCAATTATAACTTATAAAATCATTCAAACATGTCCATATTTTTCCATCAAATGAGAATATGGTATAATTACCATCTAAGGGGTTTAATTGCACAATTGGTCCTTAAATTATTTTAAATTTTTAACTAAACAAGTTTAATTTCGATTTAACCCTAAACTAATTAGGACTAAATGAGCAAATAGACCAAAAGCTAGTGGATTAATCATATCCACCATCTCTTGGACCTTTTGACCATGGTTAAATTACCATTTTGGTCCCTTTACTAATTTAAATCTATAGCGATTAACTTTTACCTATTTTACAATTTAATCCTTTTACATTAATCAAGCAACCAATAGTCAAAATTACCAGACCAAACCTCAATTCACATATAATACGACTTTGTAAACATTTAATAAAAATATTTAGGGTTTTAAATTATGGAAACGGGTCCCAATACCTTATTTTTAAAAACCACTTGACTTTTGGACTGAACCACTTATACTAACCATTAATTAAAATTAATCAAATCAAAATTCAATACAAAAATTATTATTGGCTCGTATAATTTAAATACTAATTTTATAAACTTACTCGTCGGATTTGTGGTCCCGAAACTACTATTTCTGACACTACTAAAAAATGGGCTGTTACAAGTATTATGAGAATTAGTCCCTTATGGACGATATATGATTGTTGATTAGTTCCTTATGGATGAGATATGATTCATGATTAAGTGTTATAGCTTGTGAATACATTGGTATTAAGTGTTACTTTGATCATGTTATCTGCTTGTTGGATAAATATATGTTTGATGAGTGTGGATTCAGATGTTAAAAATATAATGCATATGCAAAATTATAGCTATGAAATAATATCTAATAGACAATGACATGAGTTAATAGTTTTGTTTGGTGAGGATGAGCATGGAAGAGCAAGTAAGTATAAAGAGTTAAGATACGTTGAATTGATAATTGATCTCATATAAAGTATAATAAGCTTAAGTGATTTTGATGACAGAGTTGTGTTAATGTAATTATTGTAACACTCTATACCTGGCCTGGTCGCCAAGCCCGAATATCAAGATGTCACACCACCGTCTCATATCATACTCATAGTAAATTGCCACATTATTAAGAAACCATCCTCTTTATTAGTAATCTTATAAATTTTTAGTCAAATATATATCAATCATCATTAGAATATGCCAAACATAAACATATATCAATCATCATTAGAACATGTCAAGCATACTTTAAATAAACTTATAGTAATAATTGAACACGCATTAGGATCACTGAGCAAAATTTCCAAGACAATCACGTAGGTATCGATACTAGAACATGGGTATCGATATTTTCCTTGCATGGTATCGATACCGTATGGAAAATCAGTACCAAATTAGCATTCTGATTCTCGTCTAAAATCAAAACAAAAGAAAATATCAGTACAATTGAAAAAGTATCGATAAAATTACCCCGAGTATCGATACTCATGATAAGGTATCAATACCAATTTACAATTTTGACTTCCTGCACATTTCAAAATCACAGAGGTATCATTTTTACAACACGAATATCGATACATCTGCTTCAGACCAGAAAAATACAACATTTTGAAGCATATAAGTCATTCCAACTTGCACTAATTCATCATGCTATCATATCATCATCAAATAAACATCAAAATGATCGTTGTAATAGTCCCAAACATTAAAAATAAGTTCAAATGATAATTGGCATAATACGATTCAATTCTCAAAATCCTAAAAGCAATTAAGTTATGGAACTTCCAAAACATCAAGACAAATATCAATAAAAGTCTACCACATTGTCTTATTCCCAAAACATAAACAAATAACAATAACACCTACGAAATCACGAAAATGGACTTGCTTGGATCACCCCTCGAAACCACACCGCTCACACCAACACTTAACTACTCTGGAAGGGTTTAAAAAGGAGTGGGTGAGCTTAACAAGCTTAGTGAATGCCAAGAACAACTACCATACAAACAATTCATCAAGTATTAACGAAACAACCATATAGCACAACCTCAGCAGTTCCAACTCTAGTGTCATATTATACTCACTCATGCATTATTTACTAGTTCATTTACATGGTAATCACATTCACTTTTAAGTATATATCACATTACACATATAATCGCATAACATTCAAGCATATATCACAATACACATATAACCATATAACATTCAAGCATATATCACAATACTCATATAATCACATAAGATTCAAACATATATCACAATACTCATATAATCACATAACGTTCAAGCATATATCACAATACTCATATAATCACATAACATTCAAGCATATATCATAATACTCAAAATCATGTTTATAGATAAATTAGCACTTGAGCTATAAAACGTAAAAGTGGGCACTACCACCACTCATCGGATACACTGATCTCCAACACACCACATAGACTCATAGAGTCAAACATGTCCCAAAAGTGAAGCATAAAGCTAACACTCTCCTTATTCCCCTCACATATCTCGTTGAATGGAGCTTAACTCATATTCCCTTATCCCTCCAACATGTCCTAGGGCCTCACCGCCCAAAATCATTGTACATATAGGTGAGTACTCACATTCCTATGGCATGCCAACTATATCCGACGGTTTCAAGATCATAATGCAAAAATATTTGAAATCAAACACATATCACTTACCGATTATCGGTACACTATCACTGCATATTTGTATTTTTGGAAAAAAATTGTCACTAACATTTAACATATACATAACATGTACACATTTGCACTTTCACAACAGTTATCATAACCACATATCACATGTTATAGCATTTCATCTCAATTCACATATTCACAAGCACATAAGCACATAGTTCTTAAGATAACATAGATATGAGAAAGCTTACACTTGGAATTTAGAGTAGGGGTTTAGGCTACTACTAAATTATCAAATAATGCATTAAATCATGTCCACAAGAAATTATTCCAAACTTTCACCAATTATGCTTTCGTCAAAAAAGCCGAAAGCTCAAACTAGCTTTTCCTTTCCTTTATCTCTACTCGTAGAAGGTCCTATCGATTCCAATGCTTCAACAAATTAAATCACACAACGACACAATCAACACTTAGCCAAAGACTCACATCAAACAATCCAAAACCACAAGCCTAAGCTAGGTTCTCTTTTGACCGAAACCTTCGACATAGAAAACTTAAAATTCAAATATCTCAATCTATACTTAATCTTTTCATCTAAAATTGATTCCATTCATCTAATTATTCACCCATGACTAATTCTCAACCTTTAAACTACGCAAAACTACCCAACTCATGGTATCAAAAATTTTGACATGTTTTATGGCTATTTTCATAAAAACTCATTAAAACCTTAGAAATCCTTAACGAAAATTTAAAGTAAGTTTAGAAACCTTCTAATCATGTTAAAAAAAGTTGAAAAACACTTTGAAACCACGTTTTTACCCAAAATTCTGAAATCCACCATTAAAGACCTATTTTTTGGCTTTTATTTAAAACATTCGATTTAATAGATAAAAACTCAATTTAAAGGATCAAATAACATTAAAACCTAATAAGGAATTGAATTGTTACCTTAGTTGACAAAAATCCAAGTGTTTGATCAAAAACCCAAAAATCCCAAATAGTTCAACAATGGAGAAATCTATGATGTTTTAGGTGTTCCTCTTGGAGTTTTATGGAGGTTTAAGGGATGTTGATAAGAATCAAAAGATTAGAGTTTGGAAATCAAAAATTGAATGAGAGAGTAAGGGAGAACAAAGGACGGCACAAGAATGAGGGAGAATAAAAACTAACGTGAAAATAGAACTAGGTGGGGGAAGATATAGGGTGAATTTTAGAATTTGGTTAAATTGCTTCATAAACACACATAATTTTACCCCTTTTAAAAATAGGTCCTTAACTAAAAATTATAGGTTTCTAAAACACTTCTTCAAAAATTGATTTGAATTTCTAAAAACCATATTCGAAAACATTACCGATATACCATGTCACAAAGTTCTAAACACTCTATGGCTAAAATTCCTAAATTACCCCTAAAACTTCTAGGCTCTATTTTGGGGTGTTACAATTATGCCATTTCAGTCATAATTGTTGAAAAAGGTATGTGTTCATGTTTGATAGAATTATGAACATAAAGGGTAAGTGACTAAATAAGTGTATAAAATCTTATTGTGGTGCTTAGGTGAATTATATTTGATAACTTGAAATGAACTTTGTTGAGTTATGTTTTATTGTTTAATTGATGAAGGAAATCAAGAGAAATACCTTGATACATGAAATAGTAGAATGATCTTGAAGTTTAATATAGTGAATATACTTTTAAGTAGATAATATGTAGAAACAAGAGCCTAGTGTTATGAATTATTCACTTCCAGGACTCGAGTAAGTAGTAGTAGAAATTCACGTAAGATTTTATTCAGAATTTGAACTTGAAGGTTCAATGATGTGTTAACTAAAGTACCATGTGTATGTATGTGCATATCTGAAAATGTCCTATATATTTTGGAAATCTTGAATGAATGAAAGAATAGTAATGTTTCAGGTATTCTTTTGTGATATCATTGAATTTGTATTGGAAATAGATAGTGGTTGGTTTTGTATATATGCACTTCGAGATTCAACTTGGGATCAAAATTTTGAGCTTGAAAAGTATGATTGAATGTTGTATATGAATGATTTGTGAAACACCCCAAACCCGGCCCACGAGCTTTGACCAGATTTGGTATGTTCCTCAAGTAAACCGGTTCAAAATTCTTTTGTTACTTAGGAAAAACTTGTATGATTTTTAAAAAATATTGTTTGGGTTGGGCTTGAGTTGAAAACAAATTTATCTTATGTTAAAACCCATTTATTTAAGGTGACAAAACATTTAGAGTTAATTTTAAAAAGGAATTTACTTAAACTTTAATTGATAAAAATCCATAAACATAATAAATAAAAGAAAAATAAAGTAAACCACAATGGCCTTATTATATCAATGATCCCAAAGTAAAACTTAAAATACTTAAAATAAATTGAAAGTCCAAATCATAAATTTCTTGCTATGCATGGCCACCTTTAAGCTCCTGCCGACCCGGTCCATTACTGCTCATCACCTGAAAAATATTCCCCAAACGGGGTGAGTCAACAGACTCAATGTGTACACAACACTAAGTCATAAAAGAATCAGGCATGCAAATGATACACATTCAAATCATAGAATACAATTAATGATGTATTCCCAAACCCAAACCTAATTAACCATCCGCTACACACCACCCGCACTGCCGGTCACACACCGTGGGGACTACTAAGTCAACCCTCCATCCGCTACACACCATCGAAGGCAGTCGCTGCAGTCGGCGTGCTCATCGCCCATATAATTTGTGTCATTAGACACCATATTCAAATAATGTAACCGAAGTTACCAAATTCAGATAATGTAACCGAAGTTACCATATTCAAATTTTGTGACCGTTGTCACCATATTCCGTTGGTGAGACCGAAGTCAACACCTTCTTCCCCTTTCTCATATATCCCGAATGCCCCATAATTTTTTTTATATCATGCATAACATACTTAATTTCTCATTATTCACATGTTAACAATATAACATATTCGTAATCCTATCGAAAGTAGGAAACGTACCTGGGTACTCTTACCACATTTGTGGTACTTAGCCACATTCACATTCTTATGCATATTCATATATTAAAATAATTGCCATATGATATATCGAATATTAGTATGAGTACACACATTCTTAATAATACATTTAATTTAAACATAGCCATGAACCTATCAAAACTTAGGGTAGGGTACACACTGATTTGCTTAAACGAATTCCTTGAAATCTAGAAATCGATCATCGCCTTAGATCTCAAATTCCTACATTTGATTAATCACTTACTAATTTAATAAAAAGCCATTCGGCCATAAATCCAAATCCTAGTAGGATTAGTATTCTTAAAACTTACCTTGAAATTCTCAAATCCCAAAATCCTTGTATCCTCCTCACGAAATCCCTATAACTACATGTTAGATCAATTTCTAAAATTTATTCACAACAAATAACCCTTAGCCGTATGTTAAATGTGACTTACCTTAGATTCTTAAATCGAAATTCACCGAATAACTAGGGAACACGCGGCTTATGGTGTACCTTTCGGGAAAAGAACTTCTCCTTCCTTGTAGTCGACACTTAGTAAATCCCGAAAGATCTCTTGACAACAGATATTAAGGGTATTAGAATCTTAATTTCGATGACCTTAAAAGAAATAGAATGAGAATCTAACCTAATCTTACCCTTATGAAGAATTTGATGGAACTCTTGCTTGAACCCTTAGCAAGATTCTGGCTATGGCTTTGATATGGATAACAATTTCGGCTCTTGAGGCTTAGTGAGAAATCGACTAGGGCTATTGGTATCTTTTGGTTTTTGATTGTGTTTGTAATAGAAGAAGAAAAGAAAAGAGAAAAAGAGAATAATGGCGAGAGAAAATTCAGAGAGAGAAGAGGAGAAACTTTAGAGAATTTGCAGAGGTTTTCTTGAAAAGAAAAGAATGAATGAAGAATAGCCTTACTCTTCCTTTTATAGCCAAAATTACTAGCTAGAGTCCTTTACTTGGCCACCACTCTTCTATTTTGATAGCTTTATCCCTTGATTTATCACTTTAATAAAACTTAATCCAATAATTATCTCTTATCTCTTAATAAAAATAATACTAATAATAATCCTCTTTTATCTCTTCCTTATCTATCAAAATAAAAGAAATAATATCCACATTTATCTCTTGAAAATAATCTAAAATAAATCCATTATTTATCCCTTATTTATCCACCCTTATCTCTTAAAAATAAAAGAATAAAAGCTCCTAATTTATAGCCATGTGCCGTCCACCTCACTTCTTCCGGGAAGCAAACTAAAATTTCTTTTATTTGCTTCCCATGTGACTTCGAACTCAGGCCCAACACCTTGCATGTGGCGCCATTTCCAGAGGCCCTAAGTGGCATCTCAGTGCCACTTTTCCAAGCCTGTTTGTGTGTCAAATTCCTCATATTATTTTTCTTAAGGCCACCTTGCCTTAGTTTTCTCTTTTAAGCCTTAAAACTTGACATTTCTTTACATTTCCAAGTTTCCAAAAATTTTCGTTTGGCTCTTTAAACTTGACATTTCCTTACATTTCCAAGTTTCCAGAAATGTTTACTTTCCTCTTTTGAATCATTTCCACATCATTTCCTTACATCCCCTAGTTTCCAAAAATGTTCACTTTCCTCTTTTAAACTTAACGTTTCCAAAGCATTTCCTTACATTTCCTTACATTTCCATACATTGCCTTACATTTCCATACATTTCCATGCACCTTAGGGTTCCTAGAACTCCTCAGAACACATCCAACACACCCATCGAGCCCATTATCTCATGAATTACACACTAACGCATAACCCCTAATCTAGGATGTTACGGTTCTACCCTCTTAAAAATAATTTCGTCCTCGAAATTACTTATTGCTGTTGTACAATCCTTCTCACCGCACTATGCTTTATTTGCTGCACTCTGATCTTAATAGAACCATCATACTTTCTAGGCACAATCCCTAAGTTCACGCCCCTAGAACTTATTTCTAACGTCGCGATTTAATCCGAGTAAAAAGTTTTATGAATTAGTCCTTGTTTCACTTGATTATTCGCGAAGAATTTTTATGGAAAAATTTTAGGAGTGGTTCTTTCGTATCCATACATGCACACAGTCTTTACATTCATACATCCATCAATCAATTATGAACTTTCGTTCATTCGGAGAAATGTTGTAGTTTTCATTGTTGTTGTTTTTCCACTACCTAGGGGTATTTTCAGTAATTTGCCCTACAGGGTATTTTTGTAATTTGTCAAAATGAGGTTCCTTGGTGATTTTGTCAAAAGTATTTTGGAATTTTTAAATTCAGGGGTATTTGAAAAAATTTGAAATCAGGGGGTATTTCGGTAATTTTGGAGCTCTGGGGTATTTTGGTAATAAACCATGGTAAATTTGTAGAGTTTAATATTTTCGGGTATTTCCAAATTTTGCAAAACTTTGAGGGTTCTTTTTGAGAATTGTACTTTCCAAAGCGGTGATGTTGCAAAAATTTGGAAATTAGGGTCATTTTGGTAATTTTGTAAGTTAGAGGCAGTTTTGTAATTTTCCAAAATCAAGGTATTTTGATATTTTTCAAATTAGGGTTTTTGGATATTTTATAAAGTAATGAATTTTTGAGAAGAAGCTGTGGGTATTTTGGAAATTTCATAAACCAAGGGCAATTTAGTAATTTTGCAAATAGGGGTATTTTAGTAATTTTTATAAATCAAGAATACTTCAGAAAATTTTATAGAATCATGTTTGCAATTCAAAAGGATAATTTTAAGAGTTTTAAAACTAGGTTTTTTTTTTTGAAAATACGGCTAGTTCCCTTTCGGGTTTTAGTTAGGGGTTTAGCCTATGAATAAGTCCTCTTGGTTAGGGTGAACCGAAGCTACGCACCAGGTAGGATTCCTGCGAAGAGGAGGTGAGTCACTAGGATTGCTTAAATACTGTGCTCTTAGGATCCAATCCTACACATGCGCACAATGGTTGCCACACCCTAACTCGGCGACTTAGTCATAGGTTTGTTTAATGGTCCTTAAGTCTTATGCACTTGTGTTTGAATATACTAGTCCTATGGTTCAATAGATTCTAGTTCACTAATCTACATTCCATTCCATTTCTACCCTTCTACAAATCATAATATAAATCACACAAGAGATCGAAGTACTTACCTGGTGGACTGCGGGTCGGAGACTTAGGTGCCATGCCAGAAAACCTGCTTATTTCCAAAAATATTTTCATAAAACTCATTTGGGCTCGATTTGAAAATGTTTTGGGCTTTAGACCACAGGCCGAGAGTTTAAAACTGGGCTCTGATACCAAACTGAAACACCCCAAACCCGGCCCACGAGCTTTGACTAGATTTGGTATGTTTCTCAAGTAAACCGGTTCAAAATTCTTTTGTTACTTAGGAAAAACTTGTATGATTTTTAAAAAATATTGTTTGGGTTGGGCTTGAGTTGAAAACAAATTTATCTTATGTTAAAACCCATTTATTTAAGGTGACAAAACATTTAGAGTTAATTTTAAAAAGGAATTTACTTAAACTTTAATTGATAAAAATCCATAAACATAATAAATAAAAGAAAAATAAAGTAAACCACAATGGCCTTATTATATCAATGATCCCAAAGTAAAACTTAAAATACTTAAAATAAATTGAAAGTCCAAATCATAAATTTCTTGCTATGCATGGCCACCTTTAAGCTCCCCGACGACCCGGTCCATTATCGCTCATCACTGAAAAATATTCCCCAAGCGGGGTGAGTCAATGACTCAATGTGTACACAACACTAAGTCATAATAGAATCGGGCATGCAAATGATACACATTCAAATCATAGAATACAATTAATGATGCATTCCCAAACCCAAACCTAATTAACCATCCGCTACACACCACCCGCACTCGCCACCACACCGTGGGGACTACTAAGTCAACCCTCCATCCGCTACACACCATCGAAGGCAGTCGCTACAGTCGACGTGCTCATCGCCCATATAATTTGTTTCATTAGACACCATATTCAAATAATGTAACCGAAGTTACCAAATTCAGATAATGTAACCGAAGTTACCATATTCAAATTTTGTGACCGTAGTCACCATATTCCGTTGGTGAGACCGAAGTCAACACCTTCTTCCCCTTTCTCATATATCCCGAATGCCCCATAAATTTTTTTATATCATGCATAACATACTTAATTTCTCATTATTCACATGTTAACAATATAACATATTCGTAATCCTATCGAAAGTAGGAAACGTACCTGGGTACTCTTACCACATTTGTGGTACTTAGCCACATTCACATTCTTATGCATATTCATATATTAAAATAATTGCCATATGATATATCGAAGATTAGTATGAGTACACACATTCTTAATAATACATTTAATTTAAACATAGCCATGAACCTATCAAAACTTAGGGTAGGGTACACACTGATTTGCTTAACGAATTCCTTGAAATCCGAAATCTGATCCATCGCCTTAGATCTCAAATTCCTACATTTGATTAATCACTTACTAATTTGATAAAAAGCCATTCGGCCATAAATCCAAATCCTAGTAGGATTAGTATTCTTAAAACTTACCTTGAAATTCTCAAATCCCAAAATCCTTGTATCCTCTCTCACGAAATCCCTATAACTACATGTTAGATCAATTTCTAACATTTATTCACAACAAATAACCCTTAGCCGTATGTTAAATGTGACTTACCTTAGTTTCTTAAATCCCGAAATTCACCGAATAACTAGGGAACACGCGGCTTATGGTGTACCTTCGGGAAAAGAACTTCTCCTTCCTTGTAGTCGACACTTAGTAAATCCCGAAAGATCTCTTCGGCAACAGATATTAAGGGTATTAGAATCTTAATTTCGACAACCTTAAAAGAAATAGAATGAGAATCTAACCTAATCTTACCCTCATGAAGAATTTGATGGAACTCTTGCTTGAACCCTTAGCGTTGTTAGGCTATGGCTTTGATGTGGATAACAATTTCGGCTCTTGAGGCTTAGTGAGAAATCGACTAGGGCTATTGGTATCTTCGGCTTTTGATTGTGTTTGTAATAGAAGAAGAAAAGAAAAGAGAAAAAGAGAATAATGGCAGAGAAAATTCGCAGAGAGAAGAGGAGAAACTTTAGAGAATTTGTGAGAGGTTTTCTTGAAAAGAAAAGAATGAATGAAGAATAGCCTTACTCTTCCTTTTATAGCCAAAATTACTAGCTAGAGTCCTTTACTTGGCCACCACTCTTCTATTTTGATAGCTTTATCCCTTGATTTATCACTTTAATAAAACTTAATCCAATAATTATCTCTTATCTCTTAATAAAAATAATACTAATAATAATCCTCTTTTATCTCTTCCTTATCTATCAAAATAAAAGAAATAATATCCACATTTATCTCTTGAAAATAATCTAAAATAAATCCATTATTTATCCCTTATTTATCCACCCTTTATCTCTTAAAAATAAAAGAATAAAAGCTCCTAATTTATAGCCATGTGCCGTCCACCTCACTTTCTTCTCGGAAGCAAAATAAAATTTCTTTTATTTGCTTCCCATGTGACTTCGAACTCAGGCCCAACACCTTGCATGTGGCGCCATTTCAGAGAGCCCTAAGTGGCATCTCAGTGCCACTTTTCCAAGCCTGTTTGTGTGTCAAATTCCTCATATTATTTTTCTTAAGGCCACCTTGCCTTAGTTTTCTCTTTTTAAGCCTTAAAACTTGACATTTCTTTACATTTCCAAGTTTCCAAAAATTTTCGTTTGGCTCTTTAAACTTGACATTTCCTTACATTTCCAAGTTTACAGAAATGTTTACTTTTCTCTTTTGAATCATTTCCACATCATTTCCTTACATCCCCTAGTTTCCAAAAATGTTCACTTTCCTCTTTTAAACTTAACGTTTCCAAAGCATTTCCTTACATTTCCTTACATTTCCATACATTGCCTTACATTTCCATACATTTCCATGCACCTTAGGGTTCCTAGAACTCCTCAGAACACATCCAACACACCCACTGAGCCCACTATCTCATGAATTACACACGAACGCATAACCCCTAATCTAGGATGTTACAATTTGTGAATCATTAAAAGTCTTGGTTAGATACAAAATATGGATTCTTAGTGCATATGTGGCAAAAAAAATATGAATGATGAAATGTATGAATAAGAATAGGGTAATGTGTTGCCTTAAGGTTGAGCTAACCTCAGGGTCATGGATGTTTAAAGGAGATGAACTCATATCGCTAATGGTTACTCGAGGCTCTATTGGCACTACAAAGCCAAAAAGACCTAAGAAGAAGGATCAAGAGACGTCACTCCAGTCCAAACTAGATAAGGATTTGGGAATTCTTCTAAAACATTCATTGAGCCTGACACTTTCAGGAATTTAACCCTATCCATGAAAGGGAATGTAGAGACAAATGTGAAAGGATATCTAGGCAACCTAGTTGCGATTATGGAAAATTCTAAGAATAGTTTTGATCATAAAAGGGAAAGTATAAGAATTCAGGCGAGGAGTAGACAATGACTAAGAACTAGAAAACACGAGTCAATAATGGTAAAAGGTAGTGATTTCTTAATGAGAACACTATAGATGCTATGACGTAAGATCCATGATAACTTCGGGCGAGTATGTATAGAACTTAACGAAAGCTACCAATAGGAAATTTTAGTCTTGTACCTTTGAAAAAAGGTCATGAGTAGAAACTGAAAATGATATTTAAGGAAATGTAGGTATGGATTAAAGAATTTATTTGGAAGAAGTATGAATGAAAGAATAAAACGGGGATGATAGCATTGGTTTTGGTGCCCTAAGTGTAGTATTTTTGTCTATGTAAACTTGTAATTTTTTTCAAACAGATTGGTTAATGAAATCATTCATGAATTACATTAATATCCTTTGTATAATGTCTTCATGTGGTTTTTGCATGCAAAGCAAGATAAAAGCAAATATTGGCTCACTAGTTGTCTAATGTTTAAACTAATACTAAGCGGTATTACGTGGTCGGATTGTAATACGAAAAGACAACTTATATTAGTACATGAACCTAAACATGTCCTTAGTCTAATCGAAAATGAGAAAACTGATTGAAAGACTAATATGTCATCTATCAAGTCCAATTGGGGAGATACCTTATCTTAGGCATTAAAGTGGATGACTTTCAGAAGATAGAGACATAGATGTGACTGACTGGACTGACTGAAACACCCCACACCCGGCCCACGAGCCTGAACCGGATCTGGTTTGTTCCTTAAGTAAACCGATTTTCAAATTCTTTGTTACTTAGAGAAAATTTGCATAATTTTTCTTTTTTTAGAAAAATGTTGTTGTGGATTGGGCTCAGATTGGGAACCCATATGATTTATTGGAAAATCCAATTTTTATTAAGGTGACAAAATAATTTTTAAAGTTTATAAAAATATATTTCACTTAAAATTTAATCCAACAATCGTTTGTAGCCAAATAATTAAAAATAATGCAAAAATAAGAAAATCCATCTGGCCCTTGTGGCCTTATTACATCAAGTAAAACCCAATAATAAAATTAAAGATACTAAAAAGAAATAAAGTCCAAATTAAATAAATTCCTCAATTGATGCATGGCCACCTCAAGGTCTACCGTCCCCGGTCCACACTGTTCATCACACGAAAATAGTTCCCACAACGGGGTGAGTCAACAGACTCAATGTGTACACAACATTAACCTTCAACAAATCGGGAATATAAGTTCGTATCAAGTTCACGTTCATATAAAATAAATGATGCAACCCAAACCCAAGCCTAATGGTCCATCCGCTACACACCACCCGCATTACGCTACCACACCGTGGGGACTACTAAGTCAACCCTCCATCCGCTACACACCATCCATCGGCGCGATCATTGCAATCGACGTGCTCATCGCCCATATAATTTGTGTCATTAGACACCATATTCAAATAATGTAACGAAGTTACCAAATTCGGATAATGTAACCGAAGTTACCATATTCAAATTTTGTGACCGTAGTCACCATATTCCGATTGGTGAGACCAAGTCAACACCTTCTTCCCCTTTCACATATATCCCGAATGCCCCATATATTTTATATCATGCATAACATACTTAATTTCTCATTATTCACATGTAACAATATACATATTCATAATCCTATCAAAAGAAGGAAACGTGCACAGGTACTTTTACCATATTTATGGTACTTAGCCATATTCACATTCTTATGCATATTCATATATTAAAATAATTGCCATATGATATATCGAAGGTTAGTATGAGTACACACATTCTTAATAATACATTTAATTTAAACATAGCCATGAACCTATCAAAACTTAGGGTAGGGTACACACCTGATTTGCTTAACGAATTCCTTGAAATCCCGAAATCTGATCTACTGCCTTAGATCTCAAATTCCTACATTTGATTAATCACTTACTAATTTAATAAAAAGCCATTCGGCCATAAATCCAAATCCTAGTAGGATTAGTATTCTTAAAACTTACCTTGAAATTCTCAAATCCCAAAATCCTTGTATCCCTCTGTTTAAATCCCTATAACTACATGTTAGATCAATTTCTAACATTTATTCACAACAAATAACCCTTAGCCAGTATGTTAAATATGACTTACCTTAGATTCTTAAATCCGAAATTCACCGAATAACTAGGGAACACGCGGCTTATGGTGTACCTTCGGGAAAAGAACTTCTCCTTCCTTGTAGTCGACACTTAGTAAATCCCGAAAGATCTCTTTGACAATGAGATATTAAGGGTATTAGAATCTTAATTTCGATGACCTTAAAAGAAATAGAATGAGAATCTAACCTAATCTTACCCTTATCAAGAATTTGATGGAACTCTTACTTGAACCCTTAGCGAGATTCGGCTATGGCTTTGATGTGGATAACAATTTCGGCTCTTGAGGCTTAGTGAGAAATCGACTAGGGCTATTGGTATCTTTGGCTTTTGATTGTGTTTGTAATAGAAGAAGAAAAGAAAAGAGAAAAAGAGAATAATGGCAGAGAAAATTCGGCAGAGAGAAGAGGAGAAACTTTAGAGAATTTTCAGAGGTTTTCTTGAAAAGAAAAGAATGAATGAAGAATAGCCTCACTCTTCCTTTTATAGCCAAAATTACTAGCTAGAGTCCTTTACTTGGCCACCACTCTTCTATTTTGATAGCTTTATCCCTTGATTTATCACTTTAATAAAACTTAATCCAATAATTATCTCTTATCACTTAATAAAAATAATACTAATAATAATCCTCTTTTATCTCTTCCTTATCTATCAAAATAAAAGAAATAATATCCACATTTATCTCTTGAAAATAATCTAAAATAAATCCATTATTTATCCCTTATTTATCCACCCTTTATCTCTTAAAAATAAAAGAATAAAAGCTCCTAATTTATAGCCATGTGCCGTCCACCTCACTTCTTCTGGAAGCAAAATAAAACTTATTTATTTGCTTCTCAAGTGACTCGAACTCAGGCCTATTTCCCTGCATGTGACGCCATCTCCTTAGGCCCTAAGTGGCATCTTCAGGCCACTTTTCCAAGCTTGTTTGTGTGTCAAACTTCTCCCACTTTTTCTTTTAAGGCCCTCTAGCCCTTATTTCCTATTTTGAACTTTAAAATTTGACATTTCGGCATCATTTCTAAGTTTCCTAAAATTTTCGATCGGCTCAGTAACTTGCCATTTTTCTTACATTTCCGTGTTTCCGAAATGTTCGAGTTTCAAAATGTTCATGTTTCCAAAATGTTCATTTCCATTTCTATGCATTTCTAGAATTCCAAAAATACCAAAAATTTATTCATAGTGCTTAAGACTTGTCATTTCGCACAATTAAACCAGAAATGCATAGGCCCTTTTCGAGGATGTTACAGTTCTACCCTCCTTAAAAATAATTTCGTCCTCGAAATTACTTACTGCTGATCGTGCAATCCTTCTCACCAAGACTATACTTACGCTGCGCTCTACGATCTTAATAGAACCATCATACTTTCTAGGCACAATCTCTAAGTTCATGTAACACCTGGTTTTAGAAATTTGTGCATATGGGGTATAAATCAAGTGTTAGTAGGTTTTTGGGAGTGCTTGGTTGAGTTTTAGAGGCTCTAAGAATGTTGGGATGAGAAGGGAAGGCTTTGGAAAATTTAGATTTTTAGGGTAAAAAGGAATTGGGCCTAGGAGAATTGAGCCCAATGGGCCTTAGGCGTAGTAGCGTTTAAATTTTTGGAGAACAAGAGACCGGCTTAAATGCAAGTTGGACCTATTGGATAAGTGATTTTGGAAGGTTAGAAGGCTTCTATGAAGTCCGGGATCAAATATTAGCTTTGGGGAAATTTTGGTTTTAGGTGCAAAAACCCTGGAAGTTGGCGGGTAGGCCTTAAGAATAAAATGTGGGAAAAATGACACAAGTAGAGTGTGTGGTGTAGTGGCAAAGTGACACCATTTAGAGACAAGGGGTGACGCCACAAGGGAAGGAAGGAGGTCCAAGGTTCAAGTCTTGGCTTTTGCATTTTGGTTTTCTTTTTACTTGGACCTCGAGAATTTGGCTATAGTTTATATTTAGTTGCGCATGGTTTAAGACACAAGAGGAGCTTGTGGCCAAGTGGCTAGCAGCGTGGATTATGTTGCAAGGAGCCCGGTTCGAATCTCATGAGAAGCAAGGGAGTATTTATTTTTTGCTGATGCTGGACTGGAAGAGTTTCAGTTGAATTTAAACTCTACTGACGAAGGGATCCCACATCGGAAAGATACAAAGAATGAAGGTGAAGAGCTAGCTATATAAGGAGCATCCTAGGAGGAGAGTAAACACACATTGGAAGACGTTTGGGCACAGGAGTGGTCGGAGCGCGGATTAGCACCAGAGTCCTATCAGGTGTGTAACTCTCTCTACTCTAGCTGTAGAGCGGCAAATGCCGAAGTGCCGATCACGACAATAGTAGCCACACAAGCGTGCGAGCGCACGTGTGGGGCTTCGACGCGATAGTTGAGGCCATCAGTAGTATTCTTGTGGGTTGGGGTCGCTGGGCGCGATGGGCGAAGGGGGCCCAATGGCCCGTGGGCCCAATATAGTAAAATGTATGATGGTGTAGTATATAGTGAACTAGACTAGGTGGAACTTATATACATGGCTAGATTTGTGCTAGGTGGGCCACACGAGCGTGTGGGCCCGAATGGGCCGAAATTGGGCTTTAGGCCCAATAGTCCATTTCGACCAGAAATGGTAGTTGGGTCGCTCGGGGCGACACTGGGCCTTTAGAAAGGCCATTCCAGGTACGAAATTACCGATATACCCTCGGTGGGTAAATTACGAAAATGCCCTTAGTAGGTAAAATTACGATTATACCCTTAAAGGTTGATTAGCATGATTATGTTGTTTAGTTTTGGCCGATTGTAGGGGGAAGGCTTGATCTCGCATATCTCGGGTTGTGGCTAGTGCTCGAAAAGTGTTAAGGAATGGGGATCTAGTGCGTTAGATCTTGATCTACTGGATTTGATAGTCGCATTAGTAATCGGTGTGTAAACTAACACACTTCTTGCTTTGTATATGTTTGATAAATCGATTGATTGGTAAAACCGAAATAGTATGGTTGAGTGATATGATACCCTATGGGGTATGTGCACGGATTCGTAAGTCCGTTTCATTATGAGTACTTGTTATTGATACATGATGTCATGATTTATGATGTATGTGCTATGAGATGCAACGTTAAACATGTTTGCATGATTTGAATACTATACATGAGTTGGTATGATGATGGGTGATATGAGTGGAGGGGCAAAGTGATATTTTGTGCCGACGAGCACCAGTGTTTTGGTAACACACTTTGTGACTTTGGGTCACCAGAGGTTTGGCACCTCCAGAGGTTTGGTACCTCGGCGTCGCGTCCCGTGGTTAACACCACCGTGGGTTGGCCCCACATGTGAGATACGGGATTGACGCCAGTGATTTGGTATCACACGATGGGTTGGCCCCATCACCAGATTCGTGACTACGGTCACCAGTGCTTTGGTAGCACATTGTGTCTTTGGGACACCAGAGGTTTGGCACCTCATTGCGACTTGTCCCCGTGGTTTGACCACCGGGTTGGCCCCACTTGAGATATGGGATCGTGCGCTAGTGATTTGGTATCACACGATGGGTTGGCCCCATCATCATTGGATTTGTGACTTGGTCACGGTGCTTTGGTAGCACATTGTGTCTTTGGGACACCAGTGGTTTGGTACCACATTGACGGATATTGTGTCTTTGGGACACCAGTGTTTTGGTAACACATTGTGACTATATGTCACCAGTGGTTTGGCACCACCAGTGGTTTGGTACCACATGGGGTAGAAAAGGTGAATGGATGGTTAGGAGTGGGTGCATATTAATTGGATGCATGATGATTATGTTATGTTTGCATATGATGTTTTGCTAATCCAGGAAAAGGGTTGCACATCGAGTCTTGGTGACTCACCTTTTTCCTTTAACCATTTCGTATTGCATAAAAGTGGACCGGGATTGAGAGGACAAGGTGGCCCATGCCGAAGATGATGATTTAATATTTTATGCTTGGTTTTGATATAAGTACTTTATTTGAATTATTGGGTTGTAATAAAGGCCATTTTATTATTTTGGTATTACTTTAACCATGGTTTATCTAATTTGGATTTCTATGTGAAAATGGTTTTAATTCCAGTACCCTATTTATAAAAGTATGTTTAATAAAGTATTTTCAGACAACTTGTAACTTCTAAAGTTTGCATATTGCTTTAAATGAACATGGTTTTCAAAAAATTGAATTCTTTCATGCTTTATGCTAAGTTAATAAAGATTTTCATCCGACTTTCCCAGTGACATAACCAGATTTGGTCGTAGCGAATGGGCCGGGTTTGGGGATGTTACAGTTTGGTATCAGAGCCCGGTTCAAAACTCGGCTTTGAGGGTTTTGGGCTCAAATGCATTTTCAAAATGGGTTTTTGCAATATGGGTTTTTAAGAAACTTTTTCAGGTTATTCTGGCATGGCACCTGTACCTCCGACCCGAAGTCCACCAGGTAAGTACCCCTTACTATTGCTTGTGAGTTATTGATGTGATCGGATGATTGCAATAGTGGATTACTTTAGAAATCGAAACTTTGATTGCTCGAAAGAACGACTTCCGAAAACTACATTCATAAAATTTGCTCGTGGATTAAGCAGTGGAACAAAATTTCTAATGCATAAAACTTTTAATCAGATTAAATCGCGACGCTAGATATGAGTTCTAGGGGCGTGGTCGCACTTCTCGTGGACGTGGTAGAGGCGCTTTTGGTGACCGTTTGTTTTGTTGCTCGTAAAGTATGTTAGCTCTTGGAGATCAGAGTGTGCAATGATAGCGTAGTGGAGAGAATTGACTGTTAGTTTAGACAAGTAATTTCGAGGACGAAATTATTTTTAAGGAGGGTAGAATTGTAACACCTGGTTTAGGGCTGTGCATATGGGGTATAAATCAAGTGTTAGTAGGTTTTTGGGAGTGCTTGGTTGAGTTTTAGAGGCTCTAAGAATGTTGGGATGAGAAGGGAAGGCTTTGGAAAATTTAGATTTTTAGGGTAAAAGGAATTGGGCCTAGGAGAATTGAGCCCAATGGGCCTTAGGCGTAGTAGCGTTTAAATTTTTGGAGAACAAGAGACCGGCTTAAATGCAAGTTGGACCTATTGGATAAGTGATTTTGGAAGGTTAGAAGGCTTCTATGAAGTCCGGGATCAAATATTAGCTTTGGGGAAATTTTGGTTTTAGGTGCAAAAAACCCGGAAGTTGGTGAGTAGGCCTTAAGAATAAAATGTGGGGAAAAATGACACAAGTAGAGTGTGTGGTGTAGTGGCAAAGTGACACCACTTAGAGACAAGGGGGTGACGCCACAAGGGAAGGAAGGAGGTCCAAGGTTCAAGTCTTGGCTTTTGCATTTTGGTTTTCTTTTTACTTGGACCTCAGAATTTGGCTATAGTTTATATTTAGTTGCGCATGGTTTAAGACACAAGAGGAGCTTGTGGCCAAGTGGCTAGCAGCGTGGATTATGTTGCAAGGAGCACAGGTTCGAATCTCATGAGAAGCAAGGGAGTATTTATTTTGCGGTGCTGGACTGGAAGAGTTTCATTGAATTTAAACTCTATCGACGAAGGATCCCACATCGGAAAGATACAAAGAATGAAGGTGAAGAGCTAGCTATATAAGGAGCATCCTAGGAGGAGAGTAAACACACATTGGAAGACGTTTGGGCACAGGAGTGGTCGGAGCGCGGATTAGCACCAGAGTCCTATCAGGTGTGTAACTCTCTCTACTCTAGCGTAGAGCGGCAAATGCGAAGTGCCGATCACGACAATAGTAGCCACACAAGCGTGCGGCGCGCGTGTGGGGCTTCGGACGCGATAGTTGAGGCCATCGTAGTATTCTTGTGGGTTGGGGCTGCTTGGGCCGCGATGGGCCGAAGGGGGCCCAATGGGCCCGTGGGCCCAATATAGTAAAATGTATGATGGTGTAGTATATAGTGAACTAGACTAGGTGGAACTTATATACATGGCTAGATTTGTGCTAGGTGGGCCACACGAGCGTGTGGGCCCGAATGGGCCGAAATTGGGCTTTAGGCCCAATAGTCCATTTCGACGAGAAATGGTAGTTGGGTCGCCGGGCGACATCGGGCCTTTAGAAAGGCCATTCCAGTCTGAAATTACCGATATACCCTCGGTGGGTAAATTACGAAAATGCCCTTAGTAGGTAAAATTACGATTATACCCTTAAAGGTTGATTAGCATGATTATGTTGTTTAGTTTTGGCGATTGTAGGGAAGGCTTGATCTCGCATATCTCGGGTTGTGGCTAGTGCTCGAAAAGTGTTAAGGAATGGGGATCTAGTGCGTTAGATCTTGATCTACTGGATTTGATAGTGCGCATTAGTAATCGGTGTGTAAACTAACACACTTCTTGCTTTGTATATGTTTGATAAACTCGATTGATTGGTAAAACCGAAATAGTATGGTTGAGTGATATGATACCCTATGGGGTATGTGTACGGATTCAGTGTAAGTCCGTTTCATTATGAGTACTTGTTATTGATACATGATGTCATGATTTATGATGTATGTGCTATGAGATGCAACGTTAAACATGTTTGCATGATTTGAATACTATACATGAGTTGGTATGATGATGGGTGATATGAGTGGAGGGGCAAGCGGTGATATTTTGTGCCTTGTGAGCACCAAAGTGTTTTGGTAACACACTTTGTGACTTTGGGTCACCAGAGGTTTGGCACCTCCGGAGGTTTGGTACCTCGGCGTCTCGTCCCCGTGGTTAACACCACCGTGGGTTGGCCCCACATGTGAGATACTGGGATTGACGCCAAGTGATTTGGTATCACACGATGGGTTGGCCCCATCACCGCATTCGTGACTACGGTCACCGGTGCTTTGGTAGCACATTGTGTCTTTGGGACACCGAGGTTTGGCACCTCATTGCGACTTGTCCCCGTGGTTTGACCACCGTGGGTTGGCCCCACTTGAGATATGGGATCGTCTCGCTAGTGATTTGGTATCACACGATGGGTTGGCCCCATCATCATTGGATTTGTGACTTCTGGTCACCGGTGCTTTGGTAGCACATTGTGTCTTTGGGACACCAGTGGGTTTGGTACCACATTGACGGATATTGTGTCTTTGGGACACCAGTGTTTTGGTAACACATTGTGACTATATGTCACCGGTGGTTTGGCACCACCGGTGGTTTGGTACCACATGGGGTAGAAAAGGTGAATGGATGGTTAGGAGTGGGTGCATATTAATTGGATGCATGATGATTATGTTATGTTTGCATATGATGTTTTGCTAATCCGGGAAAAAGGGTTGCACATCGAGTCTTGGTGACTCACCTTTTTCCTTTAACCATTTCGTATTGCATAAAGTGGACCGGGATTGAGAGGACAAGGTGGCCCATGCCGAAGATGATGATTTAATATTTTATGCTTGGTTTTGATATAAGTACTTTATTTGAATTATTGGGTTGTAATAAAGGCCATTTTATTATTTTGGTATTACTTTAACCATGGTTTATCTAATTTGGATTTCTATGTGAAAATGGTTTTAATTCCAGTACCCTATTTATAAAAGTATGTTTAATAAAGTATTTTCAGACAACTTGTAACTTCTAAAGTTTGCATATTGCTTTAAATGAACATGGTTTTCAAAAAATTGAATTCTTTCATGCTTTATGCTAAGTTAATAAAGATTTTCATCCGACTTTCCCAGTGACATAACCAGATTTGGTCGTAGCGAATGGGCCGGGTTTGGGGATGTTACAGTTCACGTCCCTTAGAACTCATTTCTAACGCCTCGATTTAATCCGATTAAAGAGTTTTATGCATCAGAATTTTTATTCCACTGATTATTCGCGAACAGTTTTATGAAAAGAGATGTTCAGAAGTAGTTCTTTCGTATTCATACAAACACACAGTCTTTTCCATTCATTCATTCATCCATCAAACAAGTATGAACTTTCGTTCATTCAGAGAAATGTTGTAGTTTTCATTGTTATTGTTTCTCCACTACCTAGGGGTATTTTTGTAATTTTGTCCTACAGGGGTATTTTCGTAATTTTTCGAAAGAAAGAGTTCCTTGGTGATTTCATCACAAAGTATTTTGGTATTTTTAAATTCCTGAGGTATTTTGGAAAAAATTTGAAATCCGAGGGTATTTCGGTAATTTTTTTTAACCTCAGGGGTATTTCGGTAATTTTCCAAAACCAGGGTAAATTTGTAAAATTTAATAAGTTAGGGATATTTCAAAAGTTGTAAAACTTTGAGGGTTCTCTTTTTGAGAGTTGCACTTTTCAAAACGATGATGTTGCAAAATTTTTAGAAGTTAGGGTCATTTTGGTAATTTTGTAAGTTAGGAGAAATTTTGTAATTTTTCCAAAATCAAAGTATTTTGATATTTTACAAATTAGGGTTTCTGAATGTTTATAAAATAATGAAATTTTGGTGAAGCTGTTGAGTAGTTGAACATTTTAGAATCCAAGGGTATTTTGGTAATTTTACCACCAAGGGCATTTTTGTAATTTTCGCAAATCAGAGTTTTTCGTAGAAAATATTGTAAAAATAATTTTCTCAGATTTAAAGAAAGTTTTAAAAGTTTGAAAAACTAGGGTTTGTTGTTTTGTTCTCTATTCTTTTTTTTTTTAAAAAAATGGCTAGTTCCTTTCGGTTTTAGTCATTATGTTTAGCCTATGACCGAGCCCTCTTTGGTCGTGGTGAACCAAAGCTATGCACCAGTGCAGGATTCGAGTGGAGAGGAGGTGAGTCACGAGGACCGCTTAAATACCAAGCTCCCACCGAAACCATTCCTAGACATGCGCATGAGAGGTTGCCACACCACCGAGCCCTCCGAGTTAGGGTGAACCGAAGCTACGCACTGTAGGATTCTGCGAAGAGGAGGTGAGTCACTAGGACTACTTAAATACCAGGCTCTTAGGATCCAATCCTAGACATGCGCATGCAGGGGTTGCCATACCCTAGCTCGTGACTTAGCCATAGGTTTGTTTAGTGCATTAAGTCTTATGTGGTTTTGTGTTTGAGTAGTCTAGTCCTAGGGTTCAAGTTCCTATCATTCTATTCTACGTTCCATGCCTGTTTCTACCCCTTATACAGTTCATAAATCACGTAATCACACATAATGTTAGGGGTACTTACGGTGGATCATGGTGGAGACTTAGGTGCCATGCCGTAAAAACCCGCTTATTTCCAAAAATATTTTCATAAAACTCATTTGGGCTCGATTTGAAAATGTTTTGGGCTTTAGACCACAGGCCGAGAGTTTAAAACTTGGCTCTGATACCAAACTGAAACACCCCACACCCGGCCCACGAGCCCGAACGGATCCGGTTTGTTCCTTAAGTAAACGGTTTTCAAATTCTTTGTTACTTAGAGAAAATTTGCATAATTTTTCTTTTTTTAGAAAAATGTTGTTGTGGATTGGGCTCAGATTGGGAACCCATTTGATTTATTGGAAAATCCAATTTTTATTAAGGTGACAAAATAATTTTTAAAGTTTATAAAAATATATTTCACTTAAAATTTAATCCAACAATCGTTTGTAGCCAAATAATTAAAAATAAAGCAAAAATAAGAAAATCCATCCGCCCTTGTGGCCTTATTACATCAAGTAAAACCCAATAATAAAATTAAAGATACTAAAAAGAAATAAAGTCCAAATTAAATAAATTCCTCAATTGATGCATGGCCACCTCAAGGTCTACCGTCCCGGTCCGTCACACTGTTCATCACCGAAAATAGTTCCCACAACGGGTGAGTCAACAGACTCAATGTGTACACAACATTAACCTTCAACAAATCAGGCATATAAGTTCGTATCAAGTTCACGCTCATATAAAATAAATGATGCAACCCAAACCCAAGCCTAATGGTCCATCCGCTACACACCACCCGCATTCGCCACCACACCGTGGGGACTACTAAGTCAACCCTCCATCCGCTACACACCATCGAAGGCGCGCCGCTGCGATGACGTGCTCATCGCCTATATAATTTGTGTCATTAGACACCATATTCAAATAATGTAACCGAAGTTACCAAATTCGGATAATGTAACCGGTTACCATATTCAAATTTTGTGACCGTAGTCACCATATTCCGTTGGTGAGACCGAAGTCAACACCTTCTTCCTCTTTCACATATATCCCGAATGCCCCATATATTTTATATCATGCATAACATACTTAATTTCTCATTATTCACATGTAACAATATACATATTCATAATCCTATCAAAAGAAGGAAACGTACCTGGGTACTTTTACCATATTTATGGTACTTAGCCATATTCACATTCTTATGCATATTCATATATTAAAATAATTGCCATATGATATATCGAAGGTTAGTATGAGTACACACATTCTTAATAATACATTTAATTTAAACATAGCCATGAACCTATCAAAACTTAGGGTAGGGTACACACCGATTTGCTTAACGAATTCCTTGAAATCCCGAAATCGATCCATCGCCTTAGATCTCAAATTCCTACATTTGATTAACCACTTACTAATTTAATAAAAGTCATTCGACCATAAATCCAAATCCTAGTAGGATTAGTATTCTTAAAACTTACCTTGAAATTCTCAAATCCCAAAATCCTTGTATCCCTCTCTGTCGAAATCCCTATAACTACATGTTAGATCAATTTCTAAAATTTATTCACAACAAATAACCCTTAGCCGTATGTTAAATGTGACTTACCTTAGATTCTTAAATCCGAAATTCACCGAATAACTAGGGAACACGCGGCTTATGGTGTACCTTCGGGAAAAGAACTTCTCCTTCCTTGTAGTCGACACTTAGTACATCCCGAAAGATCTCTTTGACAACAGATATTAAGGGTATTAGAATCTTAATTTCGACAAACCTTTAAAAGAAATAGAATGAGAATCTAACCTAATCTTACCCTCATCAAGAATTTGATGGAACTCTTACTTGAACCCTTAGCAAGATTCGGCTATGGCTTTGATGTGGATAACAATTTCGGCTCTTGAGGCTTAGTGAGAAATCGACTAGGGCTATTGGTATCTTGGCTTTTGATTGTGTTTGTAATAGAAGAAGAAAAGAAAAGAGAAAAAGAGAATAATGGCAGAGAAAATTCTACAGAGAGAAGAGGAGAAACTTTAGAGAATTTTGCAGAGGTTTTCTTGAAAAGAAAAGAATGAATGAAGAATAGCCTCACTCTTCCTTTTATAGCCAAAATTACTAGCTAGAGTCCTTTACTTGGCCACCACTCTTCTATTTTGATAGCTTTATCCCTTGATTTATCACTTTAATAAAACTTAATCCAATAATTATCTCTTATCTCTTAATAAAAATAATACTAATAATAATCCTCTTTTATCTCTTCCTTATCTATCAAAATAAAAGAAATAATATCCACATTTATCTCTTGAAAATAATCTAAAATAAATCCATTATTTATCCCTTATTTATCCACCCTTTATCTCTTAAAAATAAAAGAATAAAAGCTCCTAATTTATAGCCATGTGCCGTCCACCTCACTTCTTCTCCTGGAAGCAAAATAAAACTTATTTATTTGCTTCTCAAGTGACTCGAACTCAGCCTATTTCCCCGCATGTGACGCCATCTCCTTAGGCCCTAAGTGGCATCTTGTGCCACTTTTCCAAGCCTGTTTGTGTGTCAAACTTCTCCCACTTTTTCTTTTAAGGCCCTCTAGCCCTTATTTCCTATTTTGAACTTTAAAATTTGACATTTCGGCATCATTTCTAAGTTTCCTAAAATTTTCGATCGGCTCAGTAACTTGCCATTTTTCTTACATTTCCGTGTTTCCGAAATGTTTGAGTTTCCAAAATGTTTGAGTTTCCAAAATGTTCATTTCCATTTCTATGCATTTCTAGAATTCCAAAAATACCAAAAATTTATTCATAGTGCTTAAGACCTGTCATTTCGTACAATTAAACCGAAAATGCATAGGCCCACTTTCAGGATGTTACAGTTCTACCCTCCTTAAAAATAATTTCGTCCTCGAAATTACTTACTAACAGTCGTGCAATCCTTCTCACCGCACTATACTTACGCTGCGCACTCTGATCTTAATAGAACCATCATACTTTCTAGGCACAATCTATAAGTTCACGTCCCTTAGAACTCATTTCTAACGCCGCGATTTAATCCGATTAAAGAGTTTTATGCATCAGAATTTTTGTTCCACTGATTATTCGCGAACAGTTTTATGAAAAGAGATGTTCAGAAGTAGTTCTTTCGTATTCATACAAACACACAGTCTTTTCCATTCATTCATTCATCCATCAAACAAGTATGAACTTTCGTTCATTCAGAGAAATGTTGTAGTTTTCATTGTTATTGTTTCTCCACTACCTAGGGGTATTTTTGTAATTTTGTCCTACAGGGGTATTTTCGTAATTTTTCGAAAGAAAGAGTTCCTTGGTGATTTCATCACAAAGTATTTTGGTATTTTTAAATTCCTGAGGTATTTTGGAAAAAATTTGAAATCCGGGGGTATTTCGGTAATTTTTTTTAACCTCAGGGGTATTTCGGTAATTTTCCAAAACCAGGGTAAATTTGTAAAATTTAATAAGTTAGGGATATTTCAAAAGTTGTAAAACTTTGAGGGTTCTCTTTTTGAGAGTTGCACTTTTCAAAACGATGATGTTACAAAATTTTTAGAAGTTAGGGTCATTTTGGTAATTTTGTAAGTTAGGGGAAATTTTGTAATTTTTCAAAAATCAAAGTATTTTGATATTTTACAAATTAGGGTTTCTGAATGTTTATAAAATAATGAAATTTTGGTGAAGCTGTTGAGTAGTTGAACATTTTAGAATCCAAGGGCATTTTGGTAATTTTACCACCAAGGGCATTTTTGTAATTTTCGCAAATCAGGAGTTTTTCAGAAAATGTTGTAAAAATAATTTTCTCAGATTTAAAGAAAGTTTTAAAAGTTTGAAAAAAACTAGGGTTTGTTGTTTTGTTCTCTCTTCTTTTTTTTAAAAAAAAAAATGGCTAGTTCTCTTTCGGGTTTTAGTCATTATGTTTAGCCTATGACCGAGCCCTCTTTGGTCAGGGTGAACCAAAGCTACGCACCAGGCAGGATTCGAGTGGAGAGGAGGTGAGTCACGAGGACTGCTTAAATACCAAGCTCCCACCGAAACCATTCCTAGACATGCGCACAGAGGTTGCCACACCACTGAGCCCTCTGAGTTAGGGTGAACCGAAGCTACGCACCAGGTAGGATTCCTGCGAAGAGGAGGTGAGTCACTAGGACTACTTAAATACCAGGCTCTTCCGGATCCAATCCTAGACATGCGTACAGGGGTTGCCATACCCTAGCTCTGTGACTTAGCCATAGGTTTGTTTAGTGCATTAAGTCTTATGTGGTTTTGTGTTTGAGTAGTCTAGTCCTAGGGTTCAAGTTCCTATCATTCTATTCTACGTTCCATGCCTGTTCTACCCTTATACAGTTCATAAATCACAGAATCACACATAATGTTAGGGGTACTTACCTGGTGGACTGCGGGTCGGAGACTTAGGTGCCATGCCAGAAAACCTGCTTATTTCCAAAAATATTTTCATAAAACTCATTTGGGCTCGATTTGAAAATGTTTTGGGCTTTAGACCATAGGCCGAGAGTTTAAAACTTGGCTCTGATACCAAACTGAAACACCCCACACCCGGCCCACGAGCCTGAACCGGATCTGGTTTGTTCCTTAAGTAAACCGGTTTTCAAATTCTTTGTTACTTAGAGAAAATTTGCATAATTTTTCTTTTCTTAGAAAAATGTTGTTGTGGATTGGGCTCAGATTGGGAACCCATTTGATTTATTGGAAAATCCAATTTTTATTAAGGTGACAAAATAATTTTTAAAGTTTATAAAAATATATTTCACTTAAAATTTAATCCAACAATCGTTTGTAGCCAAATAATTAAAAATAAAGCAAAAATAAGAAAATCCATCTGGCCCTTGTGGCCTTATTACATCAAGTAAAACCCAATAATAAAATTAAAGATACTAAAAGAAATAAAGTCCAAATTAAATAAATTCCTCAATTGATGCATGGCCACCTCAAGGTCTACCGTCCCGGTCCGTCACTGTTCATCACTGAAAATAGTTCCCACAACGGGTGAGTCAACAGACTCAATGTGTACACAACATTAACCTTCAACAAATCGGGCATATAAGTTCGTATCAAGTTCACGCTCATATAAAATAAATGATGCAACCTAAACCCAAGCCTAATGGTCCATCCGCTACACACCACCCGCACTGCGCGGTCACACCGTGGGACTACTAAGTCAACCCTCCATCCGCTACACACCATCGAAGCGATCATTTGCAATCGACGTGCTCATCGCCCATATAATTTGTGTCATTAGACACCATATTCAAATAATGTAACCGGTTACCAAATTCGAGATAATGTAACCGAAGTTACCATATTCAAATTTTGTGACCGTAGTCACCATATTCCGTTGGTGAGACCAAGTCAACACCTTCTTCCCTTTCACATATATCCCGAATGCCCCATATATTTTATATCATGCATAACATACTTAATTTCTCATTATTCACATGTAACAATATACATATTCATAATCCTATCAAAAGAAGGAAACGTGCACAGGTACTTTTACCATATTTATGGTACTTAGCCATATTCACATTCTTATGCATATTCATATATTAAAATAATTGCCATATGATATATCGAAGGTTAGTATGAGTACACACATTCTTAATAATACATTTAATTTAAACATAGCCATGAACCTATCAAAACTTAGGGTAGGGTACACACACTGATTTGCTTAACGAATTCCTTGAAATCCCGAAACCGATCCATCGCCTTAGATCTCAAATTCCTACATTTGATTAATCACTTACTAATTTAATAAAAAGCCATTCGGCCATAAATCCAAATCCTAGTAGGATTAGTATTCTTAAAACTTACCTTGAAATTCTCAAATCCCAAAATCCTTGTATCCCTCTGTGTAAATCCCTATAACTACATGTTAGATCAATTTCTAACATTTATTCACAACAAATAACCCTTAGTTGTATGTTAAATATGACTTACCTTAGATTCTTAAATCCGAAATTCACCGAATAACTAGGAACACGCGCTTATGGTGTACCTTCGGGAAAAGAACTTCTCCTTCCTTGTAGTCGACACTTAGTAAATCCGAAAGATCTCTTCGGCAATAGATATTAAGGGTATTAGAATCTTAATTTTGACAGCCTTAAAAGAAATAGAATGAGAATCTAACCTAATCTTACCCCTCATCAAGAATTTGATGGAACTCTTGCTTGAACCCTTAGCGGTGATTCGGCTATGGCTTTGGCGTGGATAACAATTTGGCTCTTGAGGCTTAGTGAGAAATCGACTAGGGCTATTGGTATCTTGGCTTTTGATTGTGTTTGTAATAGAAGAAGAAAAGAAAAGAGAAAAAGAGAATAATGGCAGAGAAAATTCGGCAGAGAGAAGAGGAGAAACTTTAGAGAATTTTTGGCAGAGGTTTTCTTGAAAAGAAAAGAATGAATGAAGAATAGCCTCACTCTTCCTTTTATAGCCAAAATTACTAGCTAGAGTCCTTTACTTGGCCACCACTCTTCTATTTTGATAGTTTTATCCCTTGATTTATCACTTTAATAAAACTTAATCCAATAATTATCTCTTATCTCTTAATAAAAATAATACTAATAATAATCCTCTTTTATCTCTTCCTTATCTATCAAAATAAAAGAAATAATATCCACATTTATCTCTTGAAAATAATCTAAAATAAATCCATTATTTATCCCTTATTTATCCACCCTTTATCTCTTAAAAATAAAAGAATAAAAGCTCCTAATTTATAGCCATGTGCCGTCCACCTCACTTCTTCTGGAAGCAAAATAAAACTTATTTATTTGCTTCTCAAGTGACTCGAACTCAGGCCTATTTCCCTGCATGTGACGCCATCTCCTTAGGCCCTAAGTGGCATCTTCAGGCCACTTTTCCAAGCCTGTTTGTGTGTCAAACTTCTCCCACTTTTTCTTTTAAGGCCCTCTAGCCCTTATTTCCTATTTTGAACTTTAAAATTTGACATTTCGGCATCATTTCTAAGTTTCCTAAAATTTTCGATCGGCTCTGTAACTTGCCATTTTTCTTACATTTCCAGGTTTCCCGAAATGTTCAGGTTTCCAAAATGTTCATTTCCATTTCTATGCATTTCTAGAATTCCAAAAATACCAAAAATTTATTCATAGTGCTTAAGACTTGTCATTTCGTACAATTAAACCAAAAATGCATAGGCCCACTTTCAGGATGTTACACTGACAGTACATCGGACTAGACCCAAAAAAGTAGATCATGAATTTGTTTATGGATTTATTCACTTGTGACGTTCAAATTATGGTATACCTTAATCCTGAGTGGATGACAGGCTATGTATGCGTGTCTCGTATACTTTTATGTAAGTAAAAACCTAAGTTCAAATAGATAAGGAACCGAAAGTTGGTGTGTTGGGTATACGACTTCTACAGTATGTAGCGTCATTCACAACAGTTGAATTCATAGCCCAAAATATGGGTAAATGATATCCTCTCATTGGCATTACATGATTGATGAAAAGTAAACATGGCCACGGGTCATTCGGTTTTTTGATAAATGACTTGATTACTATTTGATAGTAATTGACTTTTCATGAAGGAAGATGTAATGGTTACCATGAGATAAAATAGGATCATATTGGGAGAACGAATTTATCCCAAAGAGATTAAGGATATCCTATGAGGGTAACACACTTATGGCAAGGTCATTGAACGAGCATTGATCGAGTTACTTTCGTAATGGTAAGTCATTAGGGAGAGCTTAGTCACAATACTACAGTGAAATGACTTCGTGACTAAATGAATTTATAATTAATAGGTGAAAAACTGGAACTTAATTATAAATTATTTGAAACCAAAAATGAATTGCATGTTGAATTAAATGAACAGAAATGGATGGAAATGGTAAAGTTGGAGAAATGGGAAACATTTAGAAATTAATGTGGTTTTCTCTAAAATAAAAATAAAAATGACCTAAAAATGAATTTATAGTTTTTCAAATAATTGAAGTTCAAAAATGGAAATAAATTTATTGGTCATGGTGAACCCATTAAATGTAGAAATATTAAATATATTTTCTCATAGATTCTTTTATGGTAAAGTCGTCATGATTTTAACAAAATTAGAATTGGGTTGAGAAAATTATTTAAGATATTTATTTTGGGAAATAGAAAAACAAGTATCGGGTTGGATCGAATTATAAAGTACTGGGTTAAAAGTCCAAGAAGCACTTGTAATTGGACCTGATATGGGAGAGGCCCAAAAGCCCCTCATGTTTAAAGTAAGGGACGACAAACCCTAGTTTGTTTAACTAGGGTTGCCGGCCTATTGAAATAAATTTCTACAATACAATAAGGTTTTACCTCTTCTCCCTATAAATAGATGGCAGCGATATGACTAAAAATAAGACTTTAAGATATTGTTATTCTGCCCAAAAATAGTGAGAGTTTATTCTCTAAGTTTTAATTCTATTGAGAAAAGTTTTAATTCTATTAAGTTATTTTCTATTGAGAAAAGTTTTGCTTTCACACTGAAAGTAAAAAAAAAAAAAATTCAGTTCTGTGTTTTATTCAAATCGCTCAAGCCCACACTCAAAACAGCTTGTGGTACAAGAAAAGTGGAGAAGGCCATTCGGTTGAAAGTTGGGAATGACAAGAATCCGTTTAGCCAAAACTCAAGTACGATTTTGGTAAAGGGTTTATTGCCATAAATATCACAAACTGACTTGGTTTTTAAAATTTTAATTTTCCACTATGCAAGAAAACTATTTTCAAACTAGATTTTTTCCAACAGATAATGCATAGCCCAAGTAACAAATTTTATGGCGTACTCAACATAGATAAATGAAGATGGATACAAGTATACATTTATACGCAGTTTTGGCCTAATCGAGTAAGATCAAGCCAGGGACTTGAAAATCTTCATAATATGGTAAGCAATTGAGATTTGAACACTATTAATAGCGTAATGTGAGATGAAATGTAAGATATGAGGTATCACCAAATGTCTATGAATGGATTAGAGAAGAGGATTGGGGTAACTTCTGAGAAATGGTCGACTAACTACAAAAGAGACGAGTATGACATCCACGAGTGGTCAAAGCAGATAACTGAAATAGAGTATGAGCTTATTTAGGTAGGCCAAGTGAATAACTGCGAGAGTAATATGATTAAATGGGAAGTAAAAAAGGTAAGCCGGGTTAATCTTGATCTTTAATGCTAAGAAAACTTGATAAGGAAATTAAGTGGAGTAAGTAGAGGTAGGTATGAGCATAAATCTGGTAGTGACTAAGTAAAAGAAATAAGACCAAAGAATAATCCTTTCATGAGAGATAATAGGAGACGTAAGAAAAATCTACACAGGAGTAAGTGTATTACGGTGAGAAACATGTGAAATTTACGTGGTGACTAATATGATGTTCGAGATAACCTTAGTGGTAGTGGTAATATTGAATATGTGGAATTATGGGAGTGGCGTAATAAGCTTGAATCAAATAATGACTAGTGGCGCTAAAGTTGATGTCAAACTAAATGCGACCTTAGGGACTATAAGAAGGACTGAATAAGAATAAGAAATCTTGGGAATTTTACTTAATTAAAAACAATTGATGAATAGCCACGTATCAGTAGTAAGTGTATAATAAAGAGAAGTCTTAGCATCGAGGAAACTAATTGGGAGCCGAAAGGAGCAAACTTTGTATGATGCTCACATTGGAATAAATTTTGCAGACAGAAATTTTTTAAAGGAGAGGAGAATTATAATAACCTTAATTTCTTTAGTTTTAGGATTGAATTATTTAAATTAATCTGTCTAAAAATTTAATCGAGACAACAAACATTGAAGCTAAAAATATGAAACAAGGGAAGCATTCTCGAGACATGGTTTCACTGTCTCAAGACTCATTGTTCAATTTTGATAATTTGAGTTTGCATCTGAATCTTGACTCCATATTTGGCCTCGTATAACCTTGAAATACTAAAAGTAGGACCATGGAACTTTTATTATGTATGTTCATATGTATAATTAGAAATGTATGAGATTTATTATGGTTATATGCTAAAATCTATTAATTATGAATAAATTTATTCTGAGTTGCTTTGGCAACGAATGTGGCGTTTCGCGTTCGGACTCGACAATTGGATTGGGTGTGGGGTGTCACAAAGCCACTAATTAAGTACTACTAATAAATTGCTATAAAAATCATTTATAGTTTTTGCATAAATTTATATAGTTACTAAATACTGTTTATTCAACATTATGATAAAATTAGGAAATTAATATATTATTATGGTTTTATTTAAAAAATTATGTCAATTTAGTAATATAATGAACACTAAGGGGGTGTTTGGTTCAAGTAATGTAATATTAGCTTTTGTAATAGGATTACAGAAATGTAATATTACAGACGGTATATTACATTACCTTATTTGGTTTATTTGGTTGACGGAATATAAGATTACTTATAAGCACATTTTACTAAATTGTCCTTGTTATAGAATTTTTGGGTAAAGTACATAAATGGTCACTAAATTATTGACTTCATTCTATTTTATTCACTCAACTATTAATTTCTTCGATTTAGTCACCAAACTTTTCAAAATCAAATATTTTGGTCACTCTCTTATTAATTTATGTTAGATGAGAGACAAAAAGCTAATGTGGGCTTTTTTTTATAGGTCTAATAATAAATTTAGCCCTCTAATGGTTACATAATATGTCGTTTTAGTTCAAATTCTAAAAAAATCAATAAATTTATCCCTCAATATTTACAAAATTTATCAATTTAGTTCTAATTCTAAAAATTTCATAAAAATATATTTTTTTAAAATCATTTTAATTTAACCCTTTTATCTCACCCGTTGAAGCATTATGTTGCTTTTACGAACCGGTTAAGCGAAAAGATTTGTTGGGTTGTCCTATTATTTGGATGATGGTGGATGGAATATTGCTGATGAAGAACATATGTAGTGTTTTTCTTTCACTTGTTTGGGCTTTTTATACATGTTATTATGTTCTCATATATGTATCTCATAAATCAGAGTATAAGTTCCTCTAAATTTGCTTCTTCTTCTTCTATTTTTTTATTGGTTAACTTAAGCCATAAGTACTTTGTAAAATATGGTTCTTTTGGGATTACGTCTGAAAATATGTTTTTTTTTTCTAGAATTACGTCAACATTCATTAATGTTAAGGTCCATGAGTTTTTATTTTCGTATAGATTCCATGCGGTTTTTAGTTAAATAATATATATATAGTAAAAATTACCAAAATAAAATGTGTTATGAATTGTTTATTAAAATAATACAAAATGAATAATAACTTTTTCTTCTGACACTAAATCACCACTTATAAAAATTGTTGAAAAACATGAAATTGACAAATTGGTGCTAGAAGAAGTGTCCACTTCCTTGCCTATCAAATTTGTGTGGAGGTAGTTTTCATATTTAGGTGTTGGCAATTTATTAAACTTTATATTTGGGTTATGTTTATTACTTGGTGAATATCGAACCTGGTATGAATATCATGTTACTAGGGAATACGTATATTGGTAATTGATTTGGAACAAAATTCCTCAAAGGAATCCCTTAAATTCTGGACTTTAAGTTGGATTGTGGTTCTGATGTTGAGCTGCCAAGAGTTCATATTTATCATGTATGCTACTATTATATTTTATTACTATTGATGGAATTACTGTTTTATTGGGATTGTATTTGATCTTCTATTGTAAGAAAGTCTCTAAATTATGTCTATATATTTGAGAGACTTGCATAGGAAAATGGATTGATTATTAGACACTTAATTTGTTCTTGAGAGAATACTTTTGTAGGAGTGTTGTTTTTAAAGAAAAACTTGCTAGTGTGGTTTTACTTGTCGTGATCACAAGGGGTGTTTACAGTGGTGAAAGTATTGTATCTTCAAAGTGCAAGGGTGAGGGAAACAATCATGGTATATGTGATCGAGTAGGTTCACTTTGTAATTGTTGAAGAGAGTGCATATTTCTCACTAAGCTAGGCTCTGTAGATGTAAGGAAACCAAACAACGTAATTATTGTAGTAACCCATTTTGCCCGGAAATAGAAAATAAATAATAAATAAAATCAAAATGTCCAAGACAGTCCATGTACAGAGCCCAAATAATTTAACACGTGACCAAGACTAGCCCAAAACCCAAATTACACCCTCTGACCCAATACCCTAACTACCCAAACCCATACACGGCCCAAGTAGCCCAAAAGCTTGCGGACGCAGGAAACCCTAGGTTTCCATTGCGCCGCAAGCACCCCAACAGGAACCCGATTGTCGCGCCGCAAACTTTGCCCCAGTGAGATCCCAATCGTCGCGCCGCCATCAATGCCAAGATCTCCGCCTTCAATCTGCACAGAAAAGGAAGGAATCACTGTAAAATGTCGAGAATACAGTATTTCCTTTTTTATTTTTTTCTTTTTCGGGTTATAAAAACCCATCAAAAACCTGTAGTAGGACACGGATTTGACAGACAAAAAGAACGAATAAAAATAGAGAGAGATTTACACACAAATATCCAAGCACAGGTACAAAAATACACAAAGAGAAAAAGAGCAAATATTCACAGAGAAATCCCGAGAATATTCGAAAGAAATAAAAGTACAGAAATTTTGTTGAGGTAATCTTTAGTATTATTTTATTTTATTTTCCTTTAAACTTACGTTTTTTTAATACTGTTAAAAAGAAAAGCAAAAGAGAAAGGTTTTACCTGTGCGCCGTCGAAGGTGACAGCGCGTGACGTAGTGGAGGTGGTAGTCCAGAGGTCTAACGACCAGTGCAAGGCGAGAAGACAAAGAATCTCTCAGAGGATTTCGAAGTTTTTTTCTAAAACAGATTCAAAATAATTTTTTTTATTAAAACTGATTTTTATAAACGAAAAGAAACGAAGCCGTTTGATTAGCAGGGTCCGCGTGTCGACCCGAAAACCCGATAAGGGTCCGCGCGTTTTGTTAAAATGGGAAAATTGCTATTTTAGTCCCTCTGCTATTTTATTAAATTTAATTTTGTCCAATTTAGCATTTTTTTATTTTTAAATTAGCCCTAAAAAAATCTATTTTGTTTCAATTTACCATTTTTTTATATATATTTTAAATTAGTATTAAATTATTTATCATATTAAAATTATATATTTACTTTCGTAATTATATATATTAATTTATTAATATTATAAATTACATACATATTTATTATTATTTATTATTTTTATAATATTTGTATATATTAATTATTACATTTTTCTTTTATAATATAATATAATATTTTATCATATATTATTTAAAATTTATTTTGTATAAATTTTATTCAAATTATATAATATATTTTATTACATGTTTTTATAATTAATATATTGTATATATATATATGCATTTATTTAAAATTATTATTTGTTGTTTACTAAATTATTTTTGATATATATATATTAAATTATGTATGTATTTTTTATTTTTTTTACATATATTAAATCATTTTAAAAATCATTTGTTTAAACGTCTAAATATATCGTTCCCTTTTTGTTTAATTGTAAAAGTTTCATTAACTGCTATTTATTTTACATTGCATGTGTATTTATTTTAATTGTTTATTATGGCTTAATATGATGCTTTATTTATTTATGTTATATTGTTCTTTTATTATTTATTGTTAATATAATTCGTAGAATTGCAATTGATATGTATGCTACAATGTCTTACTCATACCATTTTTTATAAAAATACCTCTTAAATTAAAGATTTTTTAAATATTTTTAACGGTAATATGTGATATTTGGGGTTTTCGAGAAGAATCGTGCCCTAACTTACTGGGTTGTGATTTTTCTCATAGAACTTAAAGTATTATATATCCCTTCATTTTTTAAAATTGAAGTTTACCAATTTCAAATAAAAAACTTATTCTTGGGAATTCAAAATGTTGTATCCTAACTTACTGGATATGATGTTTTGGTGTCTCGAGATAAGAATTTTCTAAAATAAAGATGTACCTAGCTTCAAAGTCATGAGATGTTGTATCCTAACTTACTGGGTATGGTATTTTTATTTCTTTGAAATAGGTAAGTCTTGGTTTTCCTTCCAATAACGGATCTTATTTTAAATTTTTTTAAATTTCGAACATTTGGACATGATTCTATCAATTAGGTACCAATTTTTGGGCGTTATGAGGGTGCTAACCCTTCCTCATACGTAACCGACTCCCAAACCCGTTTTCTCGTTTTTCGTAGACCAAAATCAAATGTTTTAAAAAGATACGTTTTACAAGGTGATCCAATCACACCTAAGTAAAAAAGGGATTGGTGGCGACTCCCATTTTCTTTTTTAAAAGTCGACCCCGTTTTACAAAATCAACTTTTAAAATGGTTTTGACAGCTTGGCGACTCCACTGGGGACCAATAAGAGAGTCAAGCCGTAAAATCGATAGTTTCATGTCCTCATGTATGAATTTAAAAATCTGATTTAAAAAAAGTATGATTCTTTTTATTTGCATGTGATTCTGTTTTTTATATTTATGCATTGCACTGCATGACCATTGCGGTCACACCCTTAAGTGGGAGTGAGAAGCTATGCATTCGTGAGGTTTTCACCTCCGCATGGGCTAGTGGATTGCTTCCGGAATACATCTGTACCTATGTCTTCGTGAAGTTTTCACTTCCGCATGGCCATAGGGAAATGTGTTCCCCTGAACTGAACTCGGTCCATATGAGCCTATAATGGGTGAGGATCGAGGAATCTGCTGGTTCAGGTACCTCAAATTTAGAACTAAACCGCATATAGTAAACCGTAAGGACCTACCTTAAATAGAGCTATACCAAGATTTAGTGGTTACCTAAATAGATGTTTTATCTGCCTTATATTTTATTTCATGATACTAACTTATGGTGTTTTTGTGCATATCATTTCATACTTTAGGAGGTATCGATTCACGGTCAGTTTCTAAGTTAGAAATCTGGTTATGGAGAACGGATTCCTTGATAAAGTGGAGGACAATGCTGCTGTTCGCACATGGTCAGAGCAAACTCAATTGGAAAAAGGCAGTTTAGCTTTAGTTGGTGCGTGATTCGAACTATGGGACTTTACTCGCATTAGTATTACACAAAATGAGTTCCAAGAGTTGAAAGAGATATGGGCTCAGTGGGATAATGAGGCTAAGCAGTTATTTTATCGCAATTATGGAGATTTTCCCTACTTACTTGATGTCAAAGTAGATAGGTATCTGTTTCGGGCTATGGCCCAGTTTTGGAACTCCGCTTATAGCTGTTTCACTTTCGGGGAAGTAGATTTGGTGCCCACGGTGGAGGAATATACGACCTTGCTTCGGTGTCCAAAATTTCAAGAGAATAAAGTTTATTCCAAAGCCATTAATGGCCCAACGTTTGTAAAGAAGTTAATGAATATCACGGGGATGAGCGAACAATGGGTCACAGCTAGAATTCAGGAGAAAGGTGAAGGTAAATGCATTCCGTGGGTTAGCTTGAGGGACTTGATCTTAGCCCATCCAGACACGAAGAAGAAAGTCGACGTCCTTGCCTTGTGTATCTACGGTTTGGTAGTTTTCCCCAGAGCTCTCAGACATATAGATGAAGCAGTTATTGAGTTATTCGATCGACTTGATAAAGGGGTTACACCTGTGCCTGCGATCTTAGCCGAGACATTTAGATCTTTGAGTGCATGCCAAGAGAAGGTGAAGGCAGATTCATTGGATGCGTGCAGCTATTGTTGGCTTGGTTTCACATTCATTTCTAGAAAGTGGAGAAAATTTCTTATCGGTTCTTTTCTGAAAACTGTTCTCCGTTAAAAGAAATAGTGGCAACACCGAGGAGAGAGGACGTGTCTGAGGAGAACTGGATGGCACTATTTTAAAACCTTTGAGAGGAAGACGTCGAGTGGAAAGCCCCTTGGTTGATTTCAAATGAAATTCTTTATCGATGTGGGAGTTTTGACTGGATTCCTTTACTTGGAATTTGGGGAGCCGTTGGGTATGCTCCTCTACTCGTACTAAGGCAATATGGATCGAGACAGTTTATTCCTGCAACATATGGGCTGGCTCAGTGTGAGTTCTCGTACAGAGGAGATAATTATAAGAGGAGAGTTAAGAAGATTTCTGGTGCTTGGAATCAGACTCGCAGAATGAAGAGATTATCTACAGGACCGATGACAACTCCAGAATATAGCGGATGGAGGATCGGAAGGGTTAATGATAACATCCTGGAGCTGAATGCAGAAGGTGCCCGGTCAAGAGAGGATTGCTTGCAAGTAGTCCCATCAGAGTTAGAGATGGTAAAGCAAGATTTTGAAAGAATGAGTTTCGAGCTTGGAAAGAGGATAGAGAAGCTAGAAGAGGAAAAGACGTGCTTAAGGCTAGATGTGGATGTTTAGAAATTAGAAGCTGAGAAAGAAAGAAAGGAGAAAAGGAAGATTGAAGAAGATCGAGATAGTTTGAAGGCTGAATATAAGAGGATGCGCCTATCGATGAAAAATGCTGGATTAGGGAAGTCTTCGAAAAAATGGCAACGAGAGATTCAAGAAGAAAAGGCCAAAGCTGACTATTGGAAGAGGAAATTTCAAGAGATGCAAGCGCAAAATGAGGCCTTAGCAAAGAGTTTATTAGAAAGTCAAAGAGAAAAGGAAGAATTGAAGGCTAGAGTGACTGAACTTGGACGGTCCCTACATCATCATCGAAGCCGTGATTCTACGATCGAGTTAAAGTCAAGCTTGAACAAGATTGAGAAGATGAAGGGAAAGATCAAAGAGTTAGAATCGGCCTTGCATAGCTGTGAACTTCGGATCAAGCTGTTGGAAACGAGAGAAGGGCGTTGGAAGGAAGAGCTTCACCATTCTCAGGATCAAGTTAGAAATCGAGATTACCTCATGGGTGAAGCGATAGTCCGGATTCGAGAGGTAGCTGATCACCTATAGACTTTGGCATCACAGGCAGATACATTGAGCATGAAGTATGAGCTGCAGTCTGATCATAGTCAAGAGCTAGCTTCCTTGCTTGGGAAAATTAAAGCCTTATGACTTAGAGCGAAAGCATATTTGTGGTCCATTTCATGTAAAGGATTTTGTTTTCTAATAAAGTTTTCTAAAATGAAGTTGAATCAGAATCAGTACCTCTTTGCATTCATGCATTTGCATTACATAACATCATATGCATTCAAATTTATAGAAAGAGTCTAATTAGTTTAAATTATAGGAGAGAGAAAGAGAAAGAAAATCTGGAAGCTGAACACCCCTACGGTACACGAGCTAAATCAAGGAAAATGGATCAAAGAATGGAACAATTCCAAAGAGATATTCAAGACCGAATGCAAGAACAGATGGCAAAGCTCCAACAAGAGATGAGGGACCAGATGTTGGAAGCCCAAAAGAACATGATGGCCCAAATGGCCCAGATGATGAGTGGGATAATGGATAAGGGAAAGGGTCCCATAGTTAAGGCTGAGGACGATGAGGATCTTCCTAGGGGATTCACTCCACCACACGTGCAAGCGCAACCTGAGGAATATCCCAGAAGGCCACCTGTCACAATTAGGCCTCAGCAAGGGCAAGCTGATACTGGAGTGCCCATGAAATTTCAAGTTGGCACAGGATCCAACCCAAGGGATAACCCTGCTAATCCTATTATTCCTAATCCGGACATGGCAGAGAGAGAGGTGATCAGAACTGAATCTTCAAGGCAGTTGGAAGATCGTTGTAGATGGTTGGAGGAAAAATTCAAGGCTTTGGAAAATGCCGACCATCACCATGGAATTGACGCAAAGGACCTGAGTTTGGTCCCCAGATGATCGTGCTCCTCATAAATTCAAGATGCGAATTTGAGAAGTACAATGGAACTAGTTGCCCTCAAGCACACATCACCATGTTACGTAGACGCATGGATCGGCTATGTGAATAATGATCAACTCCTGATTCATTGTTTCCAAGATAGTTTAACGGGAGCAGCGTCTAGGTGGTACAATCAACTTAGCCGCGCTAATATTAGCTCATGGAGAGACTTAGCTCAAGCCTTCATGAAGCAATATAATCATGTTACAGACATGACGCCTGATAGAATCATGTTGCAAAACATGGAAAAGAAATCGAATGAAAGCTTCAGGAAATACGCGCAAAGATGGAGGGAAGTTGCCATGCAAGTTCAACCACCTCTCCTGGAAAAGGAAACCACCATGTTGTTCATCAACACTCTGAAGGCGCCTTTTATCACCCATATGATAGGAAGCACCACCAAAAGCTTCACGGATATAGTGATGGCAGGGGAAATGATAGAAAATGCCATAAGGGGTGGTAAGATTGAAGCAGGAGAAACCACTAGGAGATCTGCTCCTAGGAAAAAGGATAATGAGGTGAACAATGCGAGTACGTACAACAAAGGGTACTCAAAGGCAGTTACTATTAGTCAGCCAAAAGTAGTTATTGCCGGGCAACAAGGGTCGACAAGACAAGAATCAGGCCCCAGACAAAATGCTGAAAAGATCCAAATTACGCCAATCCCAATGACGTATAAGGAGCTATATCATACTTGATTACAGGCACGCGTAGTGTCCCCATATTATCTACAGCCGCTACAACCCCCATATCCTAAATGGTATGACTCAAACGCCCAATGTGATTACCACGCAGGAATAACGGGGCATTCAATAGAAAACTGTACTACCTTCAAAAAGGTAGTTGAGAGGCTTCTTAAGTTGGGAGTTGTCAAGCTTGATGATACACCCATTACGGAGAACCCATTACCCAACCATGGAGATAAGGGGGTAAACGCGGTCGGGGGGGATGTCGTGAGAAGGACCAAGGGGGATATCTCAGAAGTAAAAACCCCGTTGAAAGAAGTATGGAAAGGAATGGTAAGAAGGGGACTGATAAAATCAAGTCTCAAGGAAGGAGGTGAAGAATCAAGGAACTACTGTGAGTTCCACAAAATTGAAGGGCATGAGATCCAGGAATGTGCTGATTTCATACTATTGGTACAAAATCTCATGGATAATAAAGAGCTGGAGTTTTATGAAGAGGGCTCAGAGGGAGGAAATATATAAGCAACCGAAGGAGAATTGACAAATCAAAAAGTCAGTTATCCGAGGGTCATCATTTCCAGACCGAGAAATATAGAGGGCGGAGCACAAGTCGCGCCTAAAGTTGTAATCCAGAGACCTGTGTCCTCTCATTACAAGGATGACAAGATGGTACCATGGAATTACAATTGTAACGTGACAACGTCGGGAATAAAAAACTCAGTTAGCACTTCCAAAGCGGTCCAAAGTGATGGATTCTACACACGAAATGGGAGGCGTTACAATTCAGTAAACGTCAGACCAGAATCAGCGAAATCAAAGAATGTGCCAGTTGAACCAGAGGAAGGACTTGATGCCCTTATCAATGTACCTGTAAGGGAGGAAGAGGCTAAAGAATTTTTAAAATTCTTAAAGCACAGTGAATACAGCGTAGTGGAGCAGTTGCGCAAACAACCGGCTCGCATTTTGGTGCTAGTGTAACACCCCTTACCCGGGTTCTACGTCGGAACCGGGCCCGAGGCGTTGCCGAACTCAAACCACTTGATCGCCACAAAGGCTCGTCGTAACTACTCTCTGAAGTCATCTCAACAACCTCTTTCTCGACTTACGAGGCCTCACTCATACACACGAGGGCTCTCGAGACTAAACCAGAACTTTTTCCAATCTTAAAATTTTTCTCTTTTATACAGGTCTCACACGCCCGTGCAAGATTAGACACGCCCGTGCATGGACACACACGCCCATGTCCCCAAACCGTGCCTAAAACCCCATGTCCCCATGTCCCCAATGCCCCACGGCCAAGGCACAGGCCCGTGCTTACCACCCGTGGTGCACATTGACTACCTTAACACGGCCTAGAGTCTAGACACACGCCCGTGTGGCTAGCCCGTGGCCAACACTGATTAATCCCACACACCCTAGGCACACGCCCGTGTGACTAGTCCGTGGTCTATTCTGACTTCAAATACTAACATGCAGGGACACACACCAAAGCACACGCCTGTGGTAAATGACAGTTGGGTCACACATGGCCTAGACACACGCCCGTGTGTCTATCCACATGGCCAAGAACAAAGCTATTTGCTAAGCTCTTCTCACCCTTATAGCTTACACAACATGCACTCATACAACACATCCATAATCAACTCAAATTGAAGTGCAATCTCACATAGAAAACTACATCTTTCTTTCATATAATGTAATAGTCAACGACCATGGCATTATACAAAATACACTATCCATCTAAAGGCCAACACATCTTAGCCATTTACACCAAAAATTCACTAATTTGTCTAGCCCCTATACATGCCATATACAAAACATTGAGTCTAATGTACCAGAGTGTGCTGATAGTGTGGGTGATCTTCCAAATGATCCTCGTATCTCGATTCAACACCTTTACTCTATAAGACAAGGGAAAAGAAAGAGAGTAAGCTTTGAGCTTAGTATAAGTTTACACATAAACAATTAAGCAACATAGTATAAGCTAAGCAACAATTAGCATTATACTAACATAAGTAATTCACAACTATGCTTACTCTTTCTATCCCTTACCACATTTCCAACACATCATGAGTCACATACTCATAACCATCGAAATGCACCCCTGCATTCAATGTCACATTTACACAATATACAACACATCATTATTTCTCAATAATTCATCCATATAGCTAATTAACTTAATAATGCATCCACACAGCTTCTTTACTCAATAATGCAATCACATGGCTAATCCACACAGTTATCCCACACAGCAAATGTCTCGGTGGTTTCGCACTTAGCACACCACAGTTGATTAATAAGGTGGTATCGCACTTAGCCTGCCAAAAAGGTAATCATAGGGGTTTCTCACTTAGCCCACTAAACGATATACCTAACGATAGCATCGCACTTAGCCAGCTCATTGTCAATATACATTAGGATGGTATCGCACTTAGCCTTCCATCTAGCATTATCACTACACATTCACATGTCTACTTACTCAATTAAACATCCATTCACAACTCTACTACATTCATTCTACTTGAACCACATAGGTTCTCAATCAATCTCGAACAAGCTACACACTAGCTATCATCAACAAATTGTAAGTATGAATGCATTGTTTATGCATAGACTTACCTCGGTACTCAAAAGTATTGAGACTTGCAATTTAGTCCACCACCTTACTTTTGCCTCGGTTTCAATCCGGGCTTCGTCTTTCTTGATCTATAATGAATAAATCAGCTTATTCAATACATACTTTGACTAAATTGACCCACATCTCATACTTTAGCAAAATTACTATTTTGCCCCTAAACTTTCTCATATTTACACTTTAGCCCCAAAGGCTCGTAAAGTGATTTTATTCAACTTTCCAGTCTTTCATGCTTAGCCGAACCACTTATTCAACTAAAGCTATCATCAATTCTCAATAAAACACACATGTATGACCAAACTTAAGATTTTCACAATCAAGTCCCTACATGCATTTTCATGGAAAATCACTTAACAAAAGATGTTTCTACTACATCAAGCTTTCATAATCTTCCATAAAACAACATGACCACATTTTTGAACATCCATTTTAGCTCATCAAATAGCTAAAAATAGCTTACTCATGCTACTAGGACTTCAAAAATACAAAGAATATAAAAAACGAGGCTAGATACACTTACTAGCAAGCTTGAAAAATTGAAGAACCCTAGCTATGGCTTCCTTCAAATTTTCGGCAATAAGGGGAAGAAGATGAGCATGATTTTGCCATCTTTTCTCCTTTTTAATCACTTATTTGTTAAATGACCAAAATGCCCTTTTTGATAAACTTTCTATTTTAACTCATCCATGCCCATTTTTGTCCAAAAATTAAAATTTGGATAAATTGCTATTTAAGGACCTCTAATTAATAATCTAAAGCTATTTCACACATATAGCTTCTAGAAACACACATTTTGCAACTTTTGCAATTTAGTCCCTTTTAGACAATTCAACCACAATCTCACAAAATTGCTTCATGAAACTTTCACACTAGCATGCATATAAGGTATAAACCTCAAAAACTCATTTGTAGCCCTCGAATTTGTGGTCTCGCACCACTATTCCAACTAGGCTCTAAACCGGGATGTTACAACTCTCCCCCCTTTAGAGATTTTTGCCCCCGAAAATCTTACCAGTAAAGAGGTTTGGATGTTGCTCTCTCATAACTTCTTCCGTTTCCCACGTAGCCTCTTCCACACCATGTTTCTGCCATAACATTTTCACTAGTGCTATGCTCTTATTTCTCAACTGTCTCACTTCTCGAGCCAAGATCTTAATCGGCTCCTCTTCATAAGACATATCCGGTCTTATCTCAATTTCTGTCGAAGGAATCGCATGTGAAGGATCGGAGCGATACTGTTGCAACATCGACACATGGAACACATTATGAATCTTTTCCAACTCTACCAGCAAAGCCAACCGGTATGCTACAGGCCCAACTCTATCTGTAATCTCATACGGCCCTATGAACCTTGGACTCAATTTCCCTTTTCGTCCAAATCTCATAATCTTCTTCCACGGGGACACTTTCAAAAACACTTTGTTGCCCACTTCAAACTCAGTTTCTTTTCTTTTCAAATCCGCGTCACGACTTACGCCGGTCCAGGCGACTCTCAGACTATTATGAATTACTTTCACCTTCTCTTCGGTTTCTTTCACTAGATCGACCCCATGGATCCGCTTCTCACTAAGCTCGGTCCAATACAAAGGAGTCCGACACTTACGACCATACAAAGCCTCATACTGATTGCCATCAGTATACTCGATGATAATCTGTTGTTATAGGCGAATTCGACCAAAGGTAGATATCTCTCCCAACTACCTTGAATTCTAACACACAAGCATCGAAGCATATCTTCAAGAACTTGAATCACTCTTTCAGACTGACCATCGGGGTGCGGATGGAACGCAGTATTGAAATTCAATCTCGTACCCATGGCCTCTTGCAACTTCTTCCAAAATCTCAAAGTAAACCTCAGATCTCTATCCGATATTATAGAAACAGGCACACCATGCAACCTCACTATCTCTGCAACATACAATTCGGCTAACTTGTCCAGTGAATAATCAACACGTACTGGAATAAAATGAGCCGACTTCGTTAATCTATCCACAACAACCCACACAGCATCTTTCTTTCTCGGAGTCATCGGCAACCCCGTTACAAAATCCATGGTAATCCGATCCCACTTCCATTTGGGTACCATTACTGGCTGAAGCAATCCCGAAGGCACTTGATGCTCAGCTTCCACTTGTTGACAAATTAAACACTTTGTCACAAACTCTGAAATATCTCTTTTCATACCCGTCCACCAATGCAACTTCCTCAAGTCGTACATTTTCGTACTACCCGGATATCCTGACAAATATCCACTGTGGGCCTCATGCAAAACCTTCCGAATCAACTCCTCATCTTTAGGAACACAAATTCTACCAGGATACATCAGCAACCATTCAAATCCACTCGAAAATCAGAATCACTTTCTGATCCGCACTTAGCTATCTTAGCTTGCATCTCACTGTCATTTCTCTGAGCCTCACATATTTGTTGAACAAATAGCGGCTTAGCTCTCAATTCTGCCAAAATAGCACCATCGTCAAACAATGCTAAACTCGTGCTCATAACTCTTAGAGCATACAAGGATTTCCTGCTCAGGGCATCCGCAACCACATTCGCTTTTTCCCGGGTGGTAATCAATTACTAACTCATAGTCTTTCAACAAATCAAGCCACCGTCTCTGTCGCAAATTCAGATCCTTCTGATCCATCAAATATCTCAAACTCTTGTGATCCGTAAAGATTCGACACTTCTCACCATACAAGTAATGTCGCCAAATCTTTAACGCGAAAACAATCGCAACCAACTCTAAATCATGAGTCGGATAATTCTTCTCGTGCAGCTTTAGCTGCCTCGAGGCGTAAGCGACTACCTTACCCTCTTGCATCAACATGCAACCGAGACCATTAAACGACGCATCACTGTAAACCACGAACTCTTTTCCCGATTCTGGTTGAACCAAAACTGGCGCCTCAGTCAATAATGTCTTCAATCTCTCGAAACTCTGTTGACATGTCTCAGTCCATTCAAACTTGACATCTTTATGCAACAACTTCGTCATCGGAGTAGCAATCACGGAGAACCCCTTTACGAAACGTCTGTAATATCCTGCTAATCCCAAGAAACTTCTGATTTCAGACACATTCCTCGACGGTTTCCAATCCACAACAGCCGATATCTTACTCCGGTCAACTCTTACACCATCACCTGACACCATGTGTCCTAGGAATCCGACTTCTCGGAGCCAAAACTCACTCTTACTAAACATAGCATACAACTGCTTATCTCTCAAAGTTTGCAAGACAATTCTCAAATGCTCTTCTTGATCGTTCTCATCCCGAGAATAGATCAATATATCGTCAATAAAGACAACTACAAACTTGTCCACATATGGTCTGAAAGCACGGTTCATCAGATCCATAAAAATCGCTGGTGCATTATTCAAACCAAATGGCTAACCAAAAACTCATAATGGCCATACCTTGTCTGAAATGCGTTTTCAACACATCTTGCTCTTTCACTGAAATGATAATAACCAGACCTCAAGTCTATCTTGGAGAACATTTGTAGCTCCATTGGTGATCAAAAGATCATCAATCCTTGGTAAAGGATACTTATTCTTCACCAGTCACCTTGTTCGGTTGTCTATAGTCTATACACAACCTCATAGACCCATCTTTCTTCTTCACGAATAATACTGGAGCACCCCACGGTGAGTAGCTCGGTCTTGCAAAACCCTTATCATATCATCAACTCTTGCAATTGAACCTTGATTCTTTCAACTCTACAGGTGTCATTCTATATGGAGCAATTGAAATAGGTGCCGTTCCGGAACCAACTCAATTCCAAACTCGACCTCTCTCCTTTGGAGGTAATCAGGGTAACTCTTAGGAAATACATCGGATACTCACATACCACCGGCACTTTGTTTCAAACTCTACTCCAACCTCTTGAGTATTCAACACAAAAGCAAGATAGGACTCACATCCTTTTCTCAAACATTTCTCAGCCACTAGGAAGAAATCATCACTGGTAGACTATCCGATCCACCTGATTCAACCCAAACCACATCTCCACTCTCACATTTCAATTCAATAAACTTACTACCACAGTTCACTAAGACACTATGGGTAGTCAACCAATCCATGCCTAGGATTAAATCAAACTCATCAAACGGCAACAACATAAGGTTTGCTGAAAAACAATGATTCTCAAACAATAAAGGACAATTCTTACACACTTTGTCCACTAACACATGCTTACCTAACGGGTTTGACACCTTAACCACAAAGTCCGTAGACTCAACGGTCATACTCAAACTAGATGCTAATCTCATGCAAATATAAGAATGAGTAGACCCTGGATCTATTAAAGCAATAACAAAGGTGTCATAGAGAGAAAATGTACCCGTTATCACATCAGGGGAGGATGCTTCTTCGCGAGCGCGAATAGCATACGTCCTCGCAGGTGCCCGACCCTCTGGTCTCACAGCAGAATCTCTAGGTGCACCACTACCACTATTCCCGCCTCTCGGGTTCCTTGGTGGTCTAACCCTTACAGACACATCGCTAGGTCTCATTTCTTGCTTCTCTTCCTTATCATCCCTCTCGGGGCAGTTTCGGATAAAGTGGTCAGGGGAACCACACTTATAACATTTCCGACTATTTCCCCAACACTCTCCGGTGTGATATCTACCACAACTTGGACACTCTGGTTTACTATTCGGATTGCCCACACTTTCCATCGAGGTAGCTTGGACTCTCAAACCCGAGTGAGTATTGCCCAAGTCTCGATGCGAATAACCCACTGGTGCTGTCGTCCGAGGATTCACTTCCTTGGATCTTTTCGACTGGGCTTGGTATGACTTGCCCATCGGCCTCTTTCTAGCATCTCGGGCTTCACCCACAGCCCTCCTCTTTTCTGAACTCAGCTCTTCGGCCTTACTTGCCCTCTCAACTAATACTACAAATTCTTTCAACTCCAAAATGCCCACTAGGAGTTTGATGTCCTCATTCAGCCCATCTTCGAACCTCTTACACAAGATGGTCTCAGTCGATACACATTCTTGAGCGTATTTTCTAAGCCTAACAAACTCACGCTCATACTCTGCTACTGACATCCTTCCTTTCTTCAACTCAAGTAATTCCTTCCTTTTCCGATCAGTAAATCACTGGCTTATATACTTCTTCTGGAACTCTTCCAGAAAGAAGTCCCATGTCACCCGCTCTCTCGGGACTACCAACGTTAGTGTTTTCCACCATTGGTGTGCCGAATCTCCCAGCAAGGATACGGCACACTTCAAGCTCTCCTCAGGCGTACATGAGAGTTCATCGAACACCCTCATCGAGTTCTCCAACCAGAACTCCGCCCTCTATGGGTCATCATCTACCTTAGCTCTAAACTCCTCAGCCCCGTGTTTCCTAATCTTATCCACCGGGGGTTTCGATATCCTCATTACATCCATACCTTGAGGAGCCACTGGATTTGGCTGAGGTATAGGAGAAGGTGGTGGAGGAGGTTGAGCATTAGGGTTCGCTCGAACATAATCCGAGTACCAATTGCTTATCATCTAGAGAAAGGCTTCACGTGCCTCTTCCCCTTGACCCCTGACCTCGGGTCCACTCTCAACGGGCGCGATTCCTTGCGCAGGAGCCGGCGCATTATTAGTCGCTTCATCGTGATCGATGGATCGGAATCCATATACTATATAAAACAAGATTTAAAATCATCAGAAACCACCACACTATCATTGTACACTTATGGCATGTATAGCTAGACTCTTACACCCGCTACGGTAGTCCTAGAACCGACTAAACCTCAGCTCTGATACCACTAAATATAACACCCCTTACTCGGGTTCTACGCTGGAACTCAGCCCGAGGCATTACTGAACTCAAACCACTTGATCGCCACAAAGGCTCGTCGTAACTACTCTCTGAAGTCATCTCAACAACCTCTTTCTTGACTTACGAGGCCTCACTCATACACACGAGGGCTCTCGAGGCTAAATCGAACTTTTTCAATCTTAAAATTTTTCTCTTTTATACAGTCTCACACGCTTGGGTGCAAGATTAGACACGCCGCGTGCAAGATTAGACACGCCTGCGCGTGCGGACACACGCCCATGTCCCCAAACCGTGCCTAAAACCCCAACATTCTCGCCAATGCCCCACGGCCAAGGCACACGCCCGTGCTTACCACCCGTGGTGCACCGACTCATTTAACACGGCCTAGAGTCTAGACACACGCCCGTGTGGCTAGCCCCCGCCAACACCGATTAATCCCACACGCCCTAGGCACACGCCCGTGTGACTAGTCCGTGGTCTATTCTCGACTTCAAATACTAACATGCGGGGACACACGGCCAAAGCACACGCCCGTGGCTGACTGTGGGTCACACATAACCTAGACACACGCCCCGTGTGTCTATCCACATGGCCAAGAACAAAGCTATTTGCTAAGCTCTTCTCACCCTTATAGCTTACACAACATGCACTCATACAACACATCCATAATCAACTCAAATTGAAGTGCAATCTCACATAGAAAACTACATCTTTCTTTCATATAATGTAATATCCAACAACCATGGCATTATACAAAATACACTATCCATCTAAAGGCCAACACATCTTAGCCATTTACACCAAAAATTCACTAATTTGTCTAGCCCCTATACATGCCATATACAAAACATTGAGTCTAATGTACCAGAGTGTCTTTGATAGTGTGGGTGATCTTCTAAATGATCCTCGTATCTCGATTCAACACCTTTACTCTATAAGACAAGGGAAAAGAAAGAGAGTAAGCTTTGAGCTTAGTAAGTTTACACATAAACAATTAAGCAACATAGTATAAGCTAAGCAACAATTAGCATTATACTAACATAAGTAATTCACAACTATGCTTACTCTTTCTATCCCTTACCACATTTCCAACACATCATGAGTCACATACTCATAACCATCGAAATGCACCCCTGCATTCAATGTCACATTTACACAATATACAACACATCATTATTTCTCAATAATTCAACCACACAGCTAATTAACTTAATAATGCATCCACACAGCTTCTTTACTCAATAATGCAATCACATGGCTAATCCACACAGTTAACCCACACAGCAAATGTCTCGGTGGTTTCGCACTTAGCACACCACAGTCGATTAATAAGGTGGTATCGCACTTAGCCTACCACAAAGGTAATCATAGGGGTTTCTCACTTAGCCCACTAAATGATATACCTAACGATAGCATCGCACTTAGCCAGCTCATCGTCAATATGCATTAGGATGGTATCGCACTTAGCCTGCCATCTAGCATTATCACTACACATTCACATGTCTACATTCATTCTACTTGAACCACATAGGTTCTCAATCAATCTCGAACAAGCTACACACTAGCTATCATCAACAAATTGTAAGTATGAATGCATTGTTTATGCATAGACTTACCTCGGTACTCAAAAGTATTGAGACTTACAATTTAGTCCACCACCTTGCTTTTGCCTCGGTTTCGATCCGGGCTTCGTCTTTCTTGATCTATAATGAATAAATCAGCTTATTCAATACATACATTGACTAAATTGACCCACATCTCATACTTTAGCAAAATTACTATTTTGCCCCTAAACTTTCTCATATTTACACTTTAGCCCCAAAGGCTCGTAAAGTGATTTTTATTCAACTTTTTAGTCTTTCATGCTTAGCCGAACCACTTATTCAACTAAAGCTATCATCAATTCTCAATAAAACACACATGTATGACCAAACTTAAGATTTTCACAATCAAGTCCCTACATGCATTTTCATGGAAAATCACTTAACAAAAGATGTTTCTACTACATCAAGCTTTCATAATCTTCCATAAAACAACATGACCACATTTTTGAACATCCATTTTAGCTCATCAAATAGCTAAAAATAGCTTACCCATGCTACTAGGACTTCAAAAATACAAAGAATATAAAAAACGAGGCTAGATACACTTACTAGCAAGCTTGAAAAATTGAAGAACCCTAGCTATGGCTTCCTTCAAATTTTCGGCAATAAGGGGAAGAAGATGAGCATGATTTTGCCATCTTTTCTCCTTTTTAATCACTTATTTGTTAAATGACCAAAATGCCCTTTTTGATAAACTTTCTATTTTAACTCATCCATGCCCATTTTTGTCCAAAAATTAGAATTTGGATAAATTGCTATTTAAGGACCTCTAATTAATAATCTAAAGCTATTTCACACATATAGCTTCTAGAAACACACATTTTGCAACTTTTGCAATTTAGTCCCTTCTGGACAATTCAACCACAATCTCACAAAATTGCTTCATGAAACTTTCACACTAGCATGCATACAAGGCATAAACCTCAAAAACTCATTTGTAGCCCTCGAATTTGTGGTCTCGCACCACTATTCTGACTAGGCCCTAAATCGGGATGTTACAGTTAGCCTTACTTTTAAGTTCAGAAGTTCATTGTGAGGCCTTGATGAAAGTGCTGAACGAGACTTATGTTACTAAAGACATATTTGTAAATAAACTTGACCGATTAGTTAGCAACATAAGTGCTGACAACTTTTTTTCCTTCAGCGACGATGAAATTCCACCTGGAGGTATGAAATCAACCAAAGCCTTGCACATCACCACTCGTTGCAAGGGATACACTCTGCCAAGTGTATTGATCGACAATGGATCAGCCTTGAATGTCCTACCATTGTCGACACTGAAGAGGTTGCCAATAGATAGTTCTCACATGAAGACGTGCCAGAACATAGTGCGAACATTTGACGGCACTGAGAGAAGGGTGATGGGGAGGATTGACATACCGTTGTAGATTGGGCCAAACACATATGAGGTGGACTTTCTGGTGATGGATATAAAACCCTCATACAATTGCTTGCTAGGAAGGCCCTGGATTCATTCAGCAGGGGCAGTGCCCTCATCTCTTCATCAAAAACTAAAACTGGTGACGGATGGTCGATTGGTCACTATAAATTCAGAAGAGGACATTATAGCGACTGTTACCAATGACACGCCATATGTAGAGACAAATAAGGAGGCCATCGAATGTTCTTTCCGATCTTTAGAGTTCGCCAATGCAACATTCATCTCGAAAGGAAGTAAATTCCCAGTGCCTAAGATATCCAAGACCACGAGGATGGGCTTACTGATGATGGTGGAAAGGGAAGCCCTACCAGGGAAAGGACTAGGCAGACATCTCCAAGGGGAGGTTAGAGTGCCGATGCTGAAGGAGAAGAGAGACCATTTTGGCTTGGGTTTCAAGCCAGGTGCTAAACAAAAGAGAAAGGAAATAGAGAAGAAGCAGGAGAGAAGAAGGGCCCGGCTGAATGGAGAAGAAATCTAGTGGGAATCGATGACATTCCCCCACATATCCTAGACCTTCATATCCGGAGGAATAATTTACCCTGAGAGAGGGTTATTGGAAAGTCCTCACATCAATGCCATACATGAGGAAGAAGCTGAGCAAAGAAACCTGTTGGGCATTCGCCCTTATGAACTTGGAAGTGTTTTGGACAATTGGACTGCAGAGGAACTTCCTGTAATTTTTAGAGATTATACAGAGTAATATTCAGAACGCTCTTGTTGTTTTTTTAGGCTAGGAACAATAAGATTTCTTATGTGAAATAGGCTTATGTTCAGAAATTGTTGTTTTAATAAAAATACATTTTTGATAATTAACTTGAGCAAATATTCTTTCATTCCATTCTTTTGACTTTCTAATTTCATTCCAAATTTTTCATTCATAACATGTGAATAGTTGTCCTCGAATTCATTTGTTCTTTGTACATTCTTTGGCACCCATCACAGGTCCCTAGATATCAATAATGTGAGCAACGATAATACAGATCTAGAGGTCCACTTTAAGCAAGATATGTGTTTAGAGGAACCTCAAAAATTTGAAGGTGACCGAGATTGTGATTTATCTCCAGATTTGTTAAGGATGGTAAAGCAAGAGGAGAAACAGATCTTCCCACATGAAGAGGAGGTAGAGAGCATAGCCTTAGAGGAAGGAAAGGTTGTGAAAATTGGAACGCGCATAGCCAAAGAGACGAGACAAGATCTTATTGAGTTATTGCGGGAATTCAAAGATGTCTTTGCATGGTCGTACCAAGATATGCCTGGATTGAGCACTGATATTGTGGTACATCGCCTTCCAATAAGAGAAGAGTGCAAGCGATTTTCAAAAAAGCTATGAAGGATGAGGCACGATGTAGTGTTGAAAATAAAAGAAGAGGTCCGTAGAAGCAGATTCGATCTGGTTTTTACACTGGTGGTCAAGTACTCAGAATGGGTTGCCAACATTGTTCTTGTCCCTAAGAAAGACGGAAAGGTCCGGATGTGTGTGGACTATAGGGACTTAAATAAAGCTAGCCCAAAGGACAATTTCCCTTTTCCGCACATTGACACGTTGATGGATAATACGACAGGATTTTTATTGTTCTCCTTCATGGATGGCTTTTGAGGATACAATCAGATTAAGATGCACCACTCGGGATATGGGAAAACTACCTTCATAACATTGTAGGGTACATTTTGCTATAAAGTAATGCCATTCGGGTTAAAGATCTTTGGAGCAACATATCAGAGGGCCATGGTAACCTTATTCCATGACATGATGCATAAAGAGATAGAAGTGTATGTTGATGATATGATCGCTAAATCTCGAACAGAGAAGGAACACATTGAGGTCTTGAAGAAATTGTTTCTGAGGTTGAGAAAATTTCAATTGAAGCTCAACCCGTCAAAGTGTACTTTGGAGCTCGGTCGGGAAAATTCTTTGGGTTTTGTGGTTAGTGAGAGAGGAATCAAAGTTGACTCAAGCAAGGTCAAAGCTATACAAGAATTGCCTCCACCGCGCACTCAGAAGGAAGTTCGAGGTTTTCTTGGAAGGTTAAATTACATTGCTTGGTTTATTTCACAATTAACTGAGAAATGTGATCCCATATTCTGTCTTCTCAAGAAACACAACCAAGGTGTATGGGACGAGGAATGCCAGAAAGCCTTTGATAAAGTCAAGCAATATTTGTCAAATGCACCAGTACTATCTCCACCTAATCCTGATAGACCGTTGATACTGTATTTGTCAGTATTCAATAACTCCATGGGATGTGTGCTTGGTCAACACGATGAGTCGGGAAGGAAAGAAAAGGCGATATACTATCTCAAACAAAAAGTTCACTGAATGTGAAATGAGATATTAAATCGATTGAAAAATTGTGTTGCGCTCTACGATTTGGACAACTCGGAGATTGAGGCAGTACATGTTATATCATACTACCTGGTTAATTTCGAAGCTTGATCCGTTAAAGTATATGATGGAGTCCACTGATTTGAATGGAAGGATGGTTAGGTGGCGATTTTTCTGTTATCAATTCGATATAGTCTATGTAAACCAAAAGGCTATAAAAGGAAGTGCAGATGCAGAGACTTTTGGCTATGAGCTTTGGAGGATTATGAACCTTTGAGTTTTGATTTCCCAAATGAAGAGTTGATGTATGTGGCAAATACCGAAGATTGTCCATGGAAACTAAACTTTGATGGAGCATCAAATGCCGTGGGAAATGGAATTTGGGCAATTTTGGTATCCCATAGTGGTGATTATTATCCATTCACATGCAAATTGGATTTTGATTGCACAAATAACATGACGGAATTTGAAGCCTGCATTATGGGCATCCGAGCAGCTATAGAGCGTAAAATTAGAGTGCTAGAAGTATATGGATATTCTGCCCTAGTAATCTACCAGCTTAAGGGAGAGTGAGAGACGAGAGATCCCAAACTAATTAATTACCAAAAATAGTTCTGGGATTGATTGAAGAATTTAATGACATTACTTTCAATTACCTCCCACGCGATGAAAACCAGATGGCAGATGCTTTGGCAACCTTGGCTTCTTTAATCAAAGTAAATAGACCAGAAGATATGAGACCTATTCAGATGAGTATCTTCGAAGCTCCAGCTCATTGTTATGACATAGAAGAGGAAGAAAGAAATGATCACCCTTGGTATCAGGATGTATTACGATACGTAAAAAATCGTGAATACCCGGAGCACGCCACTGAGAATGAGAAAAGGACTTTAAGAAGATTAGCCTCTGACTATGTTTTAGATGGACATATCTTATACAAGAAGAGAAAAGATCAAGTACTATTGATTTGTGTTGATGCTGTTGAAGCTAAGCAAATCCTTGAAGAAGTTCATGAGGGCGTTTGTGGAGCACACGCTAATGGATTCACAATGGCCAGGCAGATAATGAGATTTGGATATTATTGGTCTACCATGGAAGGAGACTGTATTAACTATGCCAAGAGATGTCATAAATGTCAAATTTATGGAGATAAAATTCATGTACCTCCGTCACATTTGCACGTTATGACTTCCCCATAGCCATTTTCCATGTGGGGCATGGATGTTATTGGACCAATCTCACCAAAAGCTTCGAATGGGCATCGATTCATCTTCGTGGTAATTGACTACTTCACGAAAAGGGTAGAAGCTGCTTCATATGCTAGCGTCACTAAGTCAGCAGTTAGTCGATTCTTGAAGAAGGAGATAATTTGTCGATATGGAATACCCGAGAGGATCATATTGGACAACGCACTGAATTTGAACAATAGCACGATAGCAGAAATTTGTAATCAATTCGGGATAAAGCACCATAACTCGTCTCCGTATCGCCCAAAAATGAATAGGGCAGTAGAAGCTAACAAAAATATCAAGAATATAGTGGGGAAAATGACTGAGACCTATAAGGATTGGCATGAGAAATTATCGTTTGCACTCTATGCTTATCGGACGTCGGTCAGAACCTCTACTGGGGCAACGCCCTTCTCATTAGTCTATGGGATGGAGGCTGTTCTACCCATTGAAGTGGAAATACCTTCTCTTCGAGTTTTGTCAGAAATAAAGCTGGATGAGGCTGAATGGATTCAAACTCGGTATGATCAGTTGAACTTAATTGAGGAAAAGAGGCTAAGGGCTATTCGTCATGGTCAGATGTACCAAAAACGAATGATGCGAGCCTATAATAAGAAAGTTTGCCCAAGAGAGTTTCATGAGGAGGACGTTGTATTGAAAAATATCCTTCCCATACAAAAGGATTCCAGAGGAAAATGGATGCCAAATTGGGAAGGACCATATGTGGTGAAGAAGGCTTTCTCTGGAGGAGCACTGATCTTAACTGAAATGGATGGGAAAAGTTTACCCAACCCTGTGAACTCGGACTCAGTCAAAAAATATTTTGCTTGAAAAGGAGAAGAGGCCAAAGTGAAAACCCGCAAAGAGCGCTTTGAGTTTCCAAAAAAAAAATGGAGAGGCCAAGGCGAAAACCCGCAAAAGGCGCCTTGAGACCAAAAGGGTTTTGAGTTGAAAACCCGAAAAGGGCGGCTCAAATTCTGAATGAACACAGTCATCTTGCTACACTTGAATCAACAATGAAATGAAGAAAGTGGCATATTGAGGCATCAACAAAGTACTTTGGGCCTTCTGAACATATGTTGAGCTCAAGGTAGTCTTCATAAAGTTTGTACATAGAAGCTCAACCGGTGATATCTAGGGCATCTGATTTTTGTCCTATTCATTTTACTATCTTGGGATTCTTTTTTTCTCAAAGATATGTTCCCAGTTAATTTTATTTGTATTTTTTTGACAATTTATTCAATTTTAACCTTTTTGAGATCAATTTATTTGTTACCCATTATTCATAAATGTGTTGCATTGAAATAATGATTTACGAACTAATAATTTCACAAAAAAAAGTTCTATATATTACTTTGGAAATTTCTAGATAAGACGATGAGCCGAAACAGGACAATCGTTTAGAATTTCCAGGTGCATAAGAAATATTTGAGAAAGAAGAGTCTGGAAGGAGACTATTTCTTTGATCAAGTGATAATTGGACCAAATAATGAATCGATGTTCGGGGAATGGTATGATGAACTAAGAAACCCTGAATTGTGGTGGAATGGGTTGAATTCGAAATAAACCCTATACCCTGAAAATTGCAGATGGGTCAAATTGAATGAGTTTCGATTCCCATTGTGGTAGGATGGTACAAGCCTTATGTTCTCAAGATCCAAGTGGAGTGAACTCTGAAATTACATTGGGGCAAGCTTGTTGAGCAGAACGTGATTGATGAATTAGAATGAAGAACAGATGAGTGATAACACCTAGAGTAGGAATCATACTCATCACATTTTTGCATCATAGCAAATTTCATTAGGAGCATTTGATTCATTCCAATCATTGCATCCTAATCCTTTTAAAGGAATCATTTTCATGACATGTTACATTCGTGTCACACATAACACATGTAGCTAGAAGCATTTGATTCATTCTGATCATAGCATCTTATTCATGTGAAATAAACATATGGAACCGAGTCTACAGGACATGTCCTTCAGTGGACGGTGTAGCAATATCAATGAATTTGCAGATCTCATCTTCCTGAAGTTGCAGGAAGCAGATCAAAAAGCACTTTCAGCCTTATCACCTTGAAGTTGCAGTGGAGTGGACTGAAGACAGAAGATCTTATCTTCTTGAAGTTGCAGGAAGCAGATCGAAGACACAGGAAGCAGATCGAAGACACTTTCAACCTTGTCTCCCTGAAGTTGCAGCGGAGTAGACTAAAGATAGAAGATTTTATCTCCCTAAAGTTGTAGCAGAGCAAATCGAAAACAAAAGATCTTATCTTCCTGAAGTTGCAGGAAGCAGATTGAAGACATTTTAGTCTTATCTCCCTGAAGTTGCAGTGGAGTAGACAGAAGACAGAAGATCTCATCTTCCTGAAGTTGCAGGAAGCAGATCAAAAATACTTTCAACCTTGTCTCCCTGAAGTTACAGTGGAGTAGACTAAAGAAAGAAGATCTTACCTTCCTGAAGTTGCAGGAAGCAGATTAAAAGAAGATTTTAGTCTTATCTCCCTGAAGTTGCAGTGGAGTAGACTAAAGAAAGAAGATCTTATCTTCCTGAAGTTGCAGGAAGCAGATCAAAAGAAGATTTTAGTCTCATCTCCTTGAAGTTGCAGTGGAATAGACTGAAGAGAGAAGATCTTATCTTCCTGAAGTTGCAGGAAGCAGATCAAAAGAAGATTTTGGTCTTATTTCCCTGAAGTTGCAGAGGAATAGATTGAAGACAGAAGATATTATCTTCCTGAAGTTGCAGGAAGCAGATCGAAAGCACTATCAGCCTTATCTCCCTGAAGTTGCAGTGGAGTAGACTAAAGAAAGAAGATCTTATCTTCCTGAAGTTGCAGGAAGCAGATCAAAAGAAGATTTTGGTCTTATCTCCCTGAAGCTGCAGTGAAGTTAGAAGCCATTTGAAGAAGACCAAGAAGCCAAGGCTCCGCCAAGACCGGGCAAAATTGGTCCTTTTATAGTCTTTGCTCCATTCTTGTTTCACAATAATGAGCAAAGAGGGGCAGCTGTAGTAACTCATTTTGCCCGGAAATAGAAAATAAATAATAAATAAAATCAAAATGTCTAAGACTGTCCATGTACAGAGCCCAAATAATTTAACCCGTGACCCAGACTAGCCCAAAACCCAAATTACACCCTCTGACCCAATACCCTAACTACCCAAACCCATACACGGCCCAAGTAGCCCAAAAGCTTGCGAACGCAGGAAACCCTAGGTTTTCATTGTGCCGCAAGCACCCCAACAGGAACCCGATTGTCGCGCCGCAAACTTCGCCCCAGTGAGATCCCGATCGTCGCGCCGCCATCAACGCCAAGATCTTCGCCTTCGATCTGCACAGAAAAGGAAGGAATCACTGTAAAATATCGAGAATACAGTATTTCCTTTTTTATTTTTTTCTTTTTCGGGTTATAAAAACCCATCAAAAACCTAAATAGGACACGGATTTGACAGACAAACAGAACGAATAAAAATAGAGAGAGATTTACACACAAATATCCAAGCACAGGTACAAAAATACACAAAGAGAAAAAGAGAAAATATTCACAGAGAAATCCCAAGAATATTCGAAAGAAATAAAAGTACAGAAATTTTGTTGAGGTAATCTTTAGTATTATTTTATTTTATTTTCCTTTAAACTTACGTTTTTTTAATACTGTTAAAAAGAAAAGCAAAAGAGAAAGGTTTTACCTGTGCGCCGTCGAAGGTGACGGCGCGACGTACGTGGAGGTGGTAGCCCAGAGGTCTAACGACCAGTGCGAGGCGAGAAGACAAAGAATCTCTCAGAGGATTTCGAAGTTTTTTTCTAAAACAGATTCAAAATGATTTTTTTTATTAAAACTGATTTTTATAAACGAAAAGAAACGACGCCGTTTGATTAGCAGGGTCCACGCGTTGACCCGAAAACCCAATAAGGGTCCGCGCATTTTGTTAAAATGGGAAAATTGCTATTTCAGTCCCTTCGCTATTTTATTAAATTTAATTTCGTCCAATTTAGCATTTTTTTATTTTTAAATTAGCCCTAAAAAAATCTATTTTGTTTCAATTTACCATTTTCTTATATATATTTTAAATTAGTATTAAATTATTTATCATATTAAAATTATATATTTACTTTCGTAATTATATATATTAATTTATTAATATTATAAATTACATACATATTTATTATTATTTATTATTTTTATAATATTTGTATATATTAATTATTACATTTTTCTTTTATAATATAATATTATATTTTATCATATATTATTTAAAACTTATTTTGTATAAAATTTATTCAAATTATATAATATATTTTATTACATGTTTTTATAATTAATATATTGTATATATATATGCATTTATTTAAAATTATTATTTGTTGTTTACTAAATTATTTTTGATATATATATTAAATTATGTATATATTTTTTATTTTTTTTACATATATTAAATCATTTTAAAAATCATTTGTTTAAACGTCTAAATATATCGTTCCCTTTTTGTTTAATTGTAAAAGTTTCATTAACTGCTATTTATTTTACATTGCATGTGTATTTATTTTAATTGTTTATTATGGCTTAATATGATGCTTTATTTATTTATGTTATATTATTCTTTTATTATTTATTGTTAATATAATTCGTAGAATTGCAATTGATATGTATGCTACAATGTCTTACTCATACCATTTTTTATAAAAATACCTCTTAAATTAAAGATTTTTTTAATATTTTTAACGGTGATATGTGATATTTGGGGTCTTGAGAAGAATCGTGCCCTAACTTCTTTGGGTTGTGATTTTCTCATAGAACTTAAAGTATTATATATCCCTTCATTTTTTAAAATTGAAGTTTACCAATTTCAAATAAAAAACTTATTCTTGGGAATTCAAAAGGTTATATCCTAACTTACTGGGTATGATGTTTTGGTGTCTCGAGATAAGAATTTTCTAAAATAAAGATGTACCTAGCTTCGAAGTCATGAGATGCTGTATCCTAACTTACTGGGTATGGTATTTTTATTTCTTTGAAATAGGTAAGTCTTGGTTTTCCTTCCAATAACGGATCTTATTTTAATTTTTTTTTTAAATTTTGAACATTTGGACATGATTCTATCAATTAGGTACCAATTTTTGGGCGTTATGAGGGTGCTAACCCTTCCTCATACGTAACCGACTCCCGAACCCGTTTTCCCGTTTTTCGTAGACCAAAATCAAATGTTTTAAAATGAAACGTTTTACAAGGTGATCCAATCACACCTAAGTAAAAAGGGATTAGTGGCGACTCCTATTTTCGTTTTTAAAAGTCGACCCCGTTTTACAAAATCAACTTTTAAAATGGTTTCGACAATTATCTTCTTATGTTTTTTGTGTTTTCTATTTTCTCATTTGTGCTCTTAACAATGCCTTTTTTTGCTAAGAATAACAATTTCAACTCTTTTTTCTTCTTCTCAATTTTGGCATGTGACGACTAAGGTCAAATAAGAATTAAAAAGAAACATTTTTTTAAAAAAATTGTTGAATATTTTATATTTAGGTTCAAATTGATAGAATGTGTACATTGGAGGGCAAAATTTGCTATTACACCGATAAAAAACCCACATCAGCTTGTCAATTATCTAACGTCAACTAACAAGAGAGTGGTCAAAATATTTGATTTCGAAAATTTTAGTGACTAAATCAAAAAAATTAATAGTTCAGTGACGAAAATAGAACGAATGCAATAATTTAATGATCATTTTTGTGGTTTACACAATAAATCGAAAAAAAAAACCACAAGAGCTTTCCAACACTCTTTTAATATTTTTTAGTCTTAATTTTCATAAAATTATGAAAAATTAATACAATTATTACATTTTTATTACAATATATATTAACAAGTAAATATATAATGTTGAAATAAATTTATAAATCATAATTATAACAATTCATGAAAAATAATTGCATTACCAACCATAATTATAATTATAATCATAATCATAATTAATATACTTATAAATAAATTATTAGAGTAAATATAATAATTATAATTTTAAAGTATGACATATGTTGTTTCACTGTTTAAAGATATTTTTGTTTTTAATTAGTCTTAAATTTTATTTGAGAAAAAAGTCTAAATTAACTATAATAATAATAATAACAAAGTGCAAATTAGTCCAAAATATAAGATTACACCCGTAATCTAGGATAACCTAAAGAATGGGCTGTAATGAAATTACACCTTATTATGACATCTTGACACTATTTGAGAATGTAAAATTACGTAATGACCGCAATGTTTAGAATTCAAATAGGGGGTGTTTGGTTTGTTGAATGTAACATTACAGGCCGTAATGTTACATTCCAGAATTAGATTACGGTGTTTGGATTTCAACATTTCGGTCATTCCGTAATTTCACATTATGACCATCCCATAATATAGAAATTAATCTCATTACGACTTATTCCTTAAGTAATATTAGATTACAGGCGTAATCTTAAATTTTAAACCAATTTACCATTTTTTTATTATTTTAATCAATTTAGGTTTTTTATTAAATAAAATTTAAGACTAATTTTAAACAAAAAATAATAGTAAGTCAGTAGATATCATATATTACAATTATAATCATTATATTTTATTTAATAATTTATTTAATAATATATTAATTATGGTTATAACTATCATTATGGTTGGTGTTCAATCACTTTTCATGAATTATTATAATAATGATTTATAAATCATTTCAATACAATATATTTGCTTATAATATGTAAATTGTAATAAAAAGTAAGAATTGTAAATATTTATCATAATTTTATGGAAATTGAGACTAAAAAAATATTAAAGGAACTAAACTTGTTTAAAAACCAAATTCTATAAGAAGGTAATTAAGTAAAATATGTTTCTAAGTAATCTCACATTTCACCTATAATATTACATTCTCGTAATCTTATTACAGAACGTAATCTAACCATCATCCATAATGTAATCTTATTTTAAAATTTGCCATTATGAGTCATAATACAAGATTTGGCTAACCCAACGCATCCTAAAACATAATTTTGTCAGTTCAAACAAATTATGCTTATATATATATATATTATATATATAGATTGTAGATAAAAATCTCATAGGCAATAATAATTAATGTTAAATTCTATTTTTAGTCCTTATATTATGTATAAATTATAGATTTAGTCACAATACTTTAATTTTTTTCATTTTTAGTACATATACTTATTAAAATTTAAAGTTTTAGTCCTGACCAAACAATAGCTATTAAATTCATTAAGTACTGCTATTTCTAAAATATTATGTTACAAACATATTATCACATGTGTAATATTATATCAACTTGTTATTTTTACATATTACCTGTCGAAACCATTTTAAAAGTTTGATTTAAAACGGGGATCAACTTTTAAAAACAAAAGTGGGAGTCGCCACCAATCCCTTTTTACTTAGGTGCGATTGGATCACCTTGCAAAACATTTTATTTTAAAACATTTAATTTTGGTCCACAAAAAACAAGAAAACAGGTTCGGGAATCGATTACGTATGAGGAAGGGTTAGCACCCCCATAACGCCCAAAAATTGGTACCTAATTGATAAAATCATGTCCAAATGTTTGAAATTTAATAACATTTAAAATATGACCAAAAAAACTGAACAATTTGATTTAAAACTTGAGATTTATTTGTTCTAAAAGAATACAAACATCACATCCAGCACGTTAGGACATGATATTTTTAAACTCTCGTAACAAAAATCATCCCATGATTTAAAACTGAACAATTTGATTTAAAACTTGAGACTTCTTTGTTCCAAAAGAATACAAACATCACATCCAGCACGTTAGGACATGATATTTTTAAACTCTCGTAACAAAAATCATCTCATGATTTACAAAATTTTATTTAAAGGGTATTCAGTTATTTAGTCAAACGGAAAATAGAAACCCAGCACGTTAGGGCACTATTTCCCAAATTTCTAAATACCAAAATATTGCCTTATTTTTAAAAAAAATATTTATGTGAAATATAGTAATTTTGTAAAAATATATTTTATTCTAAACGATGATTCATATGAAAATATCGTATAAATATCAAAAACAATCATGAAATACTAACATTAATATAGACAATATAAAATAACAACTATTAAGATAACAACATTTAGGCAATTAATAATAAATGAAAGAGTATGTAAAAGATAAAATATAAAAAAATAAAAAATAAAAAAACAACAATAAAAGGATAATAAGAAATGAATGTAATAAAGTGGTAACAAAATTAATTATAAATAAAATACCAAAAAAATGATAGTAATAGTAATATTAAAAGAATAATTATAATAGTAAAATAATAATAATACTAGATTAGTAACCATATGTTAAAAAACAGAAAACAATAATGGTAAATAGAATGATGATAATGAAGAAAATAATAATAAGGGAAAAAAGAGTAATAATAATATTAATAGTAAATAATAATAATAATAAAAGTAATAGTAGGAAATAGTGTTAGAAATAAAATAATAGTAATAATATTAGAAATAAAAAATAATAATGAAAACAAAAAAACGATAATATAAGGAATATAAGAAATATGATTATAGTAACAATAATATTATATATAAAAAATGATAGTAATAGTAAAATAATAAGTATAATAATAAATATTAAAAATAATTAATTTGAAAATAGGGTAAAATAGGTAAAATAGGGATTAAATTGAGTTTAAAACAGGAATTTAGGGGTCAATTATAAATAAAAAGGAAGATATGGGCTAAATTGCAATGCGCTAAAAACACAAGGGGCGAAAAAGGGAAATATCCCTGGCCTGTTATGCGCAGCATTTTACCCCAGGGACTAAACTAAAAAATAAGTAGAATTACTGGGGCAAATTTTAAAATAAAAGAACGAAATTAGAAAACTAAAAAAATGCGGAAGGGCCAAATGCGCAATTAGCCCAAAACAAGAAAACACGCGGATCCTTCCTCCCCGTGCGGGTCGGGTCGCGGGTCAGAGGCTCAAAACGACGTCGTTTTGGCCTTTGACCCCATTTTCAAAACGGCGTCGTTTGGTGAGGGTATAAAAGATAGTTTTTTTTTTTTGAAACCTCATTCTCTCATTCCAGCAGAGGAGAGAAAAAAAAAATTCTAAATACTCTCTCCTTGGCCTAAATGCTGGCCAAGGTCCGGTCGTCGGACCTTCCCCGATGCTAGCTAAATGCCACACCACCCACCACGAAACTCCAAAATAGGTATTTTTTTTATTTTTTTATTTTTTCACATATATATGTAGTTTTTTAGAAAAATAAAAAAAAACCTTAAAAAAAGAAAATCGAAAACGAAAATAAAAAAATGTAAACACCTTTGTTGCGCTTATACTCTGATTTTTCGAGTAAAATATGTTTGAATCTCTTCTTGTATTGATTTTGTGTATCTCAATCTCCCTCTTTTACAAATCTTTGGGGTTTTTATAACCCGAAAAATAAAAATAAAAAAGGAAACAAAAATATTTGCCATGTTTTGCTGTGTTTCTTTCTTTTTTTGCAGGTCATCGACGAGGATCTCGGCGGTGGGAGCGTAGTTCGCGCGGATTGCGGCGCAGCTGGTGGCTTGGTGTCGGGGCTGCTTGCGGCGCGAGGGTTTCTAGGAAACCCTAGGTTTTTGACATTAGTTGGGTATTGGGCCACTCTGGTATTGGGCCATTTAGTTGGGTTTGGGCCACTGGGTGTAATGGGCCAATTGGGTTTAGATTGGGTCTGAGATAATTTGGGCTGCTGGTGGACTGTAAAAAAAAATGGACTGTTTAAAGACATTGGTTTTTATTTTTTATTTATTTTGTTTTTGTCTGAATGGAATGGGCCCGGGCTAAATTGGGCTCCTACAGCACCCACGAAAAGGCCAACTAAGGATTTAATGGTTATTGTTTGCATTAATACTAAAATTTGAAAGTTCCAAAGTATAGGAATTAAGAATGATCTAATTGGAGAACATGAACTAAATATAAACTTTACACATAGTAATAGTATAAGACTAATATTAGAACTTAACCAAATAGGTTTAATTGCTACATTGAGAGTTTAGACTAAGATTGAAACTTTAATATTTGTAAAGTACATTAACTAAAATTGACCAATTTTAAAAAAAAAATATAGGATTAAAATTGGTCAAATTAAGGTACATGGACTAAATCTACAATATACACATTGTACAGGGACTAATATCAGAATTTGACCAATAATTAATAACTTATAAAAATAAATAAATAAATGAATTTATCCAAACCGATGGGAACTCAGCTTCACCACTTCCTTGAGCTTCCAACTCCACCTCTCACTTCATCACCTCTTCTCAGACTCAACAAATCCTTAGTAATTACTAACAACATCCTACGCTGCAATTCCACTCGCTTTCACCGCACAAATGGACGGTTCAGATTCGATCCTCCAAATCCCGACGACGATGACGATGAGTTCGAGTTCACCAGCGCCGCGAAGCAGAGGAACTGGTGGTCTGATTATGATGATTACGATGATGTCTGGGAATTCGACGAGGATGATGAGTTCTTGGTTTTCAAGGTAATCAAAAGGTATTTATTTTTTGTAATCAAGCTTTTCTGGGTTGCTTATAAAATTGTTTGAATTTTGGTTGAAGATTAACATTACTAGTAAAAATAAATTTATCGCGTCAATATTTTGTTGTTGGGCGAATGATTTGAATTTCGGAAACATTTGATTTAGAGAGAAATGAGGGTTTAGCTTTGAGGAAAGCATGATTCCTGGTTAGAAGATGGTGGAGTTGCTTTGCCATACATTCAATTTGAGGCATCTGATGATTCTACAATAATTAGAAGTTATCTTACAATGGGGCTGCCAGGATAGGGTTTTTCTCAGTTACTAAGGATTTTTCTTTTGAGGAAATGAGGATATTCTTGAATTGTGTATCAGTGTTTATTTCTGTGGCATATGGTAAGAGTATCATGGTGGTAAGGTATTGTTATCTTTGGGTACTGTTGTGCTGAAGTGCGATGCACTTGCAATGTTTTGTCCCTGGCTCTAAGGAGAGCTTATGACACCTCTTGAAGTCATTGAAGAATGAGATTATAGTCTTTGAAAAGTGAGCACATGGTGTGATTCAAACCCATGACCTCTAGCACATAGAGGATTCATGGGCATGGAACCCATTCTTCAACTACTTCAACATGCATTTAGGCTCTCTTTAGAGCTTGAGGACAACGCCTTGAGGGCAGCACGATTCTCTGACTGCATACATGCAATGGATGTAGGTCATATGAAGAAAAAGCTTACTGTCTTTTAAATGGTGTTTTCTGTGAGTTTATGCTACACAAAGTTCTTTCTTTGCATCATTGCTAGTATCATATTGCAAACAATGGTCATCTAGAAGTGAATTTTAGGGCTGTTTATTATAATCAGTTAAGCTATAAGCATAAAAAAGAATCTCTGCTGTTTTTGTTCCTTAGGGAAAAAGAAGTATTCGAGGCACATTTACAAAGAACAATGGAAACTATAATGAGAAATCCCTTAATTTCTAATGCATTTGAAGTAGTTAAAATCTTGAAATTAGTTGTAACAGGCATATTATTCACTTCATTGTAAAGTAGCTTGTTTTGTTTGTTTACATATCACATTTTCTTGATGATATGATATGATGTGGATTTCGGGTTTACTTCTTTCAGATGACTATATTAAGATACTTACCTTAAGATTGTTACCTACAGATATTTAGAGCTTTTGGCTGGATGCTACCAGCCATTGCCATATCGTTGTTGCTTGGAACTGGCCCAAATGCTTTTATCATGGCGTTAGCAGTTCCACTAGGGCAGTCAGCACTTTCACTTGTGTTCGATAAAGTTTCTGGAAGGACAAATGAGAGTTGGAAATCTGCACCCAGACGCAAGACCAAGAAGAAACAATTTACAAGAGCTGCTGCTAATAACACAAGAACGAACAAGGGAAAACAAGAACCGAATAAGACTGGTGGAGAGAAGGAAAGTTACAGCTCATGGTTGAATACGGATGGTGGTTTACAAGATAAGGGTGGTCAGAGAGTCCCAAAGTATGGCGGATGGGATCAACTGGATGATCAAGTAGAGACCCAAAAAAGGGCAACAAGTCGGAAGGGAAATGGAGCACCGAAGCAACGAAAGGAGGATAAATTTAGCAGGGTAGCGAGAGACAGAGTCAGAGACACACCGTTGCTGCTGAGGTTGTTGATTGCCGTTTTTCCGTTCTTGGGATCTTGGACTAGGTTCCTGTTTTGATTTTTCTACTACCAGAAAATACATGGTCGTCATTGACAGAAAGAAAAATGAACTTATACTGCGGCTGCTTAGGCACTGTCCATACTGGACATGAGAAGAAGCCAGTGCAATGTGATGCTACCAAGTTCCAGTTTGGGGCTGAAAGTAAGTTGGGAAAGAAAAAGGCAAATTAGCCGTAAGCTGGTTTATACCTTATAAGCTGCATACCAATTGGATAAATTGAGTTGGGATAGGAGGTATTGAGATGTTATCATAGATGATGTATCAGTGAATGGATTGTGTGATCTTTGCCTAACCCTATACCACTGCCATTTTTATTTTTTATTTGGTAAGTCCTTGGTCACCTGTTCGTATGTGATGAAATCTGAAGTAAAATAATTAAACAATTGAAATTTATATACACCTGCATTAATGTACATAAACATCGAGGAACTTTGTTCAAAGTACGTCAATATTCAGTGGACTAACATCAAAAGCGAGAGCTACAGACATCATAATATGGATTAAAATATTGTTAATTACAACTTCAAAAGCTAGCAATTCTGTTTAAAAATCACGCAATGTTTAATCTTTCAAAGGTTTATCTTCTTTTAACTTATAAATTGATCTTCTATTTTGATATTTAATTTATTTATTACGATTGACATCTAAATTATATTTTTCCCTAAATGAAAACCTCTAATATCACTTTTGGTTCAATATAACGAGCCATTCATTCATGCCTAATTTAATAGCCCACCACTTTACATATGTTTGGTTTATTGTGATTACTGCCACGCGGAATGTTACTCCTTACCTATACTTCTAAATTGTAATACGGTGCACGAAGGAATTGAAAAAACAAAACCTGCCATTGTTAGAACTGTCAAGACACCTATAAAAATAAAAATAAATTGAAAAATATAAATTAGTAGATAGTAGTAAGTAGGAATTTACAGAAATCATTGATAATTTTATTTTTTTAATAGAAAAGAAGAGGGTTTAAAAATAAAATTTAAAAAAAAAAGTAAAAAAAATTATAAAAGAAAATAAAAGAAACGAAAAGAAACTTTAGCTAAAGTTAAAATCATTGTTTGATTCATGAATTTGATCATCGACGCAAGGATCTCTTTGGTACCTTTAATAAATTAGTTCTAGTTGTTAATTCAATGCATAGCAACCAATCTCTCATTACATGTTCGGTAATCAAGAGGCACATATAAGTTTATTCACAACCAAAGTATCAAAACATATTCTTTAGTTTGCAAAGTAAACATCCTATATACATATATAATCACTTTACAATCAAATTATCCTATGAACATGCCACAAGTAACCAAGATCAAAACATTAAAAGTCTACCAAAACAAGAGGCGGTAGGTGTGAGCTTCTCACCGATCTGATCGACACGTTCCTCAAATCCAAAATCTACAAGAAAGTAGAAATACGAGTAAGTATATAAAATACTTAGTGTAGTAACCCATTTTGCCCGGGCCCATACAGAGTCCAAAAATAGAAAATAAATAATAAAAATAAGAAAAAATAAAATACCAAGTGTCCATTAAATACAGTCCATTTACATTTACAGGCCCAAATATTACCTCAGACCCGTTTCTACCCAAATAGCCTACCCGAATACACCTAGGCCCAATACACAAAAATAGACCTAAGACCCAATGCCCTAACTACCCAGACCCAAAATAATCGTGGCCCAAAAGGGCCCAATGTTTAAACAAACAGCAGTGGCCTAGGGTTTCTGAAACCCTAAGTGCCGCAGGAGCAGTATCCCAATCGTCGCGCCGCAATGGCAGGCCAACAGTCGCGCCGCAAGTTTCGCCCCAGCCTCGCGCCGAATCAGATCCTCGCACCCCATCAGCTCTCGGCCACGCAGCCATCAATGCGCACGAGCCCCTCCTCAGCCATCACTAGAATCTCCGCTCCTGCACAGAAAAGGAAAGAGCAACGAGCAAATAAGGCAAAGATAATATATCTCTTTTTTTCATTTTTTTCTTTCGGGTTATAAAAACCCATCGAAAACCTGTAACAAGGGACACGAAAAAAGAATACGAAAAGATTCACACAAAAATTCAGAGAAATAAAAGACAGAAATTTCACAGAAGTGATTCTTCGATATTTTTATTCTGTTTTATTTTTTTATACAGTTGCGCATAGAAAAAAAAAATTAAAAGAAAAAATAATAAAAAGGGTAGGGTTTACCTTTTCGGCGGCACACGAAAGACTTGAGGTTCGGCCTCCGCCACCATTCGCATGTGGCTCGTGGGCGCGTGGCCTAAGTTGAGAGCCAAAACCTGAAACAGGGAAGGAATATTTGAGAGAGTTTAAGTTTTTTTTTAAAAAGCAGTTCGAAAATGATTTTTGGGCGGATTTGTTATTTATATAATATTGATGAAAGCGGCGTCGTTTTGTTTAATTAATAAACACTAAAACAGCGTCGTTTTAAAACGAGATCAGCGTTGACCCGAAAATCTGGGGAAGATCCGCGCGTTTTATAAAAAAGGGAAATTTATTGTTTTAGTCCCTCCGAAATTTCATTGGTTTTAATTTCGTCCAAAATAGTTTTTTTTATTTTTAAATTAGCCCTAAAAACTTGTTTTTCTGTTTCAATTTAACCCTGATTTTTTTATATATATTAATTTATTAATATTATAAAATTCATATATAATTATTATTATTTATTATTTTATTTTGTTTAATTATTATATATTATTTTAGTATATATATATTAGTTATTAAATTATATTTTAAAATTTTGTACATTATTTAAAATTAAATTATATCATATATTATTTTTATATTGTATAATATGTTCTATTTACATTATTATATATATGTTTTTTTTATCCTTATTTAAAATTATTATATATATATTTTATTTATACATCGTTTACCTTGTTCATGTATGTAATATTTATTTATTTATTTATTATTTAATCTTGCATAAAAATTTTCATATTTATTTAGTAATTTTCTTTTCATTTTGATATTTATTGTTATGTATATATTTTATTTGTACATGCAATGCCCTCTTATTTATTTATTATTTTATGATTACTTTAGTGTAATTATTTTAGATGTATTTAATATTGTCTATATGAAATGTTAGTGAATTATAATTGCTTTTAATATTTATGTTCAATAGTTTATAAATGCAATATTGTCACATGGATTATTGTTTAAAATAAAAATTCATTTTTTGCAAAATTACTATATTTTATCTAAAGGTTTTTAAAATAAGGCAATGTTTTGTATTTAGAAATTCGGGAAATAGTGCCCAATCATGCTGGGTTGCGATTTTCCGTTTGGCTAAATAACTAAATATCCTTTTAACGAGTTTTATAAATCATGAGATGATTTTGATTACGAAGGTTTTAAAATATCGTGTCCTATCGTGCTGGATGTGATGTTTATATTCCTTCGGAACAAAGAAATCTCAAATTTTAACTCAAATTGCTCGAAGTTTTTAAGAAATCATATTTTTAAATACTTTTAAATTTTAAACATTTGAACATGATTCTATCGATTAGGTACCAATTTTTGGGCGTTATGAGGGTGCTAACCCTTCCTCATACGTAACCGACTCCCGAATCCGTTTTCTCATTTTTCGTAAGACCAAAATCAAATATTTTACAATAAAACGTTTTACAAGGTGATCCAATCACACCTAAGTAAAAAGGGATTGGTGGCGACTCCCATTTTCGTTTTTAAAAGTCGAACCCGTTTTCTAAAACTTTAAAATGGTTTCGACAGCTTGGCGACTCCACTGGGGACCAATAAGAGAGTCAAGCCGCAAAGTCGATAATTTCATGTCCTATTGTTGCAAATTTGAAATTCTGATTTGAAAAATCATCATCCTTTTTATTGCATGTGATTTTATTTTTTGAAATATCTTTGCATTGCATTTGCATGACCGTTGTGGTCGCACCCTTAAGTGGGAGTGAGAAACTATGCTTTCGTGAGGTTTTCACCTCCGCAGGGGCTAGTGGACTGCTTCCGGGATACATCCGTACCTATGTCTTCGTGAGGTTTTCACCTCCGCATAGCCATAGGGAAATGTATTCCCCTGAACCGAACTCGGTCCGTATGAGCCTATAATGGGTGAGGATCGAGGAATCTGTTGGTTTAGGTACCACAACTCTAGAGCTAAACCACATGTAGAAAACCTAAGGACTTACCTTAGGTAGAACTATGTCAAACCTTAGTGGTCACCCAAATAGGTGTTTGTTTATTTTACTTGCTTTATATTCCATGGTACTAACTTGTTGTGTTTTATTCTTTTGTGCATATCATTTCATACTTTAAGAGGTATCGATTCACGGTCAGTTTCTAAGTTAGAAAGCTGGTTATGGAGAACGAATTCCTTGATAAAGTGGAAGACAAGTCAGTCGTTAGTATATGGTCAGAGCAAAGGCAATTAGAGAAAGAATGGTATGGATTCGTTTAAGCAAGAGGGAAATAGGGCAGCACTAGAATACCTGCCACCTGTGCCTCCTGATGTCGTTCTGATCAAAGCAAAATTGGATGCGAAGAAGATTGTACGACACCCTATGGCAAGGCGTGGTGTTGGAACTAAGGGGCAGAAGGTAACTATACTCACCAATCACTTCAAAGTAAGCGCGGGGAAGTACGGATGGACACTTCTATCATTATAGCGTTTCTTTTTCATATTAAGAAGACCGTATCATTCAAGAAATTGGTGGAGCCATCTAGGATTGAAAGATGGGCTGTTGTGAACTTTTCGGCTCCTCGTTGTGACCCAGACAATATTGCAAGGGATTTGATTCATTGTGGAGAAATGAAAGGAATTTGTATTGATCCTCCATTTGATATATTCAATGAGATGAACCAGAATAGATGTCTTTCACTTGTGGTTAGAGTTGAAAAAATGTTTGAACAGATACAATCTAAACTTCCGGAGCTCATGATTCCTTCTTTGTCCGCACCCTGATAGAAAAAACTCTGATCTTTATTGGCCATGGAAGCAGAAGAGTCTCTCTGAGTATGGCACTAGCTAGGGTGAATGATCAATACTTTTCCGAAGATCGATGCTAAGCTTGGACGATATCTTCATCGCCACCGAAGCCATAATTCTGCGATCGAGTTAAAGTCAAGTCTGAACAAGATCGACGAAATGAAGGGTAAGATTAAAGAGTTAGAAGCAGCATTGCACAGTTGTGAACTTTGGATCGAGCTTCTTGAAACAAGAGAAGGGCGCTGGAAGGAAGAGCTTCACCATTCTCAAGATCAAGTTAGAAGTCGAGATTACCTCATGGGTGAAGCAATAGTTTAGATTTGAGAGGTAGATGATCATCTACAGACTTTAGCATCACAGGCTGATACATTGAGCATGAAGTATGAGCTACAGTCTGATCGTAGTCAAGAGCTAGCTTCCTTACTTGGGAAAATTAAGACCTTATGACATAGGGCGAAAGCATACTTGTAGTCCGTTTTATGTAAAGGATTTTGTTTTCTAATAAAGTTTTCTAAAATGAAGTTGAATCAGAATCGATATCTCTTTGCATTCATGCATTTGCATTACATTGCATCATTTGCATTAGACTTTTACAAAAGGACCCTAATTAGGTAAAAATATTCCAGTTAACCTGGAAAACATGGAACAAAGGTTGGAGAGAATAGAACAAATGCAAATACAGATGCAGGGGCAATTGACCAAGATCCAACAAGAGATGCGGGAACAAATGCTGGAATTTTAAAGGAGTATGATTGGCTAGTTAACCCAGTTACTAGCCGGAGGACTTAAAAAAATGAGTGGTCCAATGGTCAACGGTGTGGATGATGAGGAAGACATCGTTTATTCCCCAATAGGTATCCCGACTCAGTCAGACATGTATTCGCATGGGGTACCCGTCATTATTGGGTCCCAATGTCAGACTGATACTTCACCCCTATTGAACTTCCCGGTGGGCTTTAACCCGAGTGATGATCAAGCCAAACCGGTTGTTCTGGTAGAAACAAAGGAAATGGGAGAATAGACCTCAAAGGCCCTGAAGAAGAAGGAAAATAAAGTGAATAGTACTGGTAGGTATAACAAGAGCCATTCAGAGCCAATTACAGTAAATCAGCCAAGGACGGTAACTACCAGCAATCAGGTCTCCCCAAGGCAAAACTCTGAAAAACTCCAATTTACGCTAATACCAATGACGTATAAGGAGCTATATCAAAGTTTATTTGACGCACATATGGTGTCTCCATTTTATCTGAAGCCGTTACAGCCCCCATATCCTAAATGGTATGACTCGAACACTCAATGCGACTATCATGCGGGAATAACGGGTCACTCAATTAAAAACTGTACTACGTTTAAAAAGTTGGTCGAAAGGTTCATTAAAATGGGAATTGTGAAGTTCGACGATTCATCAAAACCTGATCACTTTGACGAGGCAATAAATGTGATAATTGAAGGAGGAGACAAGAAAGTTGCGATCCCTTGAAGAAATTGAAAGCGAAGAGGGAATTGGGGAACAATGTTTCCAAACCCTTGTATACTCGGGAGTGTCTTGAATAATGGGATTGTGGAAGAGATCTCTATATTTTTAGAGCTGATCTATAGTAATGTGCAAAACATGCTTGTTGCCTTAAGCCTAGAGGCAATAAGAACTCTTTTGTGAAATAGGCTTGTGTCCGAAACTTTATTTCAATAAAATGCATTTTTTAAGCAAATATTCTTTTATTCTTTCCATTTCATATTGTACATTATTTTGTTTTACAATATTATTTCATTATAACCATGTCATACAAATAATCATTATTTGAATCATTTATTCTTTTGAAATCTTCTTTCGACCCTACACTAGGTCTCCAGATATCAACGACATGAGTGACGTTGTTACTGACTCCCTTTTTGAATGAGATATGGGTCTAGGGGACCTAAGGACTTTGAAGATGACAGAAATTGTAACATACCTTCTGATTTGTTAAGAATGGTCCAACAAGATGAAAAACAGACCTTATTCAACAAAAGGGTCAACGGATATTATGAGCCTAGGAAAGGGGTGAAGATCGAAGCCCAGTTCACCATAGAAATAATGAGAGACATTATTGAGTTATTTTCAAGAATTCAAAGATGTTTTGTATGATCATATCAGAATATGCCTGGATTAATAAGACGCGGGCTAAACAAGAGGATCGGGCACTGTTGGTTTATCATGGAAGGGGATTGCATCAGTCATACCGCAAATACTGAATTGGAGAAGACGAGATTTATGTGACTCTTCTATTTTCTTCACAGAATTTTCTATATGTGGAGCATGGATATTATGGGACCAATCTTGTCAAACGCTTCTAGTCGACATCGATTCACCGTCATGGTCATCGTTTACTTCACTAAGAGAGTGGAAGTAGTTTCATATGCTAATGTTACAAGGTCGAAGTCATTAATTCAAAAAAAAGGATCAGATGCCAGCAAAGAATGCCATAAAGGATCACGTTTAATAATACGTAACTGTACAAAGTCAAAGTTTACAGTTTGTCCAAAGATCAGGCAGCATATCACAGTGCAGCAAAGGTTGCCAAACAAAAAAGAAAAAACAACAAAAAATAGGAAAGGTGACTAAGACTTGTAAAGATTGGCATAAGACGCTACCATTTACTCTATATGCTTATCAAACGTCGACCAGGACTTTCGCTGGGGCAACACTTTTCCCATTGGTTTATGAAGTGGTTTTGCCCATGAAAATTGAGATTCCTTTGCTCCAAGCTTCGATTGAGTCAGGAATTGGATGAAGAAGAACGTCTCCAGTGAACTTGGATGAAGAAAAGGGTTTGAAAGTATTCATCATGGTCAAATGTACTAAAATTGATGATTTATGACAGAAATGGTCCACCCAAAGAAATTTCATGATGGGCACCTGATATTGAAAATTTCAGAAGAAAGCAGATATCAAATTGAGAAGGACTTTATGTTGTAAAAAAGGCCTTTTCTGGAGGAGCATTGATATTGACTGAGATGGATGCTAAAGACTCATCGAATTCGGTGAATTCAGGGTCAATCAAGAAGGATTTTACCTGAAAGAGGAAAGACTAAGGTGAAAACCTGCAAAGGGCGCCTTGAGTTCAAATTTTCGCCTCGAAAAAAAAAAGAAGAAAAAAAGAAAGAAAGAAAAAGGAGAGGCCAAGGCGAAAACCCACAAAGGGCGCTTTGAGACCATAGGGGATTTGAGTTGAAAACCCGAAAAGGGCAGCTCAAATTTTGACCAAAAAGTGGGGCATAAAGTAGTCTTGCTACGTCTGAATTAACAATGAGAAAGTATGTTATGTCTTGGGGCATTGACAAAGTACTCCGGATCCCCTAAACACATATTGAGTTTAAAATGGTCCTCAAGAAGTTTGAACAGAGAAGCTCGGGCTGCGATATCTGGGGCACCTAGCTTCTATTTTACCCATTTTTGAATTTGTTATCTTTGATTGCTTTATTCTTTTTGAGATACACCCAAGTCAATTTTCTTTTATTGACTGGGTAATCTTTGATTAAATTATTTTTTTGAGCAATGCTCCTGATTAATTTCTTTCTCGTCCATTTTTGTGACCTTTTTCAAGCATTTTATATTGAAATAACGATTAATGGAAAAATAACACTTTTATAAAAGGAGTTTCGCATATTACTCTGAAAACTTCTAAATAATATGAGGAATCTGAAACATGACTATTGCTCAGAACTCACCAAGCCTAAGGGTTGGAAACATTGAAAAATGATTATTTCTTCGGATTCTTATTGGATAGGACAATTTCGTTGGTGATACTATATCGGTAAGTGACGAATAAGGCCAATTCATGTGTAAAAAGGATCATTGTCGGGATACCCTGCATTCATGTAAATTTCAGACACATACATTTGGTTATTACACCCAGGGAATGGTGTAATAGATCAAATTGATTGAAAGTGATACAAGTTCTGTGCCTCTGAGTGGTAACAGAAGGATGGAAGAAACCAAATGTTATTTCTTTAAGTTTGCAGTGGGAGGTACCAACTTCATGTCCCAAGGTTCAAGTGGAGAGGACTCAGAAATTACATTGGGGCAACCTTGTTGAGCAGAACATGATTGATGAACAAAAATGAAGAACAGATGAGTAGTAACACCTAGAGTAGGAATCATACTCATAACATTTTTACATCATAAAAAATCTCATTAGGAGCATTTGATTCATTCCAATCATTGCATCCTAATCCTTTAAAAGGAATCATTTTCATGACATGTTACATTCGTGTCACTCATAATACATGTAGCTAGAAGCATTTGATTCATTCTGATCATAGCATCTTAGTCATGTGATATAAACATATGGAATCGAGTCCACAGGACATGTCCCTCAGTGGACGGTGTAGCAATATCGGTGAATTTGCAGATCTCATCTTCCTGAAGTTGTAGGAAGCAAATCAAAAAGAATTTCAGCCCTATCTCCCTGAAGTTGTAGTGGAGTGGACTGAAGACAGAAGATCTTATCTTCCTGAAGTTGTAGGAAGCAGATCAAAAGAAGATTTTAGTCCTATCTCCCTGAAGTTGTAGTGGAGTGGACTGAAGACAGAAGATCTTATCTTCCTGAAGTTGTAGGAAGCAGATCAAAAGAAGATTTCAGCCATATCTCCCTGAAGTTGTAGTGGAGTGGACTGAAGATAGAAGATCTTATCTTCCTGAAGTTGTAGGAAGCAAATCAAAAGAAGATTTTAGTCCTATCTCCCTGGAGTTGTAGTGGAGTGGACTGAAGACAGAAGATCTTATCTTCCTGAAGTTGTAGGAAGCAGATCAAAAGAAGATTTTAGTCTTATCTCCCTGAAGTTGTAGTGGAGTGCACTGAAGACAGAAGATCTTATCTTCCTGAAGTTGTAGGAAGCAGATCAAAAACACTTTTCAGCCCTATCTCCCTGAAGTTGTAGTGGAGTGGACTGAAGACAGAAAATCTCATCTTCCTGAAGTTGCAGGAAGCAGATCAAACACATTTTTAGCCTTATCTCCCTGAAGTTAAAGGGAGTAGATTAATAGATCTGGCAATCCCTGAAGTTGTAGGAAGCAGATTAAAATAGCAGATTTGGCATTCCTGAAGTTGCAGGAAGTAGATCGAAGACATCAGTCTGACATTCCTGAGGTTGCAGGGAGCAGATTGAAAATAGCAGATTTGGCAATTCCTGAAGTTGCAGAAAGCAGATCAAAGTGGAGCAGATTGAAGCTATCAGACTTATTGAAAAGAAGTTCCAATATCATTGAAGTTGTAGAAGACGAGGGCCAAGAGGTCAAGATTCGGCAAGACCGGGCAAAATTGGTCCTCTTATAGTCTTTGCTCTATTTTCGTTACATGACAATGAGCAAAGAGGGGCAGCTGTAGTAACCCATTTTGCCCGGGCCCATACAGAGTCCAAAAACAGAAAATAAATAATAAAAATAAGAAAAAATAAAATACCAAGTGTCCATTAAATACAGTACATTTACATTTACAGGCCCAAATATTACCTCAGTCTCGTTTCTACCCAAATAGCCTACCCGAATACACCCAGGCCCAATACACAAAAATAGACCTAAGACTCAATACCCTAACTACCCAGACCCAAAATAATCGTGGCCCAAAAGGGCCCAATGTTTAAACAAACAGCAGTGGCCTAGGGTTTCTGAAACCCTAAGCGCCGCAGGAGCAGTATCCCAATCGTCGCGCCGCAATGGCAGGCCAACAGTCGCGCCACAAGTTTCGCCCCAGCCTCGCGCCGAATCAGATCCTCGCACCCCATCAGCTCTTGGCCACACCGCCATCAACGCGCACGAGCCCCGCCTCAGCCATCACCAGAATCTCCGCTCCTGCACAGAAAAGGAAAGAGCAACGAGCAAATAAGGCAAAGATAATATATCTCTTTTTTTCATTTTTTTCTTTCGGGTTATAAAAACCCATCAAAAACCTGTAACAAGGGACACGAAAAAAGAATACGAAAAGATTCACACAAAAATTCAGAGAAATAAAAGACAGAAATTTCACAGAGGTGATTCTTCGATATTTTTATTTTGTTTTATTTTTTTATACATTTGCGCATAGAAAATTTTTTTTAAAAGAAAAAAATAATAAAAAGTGTAGGGTTTACCTTTCGACGGCACGAAAGACTTGAGGTTCGGCCTCCGGCCACCATTCGCGGTGGCACGTGGAGCGCGTGGCCTAAGTTCGGTAGCCAAAACCCAGAACAGGGGAAGGAATATTTCAGAGAGTTTTTAAGTTTTTTTTAAAAAAACAGTTCGAAAATGATTTTTTGGGCCAGATTTGTTATTTATATAATATTGATGAAACGACATCGTTTTTGTTTAATTAATAAACACTAAAACGGCGTCGTTTAAAAACCAGATCCGCGCGTTGACCCAAAAATCCGGGGAAGATCCGCGCGTTTTATAAAAAAGGGAAATTTATTGTTTTAGTCCCTCCGAAATTTCATTGGTTTTAATTTCGTCCAAAATAGTTTTTTTTTATTTTTAAATTAGCCCTAAAAACTTGTTTCTGTTTCAATTTAACCCCTAATTTTTTTATATATATTAATTTATTAATATTATAAAATTCATATATAATTATTATTATTTATTATTTTAATTTGTTTAATTATTATATATTATTTTAGTATATATATATATTAGTTATTAAATTATATTTTAAAATTTTGTACATTATTTAAAATTAAATTATATCATATATTATTTTTATATTGTATAATATGTTCTATTTACATTATTATATATATGTTTTTTTTATCCTTATTTAAAATTATTATATATATATTTTATTTATACATCGTTTACCTTGTTCATGTATGTAATATTTATTTATTTATTTATTATTTAATCTTGCATAAAAATTTTATATTTATTTAGTAATTTTCTTTTCATTTTGATATTTATTGTTATGTATATATTTTATTTGTACATGCAATGCCCTCTTATTTATTTATTATTTTATGATTACTTTAGTGTAATTATTTTAGATGTATTTAATATTGTCTATATGAAATGTTAGTGAATTATAATTGCTTTTAATATTTATGTTCAATAGTTTATAAATGCAATATTGTCACATGGATTATTGTTTAAAATAAAAATTTATTTTTTGCAAAATTACTATATTTTATCTAAAGGTTTTTAAAATAAGGCAATGTTTTGTATTTAGAAATTCGAGAAATAGTGCCTAATCGTGCTGGGTTGCGATTTTCTGTTTGGCTAAATAACTAAATATCCTTTTAACGAGTTTTATAAATCATGAGATGATTTTGATTACGAAGGTTTTAAAATATCGTGTCCTATCGTGCTGGATGTGATGTTTATATTCCTTCGGAACAAAGAAATCTCAAATTTTAACTCAAATTGCTCGAAGTTTTTAAGAAATCATATTTTTAAATACTTTTAAATTTTAAACATTTGGACATGATTCTATCGATTAGGTACCAATTTTTGGGCGTTATGAGGGTGCTAACCCTTCCTCATACGTAATCGACTCCCGAATCTATTTCCTCGTTTTTCGTAAGACCAAAATCAAATGTTTTACAATAAAACTTTACAAGGTGATCCAATCACACCTAAGTAAAAAGGGATTGGTGGCGACTCCCATTTTCGTTTTTAAAAGTCGACCCCGTTTTCTAAAACTTTAAAATGGTTTCGACACTTAGTAAGTTGATGATGTTGGCTAAGATTTGAATAGAATTATGTATATGTTTAGGTAATGGCATGGCTTGGTAATAAATGTTGGTTATGTTGGTAAATGTTTATGTTTGATATGATTGACTTGAATGGTATGAAATGGCTAAAGGCATTGGTAAATAAGGTATGCTTTGCTTGTTAAAATAGGTACTTATATTTTAGGTCACTTGTTGAACTTTGCTTATTGAATGTCTAGTTAAAGAAATGATGGTTGTATATGTATGTTTGGGTTGAGTGTCTTGACATGAATGGTGATGAATGCTTGTTGTTTAATGTTTGAATTGTGGTGCCAAACGTGGCATTTGGTTAGGCACTTAGGTTGAATGAATTATGTTTAGTTTTGGTATATTTTGGTGTCTTGAAACAGATTGATCAAGAGTCTATTGCATTGACATGAGGTTTAAGGGATTTTGGGTCATTTTTGTTTATTGTAGAAGGCATTATAGGCACACACAGTGTGTGACATGGTCTGCCACATGGCCATGTGCCATACAAAGGTGCAGGACACGGCTGTGTGGCCTGTTTAATTTAGGTGCAGGACAATTCACACGATCACAGTTTGTTACACGACCTAGCAACACGGCTGTGTGACCCTAGATCACACGGCACACAAGTTGTTACACGGTTTGAAGACACAATTGTGCTACACCACCACGCAGCCTCAACCTGGCCACACGGTCGTGTGACCCCTGTTTTGTATTTTTACCACGTTTTTCTAAAATGTTTCAAATTAGTCTCTCTTTTGTTCTGAACTCTTTTAGAACTTTCATAAGATCGATTTAACCCCGATAATGTATGAATATTATGTTTTTTTATTACATGCTTGATGAATAATTATCATTTTTTAAAAAAAATTGAACTATTATAGTTTGTTTCCGTTCAATTTTGTATGATAACATCCCGTAATCCTAATCTGATGACAGAGACGGGTAAGAAATGTTACATTTAGTGATATCATTTTTGTTATGCATACATTTTTAAATGATGAACTGAACTGTTTTGAGGCTTTTGCTCACAAAATTGCTAATTGACAATGTGCTTTAATTGTACCTAATTCAAAGGATTAAAAACTTTAAAAGTTACAGAAAATAATTGGAACAAGAAATTGTATTAATTAAATTAATAAACCGGCTACTTCAATATAAAAGTTAAAATTAGCAGGGGCATAGTGGATGGTAACGTTTTACTTCAGAATACCTACACGTATTCCACATATTAATTAAGCTATCATTGGGGAAAAAAAATTGTTACCCCAAAGGATGCATGGTTCATGCAAGTTGTGTGTGCAACTTGCATTTCTTATTCTTCCTATCTATTAACATTCAAGAATTATTTATTAAAAGATATAATGATTATTTGATAATTATTTTATTTTATTTTTATTAAAAAAATCTATAAGGAGTTTTTTTCTTAAGTTATTATAGTCCCTATTCCACTAAATTAAACACATGAATGCTATTACAATATTTATCTATTTCATCCAACTAAATTATTGGTATAATTATTCTATTCAACTACAACTCTATTCCATTTTAGTGAACTAAACGTGGTGTAAGTTTATTATAAAAAAAAGGTTTAACTCACAAATTAGTACCTAAATTATACATTATTTTCCAAATTGCTACTTATACTTTTTTTTTTGTGTCAAAAGTGGTAATCAAACTATTTTGTTTTTACTCATTTTACATCAAAATATTATATCTATTAAAAAATTTCAACCAATAATAGATTGCCACCTCATAAACTTTTTAAATAATTTTTTAATTCCTTTTTTCTTTTACATTTTTTTCAATTTATTTATTTATTTATTTTTCTCTCTTTTCCCCTTCTTCCATTATATTGATTGGCACTACTAGCAATGCTAAATTTTTGCCTTGACGAGGTTAAGATGTTGGCTTCTGTTTTCGAACTTCACTACCTATGTGCTCACCTAACATGATTGGGAAAGTTCTTTCATCGAACAAAATCAATGTTTTCAAAACTGAATCGAATAACCGGTTGGACTGGGAATCGGCCGGGGTACTGGTTCATAGATAAGGATTGAATCAATCAACCTACAAAACGTTACAAACCGATTAAACCGAGCTAAAAAGTTGGTTGAACCAATTTTACCTTTTTTTATTTTTACTTTTTATAGATTTTTTAATAATTTATTTGATCAAGCTAAGTGTATGCAAAAGTCATGCCAAGCCGACTAGACCAGTCGAACTGGTCGATTTCGATTTTGTTGGGTCAGTTTATTCAATTGCGGTTTTAGGTTGGTTGCAAAGGTCGAGCAAAACAATTTAGTCAGATCGTTTTTAGTTTTGATAAACCAAAATCGAGTTAATCGACCTTAAAATATCTATTATTTTAATATATTTTAAATATTTAAATCCAACAAATATTCAAATATATTACCCAAATAAATTCTCACCCAAATATATTATCTAAACCCAAACCCAACTAAAAATTAAACCCAATACTAAAAAAACATAGTAATGTCGATTAGCCGACCAAACCGACCATCAAAAGTCAATTCGATTTATTCAGTTTTATTCATAAATTCACTTGGTTTCAGTTTCTAGAAAATATGAAGTCGATTTTTTTTGTTTTTTTGAATCAAATCAATTGATTGCTCATCCTTAGATCAAATTGAACGAACTAGTTAAATTAAAAACTAATGCTCTGACCAATTTGACATTGATCCAATTTTGAAAACCTTGATCAAACCATGAAGATCACAATGCTCGTACTTGTAGAAAATGCCCAAGATGAGAAGAAGAAATAAAAAGTATAAAGTAATATATCTATCTACATATATAAATATAACTTTTTGTCTTTTTTGTCACATGATAATTTTTAATTGTTCATCTTTGTTTTATGTAGACTTAATGGTTTTACTAACAGTTAAATCAACAAATGTACCAACTTGGAAAAAAAAAAGTAGTTTAGGTATCAGTTGTGCCCTCAAAAAAATTAGGGACCAAAATGGGGAAAAGGACATAGTTTAGATACCCATTTATAGATTAAGCCCTTTGTTTAAAATAGATCTAACGATGTGGCTAATGATTGAACTAATAAATATATCAACTTGAGGAAAAAGTAGTTTAAATACGTACCATGGATGACTAAAAAAAAATTTAGATATCAAACTAAAAAAATAATATAATTTAGATACCAATTTATAAATTAAATCTTATATTAACAAATAAAATTAATAATTACAAAAGTATTGAATAGCAACACTATAATTAATTTGAATAAAATCTTACACATTCACTACTATTCTTTTAAAAATAGTGAAGCTTGACATTAATCAATAATCTATATTCTTTCTATCCGAACGGAATAGCGGCAAGCAATAACCAATGTTTTTTTTTTTTTTTTTTATAATTTTTAAAATTAATTATTTTAATATTTTTATTATATTATATATTAATTATTTTTACCAGATTTTTTATTGAAGTAAACTTTTTTATTAATATTATTTATAAAATTCTTTGAACTTTTTATTTCATTGAAGTTCTTATGGAAGTAAATTTCTTGTAATTGGTATTTTTATTAATTTTTGGGTGTATTTGCAACTTTGTTTGGAGGCAATGTTTTCAATTTTTTTAAATAAATTTATTTGCTTGAATAAAAATAATGAAGAAATTTGAATTTTGTAAAAGCTTTTAAGAGAAGATTTGAATAATTTAAATTCCTTATTTGAATTTACCTAAAGAATGTTTTTCAAAGTTTTTTCATAATCTTATTTCAATTTAACATACATATGCTCTCACTATAAAATAAAAATATGAACTTTAAAATGTTAGTAGTTTGTATTGGAAACAAGCATAGAAATACTGGTGAGGAGACAAAACAATATGCTTGTAAAAAAAAAATAGAATGTCGGTAATGACAATATATCGCAAAGAAAATAGAAATAAAAAAAAGAACACACAGATTTTTACGTGGAAACCCTTTCGGGAAAAAACCACGGGGAGAGGAGAAGAAAATTCACTATGTCGAATTTGAATAATTACAAGAGGAATAGACTATGTCTATTTATAGGCTTGTAAAACCATATTCTAAAGGAGTGCAGTAAGATTGAAACACCTTATTCTAATCAATATCAAATAGATGGAGTTTAATAAGGTTTAAAAACTTATTCTAAAATAAAATAAAAGAAGTGTAGTTCTATATGGATTTTACTTTTATTTTATTTTACCACTGTATTTTATTTAAATAAGGATTCGGGTCACTTAATTCTAACAATCTCCACCTTGACACGAATTCTCAATGAACAAGTTCTTCATCGCGAACTCTCAACGAACAAGTTCTACACCTCTTCCATAAAACCCCTTAAGGGTTTAACTTCAACAATGAACACCAACCAAGTCTAAGCAATGCTCAAACTTTGTTATAGGAAGTGACTTAGTCATCATATCTGCAGGATTTTCATGAGTACTAATTTTACTCACAAAAATATCGCCACGAGCAATAATATCACGAACAAAATGATACCGAACATTAATGTGTTTTGTTCTCTCATGAAACATTTGATCTTTTGTAAGGAAGATGACACTCTGATTGTCATAAAATACTGTACTGATTTGAAGGTCTTCATTAAGTTCACTAAAGAGTCCCTTCAACCAAATAGCTTCTTTACAAGCCTCAGTAATCGTCATGTACTCAGCTTTAGTGGTAGACAAAGCGACTGTAGTTTGCAAAGTGGCTTTCCAACTGATTGCATAACCTTCGATTGTAAAGACATAACCTGTGAGAGATCTTCTTCTATCAAGGTCTCCAGCAAAAATAGCATCAACATACCCAATGACTCCATCTCTAGTTCTTCCAAATCGTAAGCAAACATCGTGAGTACCTCGTAAGTATCTTAAAATCCATCGAATCGCTTTCCAATGTTCTTTAAGGGATTCGCCATGTATCTCGCTAATCGCACTAATCGCATATGATAAATCTAAACGTGAACAAACCATAGCATACATGAGAGATCCCATCGCACTAGAGTATGGAACATGTGACATGTACTCAATCTCATAATCTGATTATGGAGAAAAAGCCAATGAAAGTCTGAAATGGGCTGCTAAAGGAGTACTAATAGGCTTAGCACTCTGCATATTGAACCTGCAAAGAACTTTCTCAATGTACCCCTTCTGACTTAGGTACAATTTGCTTGCTTTTCTATCTCTGAGAATCTCCATACCAAGTATCTTCTTTATTGGTCCCAAATCTTTCATCTCAAATTCTTCACTTAGTTAGGCTTTGACCTTTCTTATCTCTCATTTATCTTTCGCTGCTATCAACATGTCATCAACATAAAGGAGTAGATACACAAAAGAACCATCACTGTTTTTCTTAAAGTAAACACAACTGTCAAAACTACTTCTTTTGAAATCATGAGAAGTCATAAAGGAATCAAACCTCTTGTACCACTGCCTTGGTGACTGTTTCAAACCGTAAAGGGACTTTTTCAGCAAGTAAACATAGTCCTATTTTTCTGAGACTGTAAAACCCTCTGGTTGTTGCATGTAAATATCCTCCTCAAGTTCTCTATGCAAAAATGCAGTTTTTACATCTAACTGCTCAAGCTCTAAATCATGCATGGCCACAATACTAAGCAAAGCTCGAATCGAACTATGTTTCACAACTGGGGAGAACACATCTATGAAGTCCACTCCTGGAATTTGACTGTAACCCTTTGCAACAAGCCTTGCTTTATATATGGGTTCTTCAACTCCTGGAGTCCCTTCTTTCTTTATAAACACCCATTTACAACGAACAACCTTTTTACCTTTAGGAAGTTTCACAAGATCCCATGTTTTGTTTTTGTGGAGTGATTCCATCTCCTCTTGCATAGCAAACATCCACTTTTCTGAGTCTTCACAGCTAACTGTCTCAGAATAATTAGATGGCTCTTAGTTTGCATCTATATCTTCAGCAACATTTAAAGCATAAGCAACTAGATCAGCCTCAACATACTTCTTTGGAGGTTTAATTTCTCTTCTAGTTCTATTTTTGGCGATAGAGCATTATGGTGAAGGAGCAACTCTATTCTGAATTTTTATACTAGCTTGAGGAGTCGGCTCTGTTGTAGATTCTAGATTAATCTGATGCTCCAACTACTTTTGATTTTCTTTATTGGAAGAGTCTTTAAGAGATAATTTAGGTAGCATAGCAGTTTCATCAAAAACAACATCTCTGCTAATCACAACTTTTCTATTTTCAAGACACCATAACTTATACCCTTTTACACCAGCTTTATAACCGAGAAAAACACATTTAATGGATCTCGATTCCAATTTTCCATTATCAACATGTGCATACGCAGGACACCCAAAGATCTTTAAATCAGAATAGTCAGTAGGATTACCAGACCATACCTCTTGTGGAGTCTTTTTCTCAATGGCAATGGATGGAGATCGGTTGATCAAAAAACATGCAGTAGAGGCTGCTTCAGCCCAAAACAACTTTGGTAAATTGACATTTGACAACATACATCGAACCTTCTCCATGATCGTTTTGTTCATTCATTCTGTAACACCGTTTTGCTGTGGAGTATTACGAACTATCAAGTGTCTCACGATCCCTTCTGACTTGCAAAGTTTATTAAACTCATCAGAACAGAATTCTAAGCCATTGTTTGTGCGAAGGTATTTTATTTGTTTTCCTGTCTGTTTTTCAATCATAGTTTTCCAAGACTTAAATGCGAAAAGCACATCATTTTTCTGCTTCAGGAAGAACGCCCAAACTTTTTTGGAAAAATCATTAATAAAAGTTAGCATATAATTAGCTCCACCTCTCGAAGGCACCCTAGATGGGCCCCATAGATCAGAATGAATATACTCCAACGTTCCCTTCGTGTTATGGATTCCTCTGATGAATCGAACTCTCTTTTGCTTCCCAAAAGCGCAGTGCTCACAAAACTTTAGTTTGCAAATTCCTTGCCCATCAAGAAGTCCTCTTTTGCTCAATTCTGCCATGCCATTCTCACTCATATGCCCTCGGCGTATATGCCAAAGTTTAGTAATATCATCATCTGACAAGGAAGAGGAAGCGATAGCTGCATCACCAGTAACAGTAGAACCCTGCAAAACATATAACTTGGCAGTCTTTCTCTGCCCTTTCATCACAACAAGGGAACCTTTGGAAATCTTCAAAACCCCACTTTCAGCTGTGTATTTGTACCCTTTTGAATCAAGAGTACTCAACGAAATTAAATTTCTCTTCAATTCTGAAACATGCCGTATGTCACTAAATGTTCTGACAACTCCGTCAAACATCTTAACTTTAATTGTTCCAACACCTGTAATTTTACATGAAGCATTATTTCTCATCAAAACAACACCTTCAGACACTGTTTCGTAAGTCGTAAACCAATCTAGATTGGGACTCATGTGGAAGGTGCAGCCCGAATCAAGGATCCACTCATCGCTCACTTTAGAATTGTCGACAGAAGCGACTAGAAGTTCATCATCGCTATAGTCTTCTACAACATCAGCTTCACCAGAATTTTCTGGTTAATTTCCCTTTTGATTCACAACCTCCCTTTTAATCTAATTCTGTAGCTTATAGCACTCAGATTTAATCTGCCCTTTTTTCTTGTAGAAGTTACAAGTTTTACCTCTGTTTGAAGACTTCGATCTACCCTTAGATTTATAGCGAGGATTTTGTTCCTGTGTCCTTCCACGATCATCATCATCATTCCGATCTTGTCTCTCACGAACAATGAGACCCTCTCCCTGAGAGTCAGTTTTAACCACAAGATGCTTCATCTTATCATACGAGGTCAAAGAATCATAAACCTCATCAACTGTGAGAGACTCGCGGCTATATAAAATTGTGTCTCTAAAGGTTGAATAAGACGGGGGCAACGAACAAAGTAGAATCAATCCTAGATCTTCCTTATCATACTGAACCTCTATGGCCTCCAAGTTTGAGAGAATTTCTTTAAACACTGTTAAGTGTTCGTGCACAGACGCACCTTTCTCCAAACGGTGAGCACAAAGACGATGCTTCATATGCAGCTTACTGGTTAGAGTTTTTGACATACATATTTGTTTCAGCCTCTTCCATAATGCAGCGGCGATCTTCTCCTTCATCACATCCTGTAAAATTTCGTTAGACAAATGCAAATGTAATTGTGTTAATGCCTTTTGATCCTTACGCTTCTTCTCTTCATCCGTTAATGTCGAAGGCATTTTATCTATCCCTAGCAGGGCATCCTCTAGACCTCTCTGTGCAAGAACTGCTTGCATCTTAATTTTCCACAACACAAATCTGGTGTTGCGATCCAACAGCGAAATTTCATACTTCAAAGACGCCATTATCGTGATCGAGATGAATAACTCGGAAGCTCTGATACCAATTTCTAAAAAAAATAAAATGTCGGTATTGACAATATATCGCAAAGAAAAGAGAAATAAAAATAAAGAACACACAGATTTTTACATGGAAACCCTTTCGGGAAAAAACCACAGGCAGAGGAGAAGAAAATTCACTATGTCGAATTTGAATAATTACAAGAGGAATAGACTATGTCTATTTATAGGCTTCTAAAACCATATTCTAATAGGAGTTTAGTAAGATTGAAACACCTTATTCTAATCAATATCAAATAGATGGAGTTTAATAAGGTTTAAAAAAATCTTATTCTAAAATAAAATAAAAGAAGTGTAGTCCTATATGGATTTTACTTTTATTTTATTTTACCACTGTATTTTATTTAAATAAGGATTCAGGTCACTTAATTCTAACAATGCTTCTTACGCTTCAATGGGATTCGGACATCTAGACAAACCTGTAACCGCAAGCACTTCTTCGAGCTAAAAGCAAGAGCCTCAGAATCATAGTCTAGAAATGTGCCAAGAAAATTTTCGAATTGCCTGACCAATTGCTTGTTGTAGAATCGAACGGGGATGTCATGAAATTGAACCCAAAATTGAACATAACATAGCAAGACTTGAAGAGGGTCCTCCCCCTTCTCCACAAGTAAGTGGTTGTTAAAAGTCCAAGGGTTGCCCTAAATAACCTAAACAATATCCACTTCAGCATAAAACCAAAAGAGAAATCGTTTCTGACCCAAATTAGAAATAGACATTCCCTTAATCGAGTGCCACAAATTGGGCATGGTAGTTCGCATCGCCTTGAAATGGAAAACACTAGCCGTCAAAAAGCAACCCACCAAATAGAAATCAAACTCAGTCACAAGGTTCAGAGTGCTAGAATCGACCAACCAAGCTACATCCTCATCATCCAGAAGAGTGAGACCAGCAATGTCTTCTTCCATAATCAGACCAGAAACACAAGAATAGACCCAAACTGTAGAAAATCACACAAACATAAACTTCAGACAGATAAAACTGACAACACATGCCAAGAGGCAAACAAAAAACACTATAAACTAAGTTTTAATATAACCAGGATGCCTCCTCTAAAGGCTCTTGGAAAGGATAATTTTCCTGCCTTGTTTTTTCAAAAGTACTAGTATATCGTTAGACTTGACATTACGGATTATTGTTTAGGGGTGCTTCAGGGGGAAGTCTCCTTCTTTGAGATTAATAGTACGAATATTATCCTCATTCCAAAAGTAACAAATTCAAGGCACATGTCACAGTTTTGCCCAATTAGTGTTTGCAATGTAATTTACAAGATTATTTCCACGATGCTCATGAATCATTTTAAGAAGGTATTGAATGTCTATATTGAGGAATCTCATAGTGCTTTTGTTCATGGATGTTTTATCTCTGATAATATCCTTATTGCCTATAAAGTGCTTCACTCGTTTAAGCGGAGGCAGTTAGGGATGGCAAGTTCTTTTGTGCTCAAACTGGATATGAACAACGCTTATGATCGGGTTGAGTGGCATTTTCTGGAGGCTGTTGTGCTTCAGATGGGGTTTTGCTCTGACTGGGTTTCCCTGATCATGCTTGGTGTTCGTACAGTATCTTATTCTATTGTTCTCAAAGATCTAAAGAAGGCATACCCGAAAGAATATTTCCATTATCCTCGATCAATAGATTTGTAGATGGGGCAACAGGTCATAGGTTCCTAAGTTTTATGTATACTTTTTCAAGATACAACCAAATATAGATGGACCCCAAAAACCATGAAAAAACCTTTTTTTGTCACGAAAGATGGAATCGCATTACTATAGAGCGATGACTTTTGGGCTAAAGAATGTAGGAGTAACTTATTAAAGATTAATGAATAAAATTTTGAAAGATTTCATGGGCTCCTTATGAAAGTCTATGACATGTTAGTAAAAATCCATATGAGGAGCAATAACTTTTTATACATGATGGAGCAACATATAGTTATTTAAGAATCTTTATATCGTAATTCTAATATTTGATTGTGTTATAATTTTCCATAGTTTCATGTTAAAATTGTAACACCTCTTACATGGTTTGGAAGCCCCACCGGATAAAAAATGTCATATTAGTCAATGAATTGACCTAATTAATCAAACATTCATCTAATGATTTAACACAACTTATATACAAATAAATAATCTATTCAAGCATTAATGGATCAATACGAATAAAAATCAAGTTTGAATAGGCCTTAGATGGATGATTCAGGCCTTAGGTGATTTCTTTGCTTCAAATCCACCTAAATAAGCATAACTCTTGAAAATAAGAATTCACAAAGGAATTTCCATAAAGGCATCGAAATAAAGCGAAAGCAAACTAATAAAGGTAAAGAAACTTGAATCAAATAAAAAAGCAACAAGAAAATAATAGCACACCAAGTGTTTGAGTAAATGCTCTCAAATATATTCAGTACCTTTGAATTGAATACAATGGATGATTACAAAAGAGGGGGAAGACCTCTATTTATAGCTGAGCTCCCCCAAATGAGATTCTTAAGAGATTTAAACTCTATACAATCTTATCCCTTAGGATTTACAATAATTACCTTGGTAACTCTAGTTTTACTAGAGTGTTTCACTGGGCCACCAAAGCTTTAAATAGATGGGCTGCTCCATGTGTTTCATGAATTGGGCTAGTTCAAGTGGGTCAAATGATCCCCATTTAATCAATTGACCTTCATGGGATGCTCCCTGCGCATTCATCACAGGTTTTGATCTGCGGTCCTTGACATTATCCCCTACCTATTCTCGCAATGTAACATCCTTCGACCGACCCGATCACCGGGTCCGAGCTATAGGATGCCACATTCATTGCCAAAGTAACTACAGTAAAATTTGTTAGAAAAAGACCAATTTGAAAATGATTTTCATGCACAATGAAAAATAAAAAAAATTGAAAACCGACCCGATTTGTGATATTTATAGCAATAAACCTTAATCGAATTCGTCCCTGTGTTTTTGGATAAGCAGATCCTTGATGTTTTCCGGCTTTCAACTAAATGATCTTCTCCACTATTCTCGTACTATGAACTTTTTTGAGTGTGGGCTCGAACCAATTGAATCAAAACACAAAACTAGAAAAAGTTTTCCTTTTGGGGTGAAAACAAAAATTCTCTCTTCTATAATAGAAACCGGTAAATTTGTTATTCTGAAAAATATATTTATAAGTTGAGAATAAATTTTCTCTATTTTACGACAGAATAACAATCTCTCAAAAGTTGTATTAATAGCTCTACTAATGCAATCTATTTATAGGAAGAGAATGTAGAACCCTTGTAGAGTTGTAGAAGTTTATTTTAAATAGAAAAATAACATCCTACTTAGACTAGGAGAGGGGTGAATGACACCCTTGTATTTCTACTAGGGTTGCCGCCCCCTTCATGTTATATGAGGGGTTTTGGGCCTCTCTCACATAGATTCCAATTACGAGTACTTCTTGGCCCTTTTTGACCCAATACTCTGTAATATGATCCAACTTGATTAAGTTTTTCTATTTCCCAAAATAAACTTTAATATGTACATATTAAATAATTTTCTCACACCAATTTTACCTGAGTAAAATTTTGACGATTTTACCCAAAGTAAAATTTTGACGATTTTACCTCAAGTAAAATTTTGAGAAAATCTGTTCAATATGTCACAAATCAATATGTTCACTATGACCGAATGATTTGTTTTCATTTTTGGGCTTCAAAATAGTCCAAAAACATAAACTTATTCTTTCATTATTTTTTAAGTGATTGCATGTTTCCATTTTCATTTTTGGAAACCTACATTTATTTCCAAATGATTCTATTTCTCCATTTCGAAGAAACTATAATCATTCCTGAATGTTTCCCATTTCTCTTTTTCTATTAATTCCGTTCATTTTTATTCAAACATGCAATTCATTTCTGGTTTCAATGAGCTAGGGAAGAGATCGATTGGACATATGTAGTTGAGGCTCAAATGATTTATAATTAAGTTTCGGCTTTTTTCCTATTAATTTTAAACTCATTTAGTCATGAAGTCATTCCACTATAGTATCGTGATTGAACTCTCCTCATCGACATACCATTACGAAAGCAACTACTCACTGCTCGTCCAATGACCTTGTCATAAGTGTGTTACCCTCATAGGATATCCTTGATCTCTTTGGGATAATATTCATTCTCCCAATATGATCCTATTTTATCTCATGGTAACCATTACATATTCCTTTATGAAAAGTCAATCACTATCAAATAGTGATCAAGTCATCCATTACAAAGACGGATGACCTGTGGCCACGTTTACTTTTCATCAACCATGTAATGCCAATGAGAGGATATCATTTACCAATGTTTTGGGCTATAAATTCCACTATTGTGAATGACGCTACATACTACAGAAGTCGTACACCTAATGCACTAGCTTTCAGCTTCTTATCTATTTGAACTCAAGCTTTTATCTACATCAAAGTGTACAAGTCACGTTTACATAGTCCGCCAATCACTCAGGATTTATGTATGCTACATTATGAACATCACAAGTGAATAAATCCACAAACAGATTCAGGATCTATTCTACTTGGGTTCTGTCTGATGTACTGTCAGTCTAGTCAGTCACATCTATGTCTCTATCTTTTGGGAGTCATTCGCTTTGATGCCCAAGACAAGGCTTCTCCCCAATTGGACTTGACAGATGACATATTAGTCTTTTAATCATTTTACTCATTTCTGATTAGACTAAGGACATGTTTAGGTTCATCTATTAATACAAGTCGTCTTTCTGTATTACGATCTAACCACGTAGTATCGCTTAGTATTAGTTAAACATTAGATAACCAGCGAGCAACATTTGCTTCCATTTGGCTTTGCATGCAAAAACCATGTGAGGAAAATGTACAAAGTATTAATGTAATTCATGAATAATTTTATTAGCCAATCTATTCGAAAAAATTACAAGTGTACTTAGATGAAAATGCTAAACTTAGGGCACCAGATCCAACAAAATTATAGTAAAATATTCATATGCATAAATAAGTAAATGCCAAACATATTCATTTATGATTAAACAAACAAAACTGAGTCTTAATCGAGCTTACAAAAGCCTTTTTGTTGACCTGAGCACGAAATATGACCAAATTGAAAAGTTTCAAAGTTTCAGGTCTGACATCGTGACGTCATCTCCTCCACGTTGTGACGTCTCAAAATAGTTTGTCATGTCGTGACCTCAAGGAATTTTCTATCCAATACTCAGCTCTCACAGGATCGTCATCTTTCTTGCTTCTGAATTCCTCCACCTCGCATTTGTGGAGTTTATCAATCGAAGGACAATTAACAGTTACTAGATTAGGACCTTGAGGACAATGACGTACCACATGAGGCACAATCAGGGGAGGACGGTGCATTTGAGGTTGCAGAGCTGAAGAGGTAGCTCTCATGTGTTGAGTGAACCACTAGTTCATCATTTGGAAGAAGACGTCTCTTGCCTCATTCCATAGCCCTTGTGGAATGGACAAACTATGAGCAGCTCCCTATTCGGAAGTAGGAATATTACTTTCAACTTCATCAGACACGATTTGTAACACCCTCAACCCAATCGATTCACCAGACCAAATCTCGGATGTTACAACACAAATACAAACTTATATTTAAATACTCATACATGAGTTTCATAAATTATTACAACTTAATTTAAAATATTCTCTCAACCAAAATTTGAATTGAATAGACATTGGACAATTATCATTATTGTACAAGAATTTCTATTACAAAGACTTCTAGGCGAACCTCAAAACTTAATTACATTATCTTAAAGTGTAAATCTTAAGTAATGCTACCGACTACATTTATGTTACAAACTCACTCTGTATGTATAATAGGCTACCCTGCCATTACTTTGGTGATGCCCTGGCATTGTCCCTCCTAACGTAGACCCAAACCAACTTACTTATAACATAAAGCACAGAGGTAAGTTCATGAGAACTTGGTGAGATAAACACCCATTTACTTGAATCATTCTTGTATTTCGCATCTGGTAATTCAATTGGCCATCCCGTTGTTATTTGTTTCTCTACTTGTCTCTAACGAATACCTTCTCAGAATGTCATTCTTCGTATCATAGGTGTCACCCTTGACTTTGAAATCATGCCTTACTTTCCGCATCTTTAATTTAATACTCACATTCTTCACTCTGCACTTTCGTGATTCCTTAACCATACCCATTCCAGAGGCCCATACAGATAAAATATTGTTATTCTTACATATATAACCTAAGCCATCATTTCTTCAAAATCTATGAATAATTTCGTACATAGATGAAGGATACATTCTTTAATTATACGATTTGATTCTTTCTAGAGAATACCCATTTTCTTCTAATAATTATAGACATATAACCTTCTTCAATTTGTTAGACATAGCCATTACTCAGATTTATTCCTCAAGTATAATTAACCCATACTTCGAATTCACCACATGCTCTAGCGCAGTCCAGTTTTTCTGTTCTTATCTTAATACCATGTAGGATCCACCCCAACAGCTCATGTGGAGCTCACCATAAAGAAAACTCATTAGATTATCTTATCAAAAGTGTAACATGATACGCCATAAGAGCTTTTCCTTTAGAGTTCGTTATACCTATCATTCCTTTAGAGTTCACCATTCATACTATCCCTTCAATGTTTGCCACACATATTATCTCTCCAAAATTCGTCAGGAATACCATTTCTTTTTTTCAGGGTCTGCCACAGAGGTGTTTCCTTCAGATGGTTGCCATAAGGGCCATTCTTTTGTGTGCGCCACGAAGGCGTCCCTTTCATCATTTTCCACATGGGTTTTCCTTTCCTTAGATCGCCACAAAGGTTTCCATTTCATAGACTGCAATAAAGGCTTTCATTTTCTAGATTGCCACAAAGGTTCCATTTTCTGGCGTATTGACGATAGGGATTCGTCTAGACTCACATTCCATGAGGTTTTCCCCTCATCATCTTGGGTCACACAGAGAACTTCATTAGGTAATAACCTTCCTTTAGTTCATTCCATATGATGCCATAGCCCACCATATATGGACTTACACAGTATGGTCTTTCTATATGAAGCCATAGCCCAGCTATGATCTTACACGATATGGTGTCATGGCCATGACCATGGGCTTTTCCTTTCAGAGAATATGTTTAAAGTCCCAATAGACCCCTTTTGACTACACTGCAAGGAACAGACACAAACTCACCTAGTAGACCTTTCATGCATTGACTCTATTTAAGACTTAACGCACACTTTATTTCATATCATCTCATACATTCAAGACATGCATGTACATTTATGCTTCCACTTCAGATAATTTATCACATACTCTATACTAGTCAGATTCGTACCACTACACATACAACTCTCATCTAACGTTCATATATCAACATATTCATCATATCGTCCCTTTTTAGTTTTAGATAACAGTTCATACAATTTTTCATAGAAGTATCTAAAATGAACAACATACAACATACAAGATTCAGCTTAAGGACTCACCTGACACCCACGAACAGTAGTTTGATCTCTAGATCCCAAACATCCAATATGAAAATCCAGCAATCACTAATTTTAAGACATAGGAAGACTGTTAAAACTCATTCATATAACTTTTATCATCATTTTAAACCCGGATAACCTCCGTGCAACACATTATTTCCTCATCTTACTATTTACGCACATAAAACATACTTTTTCTTTCAAAAGTCAACATGCAAGTTCATAATACTTATACAAGATATGAAACAACCTTCTACATGAACTCCGATCCTTAGTTTCAACTTAGCAAGAAAGATCCTCTATTAGCTTCAAAGTAAGTTAGTAATGGTGTTTTCAAATAGAAGGAAAAATATAACTCCCCCTTTTCTTATAAAGCTCACATCAATAAATATATAAAACCCATATTCTCATAGTGGGACTTGACACGTGTAACTAACTTTCAAAGCTGCCCTATTAGTGGCTTACAACTGTGGAGAAACATATACAAGGATCCAAAATCTTTATGTATCCTTGAGTTATCCCTTCGTTCAATCCTAACCATCTCGTTAGAATGTAGCTTGCATAGTAACTAGACCAACCTGCATACCTTACCTTTGGCAATACCCTCATTACCCAAGAATACTCAATACACCTACCAATCCATTCTTCTATACATATCTGCACATTCCGATAACAATCCTTACCTTATACTCTATCATTAACTATGCACTCAAGTTATCCACCAAAAGCATCAATTAGGCGAATAGGATCCTGCCACACAGATTATTCCGGTTTAGTCACCAACTCGAGACTCACCAAAACTGGGTGTTACACGGCTCGATTTGATTCAGTCGACACAGTTTATCTATATAAGACAAAAAAGTCAATTTGGATCAGAAGGTATTACACTATCACAAGTTATTGTGGCATGTATTTCTAAACTCAATACGCGTTACGTTTCAGTCATAGAATTGACTAAACTGTAGCTATGATACCACTAAATGTAACACCTCTCACCCAACCCGATCGCCGGGTCCGAACTACAGCATGCTACATTTGTTGTCGAAGAAACTACAATCAAATTATAGTAAAATATTCACATGCATAAATAATTAAATGCAAAACAGATTCATTTATGATTAAAAAACAAAATTGAGTCTTAATCGAGCTTATGAAAGCCCTTTTTGTTGACCCGAGCATGAAATAGGACCAAATTGCAAAGTTTCAAAGTTTTAGGTCGAACATCGTGACATAATCTCCTCCACGCCGTGACGTCATAAAACAGTTTATCACATCGTGACCTTAGGCCACTTGATGCCGCGACGTGACTTACTATCTGCTGACGTTGCGACGAGGAAGACTTCTCATTGGGATGTGGACTCTATTTTTGATAAAAATGAACCATTTGGTACCTATTTCATGCTTTCCAAATAAACTCATCAATTTTCACACAAATTGCTAACTTTACCTGAATCAAAACACTTCAAGTGCATATAAATTAACTCCAAATAACCACATTTAACTTCTTACATTTTTTATCACCTAGTCAACCATTAAACATATCATTCTATTGCCATGACATACATATCATTCAAAGTATCCAACTACCAAGCATTTACCTATACCAAACTATCTTGATTCATGCCATTTCAAGTCCTATACATTTTTAAAATATGTCAACCACAATATATCATTTCAACTAGGTATCAACCATTGTCAAATCATGCATTTCAAACCATATATCAAAACCACATCTAAAACATATATACCAAGTTCATTACCATATTCATATCATAAAGACTTGTATACATCAAAACACTTATATACATGCCACAACCCTAAGGTTCAAAATAATTGAATATCTATCGATTCGGCGAAAGGATAGTGTGAGCTCCGAGTTGATTCGGCTTGATGCATTCTGCAAGGTAACGATCTACAAGGAAAAGGGAAAACAAATAGGGTAAGCATATACGATGCTTAGTAAGTTCATATGCATTAAACAGAACTTACCTTATCTTAATATCAAATACAATAAGTTATTAAGCTTGGCATAGTTAGTTAGACATGGCAAACCACATATCAACAAGGTGAGTCTTAACTTGTAAATAAAACATATAATACCACAATAACATATCATGCTAATTCATGTCATTTTGATTAACTAGATCAAAATATATTCAATCATGGAATGAAACAATTGCACACATGCTGTAACACCGCTAACCCGTATCTGTTGCTGGAATAGGGTTACGAGGCATTACCTATCAAATCACAACATACAACTTACATTTATAGGCAACCAAAACATACCAATTCATATACAAATCATGCCATTTCATCTTCAACCATTTCACTACTCAAATCATAACCATAAACATACCAAAATAATATGTCATTACCAACAATTTCACCTGTTTTCCCTATGCATTTTTCTCATCATTTTATCAACTAATTCATGCCACAAAATATACCAATTCATCATCCCTATATCATACCAAAACATGCCAAAACACAAGGCCATATATATACATCACATATCACTTACCAAATTCATAAATTAAGCCAACTTAGATGGCCAAATACACACCAACATGTACATCATTTACAAGCCAACCCTCATCGCTAAAATCACAACTCAAAACATATCATCTTGACACTAGCCTATACATGCCATATACCATATATACATAACATCAAAAGTACCAAAAAGTTGATCGATAGTGTGACGATGTTCCTGATGATCCCCGAGTCCGAGCTAGCTTCGATTATCTATAAAACAGGAAAAGAACACACAAAGTAAGCTTTAAAAGCTTAGTAAGCCATATACAAATAAAATTACCACATGAATCAACATTATTTCCATCAATAGGTAAACTATGAATAAACACATATAAGCTCACAAACCTCTCCCAATGTATACATATTCAATATCATAAGTGAATTCATCAAATACTTCCTTTTTCAATACTTATATGAATCTCGTACGTACTTGAGCCACTTAACTCATTCACACATTCTTTCTTGACTTGACTTTGCCTGTTGAACCATTCAGAATCGTTAAGGATACTCAAAAATCACATATAGCTCGTGCAATGCCATATCTCGGATATGGTCTTACATGTTATCACATATCGATGCCACTGTCCCAGACAGGGTCTTACACGAAATCAAATAACGATGCCAATGTCTCAGACATGATCTTACACGTAATCACATAATGATGCCAATGTCCCAGACATGGTCTTACACATAATCACATCTCTATAATCCTAATGTCATGACATTCGTATCCTATACTATTCCTAAGGTTTGTACGGGACTTTCGGATATTATAACTCTGTCGATTCTTGCTCGTATTTGATCATTCAACATTCATAGCAGTTCAACAACAATTAAACATAAATAACTCAATTTAAAGACATTCATTTGCATATGAACTTACCTTGTATTCGGGATAAACGGACTGGATCGACTATTCAATAACCTTTGATTTTCCCCGATCTCAATCCGATTTCTTTCGTTCTTGATCTATATACATTCAAAATTAACTCATTTATTCATCAAATCATTCAATTCAGTCCACAACACATATTTGGGCATTTTTATATTTTAGCCCCTAAAGTTCCACATTTTTACAATTTAGTCCCCATTTCACAAATACGCAAATATCACATAATTTCACCCCAATTTAAACTAGTCGAATTTCACATGGGTCCTTAACAGCCCATATTTATCATTTATTTCACATTTCAACCACCCAATTTACAAAATTCACAATTTAATCCCTAACTTGTATTTTCTTCAAAAATCACTTGATAAAACATGAAAATCTATCATTTATCTATCATTTTTCATCATCAACTATCACAAAACTCATGGATTCATCAATGGCATTTTACAAAATCACCAACAAACTCAAAAATTAGGGCACAGGCTAGCTAGTACTCAAAGCAACGATCACAAAAACGTAAAAATCATAAAAAATAAATAAAAAATCATACCTTAATCAAGAATTAAAGGTGTTGAACCCTAGAATGCTTTAAAGCTCTCTTTTCTTCTTTATTTTTAGTTGAAAATGGAAAAGATGAACATAATTTTAGCTTTGGTTTTGTTAAATTATGATTTATTTAGCTAATTACCAAAATGACCTTATTTAATATCATTTAAAAACACATAATGGATGGCTATTCATGTCAATTTCCACTATCCATGGTCTATTCACAACATAAGGACTTCACATTTAATTATTCATAGCAAATAAGCACTTAAACAATTAGAATGCAACTTTTGCATTTTACGCGATTCAGTCCTTTTATCAAATTAGACATCCAATCGATAAAATTAAATCACAAAACTTTCACACATATATAATCACATGCTATAAACACCAAAAATAATATTAAAATAATTTTTTGACCTCAAATTTGTGTTTTCGAAACCACTATTCTGATTTAGCTAAAACCGGGCTGTTACAACTCTCCCCCTTTAGGGATTTTCGTCCCCGAAAATCTTACCAGTGAATAGGTTGGGATATTGATTTCTCATAGCATCCTCGGTTTCCCACGTAGCTTCTTCAACCCCATGTCGATGCCACGAGACTTTCACTAATGCGATTTTCTTATTTCTCAATTCTTTGATCTCGCGAGCTAAAATTTGAATTGGTTCTTCAACATATGACATACCAGACTGAATTTCAACTTCGGTCGGGGAAATGACGTGTGAAGGGTCAGATCAGTATCGTCGAAGCATCGACACATGAAACACATTATGTATTTTCTCTAATTCAGACGGTAAAGATAGTCGATATGCCACTGGTCCAACTCGCTCGATAATCTCATACGGTCCGATGAATCGCGGACTCAATTTCCCTTTCCGACCAAACCGCAATATCTTTTTCCATGGCGACACTTTTAGAAACACTCTATCCATGATCTGAAACTCAATATCTTTTCGTTTCAAGTCTGCGTACGATTTCTGTCGATCTGACGCTACTTTCAGACTATCACGAATTACTTTCACTTTTTCTTCAGTCTCTCTGACCAGATCAACCCCGTGAATCTTATTTTCGCTGAGCTCACTCCAATACAACGATGTTTGACATTTACGATCGTATAGAGCTTCGTATGGTGCCATCTTTATACTCGATTGAAAGCTATTATTGTAAGCAAATTCAATCAATGGTAGGTATTTCTCCCAGCTACCTTCAAACTCAAGAATGCAACATCTCAACATATCTTCAAATATATGAATAACTTGCTCGGATTGACCATCCATTTGCGGGTGAAACGCGGTACTGAAATGTAGCTTTGTACCCAGTGCGTCTTGCAGTTTCTTCCAAAATCGTGAAGTGAATCTCGGATCTCTATCCGAAACAATAGATAGTGGCATTCCGTGTAATCGAACAATCTCTGAGATATACAGCTCAGCTACTTTATCAAGCGAGTAATCTGGACGCACCGGAATGAAATGTGCAGATTTCGTTAATCTGTCAACAATGACCCATATTGAATCTTTCTTTCTCGGAGTTAAGGGTAAACCCGAAACAAAATCCATGGTTACTCTGTCCCATTTCCACTTAGGAATCATGATAGGCTGTAATAAATCTGACGGCACTTGATGCTCAGCTTTGACTTGCTGGCAAATCAAACATTTCGAAACAAATTCTGAGATATCCCTTTTCATGCCATGCCACCAATAAAACTGTTTCAAATCATTATACATTTTCGTGCTTCCCGGGTGTACTGATAAACAATTACTATCTGTTTCATTCAAAATCATCTGAATCAACTCTGAATTTCTCGGAACAAATATTCAATCTCTGAATCTCAAACAATTATCGGAATCAATTTGAAACTCTGAATCATAATGTAACATCCCCAAACCCGGCCCAAACATTACGACCGAATTTGGTTTGCTACAGAGAAAACATTTTGAAAACCATTTTAAGACTGATTTTAAAATTTGTCGAAATGCCTTTCTTATTAAATTTCTTTGTTAAAAACCATACTTAATAAATATTTGTTGAGTCGAGTTGTTTACAAATTTGAATGTACCGATGGTACTTTAAAACATTTTGCGTTTAATTTGAGAAAACATGTGCAACCGTTTTAACATCATCAAGTAGTTTAAACCAAACATTCAAACACGCAAAGCAATAATAAAATAATCCTAGGAGGCCTTATTACAATTAAACAACATAAATCCAAAAGAAAGATAATTAAACCCAAAAATTCATTTATTAAAAACTCCATCGCATGGCCACCTCGAGTCCATCCTAGCTCCATTTCCGCGATCTACTCATCCGCAAAATGTTAAGGGAAAGGGGTGAGTCACCAAGACTCGAGTGTGTAATCCCCACCCGGTAAAGTAACTCATACACAAGTCATTAATAAACATGCACATGCAACCCAACTAGCCATCCATACTCCTTTTCTACCCCGTGTGGTCAAAACCACCGGTGGTCAAAACCACCGATGACTTAGAGTCACAAATCGGATGATGGGGCCAACCCATCGCGGTGGTCAAAACCACCGATGACCATAGGTCACAATAATCAAGTGTGGTCAAAACCACTTTGGTGGTACCAAACCACTTTGGGACTTAGTCGCAAATTAATCAATCGTTGTGGTCAAAACCACTGATGACCATAGGTCACAAATAATCTGATGGGGCCAACCCATCTTGTGGTCAAAACCACTGACGACAGTCCATAATTCATCCCCCTCCTCTCATCAATCCCACCATCACATGCTTATATATCAATTATCATGTTTCATGTCATAGCATTTAACATCATGTAATGCATACAAATCATATATCAAAAATTACAAATTAGGGGACTTACCTGAATTCCATGCTTAGCCATAAGCAAATCACAACCAAAAGATCTAAGGTAAATAATAATAGCACGTAAATTAATAAAGTGTGTATAGAGATCTTACACACCTATTTTCTAGCAATTCTCGAATATACTAGCGAAATCTCAAGACGTTGTTTCCTCCAATTCACCGAATTCCCGTATTTGTCACTTGTCCTATCGAGATTCCTACCAAAACACTTGATAATAATTAGCTTGCACATCTATTCATAACCAAAGCCTATAGCCGAATGTTACTTACCACCTTTCCTTAAGAGAATAAATCCCAAAAGCTTCCCTTAATGGCTATGGCTTCCTCTTACTAATGCTTGAAAAAGAATCCCAAAAGGATCTTGTGCTCCCTTGATATTCGACCAAAGTAACTCTAATGGAGAAGGAAAGATTTGGCTATATAGTAATGAAAGGAGAAAAATATGTGAATAAAAGTGAGGAATGTAAGTAGAAAAGAGAATAACAATGAGTGAATGGGGATTCGGTTTAATCAACAATGGAAGAAAGAAAAGAAAAGAGGATTTGAGGAAGAAAGAGGTTCGGCCAAATGAAAGAAAAGGGATTTGTGTTTGAGCACAAATCAAAGGAAGAAAAGAGAGAGATAGGAGAAATGAGATTCGGCCAACACCTTGTTTGCCCAAAAGAAAATGCACATAAATAAAAAAAGTAGTTTTGATGTCAAAAGGAAAAAATGTGAGAAAGAGAAATGGTATTTGATTCAACAAAATGAGACTAAAATCCCAAAACAATTTTGCACAAAAATGCCTAAGTGCATTCGGCCAAAGAGGAATTTGCTTGGAAAGGAAAAGAAAATAAATAAATGGTGCCCAAATGCCAAAGTTGGCCAAATATCCTCCCTTAAACCACCAAACACATTCGGCCATCCACCTAGACACCCTTGCCGTCCACATTCAACCACTAAAGCCTAGGAAAACTTTCCAAGACATCCTCCCTATTCCATGCCTTTGTCCCCTCATCATGCCATAAGTTCAAGATTCTTATCCCCAACATCATGCTTTCCTTAAACAAAAATTCAACTTACCAAAAGTTATTAGTCCACCTATCATAAATAAGTTTGACCGGCCATCAATGCTAATACAAAAATAAACCTTCAAAATGCTAAACATACCACTCGAACCTCTAACCTCAAGCTACCTTTCAAGCTCCTTAACCAACTTGCCACTAACTCTCTTATGCTTTAAATGAACACTTAATTAACTTAAGTGTCAAGCTCACTTAATCCTACTTCATTAAATATCCCAAACTAAAAATTATTCTAACTTCCTAAATAAAACAAGCCATCACAAAACTATTCTAACACACAAAATTCCTACAGAGCCAACACAAAAATAATACTCAAATTTTCCTAAAGCCCAATTCCCAATCGGCTCAATCCTACTAGGCCCAATTTTGGGATGTTACAATTCTTCCCTCCTTAAAGAAATTTCGTCCTCGAAATTTCCAACTAACTAACCGTCGTACATCCTATCTCGCCACACTAAGCTCTTTGCGCACTGATCTTAATAAAACCACAATGTACTTTTAACAAAATCTTGAATCCTTTTTCCCATAACGGACATCTAATCCACCATCGCAAACCATTATCTACCACTTATACCAAAAATTTTCCTACGTTCAATCATCACTTCCAATCAAAACATACCCGACTTAAGGGTGAGAAAACAATCCCGAGCCTTATGCTCACTAGACCCGCATCTCAAGCATGCTCTAACCCTCTTCCAATATTCTCCGGATGACACCTTCCACGAGAATCGCAAGCCAATAAGTTCGATCATACCGATTTACGTAATGAAGTTGTGACCCTAGAGAACCGTGATTTCTATACTTCTTACGGTCTGACCAAACTCAAAATGCTTCACCGATTCCTATAACTATCTCGAGTCGGCTCATCAAACCGAACTTGATCATGATATTCCGTCACAAAGACTAGCGATGCTAACGCCTCCATTTCAAAAAAATATGCCTCGCACATCGACGATCTAACCCTAGCACAATCGGCCTTTACCATGTTCATGACGACCACGATCTCGAGAGCTCATTCTAACTATCGTGCTTTAATCGATTAGGAATTTTTTTATGAATTAGTACATGTTTCACTTGGTTATCCATGAAGAAATTTTATGAAAAGAATTTAATAGAGATTCTTTCGATCAATCAAAGTTTTAAGTCTTCTATCCTAATTTACACAGAAAAGTACATCCATTCCCTAATACCTTTCATACTTATTCACTCTTGGGCATTTACGTCCGTTTCTAACCCAAGGGTATTTTCGTCATTTTCCTACAGGTATTTTTGTAATAAATCAAGAAAATTTTAAAACTTTAATGAATCAAAACATTTTGTAACTTTTAAAAGCGAGGAGTATTCCTTGTAAATTTCGCAATTTAAAGGTACAAAGAAAATTTTGAAAACGAGGGTATTTTGGTAATTTTGCCACTAAGGGCATTTTGTTAATTTTGATAAACCGGGAATATTTGATAATTTAGAAGATAAATTTGTCCTACTATCTAAAAGAGATAATTTAGTGATTTTAAAACCGAAGTTTTCCTTAAAACATGGCTAGTCCCTTTCGGGTTTTATTTAGGATTTTGCCTATGACCGAGTCCTCTTGGTTAGGGTGAGAAGAAGCTACGCACAGGTAGGAATCCCGCGAAGAGGAGGTGAGTCACGAGGACTGCTTAAGTACCAAGCTCTTCCGGATCCAATCCTAGACATGCGCACCAAGGTTACCACACCCTAACTCGGCAACTTGGTCACGGGTTGGTTTTAATTAGGCCATTAAAGTCTTATGTTTTTGTTTGGAGTAAACTAGTCCTAATGTTCAACACCTATCACACTAACTACATTCCATACCTACCCTTCTACCAATAATAATTCACAAAGAAATGAGAAGTACTTACCTGAGCGGATCGGTGCCGGAGACTCGGTGCCATGCTGTTCAAACCCAAAATATTTCAAAAAGGCCTACCAAAACATTTTTTTGGGCCTTGGGCCCCCACAGCCGAGCTTTGAACTTAGCTCGATACCAATTTTGTAACATCCCCAAACCCGGCCCAAACATTACCGACCGAATTTGGTTTGCTACAGAGAAAACATTTTGAAAACCATTTTAAGACTGATTTTAAAATTTGTCGAAATGCCTTTCTTATTAAATTTCTTTGTTAAAAACCATACTTAATAAATATTTGTTGAGTCGAGTTGTTTACAAATTTGAATGTACCGATGGTACTTTAAAACATTTTGCGTTTAATTTGAGAAAACATGTGCAACCGTTTTAACATCATCAAGTAGTTTAAACCAAACATTCAAACACGCAGCAATAATAAAATAATCCTAGGAGGCCTTATTACAATTAAACAACATAAATCCAAAAGAAAGATAATTAAACCCAAAAATTCATTTATTAAAAACTCCTTTGCATGGCCACCTCGAGTCCATCAGGCTCCATTTCCGCGATCTACTCATCTCGCAAAATGTTAAGGGAAAGGGTGAGTCACCAAGACTCGATGTGTAATCCCCACCCAGTAAAGTAACTCATACACAAGTCATTAATAAACATGAACATGCAACCCAACTAGCCATCCATACTCCTTTTCTACCCCGTGTGGTCAAAACCACCGGTGGTCAAAACCACTTGATGACTTAGAGTCACAAATCGGATGATGGGGCCAACCCATCGTGTGGTCAAAACCACCGATGACCATAGGTCACAATAATCAAGTGTGGTCAAAACCACTGGTGGTACCAAACCACCGGGACTTAGTCGCAAATTAATCAATCGTTGTGGTCAAAACCACCGATGACCATAGGTCACAAATAATCTGATGGGGCCAACCCATCTTGTGGTCAAAACCACCGACGATGATCCATAATTCATCCCCCTCCTCTCATCAATCCCACCATCACATGCTTATATATCAATTATCATGTTTCATGTCATAGCATTTAACATCATGTAATGCATACAAATCATATATCAAAATTACAAATTAGGGACTTACGAATTCCATGCTTAGCCATAAGCAAATCACAACCAAAAGATCTAAGGTAAATAATAATAACACGTAAATTAATAAAGTGTGTATAGAGATCTTACACACCTATTTTCTAGCAATTCTCGAATATACTAGCGAAATCTCAAGACGTTGTTTCCTCCAATTCACCGAATTCCCGTATTTGTCACTTGTCCTATCGAGATTCCTACCAAAACACTTGATAATAATTAGCTTGCACATCTATTCATAACCAAAGCCTATAGCCGAATGTTACTTACCACCTTTCCTTAAGAGAATAAATCCCAAAAGCTTCCCTTAATGGCTATGGCTTCCTCTTACTAATGCTTGAAAAAGAATCCCAAAAGGATCTTGTGCTCCTTGATATTCGACCAAAGTAACTCTAATGGAGAAGGAAAGATTTCGGCTATATAGTAATGAAAGGAGAAAAATATGTGAATAAAAGTGAGGGAATGTAAGTAGAAAAGAGAATAACAATGAGTGAATGGGGATTCGGTTTAATCAACAATGGAAGAAAGAAAAGAAAAGAGGATTTGAGGAAGAAAGAGGTTCGGCCAAATGAAAGAAAAGGGATTTGTGTTTGAGCACAAATCAAAGGAAGAAAAGAGAGAGATAGGAGAAATGAGATTCGGCCAACACCTTGTTTGCCCAAAAGAAAATGCACATAAATAAAAAAAGTAGTTTTGATGTCAAAAGGAAAAAATGTGAGAAAGAGAAATGGTATTTGATTCAACAAAATGAGACTAAAATCCCAAAACAATTTTGCACAAAAATGCCTAAGTGCATTCGGCCAAAGAGGAATTTGCTTGGAAAGGAAAAGAAAATATGCCAAATGGTGCCCAAATGCCAAAGTTGGCCAAATATCCTCCCTTAAACCACCAAACACATTCGGCCATCCACCTAGACACCCTTGCCGTCCACATTCAACCACTAAAGCCTAGGAAAACTTTCCAAGACATCCTCCCTATTCCATGCCTTTGTCCCCTCATCATGCCATAAGTTCAAGATTCTTATCCCCAACATCATGCTTTCCTTAAACAAAAATTCAACTTACCAAAAGTTATTAGTCCACCTATCATAAATAAGTTTGACCGGCCATCAATGCTAATACAAAAATAAACCTTCAAAATGCTAAACATACCACTCGAACCTCTAACCTCAAGCTACCTTTCAAGCTCCTTAACCAACTTGCCACTAACTCTCTTATGCTTTAAATGAACACTTAATTAACTTAAGTGTCAAGCTCACTTAATCCTACTTCATTAAATATCCCAAACTAAAAATTATTCTAACTTCCTAAATAAAACAAGCCATCACAAAACTATTCTAACACACAAAATTCCTACCCGAGCCAACACAAAAATAATACTCAAATTTTCCTAAAGCCCAATTCCCAATCGGCTCAATCCTACTAGGCCCAATTTTGGGATGTTACACATAATTTGACTCACACTGAACCCGTTTTGCTTGTAGTTCATTATCAAGCTTTTGAGCCTCATAAATCTGTTGTATAAACAATGGTCTTGCTTTCAACTCGGCTATTAACGAACCATCGTCGGACAAAGCCTATTGTGTATTTAAAGCACGTAAGGCAAACAAGGACTTTCGGCTTAAAGCATCAGCAACTACATTCGCTTTCCCCAGATGATAGTCTATCACTAATTCATAGTCTTTTAGCAATTCTAACCATCTCTGCTATCGTAAATTCAATTCTTTCTGAGTCATCAGATATTTCAAACTTTTGTGCTCAGTATAAATATGACACTTCTCACCAAATAAATAATGACGCCAAATTTTCAATGCGAACACTATCGCAGCTAACTCAAGATCGTGCGTTGGATAATTCTTTTCGTGTGGTTTCAACTGTCTCGAGGCATAAGCTACAACTTTGCCTTCCTGCATCCAAACAAAACCCAGGCCATTTAACGATGCATCACTGAAAATTATGAATTCTTTACCTGATTCAGGCCGAACTAACACTGGAGCTTCAGTCAATAAAGCTTTTAACTGCTCAAAACTTTTCTGGCATTTATCTGACCACTCGAACTTAACATCTTTTTGAAGCAATCTTGTCATCAAAGTTGCAATCATCGAAAAGCCTTTTACAAACCGTCTATAATATCCTGCTAGTCCCAGAAAACTGCGGACCTCAGAAACATTTCTCGGAGGTTTCCAATCTATAATCGCAGATATCTTACTCGGATTAACCCGAATACCATCAGCTGAAACAATATGTCCTAGAAATCCAACTTCTCGTAGCCAAAACTCACATCTGCTAAACTTTGCAAACAACTGTTTATCTCTCAAAGTTTGTAGTACGATTCTCAAATGCTCAGCATGCTTAGATTCATCACGAGAGTAAATAAATATGTCATCAATGAACACAACTACAAGTCGATCTAAATACGGCCTGAATATCCGATTCATCAGGTCCATAAAAACAGCAGGTGCATTCGTTAGTCCGAAAGGCATAACAAGAAATTCGTAGTGTCCGTACCTTGTTCTAAATGCAGTCTTTGGCACATCCGAGTCTTTTACTCGCAACTGGTAATAACCTGATCTCAAATCGATTTTCGAAAACACTGTTGCCCCTTTCAACTGATCAAACAAAGCATCTATTCATGGCAAAGGGTATTTATTCTTGATCGTCACTTTGTTGAGCTGTCGATAGTCTATACACATTCTCATCGTGCCATCTTTCTTTTTCACAAATAAAACTAGTGCACCCTAGGGAGAGAAACTCGGTCTAGCAAAACCTTTATCAGTCAACTCTTGCAACTGAGCTTTCAATTCTTTTAACTCTGTCGGGGCCATTCTGTATGGAGTTATCGATATCAGCGTAGTTCTCGGCACTAACTCAATGCCAAACTCAACCTCTAGGATCGGTGGTAAACCTGGTAATTCTTCAGGAAACACATCCAGATACTCACACACAACTGGCACTGATTCGATCTTCTTTTCAGTCACTTTTGTATCAAGCACATAGGCAAAATAAGCTTCGTAACCCTTTCTCACATATTTATGAGCTAACATCGATGAAATCACTGCTGGTAAATCATTCAAATCATCTGACTCAATCCGGATAATCTCATTATTCTGACATATCAGATCAATCGTATTTCGTTTACAGATTACTATAGCATCATATGTAGCGTTAGCCAATCCATACCCAGAATTATATCAAATTCATCAAATGGCAACAACATCAGATCAGCCGGAAAACAGAAATCCCGAATCATCAATGGACAGTTCTTGCACACTTTATCAACCAAAACACACTTGCCTAAGGGGTTCAATACTCTAATCACAAATTCAGTAGACTCTATAGGCAAAGTCTTACTGGATACTAAATTCATGCATATATAAGAATGAGTTGATCCTGGATCTATCAATGCAATCACATTAGTATCATAGAGAGTGAAAGTACCGGTGATAACATCTGGAGATGACGCTTCTTCGTGAGCGCGAATAGCGTAGGCTCTCGTGCAGTGCTCGGCCTCGACCTCATGAGAGAGTCTTTTGTCGCTCTCTGACTACCACTCACATTACCAGTATTTCTGGGTGGTCTCCCTCTAACTGCAGTATTACTCGGCCTCGTACTCTAAGTGTTATCTTTTTTAGCTAACTCTAGGCAATCTCTAATAAAATGATCTAACGATCCACATTTAAAACAAGCCCGATCATTCAATCTACAATCACCGAAATGCCATTTTCCACACTGTTTACATTCGGGTTGATTTGGTTTTGCACTCCCGACACTAGCTATCGAGATAGCCGGAGTTTTAAAGCTCGAATATTGCCTTTCACGATCTCTGTTTGAATGTCCCACTGATGTATTATAACGATTAAACGGGTCTCAGAATTTCTTAGATGCAGACTGATAAGATTTACTAGTTGATCTCTTTCTCGAATCTCTTACTTCAAAATCAACTTTTCTCTATTCTTTACTAAGATCCTCGGTTTTACAAGCCCTCTTAACCAGAACGACGAATTCTTTCAACTTTAGAATTCCGACTAGTAGTTTTGTATCTTCATTCAATCCATCTACAAATCGTTTGCACATAATCTCCTTAGTTGACACATACTCTCGAGCATACTTGCTTAATCGTACGAACTCTCTTTCATACTCAGTGACAGCCATACGACCTTGTTTTAACTCTAGAAACTCTTTGTGCTTTAGATCAAGGAATTGCTGACTTATATATTTCTTTTGGAACTCCGTCTGAAAGAATTCCCAAGTCACTCGTTCTCTCAGTTCCACAGATACCAACGTTTTTCACCAATGGTACGCATTATCTCTCAGCAAAGATACAACACATTTGATACACTCATCAGGAGTACAAGACAATTCATCGAATACTCGGATCGTATTTTCGAGCTAGAACTCGGCACTCTCAGCATCATCATCAACAGTAGCCCAAAAATCTTCAACCCCATGTTTACGAATCTTATCTACTGGCGGCTTATTCAATCGTATCGGATCTACAACTTTAGGATAAACAAGGATTTGTTGAGGAACAGGAGGGGGTGGAGGTTGTTGAGCAGCCGGATTCATTCGAACGAACTCCGTAAACCACTCACTCATCATCTGGAAAAAGGTTTGTTTAGCCTCTCCCTCATGGCTACTAGATATAGGCCTAGAGTCAGATTGCGCTGCCCTTTGAGCAGGAGCGGGCACGTTACTCTCTACATCGTCAGCTACAGCTCTTTTGGGATCCATTGCTATACGAAAACATAATTTAAGCTGTCAGGAATCATCACACTATCGCAGAGTGTATATGGCATGTATAACTAGACTCTCACACATGCTACGTTAGTCCTAAAATCGACTAAACCGTAGCTCTGATACCAATAAATGTAACACCCCTAACCCGAATCCGTTGCCGAAATAGGGTTACGAGGCATTACCTATCAAATCACAACATACAACATACATTTATAGGCAACCAAAACATACCAATTCATATACAAATCATGTCATTTCATCTTCAACCATTTCATTACTCAAATCATAACCATAAACATACCAAAACAAAATGTCATTACAAACAATTTCACCTGTTTTCCCTATGCATTTTTCTCATCATTTTATCAACTAATTCATGCCACAAAATATACCAATTCATCATCCCTATATCATACAAAAACATGCCAAAACACAAGGCCATATATATACATCACATATCACTTACCAAATTCATAAATTAAGCTAACTTAGATGGCCAAATACACACCAACATGTACATCATTTACAAGCCAACCCTCATGGCTAAAATCACAACTCAAAATATATCATCTTAACACTAGCCTATACATGCCATATACCATATATACATAACATCAAAAGTACCAACAAGTTGATTGATAGTGTGACGCTGTTCTTGATGATCCCCGAGTCCGAGCTAGCTTCGATTATCTATAAAACAGGAAAAGAACACACAAAGTAAGCTTTAAAAGCTTAGTAAGCCATATACAAATAAAATTACCACATGAATCAACATTATTTCCATCAATAGGTAAACTATGGATAAACACATATAAGCTCACAAACCTTTCCCAATGTATACATATTCAATATCATAAGTGAATTCATCAAATACTTCCTTTTTCAATACTTATATGAATCCCGTATGTACCTGAGCGACTTAACTCATTCACACATTCTTTCTTGACTTGACTTTGCCTGTTGAACCATTCGAAATCGTTAAGGATACTCGGAAATCACATATAGCTCGTCAATGCCATATCCTGGATATGGTCTTACATATTATCACATATCGATTCCACTGTCCCAGACAGGGTCTTACACGAAATCAAATAATAATGCCAATGTCCCAGACATGGTCTTACACGTAATCACATAATGATGCCAATGTCCCAGACATGGTCTTACACATAATCACATCTCGATAATCCTAATGTCATGACATTCATATCCTATACTATTCCTAAGGTTCGTACAGGACTTTCGGATATTGTAACCCTGTCGATTCTTGCTCGTATTTGATCATTCAACATTCATAGCAGTTCAATGACAATTAAACATATATAATTCAATTTAAAGACATTTATTTGCATATGAACTCACCTTGTATTCGAGATAAACGGACTAGATCGACTATTCAATAACCTTTGATTTTCCTCGATCTAAATCTGATTTCTTTCGTTCTTGATCTATATACATTCAAAATTATCTCATTTATTCATCAAATCATTCAATTCAGTCCACAAACACATATTTGGGCATTTTTACATTTTAGCCCCTAAAGTTCCACATTTTTACAATTTAGTCCCCATTTCACAAATACACAAATTTCACCCCAATTTAAACTAGCCGAATTTCACATGGGTCCTTAACAGCCCATATTTATCATTTATTTCTCATTTCAACCACCCAATTTACAAAATTCATAATTTAATCCCTAACTTGTATTTTCTTTAAAAATCACTTGATAAAACATGAAAATCTATCATTTATCTATCATTTTTCATCATCAACTATCACAAAACTCATGGATTCATCAATGGCATTTTACAAAATCACCAACAAACTAAAAAATTAGGGCACGGGCTAGCTAGTACTCAAAGCAACGATCACAAAAACATAGAAATCATTAAAAACGGATCAAAAATCATACCTTAATCAATGATTAAAGGTGTCAAACCCTAGAATGCTTTAAAGATCTCCTTTTTCCTTTATTTTCGGTTGAAAATGGAAAAGATGAACATAATTTTAGCTTTGGTTTTGTTAAATTATGATTTATTTAGCTAATTACCAAAATGACCTTATTTAATATCATTTAAAAACACATAATGGATGGCTATTCATGTCAATTTCCACTATCCATGGTCTATTCACAACATAAGGACTTCACATTTAATTATTCATAGCAAATAAGCACTTAAACAATTAGAATGCAACTTTTGAATTTTACGCGATTCAGTCCTTTTATCAAATTAGACATTCAATCGATAAAATTAAATCACAAAATTTTCAGACATATATAATCACATGCTATAAACCCCAAAAATAATATTAAAATAATTTTTTGACCTCAGATTTGTGGTTTCGAAACCACAGTTCTGATTTAGCTAAAACCGGGCTGTTACACATGCTAAAGTCATTTCTTCAATACCTTGTTCAAGTTCAAATTCAAAATTTCATAAGTGAATATCAAGATCATTGTCTCATTTCAATTTCTAAATTCATGTATTCTGTTTCGCCTAAAGAACCCTAGTAAAGGGGCTCAAATACGCAGGTATCTCGGTTACTCCAATTTCTCATCTGAGCTAAGTATACTCGTGTCAGGTTACTAGTCTAGGTTAAACATTTATAATGACACGTCTGATTTCTTATCCAAGTTGAATATATACATATCAGGTTACCTGTCTAGACTAAATCTTTAAAACAACATCAGGTTACCAGTCTAGGCTAAACCTGTGTCACATGTATCTTCGAGTCCACAAGAAATTTTGGATCTAGTTAACATATGTAGCCAATCCCGTAAAGTGTGTACAAAACCCTATTGATATGTCAATCGTAATCAAACCTTTATTAAGTTCAAACGAGCATCTATTACACAACTGAACACTTTTTTTACAATTTAGTCCAAATCTCAACTTTCATACCAAATTACCACCAACTAATTCACAATCAATTATACATATACAAGTCAAACACTTTATTATTAAACACACAAATACCATATGAACTTACCTGGTCAAAACAACAAGCATATTGAATCCTCAAGGACTATTCAACAATTTTGGTTTTTCCCTAATTATCCCTGGTTTGATTAAATTCTTAATCTAAAAAATTATTTTAGACAATTCATCAATACCAAACATTTTATATCAATCCATGCTATGCATGAACCTATTTAATTCTATTTTTTGATTGCCCCTTAAATTTTACATTTTATCCAATTTAGTCCTTAAAACTGAAAGAACAATTTCTTTCAAATTTGAGTTTCAGTTTCAAAACCAATCTCAATCACATCCCTTAGGGACCCTCTACTATCTATTATTGCAAAAATTTCACATCAATTTCACAATTTATTCACTTTGGTCCTTTTGAAAAAAAAACTAACAATTAAACTTTACAACCTAGTCTTTTTTCACATCTAAGCTTAAAATCTATCAATTTAACACCAATTTCTTCAAGAAATAAACAATGGAAATTTTCAAAAACTTTAACAATTTTACAAATCGGTACATGAGCTAGCTATATCAAGCTCCCATGACCTCAAAAACATAAAAATTACAAGAAAAGGACTTAATTGAACTTACAAATAGATGATCGAAAGTTTGAGCTTCAAAAATGGCTTCCCCTTAGATTTTTCAATGTTTGGCCAGTTGAAGTGGCGAGAAAGATGACAATTTTCCACTATTATAATCTTTTATACTGTGTTTAAAACTTAATTAACCTTAATTAATTAATTAAATCTTATTTAATTAATCTTTAATCACAATTAACCAAACTTAGTGGAAAAAATAATCCTCCACTAATTAGTGAAATAAAATGGTTTATTTACCATTTTGAATCTTTAGCTATTTAAAAATCTATAGCGATAAGACTTTTACAATTTAATCCATGTACCTTAATTAAGCAATTAATAGACAAAATTGAAGGACCAAACATTAATAAACTTTTATACCAACCCCGTAAATACTCATATTTAATACTTATGGGCCCAGTTTACAAAAATAGGGTTCTGAAACCGCCTTTTCCAGTACCACAGGAAATCGGGTTGTTACACGCAACGTCCTCGTCGCTTCCTCGGAATGACATTGGTTTAGCTCATCACGAAAGTGTCTTAATTCCTCGACTAACTCCCAACTAGTCTTTTTGTCGGGTTGTTCCGTCCCTCAGAACATTTGCCTCGACTTATGTTTCTGCCATCGCCTAACTCGAATCGTTTCTCTCTTTTGTACATCTCGTTTGCAAGAGCCCACTACTCTTAGTTGCCCCCAATATGACTTTTCGTGATTAGGATCCCTTTGATCTACACACATAGGCTTAGGCATGGCTACATTGAACACTAAGTTTGTAACACCCCTAACCCGTCTCTATCGTCAGATTAGGGTTACGGAGTATTACGACACATAGAATCAAATGACAGCATAAAACCATTCAATAATTAAATTAAATACTAAATACTCAAAACCAATAATAATTCATAGTATAAATACTATTACGAGCCTTATATCAAGCTTACAAAGCCTAAAAATCAATTCGGGAACAATCAGGGACTTATTTGAAACAAAATAGGAAAATGTAGAAAAACTTGAAAACAGGGGTCACACGGCCGTGTGGAATAGTTTGTGCAAGCCGTGTGGCTTAGGGAGATGGCCATGTGGCCAAACTGTGTACTGTTCGAAAAAAAGGTCACACAATTATGTCGCAGACCGTGTGCCCGCCCATGTGCAAATTGAAATAGAGCCACACGACCGTATCGCAGACCGTGTGAGATTCGAAATAAGGTCACACAGTCGTGTAACAACCTGTGACCGTGTGGGTCAAACCTGCACCAAAATTTAATTGTCCACATAGTCGTGTGGTGTGTCCGTGTGTGGCACATGGCTATGTGACAGCCCGTGTACACCTAAAATAGCTTCCAAAACAAGGCAAAACCATACTAATTCCTTAGATTCCAAGCCGAACCAAAATCAACCATTAACATGCCTTCAAAACACATTCAAACAAGCTTAAAACATACCAAAACATTCAACCTAAGTGCCTAAACAATATGCCCTCATTAGCACCACATTTTTTATACCAAACAAAAATCACATTCAAGGATCAAAACTCTTAACATGTATACATATCAAACATGCCATTTCATCCATTCCATTCACATGATATTTACCATATTTCAAGAGGCAATGGCCACACAACTAAAGGAACTTATAAGAGAACATATACAGTTCAAAACAAAGATATATACACAAGTATGCTTAAACCAAATTTAAACAACATCATTATAGAGAAATGACCCAAAAGCTCTTAGTACATGTCATTTATAACCAACTCAAAAATGACCAAAACTTCTACTGAGATAAAGGGTGGATAGTGTGTGCTCCGACTTGATTCCAACCGGTCAAGACTTCCGATGATCTATAGAAAAAAAAGAAACTAACATAAGCAACTAGTGCTAAGTAAATTCATTTAAATCATAAACGTAAACTTACCAAATAAAATTCAGCTAACAATTCATGTATAAAATTTATTCAATAGCTCTTGAATTCATTCAATTCCTATACACACCACAATCTCACAATTTAATGAGTTCATATACATATAAAACTTATAATCACCATATCATTTAACATCATCACTAACCTATGAAATTCAAAACATCCATATCATGTGGACATTATATAAAGCATTTATCATTCGATACATATTACCTAATAAACAATTGTTCATGATGCCATAGCTTCTTTTAGCCATAGTCTTATCTATTTCTGACAAGATGTCATAGTGTCTTTCAACTATGGTCTTATTCATTTTCGGTATAGTGCCATAGTGTCTTTCAACTATGGTCTTATTTATTTTTGGTATAGTGCCATAGTGTCTTTCAAATGTGGTCTTATTTATTTCTGGTATAGTGCCATAGTGTCTTTCAACTATGGTCTTAATCATTTTTCAAGGCAATTAACTCGATCCCAACATACATAAATAGATATTAAATTACCAAAACAAAAACTAATTAATTTAACTAAATTACGAACTTACATCAAAAACGATTGCAGAAGCAAGGTCAATGACTATTCCATTACTTTAGTTTTTCCACGATCCAGGTCTGGTTGATTTGTTTCTTAATCATGCAAGTGAAATTATCTTGGCTGAAAGCTTTCTCTCCCTTAACCATGGAGTTTCGATTCTTCCAAGAAAAAGATGAGGAAGATGGTTTGTTTCATTTTTTATTTTGTTTAAAGTTTAATTATTTATCAATTTACATCTTTGTCCTTTAAATTTTAATTAAACTTCATGTTATTAGACATCAAAATCGTCTAATAATAAAGAAATAGGTAGATTTACCACCTAAGGCCCTCAAGTAAATTTCCTAAATCCATTTGACACCTTTAATCAATAAAAGCTAACTTTTGCAATTTTCACAATTTAGTCCTTTTTACTTAATTAACTATCTAAACGTTAAAATTTCTTAACCAAATTTTAATACGGCCTTATAGTAACCTTATAAATAATTAATAATTAATAAAACACTGACACACTAGTCGAAATTGTGGTCCCGAAACCATTATTTCTGACACCACTGAAAATGGGTTGTTACAAGGTTAACCGTAAGTATAGCCACCAACTCCAGTTTGTAAGGCCCTCGGCTTACCTACTTTAGAACTCTAAAATGGCACATGTTTCTTTGTCAAGCCAATGGTAAGTCATAATGTAAAACACTAGATAAGTGTTTGAGATGTACCTCATTCATAGTATTTACTAGATAAGCCCAATGCATAACCCACCTCTCTTATAAGTGGTAGACCCATTGATAACTCAATAGGCTTCATATCGATTTATCAGACCTCTAACATCTCTAAGGGGGCTCCTTAGCACCATGATCTACAAAGCCACTATTCTTACCACAATGAACATCTTCAACTTACCTTTCATGTCTCTACTCACCGACACAATGTATTATTGTTGTTGTTGAGTATCCAAAATACATATACAATTGAAAAAAGGAACCAAAAGAGCATTAATCTTGTCAAGGAGATTCAAGCCATGAACAAAGTCGTAATCATCTAAGTGAATTACCTTGAAGTCTTCATTGCCTTTCCATTGATCGGTTTGTAGCTCAACTTCTTGTACTATTCCCATAGTTGGGACCTCTTTGAAATTTATAGTCTTGATCTTTTTAGTCAATTTGCTAATTGAAAGACCAAGTTTACCCATGACTTTCTTCGATATGAACAAGTCTGATGCCCCCGTATAAACAAGAACGCTCCTTTTTCAGCCTTCGATGTTGATGTCCACAAACATCAATCCTTTCTACTTGAGATCCATTTTTACTTTTGCAAAACTAAATATTATTGACCCAAGCTTTAAAGCCTCACTCTTTGGCTCCATTTTATCTTCTCTACTAATCGTGGATATATTGGATCGCTCTAGATAGTCCCGTATCCTATGCGGACCACCATATAAGAAATACATCAACGGCTTCTTTTCATTCTCACTGACCCTCTTGGCTTCGATAGAACTCATGTTCGAACTAAGCTTCAATGGTGCTTTTTTCAGATCATCATCCCCTTTTATAGAAAAAACACGAATCATTTTAGATAGTCCCTTACCATATGCGGGCCATCACAAAGGAAGCATTTCACTGGCCCCTTTAGTTTGTTATTAGGCTTTCACTTCCCATTATGTTGTTTCCCATTGCCACTATTGTCATTGCTATTCCCAATCTGTCCTTCTTCATCTCCCCCACTATTGCCCTTGGAAGGCTCAAACTTGTCTTTTCTCAAAACAAGCTCGATTAAGTACTCTGGCACAATCATATCTTTGGACAGTTTTTGGACCCCTCAACACTCCAATTCTTGTTTAACCCATGGTTTCAACCCATCCATAAAGAATAAGAATGCCTCATTTTAACTCAAATCAATGATTTGGAACATCAGTTTGCTGAAGTCCTTCACATACTCCCTAATTGTGCCTTATTGCGAGAACCGACACAACTTAGCCTGGGCTTCTTTCTTGGCATATTATGGATAAAACTGCATTTTGAACTCTCTTTGGAACTCCTTCCAAGTCCCAATTTCGATCCCACCTTGCTTTTCATCTGTGGCCCTACGACACCACCATAAAAAAACGACACCAATAAAATACATGGAACCAATATTTACCTTAGCATCATCATCCTTGATGTCCACAACATGGAAGTATTGCTTAATTTCCCATAAGAAGTAGTCCACTTCTCTCGCGAACCTTGCCCCCTTAAACTTTTATCATTTTGAGACATCAATCTTATGACTTTGTGTCACACCCAACACCACTTTACCTACAATAGCTTTGCACTCAACAAGCTTTCCCTCAAGCTCCTCAATTTTCATGTTCAAAGTCGTCACCGTGGCTTTGTTTTCTTCCTTCATAGCTATCATTCCAGCTTCAAGAGCATCATTTTTTTTCTACCCACATCAATATTGAGGAGTGCTTGCAATGCGTCCATATTGGAACTAAAAGCCTTCGCCACATATTCCTTAATAGCCTTGAGTGTTTCCTTCACTTCACCCATGCATTCCTCGAGATGGACTACACGACTTTCCAAAGCTGACAACATATCCCTTGCCCTGCTATTTTTCCTCCCCCTCCCAGCAGGGGTCTCCATAATAAAATTGAATAAAATGGAAAAGTACATGGATTAAAGTGAAAATTTTCCTATTTTATGGAGGAAGAACCTAAATGTAATTTTTCCATTTTTAATTGATATTTAGGTACATAATGATGGGATTAAAATCCCATAGCTGATGAGGTGGAAAGTTTGGTAGAAATTTATGGAAATTAAGTTTGAAGAGTTTTGAAATTTGATTGGAAATGGAAAATAAAAGAACGAAATTGAAATGAAAGGAAAAGTGTAGAATTTGGGGAGTGAAATGGTAGCAAGCATCAACTGAAGAAAAACAATAAGTAAAAGGGAAAAAGGGGAGAGAAAAAAGAGAGAGAAAGAAAAAGAGAGAAAAAGAAAGAAATTTTCCATGAATTTTGATTGAGTTCTACCTTAAACCATAGTCTAATTTCATACCCTAGAGTGTTATGAGATCATTTTCTACCATGGAAATCAATCAGGTGAAGGAAAAGGTGAAGGAAAGCATAGGAAAAGTGAAGAAATAGGTAAGCACTTAATTGAATTCAAGCTTGTTTATTTTATTTTGAATGTTTGAGTATTTAAAATTTTAATATAAAAAAATAAGATATGATTATGAATATTGAATTTATTAGTGAATATGTAAATAAAGGTATGCTAGTAATGTAAGAAATGATAAAGTGATAATTTAGTGATTAGTGAATTCCATGAAACTAAGGATTAAATTACAAATAGTGAAAATTTATTTATTTGTCATAAATTGATAAGTGAATAGATGTAGTATAGTGAAATTACTATAGAGAGGACTAAGTTGTAAAATGTATAAAAGGTGTTATGTGAAATCAATATTGTGATTAAAGACTTTAATGAAGTGTTATGTAATAGCAATGAAGTGTAAAGTGATATAATAATTATTGAGTTTTCATGAATTTAAGGACTAAATTATAAAATGTTCAAAAGTTATTGTGTGTGCTTACTAAGCTATTCTCATAGCTTAATGCGTTTTTTTTAAAACGTGTAGGTAAAAGATAAAGGTAGAGATGAATACAAGATTGCAACGTCAATTTGGATCATATCACTCCAAAAGCTCCAAGGAAAAGTTTTGGAATATAAATTTTGGACTTTAGTATGACATGTACTTAAGTTTAAATATGGTATTTGTATACGAGTACTAGTGAAAATACTTGATAACTTTTTAAATATTATATTAGCTTAGTGACTTGGTTAAATTAGTAACTCAGTGACTAAATGTGACACCTATTGCTTGGGCTATCGGTTTAACACGAGTGATGGGTGTTACAATTAAAGCATGCTAACTTTCCATAACATAAATAAAATAAAATCCATTTAACATAAATAAAAAAAGTCACCTAGTGCATCATTATACATGCATTTGGAAAAGAACAACACACTAAATGATTTGATTATGTTTGATTGTATTTATATGTATTAAATTGATGATATTATTTTGTTGTAAAGTTTAGGTATACTTAATGTGTCATTTGGTATAGTTTGGACTCTTAAAAATGTGCATTTAGGACCAATTTATCATTGAGTCTTGAGACAACATGAACATGTCTTGAGAGCATAAGAACAAAATTTACCTTATTTTTCGACCAACATGCTTAGTGTCTCGAAAATTGGCCAACTAGTCTTGAGACAATCTTATTTAAGTCTCAAGACAAATAGCCTTTGCCTTGAGACAAGTAAACTTCGAACCTAAATTAGTTTTGCTCTGCTCCAAGTCTCGAGACATCCAAACATCAAAACTAAAATAAAGAAAACAGGGGAGGTTGGTCTCGAGACCCAGTCTCAAGACTTATGAGACCATGTCTCGGGACACAATTCTTAATGTCTCGAGACAATCTAACTTTGAAGCAAAAAATACCTAAAATAGATTGAAGCCTATCTTGAGACAAGAAGCCCCTTGTCTCGAGACACATCATTAAAATTTGATAATGGAGTTTGGATTCGAGTCCCAACTCTTAAATTGACTTTGTATCACCTCGTAATTCGTTGAATTAAATTATTATAAATCTATGAAATTAAGATTGTGATTGAAATGGATGATTGTTTTGATATGAATGATGTTTATATTTTAAATGATATGATAAGATAAGTAAGTTAGCTTGAGTTGCTTCGGCAACGTAATATGACATCATGCACTCGAATCCAACGATCGGGTCGGGTATGGGGTGTTGCACCTTCCTACCTTAGCCAACAACTCGTAGAAGCCATTGTACACTAGAGAGTTTCCTTAAGTAAAATACCTCATTCCATAACTAGCACCTTATTTTGATGAATAATTTTAATCAAACAGAAACTTTCACCATGGCCAAGTTGCCCACACAAGGAACAATAAAGCGTAAGATGCTCATATTGGAAATGAGCATAGAGCTAACATTTTTGCGAAACAACAAAAATTTTTCATTTTTCAATGAACTACGATCATCCACTCTTAAATGAATACGCATGAAACTTCGAATTCCACGAGAAATAGACTTTGCATTAAAATCAATAAACTTCCCAATAAAATTCCTTATTGTCTTGCCATGACTTGAGACATTAAGCCACGAGGAAGATCATGAACCTTAAGCCCAAAATCTACAAAATATAGTGGAACTTGCAAATGATCCTTGCCATCCTCCAATGTATAAGTTACCAAGAGGTGGTTATTGAACGTCCATGAACCCCCATTTACCACTCTATCAATATCCACCTCATAATAAATTTGGAAGAGAAAATGCTTCTCACCCAAATCTCTGATAAAAACACCTCCTATTCATCCTCCTCCAAATTAAGTTGCCAGGCCTCTTCTTCACCACCGTTAGTAGTAAGACCAGCAATTTTGCTTTCCATAAAGAATCCAAAAAGGAAAACAAAATCCTAATCAAACCGGAGGAAAGAAATGAAAAAGAATATTTTTTAATAGAATATGCTACAAGAGCAGATTATATTATGTATTATGACACATCAAATACAAATATTTAATATATATAAGGCAAAATAATAATCTTTATCAAAATGCTAATCACAACTAAGATCCATATTGAAAATCAAATGAAAAAGCTTGGGGGTTTGATCTAGTTGCGAATTGAGAAGAAAAAAGTAAGCAATAAAAAAGAATACTAAATATGGTACAGACAGATAAAATTATAGTATAAATGTCCATAATAAATTAAAGAAACAATTTCCTTTTTCACATCAAAACAAATAGATAAAATAAAACACATTCCCTCCCTTTTCACACACTCTCCGCTCCTTTCCTCCGCCATTACTACCAAAAGCAACTGCCATCGCCACTCTTCTCTTTCCTTGATGCGCTTACTCTTTTCTTATTCTCCCTACCCGATCCCAACTCTCTTCCGGCTCGCCCGATCCCACCGCCCAGTCTGCTCATCGCCACCTCCACCTACTTGGAGATCGTCAAATCCAATGGCGATCCTTCCAAAGTCCTCGGCTGCTGCTGTTATCCCCTCAGAGGAGCGTCTAGCGACAAGGTTCTGGATCAAGTATCGTAGGGAATCCGTGCTTTCTCTTTACTCGCCTTTTGCTCTTTGTTTGGCTTCTGGGTCTCTCAAGATCGACACTTTTCGTCATTATATTGCCCAAGATGTACACTTTCTCAAAGCCTTTGCTCATGCGTGAGTCCTTTTTTTTTTTTCGCTTTGTTTTTATTTCGCCTTTTTGATGGATTTTTCAGTCTGGGTTTTATTTGTTTTGGCGAATGTGTTTTTGGGTTTATATGCTCTCTTTTTTTCTTTTTTGTTTGATTTATTTGCTTATTTTGTATTATTGTATAGTTGCTTATATAAGAAGATGGAAGGGAATTGAAATCACAATCTTAGATTTTGTTTATGGAGATTGATTTTTGCCCCTGTTTAGATGCATCGAATTGAAAATTGACGAAAATTGAAGAATAGGCATAACCATTTTATCCTTTGGTATTGTCCAATTGGTGCATGCTTCTGCATCCTTGCTGATATTCTGTTTAAAGGACATGATCATGGTTTTTGCTTCGACTTGTTGGGTTGCGAAAAGTGAGAATTTGAGATCGAGATCGTTCCTTTTTTGCAACTCTGTTGATGTCTGAGCGTTAAATTTCTATAATGAGATTGTTATAGCTAACTTAAACCCGCTTCCTAGTTTTGGTTGCTGAGAAAGTGTAGGAGAAGAAGACGAATGAAACTTTAATTTCTAATTACCACTTGGTTGCTTAAGTAATTATTCCGATGTTTATTTTCTTTTCTTTGTGTCAACTTTCTCAGCAACCAATTGGAGGGTTATATGGTTATTATTTGGGGAAAAAGTAATTACATTGCTTGAGGTGAGTTTCAGTTTCCAGAATTTAAATTGACATGTAGTGGTAAGTTAAAAGAATATCTTTGTTCTCTTAGGTAGTTTTAGTTAGAACTGCCTTGTGTTGTTTTTATGTAGGTCCGTAATTGATTTCTTGTTTTTTCTGATCTGGGTTGTAGATATGAATTGGCAGAAGACTGTGCTGATGATGATGATGCTAAGTTAGCGATCTCAGAGTTAAGGAAGGGTATCTTAGAGGAGCTAAAAATGCATAATTCTTTTGTACAGGTATGGTAAAAGGATTCTTCTTTTCCATTGCTTAGTACATGCTCAATTATTGGAAAGTTAAGATAAAAAATGGAAATTTAATCTCATCCTTTGCCATTGCTTAGAGATTTTATAAAACATCTGATCACCAAGTATTTGATATATTGGTGTCTAGGAGATGCCAACATAGGTCCAACTGGCATATGATATCATCTCCAATAGAACTTTATGCATGAGTTTTTGTACATTGCTTGGAAATCATTTTCCTTTTGATTCTTTCTTTCTGACGATATAGATGGCTAGCGTGTGAAATGTGCAGTTTTCTACATGGATGACAATTTCCAATTGGATGAGGGTTGGACTTTGATATTATAATTCCAGTAATCCATCAGTCAGAGAAATCTTATAAAGAGGCTTGAGGAATTAATCATACTTTTTAATTGAATAGTTACCATCTGCTTTGTTAGCTCTCTAAGATGGGTCACTTATCGGTCTGAATTACTATCTTATAACAAATTGTAAGGCTTCTTAGCTCTCTAAGATAGGTCACTTAATAATCTGAGTGTCTCTTTAGTTCTTGTCTTGTTAAGGGTATCTTATTGGTCTGAATGCTGGAGTTCTGCAGGAATGGGGTTCTGACTGTGTCAACGAGAGCCCTGTCAATTCTGCAACTTTGAAGTATACAGAATTCTTGCTGGCAACAGCTTCTGGGAAGGTTGAAGGACTAAAGGCTCCAGGAAAACTCGCCACTCCATTTGAGAAAACAAAAATTGCAGCTTACACTCTAGGTGCCATGACGCCTTGCATGAGGCTGTATGCCTTCTTGGGCAAGGAGTTCCAGAGACTTCTAGAACCCAATGAGCACAACCACCCATACAAAAAGTGGATTGAGAATTATTCTTCTGAAAGTTTTCAGGTATGGTATTGATTGCATTCATTGTTTTTAGTGGTCAACTTGATTGAAGTCTCAGAGCTAAAATCTTTAAATAAATTGCCCTTCAAATCCCACAGCTCAACTATTGATTCTTTGAATTTAGGCATCAGCTCTGCAAACCGAAGACTTGCTGGATAAACTTAGTGTCCCTTTGACTGGCGAGGAACTAAACATCATTGAGAAACTTTACCACCAAGCAATGAAACTTGAAATAGAGTTCTTCTATAGTCAACCTCTTACTCAGCCTACTATTGCTCCTCTGACTAAGCAGCATGACCCTGAACAAGATCATCTTATGATATTTTCTGATTTTGATCTTACTTGCACAGTTGTTGATTCATCTGCCATTTTGGCAGAGATAGCAATAGTAACAGCCCCAAAATCTGATCAGAACCAACCGGCAAGTCAAATTGCTAGGATGTCGTCTGCTGAGTTGAGGAACACCTGGGGTCTACTCTCCACACAATACACAGAAGAATATGAACAATGCATAGAAAGCATTTTGCCTTCTGAGAAAGGTACAATTCTTAACTATGTGTAATCTTCAAAAAAAGTGTCTGGATAACATTGAAATTAGTTTCTTTATATTGATTTTATACTTCCTATGGTTTTACAGTGGAGTTCAACTATGAAACTTTGCATAAAGCACTTGAGCAACTCTCAGACTTTGAGAAAAGGGCAAATTCTAGGGTGATTGAGTCAGGGGTACTTAAGGGTCTAAACCTTGAAGACATTAAACGAGCCGGTCAAAGGCTGATTCTTCAAGATGGTTGCATTAGCTTCTTTCAGAAAACCACAAAGAATAAAAGTCTTAATGCCAATATCCATGTTCTTTCTTATTGTTGGTGCGGTGATCTCATCCGGACAGCTTTTTCTTCAGGTAGGTTTGTTCTCTCTCAATAGCTCTCTTTCTGAGTGTGATGTGATTCAACTTTTAATGTCTCTTGAAAACTGAATGTCTGAATTTATCCCTTGACCATTAATACTGAGAAATTTTGTTGAGACAGGAGGCGTGGATGTTTTGAACATACACGCAAATGAATTCAATTATGAAGAATCAATATCCACAGGCGAAATTGTTTGGAAAGTACAGTCCCCTATCGACAAGATTCAAGCTTTCAATGATATCTTACAAGATTGTAGCAATGAGAGAAAGAAGTTGAGTGTTTACATAGGAGACTCAGTAGGGGATCTGCTGTGTCTGGTGAAGGCAGATATAGGGATTGTGATAGGATCAAGTTCAAGCCTAAGGAAAGTTGGGAGTCAATATGGTGTTTCATTTGTGCCATTGTTCCCAGGCTTGGTTAAGAAACAGAAGGAATTTGGTGAAGGAAGAAGCCCTTGTATTTGGAAGGGGCAATCTGGAATTCTTTACACTGCTTCTAGTTGGGATGATATTCACGCCTTCATTTTGGGGTGGTAGAATTTATTATTTTATTCTTATTATTATCATCTTGTTATTAGTTTAGGACAAGTGAAGCAATTATTTTCTTTTCTTTTATACAAGTGACTGATTTACAATCAGAGCAAGGTGCAGCAATCCAAAATGAAAACCTGTTTGATGGTATTGGGCAGCTGCCCTTGGAATCCTTAAAAAAAGACAATATTATGTAATTATTTTTAGGTATATTTTAAAAAATTAATTACAAAAATGAAACGTGAAGGTTTTTTATTCTCGTTTAAGAAGTTTTACAAAAATATTATTGTTAGTCAATGTATGAAAATAAATTTTTATTGCAAGTAGTATCTCATTTTAACTTCGATTAGTGTATTATTTTCATAGAAAAAGCATCAAATGACCATATATTACGTTTGTAGGTTTAGTAAGCAGTGTATAACGTTTGTAGGTATTGTATACATTGTACGTTATACAATTAAAAATTTAAACATGTTTTCGATTGAGTTTTAGTTCGATTGACATTGACATTGTCGTTAGTACAGGTAGCGTTGAAATGTATTATCTTACCTATAATGAGATTAATGTTCATTAAATATTTAAACACGTTTAATAAGAGCATTATCTTTTATCTTTTGAATGAAAATGATACTTGAAATCCAAATATTGGGTTGGAAAAAAAGAACATAAAAATTTAATTAGTGTTACTATCAATGTTATTTAAAACAATTATGATACAATACCATGTTCAACCTAAGTGATTCATGCATCTATTTAAATAATAATTATGAATTTCATTCCTTACAAAAATAAAAATTCTCTATTTTAATTTATTAAAAATTTATCTTCATATTTTATAAAAATAAAAAGGTTAGTCCAATTAAATAATATTGTTAAACACTATCGTTAATTCATTGACTTGAAAATCAATAGTGCAACACTTTATACACTCGGAATTAGTAAAGGAATAAATCTCAAAATTATACATAAACTTTGATTCAATGTGCAATTTGATACATAAACTTTAATTTGGTGCAATTATATACACGAAAATTTGATAGTAGTTCAAATATATACATGGAACTTTAATTTCAAATTCAATCATACACATTTAAAGAAATAAATACATCAATTTATTTATATATTGGATAAATATAATTATCTCTATATGCAATATATAAATATAAAATGACGCTATATAAATAATTGTGTTAATAATTTGTGAGAGTTGAATCAAATCAAAATTTCATGTATAAAATTGCACAAAATTAAAGTTCATGTATAAAATTATACATTAAACTAATGTTCATGTATAAATTTGAAATTTATCTCATTTGCAAATAAGTAATTTAACAATTTATATGCAACAAATTAGTTGTTAAGTATGACTCTTATTTCAGTCAAATTTGAGAAATAATCTTCCAGTTAAGCTCTGCTTATTTGTTTCAATCAAGCTCTGATTAGTCTAAATTATTTTATTATTATTTGACCTATGAATTTAGCCTATAAATAGGCTATTTTACATCCTTAGAAAAAAACACTCATTAGATATTAGAACTCATAACACTTTTGGAGAATTTTTATGTTTACGTTTTGAGGGTTCTTTGTTCTTCGAGTTTCAGGGTTTAGTTTTTATCACCATCTTTGTACTCTTCGGTCTTTTGCCATTATAGTAAAATTATCTTTGCCTATAGTTTTTTATCCTCTTTGGAGGGGATTTTCCACGTTAAATTTGTGTGTTCAATTTCTCAATTTCTTCCGTTATTTTTACTTGTTCGTTACTTAATCGGGTCGATCCCCAACAAGTGGTATCAGAGCTAGTTCAATTTTCGTAGATCAGTTCGTTCAGAGATGACAGCAACAAGGTTTGAAATTGAGAAGTTCGATGGTGTCATAAAATTCAATCTGTAACAAGTTCGGATGATGACAATTCTAGTTCAAACTTGTGACAACCAGTTTTTAGTAAAAATCAAAACAATGGTTTCGGGACCCCAAATTCGAGGTCAAAAAATTTATTTTAATATTATTTTGTGATCTTCAGCATGATAGCATTACGGTATAAAAATTTCGTTAAGAAATTTTAACATTTACATGTTCAATTTGATGAAAAGGACTAAATCGCATAAAATGCAAAAGTTGTGTTCTATTAGATAAATGTATTAATTAGCTATAGAACTTTAAAGTGGAGGTCCTTATATGGTAATTAGACCATTAATTGAGTTAGTGAATGTGCATGGCTTCGTAATTATGAAAATTTTAAAGTTAGGTAAGGGTAATTTGGTAATTAGGTAAATAAATGATAAAAATAAAATAAAACAAAGGAAAAGCTATCATCTTTCTCCTAGTTTTCTAGTGTTAGCCTAAATTCCCATTGGAGAAGAAGAGAATTTTGGCCAAGCCATTTCCTTTGCATGTAAGTGAAAACTTGTCCCGTTTTTAATGATTTTTATGTTTTCGGGATCGTTATAGCTTAACCTAGCTAACCCGGGGACTAATTTGCAAAATGGTTAAATGTCTAGGGTTTTACCATGAGTACATTTTAGTTGGTTGTGAAGTTTAATGGAAGAAAATGAATCTTTGTTGTCAGCTAAACAACTTTTGTTAAGTAATTTTTGATGAAATTGTCAATTAGGGGTTAAATTCAGAAATGTGATAATTGTTGTAATCAGCCCATTTTGCCCGGGCCCATTTCGTTCAGAAAAAACCAAAAATAAAATAATAAATAAAAAACAATGTTTTTTTTACAGTCCAATTACACCCTTAATACCCAGTCTTAACCTAGCCCAACAAACTACACGGCCCAATGGCCCAAACTTGTTTCCAGAAGCTGGAAACCCCAAACCCTAGGGTTTCCCTAGGCGCCGCAATACCCAAACAGCAGCCCCTCGGCCACGCCGCCACCAATCACGCCGCAGTTAGCATGCCCTATCACCGCCGCGCTCCCCGTCAGTCACCTGCAAAAAAAGGAAAGACAGAGCAGTAAAATGACAGCCAAACAGATTTTGTATTGATTTTTCTTTTATTTTTTGGGCTATAAAATCTGTAAACGGAGACAGAAAAAAGGACGATACACAATACAATAAAAAAAAGAAAGAACAAGGTTTCATTTTTATCTTTCTATTCGTCTCTTCCCCGAATCTGTTCTTTATTTTTTTTTAGTTTTTTTTATATATATAAGGGTTTAAAATATATTAAAAAAAAGGGAGGAAAAAAAAGGAGAAAAATCTTACATTTTTTGAAATTTCGGCCACCATACACGGTGGCCGGCAATGGCGGCGGACGGCGGTGATCGGTGCCGGAGTTGAGCCGGAGACTGGCCGGAAATCGCCCAAAGGGGAGAGCTCCCTCTTTTTTTTTTTTTTTTTTTTTTGGAACAAACGGGCAAATGAAATTTTTAAAGAAAATTTGGCTTTTATAGCCTATTGAAACGGCGCCGTTTTGGGCAGCCCCCTTAACGCCTACAACGACGTCATTTTGGGGGCTGACCCGCGCCTCGACCCGACCCAGTCTCAGGATCCGCGTGTTTTTAATGGAGGGGCTAATTGCACATTTAGCCCCTCCGCTTTTCTACTGTTTTATAATTAAATTTATTTTATTCCCAGTTTTGCCCAATAATTTTTCCTCTGTTTCAATTTGGTCCGCATTCGAACGACACCATTTCTGAGGGTGGGATTATTTTCTATTTTGGTCCCTCTATGTTGCACGCGCGTTACATCGAGGTCCTTATTCGATTGTTTTTTAATTTGGCTTTTTAATTTTATTTCCCTCTTAATTCAGTCCCTCCTTCAATTTAGTTGGTTTTGTTATTGTTTACTGTTTATTTTTTTATTTTTTTGAATGTTTGTTCATTTGATTTATTATTACTATTATTATTATTTACATTATTGATTATTTTTATTACTATTATTATTTATTATCACTATTACTATTATTTTTTGTTTTTATTATCGTTAATATTAATATTTTTATTATTTTAATATTACTACCACTCTTATGTTTTATTTTTAATTAACTTTATTATTATTATATTTATTAGTATTATTTTTTATTACTAGTATTTTTTTACATATATTATTATCACTATAGCTATATTTTTATTATTGTATTTATTATTATTATTATTGTTATTATTATTATTATTATTATTTTAATATTACCATTATTATTACTATTAATTTTAATATCCTTGCATTATTTTATTATTATTAATACTATTTTTATTTTTGTTATTATTTTTATCATTATTTTCATTATTATTTTATTTTATAATTGTTAATATTATTTTTATTATTATTTATTTATTAACATATTTCTATTTTATTATTATTTTTTTTACTATTATTATTTTATACATATTATTTATCAATTTGTTAATTTGATATTAGCTTCATTTTTGTTATTATTTTCTTTCCTTTTATTTACTTATTTGTTTATTTATTTACTATTATTTTTATTTACTATTTTTTTATTATTATTGCCTTCATGATTATTATGTATATTATTACCCACACTTTTATTCCGTTGAGCATGTTGCCATTATGATTTATTTTTTATTTTATTACAATTATATTATATTTTCTTTGATGCATCAAAAATTTAGTTTTGAAATAAGTAAATACCCTGCGTTCTAGGGTTCGAAAGAAATCGTACCCTAACTTACTGGGTTGCGATTTTCTTCTTCGAGTCCAAAGAACCTATTACTTTCCTTTTAAAGGTAAAATAAAAACTTATTCTCGAGAATTCAAAATTGTCGTGTCCTAACTCACTGGATATGACGTTTCGTCATCTCGGGATAAGGATTTCAGAAAACAAGGCAATGTTTCGTGTTTGGAAGTTCGAGAAATCGTGCCCTAACGTCTTTGGGTTTCGGTGTTTAAATGCGTCCAAATAACTAAATATCCTTTTAATTTCGTGTTTTGGAAAATTAAGGGACGATCTTAGTTTAGGGGTTAAAATGTTGCACCCTAACGTCATTGGATGTGATATTTTATCCTTTTTGAACAAAAGAGTCTTAATATTAGAAATGGGTTATATAAACATTCTTTAAAAGAAATTGTATTTTAAAATCTTTTAAAATTCTCGACATAAGGACATTAATTAATCAATTAGGTACCAATTTTTGGGCGTTACGAGGGTTCTAATCCTTCCTAAATGCATGAACCGACTCCCAAAACTGTTTTCTGGTATTTTGTGGACCAAAAATCAATGTTTTGAAATAAAACGCGTTTTATGAGGTGATCCAATCACACCTAAGTAAAAAGGGACTGGTGGCGACTCCCATTTTTGTTTTTAAGTCGTTCTCCGTTTTTTTTTTAAAATAAAAATGGTTTCGACAGTTTGGCGACTCCGCTGGGGACAATAAGAGAGTCAAGTCGTAAAATTGATAATTTCATGTCCTTTTGTTCGAATTTAAAATTCTGATTTTTTTTTTTAAAAAATTATGATCCTTTTTATTGCATGTGGTTCTATTTCTATAAAATATCTTTGCATTGCATTGCATGACCGTTGTGGTCGCACCCTTAAGTGGGAGTGAGAAGCTACTCCTTCGTGAGGTTTTCACCTCCATGTAGGATAGTGAATCGCTTTCGGGATACATCCATACCTATGTCTTCGTGATATTTTCATCTCCGTGCAGCCATAGGGAAACGTATTCCCCTGAACTGAACTCGGTTCATATGAGCCTATAATGGGTGAGGATCGAGGAATCTGCTGGTTCAGGTACCTCAACTTTAGAGCTAAACTGCATGTAGAAAACCTAAGGACTTACCCTAGGTAGAATTGTACCAAACCTTAGCAATCACCCAGATATACGTTTGATTATTTTCTTTATGTGTTACTAACCGATTGTGTTTTATTTTGTTGCATGTCATTTCATATTTTAAGAGGTATCGATTCACGGTCAGTTTCTAAATTAGAAAGCTGGTTATGGAGAACGAATTCCTTGATAAAGTGGAAGACAATGCAGTCGTCCACGTATGGTCAGAGCAAACGCAATTAGAGAAATGGGAAGACTTTGGAACAGTGGCAACAAGAGATTCATGAAGAAAGGGCCAGAGCTGACCATTGGGAAAGAAAGTTTCAAGAAACCCAAGCGCAAAATGAGGCCCTAGAAAAGAGGTTAGAAAGCTAGAGTGGCTGAATTGGGACGGTCTCTTCACCACCATCGAAGTCGTAATTCTACAAACGAGCTGAAGTCGAGTCTAAACAAGATTGAGGAAATGAAGGACAAGATTGAAAGATTAGAATTGGCATTATAGAATGTGAACTCTGGATCGAGCAACTTGAAGCAAGAAAGGGGCATTGAAAGGAAGAACTCCACCATTCCCATCACCAATTTAGAAATCAGGATCATCTCATGGGCGAAGCAATAGTCCAGATTCGAGAGGTAGCTGATCACCTACAGACTTTGGCAATACAAGCTGATGCATTGAGCACGAAGTATGAGCTACAGTCAGATCGCGGCCAAGAGTTAGCTTTGTTATTTAGGAAAATCAGAACTTTGGGCCTTAAGGCAAAAGCATATTTGTAATCCGTTTTATGTAAAGGATTTTGTTTTCTAATAAAGTTTTCTAAAATGAAGTTGAATCAGAATCGATGCCTCTTTGCATTCATGCATTTGCATTACATCATATCATATGCATTTAAGTCCATAGAGAGAGTCTAATTAGTTGAAATTTACAGAGAGAGAGAGAGAGAGAAAAAGAGAAGGAAAATCTGGAAGCTGAACACCCTTACGGTACACGTGCCAAATCAAAGAAAATGGATCAAAGACTTGAACAATTCCAAAGAGATATGCAAGACCAGATGCAAGAGAAAATGGCAAAGCTCCAACAAGAAATGAGAGATCAAATGTTGGAAGCTCAAAGGAACATGATGGCTCAGATGGCCCAGATGATGAGCGGGGCAATGGAAAAAGGAAAAGGTCCCATGGCTATTGCTGGAGAAGAGAGCGAAGGCATTCCTCCGGGTTTTACCCCACCACATGTGCCAGCGCAGCCTGAAGAGTATCCCCAAAGGCCATCTTTTACAATTAGGCCTCAACAGGGGCAAGCTGATCCCAGATCACCCATGAACTTCCAAGTCGGCTCAGGATCTAACCCAGGAGACCACCCTGCCAATCCCGTTATCCCTGATTTGGATATAGTAGAGAGGGAAGGGACAAGAATTGAATCCTCGAGGCAGTTAGAGGATCGCTGTAGATGATTTGAGGAAAAATTCAAGGCTTTGGAAAATGCCGATTATCACCATGGTATTTGTAACAACCCAAACCCGGCCCAAACATTACGACCGAATTTGATTTGCTACGGAAAAAAAACTTTTTGAACATCATCTAGAACCACTTTAAGTTTTGTTGAAAACCCCTCGTTTTTGGTTATCTTGCCAAAACTATACTTAGATTTAATTTGGAAATTTAATTAAGTCCGGTTATTATACAAATTTCAAGTGTGCCCGATGACACGATAAAACAATTTCGTGTTAATTTAAGAAAACATGTGCTTTCAATTCAGTTTCAATAATATAGTTTAAAGTAAATCTCCAACATAAAAAAAAAAACACAAATAAAGTTTATGGAGGCCTTATTACAACCAAAATGAAATAACCAAATTTAAAGCTCAATAAAATTAAGTCCACTCCATGGCCACCTCGAGTCCAACCGGCTCCTCAACCGCCATCTACGAGTCACCTGAAAAATGTTAAAGGAGAAGGTGAGTCACCAAGACTCAGTATGTAACCCTTCCCCTGTTTTAAAACAACATTTCATACACAACATATAATGATTAATATGCAGAGTGTCGTGTGCCCAACCTAGCCAACCAAACGCCTTTGTCTACCCCATGTGGTACCAAACCACTGGTGACCGCAGTCACAATGTTTTACCAAAACACTGGTGGTGCCAAACCACTGGTGACGTATAGTCACAATGTGCTACCAAAGCACTGGTGTCCGTAGACACAAATCGGGTGATGGGGCCAACCCATCGTGTGATACCAAATCACCGCGTGACGATCCCATATCTCAAGTGGGGCCAACCCACGGTGGTGTCAACCACGGGGACGAGTCGCTATGAGGTACCAAACCTGCGAGGTACCAAACCTCACGGTGACATATAGTCACAGTGTGTTACCAAAACACGGTGCTCACAAGACGAAACATCACGCCCCTCCTCTCATATAACCCATAGTAGGTAAACGATTAACAAACGGATCTCATGCATTTATCACATGTATCAATAAGCCATGCTTCCCAAAAGCATTAAAGTAATCTCATATTTAATGAGAGACTTACGGGATCCTCACTTGTACAGTTAAGGTACCAATCCGCCTCTACATCAAGCAGATTTACATACAAAGTATATATATAACACAACATTAACTGCTATAAGTGTGTATGTACACACCTGATATCGATGATAGTCTTAATCCCGAAGAAAACCAATCGGCCTCACTCTAAGTCCTTGCCCCTATATTCGGCCAACTACCAAAGTTAGTGAAATGGCCATTCGGCCAAACCAAATGATTCTATAGGGTTATTGCTTGAACCCGAATCCTTACCTACTCGCTTTGAATACTAGTCTCAGCACCCAAATCACGAATCAGGTTCACAAACTATAATCGGTCAATGGACAATGTCAAGTAGCCTTCGCTTAATCGAATTGTTATGACAAAGAAATTAATCTTACCACCACTTACCAAAGCCGAATGCTAGAGATTAGGAGCTTGGGTCGACTGCTTCACTAATTTGGGTACCTAGGAGAATCGTTTACCAAAACGTTTAGAAGCCTTGTTAGCCTTTGCCGAAATCGGCACCTACCCCCTAATAGAAATCGAAAAGGAAAGCAGAGAGGGAAACCATGGAGTTTCGGCATACTCTTACCTTCACCAAATCAGTTGACAACGAGGATCCAACGAGATCTATATCCCTTCCAAACTTCGCCAAAGTGCACTAGAATAGAAGAAGAGAATTTCGGCAAACCACTAGAGCATATTCGGCCAATAGTGAGTTTAATAAGAGGAAAAGAAATCAGCACTTCCAAGGGGTGTATTCGGCCAAGGAGGAAGAAAATAATAGGGAAGAAAGGTGGTAGAAGTTTTGGCTTGAAGGGGTTTGAGAGAACAAAGAAAATAAAAGAGCACAAAGGGAGAGGGGTTAGGGTTTTCGGCAACTAGCAAGAATGGAAAAAACCAAAACAATGAGCTAGGGTGGGGTTTTTATAAGCATTGGCCCCCTCCTTAAGCTTGCCAGTCCAACCTTGGCAACAAGGAGTTCAACTCCTAGCCAACTCCTAATTTTCCTCTTGGCCACTCATTTGATTTAATTCAAACAATTTTGAATTAATACAAAATAATCTCCTAATATTCCATCCATTATCCTTGAATATCTTCTTATTATTACTATAATTAAACAAATAAAACTCTCCCATTATCCTTTAATAATAACACTTAATAAAAGAGTTTTGAAGGGAGAAAAACTCTCCCACTTGTGCCGTCCAAATAAGAGCAAAAAGAAAGGGGATTTTGTGACTCGAACCAAGGCTCTCCCTTGCTCCTTGGTGGCGTCACATGCTAGCTCTCAAGTGGGCTTGCTTTGCCACTTGTTCTAGGCTCATCGTATGTCCAATTTATCCCCAATTATTCTTATAACACCCTCCTGCTGATGCTCCTTGCCTTTAAAGTTAAAACTGAAATTTTTCTTTCAAACCGAGCACATTCAAAGCCTTAAATTAAGCTCTATTATTCCATTAATACTATCACAGCTGTTCATAACAAGAAAAATAATTAAATTCTAAATAACCCCATTTTTGGGATGTTACAGTTCTACCCCCTTAAAATGAATTTCCTCCTCGAAATTCCTTGATCAAAAGAGATGGGGGTATTGCTGCCGCATCACCTCCTCGGGCTCCCACGTAGCTTCTTCCACTCCGTGGTTCCGCCATAACACTTTCACTAAAGGCACTGCCTTCCTACGTAGAACCTTCACATCTCGATCTACAATCGAACCGGTTCTTCTTGAAAGATAAATCCGAGTTCACCTCAATCTGCGCATCGGCACAACGCATGCGAAGGATCCGACCGATACCGTCTCAACATCGATACATGAAATACGTCATGAATCGATTCGATTCTGCCGGCGACTCTAGGCGATAAGCTACCGGTCCTACTCGCTTTACAACTGTATATGGCCCGATGAACCTTGGGCTTAGCTTCCCTTTTCGTCCAAATCTCAACACCTTTTTCCAAGGCGACACCTTCAAAAAGACTTTGTCTCCCACAGTATACTCCATTTCCTTGCGTTTGAGATCGACATAGGATTTACGCCTATCCGATGCTTCTTTGAGACGAGACCGAATCACCTTGACTTTGTCCTCGGTCTCATTACCATTACGGACCCGTAACTTGTCTTTCCCCAACTCAGTCCAACATGTAGGAGTACGGCACTTTCGTCCATATAGGGCCTCATATGGAGCCATCGAATACTCGCTTGATAACTATTGTTATAAGTTTAATTCTCGCTAATGGTAGGTACTCTTCCCAACTACCACTAAAATCCAAGACACAACCTCTTAACATGTCTTCTAGAATCAGTATCACCCTTTCCGATTGTCCGTCGATTGTGGATGGAAAGCCGTCTTCGAAATCTAACAGTGTACCCAAAGCTTGATGCAACGCTTTCCAAAACCTCGGCGTGAATCGGGATCCCTATCCGAGATAATCGATCTTGGCACACCATGCAACCTCACTATTTCACCCACATACTGACTTCGCTAGCTTCGGAGTGAGTAATCCATTCTCCAGGCATGAAGTGAGTGATTTAGTCAAAGCGATCCACAATTACCCAAATCGCATCCTTCTTGGTGGGCGTAAGGGGGTAGCCCACTAACAAAATCCATGGTGATCCTCTCCCATTTCCATTGAGGATCTTTATTGGTTGAAGTAGTCCGATGGTAAGCGATGTTCAGCCTTAACCTGCTGGCACGTCAGACACTTCCCTACGAACTCAGTTATCTCACGCTTCAACCCAGGCCACCAGAACTGTTTTCGCAAATCTCTATACATCTTGCTTCCCCCAGGATGCATAGCGTATGGGCTGCTATGTGCATCTTGGAGAATTTTCTGCCTTAATTCTGTATCCCTTGGCATACAAGCTCGTCCTTGAAAACAAAGCACTCCATCACTAGACAGACTGTACCCTTCTAAACCACCATCCTGGACTTGTACCCTCTTAGCGCTCAAGTCTTCATCCACTAACTGCTTTTCCTTAATCTCCTCAATCCATGCTGGCTTTACTTGAAGTTCCGCCAAAAGACTCCCATCATCATATAGACTCAACCGAGCGAACATTGCTCTTAAGTCCGTCACCACCTTCCGGCTCAATGCGTCAGCTACCACATTAGCCTTACCCGGATGGTACTCGATTGAACAATCGTAGTCCTTTAGTAGTTCAATCCACCGACGCTGTCTTAGATTCGAGATCCTTACGAGTCGGAAGATACCTCAAGCTTTTGTGATCCGTGTAGACTATCGACTTCTCCCCATACGGGTAATGTCTCCATATCTTTGAGAGAAGAAGACGCCGCCGCTAACTCCAAGTCGTGCGTTGGGTAGTTAACCTCATGCGGTCTTAAGCGACGGGATGCATAGGCTACTACCTTCCCATCTCGCATCAACACACATCCCAAACCGGTGTGAGATGCATCACAATAGGATCGTGAATAACTTCCCCCGCTTCAGTCAGTACCAAACTGGAGCTTAGTCAAAATTTCCCTTAGCTTATCAAAGCTCCTTAACGCTTCTCTGTCCATACAAATGGAACACCTTTCCTTAGTAACTTGGTTAATGTGTTTGCTATTAGAGAGAATCCTTCCACGAATCTCCGATAGTACCTGCTAAACCCAGAGAAAACTTCGTATTTCCGCCATCGACCTAGGCGGTTTCCAATCCAATCCGCTTCAATCTTGCGAGGGTCAACTCGATTCCTTGGTGACACTACATGACCTAAGAAAGCCACTTCCCTAAGCCAAAATTCACACTTACTGAATTTGGCATATAACTGCTTCTCCCTCAATACTTGCAGAACTATCCGTAAATGCTTGTCATGCTCCTCTTCTGTCTTTGAATAAACCAATATGTCGTCTATGAACACCACGACGAATTGGTCCAAATCTTGTTGAAATACTCTATTCATTAAGTCCATAAATGCCGCCGCGCATTAGTCAACCCGAATGGCATCACCAAGAACTCGAAATGCCCATACCGAGTTCGGAATGCCGTCTTGTGAACATCAGCCTCCTTCACCCTTAATTGATGATAACCTGACCTAAGGTCAATCTTTGAGAATACCGACGCACCTTTCAGTTGGTCAAACAAATCATCGATCCAGGCAGCGGTACTTATTTTTGATTGTTAACTTGTTTAAGCGGCGATGAGTCGATGCACATTCGCATAGAACCGTCCTTCTTCTTGACAAACAACACAGTGCTCCCCACGGGGATATACTTGGTCGTATAAACCCTCTATCCAAGAGCTCACGAATTTGAGCCTTCGGCTCCACCAATTCCTTTGGTGCCATTCGGTATGGTGCTATAGACACAGTGTGCGTTCCTGTAGCAAGTCTATACGGATTCGACTTCCCGATCTGGAGGTAGACCGGAAGTTCTTCCGGGAACACATCGGCAAATTCCCCAACCGTTCGGACCTTTCCAACTACCAATCCCTCGACTTCCAAAGCACTGATTTGAACCAAATACGCCTCACAACCCTTCTTGACCATCTTTTCACCTTCAAGGCGGACACTACATTGGATAGGTAATTCCTTCTATCTCCTATCATAACCATTTCCTCACCTTGGTGTCTTAAGAACCATGCGCTTGGCGCGCGATCCAACCTTGCTTGGTACTTAACCAACCAATCCATACCAAGGATCAAATCGAACTCCCCAAAGCGGTAGTTCCATTAGATCGGCTACAAACACTACCCCTTGAAGTTCTAGGAGTACGCCTCTATATAGTCTATCTACGACTACTGAGTGACCTAAAGGGCTAACTACGATCATCTCCCTAGAAGCGGTTTGGAGTTTAGGTCCATAGTTCCTACCACACTACTAGCAATGTACGAGTGCGTCGAGCCCACATCAATCAATGCAACATAAGGAAAACCAAAAATTAAAAAGCGTGCGGTTATAACATCCGGTGCGTCACCTTCCTCGCGACACCTCATTTGCGTAAACCAAGCCGCCGCCTAGCCTCTGTGTTGCTGAACCCTCGCCTTGAGTTCCACGACCTCGGTTAGGACCGTTGTTTCCTCTTCCATTACCACGACCCCTCGTGGTCCTACATTTCTATCACGAGCGCAGTTACGCCCCTCTGGCTGCTTCTTAGCCAGTTTCTGGGGACAATCTCTAACACGATGCTCCAAAGACCCACACTCAAAACATCCTTTGTCACCGGTCCAACAACCTCCCCAATGGGTCTTTCCACAGCGATTGCACTGAGTCGGCCTCACGATTAGTAGTCGTGGGCCTTGCCGCCTGATTGGGCCCACTTGGCCTAGCCTTTTTCTGAGCACTACCGCTTGATCCAGCTGACCCAAATCCTCTCTTCTGATTGTTCTTACTATAGCTCTGCCTCACAGCCTCCTTGATCCCTTCGGCTACCTTAGCCTTCTCCACTAGGGATGAGAACTCACGAACTCTCTTTGCATGGGGCAATCGGTAACCTTAAATCATCTCTGAGTCCGTCCTCAAAGCGGACACGGCGCTCATGTTCGATGAGACACGATGCCTCTAGCATACCTACTCACCTTAAAAATTACGCCTCATATTCCGACACACGGACTTAGTTCCTTGCACTAATCCCGAGAAAAGCCTTTCTCTCTGGCGTCGGTGTAGGCGATACCCACATACTTCTTCCGATAGGTGGTTCGAAATACTCCCAAGTCAAATCATCTGCTGTAGCCCCATCTCGAACCGTAAGCCACCAACGTACGCTTCATCCTTTAGAAGCGACACTTTGCCCTTTCGACTTTTCTTCATCGCCAAAGTCAAGGTCATCCATGATTCTTTCGATTGACTCTAGCGAAGATTCATTGCGCTGACTGGGTGCCACTCGACACACCTCGGAATACCTCCGCTCCGTTAGATCGGAGTCGCTCGGGGACGATTTCGAGCTCCCACATTTCCACCAAAGCCCGACCACCATCTCCAAAACTCGCAACACGACTTTGCGACACCGCTCGCCACCGGCCCGATCCGGCTCCTCGGCTCTAAAAGTAGGAGGTGGTGGTGGCGATGGTACCTCATTTTCGAACCTTGTCGACTGACGGGTTCGAGACACCGTCATCCTACCCCTACCACGCCCCACGGCGTCCACGTCCTCTAGAACTCATTCTATCTACCGCGCTTTTAATCGGTTAAGAAAAATTTTATGCGTTAGCATTTGTTTCACTTTATTACTCGCGACGAAATTTTATGGATAAGGCTTAATCGAGAGATTCTTTCGAGCAAACAAAGTTTGATTTCCTATCTTAGTTCACACAAAGAAGTTCATGCATCCATTCCTTAATACTTTCCATACCTATTCGCTCATCGGACATTTACGCCCATTTCTAACCCTGGGGTAATTTCGTCTTTTTCCTACAAGGGTATCTTCGTAATTTTCTAGAACCAAAATATTTTCTTTGATGATTTTCAAAGCAAGGTTTTGAATGTCTATAAAATCATTGAAATTTTAGGCAAAACCATTGAATTAATATTTTATGGGTCGGGGCATTTTGGAAATTTTACTCCTAAGGGTATTTCTGTAATTTTTCACAAGTCAAGTTTTTCGAGAAAACGTTATAAAAGTAATGTTCTAGGATTTGAGAAAGTTATTGGACAAGTTTTGAAAACATCAGGGTTTGTGGTTTCATTCTATTTGAAAAATAAAGTGATTCCCTTTTGGGTTTTAATCATTGTATTTAGCCTATGACCAGAGCCCTCCCGATCGGGGTGAACCAAAGCTACACACCAGTGAATTCGAGTGAAGAGGAGGTGGGTCACACGGACCGCTTAAATACCAAGCTCTCTTTGAACCTTTCTAGACATGCGCATTGAGGTTACCACACCACTGAGTCCTCGAGTTAGGGTGACCGAAGCTACGCACTGCAGGTAGGATACTGCGAAGAGGAGGTGAGTCACGGGGACTGCTTAAATACCTGTGCTCTTCCGGATCCAATCCTAGACATGCGTCTGAGGGTTACACACACCTAGCTCATTGGTGAGTCATAGGTTGGTTTAGTCCTTTAAGTCTTATGCTTCGTTTGTATTGAGTAATCTAACCTTAGGGTCCAAGTACTATAAGTCTATCTAAGTTCCATGCTTCCTACCCTCTCTACGAATATAATTCACCAAGAGGTTTAGATATACTTACAGGCGGATTGGTGCTGGGAGACTCGGGCCATCTTTGTTCAAAAACCAAAAATCATTCCATAAGGCCTACCAAATCATTTTTGGGCCTTGGGCCCCTACCATAGAGCTTTGAACTGGGCTCGATACCAATTTTGTAACAACCCAAACCGGCCCAAACATTACGACCCGAATTTGATTTGCTACGGAAAAAACTTTTGAACATCATCTAGAACCACTTTAAGTTTTGTTGAAAACCCTCGTTTTTGGTTATCTTGCCAAAACTATACTTAGATTTAATTTGGAAATTTAATTAAGTCCAGGTTATTATACAAATTTCAAGTGTGCCCGATGACACGATAAAACAATTTCGTGTTAATTTAAGAAAACATGTGCTTTCAATTCGGTTTCAATAATATAGTTTAAAGTAAATCTCCAACATAAAAAAAAAAAAAACACAAATAAAGTTTATGGAGGCCTTATTACAACCAAAATGAAATAACCAAATTTAAAGTTCAATAAATTTAAGTCCTTTGCATGGCCACCTCGAGTCCAATGGCTCCTCAACCGCCATCTACGAGTCACCTGAAAAATGTTAAAGGAGAAGGTGAGTCACCAAGACTCGATATGTAACCCTTCCCCTGTTTTAAAACAACATTTCATACACAACATATAACGATTAATATGCAGTGTCGTGTGCCCAACCTAGCCAACCAAACGCCTTTGTCTACCCCATGTGGTACCAAACCACTTTGGTGACCGCATGATCACAATGTGTTACCAAAACACCTGGTGGTGCCAAACCCTTTGGTGACGTATAGTCACAATGTGCTACCAAAGCACTGGTGTCCGTAGACACAAATCGGGTGATGGGGCCAACCCATCGTGTGATACCAAATCACTGGCAGACGATCCCATATCTCAAGTGGGGCCAACCCACGGTGGTGTCAACCACAGGGACGAGTCGCTATGAGGTACCAAACCTCTGGAGGTACCAAACCTCTGGTGACATATAGTCACAGTGTGTTACCAAAACACTGGTGCTCGTCAGCACGAAACATCACTGCCCCCTCCTCTCATATAACCCATAGTAGGTAAACAATTAACAACAGATCTCATGCATTTATCACATGTATCAATAAGCCATGCTTCCCAAAAGCATTAAAGTAATCTCATATTTAATGAGAGACTTACGGGATCCTCACTTGTACTGTTAAGGTACCAATCGCCTCTACATCAAGCGATTTACATACAAAGTATATATATAACACAACATTAAGCGCTATAAGTGTGTATGTACACACGATATCGATGATAGTCTTAATCCCGAAGAAAACCAATCGGCCTCACTCTAAGTCCTTGCCCCTATATTGGCCAACTACCAAAGTTAGTGAAATGGCCATTCGGCCAAACCAAATGATTCTATAGGGTTATTGCTTGAACCCGAATCCTTACCTACTCGCTTTGAATACTAGTCTCGGCACCCAAATCACGAATCGGGTTCACAAACTATAATCGGTCAATGGACAATGTCAAGTAGCCTTGGCTTAATCGAATTGTTATGACAAAGAAATTGATCTTACCACCACTTACCAAAGCCGAATGCTAGAGATTAGGAGCTTGGGTCGATTGCTTCGCAATTTGGGTACCTAGGAGAATCGTTTACCAAAACGTTTAGAAGCCTTGTTAGCCTTTGCCGAAATCGGCACCTACCCCTAATAGAAATCGAAAAGGAACAGAGAGGGGAAACCATGGAGTTTTGGCATACTCTTACCTTCACCAAATCAGTTGACAACGAGGATCCAACGAGATCTATATCCCTTCAAACTTGGCCAAAGTGCACTAGAATAGAAGAAGAGAATTTTTGGCAAACCACTAGAGCATATTCGGCCAATAGTGAGTTTAATAAGAGGAAAAGAAATCAGCACTTCCAAGGGGTGTATTCGGCCAAGGGGAGGAAGAAAATAATAGGGAAGAAAGGTGGTAGAAGTTTAGGCTTGAAGGGGTTTGAGAGAACAAAGAAAATAAAAGAGCACAAAGGGAGAGGGGTTAGGTTTTTTGGCAACTAGCAAGAATGGAAAAAACCAAAACAATGAGCTAGGGTGGGGTTTTTATAAGCATTGGCCCCCCCTCCTTAAGCTTGCCGTCAACCTTGGCAACAAGGAGTTCAACTCTAGCCAACTCCTAATTTTCCTCTTGGCCACTCATTTGATTTAATTCAAACAATTTTGAATTAATACAAAACAATCTCCTAATATTCCATCCATTATCCTTGAATATCTTCTTATTATTACTATAATTAAACAAATAAAACTCTCCCATTATCCTTTAATAATAACACTTAATAAAAGAGTTTGAAGGAGAAAAACTCTCCCACTTGTCTTTGTCCAAATAAGAGCAAAAGAAAGGGATTTTGTGACTCGAACCAAGGCTCTCCCTTGCTCCTTGGTGGCGTCACATGCTAGCTCTCAAGTGGGCTTGCTTTGCCACTTGTTCTAGGCTCATCGTATGTCCAATTTATCCCCAATTATTCTTATAACACCCTCCTGCTGATGCTCCTTGCCTTTAAAGTTAAAACTGAAATTTTTCTTTCAAACCGAGCACATTCAAAGCCTTAAATTAAGCTCTATTATTCCATTAATACTATCACAGCTGTTCATAACAAGAAAAATAATTAAATTCTAAATAACCCCATTTTTGGGATGTTACAGTATTGACGCAAAAGACTTGAGTCTGGTTCCAGATTTGGTGCTTCCTTATAAATTTAAGATGCCAGAATTTGAGAAATACAATGGAACTAGCTGCCCTGAAGCCCACATCACTATGTTCTGTAGACGCATGACTGGCTACGTGAACAATGATCAACTTTTGATTCATTATTTCCAAGACAGTTTAGTGGGGGCAGCATCCAGGTGGTACAATCAACTCAGCCGTGCTAGGATTAGCTCTTGGAAAGACCTAGCCCAATCCTTTATGAAGCAATACAATCATGTCATAGACATGACGCCTGACAGAATCACTTTGCAAAACATGGAGAAGAAGTCAAATGAAAGCTTCAGGTAGTATGCGCAAAGATAGAGGGAGGTTGCCATGCAAGTTCAACCACCTCTCCTAGAAAAGGAGACTACAATACTTTTTATCAATACCGTAAAAGCTCCATTCATCACCCACATGATAGGAAGTACCACCAAGAGCTTTGCAGATATAGTAATGGCAGGAGAGATGATTGAAAATGCCATAAGAGGTGGCAAGATTGAAGTATGGGAAACCACTAAAAGGTCTGCTCCTAGGAAAAAAGATGACGAGGTGAATAATACGAGTACATACAACAAAGGGTACTCAAAAGCAATTACTGTTAACCAGCCAAAGGTAATCACTGCTGGGCAACAAGGGTCGGTGAGACAAGAGTCGGGCACAAGGTAAAACTCTGAAAAGCTACAATTTACGCCAATCCCAATGACGTATAAGGAGCTATATCAAAGTTTGTTTGACGCACACGTGGTGTCCCCATTTTATTTGAAACCGTTGCAACCTCCGTTCCCAAAATGGTATAACGAGAATGCCCAATGCGAGTACCACGCGGGAATAAAGGGTCACTCAATTGAAAATTGTACTACGTTTAAAAAGTTGGTTGAAAGGTTCATTAAAATGGGAATTGTGAAGTTCAAAGATTCATCAAAACCTGATCACTTTAACGAGGCGGTAAATGCGATAATTGAATGAGGAGACAAGAAAGTTGCGACCCCTTGAAGAAATCAAAAGCGAAGAGGGAATCAGGGAACGAAGTTTCCAAGCCCCTGTATACTTGGGAGTGTTTTGAATAATGGGACCATGGAAGAGATCTCTATATTTTTAGAGCTAATCTAGAGTAATATTCAAAACACGCTTGTTGCCTTAAGCCTAGAGGCAATAAGAACCCTTTTGTGAAATAGGCTTGTGTCCAAAATTTTATTTCAATAAAATACATTTTCTTGAACAAATATTCTTTTATTCATTCATGATCGTATCATACAAATAACCATTCTTTGAATCATTATTTCTTTGGAATCTTTCTCCGAACCTACACTAGGTCTCCAGATATCAACGATGTGAGCAACGCTGCCACTGACTCAGAGTCTCCTTTCGAGTAAGATATGTGTCTAGAAGGAGCTCAGGACTTTGAAGATGACAAAGATTGTAACTTATCTTCTAATTTGTTAAAAACGGTGGAACAAGAGGAAAAACAAATCTTACCTTACATAGGGTCGATGGACATTGTGAGCCTAAAAAAGGGGAGAAGATCGAAGCCCAGCTCACCATAGAAATAATACGAGACATCATTGATTTATTTTCAAGAATTCAAAGATGTTTTTGCATGATTATATCAGGACATTCCTGGGCTACTAAGATGCGGGCTAAACATGAGGATCAGGCACTATTGATCTACATAGAAAGGGATGGTATCAGTTATGCCGTATTAAAGGAGACAAGATTCATGTGCCTTCTCCAGTTCTTCACAAATTTTCCATATGTGGGGGCATGGATGTGATGGGGCCAATCTCGTCAAAAGCTTTTAGCCAATATCGATTCATCGTCGTGGTTGTCGTTTACTTCACTAAGAGGCTGGAAGTAGCTTCATATGCCAATGTTGCAAAGTCGAAGTCATCAAAAATAAAAAATAAAAAAAATAAAAAAAGAGAGGAAAGGATCAGATGCTAGAAAAGAATGCCATAAAGGATCACGTTTAATAATGCATAACTGTACAAAGTCAAAGTTTATAGTTTGTCCAAAGATCAGGCAGCATATCACAGTGCAGCAAAAGTTGCCAAAAAAAATGAAAGGTGACTAAGACTTGTAAAGATTGGCATAAGAAGCTACCATTTACCTTCTGTCTTATCGAACGTCGGCTAGAACCTTCACTGGGGCAACACATTGGAATAGAAACAGTTTTGCCAATTGAACCTAATCGAAGAAAAGGTTAAAAGCTATCCATCACGATTAAATGATGCAAGCTTACGACAAAGAGGTTCATCCTAGAGAATTTCACGAGGGGAATTTGATGTTGAAAAAGATCCTTTTTATACAAAAGATCTTCAGAGGAAAGCAGATGCCAAACTGGGAAGGACCTTATGTAGTAAGAAGGAGCCTATTCTAGAGGAGCATTGATATTGACCGAGATGGATGCCAAAGACTTGCCTAATCCAGAGAATTCAGGTTCAATCAAGAAGGATTTTACCTGAAAAGGGAAGGGCCAAGGTGAAAACCCGCAAAGGGCGCCTTGAGCTCAAATTCATTCAAAAAATTTAAAAAAAAGAAAAGAAAAGAAAAAGGAGAGGCCATGGCAAAAACCCGCAAAGGGCGCTTTGAGACCAAAGGGGTTTTGAGTCGAAAACCCAAAAAGGGCGGCTTAAATTTTGATCAAAAGTGGGGCATATAGTAGTCTTGCTATGTTTGAATTAACAATGAGGAAGTATGTTACGTCTTGGGGCATCGACGAAGTACTCTGGATCCCCTAAACACGTATTGAGCTCAAAATGATCCTCAAGAAGTTTGTATAGAGAAGCTCAGGCTACGATATCTGGGGCACCTAACTTCTATCTTACCCATTTTGAATTGGATATTTTTATTCTTTTCAAGATACACCCCAATCAATTTCCTTTTAGGACCTTGGTTATCTTTGATTAACTTATTTGTTTCGAGCTATGCTCCTGATTATTTTCTTTCTCGTCCATTGTTGTGATCTTTTTCAAGCATTTTTTTATTGAAATAACGATTAATGGACTAATAATACTTTCATAAAAGGAGTTTCGCATATTACCTTGGAAGCTTCTAGATAATACAAGAAACTGAAACAGGACAATTGTTTAAAAATTTCTATGTGTAAGGATTGGAAATACTTGAGAAAAAGTTTAGATTGGGACTATTTCTTTAAATTTTTTGTCCAAATGGTGATTGGACAAAATAATAAGTAGAGCAATATCAATCCTAAAAGAGGATCATTTTACAAAGCATTCTCGTTGGGTCATAATATTCGGGGAATGGTATGATGGACCAAATTGATGGGAAAAGATTCAAAACCCTTGAATTACATTGGAATGGATTGAAGTTGAAACAGAGCCTGTACCCTTAAATTGCAACAGGAATGGATTAAAAGTTTCAAATTCTATAAGTCATGGTGGGATGGTTTGAAGGTGGTACAAGCCTTGTGTCCCAAGGTTCAAGTGGAGTGGGCCCTGAAATTACCATGGGGCAAATTATTTGAGAAGAATATGATTGATACTTCGAGAGGAACAAAAATGAAATCTTGAGGAGTGATGACACTTTAAATAGGAATCATTCTCATGACATTTTGCATAACACATTCAGTTAGGAGCATTTGATTTATTCTGATCATAATATCCTAATCATTTTGCATAAGCATATACCCATTCTACTGAGTTATGTCCCTTAGAGGACAATGTAGTAGGGTAGATTGAAGATATCGACCGCATCATTTGAGTTTGCGATGGAGCAGATCAAGATTGAAGTCTTCCTGAGATAGTAAGGAAGCAAATTGAAAAGTTCAGATTTTGTTTCCTCGAGATGGTAGTGGAGCAAGCGAAGATTGAAGTCTTCCCGAGATAGTAAGGAAGCAAATTGAAAAGTTCAGATTTTGTTCCTCGAGATGGTAGTTGAGCAACCGAAGATTGAAGTCTTTCCGAGATAGTAAGGAAGCAAATTGAAAAGTTCAGATTTTGTTCCTCGAGATGGTAGTGGAGCAAACTGAAGATTGAAGTCTTCCTGAGATAGTAAGGAAGCAAATTGAAAAGTTCAGATTTTGTTCCCTAGAGATGGTAGTGGAGCAGGCTGAAGATTGAAGTCTTCCTGAGATAGTAAGGAAGCAAATTGAAAAGTTCATATTTTGTTCCCTCGAGATGGTAGTGGAGCAGACTGAAGATTGAAGTCTTCCTGAGATAGTAAGAAAGTAAATTGGAAAGTTTAGATTTTGTTCCCTAGAGATGATAGTGGAGCAGACTGAAGATTGAAGTCTTCCTGAGATAGTAAGGAAGCAAATTGGAAAGTTCAGATTTTGTTTCCTCGAGATGGTAGTGGAGCAAACTGAAGATTGAAGTCTTCCTGAGATAGTAAGGAAGCAAATTGAAAAGTTCAGATTTTGTTCCCTCGAGATGGTAGTGGAGCAAACTGAAGATTGAAGTCTTCCTGAGATAGTAAGGAAGCAAATTGAAAAGTTCAGATTTTGTTCCCTAGAGATGGTAGTGGAACAGGCTGAAGATTGAAGTCTTCCTGAGATAGTAAGGAAGCAAATTGAAAAGTTCAGATTTTGTTCCCTCGAGATGGTAGTGGAGCAGACTGAAGATTGAAGTCTTCCTGAGATAGTAAGAAAGCAAATTGGAAAGTTTAGATTTTGTTCCCTAGAGATGATAGTGGAGCAGACTGAAGATTGAAGTCTTCCTGAGATAGTAAGGAAGCAAATTGGAAAGTTCAGATTTTGTTCCCTAGAGATGATAGTGGAACAGACTGAAGATTGAAGTCTTCCTGAGATAGTAAGGAAGCAAACTGAAAAGTTCAGATTTTGTCCTCTTGATATAGTAGTGGGGCAGACTGAAGATTGTAGATCTGGCATTGCTGAGATTGCAATGAAGCAGATCGAAGATACTAATCTGGCATCCCGGAGTTTGCAGGGAGCAGATTGAAAATAACAGATCTGGCATTCCTGAAATTGCAGGAAGCAGATCAAAGAAATCAAATCTTGTCTCCATGAGTTTGCAGAGGAGCAAATCAGAAGATAGCAGATCCAAGCCATCAGACTTATAGTTCAATACTTCTAGAAGTTGCAGTTCCAGTACCCCTGAAGATGCAGTTGGGATTGGAAGCCATTTGAAGAAGACGAGGACCAAGAAGTCGAGGCTCGGCCAAGACCGGGCAAAATTCGTCATCTTATAGTCTTTGCTCTATCTTCGTTACACGATAATAAGAAAAGAGGGGCAGCTGTAATCAGCCCATTTTGCCCGGGCCCATTCCGTTCAGAAAAAACCAAAAATAAAATAATAAATAAAAAACAATGTTTTTTTTTACAGTCCAATTACACCCTTAATACCCAGTCTTAACCTAGCCCAACAAACTACACGGCCCAATGGCCCAAACTCACATTTTCAGTCGAAACCCCAAACCCTAGGGTTTCCCTAAGCGCCTGCAATACCCAAACACATGCAGCCCCTCGGCCACACCGCCACCAATCGCGCCACAGTTAGCGCGCCCTATCACCGCAAGGCCCCGTCATCACACCTGCAAAAAAAGGAAAGACAGAGCAGTAAAATGGCAGCCAAACAGATTTTGTATTGATTTTTCTTTTATTTTTTGGGCTATAAAATCTGTAAACGGAGACAGAAAAAAGGACGATACACAATACAATAATAAAAAAAAAGAAAGAGCTAGGTTTCTTTTTTATCTTTCTATTCTTCTTTTCCCCGAATTTGTTCTTTATTTTTTTTATTTTTAGTTTTTTTTATATATATAAGGGTTTAAAATATATTTAAAAAAGGGAGGAAAAAAAAGGAGAAAAATCTTACATTTTTTGAAATTTTGGCCCTGTGGTGTGGCATGGTGGTGCAGCAGTGATCTCGCGCGAGTTGGGCCAAGGCGGCTAGAAATCGCCCAAAGGGAGAGCTCCTCTTTTTTTTTTTTTTGGAACAAACGGGCGGATGAATTTTTAAAGAAAATTTGGCTTTTATAGCCTATTGAAAAGCGGCGCGTTTTGGGTAGCCCTATAACGCCTAAAATGACATCGTTTTGGGGTGACCGCGCCCGACGACGACCAGTCTCGGGATTCGCAGTTTTTGATGGAGGGCTAATTGCACATTTAGCCCCTCCGCTTTCTCTTGTTTTATAGTTAAATTTATTTTATTCCCAATTTTGCCCAATAATTTTTCCTCTGTTTCAATTTGGTCCGCATTCGAACGGCACCGTTTCTGAGGGTGGGGTTATTTTCTATTTTGGTCCCTCTATGTTGCACGCGCGTTACATCGGGGTCCTTATTCGATTGTTTTTTAATTTGGCTTTTTAATTTTATTTCCCTCTTAGTTCAGTCCCTTCTTCAATTTAGTTGGTTTTGTTATTGTTTATTGTTTTTTTTTTTTTGAATGTTTATTCATTTTATTTATTATTACTATTATTATTATTTACATTATTGATTATTTTTATTACTATTATTATTTATTATCACTATTACTATTATTTTTTGTTTTTATTATCGTTAATATTAATATTATTATTATTTTAATATTACTACCACTCTTATGTTTTATTTTTAATTAACTTTATTATTATTATTATATTTATTATTATTATTATTTATTACTAGTATTTTTTACATATATTATTATCACTATAGCTATATTTTTATTATTATATTTATTATTATTAGTATTGTTATTATTATTATTATTATTATTATTATTTTAATATTACAATTATTATTACTATTAATTTTAATATCCTTACATTATTTTATTATTATTAATACTATTTTTTATTTTTGTTATTATTTTTATCATTATTTTCATTATTATTTTATTTTATAATTGTTAATATTATTTTTATTATTATTTATTTATTAACATATTTCTATTTTATTATTATTTTTTTACTATTATTATTTTATACATATTATTTATCTATTTGTTAATTTGATATTAGCTTCATTTTTGTTATTATTTTCTTTCCTTTTATTTACTTATTTGTTTATTTATTTACTATTATTTTTATTTAATATTTTTATTATTATTGCCTTCATTATTATTATGCATATTATTACCCACACTTTTATTCCGTTGAGCATGTTGCCATTATGATTTATTTTTCATTTTATTACAATTATATTATATTTTCTTTGATGCATCAAAAATTTGGTTTTGAAATAAGTAAATACCCTGCGTTCTAGGGTTCGAAAGAAATCGTACCCTAACTTACTGGGTTGCGATTTTCTTCTTCGAGTCCAAAGAACCTATTACTTTCCTTTTAAAGGTAAAATAAAAACTTATTCTCGAGAATTTGAAATTGTCGTGTCCTAACTCACTGGATATGACGTTTCGTCATCTCGGGATAAGGATTTCAGAAAATAAGGCAATGTTTCGTGTTTGGAAGTTCGAGAAATCGTGCCCTAACGTGCTGGGTTTCGGTGTTTCGTACGTCCAAATAACTAAATATCCTTTTAATTTCGTGTTTTGGAAAATTAAGGGACGATCTTAGTTTCGGGGGTTAAAATGTTGCACCCTAACGTACTGGATGTGATATTTTATCCTTTTTGAACAAAAGAGTCTTAATATTCCGAAATGGGTTATATAAACATTCTTTAAAAGAAATTGTATTTTAAAATCTTTTAAAATTCTCGACATAAGGACATTAATTAATCAATTAGGTACCAATTTTTGGGTGTTACGAGGGTGCTAATCCTTCCTTGTGCGTAACCGACTCTCGAACCTATTTTCTGGTATTTTGTGGACCAAAAATCAATGTTTTGAAATAAAACGTTTTATGAGGTGATCCAGTCACACCTAAGTAAAAAGGGATTGGTGGCGACTCCCATTTTTGTTTTTAAGTCGATCTCCGTTTTTTTAAAATATAAAAATGGTTTCGACGATTGTGTCAAATTGTGAAATGTATGGGCTGCTATATGCATGTATAGAATTCGGCTAGGCTTAGGTATGGATGAAATTGCATGAATTTCATTTTACGAGCCTAAGGACTAAATTGTAAAGAAGTCAAAAGTATAGGGGAAAAATGATAATTTTGCTAAAACATGATTTTTGGATTGAATTGAATAGAATGAGGTTTAAATTAGTTAAATTTGATTATATAGATCAAGAAAAGCAACACACGGAATTAGATCGGGAAAAAGATAAAGTGTTGGAGTAATTGATCATTTTTCATCGTACGAGTTTAAGGTAAGTTCGTATGTTTAATAAACATTAATTATATTCAATTTAAATGCTTTATTATTATATTCTTGATGATACACTCCATAGAAATATTTGACGAAGTTTCAACGACTACAGATCCCGTTTGAAACTTAGGAATAAATAGGATACAAATGACATGTCATTAAGGGTCACCCTGTTTTGGGTGCTGGTCTCGTACGTCCTACCGGTGGCTGAGTTTTCAACATGTGTTGCGGTTACTTTACAGGTTGTGTGAGTAGCACTGTATAGCTATGTCTTGACTGACAGCTTGTGTGAGCACACCCAGTTATGGCTCAAGAGAGAGCATTGATATGAGATATGAGATAGTAGTGGTTTTGACCACGTGTTGGCACATAGTGTGTGAGATTCCCGCGTATATGATATTATTCTAAGTGGTTCCACGGGCACAGTGTTGTTACGAAGTTATATGAGTTCGATATGAACTAGTATAGGTATTTGTGTATATTACTTGGAGATGGTATTTATATGACAAATAAATTCATTGCTAACTTGGTTGATGGATATGTGTTAGGCTTTTGAGGCCAAATTGAATTGTGTATGCCTTACTTTACTTGCCTAATTTGTGATTAATTGGTAAGTTTAATTTTTAGTATTACGAACTTACTAAGCTTAATTGCTTACTATGTGCTATTTTTCGTGCTTTATAGTGTTTCAGAAGCTCGTTCGGATTGGAAGTTGTCGGAGATCTCATCACACTATCAACTATCTATTTTGGTACTCTTGGTTATATATTTTGGTTTTAATGGCATGTATAGGTCATTTTGGCTAATGGTAGCCTATATGTTTTGTCATGTATTTAGCCATTTGATTTGGCTTTTTTTTGGTATATGTTGTTATGTAAATATGTAAATGGCCTTATTATATGTGGTGTATCGTTGTCATGTGAATGTCTTTTTTGTGAATTGGTATTTTGGGTATCAATTAGTTGATCTTGATATATATGTTAATTTTTGGTAAAATGAATGCATATATGTGTTTGACCATTTAGGTATGTTTTGGAGACATTGTTAGCATGTATTTTAAATGGAAAATTGAGGTGCCTATGAGTATCATGGTTGTATGTGATGTTATAACATGTTATAAGCTTGATGTTGGTTGGTTTTGAATGCCTATTTATGTCATGGTCATATGCAAAATGTTATGTTTAGGTTGGTACCAATTTGGGTGAGAAATATGGCTTGGAAAATGGCCTAATTTTTGTCCACACGGGCAGAGACACGGGCGTGTGTCTCAGCCGTGTGTCACACACGGCTGTATGTCCCCTGTAACTTTTAATTTGAGCAAGTCAGTAGCTTCACACGGCCTAGCACATGGGTGTGCGGCTTGGCCATGTGATACAAGTCAGTATACCCTCCAATTTTCATACGATCTGGCACACAGGCGTGTAATTTTGCCATGTGACCCAAGTAAGTGAGTTACACGGGCACGGACACAGGCTGGGACACGGCCGTGTGTCCCTATTTCGAATGCCCACATGGCCTAAGACACGGGCGTGTCTCTTGGCCATGTGAGACACACGGCCTGGCCAGACGGGTGTGTGTCCCCATCTCATTAGAAAAATTTCCATGTTTTTCGAAAAATTCTTTGAGTACCCGGTTTAGTCCCGAACTATTTTTTTAATGTTTATTTTGGGCCTCGAGGGCTCGTATTAGGGACTATATGATTGATTGTAATTGATTTTTGATTTGAATATGAGATGTAAATGGAATGTCTGTTTGTTTGATTATAAGTCTGATAATGCTCCGTAACCCTGTTTCGGCGTTGGATACGAGTTAGGGATGTTACAAAACCGGCTTGAAAAATGTTGTTATCGGTAAAAAGCCTGAGAATCTAAATCAAACAGAATGGGAAGAGCTTGATGAAAAGGCCTTGTCTGTAATCCAGTTGTGCCTCATGAATACGGTATTGCATGAGGTATTGAATGAGAATACCTCATTCGCCTTGTGAAAAAGGTTAGAAACTCTTTATGCGACTAAGTCTCTAGCTAACCGTTTAGTGTTGAAACAACGTCTATATACGTTTCACATGAACAGATGTGAGCTTCTTAGATATCACATCGGTCAATTCATTACTCTTTTAAATGATTTAAAGAATGTTGAGGTTCAGATTGACGATGAAGATCAGGCTATGCTATTATTGTGCTCTTTACTCCCTTCATACAAATCTTTCAGGGAGACCCTAATATATAGCAGAGACATACTCTTGTTCGAAGATGTGAAGGGTTATTTGTTGAGTAGAGACAAACTCAACAATGAGTTTGGTTTGCATAACAAGGCAGATAGGTAAGTTTCAGTTTTGGTAGCATCAAAGAAGTGAGACAAAAGGTGTAACTATTTTAAAAAAGTTAGATTACATCAAAGCAGGTTGTTATAAACTGCGAAATAAAAGAGTTGCTGAGAGTAATGAGGAAGATTTAGCTGGTGCTAATTTGGTCGATGAAAGCGGTGATGATTTCTTATTAGTATCAACGAGCGATAACTCCAAGCTTACGTCCTAGTGGATCCTAGATTCAGGATGTTCTTTCCACATGTGTCCCAATAGAGAATGGTTCTCCACATACAGTTCGATTAAAGGTGGAGTTGTGCGCATGGGAAACGATTTATCCAGTAAGGTAATTGGTATTGGTACTGTTAAAATTAGGATGCACGATGAGACGATTAGGACACTCTCAGATGTCAGGTATGTACCTGATTTACAAAAGAATCTCATCTCCTTGAGTATTTTAGACTTGGAAGGATGCATAATCAGCATCGAGTCGAGCAGAATTAAGGTATCTCATAGAGCTATCATTTTGTTAAAAGGTAAAAAGACTGGCAGTCTTTATATTCTGGAAGGTTCTACAGTGACCGGTGAAATCGGAAGTCCCTCGTCTGTCACAGAGTCGAAGTCAACTCGTTTGTAGCAGAGGCAACTTGGTCATAGGAGGGAAAAATGTATGATTGTTTCATTGAAGAGAGGTTCTCTTTCGGATGCAGGTTTTGAAAAGTTAAGGCTTTGTGTTCGTGAAAATCAGACTCGGGTTAGTTTTGAGTTGGCAGTGTACAAGTCAAGGGCTAGAAGTCTTCTAGTTTCTAAGCACAAATTCGACTAAGTTAATTCCCTGCATAGTTCAATATAGGCCCGTGGTGGGCTTTGGAAAAGATGGCGTTGTGGAAATATGAGTCAAGGTGGAGATTTGTTAAGTATGACTCCTATTTTAGTCAAATTTGAGAAATAATGTTCCAATTAAACTATGTTTATTTGTTTCAATCAAACTCTGATTAGTCTAGATTATTTTATTATTATTTGACCTATGAATTTAGCCTATAAATAGGCTCTTTTACATCCTTAGAAAAAAAAACACCCAATAGATATTAGAACTCATAACACTTTTGGAGAATTTTTGTGTTTACGTTTTGAGGGTTCTTTGTCCTTCGGTTTTTGGGATTTAGTTTTTATCTCCATCTTTGTACTCTTCGGTCTTTTGCCATTATAGTAAAATTATATTTGCCCGTGGTTTTTTATCCTCTTTGAAGGGGTTTTTCCACGTTAAATTTGTGTGTTCAATTTCTCAATTTCTTTCGTTATTTTTACTTGTTCGGTGCTTAATCGGATCGATCCCCAGCATTAGTAAAAATTAAAACTTCTAAGTTTATGAGTTTACGGATAGCTAGAGTAACTTCTTAATGTTAGTAAGGTAAAATGATAAAATTATGACAAATTATACTGGAACTAATTTCTCAACTTTATAAAGTAGAAGGATGAAGTTCATAATTAAATATTTAAAAGAGGTGAAATCTATTAACTTTATAAGTAAACTACATTATTGATCACCCAAATATTAGTGTGTATCTGTTTTGGTTATTGAACTCCAAAAATTTTCAAGTTCATCACTATCGGTATCAACAATGAATATTTTGCAATGATGTTTGAACCGAACCGACCGATTGGTTCAGTCCAAAGAATGACTTTGAACTGGTTAGACTGGAAACCGGTACGGACTGGTTGAATCGACAGTTGAGCTGGATTGTTTTTAAATTTTTTTATTTTTTTTGAATTTTCAATGATATTTTAATCAAATTGGTTGGACCGTTCAAGAACCAATATTCTAACCATTTTGACCACTAGTCCAGTTTTAAAAACATTGCTATTTTGATCACTCCCCGTTAAATCGTTAACGAAAGGTTGACATGGTTCCTTAATTGGTATAACCCAAATTTAACCCTCAAAGTTTGCATATTCTGTTAATTTGATCTCAGTTCTAAAAATTTTAACCCTAAATATTTGCACATTTGTTGAATTTAGTCATGACCCAAACTATTCAAAAACACTTAAAACATTCAAAACTAAAAAGAAATTAAAAATAATAAATATTTAATAATAAATAAAAATTCAAAATTTATTCTTCAAAGTTTCAGACTTTCTTTCAACGATTTCTATCACCCACTGAAGGTCTAAATATAAAAGAAGCATCTCTCTTTTCCCTCTCTAATTCTTGCTTGAGCTAGCTTTCCTCTTTTGTTCCAGGAAACATAAGCCATTTAGGCAATAAAAACAATATATAATATTCGAGGACTCAATAATGGACGAGTAAAAACATTCCCTTTTTTTTTTTGCACTAGAAAGTTTCATTTTTATTTCAAAATCTCTCACTTTTACAAAGTAAATCCATTTGACTTCCACATCAACTTCTTCTTTATCCATGACAAGCATTTATATAGCAACATCCGAATGACTACCCTTTTGAAGGGCCTCAAACTGATTTTTCCTAAAGTCATTAAATAGTTTCGACTTAGCCACGCAGAGCTTGCTGGTAGGCAAGGACCACGTAGTGAGGAAGGAAAGTCCCTAATAAATCTATGCTCCACCAGAATATACTTCTCTTGATCCATCCCAAGCTTACTCGATTTCCTTGACAACAAATGTTCAATCCCCGAGCCTTGCCTCTTGCTAAAACTAAGTAGTCCTGTTAGAATAGCAAAACAACAAGAAGAAGAAGAAGAAGAAGAATACTTTTTTTTTTCAATTTAAGAAACACTTTACAGAATGGAATACTATGGCTATTTAATGCAGCCATGTACTCATACCAGAAATAACAGAAACAACTACTTAGCCTAACAACTAGGCAACTTCTTTAACCAACTATAACAATAACAGTAGTAACAATTGGTTTTAATACTCATAACATTCCCTATGCTTGGTGACTTTTTTTTCTCCCTATAACTTCATGACTGCTAGTAAGGACTTTAAGCTGACTTATAAACTTCATGAACAACCTTGCGGATAATGGTTTAGTAAAGATATCTACAATGTGATTGTAACACCCCTCACCTGTATTCAACGCCGGAATAGGGTTACGAAGCATTACCAGACTTACAACACATTTATACATACTTTTCACATACATTTAAATCGCTTTATACAATCACCATTCAATCTCATTCAATATGTCCCTAATACAAGCCTACGAGGCTTTAAACATGCATTGGAATTGGTTTGGAACTAAACCAATAACTTTTAAAACATTTGGAACACATAGAAAATTTTTCTCAAAACAGGGGACACACGCCCATGTGGACATTCGAAATAGGAGCACATGGCCGTGTCCCAACCCGTGTCCTACCCCGCGTAACTCTTTGACTTGGGTCACACGGCTAACACATACGCCCGTGTGGCTAGCCCATGTGCCCTAAAATTGGCCATACATACCCGTGTGCCAGGCCATTTGCTAGGCCGTGCCAATCCTGTAGGGTATACTGACTTATTCCACACGGGCAAGTCACACGCCCGTGTGTGAGGCCGTGTGGAGCATATTGACTTGGTTTCAATTTCAACACCAGGGGACACACGGCCGTGTAACATAACCATGTGTCACACACGGCTGAGACGCACGCCCGTGTCTCTGCCCGTGTGGACAAAAATAGGCTATTTACCAAGCCAATTTTCCACCCAAATTTGCAAATACCTACACAACCAAAATGGCACCAATTCAAAGCCTAAATAAACATCCAATTTAGCCACAATCAAGACTAATTCATACCATATCCAATACCAATATTCCAACATGCTTATAACTTCAAATCTTACTCTATCAAAACATACCAAATTACATATACAAATCAACTAGTTAAACCGTTACTTAACATGCATCATTTTTGCACCAATTCACAAGCATGATACCAATTCCACAAACCTCATAATACAAGTCATTCACACATCCATTCATGAACTCAACCATCAACCATATATGCACATATATGCACATAACCAAATACACCAAATTAAGCCAAGTCTCATGGCTATGTATACTAACCCAAAAGATGACCATTCACAAGCCATTTCAAATGTCAAAACTCACTACCAAAATACATATCAAAATCAACCATAATCCTATACATGCCATATGACCAAACCATGAGACCAAAAGTACCAAAGTGATGGTTGGATAGTGTGACGTAGTCTCCAACGATCCCCGAATCCAAGCTAGCTTTAAAATCACTATAAAACATGAAAAAAAATAAACAAAGTAAGCTATAAAGCTTAGTAAGCTCATACGAAATATACTCAACAAATCATAATACACAAATCATCAATTTAAACTATATAACATATAATTCATGATAACAACAAACCTTCCATATGCTTAATCATATGCTTATATGCAAATTCATAACTTCTTCTACTTGAATCTCATACTTTACATGTACATACCTGTACAATTTCGTAACAAACTTATACCTTTTCGGAATACTATCGAATACTCGATATCTCGCACACTAAGTGCCAATACATAGCTGAAGCTATTATAATCTCGCACACTATGTGCCTTACATAGCCGAAGCTATCTCGGTCTCGCACACTAAGTGCCATATATAGCCGAAGCTATTCCGAATCGCACACTGAGTGCCATATATAGCTGAAGCTATCTTGAATCGCACACTAAGTGCCATATATATATCCGAATCATCGTCGAATATGAATATAATCTCATATACACAATTTTATGTAATATCAAAGTATTTAAAGCATAATTGTAACAATGCTTATCACATACGAAATTACCTCGGATATTAAAACGGCGAATCGAGTCGATTAGTATATAACTTTCATTTTTCCCCGATCCTGATCTGAATTCCATTTTTCTTGATATGCTCAAGGAAAAAGTGACCGAATGCTTAAGCCCTAAATATGGCTTCCTTTCTTCAAATTTTCGGCAAGTGATGAAGTTGATAGCATAAAATTGTATTTGTTTTATTTAATTAACTTATAAATATACTAATTACCAAATTAACCTTAATATAAAACCATTAAAACACATAAACCATGTCCATGAAAGCCCAATCATTATTATAATGGGATAATTGCAACATAAATCCATCAACTTTTTAATTTCATAGCTAATAAACCCTTTTAACTAATAGAATATGCATTTTACATTTTACGCGATTTAGTCTTTTTTATCGAATTAAGCATTCAATTGATAAAATTTCCTCACGAAATTTTTACCCAATAAGTCTATCATGCTGTATACCTTAATAAAATAATAGAATAAATATTTTGACTTCGGATTTGTGGTCCCGAAATCACTGTTCTGATTTGACTAAAAACGAGTTGTTACAGTGATCTTGACTAGAAACTTGACCAACCTAGAGTGAACCAGCTACAACTCTCTCCCTAATAAAGAACAGATCCAATACGAGATGCTTGAATTTGAAATGCAAAATAGGATTCCCTACAACTATAATAGTTGTTGAACTATCACACCATACCAAAGCTTTGCTCTTAATTGGTACATATAATTCAGACAACAAAGACTGGAGCTAAATCATTTCTGCTGTGACATGTGTGAGGCTTCTATACTCAGCCTCAACTGTGGTCCTCGATACTACTTGTTGTTTTCTTGAACTCCAGGAAACTGGATTCCCTCCAGAAACACACAATACCCTGACGTGGATCTTCGATCATCAACATATGAACCCCAATTTGCATATGAATATCCTTTAAGAAAAAACTTCAAAGCTCGAGTGAAACAGAACCCATGATCCAAGGTATCCTCCAAATAACACAAGATCCTTTTGACAACTTTAAATTTGAGATCCAACGGTTTGTGCATAAACTGACACACTTTATTTGCAGAGAAGGCAATGTCTGGTCTCGTGATTACAATATTGTAGAGTGCCCACTATACTCCTGTACAGAGTTTCATATTCAACACGACTTCCTACTTGAGCTGACAAATTGCATGTAGTCACCGTTGGCATGGGAGATCCTTTCAACTTGTCCATAGATGCCCTTCGAAGTAGATCAAGAATATACTTCTTCTGATCAAGGAAAATACCATTTGGAGTATAAGTAACTTCAATGCCCAAAAATTAACTTATCTTCCCTAAGTCTTTCAAAGAAAACTGAATATTGAGCTCCTTAACAAACTGATCTATCGCATGGGAGTCATTTCCAGTGGCAATAATGTCATCCACATATACCAAAACATAAAGCAGCTGAAACCCCTCACGATGAATAAAAGGAGAATTATTAGCCTTTGACATGTCAAATTGAGTAGCTACAAGATACTCCTTTAGCTTGTGGAACCAGGCTCGAGGCGCTTGCTTGAGGCCATATAAAGCCTTTCTTAACCTGCACACCAATTGCTTTCCATTACTCCCTTGTTGTTCAAAACCTGGTAGTTGTACCATGTAAATTTCTTCATGCAGATCACCATTTAGAAACGCATTATTTATGTCCACTTGCCCGAGAGACCACCTCATCGAGACAGCTAGTGCAAGAACCACCCTAATTATTGTTAGTTTAACCACAGGACTAAAGGTCTCCTAGAAATCAATGCATGCCTCTTGTAGATAACCCTTGTACCACCAATCTGCATTTGTACCTAGCCACCGAGCCATGAACATTCTTCTTTAGTTTAAAAATCCACTTACAACCTACTAGCCTACGTCTTTCAGGTAAAGGCATTAGTTCTCAAGTTTGATTAGTGATCAAGGCATCATATTCCTTCTGTGCAGTCTCTGTCCAAGTAGCACTCTTGAAAGCTTCTTTAATCGACATTGGTTCCTTCTCAGTCAAAACTGATGAGAACACTTTAAGCTTGAATATTCTAGTCTTCGATCGAGTTTGAATAGGATGCAAATTGAAAGAGGTATGTAAAGGTGAGACCTATAACACCCCTAAACCTTTACCATTGTTGGATTTGGGTTATAGAGTATTACGAAGAATTTTCCATCAATTATCCTTAATTACAAATGTAACACCCCTCACCCGTATTCAACGCCGGAATAGGGTTACGGAGCATTACCAAACTTATAACACTTATTACTGTTCTTTTCTCATACAATCGATCAAATCATACAATCATCATTCAAACACAATCAATTTGTCCCTTATTAAATCCTATGAGGCCTAAGACATGCTTTAGAAGTGGTTCGGGACTAAACCGATAGCATATGAAAATTTTGGAAACTTAGAAAAATTTTCAACCATACAGGGGTCACACGTCCGTGTGAACAGGCCGTGTGCCTCACACGGCTCAAGACACACCCGTGCCTTAGTCCATGTGAAAACAGGGCATACATACTGACTTGGGTTACACGGCCAACCACATGCCCGTGTGTCTAGCCCGTGTGTCATTCGAAGGCCACACGGCCGTGTAACATGACCGTGTGTCTAGCATACTGACTTCATTTTAATTCAACACCAGGGGACACACGGCCGTGTAACATGACCGTGTGTCGCACATAGCCGAGACACACGCCCTTGTCTTTGCCCGTGTGGACAAAAATAGGCTATTTGCAAAGCCATTTTGCCACCCTATTTTCACAAGCATGCACAAGTATAAATTGCAACATTTTATTACCCAATAGGCAGCCATTCCATAACATTTCATATACATATAATACCAATTCAACATAGTATTCAATACCTAATTAATAACATACATTTTCCATTCGTAAGCCTACCATATAACAAGACATCATTTGCATAATTTCATTCCATCTAAAACTTACCAAACATACCAAAACATAATATCAAGTTTAGCCAAATCACATGGCTTAGACTTATGATAAACCGTAATATATACATATTTTAATCCCACATTTAGCATACTTTTGGATGATTTAATCCCTTGAATTGTTGAATTTGATGCTCCTAATCCTTTAATTTCATGTTTTATACTTAGGAGAGCATCAGAGGCTGAAAAGAACGAGAAAAGGGCCAAAAATGGAGAAAATGGGCCAAAATAGGAAATTAACACGGCCTAGAGTTCACCACACGGCCGTGCCACTTTAGCAGACTCGAACATGGCCTTGGGCTCGATTCACACTGGCGTTTCACACAGGCGTGTCCCTGCCGTGGCCAAGATGAGTTTCATTCGGATTAGGATACTTGTGGGCCAAGTAAGGCATCCTGGAAGCCAATATAAACACCCTAGAGGGCAACCTAAAGGGGGAGTTTGACAGAAGCCTTCTATCAGGGCTTTTGACGAAGAGCGAAGCCAGAGAGGGCTGAACACAGGGGATTACTCCAAGAAAGCCAGTTGATCCATCTCAGAAGCCAGAATCACGCTCAAGACGGAAGATCTTCCCTTCAATTTCCTTTAGGGGGTTTTAGGGTTTTTCTTATGTTTTGTTATTTACTTTCTTCTGAGATGTATTCTTTATTAAACATGAACTAAACCCCTCAAATACCTGAGGGGGATGAAACCTAAGACGGATCTTGTTATTGTTTTCTAAACTATATGATAAATACTTGATTTGTTCTTAATTATGTGTTCTTAATTCTTATTTTAATATTTTAGGATATTGATTCAAGTATTGATGTTCTTAGGAAGTGGAGCAAAAGTCCCTGTTTAAGAGTAGATCTAGCATAGTTAAGCGGATTTGATCGCAACCCTAGAGATAGGATGACAAAAATCTGCCGAATTAGGGTCAAACCTAATATGGGAGTCCATAGATCGAGTTAATGCAACACTAGGGGTTTTAATTAGAAAGAGATTTCAATTAATCAACCTAGGGTTAGACATTAGTAGCCTCGAAAGAGGTATTAATATAAATTAGGGAATCCTACGGATCAAGTCAAGTGAATAAATCGTGCAGTTCAGAGAGTTAAATAACAAGTGAAGTCTAGGTGGATTCTTCCTCGGGTATTGTCTTAATCAACTGGTTTTTCCCTAAAAGTATTTTCCCAATTCACTCTCTGTGTCTTAGCATCCTTAGCTTAGTAATTAGTTAATTAAACATCGATTCCCTTAATACTTAGGCTAAATAATAAAAGGATAGTAACTACTAGTACTCTTGGTCCTTGAGGATACGATATTTTCAGTCTTGCCATAGCTATACTACCAAACGATAGGTGCGCTTGCCTTATTCGTTGTCATAGTTAGTTTGGACACGATCAAGTTTTTGGCGCCGTTGCCGGGGAATGAGATATTAGGAACACTTGATTTTTATTAGTTTAGCCATTTTTATTTTTTCAATTAATTTTTATTTTATTTCTACTTTTCTACTTTTTCTTTTATTTGCTTTTGGTAGGTAATTTTAGTCTATAGAGGAGATGGCACTGAATAACTATCAGTGGCAAGTTATGAGGACAAAGCCAACAACAGCCGCCAGTGCTTTCAACCTCGACGCAGTGACCATGCTATCAAACCAGGTAGAACTATTAAATAAAAAGATTGATGGTTTATGTGGTTCTTCGCAGGTACATCCAGTGATCCGGTGCGATAAAAATAGAGGAGGGGTGAACAACATAGAATATCTATCCTACAACCCTAGCACAGAGAACGAACAAGTCAACTATATGGGTAACAATTCTAGACCTCAAAATAATCCCTATAGTAACACTTATAATGCAGGTTGGAGGAACCATCCCAATTCCTCGTGGGGTGGTCAAGGTAATCAAAGACCGCAACTTCCTCGAGGTTTTCAACAACCACCTTACCAGCAGGAGAAGAAGCCGAACCTTGAGGAGATGCTAACGAAATTTATCTCGGTGTCAGAAACACGTTTCCAAAACACTGAAACAGCTCCTAAAAATCAGCAAGCGTCGATTCAAAGGATCGAGAATCAAATTGGACAATTAGTCAAGATAGTTTCCGAAAGGAAACTAGATAACTTACATAGTAACACCAACCCAAAAGAACATGTGAAGGCAGTTACACTAAGGAGTGGAAAGGGGTTGGTTGAAGCTGAAAAGAAGATGCAACGAGAAATTAATAAGGAAAAAGGTGAGGAAGTAAACGAGAATGTAATACCGGAACCTAAAGAGTATAACCCACCGATCCCATATCCAGCAAAGTTGAAGAAAGACCACATGGACGCACAATTTGGTAAGTTTCTCGAACTCTTTAAACAATTACATATTAACGTACCTTTTGTTGAAGCTATTTCGCAGATGCCTACGTACGCAAAATTCTTAAAAGAGCTTTTAACAAATAAAAAGAAGTTTGAAGAGTTATCAACAGTGGAACTTAACGAGGAATGCTCAGCTATTCTCCAAAATAAGCTACCAACAAAATTGAAAGATCCAGGGAGTTTTACTATTCATTGTTTAATTGGTAGTTTAAATGTTAACCATGCTTTGGCTGATTTAGGGGTAAGTATTAATATCATGCCCTGTATTATGTTCCTCAAACAACCATTATGCAAATAACAGGTAAGTCTAGCTCAAGACTTTAAACGAGCGCTTATCGAAAGGCAACCCGAGCACTAACCCCATTAATTTTCATATTTTCGATTTTTAGCACCTAACTAAAAACTAACCAAATTTTTAAGCGCAGGTTTCCCTACCCACACGACCTTGCACACGGGCGTGGCGTGGCCGTGTGGAAACAGGAAAAACTTTTCCCAAAAACACAGTGCGATAAAATACCACGGCGATGCGATTGGCCGTGGTCTAAAGCGAGAAATCTACACGGCGCGCGACACGCCCGTAGGACCTTTGAGTCCATTTATTTTTCTTTTCTCTTATTTTCATTTTTAATTTCTTTTCTTTTATCTTTCGTCTTTAATTTATATTATTATATTTTCATTTCTTTAATTTAGGTTCAAGGGGTGTTAACGAACGACACACACCACCGTGGAGTATCCTCCCCACCTTCACCTCTCTCCAACTTTACCGTTTCTTTATATTGACTCCATCCAAAATTCAGGAAGTTTCACTTCTCTCCCTATCTTATGATTTTATTACTATATTGCTATTATCTATCTTTGTACATTGAGGACAATGTACATCTTAAGTGTGGGGGGGTTAACTACAGTATTATTTGAAAATCCCTGAATTATGTCTTATTCTTAAGTAATTTTCTCATATTACTGTTAGAATGAAATTTACTTTGATTTATGATTTTAATTAATATGTTTTGGATTAAGTCATAGTTAATTGTGCAGTGATGATTTAAACTTTAGTAGACTAGAGAATCAAGCATGATGAGTTTATTTTCAGAATTAAAAATTTGTTAGGTTGTCTACCTGAATCTAATTATTACCTTGAAGTTTGAAATTTACAAGGTTGACATCAAAAGCCCATAATTTTTGTGAGATTTTGAGCCTTTTAGAGCATACATTTTTTGTGCTCACTTTATTGATTATGAGTATGTCAACATTGATTTGTTATTCTAGAACTTGCTTCGATTATACATGTCGAGACCACACTTTTGATTTGATATACAGAGATGATAAAGGCACCTAGGTTTTAACCCACTTACTCCATAAAAAGCCTACCTTCATAATTAACCCCTAGTGAACCCCTTTGAATCCTAACAAACCATTTCTTAACTCACCCATTAATATTAACTCAAAACCCACTTTGTATTTGTTATTACCATTACTCTTGACTACCCCTATATCGAGATTTGATTTGATCGGTTACTTAACTATTTTCTTTATTTCAGTTGTTAAATTCTATCTTATTATTATTGTACTTGATTTGTTCTTAAAAAAAATATATTCATTATTAGTTCTATGTTATTTGAGCTTAAGCGCTAATGTTACATTTTGAGAAGAAGCTCGTGTTATTAGTGATGAATTCTTAATTAATGTAATTATTTAAGTTTTAGTTATTTTTCTAGTTAGGTAATTTATCAATTCAATCTCGATACTAACCCTCTAATTCAGCCTTTATCCACACCTTTAAACCAAGCCCCATTACAACCCTTTCAAAGACCTTTTGATTTGTGTATCATCTCATTTTACTGATGGTGGAGATTTGATTTTCAGAGCAAGCCTATGGGATTAACTTTTCATGTTTGACTTTTGAGTGCTTAATTTTTAACCTTAAACACTTTGAGTGATTTGAGTGAATCTTTAGTGAGGATGTCAATACTTGTCGGTTTTGAATCAGAGGTAATTATTTAGGTAAGGGGAAACACCTATGTTTTCATGCTATAAAAATCTATGACTTAGATCGTTTGAATCTCTAGGACTCTTTTAGTTAAATTATCCATGTATGAATTGTCTATGAATTATGATAAGATATTGTTGATGAGAATTATGAATTGAGGGAAGTTAATTCTAATTGTGAGTTGAGAATTTTTCTTGAGGACAAGCAAATGCTTAAGTGTGGGGGTATTTGATAAACCGTAATATATACATATTTTAATCCCACATTTAGCATACTTTTGGATGATTTAATCCCTTGAATTGTGGAATTTGATGCTCCTAATCCTTTAATTTCATGTTTTATACTTAGGAGAGCATTGGAGGATGAAAAGAACGAGAAAAGGGCCAAAAACGGAGAAAATGGGCCAAAGTAGGAAATCAACACGGCCTGGAGTTCACCACACGGCCGTGCCACTTTAGCAGACTCGAACACGGCCTTGGGCTCGATTCACACGGGCGTTTCACACGGGCGTGTCCCTGTCGTGGCCAAGATGAGTTTCATTCGGATTAGGATACTTGTGGGCCAAGTAAGGCATCCCGAAAGCCTATATAAATACCCTAGAGGGCAACCTAAAGGGGGAGTTTGACAGAAGCCTTCTGTCAGGGCTTTTGACGAAGAGCGAAGCCAGAGAGGGCTGAACACAGGGGATTACTCCAAGAAAGCCAGTTGATCCATCTCAGAAGTCGGAATCACACTCAAGACGGAAGATCTTCCCTTCAATTTTCTTCAGGGGGTTTTAGGGTTTTTCTTATGTTTTGTTATTTACTTTCTTCTGAGATGTATTCTTTATTAAACATGAACTAAACCCCTCAAATACCTGAGGGGGATGAAACCTAAGACGGATCTTGTTATTGTTTTCTGAAATATATGATAAATACTTGATTTGTTCTTAATTATGTGTTCTTAATTCTTGTTTTAATATTTCAGGATATTAATTCAAGTATTGATGTGCTTAGGCAGTGGAGCGAAAGTCCCTATTTAAGAGTAGATCTAGCATAGTTAAGCGGAGTTGATCGCAACCCTAGAGATGGGATGACGAAAATCTACCGGATTAGGGTCAAACCTAATATGGGAGTCCATAGATCGAGTTAATGCAACAATAGGGGTTTTAATTAGAAAGAGATTTCAATTAATCAACCTAGGGTTAGACGTTAGTAGCCTCGAAAGAGGTATTAATATAAATTGGAGAATCCTACGGATCAAGTCAAGTGAATAAATCGCCTGGTTCAGAGTTAAATAACAAGTGAAGTCTAGGTGGATTCTTCCTCGGGTATTGTCTTAATCAACTGGTTTTTCCCCAAAAGTATTTTCCCAATTCACTCTCTGTGTCTTAGCATCCTTAGCTTAGTAATTAGTTAATTAAGCATCGATTCCCTTAATACTTAGGCTAAATAATAAAAGGATAGTAACTACTAGTACTCTTGGTCCTTGAGGATACGATATTTCCGGTCATGCCATAGCTATACTACCGAACGATAGGTGCGCTTGCCTTATTCGTTGTCATAGTTAGTTTGGACACGATCAACTTATAACACAAAATGTACCAAAATCACAATCTCAAGTAACCATAACTATCATCTTTAATACTAGCCTATACATGCCATATTTACATATATCCACAAGTTCAAAAGTACCAATCGGCAACTGGATAGTGTGATGCGTAACTCCGACTTGTCTAAAACGAGCGAGCTATCGAACCTATATAAAACATGGAAAAGAAACAGAGTAAGCTTTATAGCTTAGTAAGCCCGTATAATTCAGAATTAAACTTACCATTTATACATAATCAAGATAATAAATAAGGTATACTTAATTCAATTTCCAAATGCCTAAACACAAGCATTCATCAACAAGTTAGTCACATAAATACATGTAATCATCCATTATCTCAAATTAATACTCATTAAATTGTATCATATCAAATTCATATATCATGTACATCATTTGTAACATTACACTGCCAATCATATAAACAGTAATTCATTCGATAACAGTAATTCATCCGTATAAACAGTACTTTACCATATCACATAATTTATGCCCGTTGAACCTATTAAAATATCGAGGGATACTCGGGTGATATACATTACGTATATAAATCAGTAATCCGTCAATTCATTATCATTTTCGCTCTTTCGAGCTATGATCAGTAAGCTCCTCCTGAGCTGATGGACAGTAAGCTCTATTGAGCTGAAACGGTAAGCTCTGACGAGTTGAAAACAATAAGCTCTTACGAGCTGATATATTGGTAAGCTCATACGAGCTCTGGTGAGTCCGTAACACATGCAGGATCTCAACCAAAACGGTAACCCTAGTGGCATGTCACTCGTATCCTACGAATTCATATGGTTCAAACGGGGCTCGGTAACCATCAGTCTATATCAATAAGTCATTCGTATTTCAAGTATATCAATTATATACATTCATTTCAAATAATTAAAAGTATTTAAAAGTTCGATTCTAATTATACGAACTTACCTCGAGTTGCTCGGATGGAAATTATCAACTATTCGTCCACTTTTCCTTTTCCCCGATCTAAACCCGATCTCAGCTTATTTTGATCTATATATTATCAAAATCAGCTTATTTAATCAACTATTTATGCAATTTAGTCTAAAACAGACATTAGGGCTATTTTACACATTTACCCCTAAACTTTCACATTTTTACAATTTAGTCCTTATCACATAAAATTGCAAATTCATGCAATTAATCACAAACCCATGCCTAGCCGAATTTTAATGGGGTCCCTAGCAGCCCATGTCTTTTATTTATTCATAGTTTTACCCACATAATTTTACTTTTTCACAATTTAATCCCTTTTTGACATTTTTGTCAAAAATCACTTTACAAAACTAGTAAATCTATCAATAAATATACAAAATCCATCATCAACTATCAAATTACTCAAGCATTCAACAATGGCAACATGATAAATCTTTAACAATTTCAAAATCTAAGGTACAGGCTAGCTAGAATACGAAACAACGATCTCAAAAATGTAGAAATCATTAAAAACCGAGTCAAAATACATACCTAATTGTAGAATTCAAGGTTGCCGAATGTTAAACACTAAGTTAGCTTCTTCTTCTTCTAATTTTTGGTGCATGAAGATGATAATAATGCTTTAAATTAACTTTGTTTTATTTATTATAAGTTAAATTACTAAATTACCTTTATAACCTTAATAAATAACCATTTAAATCATCTATTCTATGCCCATAAATGCCCACTTATACTTTTAATGGTCTAATTACAACATAAGGACCTCCTCTTTTAAGTTCCATATCTTTTAGATACTTTCAGCTAATAGAACTCTACTTTTACACTTTACGCGATTTAGTCCTTTTTACCGAATCAAGCATTCAAACAGTAAAATTTCTTTACGAAACCTTCACACAATAATTATATCATGTTGTAAACTTTAATAAAATAATAAAATAAATATTTTAACTTCGGATTTGTGGTTCCAAAACCACTATTCTAATTTGACACAAAAACGGGCTGTTACAACAAATCTATATTCTAATATAAATATCAATAAACAAATCACATTCAATTTAAGCCAAACATGCATCTATGGGCCTTGAATCGAACTTACGGGGCCCTAAAAATAATTTGGAATTATTCTAGGGTCAATTTGAAACAAACCGGAAAAGTTATAAAGAAATTGAAAATTTTGGAAACAAGGGTCACACGTTCATGTGGCCAGACCGTGTTGCCAAAAACATAGTCTTGTGTCTAACACACACATCCATTTGTCTAATCCACACGTCCGTATTCTCAACCCATGTAACTCACTGACTATGGCCACACGGCTGTATCTCAGCTTGTGTGCCCGCCCGTGTGTGTATTCGAAATAGGGTCGTACGGCCGTTTCTAAAACCGTGTAACTTACTATTTTGAAACACACGACAATGTTGTAGGTTGTGTGCTGGACTGTGTGAAACCTGCACCTGAAACTTAAAAGACACATGGCCGTGCGAACAGACCGTATGTGACACACGGTCGTGTGACAGCCCCTGTCTCAGGCCATGTGTACCCAAATGTACCTTAAAAGTCAAGTTTACCAAAAATGTTTTCTTGTGCCTCAAGCATACCATCAGCCAATCCTTAGACCTATTCAATACTTATTTAAACAAGACCTAAACAAGCCAAAGTCACACATACACAACCTATTTCCATCAACCAACCAATGTACCCTCATTGGTACTACATGCAATTATTCAATCAAACCCAAACACCAACAAATTCCATATATCAATTATTGCTAATTATATATGTATATAACACATCATATTTCCATATAGGAATACCAAATTATCAAACACACCATACCAACATTAAAATGACCATTTCCAACTTACTAGTTCAACTACATATTATATCATAATACCACAAGACATTTTAGTTACATGCCACTTTTAACAAACTCAAAATGCACAAAATAACTACCAAGGTATGGATGATATTGTGTGAACTCTCGAACCAATCCAACCGACGACACAATTCCAAGAGACCTACAAAAATGAAATAAACCAAATAAGCTTAACATAGCTTAGTAAGTTCGGGTATTTAACCTAATTACTTCCCAGCTCAATTCAAAGTTTTATGAAACATCAATAAACTAAACAACTTGATTCACCAGCACAAAGTCTGCTAGGCACTAAGCCCGATAAGTTCACCAGCACAAAGCCTGCTAGGCACAAAGCCTGATAATCACACCGACATTTAGCCTACTAAGCACTAAGCTTGATAGATTCACCGGCAAAAAGCCTGCTAGGCACAAAGCCCGATAAGTTTACCGGCACAAAGCCTGCTAAGCACTAAGCTTGATAAATTCCCTGGCACAAAGCCTGATAGGCACAAAGCTCGATAACTACACCGGCACAAAACCTGCTAAGCACTAAGCTTTATATATTCACCGGCACGAAGCCTGCTAGGCACAAAGCCTACTAAGCACTAAACTTGATAAATTCATCGGCACGAAGCCTGCTAGGCACAAAGCCCGATAATTTCATAACATACCAAATACTCAGTGAAATTCCTCACAATCAATATACAATAATACAACATCAAAATTAAAAGAATTAATCATAATTTACATAATATGAACTTACTTCGATTCCTATGATTTCAAAAACAAAGTTGAATATTAGTCCAAGACTTTAGCTTTTCCCCGATTTATGTATGGCTTTTGTTTGTCTTGATCTAAATGATAAATTAGCTTAATTAAATGTTTCCAACAACTTCAAATATTAGATTAAAACCTATAATCCATGTTTAATATAAATTTTCAACATTACTCCCAAATATTTTAGGTTTTAAACAATTTAGTCCCAAATTTCGAAATTAACAAAGATACCATTTTTACTCTCTAGACATGCTAAGCGAACTTCCTAAGCACCCATACAAGCCCATTTAAATAATCAAATCACAATGTTACCCTGAAAATTTACTATTTCATAAATAAGTCCCTAAATCACATAATTACTAAATAATACTTAACAAAACTTGTATATTTAAAAAATCAACTTAATAATATATTATTTAAATTCAAAACACATTCAAACCCTAACATGGCAAGTCCATATAATTTTAACAACTTAAAAAATTAATCCTTAGGCTAAGTAAACTAAGTTGAAATGAACTCAAAAGTGTAAAAAATCATCCAAAATAAAGTTCAAATACATACCATGCACTCAGTTTTTTGCTTAACTGAAACTCCCTCTTCTTACAACAATGGCATTTTGGTTTGGTAAAGAAAATAAGGAAGATGACACACTTTGTTTTTCTAATTGTTTTATTTAACTATTACTTTAATTCTTAACATACAAAAATAACCTTTAAAAACAATTATAAATACATTAAAATCTATCCATAAACCTTCACTAGCATGTCACATGATATAATTACTACTAAAGTTCCTTAGTTTACCTTTTAAAAGCTAATTGGTCCATTTAACAAAGAGAAACAAACTTTTGCTCGTTTTTCAATTTAATCCTTTTCACTTAATTAACCATTTAAACTTCACAATTTCTAAATAAAAAGTTAATTCAACTTTAATGTAACCATATAGCCATTAAATAAACATTAAAATATTGGCTCACTCGTCAGAATCGTGGTCCCAAAACCACTATTTTTGACACCATTAAAAATGGGCTGTTACAAGACCAACCTTTTAAAACCTTCAAGTGGAGTAGGTCAGTATTATTAATACAGGCCACTTCTGATGGTCCTACAATTTGACCGTCAGTAGGAGATCTAGACACAACATTCCTTGTTGAAGAATGGCTTGCTATAAAAGAAACCCGTGGTGGACTTGCCAAAGAAAAGACCCTAGCTAAAATTGATGAGGGATTTGAGTCACGTTCATGATACCTAAGCGTAGTAGCCACAACCACAGGTGCATATGATTGCTGATGCGATGCATTATGGAGCCCAATCGAGACTATGATGAAAAACCCCACCTAAAAGGAAACTTGTACAAACCAAATACAACATGTCGAGAAACAAATACTCGACCTTCTTCATTAAGACACTTGTAGCCTTTTTTATTTGCACCAAACCGAAGAAAAACACACTGCTTCGATCGAAATTGAAGTTTATGTCGATTGAAAGGCCTCATATAAGGGAAGCAAGCACACTTAAACACTTTAAGCTGTGAATAAATAGATTTTGCTCTGTAAAGCTTCTCATAAGGAGTACATCCTTCCAAAACAGTAATAGGCATGTGAGCTTCTCACAAGTTAGGAAAAGCTTGTCATAAGGAGCTTCCAAAACAGATTTGGCTCTGTAAAGCTTCTCATAAGGAGTTACCTATTTGGGAAGGCAAAGCTCAGAATGAGTACATCCTCATGCGAGCTTCTCATAACCTGTGAATAAACAGATTTGGCTCTGTAAAGCTTCTCACAAGTTACCTATTTACCAGATGAACAACATGAGAAAAGGCATGTGACCAAAATTCCAAAGGCATGAACGCCTTAGCCAAGAGAGTGAGTCTCATGTCAAAAACATGCCTATGCTTCCTTATAGCTACTCCATTTTACTCAGAAGTATGTGGGCACGTGACCCTGTGCTGAACACCAAATTGGAGAGCTCATTTGAGAGAGAACGATACTCACTTCCCCAGTCACTTTGAAGCATTTTGATAGATTATCCAAACTGAACCTAAATAAACTTCTGGAAATGAAGAAAAAAACTTAAAGCTTAAGATTTATTCTTAAGAAATTACAACTAGGTATATTGGTTATACATGTCAACAAAAGAAACATAATAGAGAAAACCATTTGATCGTGTGTGTGTTGGTCCCCAAACATCCAATAGAAGTAATTCAAAAGGTAAAGTATACACTGTTTTGGAAGAATCAAAAGGTAACTTGTGAGCTTTTCTTAGTTGACAAGCTGAACACACATGAGGCAATTCGTTATTACTAAAAATAACGTTACAATCACGTAAAACACGACCAAGAGTGCTATTGCAAGGATGACCAAGTCGTTTAAGCCACAATTCAACAGAAGTTCCTAGCTGAGCATTGCACACAAGTTTTGATGCTGCCCCTTGAGTGCTAATAGCTACACCAGCGACTGAGTTGGAAGTTGTACAAGAAACATCAATTATGTAGAGTCCATCATGCATGTGGCCCACTAGCAGTGTTTTCCCTATCTAAATATACTTCACAAAACAAAGAAATGGATGAAACTTAAAATAAACCCTATTGTCTTTTGCAAACTGTCCTACTAATAGAAAATTTTTACAAACAGTTGGTACATGAAGCATGTAACAACCCATTTTCAGTGAAATCGGAACAGTGGTTTCGGGACCACAAATCTGTAACACCCCAAACCCGGCCTAGAAGTTAGGCCCGAATCTGGTGTGTCACATGGAAGTAAAAACCATCTTTGCGATTATTAAAAACTTGCTTGAGAAATACAGCCTCTTTGTTAAAACCAAAAACACTTAAGCAATTGTTAGCTACGTAATAATCTTTAAAAACCTTTTTGTTTGCGGAAACATTTTTGAAATAAACAATTTACGAAAATGTGACGTTTATAAATAGATTTGCAGAAGCATTTTCAAAACGTTGCGGAAACGTAGATAAAATACAAGTATTTTGAGAGGTTGTTTGATAAATCGATAAATTTGAACTAATGATCTTACAAAACCGTGACTTTTGAAAACGACATTGAAAATTCGAAAGAGAATCCAAGTCTTTTGAAAATATCGTTAATAGTTCGAGATAAAATATCCGTGTTAAAAATATTTGTAAAAGTTTATTTTGAAATCCATTTGTTAATCGATTTTAGAAACCATTGTTTAAGTTTTTAGAAAATTCCCCTTTTTAAACAATTTAAGAAAATTAATAAAAACATCCCAACCAAAAAGCAAAAATAAAAATAGTCCAGAGGCCTTATTACAACATTTAACCCAAAATAGTAAAGTAATAAAATAAACGAGAAAGAAGTCTAAAGTCCAAATAAACCATTTCCAAGTATGGCCTCCTCGAGTCATCCATAGCCCAAGTCCATATCATCAAGCATTACCTACAAGGGTTAAGAGAAAGGGGGTGAGTTACAAGAACTCGGTGTGAAATCCCCATCGTTATTCATTGGGCCGAAACCCAATTAGCAATATTTTGGGCCTAAGCCCATTTACAACAACAATAATGTATCAAATATAATATGCATATGATATGCAATTCCCAAACCAAACCTAGTTTTCCATCCGCTACACACCACCCGCATTCAACCAAAGACACCGTGGGGAGCTTTAGTCACCCACCCCGCCAACACACCAAACGTAGGCATTAAGCCGATTATATCAAATTTATGGACAAGCCACCGGATTAACAGAATTTACATGGCATCGCCATTTTTCATATTTGTGGCGAGCCACTGAATTATGTAGCAGAGCTACGAACTTCTCTTCATCATTATCCCATCCCATGCAAATCATGTATATAATGCATAGCCATTCACAACAATTTATTCAGATATTTATTACAAAATTATGGCCTATTACAAACAATTAATCAAAAGGCCCATTAAGCAAAATATCAGATTTGGCCCATTTAGCAAAATATCAGATTGGCCCATATAGAAAAATATCAGATCGGCCCATTTAACAAAATATCAGATTGGCCCATTTAGCAAAATATCAGATTGGCCCATTTAACAAAATATCAGATTGGCCTACTTTAGCAAAATATCAGATTGGCCCATTACTCAATATGTCCTTGCGGCCCATAAGCAATTTCGTATTTCGGCCCTTTAGGGCATTTCCATAATTCGGCCCGTAAGGGCAATTTCGTAATTCGACACTTTAGGGGCATTTTCATAATTTCGATAATTTACCCACTAAGGGTAATTCGGTAATTTCGCAACCTAGACTTAACTACTAATGTGGAGCATAAAAATCGAAACTGTCCATTTGTGTCGTACTGACTAAATTGACTATAACTCGAGTTAGGAATCTCAAAATCTAAATCCATAAATTTTCCTTGAAACTAGACTCATATATCTTCTTACTACTATTTTTCCAGAATTTTTGGCTTAACCATTTAGTACAGTTTATTCCTTAAAGATTCCCTTGTTTCACTGACCAACGATTCTGACCTCTCTTAACCAAAATTCAAATATCTCACTGTACAGTTTTCATATGTTGCTCCCACTTGTTTCTATTGAAAATAGACTCACTAAGGAATCTGTACATATAAACTATAACTCATAATTAACTTTGTACAATTTTATACGATTTTTCCAAGACAGATCAGGGAACCACGAAGTCATTCAGAACCAGTCTCACTCAAATTAACATATCTCAGAATATAAAAATCGTTTTCCTTCTCCGTTTCTTCCATATTAAAATAGACACAGTAAGATTTAATTAAATATCTTATTCACTTTCTAATTCCATTTCTCCTATTTTTCATGATTTTCCAAAAACACGTCACTGCTTCTAACTGAAACTATTTTATTACAAAATACGATTACCACTGCGATCATACGCACGCCCGAGTGATCACGGATGCCGGTTTTTGGTGTTCTTCGGTATTTTGACCGATACACAGAATATTTCATACAAACTTTCAGAGAAGTGTGAGATTACACATCATTTCAGATATGTATACGAAAGGTACGGGATTACACACCTTGATTAGAATTCCCTAAAGAACCACTCTTCGTTGACCCACTATATCCGAAGGATTTGCAAATAGGATATATCGAGTGGTTTCGTCCCTAAAACATAATTGATTAGTCGAAACTTCAATCCAATTTGCAACATAGCCAAATAGAGATATAACGAAAAATCCAAAATGAACCCCCTTACCTTATCGATATTGGATCCAATTTCCACCGTTTGACTTCGGCTAGAACAATACACGGTCTCCCACTTAAAACACTACGAAAAAGAGAAAATAATCTCGTTTGAGAGGGTAGAATAAAATGATGGTCTCGGTTAAAAGGACCATCCCATGCCAAGACATATATTCGGCTAGGAGAAAGAAAAAAAAAAAAATGTTTGAATAGAACCACTTACCGATTGATCAAAGGAGTGAGTGTTAATATGGATGAGAAGAACGATAAAGAAGAAATGAAGGGTTCGGTTTTTCCAAAGGAAAACGAGTGAACAATTTGATCTCCAAGGCTTAGGTACTTTCGGCAACAAGGAAGAAAAGAAGAAACAAAAATGCACACTAAAGGCTTGAAAATTCAGCAAAGAGAAGAGGAAATTTGGAGAGAAAGAGAATGATACAAAAAACTAAAGAGAACAACCTCTCAAGCACTAGCTTTGCCAAAAACTCCTAGCAAAATTCGGCTATCACCCCCTTTAGCCCCAAAACCGTCCACATTCATGTCCCTAATAGTCAAAATTTTGCAACCACCCTGTCCATAATACATCCCTTGAAAAAGGCCACATGTTCCCCCTACTTTCCCCTTTCTCTTGATTTCTTTCCTCACATTCATCCTTTCCTATTTTCCTTAGCCATCTTGCCAAAAATAAAAGTCCACCTTGCCTTATTTACATGCTTGGCCGACACTTAAGGAAAGGGTGCAAAAATATAAGTCAAAATTTGCAGACAAAGTGATTCGAACCTCTTCCCTCAAGGTACTACATGTGGCGCCATAACCCTTTTACCAATTGCTCATTTATGCTAGCAATTTACTCTTTTATTTCCATAAGCCTTGATGCCACTTACTATCTCTCCTTACCCGAAACTTCATAGAAACCTCGTAACTTTCTAAAATTACCTTCTTAATAAGTCCAACTTGAAATATTGTCGTTCTCTTGTTCTCAAAATTTTAAAACGCTTCTACGCTCAAGGCCCATTGGGCCCAATCCTACTAGGCCCAATTTCGGGATGTTACAAAATCCGAGCTGGAAAGAAAATTTATTTTAATATTATTACATGGTCTGCATTATGATAGGAATGTCATATGAAAATTCTGATAAGAAAATTTTACCGATTATGTGTTTAATTATGGATAGGACCAAATTGCATAAAATGCAAAAGTTGAATTCTAGTAGTTATAAGTACCAAATAGCTATGGAATTCAAAACTTGAGGTCCTTATATGGTAATTAGATCATTAAAGAAAAATTAGTAGATATTTTTGATGAATCATCCATGGAAAATTAGAAAAAGGCAAGGATTAAATTGGAAACTGGAAAAATTAAAAGATGCTAATCAAATTAAATAGAAAATATCATCTTATTTTCATCATCTTCCCCAAAATTTCTATGGAAACCCTATGAAAGAGAAAACAAGCTTTCTTGGCTTAATTGAGTAAGTATTCTTATCCTGTTTTTAGTAATTTTTATATTTTTAAGATCAGAATAGCTTAATCTATCTATTTTGGGGATTAATTTGCAAAGATATCAAAGCATCGAAAATTTTCCATGGATGAATATGCTGAAATTTTAAATTTTATGGTAGAAAATGAAAGGTTGTTGATAGATAAGTGGAAACACAGAAATTTATATACTTTTTCATGCCCTTTTTAACCCAAATTCATGCAGTTTTGATTAAATTCTTGTCGGAAAATAATTAAATATTATAAAATAATTAAATTGTGCTAAAAATATGAACATGATGAATTTTAATTAATTTTATAGTTACTTTTGACTTATTTTGACTATTTTTAATGATTCGCACAAAGGGCAAAAATTGGCTCATGAGACCTTTCGCTCGAAGAATAAACTCGAGAAGCAATTTGAAGTATCGAGGTAATTTATTTCCAGCCCAAGACGGTCCAATTATGAATATTTAATCATAACATAATTAATTTTAATTTATTCCCAATTTAATTTGGGTTAAATAAATTAATCTTAATTAATTATGAAAAAGGCCCAGTTGAACCGCATCAGTTGAACCGAACCGATTGAACCGAACCAAGCAGAGAGTTGGGCAGCCCAAATCGTCCATATGCTGGCCCAAATCAGCTCATTAGCTGATTAACTAAGCTTGCAAAGAAGCCCTTGAAGACCTTTCAAAATTGCATTCAAACCCCTCTAAAAATTATGGCTTTGTAGATTTTCCCCATGCTATTTTTAGCAAAGTTGAATCCATCAACTTTGCCACATAGGTGGCCGGCCAAGGGAGGCCTCTTTTGCTGCTGCTATTTGCTATTTTTAGCAGCCTTGATCAGCTATAAATACACCCCCTTGCTGCTCATTCAAAACACACCTCAAGCATCCAACATTCGCTTCTCTCACTTTCTCTCAATTTCCATTTTTTTCCATTTTCCCTTTGTGTGTTCTTGTGCCGATTTCTCCTCTTGGAAAAGAGGTATTTTTCCAGCCATTTGGAGCAGCAATTTGGAGTGTTCATAAGCCACCTTGATAGCCAAGGCCAACGAAGAACGAAGAACGGAGCAATCAGTCAAGCCACGGAGAAGCACCGGATTTGCTTCTCGTTCCCTATCTCTTTTAATTTTTGTTGTTGTTTTGACAAACATGTTTATGAATATTTATGCTTTTGGAATGATTAATTTAATCAATTTAGCTTGAATTTAATTCGTGTTGAGTTGATTGCATTTCGTCCTATTAAATTATTAAAATTGTGTTTATACTGTTAAAAGGCCTCGGTAAAATGCTTGATTAAGTAAAATCATGTTTAAGTTATCTAGCATTCTAATTGTTTAGATAGCTAATGAATTAATTATTTAAACGCATTGGAATTGTAATTAATGGACACAATACTTAATTTGTGCATGTTTAATTCTTGTAAGGTAGCTGAAGATTAAATTAGCATTGTATTTGGAGATACATATGCCTTGCATAACTTGCAGGATTTTTGTGATTAAGTGTTTCAAGGTAAAAATACTTTGTTAACTCGCATGATCTTTTATATGCTTATTAGGTTGAATTAATCAGTTGAATCACATAGGAATATGTGAGAGATTGTTTAATTTAATAAGCATGTATGTGCAATAACATGTTTACTTTTAGAAGTCTGTTTAATCGATCGAATTTGCATAGAAATATGTACAAGAGATGAATGGATTTTTATTTGTAAGTATGTTCATAAGTTAGCAAATTACCGAGTTGCCATGTTTTAATAAGTATAAACACGAGTTTAATAATTCTAAGGTAAGAAATGTGATTAATCCAACACAATTATATCATCTTGATTAAAACCAGCTTTTGAAATCGTGCACTAGAACTTTGTTTTATTTTATTTTACTTTGTTTTTTTTTAGTTTTTAAATTTTTATTAAATCCAAATATTTTCCCTTCACCAAAGTGTTTAAAATCATTTTCATAAATAATTCTTTTGATCCTGTGGGTACGATAACTCGACATTTACTTGTCACTTTATTACTTGTTACGATTGTGTACACTTGCACATTTCCACCGTTCCAATAAGCAACTTTTACAAAGTGAATTTTGATGAAAATATGATTTAGGGATTAAATTGTAAAGATGTAAAAGTTATGGAAAAATTCTAAATTTTGTGAAATACATGTGCTGTAAAAGTTATATGAAATTTTTGGTTAGGCTTGGAATAAGGATTAAATTGCATTAATTTCATTTTTCGAGCCTAGGGAGGAAATCATCATTTGTGAAAAGTATAGGGGCAAAATAGTAATTTTGCCTAGGATGTGAATTGAATTAAATTGAGTATGAAATGGATTAAATTGATGTTAAATTCATTTATATAGATCCTGAAAGACCTAATACTGAGTTGGATCGAGGAAAACAAAAAGTTTTGGATTAGTAGATTTCGTATACAAACAAGTATCGAGGTAAGTTCGTGTAACTAAATTGTGTAAATTTATATGTTTGAATTAAATGTTGTATATGTGAATTGTATAACTATTAATTGATTGAATGCCTGATAATGCTTGATAAATGTCAAATCCCGTTTGAGTAAATGAAAGTCGATGGATACTGGATTTCCCGTATTCGTTGTAGTCCAGCATATGTTGCGTACACACCATAGCTCGAAAGAACATCTTGTTATTAGCCCTCTCGAGCTTTCCGTTATAGCTCTTCGAAGCGTCCCGATAGATTATGATCCTACATTTGTTTTGGACACACCTTAGCTCTTATGAGCATCCCGATTAAAGGCTCTTCGTGAGCTTCCCGTTAAATTGGCTCTTTATGAGCTTCCCAATAATGCTTGCTTGAACTTCCCGATATTGGTTATACGGAGCTTCCCGATATGGTTCTTTGTGAACTTCCCGATAAGGTTCTTTGTGAACTTCCCTATTATGGCTTAGAAATAAGTACATTAGTCAGAGATTTCTAGATCAGAAAAAGAAAGAATTTCTGGAGCTTAAACAGGGAAGTATGACAGTATCTGAATATGAATGAGAATTCGTTAGATTAAGCAAATATGCCAGAGAATGGATTCCGACTAAGGATGATATGTGTAAACATTTCGAAGAGGGTTTAAATGAAGATATCAAGCTGTTGATTGGAATTCTAGAATTAAGGGGAATATGTTATATTGGCTGATCGAGCACACAAAGCCGATGAATTAAGTAAGGAAAAGAAGAAAGCAAAGAAAGAATCTCGGATTTCTAGTAAGAGGTTTATGGGAAAGTCACAATCATCTACTTCAAAGAAATCAAAGAAGTACCATGATTGTTTTACTGCATCTATGGAGTATTCTGGAAAAGAATGAGGCTCCCAAAGCTCTAATCTGAGATCTTCGTCTCCATCTGTTACAAGTGTAGGGAGTGTTGGAAGTCCTAAACCAAGATGCAAACATTGCAATAAATTGCATTTTGATGAATGCCGCATAAGAAGTGGAGCTTGTTTTAGATGTGGTTCTTTTGACCACTATCTTAGAGACTTCTCAGAAAAGCCTGTAAAAGATACTGTTCAGACCTCTAACCTGAGCAATCCTGTCTCAAGAGGCAGACCACCTTGACACCTCGGCAATGTTAGTGGTAGCCAAAGTGTGACAAAAGATTCAACAGAAAAATTTGAAGCCAAAGCACCGACAAGGACATATGCTATACGTGCAAGAGAGGATGCTTCTGCACCTGATGTTATTATTGGTACATTTTCTCTTTTTGATACTGATATTACTGCTTTGATTGATCCTGGTTCAACACATTCGTACATATGCACGAATTTAGTGTTGTTAAAAATTTACCTGTTGAATTCACTGAATTTGTGGTTAAAGTTTCAAACCCCCTGGGCCAGTATGTTATGGTTGATAAAGTTTGTAAAAACTGTTCGTTGATGGTAAAGGGTTATTATTTCTCGGCTAATTTGATGCTACCGCTCTTTAATGAATTTGATGTAATTTTGGGAATGAATTGGCTAACTCAACATGATGCAGTGGTGAATTGTACATAGAAATACATTGTGTTGAAATATCAGAATGGTGAATTACTCCATGTTGAAATTGATAAACTGGATGGGTTATCTAATGTGATTTTAGCCATATCGGCACAGAAATATATCAGAAAGAGATATGATGCTTATCTAGCATATGTGTTAGATACTAAAGTATCTGAGTCAAAAATTCAATCAGTGCCGGTTGTTTGTGAATTTCCTGATGTATTTCTGGAGGAATTACCTGGTTTACCACCGGTTAGAGAAATGGAGTTCTCTATAGACCTTACTCCAGGGACAACACCGATATCCATAGAACCTTAAAGAATGGCTCCTGCTGAATTGAAAGAGTTGAAAGCACAGATGCAAGAATTGATTGACAGAGGCTTTTCTCGACCCAGTTTTTCACCTTGGGGTGCACTTGTTCTGTTTGTAAAAAAAGATGGATCATTGAGATTTTTTATAGACTATAGATAATTAAATAAAGTCACAATAAAGAACAAGTATCCACTACCTCGAATTGATGATCTATTTGATCAGTTGAAATGTGCCATTGTATTTTCAAAGATTGATATCCGTTCTGGCTATTATCAGCTACGGGTGAAGGAAACAGATGTTCCAAAGACAACTTTCAGAACCAGATATGGGCACTATGAGTTTCTTGTAATGCCTTTTGGTTTGACAAATGCATCTGCGGTATTTATGGATCTAATGAATAGAATCTTCAGACCGTATTTAGACAGGTTTGTGGTGGTATTTATTGATGATATTTTGGTATATTCCCGAGATGAAAATGAGCATGCTGAACATTAGAGAATAGTGTTGCAAACTCTGCGTGAGAAACAATTGTATGCCAAATTTAGTAAATGGGAATTTTGGCTACGGGAAGTTGGTTTTCTTGGACATATTGTATCTGCTGAAGGTATCAGGGTGGATCCGAATAAAATTTCTTCCATCGTTAATTGGAAGCCACCGAAAAACGTGTTTGAAGTCAGAAGTTTTCTGGGACTAGTAGGGTATTATAGGAGATTTGTTAAATGATTTTCAATGATAGCTTTTCCGATGAATCGATTGATGCAGAAAGATGTGATATTCGAGTGTTCTGATAAATGTCAGCAGAGTTTTGACAAATTGAAAGCTTTATTGACAGAAGCACCTGTGTTGGTTCAACCTGAATCAGGTAAAGAATTTGTAATTTACAGTGACGCGTCATTAAATGGTTTAGGTTGTGTATTGTTGCAAGAAGGTAAAGTAATAGCCTACGCTTCAAGATAACTAAAACCACATGAAAGAAATTACCCGATACATGATTTAGAGTTGGCAACCATTGTTTTTGCACTGAAAATTTTGCGGCATTACCTGTTTAGTGAAAAGTGTCACATATTCAGTGATCATAAAAGTTTGAAGTATTTGATGTCATAGAAAGACTTGAACTTAAGATAGCGTAGGTAGCTTGAATTATTGAAAGATTATGATCTTGTTATTGACTATCATCTGGGAAAAGCTAATGTGGTTGCTGATGGCCTAAGCATAAAGTCTTTAATTTCCTTGAGAGCGATGAATACTCGGTTGACATTATCAGATGATGGTTCAATTATAACTGAGTTAAAAGCTAGACCAATAATTTTGCAACAGATCTATGAAGCTCAGAAAAGTGACGATGAATTACAAGCTAAACGAGAACAGTGTGAGTTTAATCCTGATTCAGAATTTCAGATTGGTTCTGACGGTTGTTTTTTATTTAGAGGCAGGATATGTGTACCGAAGAACTCAGAATTTATACAGAAGGTTTTACATGAAGCTCATAATGGTAACATGTCTATTCATCTTGGTAGTAATAAAATGTACAATGATCTGGAAAAGATGTACTGGTGGCCGGGAATGAAACATGATATTTCTTAATATGTATCTAAATGTTTGATATGTCAGCAAGTAAAAGCTAAACATCAGGTGCCTTCTGGATTATTACAGTCAGTTACGATACCGGAATGGAAATAGGAAAGAATTACCATGGATTTTGTATCAGGACTACCCCTGTCTCCGAAGAAGAAAGATGTCATTTGGGTAATTGTTGGCCAGTTGACAAAGTTTGCACACTTTATTCCGGTACGTATGGTGATCGCTGTAAATCAGAGTTTTAAAATTTATAAAAGAATGATCGAACCTGGAAACCAACTCTGACAACGATTAAAGGCAAGTGCAACTATCGAACAGTAGTATAGTTTAGGCAAGACCGGATTGTCGAACCCAAAGGAACTAAAAGTACCAATACTCACCATCTTTTTATTAATTAGCCTTAATATAAAGTGATGATTGTTTAAACTAAAACTAGTCTACTTACTAAGCTAAGATGCAAAGACAAAAAGAATGAATTCGGGAAATAACTTTTGGGATAACTCAGTTGACTCAAACGATACCCTTAGGAAAAATCCACCTAGACTTCACTTGTTATCTAAATTTGAACCATATGATTTATTTTACTTAGTTTGATCCGTGAGACTCCCTAACGTATATTAAACCCTCTCTCGAGGTGAATAACATCTAACCCTAGGTTAATTAGTGGAACTCTCGTTCGCTTATAATAACCCCCTAGAATAGTAATAAATCGATCTGTGGACTCCCATATTAGGTTTCACCCTAATCCGGCAAAATCTCGTCACCCTATCTCTAGACGTGCGATCAACTCCGCTTAATTATGTTGGATCTACTCTTAGGCAGGGTCTATTCCTCCTCCACCTAAGCACATTAGATTTGGATTAAGTTCACACAATTAAGAACAAACTAAGTTATTATCATATAATTCAAATAATCAAATAACAAGATTCATCATAGGTTTCATCCCCTTCGGGTATCCGAAGGTTTAGTTCATAATAATAAAAGACAACATATCAAGAGAAAAGATAAAACAAAACATAAGAAATCCCTAAAACCCCCTGAAGGAATTGAAGAGGAGATCCTCCGTCTTGAGTAGAATTCCGGCTTCTTGAGATGGATCAACTGGCTATCTTCGAGTGATTCTCACAAATCGACCTTTTCGGACAGCGTCTTGGCCTAGCTCTCCGCCCCCCTTTCAGCTGGTACCTAGGGTGTATTTATAGGCTTTTGAAACACCTTTCTTTCTCCATAAGTATCCTTTCCCGAATGAAATTGCTCTTCTCCATGGCAGAGGCACGGCCATGGCACACGCCCGTGTAAATCGTGGCCAGGCCGTGTTTGACACTATTGAATGAGGCACGGCCGTGTAAGTCGTGGTAAGGCCGTGTTCTAGTAGGAATGGTGGCACGGCCGTGTGGCTTGAAGTCCAGGCCGTGCTGATTTCGTGGCTTGGCCCAATTTGGTCCGTTTTAAGCCCGTTTCTCGTTCTTTTCGTCATCGGGTGCTTTCCTCAGTATAAGACATGAAAAGAAAGGATTAAGAGCACCTTTTTACATAAATTGGGGCTTAAATCATCCAAAAGCATACTAAATGTGGGCTTAGAATATGTTACTTTTACGGTTTATCAAATACCCCCACACTTAAGCTTTTGCTTGTCCTCAAGCAAAATTCTCAACTTACAATATTGATAATGTCTCATCATAATTCATAGATAATTTATACATGGATAATTCAATTCAAAGTGTCCTAAAAATTCAAACAGTATAAGTCATAGATTTTGTAGCTCGAAAACATAGGCGTCTCCCCTTATCTAGATAATTACCTTTAATTTGAAATCGACAAGGATTGACATCCTTACAAAAGATTCACTCAAATCACTCAAAGTGTTTAAGGTTCACAATTAGGCACTCAAAGGTCGAACATGAAGAGTTAATCCCATAGGCTTGCATGAAAATCAAATCTCCACCACTGTAATATGAGATGAAAACACAAATCAAAAGGTCTTTGTTAGGGTTGTAACGGGGCTAGGGTTAAGGTGTGGAGTAAAAAGTGAATTAGAGGTTAGAATCGAGATTGAATTGACAAATTACCTAACTAAGAACTAATGAACTAGTAATAATTACATCAATTGAAAACTAATAATACTTTAATAATACGAGCTTCTTCTTCGATATTTGGAATTTATGTATAAGCTCATTTAATCACATAACTAATAATGAATAATGGATATACTTTGTTTTTTTTAAGAACAAACTAAATACATAATAAAGGATAAACTACTAAAATTCATAATTAGGCAACTAATCAAATCAAATCTCGATATAAGGGTAGTCAAAAGGAATGGTGATAACAAAAACAAAGGGGTTCTGGGTTAATATTAGCGATTATGTAAATAAATAGGGTTGTTAGGATTAAACGGGGTTCACTAAGGGTTAATTATGAAGGTAGGCTTTTTAATGGAGTACGTGGGTTAAATCCTAGGTTCCTTTATCATTTCTGTGTATCAAATCAAAAAATTGTGGTCTCGACATGTATAATCGATGCAAGTTCTAGAATAACAAATCAATGTTGACATACTCATAATCAATAAAGTGAGCAAGAAAAAGTATTTATGCTCTATAAGGTTCAAAAACTCACAAAATTTATGGGTATTTTGATGTCAACCTCGTAAATTTCAAACTTCAAGATAATATTTAAACTCAGTTTGACAACCTAGCAAATTTTTAATTTCTGAAAAATAGACTTATCATGCTTGATTCTCTAGTATTCTTAGAATTTAATTATCAATGCACAATTATCAATGACTTAATCTACAACATATCGATAAAAATCATAAATCATCAGAAATTTCATCCTAATTAGTAATATGAGTAATTTACTTTCAAACAAGACTAAATTCAAGGATTTAAGTTAGGTATCTTTTTAGGTTGTTCACCCCCCCCACACTTGAGATGTACATTGCCCTCAATGTACAAAAATATATAATAACCTTGTAATAAAATCATCAGATATGGGGATAAGTGAAAACTTCCTAAATTTTCGGATGATTCCTTGAGAGGAGATTGTGCCTTTGGTGGTGGTGATGGGCCGTCTGGATGATGAACCTGCGCTAGATGAAGAAATTGGGAGGCTCATAGAGAATTAGCCAAGAAATCTAAAGAAACCTTAATAATATACTAATAATATAATTAAAGACAAGAAAGATAAAGAGAAGGAGACTAAGAAGGAAAATAAACTAAGTTTAAAAGATAGAGGGCACGAGAATCCTTATGGTAGATGGTTTAGAGAGGTTGGTGTGACTTTGAAGGTGACGGAGTTGTTGGTGATGGTGGAAGTGGCATGATTCCCAAGCAGCCTTAAGAACCTAAGAACAAGAAACTAAAACAAAATAAACTAAATTAAGTAGAAGAGAAGTAAAGATAAAGAAAATAAAGGAGAAGATAAAAATAAAAGAACAGATAATTGGTCTCAAAGACCCTTGGCTTGTTGTTTGGATGAAGTCACTGGCATGAACTCATGTGAATCGGTCTCCTTTGAGAGACCGTGATTGCCCTTTTACGCTTCCTTGCCATGGATATGATAATGTTGTGGCTCAAGAGTCTAAGGATTTATTAGGAAAAAGGAAAAAGAAAGAGGGAGAAAAGAAAGAAAGAAAGAAAGAAAGAAAAAGAAAAAGGAGAAGAAAGAAAGAAAGTGGGTTAAGAAGAGAAAGGAGAAGGGTATGGTGTTTAAATAAACTTTCAGATCGCGCTTTCCCACGCCCGTGGGTTGAGGGTGTGTCGATTCACACGGCCGCCTCGCACGATCGTGCTCTAGGGCGTGTTGGTTCCCCCCCGCTGCGTGTCTAGCTTTGTGTTCGACAAGCGATTATATTGGCACGATTATCCAAACACGGGCGTGTTCGACTGTGGTTGGCAAGTCGAGTAGCCTCACACACCGTAAAAAGCACGTACCGTGCCACTTTGTCGGTGCCGTGGGGTAGTAGTTGCGTTCGTGATTACGAAAATCTGTTTTGCCCCGACATGTACCTTCTCCGCTCGTTAGTTCAAAGCGTCGCCGAGTACCCACACGGCCACGCCACGGCGTGTGTAAAGGCCGTGTGGCCCGGAATTTCGCACTTGGTTAGTTGGTTGTTAGTTGCTAAAAAAAGAAGATAAAAAGGAAAATTAAGATAAACTGAATATATATAAAAAAATATACTAGTATTAATGCTCGGGTTGCCTCCCGAGAAGTGCTCATTTATATTCTTAAGCTAGACTCTCTTCTCGTTTGCATCTTCAGGATGGTTTGAGGAGTTGGAAGTCCTTCCTCATGTTATTATCTGTATCCTCGTGAAAAAATTTAAGTCGAGATGCGTTTATAGTAAAAGTACCAAAAGTAGGATTACTTACCTCGACTGTTCCGTGTGGAAAAACACTGGTTACCCTAAAACATATTTCTTTGTTTGTGCCAGGGTCCGGAGGAGATATTCGAGGATTGACCTGATCTAACAGTACTTGGTCCCCTATTTTGAAGTGATTTGTTCTTCCTATTAGCTCTTTTGGGGGCTCCTTCGGTTTTATCTCGTGTGGTTCCGGTTCTTCGTCGTGTATCCCTAATTTTTCCTTGAAGTGTGTCTTCCACTCGTCTAAATCTCGAACTGAATCCCTCGATCTTCATGAGTTATTTCTTTGTTGGCATGGGGTTTAGGATCGGGTTCAGTTGTATTCTTTGGTGGTGCTTCCTGAAAATAAGGGTTAACCGAATGGTTATTAGTAGAATTTTCGTTCTCACCTTGATTACTCGATATTCTAGCCGAGCCGAGAGCCTTGATGGTGACTGTCTCATTACCTACACAAAGTATGAGTTCTCTTGCATCAACATCAATTTTAGTCCTGGCAGTCGCTAAAAAGGGTCTTCCTAAGATTAGGGGGATCGAATTATCCTCATCCATGTCTAAGACAACAAAGTCTACTAGGAAAACGAATCTGTCGATTTTCACAAGAACATCTTCGATAATACCCCTAGGAATTCTAACAGTTTTATCAGCTAATTGAATGCTCATCCTAGTTTTTTTGGGTTTCCCTAGACCTAATTGTTTAAACAATTTATAAGGCATGACATTTATGCTTGCCCCTAAATCAACTAACGCATTATCAACAGTTAGTCTACCAATTAAACATGGAATTGTAAAACTCCCTGGATCTTTTAGCTTTTGTGGTAGCCTATTTTGGAGAATTGTTGAACACTTTGCGTTAAGTTCCACATGTGACGACTCGTCTAACTTCCGTTTGTTTGTCAGAAGCTCTTTTAAAAATTTCCTAGAATCTGGCATCTGCGACAAAGCTTCAAGTAATGGTAAGTTAATATGTAATTTCTTTAAGAGTTTAAGAAACTTACCAAACTGTTCTTCTGTGTCGTCTCTTCTTAATGCCTCAGGGTAAGGTACGCGAAGTTGGTACTCCTTGATTACCGGTTTTGGCTTGTCTTGTGTTACCTCAACTTTACCTTTTTCTACCTCGTTTCCTTGTGTTGGACTGGGTTCGTCTACTTCTTCGCTTTCTTGAGCTATTATGGCTTGGATTTGCTCCTTTGGATTAATTTCAGTATTACTCGGTAGACGCCCTTGCGGTCGTCCGGATAATAGCTTTGCAATTTCTCCGACTGACTGGGTAATTTCTCCGATTGCCTTTGTAAGTCCTCCAACTTGGTTCTCGATCTTTTTGATCGATGTTTGTTGGGTATCGAGTGTTACCTCATTTTTTTGGAGACGGGCTTCTGTGGATGCTATGAATTTGTTCAACATCTCTTCAAGACTCGGCTTCTTTTCTTGTGGATAGGGCTGATTTTGGAAATTTTGAGGAGGTTGTTGTCTTTGATTTCCTTGATTTCCTTGTCCTCCCCACGAAAAATTTGGGTGGTTTCTCCAACCTCGGATTATAGTTATTACTATATGGGTTATTATTAGATCTCAAATTGTTACCTATATAGTTCATCTCGCTCGCTCTGTGTGCTGGTTGGTAGGGTGGGTACTGAGTCGCCACAATTCCACTTTCGCGCATGACCGCATGATTTGGATGTACTGCGAAGAACACAAACTATCAATCTTCTTATTCATCAATTCTACTTGATTTGATAGCATGGTTCTGCGTCGAGGTTGTAAACTCCACTGTTTTTGTTGGCCTTGTTCTTGTAACTTGCCATCGATAGTTATTCAATGACATCTCTTCAATAAACTCGTAAGGTTGCCTCGGGAGTTCTATTATTTAGGTTTCACGGTGGTTGAATCAATTAATTGCCTCGTTGAAGGATTCACACCGTTATAAAAGTTTGGACTTGGAGCCACAAAGGTAAACCATGGTGCGGACACCTTCTCAAGAGATCCTTATATCTCTCCCATGCATCGTATAATGTCTCTAAATCCATCCGCACAAAAAGAAGAGATATCATTACGTAATTTGGCCGTTTTGGCGGTGGGAAATATTTTAATAAAAATTTTCGGTCATTTGTTCCCATGTAGTGATTGACCCGTGGTAACGAAGTTTAACCATCATTTAGCTTTATTCTTTAATGAAAAGGGAAATAAGCAGAAGACGTATGAAATCATCGAAACGCCATTTATTTTGAAGGTATCACGTAACTCTAAAAATTAGCTATATGAGCGTTTGGATCTTAAATCCCGTAAACCATCAAATTGAACAAACTATTGAATCATTTGTATAGTGTTAGGCTTTAATTCAAAATTATTAGAAGCTATAGCAGGCCTAACAATACTAGATTCGGCTCCTGTTAAATGAGGTTTAGCATAATCAAACATAGTACGAGGAGCATTATTTTCTCCCACATCTTGTGGTGGAAGATTATTTTCGTCCATCCCTTCAGTAGGATTGGACCTGTCTTCTCGTTCTCCTTGGTAATTTAGGGCTCGCCTAATTTCTCTGCGATTTTTTCGAGCGGTAGCTTCAATATCACTGTCATATTCTAAAGGTCCTCTCGGGTTCCTTCTAGTCATAAACTAGAGGTACCTGCTAGGAAAAGAAAGAAAGAAAGTTTAGCAAATTTAATAAAAATAAATTGCGAAAAATAAAAGTAATGGCTAAAGTAATAAAAATAGAGTTTTCTTAATATTTTAGTTCCCCGGCAACGGCGCCAAAAACTTGATCGCTGTAAATCAGAGTTTTAAAATTTATAAAAGAATGGTCGAACCTGGAAACCAACTCTGACAACGATTAAAGGCAAGTGCACCTATCGAACAGTAGTATAGTTTAGGCAAGATCGGATTGTCGAACCCAAAGGAACTAAAAGTACTAATACTCACCGTCTTTTTATTAATTAGCCTTAATATAAAGCGATGATTGTTTAAACTAAAACTAGGCTACTTACTAAGCTAAGACGCAAAGAAAAAAAGAATGAATTCGGGAAATAACTTTTGGGAAAACTCAGTTGACTCAAACGACACCCTTAGGAAAAATCCACCTAGACTTCACTTGTTATCTAACTTTGAACCATATGATTTATTTTACTTAGTTTGATCCGTGAGACTCCCTAACGTATATTAAACCCTCTCTCGAGGCGAATAACGTCTAACTCGAGGTTAATTAGTGGAACTCTCGTTCGCTTATAATAACCCCCTAGAATAGCAGTAAATCAATCTGTGGACTCCCATATTAGGTTTCACCCTAATCCGGCAAAATCTCATCACCCTATCTCTAGGCGTGCGGTCAACTCTGCTTAATTATGTTGGATCTACTCTTAGGCAGGGTCTATTCCTCCTCCACCTAAGCACATTAGATTTGGATTAAGTTCACACAATTAAGAACAAACTAAGTTATTATCATATAATTCAAATAATCAAATAACAAGATTCATCATAGGTTTCATCCCTCTTGGGTATCCAGAAGGTTTAGTTCATAATAATAAAAGACAACATCTCAAGAGAAAAGATAAAACAAAACATAAGAAATCCCTAAAACCCCCTGAAGGAATTGAAGAGGAGATCCTCCGTCTTGAGTAGAATTCCGGCTTCTTGAGATGGATCAACTGGCTATCTTCGAGTGATTCCCACAAATCTGACCTTTTCGGCTTGGCGTCTTGGCCTAGCTCTCCGCCCCCCTTTCAGCTGGTACCTAGGGTGTATTTATAGGCTTTTGAAACATGTTTCTTTCTCCCTAAGTATCCTTTCCCGAATGAAATTGCTCTTCTCCATGGCAGAGGCACGGCCATGGCACACGCCCGTGTAAATCGTGGCCAGGCCGTGTTCCACACTGTTGAATGAGGCACGGCCGTGTAAGTCGTGGTAAGGCCGTGTTCTAGTAGGAATGGTGGCACGGACGTGTGGCTTGAAGTCCAGGCCGTGCTGATTTCGTGGCTTGGCCCAATTTGGTCCGTTTTAAGCCCGTTTCTCGTTCTTTTCATCATCGGGTGCTTTCCTGAGTATAAGACATGAAAAGAAAGGATTAAGAGCACCTTTTTACATAAATTGGGGCTTAAATCATCCAAAAGCATACTAAATGTGGGCTTAGAATATGTTACTTTTATGGTTTATCATATGGATTTTTCCTTGGATAGATTTGCTAAATTATATGTTTCTGAGATTGTCAGATTGCACAGAGTGTCGGTTTCCATTATTTCTAATAGAGATCCTTGGTTTACATCTCGATTCTAGATTAAGTTGTAAGAAGTATCGGGTAATCAATTACATTTCAGTACCGCATTCGATCCTCAAACTGATGGACAATCCGAACGTGTTATACAAATTTTAGAAGATATGCTTTGGTGTTGTGTGCTTGAATTTGAAGGTAACTGGGAAAAGTATCTGCCTTTAGTTGAATTTGCTTATAATAATAGTTATCAGTCCAGCATTAAAATGGCACCGTATGTGGCTTCGTATGGTCGTAAATGTAGAACTCCAATATATTGGACAGAGATCAGTGAGAAAAAGATACACGGAGTTGACTTAGTCCGTGAAACTGAAGAAAAGGTAAAAGTAATTCAAGATAGTTTGAAAGTAGCCTCTGATCGTCAAAAGTCTTATGCTGATCTTAAACGAAAAGAAATAGAGTTTCAAGTCAGCGACAAGGTATTCTTGAAAGTATCACCTTGGAAGAAAGTCCTCCGGTTTGGCCGTAAAGGAAAAATGAGTCCACGGTTCATTGTGTCATATGATATAACAGAAAGAATCGAACCTGTTGCGTACCAATTAGCATTACCACCAGAGCTTGACAGAACTCATAATGTTTTTCATGTGTCTATGTTGCGACGATATCGGTCAGATCTTTCACATGTTATTTCTCTGACAGAAGTTGAGTTTCAGCCTGATATGACTTACAGTGAGGAACCGATCAAAATCTTGGCACGTGAAACAAAAGAGTTAAGAAATAAAAATATAACATTGGTAAAATTTCTCTGGCAACGACATGTTATTGAAGAAGCTACCTGGGAACCGGAGGATACCATGAAGAAGCAGTACCCAAACCTCTTTACTAGTAAGATTTTCGAGGACGAAAATTCTTAAGGGGGAGAGTTGTAACAACCCATTTTTAGTGAAATCGGAACAGTGGTTTTGGGACCACAAATTTGAGCTGGAAAGAAAATTTATTTTAATATTATTGCATGGTCTGCATTATGATAGGAATTTCATATGGAAATTCTGATAAGAAAATTTTACCGATTATGTGTTTAATTATGGAGAGGACCAAATTGCATAAAATGTAAAAGTTGAATTCTAGTAGTTATAAGTACCAAATAGCTATGGAATTGAAAAATTTAGGTCCTTATATGGTAATTAGACCATTAAAGAAAAATTAGTAGATATTTTTGATAAATCATCCATGAAAAATTAGAAAAAGGCAAGGATTAAATTGGAAACTGGAAAAATTAAAAGATGATAATCAAATTAAATAGAAAATATCATCTTATTTTCATCATCTTCCCCAAAATTTCTATGGAAACCCTAGGAAAGAGAAAACAAGCTTTCTTGGCTTAATTGAGTAAGTATTCTTGTCCCGTTTTTAGTAATTTTTATATTTTTAAGATCGGAATAGCTTAATCTATCTATTTTGGGGATTAATTTGCAAAGATATCAAAGTATAGAAATTTAGCCATGGATGAATATGCTGAAATTTTAAAATTATGGTAGAAAATAAAAGGTTGTTGATAGATAAACAACTTTTACAAAGTGAATTTTGATGAAAATATGATTTAGGGATTAAATTGTAAAGATGTAAAAGTTATGGAAAAATTCTAAATTTTGTGAAATACATGTGCTTTAAAAGTTATATGAAAATTTTGGTTAGGCTTGGAATAAGGATTAAATTGCATGAATTTCATTTTTCGAGCCTAAGGACAAAATTGTCATTTGTGAAAAGTATAGGGGCAAAATAATAATTTTGCATAGGATGTGAATTGAATTAAATTGAGTATGAAATGGATTAAATTGATGTTATTCATTTATATAGATCCTGAAAGACCTAATACTGAGTTGGATCGAGGAAAACAAAAAGTTTCGGATTAGTAGATTTCGTATACAAACAAGTATCGAGGTAAGTTCGTGTAACTAAATTGTGTAAATTTATATGTTTGAATTAAATGTTGTATATGTGAATTGTATAATTATCATGTATGTGAAATTGATTGAATACCTAATAATGCTTGATAAATGTTAAATCTCGTTTGAATAAATGAAAGTCGATGGATACTGGATTTCCCGTATTGGTTGTAGTCCACCATATGTTGCGGACACACCATAGCTCGAAAGAACATCTCGTTATTAGCCCTCTCGAGCTTCCCGTTATAGCTCTTCGGAGCGTCTCGATAGATTTTGATCCTACATTTTTTGTGGACACACCTTAGCTCTTATGAGCATCCCGATTAGAGGCTCTTCGTGAGCTCCCATTAAATTGGCTCTTTATGAGCTTCCCGATAATGCTCGCTTGGACTTCTCGATATTGGCTCTCAAGAGCTTCCTGATATGGTTCTTTTTGAACTTCCCGATAAGGTTCTTTTTGAACTTCCCGATTATGGCTCTTATGAGCTTCCCGTTATATAGCCCGAATAATCTTCCCGATAGGCTCTTTATGAGCTTCCCGAAATGGCTCTGTGTGAGCTTCCCGTTACAAGGCTCGAGAGTGTGCTTCCCAATTATGTGCCCTAATTGGGTACCCCTGGAAATGAATTGACGAATTATAGTAGTGTACACTAAAGTGTACTATATGAACGTATCCATCGATATTTCAAATAAATTTAACGGGTAAAGTTCTGACATGGCTAAATTGAACTTGAAATGATTTTGTCATCAAAGTGTACATGTAATATGGAATAATGTTATGGAAACCATATGTATATGAAAGACATTAAATGATGAGCTCATCCATGTTTTTGTTATTATGTGAATTACTTGACTAACATGATTGGTGAAGTTGTGTTTTAGGCTATAAGCCAAATTGCTTGGATGCATTATTGAATGCTTATCTTAAATGTAAATATATGGTAAGTTAAATTCTTGTTATACGTGTAACACCCCTTACCCGAATTCGACGTCAAAACAGGGTACGAGACATTACCGGACTCACATCACAAGCAATCATACAATTTCGAGTCACAAATTTGCATCCAAATTAAAACCATTTGAAATTAATCATAAAGTCCCTAATACGAGCCTATAAGGCCCAAAACATGCTTTGGAAGTGGTTCGAGACCAACCCGAGAACTTTAGAAATTTTTACAAAACTTAGAAAATTTTCCACTAAATAGGGGTCACACGCCCATGTGGATATGGGACACGCCCGTGTAGGTAGGCCGTGTGGTTACACACGCCTGTGTCCCGACCCCGTGTAACTCTCTAACTTATAACTCATGAACAAATTAAGATCACACGGCCAAGTCACACACCCGTGTGCTAGGCCGTGTGGAAAATTAATTTTCACAAAATAGGTGCAGACTTCACACGGCAAAGGCACACACCCGTCTTCGAGGCCATGTCGTCCACATGCCTGAGACACATGCCCGTGTGCTCAATTCTGAGCATTCTGTTTCTAAAAAATTAAGGTGCAGGGAACACACGGCCAAAACACATGCCCATGGGGCAGGCCGTGTGTCTACCCGTGTGGACAAAATAAGGCTATTTACCAAGCCATTTTCCACCCTTATTCACACATACAGTTACACCAATTCAAAGGCACCAAACATAATATACTTAGGCAACCAAAACATCCACGATTATGACCAACACATGCCAATACAATATCAACATCTATCATACTCACAACTTTTATTATGCCCTAAATCATTCATGCAAATTTCACATTTATTAAGCCATAATTGACTACTTTCATGATACCTAATTGTACACAAATTTTATCATCTCATCAATAGATCACATTTCCAAACATTTCACATTCATGCCATAAATCACATTTCTAAACATTTCACATTCACCAAGCATACCATGACCATATCACCAAAGACATTGGCACATATATGAATATACTTAGGCTTACAACCATGTTAGCCAAAATAAGCCAATTTACATGGCCAAATATCAAAACAAGCCTTTGACAATTACAAGCCAGTACTTTGGCTAAAATAATAATGACACATATAACAAAATGACCAAGTCCCTATACATGCCATACTTTCAAAATACTAAGATCATCAATACCCCAAAATGAGAGTTTGATAGTGTGATCCGAATCTCCGACGATCTCCGATTCCGAGTTAGCTTGGCGACACTATAAAAACATGGAAAATAAACGGAGTAAGCTATATAGCTTAGTAAGCTCGTATGCAATAAATAAGCAACCTTACCATGCACATAACATTCAAATAATATAACATAATTAAATGTAAACCTACCATAGTTTCATAATCATAATCTATTCCATCACAAAACTTACCTCATATTCAAAATTTCACACATTTAATAAGCATGAGCTTTATGTACATACCTGAGCCATCTCGAAATGAATTTACACATATTCTCATCTTTGACATACCCGTGAACCACTTGGAATAATAATGCCAGATGCTCGGGATAATTTGCACACTAAGTGTCATATATGTAGCCAAAGCTACCTAAGTCTCATATCACATAATCGCTCGCTCTCGAGCTATCGACGGGCCTGCTCACTCAAGCTGTCAGTCAAGACGTAGCTACACGGTGCTACTTACACAAGCTGTCAAGTATCCGCAAGATATGCCGGTATACTCAGCCACCGGTAGGACGTACGAGACCAGCACCCAGATCACATAATCACATAAAACATAATGACCCTAGTGACATGTCACTTGTATCCTAACCTATTCCTAAGGTTCAAACGGGATTTATGCTTGTCGATTCGTCGTCGAACTCATTCGTAGGATTATACTCATCCACAAAATCAAACATACGATTCATGCAATATTAAAGCATTTAAATACAATTATTCTAAAGCTTATTTTTAACATACGAACTTACCTCGGTACAAAATGGCTAATAGTTCAATTTAGTCCATAACCTTGTTCTTTCCCCGGTCTAGGTCAGAACCTCGTCTTTCTTGATCTATAATACCACATTTAACTTATTCAATCATCACATTATTAAATTTAATCCCAAAAACACCTTGTGGCAAAAATTACATTTTTGCCCTTAACTTTTCAACTTTTTACATTTTAGTCCCTAGGCTCGTAAAATGATTTTCATTCAATTTCATCACAGCCAAGCCTAGCCAAAACTATTTCTTGTTTATAATAGCCCACATTTTTCATTTATTCACATTTTTACACACATTTTACAACTTTTACAAATAGGTCCCTATTTAATATTTTCATCAAAGGTAAATGTTGTTTATCTAACACCAAACATACATTTTCTACCATTAAACATCAAAATACACAAATATCTAACATGGGTAAAATTTTAAACTTTGATTTTCTTTCAAATTAGTCCGTGAAATAGCTAAATCAAGTTACAACATTCACAAAACGTAAAAATCATTAAAAACGGGACAAAGACGGACTTACAATCGAGCTTGGAAGCTTGGCCAAAACCCTAGCTATGGTTTCCCCCAAAATTTTGGCAATAAGGATGAAATTGAAGAAGATGACATCTTTTATTTTAGTTAATTTTGTCTTTATTTACCAAATGACCAAAATGCCCTTAATGCCAAACTTTGAAATTTCACCTAACCATGTCCATTTTTTTCCAACTTAAATTATAATGGTCTAATTACCATTTAAGGACCTCCAATTTAAGAATTCATTACAATTAAACACCTCTAGCTTCTAGAACAGACATTTTGCACCTATTGCAATTTAGTCCTATTAGTCAAATCGGACACTCTATCAATATAATTTCTTAACGAAATTTCCACACAATCATTCAATCATGCTATAGACCTTAAAGAAATAATAAAATTAACATTTCTACTTCAAATTTGTGGTCCCGAAACCACTGTTCTGATTTGACCCAAAAACGGGCTGTTACAATACAAACTTACTAAGCATTAAATGCTTACTAGGTTTTCTTTTCTCTGTTTTATAGTGCTTGGAAGCTTGTAAAGGTGTGAGATCAGTCGAAGTATCATCACACTATCCTCCAGCTTGTTTTGGTATAAAAAAGTAATCTTATTTTGATATAATGGCATGTATAGGTTAACTTGGCCTATGTTGGCATGTAAATAGTTGTTTGTAACTTAGCCATTGGAATGGCTAAAAATGGATTGTTTTGGTATGTTATTATAAGGTTATATATCATGTTTAGCTTATATGTATGTGGTTTGGTTAAATTGAATTAGGGTAAAATATAAGTCATTATAAGAAGGTAAGTTTGATTATATGAATATGTGATACTATTTCACACATGTTAATGATTTTTGCTTGATTTATATGTCTTGAATTGGTTGGCAAATGTATGCAAAAGTTATTGTAGGTTGAAGGTTAAATTTGGGTGAGAAATAAGGCTAAGAAATGGCCTTATTTTGTCCACATGGGCGTGTGTCTTGACCGTGTGTGACACACGGCCTGGCACATAGGTGTGTGATTTGGCCATGTGTCCCATGCATCCTAAAATTGAGAAACAGAATGCTCAAAATTGGGCACACAGGTAGAAACACGAGCGTGTGCCTCAACCGTGTGAGATACACGGCCTAGAACACGAGTGCGTGTCTTGGCCGTGTGAAACCTGCACCTAATTTGTAAAATTTAAATTGACTACACGGCCTAGTACACGGGCGTGTGGAAGGCCGTGTGGCACAAATCAGAGAGTTACACGGGTAAGGACATGGGCTTGGACACGACCATGTGCCTCACATCGAATTCCCATACGGCTTGCGACATGGGCATGTCACTTGCCCACACGGCTTAATCACACGGGCGTGTGACCCCTATATTAAAGAAAAAATTTTAAATTTTGCGAAAATTTCTCTGAGATCCCAATTTAGGCTCGACTTGATTCTAATGTTTAAATTGGGCCTCGAGGGTCCATTCAATGGACAGTATGATTATTTTTGGATATGAATAGTAAATGATATGAATTATATGAAATTACTCTATAAACTCCAGTAATGCTCTGTAACCCTGTTCCGGTGACGGATACGGGTTAGGGGTGTTACAAAGCATATTCCTGAGTTGCAAAATCCTGGTACTAGACACTAGAGCAGAAGGCCCTATGGTAGCTATAGATACTATTTCACCATTGCCCATAGACACCTTACCTGTACCTACATAGGTTGATGTATTCGTAAGAGTAGCCATGTCATAAGTAATGTGATTAGTTGCTCCTAAATCAAGATACCAGGTTTGATCTACATTGGTAGAAGAAGAGCCTCGAAGATTTCTTTGAATTGACTGAGATGGAGTTTGTGAAGATGAAACACTTGATCTACAACAACGGGACATGGTGGAACAGTGAGGTACTTGAGTAGCACATCCTTATCCATTAAAGTGATGATAATTGACTAACATCGAAGAACCTTGATCAACACCATAAAAATTCTCATCAAATCTGTAATAGCAGCTTTGAACCACATGACCAACTTTGCCACACAACTGACATTGTGGCTGAGAATGAGACCAACCACGACCAGTACCATGAGTTTTGACATGAGACCAACCTCTTCCATGCCCTCTGTATCCGTGCTTGAACTCCTAAGGATAACTCCTGGAATCCTCAGTTTGTTTTGTTCAAATTGCACCATCTTGTTTCTGGTGAGATGCCAAATTTGCCTGTATAAGGACTTCAGTAAGTAAAGCCAATTGTCTTGCTTCACAATCAAGAAGCATCTCAGTCAGCAAATCAAGTGACACCGAAGTTGTTGAAGCAAACACACGAATAGATTCATATTCCATCAAAAGTCCTGCCAAAATAATGCTCACTTATTCCTGATCGACCACCATACTACCAGTTGTAATCAAACTATCCTTCATACTTTTTACCTTGAACAAGTATTCTTTGATAGTAAGATTTGCTTTCTTTAAAGAATAGAAGGCATGACACATACTTGAAATTTTGACACTGGACTTTGCACAAAACCTCCTTTCAATAGTTGTCCAAACCTTAAAACTAGTACTAGCCTTTATGAGATACACCAATACATTATCTGTGATTGTAGATAATAACTAAGAAGCTAGAAACATGTCCTACTTCTTGTGAATAAGAAAAGCTGGATTTTCAACTAACTGACCCTCGTTGCCAGTTACAAATTGTGAAGGAACATTAACTGTTCCTAAAACATATCCCTCAAGATCGTACCATTCAAGAATCAATAGAATTTGATGCTTCCATAAAAGAAAATTATTCTCACCAAGTTTTATCGTGTCATGCTTTGAAAAATATTGAACCTATTGCAAAACCACACCACCATTATCTTAGGAACGGACTGCCTCCTAAGTGTTTAAGGAATGACGAGAAGTATCAACTATTGGAACATCCCCCGTAGCCATTAAACCACAAGATTGGGCACTTGTTATACCAAGAAAACACTAGCTCTAGAAACCATGTTAGAATAGCAAAAAAAGAAGAAGAAGAAGACTTGCTTTTCAATTCAAGAACCAATTTAAAGAATGGAATACTATGGCTATTTAACACAACCATGTACTCATACAAGAAATAACAGAAACAACTACTTAGCTTAACAACTAGGTAACTTCTTTAACCAACTATAACAATAACAGTAGTAACCATTGGTTTTAATACTCATAACAAGTCCGGGCAATTTAGTCTGGTCCAAGGCATTGAGGGAAAAAGGGTTTTGAAACACCTCGAGGAAAGCAACCTCATTCCTTTGATAATAAAGAATAAGAAAGCCAATCAAAATCCACCGAAGATCCAAAAAGCTACCCAGGTGCCACCCATAATAGTTCAAGACCTCGCAAATAAATTTGTAGGGTGGCAGATGAAAACTAGCCTCCAAAGTGTAAAGTGGCAAGACTCGGCTTCCCACCACCGTACTCTGGTCCACTCATGGTGCTTAACTCATTCTCCCCACTCTAAACTCAAACTCGTAGTTGTTCATTTTTAACCTTTTACACAACAATAATTTTCACATCTCGTTAACCTCGGTGGTGTGACACGGAGCTAGAACTTTAGTCTAGAAAATCACACGGCCTTAGGCGATTTCTTGGGTTCAAATCCACCTAAGTCAGCCTAACTCTCGAAAAATAATTTCTAATATACCAAAGCAAATAGAAAGCAAACTCGAAAAAAAAGAAGACACGAACTAACAAAAAAGCCACAAGAAAAATAGCACACATCAAGTATTTGAGTAAATGCTCTCAAAAGTATTATATTACTTTGAAGATTTACAACTAAGTGATTATAAATGAAGGAGAAGGCCTCTATTTATAGTTGTGTTCCCCCAGACCTATGGTACAGATTGAATTACATCAACGGTTGAGATTTGTGTCTATATACAAAATGAGAGTCCTAAGAGATTTAAACTCTATACATCTTTCTCCCTTAGGATTTACAATAATTACTCTGATAACTCTAGTTTTACTGGAGTGTTTCATTGAGCCGCCAAGGCTTCAAGTAGATGAGGTTCTCTATGTGTTCCACGAATTGGGCTAATTCAAATGGGTCGAATGAGCCTTATTTCATCAGCTGAATTCCATGGGACGTTCCGTACGTATTCATCATGGGCTTTGATCCACAACTTGTGACAAGTGCACCGAGTTAGGCCACCAACATAGGGAACCTTCATTAACCTATTACTACTACCCCTCTTTTTACCCTCCACACCGTCACTACTATTGGCTTCCCCACTACGATTACCCTCTCACTATTTTACTACAAACAAAAAAGGGATCACTATAAATTGATAACTTACTAAAAAATCTCCACAGATTTAACTCGAACAACCCCCAAAAAATACAAGCCCAAACGAAGAGGAAGGGAAAAGAAAATCGAAAAAATTAAAAAGTTTTTAAAAAGAAAAGATTCTAAAAACTTAGCAAATGTCCTTAGATGGATAGAAGAAAACTAACAAAAAATTCGAGTACTTTAATAAGCCTGAACACTCTAAACAAGTTTCTAGAAAACATTTTTGCTCCAGCCAATGAAAACTAAACACTTGGCACCCTCTAGTAAAGAAACGATAAAAAATAGTTAGCAATGTCTACTAGGATGTGTTGTAATGCACAATCATAGATACAAGCGTATACAAGCGCAAAATACTGTGCAACACACACCTTGTGTATGTCTCACATGCAAGCATTTGATGATTCAAATTTTAAAAAAAATTAAATACAATACAATAATCGATATTAGACGTTTTGGATTAAAAGACACGTGGTAACGTCTCAATGAAGGTTGTTGTATAACCTTCATTTCGACTAGGGGGCAATTATTATTGCAACACCCTTCGAAGATACTCCTTAGAGAACCCATCAGGCACTCACTCCTCGGAGAGGTCACCATGCACAACTCCTCGACCACACAATCACGTGGGTCTCAGGCATTAACTGCTACCCTTATCATCAACTATTGTTTCCCATCTGTAGTGATTGATAATGTTTCTAATCGCCACCCTACTTAGACCTATGGTCGCAGATGATAAAACCAAAAGAATTTGATATAAAACTTAAAATCATAAACCAAAATTTTTCATGTCAAATCATCAAGAATAAATCAAGAACAAGACTAAATGCGAAAGCGTACCTACATCCATTGATATCTTGAAATCCTTGAGACTTGCGGTTTCGATATTCCAAATTAACACACAAGTAATTTAAAGAAGGTAACTCTCTCTTTTCTAAAGATGAGATGTCAGAAAAGTTACGCATGTGTAATTTTGATGACCCTTTCATGATAAATCCTGTTACAATTATGCCATACTACCCAAAAAATAATCCCCTACACTTTGCATGTGCCTAAATTGTTATTCAAAAATTCCTGGGCTAACCATAATTTCAACTATTTGTTCTGTTGGAGGATGAAAATGGCACCTCCAGCTCCTGCAAGATTTGATTAAAGACTAGGCACTCTCTGAACACGTGTTCGACCGACTCCTCAGCCCTCCAACAGATAAGACAACAGCTTACCGCAGTGGTTCTCCTCACTTGAAGATTACCAATAGTAGGCAAAAAATTATTAGCAATCTTCCAGCATGTAATTTTGACTTTGGTAGCAGCATCTAGGCTCCAGAGCTTTTTGTAAAAAGCCTTTAGCATTGAATTTTGATTTGTTAATCATTTGTTGTTGTATCATCATTTTGTAACATGAGCCACTTGTAGCCACTCTTGGCTGAATAAACCCTAGTATTATCCCCTCGCCACACAAGCTCATCCATTCGTGCAAACTGAGAAAGTGGAATTGACACAATTCTATTCACCTGCTCACTATCAAAGAGCTTATTTAGCACGTCCATTTTCTAGGTAGTCAAATTTTCCTCGATCAAGTCTACCACTTATGTATAATTAATATTGATGTCCTGACCCCTCACCCTTCCCTACCTAGGTCCTGGTAGCCATGAATCATTCCAAATATTTATCATCTTGCCATTGCCCACTCTCCACCCACAACCATCCTATAACAACTTTCGAGCACTCCAGATGCTCCTCCAGGTATATGAAGGGTAAGACCCCAATCTTGAACTCATAAAATCACCTGTCTGATAATACTTAGCTCTCATAACATGAGCAAACAAGCTATCTGGCTTCGTTAATAATCTCTAGGCCTATTTTGCTAATAATGATATATTAAATTTGCCTAAATCACGAAATCCAAGGCCACCATCACTTTTCAACATACATAATAGTTTTCATTGGCACCAATGTATCCCCCTCCTTGTTCTACTATTTTACCACTAGAATTTGCTCATAATGCCCTCTAATTCCCGACACAAAGTAATCAGCAATAGAAAACACCACATAGCATATATCGAAATCGCTTGCAAAATTGATTTAATAAATACGTCATTTCCTCTTGTCGAAAGGAGCCTCACATTCCAACTCTCTATGCGCTTGAAAAACCTCTCTTTAAAAGTAACGAACGCTTCCTTCAAAAACAAATCTTATAAAACTAAACTTAATACTTAAAACTTAAGCAAATCTTTAAAATAATATTCAAAATATTTAAAACCAAACTTAAAAAACTTAAACCATCTTTTTAATACTTAATTAAGTACCCGTGAAAATATTTAAAATAATATTCAAAATCAAATTTTATAAAACCAAACTTAAAATTAAATTTGTATTATAATTTATATGAGTTTACATCAAAATACCCAAAAATTAAATATATATCCATATCAAAAAGATAATTTTGATGAATGTCCATCAAACTAATTTGACAAAAATATATAATTAAATCCATAAAAAAATTATCGAAAACCTTAGGCATCAATACACACAAAACTTAAAACCATAAATTTTTATAAATTCAATAATATCCATTTCACGCATTATACCCTCAGAATCATTTATATGAATATCAAAACCAATAAAAAATTATATATAGATTGAAAGCCTAATAATTAACAATTATTTGGCACAGATATGATTACACCAAAACTGTTGAAATAAAAATCTGCTGCACCATTATAAGTTTTTAATTAAATAATTTAAAAGGCTTCAAAACACAACATACCAAATCAAATTCTATTTTGATACTTCCTTGAAAACTTGACTTTTGATTTTAAATTTAAACAATAATCCAGGAGTTCCATAATTAGACGCAGAGTTAGTGAGTCCATACTAAGCTGCTTTGAAGTGATTATTCATCTTCAAATGTGAAACCAACTTCAAACATTCTTTTTTAAATATATCGCTAAGGTTGGTTGTTATAAGAGAAGGTAACATCGTTAGCACAGAAGATCATTTATTATTATTATTATTAAACATGAGGATCATGTCAAACATCATACATAAATCAATCAGCAGTAGAAGATTGACTAACCTGAATAAAACACTACAACAATCCCACAACTTAATTGACATGGGGCTATGGGAAAGCACCACTAGAACTCCCCACTAGCATGCAGGCACAATATTAACTACTGAAACAAATAGAACAAGCCTACTTCTTTGACAAAAAAGAGTAAATATGATATAAATGACAAAAAGGATAGGCAACAAACAGCTTGGGCACTTGAAACAAATTCAGAAGTGAAGAGCCCAACCTAAATAAAGGTCCTGAACACACACCTCAAACTTGACTTATATGGACAATTATTACTTAAAAAACCATATGTTCAAGAACAAAGAAATAACTTGACCTGCCATCAAACTAAAGGATTATCCCCTTTCCAATTACATGACAGGGGTCCAATAGTTCAACTGCATAAAGGTTGTAATCCAGATTCATTTTAGCAGAACAAAAATATGACTTCTTTCAGTTTATTAACACAGTTCATAGAAACCAAATCCTCAAAACACTGAATAAAGCCTGGCCAGACTATATGCAAGGGCACACATCGGTTTTCAAGCCAATAAACTGAATCCATATATTGAATATAATGAATCAATCGTGCGTATTTATTTTAATAATCAATCAAAACCCTAGAATTTTCAAACATAAATTCAAAAGATTTAATATGTATATGATCAAAAATACTAAATTCATAAAATCCGATGAATGAATTAACTCAAAATTAATAAAAATAACTCATTCTCAATTATTCAACATAACGAGGCTCGGATGTCACTTGTTAGAACTAAAAGAATTTGATATAGAACTTAAAATTATAAACCAGGATCTATCATGTTAAATCATCAATAATAAATCAAGAATAAGACTAAATGTGAAAGCGGACTTGAATCCATAACCCTAATATATAACTTTTGCATATAAACATTAATTTTTTATCAGCACATCATCAATTAAAAATTAGTTACGATAGTATTTACACATATTTTATTCATATTTTATTTATTAATTGAAGTCTAATAAACTTTAACCAAATTAGATCACGTTTAATTTAGATTAATATTTTATAATAGTAAATAATCTGTAATTATGCTTATTATATACATGTAATATCCCACTAACCTTTGATCCACCAATAGGAACAAATCACATGGCACCTCTAGATCAGAATCAAGGGTGTAAAACCCTTTCCCCTAATCAAAAGAGGATCTTCTTCTTCTCTCTTCTTTTCCTGTAGATATATTTCAATATATTCCCCTCTCTCCTCAATACACTCCGACGGCAACCAACAACAGCTCTCCACGTTACACTAAGCAAGGTAAATCCCTCATCACCATCATATACTTCGCTTTGTATAGCTATATCAACAGTACCGTTTACGCTTTCTTGCATTAATTAAATGAAAGAAAATTATGCCTATATTTATAGACTTTAGGAAACAGCAATGTAAATTAAATCGTGAGTTTCTTTCATGTGGGTATCTGATAAACCATAAATGCAACATATTTTAATTCCATGCTTGGCATATTTTTGGATGATTTATGATGAGAATTAGTGAATTTGATACTCCTAATCCCTTAAATTCATGTTTCTATACTTATGAGAGCATTTGAGAGCAAAATGAGCGAAAAAGGGGCCAAAATCAGAGTTTTTAGGATCCACACGGCCTGGGCATTTTCCACACGGGCTGGGCACACGCCCATGTAATCCACACGGGCAGGCCACATGCCCATGTGCTAGCCCGTGTCGATATCGCTCCCTGTTTCCCAAACACGAGGAAAAAGCCAATTTTTAGGGTTTTTGAGCATTCAAAAATCTATAAATACATACTAGAAGAAGACCTAAGAGGACGCAGAGTAGAACGAAGAAATTACTCGAAGGAAGCCATCGAAATCAATTCAGAAGCAGGATCTCATGCAAGATTGAAGATCTCCATCAATTTTCCTTAGAAGTTTTTGGGTTCTTTATGTCTTGTTGTTTTCCTTATTTTGAGATGTTTTCCTTTTACATTATGAACTAAACTCCCTAAAATACCTAGGGAGGATGAAACCTATGATGAATCTTATTATTTAATTATCTGAATTACATGATAAATACTTGTTCTTGTTCTTAATTATGTGTTCTTAATCATTGCCTTAATATTTTCAGGATATTAATCCAAGTGTGATGTGCTTAATCAGTGGAGCAAAAGTCCCTGCTTAAGAGTAGATCTAGCATAATTGAGCGGAGTTGATTGCAATCCTAGATAGGACGACATAAATCTGCCAGATTAGAGTCAAATCTAATAAGGGAATTCATAGATCGAGTTAATGCGACAATAGGGGTTTTAATTAGAAAGAAATGTCAATTAATCAACCTAGAGTCAGTTGTTAGTAGTCTCGAAAGAGATATTAACATAATTTAGGGATTTCTACGGATCAAGGCTAGTGAATAAACCGTTTAATTCAGAATCATAATAATAAGTGAAATCTAGGTGGATTTCTCCTTGGGTATTGTCTCTCTCATTGGTTTTCTTCAAATATTTTCCCAATTTTATCTCTGTCGCGCTCATAGTTAATTAGTTAGTTCAATTTTAGATTAAAAACACTCCTTTAATTATTAGGCTAAATAATAAAAAAGATAGTAATTACTAGTACTTTTAGTCCTCGTGGATACGATATTCCGGACTCACCATAGCTATACTACTGTTCGATAGGTGCGCTTGCCTTTTTCATATTTTAGCTAGTTCGTGACGTCATCAAGTTTTTGGCGCAGTTGCCGGGGACTAGAATATTAGGAATACTTAATTTTTATTACTTTAGCCATTTTTTTATTTATTTTCTGCAATTTAATTTTTGTTTTTAGTTTATTATTTGTTTCTAATATTTCTTTCGTTTTGATTCTGTCAGGTATCTTTAGTTTATGACTAGAAGAAACCCGTCAGGACCTCTATTATTTGATAGCGAAATCGAAAGCACAGCTCGCAGAAATCGTAGAGAAATAAGGCAAAGTCTACAGTATATAGAGGAAGAGCAAGAGGACAATACCAATATTACTGAGGAGATGGCTGATAATCAGAATAATCCGCTGCCTTCTATGGTTGCCGCGAATCCTGTAAATCAAAATCCTACTCCTCGTACTATGTACGATTATGCCAAGCCCAATCTGACTGGGGCTGAATCAAGTATTGTGAGGCCTGCTATTGCTGCGAATAACTTCAAACTGAAGCCAAACACTATTCAGATGATCCAACAATTTGTTCAGTTCGATGGTTTACAGGATGAGGACCCAAATACTCATTTCGCCAACTTTCTAGAATTCTGCAACACCTTCAAGATTAATGGCGTTTTTGATGATGTCATTCGCTTACGGTTATTTCCCTTTTCATTGAGGAATAAAGCTAAACAGTGGTTGAACTCGTTACCACGAGGTTCCATCACTACTTGGGAACAAATGACCGAAAAGTTTCTATTAAAGTATTTTCCACCGGCTAAGAAGGCAAAGTTGAGGAATGATATCTCTTCTTTTGTGCAGATGGATTTAGAAACTCTTTACGATACATGGGAGAGGTATAAGGACTTATTAAGAAGGTGCCCTCACCATGGTTACCTCTATGGCTACAGGTTCAAAATTTTTTACAACGGTTTGAACCCGTCAACTAGGCAATTGATCGATGCATTCGCCGGTGGGACTCTGAATAACAAAACACCTGAGGAGGCTTACAAGTTTATAGAAGAGATGTCACTAAATAATTATCAGTGGCAATTTATGAGGACAAAGCCGATGAAAGCAGTCGATGTTTCAACCTCGACACGGTCACCATGTTATCAAACCAGGTAAAGCTCTTAAATAAAAAGATTGATAGTTTATGTATTTCTACGCAGGTACATCCGATGATGCAATGCGACACAAATGGAGGAGGGATGAATAATCCAGAAAATTGATCCTACAATCTTAGCACAAAAGACGAACAAGTTAACTATATGGGTAATAATTCTAGACCTCAGAATAATCCCTATAGTAATACTTATAATGCAGGTTGGAGGAACCACCCTAATTTCTCTTGGGGTGGACAAGGAAATCAGAGACCACAACCCCCTCCAGGCTTTCAACAACAACCCTACCAGCAAGAGAAGAAGCCAAACCTTGAGTAGATGCTAACAAAATTCATCTCAGTGTCAGAAACCCATTTTCAAAACACCGAAACAACGCTCAAAAATCAGCAAGCGTCGATTAAAGGGCTCGAGAACCAAATAGGTCAGCTTGCTAAGCTGATCTCAGAACGACCACAAGGTAGCTTGTCGAGTAACACCAAAACTAACCCAAGGGACCAACTCTATGCCATTACGGTGTGCAAAGAAGAAGGGTTAGTTGAACCTGAACCAGAACCGAGGCAAAAAATTATGGTAAGTAAAGGTAAGGTTGAGGTGAGCCACAGTGAACAGAAACCGGTAAGTAAAGAATATAAACCTCATGTGCCATACCCCAACGCGACGAAGAAAGACCATACCAATGAGCAATTCGACAAATTCCTTAAACTGTTGAAAAAGCTACATATTAACTTACCATTTATTGAAGCACTTTCGCATATGCCCAACTTAGTTAAATTTTTAAAGGATCTTTTAGCAAACAAACGGAAGTTAGATGATGGGTCGCACGTGGAGCTAAATGCAGTCTACTCAGCCATTTTACAGAATAAACTACCCAACAAATTGAAAGATCCAGGGAGTTTTACTATTCCTTGTTTAATTGGTAGTTTAAATGTTAATAATGCTTTGGCTAATTTAGGGGCGAGTATTAATGTCATGCCCTATAAAATATATAAGCAACTAAGTCTTAGGAAACCTAAACAAACTAGGATGAGCATTCAATTGGCAGATAGAACAATTAGATTTCCTAGAGGTATTGTTGAAAACGTACTTGTGAAAATCGATAAATTTATATTCCCAGTGGATTTTGTTGTTTTAGACATGGATGAGGATTGCGACGTCCCTTTAATTTTAGGATGGCCCTTTTTAGCGACTGCTAGAACCATTTTATATGTTGGTACATGTGAGTTGATACTTCGTGTAAGTGATGACACGATCAAACTCCAAGCTAGTGACTTTGCTAGAATATCTAGTGATCAGAATGATTACACGAGTTTTGTTAATATGAATAACAACGTGCCTAAACTTTCTTTGCAGGAGACCCCTAGGAAGAACATGATGGAGCCACATTCTAGTCCATGCGACAAAAACAGAACAAGTCATGAAGAAAGAATCCTACAGATAGATGAACTAGACGAATGGCGGACTTATGTCAAAGAGGAACAGAAGCAACACCATGTCGAGCTCAAGGATAGAACCAATCAATTTAAAGTTGGGGACCAAGTACTACTAGATAAAATGGATTCTCGAGTTGTCACTTCAAAGCCTAATGCAAACGGAGCAACTCCCTTTACTATACTAAATGTCTTCCCATACGGTACAGTCGAGGTAACTCATTCTAAATTTGGTACTTTTAAGGTAAATAGTACTCGACTTAAACCTTATTTTGATGTTAGAACTGATAGCAGGAGAGAGGAGTTTCAACTCCTCAAACCACCATGACCATGCGAATGAGAGGTAAGTCGAGCTTAGACTCTAAATAAGCGCTTCTCAGGAGGCAACCCGAGCACTAACCCTACTAATTAGTTTATTTTTACTTCTTTTCATGTTTAAATGCAGGTTTTTGACCCACATGGCCTGGACACACGGGCGTGTCCTTGGCCGTATGGAAATAGGGCTAAAATTTTCCCAAAAATCGACAGAGACACGACCTTAAATTAAACCACACGGGCGTGCGACACGGCCGTATGGACCACACGGCCTGGACACACATGCGTGTCCTAGGCCGTGTGAAACCTGGAGCAAAATTTTTTGAATTTTAAAACAAGTCAGAGAGTTACACGGGCAAGGCACACGGTCGTGTGCGAGACACGGCCTAGCCACACGGGCGTGTGGAGGGTCACAGGGCGTGGGAGAAGCGAAGGACGATATACATGGCCGTGCAACTCGGCCGCGTGAACCACACGGCCTGGACACACGGGAGTATCCGAGGCCGTGTGAAGACTGGGCTATTTTTTCCGCTCGACGAACATGGGTTGAAAACAAGCTACACGGGCATGTGACACAGCCGTATGGCCCAACAGGGACCCTCACACAACCGTGTCACCCCATAAAAACCCTAACCCCTTTTCTCTTTTCTTATTTTGTCTTCTTGTTTTATCTTATTTCTATTTCTATTTTTATTTTTACTTGTATTTTTATTTTATTTGTCTTTTATGTTTCTTATTATCTTTTAAAGACTTGTTTATTATATTTTTAACTATATTTTAGTTATTATGGTTTTTCCTAATCGAGTAATCCTTTAATCTTCTCCATCAGTTGTATTTATTTTCTTAATAGCTTGCTCAGAATCATACACTACATTTAGCCTTCTCTACAATTCTGCTAGTCACTAATTTGAGGACTTCATCCAAAATTCAGGGTAGTTTCACTTCTCTCCCTCTCTTATGATATTCTACTTATATAGTCATTATATATATTCATACATTGAGGATAATGTATATCTTAAGTGTGGGGAGGTTATTTATATGATTATTAGAAAATCCCTGAATTATGTCTTGTTCTTAAGTAATTTTCTCATATTACTATTACAATGAATTTTTATTGATTTATGATTTTTATTGATATGTTTTGGATTAAGTCATAGGTAATTGTGCATTGATTGTTTAAACTTTAAGACGTTAGAGAATCAAGCATGATAAGTTGATTTTTCAGAATTAAAAATTTCTAGGTTGTTTCCCTAAATTGAGGTATTATCTTGAAGTTTGAAATTTATAAGATTGACATGTGAGAATTTGAGCCTTTAAAGAATATATTTTTCTTGCTCACTTTTATTATTGGTTATGAGTGTGTCAATATTGATTTGTTATTCTAGAACTTGCTTCGATTATACATGTCGAGACCACACCTTTGATTTGATATACTGAGATGATAAAGGCACTTAGGATTTAACCCACTTGTTCCATAAAAAGCCTATCTTCATAATTAACCCTTAGTGAACCCCTTTCGAGCCTAAAACACCATTCTTAATTTACCCTTAATATTAACCTATAACTCATTCTTTTTTATTCATTGAGAATTTTTCCTATTTTATTGACTCCCTTTTTGTCGAGATTTGATTTGAATTGATGCCTGACGATGTTCTTTTGTTCAGTTAGTAAATTATTTCTTATTATTCAAAAAAAAAGAGTAAAAAAATGCATATTATTGTTTATTATCTCTATTGTTCGAAAAAAAATACACATTGCTTACTACTTAGTTCTATGAGGCTTAAGCTTGAACAGTTTAATTTTTTAGGAGAAGCTTGTTTTTATTCGTGATTAGTTATCCATTGATGTAATTATTCAGCATTAGTCTACTTTTTCAATTCAATCTCGATTCTAACCTTCTTTTTCAGCCTTTACCCACACCCCTAACCGAAGCCCCATTACAACCTTTTAAAGATCTTTTGATTTGTGTATCATCTCAAATTATAATGGTGGATATTTGATTTTCATGCAAGCCTATGGTAATGACTTTTCCTAATTAACTATTGAGTGCTTATTTCTGAACCTTAAACATTTTGAGTGATTTTAGTGAATCTTTAGTGATGATGTCAACTCTTGTTGGTTTTGAATTAAAGGTAATTACTTGGATAAGAGGAAATACCTATGTTTTCATGTTAAAATACTCGACTTGGATTGTTTGAGACTTTAATGTTCTTTTAGTTGAAATCTCAATGCATGATTATCTGTGAATTATTTCGAAACACTATTGATGAGGATTATAAGTTGAGAAGAATTAGTTTTAATTGTGAGTTGAGGATTTTGCTTAAGGATAAGAAAATGCTTAAGTGTGGGGATATTTGATAAACCATAAATGTAACATATTTTAATTCCATGCTTGGCATATTTTTGGATGATTTATGATGAGAATTAGTGAATTTGATACTCCTAATCCCTTAAATTCATGTTTCTATGCTTAGGAGAGCATTTGGGAGCAAAAGGAGCGAAAAAGGGGCCAAAATCGGAGTTTTCAGGATCCACACGGCCTGGGCATTTTCCACACGGGCTGGGCACACGCCCATGTGATCCACACGGGCAGGCCACACGCCCATGTGCCAGTCCATGTCGATATCGCTCCCTGTTTCCCAAACACGCGAAAAAAAGCCAATTTTTAGGGTTTCAGAGCATTCAAAAGTCTATAAATACATACTAAAAGAAGACCTAAGAGGACGAAGAGTAGAACGAAGAAATTACTCGAAGGAAGCCGTCGGAATCAATTCAGAAGCAGGATCTCATGCAAGATTGAAGATCTCCATCAATTTTCCTTAGAAGTTTTTGGGTTCTTTATGTCTTATTGTTTTCCTTATTTTGAGATGTTTTCCTTTTACATTATGAACTAAACTCCCTAAAATACCTAGGGAGGATGAAACCTATGATGAATCTTATTATTTAATTATCTGAATTACATGATAAATACTTGTTCTTGTTCTTAATTATGTGTTCTTAATCCTTGCCTTAATCTTTTTCAGGATATTAATCCAAGTTTGATGTGCTTAATCAGTGGAGCAAAAGTCCCTGCTTAAGAGTAGATCTAGCATAATTGAGCGGAGTTGATTGCAGTCCTAGAAATAGGACGACATAAATCTATCGGATTAGAGTCAAATCTAATAAGGGAATTCATAGATCGAGTTAATGCGACAATAGGGGTTTTAATTAGAAAGAAAATTCAATTAATCAACCTAGAGTCAGTTGTTAGTAGTCTCGAAAGAGATATTAACATAATTTAGGGATTTCTACGGATCAAGGCAAGTGAATAAATCGTTTAATTCAGAATCATAATAATAAGTGAAATCTAGGTGGATTTCTCCTTGGGTATTGTCTCTCTCATTGGTTTTCTTCAAATATTTTCCCAATTTTATCTCTGTCGCGCTCATAGTTAATTAGTTAGTTCAATTTTAGATTAAAAACACTCCTTTAATTATTAGGCTAAATAATAAAAAGATAGTAATTACTAGTACTTTTAGTCCTCGTGGATACGATATTCCGGACTTACCATAGCTATACTACTGTTTGATAGGTGCGCTTGCCTTTGTCGTATTTTAGTTAGTTCGTGACGTCATCATTATCTTTTGGAAATGTTGGCTGGATTTCAAAATTCTTGTATTATTATTCTATACGTTTATTCTGAATTATGATTAGTTTATTGATGTTTCAATGCTTTTGACTGGGATAAGTTTATCACTGATGAAATTTTAGTTTCAGTTTGTGGATGGACAAAATTTGGGCTTTAGTATGAATTTCTGAAATTGGGAAGATCCCTAAGCTACTAAGTACTTTTTTCTTTTTTGGTTTGTAGTTTCTGTTTTACACTACTAAACCAACAATTCATGATAAAATACGTAAACATTAAGAATTAATTTTTTTTTAAAATCAAGATCAAATTGATAAAAATATGTAAATGTTAAGGGTAAAATTTGTTATTATACCAATTAATAAAAGATCATGTAATTCTTCCGGAATGATCAAAATATTCAATTTTCAATAATGTTGGTGACAAAATTTAAAAAAAAAATAGAGTTCAATAACAAAAAAATATATACTAATACTTGAATGGACTAAAGATGTAATTTACCTAAATTTCAAATGAAAATATTATGGAATTATATTTTTAATAAAGGATAAATCTTATAAAATCCTTAAACTAAAGGATATTACGCACCCTCAAACTAATGACCTAGTAATATATACATAAATATATATATATATATATATATATATACGTTTGATTGTGGGGCCAATTGACAAATAACAATAATTTATATAATTGGTAAATTATATAACAAATTTACCCAAATATAATATGAAAGATAAAAAAAATTATATAATAACTTTTTAATTTTTTATATATATAGTAAATTATATTAAAAATAATACTTTTGATTTAAACATTTATAAATTTATTGTTAATCGTAATTACTTTAAATGATAATGCTATTTTACATTAAAAAGGTATTATTGCATTTTAAATCATTGATATTTATAATTATGAAACTAATAATAAATTACGTTAAAATTTTATAAATAATTCTTATTTTGTTAATAAATATAAGGAAAATTATTCATACACTGTTGTAGATTTTTTTTTTTTTAAATTCCACAAGTGAGTTTAGGTTGTGACAAATATATTATAGAGTGCAATAAAAAAAGTAAAAATATAATTAAATGTGATATTTTTCATACCCTCAATCCGCTTGTAGGTCTAAAAAACTCTATAGGCAAAATAGTTATCCTAAATATAATACATTTAAAAGTTTTATAAGATATTAATAATATAAATAAATTCAATAAAAAATCATGTAAATAAAATATTATTTTTAATCTAAGGGTAAAATTGTTAATTTCAATTTATTCATTACCTATTCTACAATATTATTTCATCCAACCAAACAATATAATACCTATTACACTAGTTTTCTTTACCTGTGCGATGCAAAAGTTGATTGAACGTATTAATTAAATTACATTTAATTATTTATTAAAATTTTCATAAAATTTTTAATGTTTCATTAATAATACAGTTACGGAATTAAAACATAATAATATATCAGTTTAATTTTTTAAAACACGATAATTGATATTAGACTGAATCAAAATATGTAACACCCCCTAACCCATACCCTTAGGGTTACGAGGCATTACCAGACATTTCAGAATAAAAACGAACAATCACATATATCTTTAACATATACATCATAATTTAACCACAATGTTCCTTTAATGAGCTCTCGAGGCCCAAAACACGTGTTCGGAACTAATCGAGACTTAACTAAAAACTTAGAGAATTTTTTGCGAAATTTCAAATTTTTTCCTAGGTGCAGGGCTCACACGCCTGTGTAGTTCAGAGACACGCCCGTGCTTCAGACTGTGTCCTACCCCATGTAACTCTCTGACTTAGGCCACACGGCCAACCACATGCCCGTGTGCCTAACACGGCCGAGACACATGCTCGTGTCTCTACCCGTGTGCAATTTCCTGAGCATTCTGTTTTGCATTTTTATGGTGCAGGGGACTCACGACATAACCACACACCCATGTGTAAGCCGTGTGTCTCACACGGTTTGGCCACACGCCCGTGTTCCAGGCCGTGTGGACTCAAAATGAGCCTTATACAACAAGTTTACCAACCCTGCAAACCTTGAACGACAAGCAACTCAAAATCCAATCTTTCAACCAGTCCAAAACATGATTAAATACATCTAAAACATGTCAAAACTATTAATATAAAGATCTAGCTCATGCATGTTCATAGATATCTAACATAAATTATCTAATCAATTCACTTAAATACCATTCAACCAATTCAAACTAAAACCATATAAATGGCTATATTATAAGACATATGTTTATATATATAAATCAACCAATATCATCTTACACACTATTAATATTCACATCTCAAAATGACATCAAAAGATAACCTAGGTATATGCCATTCTCAAAAGAGAAAATACTTCACCACGTGATTTGAGTTCGGGATCGGCTTTGGATGCTGATTCAACGATCAAACTTTACCTAACCTACGCACGAAAACAACCGTACGCTGAGTATAAACTCAGTGGTATTTCTATAATCCGAATACTTATTAATAAAAAATTTATAATGTTTATATACATAATCATACATAATAAAAATCATTCAATAAATAATCAATTTCATAAACTCGTCATATCCTCTATTTCAATCTCACAATTGCTATTCAATAGCATTTCACAATAAATTTCTCAATTTTAATTTCAATATCAATATCCATTTCGTATTCAATTTTATTCAATGTCAATCATTTGATCAATTCATTCACATATATCACTATTAACACAACTTGGACTCCGACAGATACACAGATCCAACCCAAACACACCAGTACGGCACTCAGTGTCTCATCGGCCATGCCGAAGTAAAATAATACGGTACTCAGTACCTCATCATATTTATTTGAAGCAATAATAATACGACACATAGTGCCTCATCGACTCGCAGTCGAAGTGAAACACCCCACACCCGGCCCACGAGCCTGGACCAGATCTGGTATGTTCCTTAAGTAAACCGGTTTTCGAATTCTTCATTACTTAGAGAAAATTTGTAAAATTTTAGGAAATATTGTTTTGGATTGGGCTTAGGTTGGGAAACCCATTTAACTAATTTAAAAATCCAATTTTTAAATCAAGGTGACAAAATAATTTTCTTTAGGTTTATAAAAATATATTTCACTTAAAATTTAATCCAACAATCGTTTGTAACAAAATAATTAAAAATAAAGCAGAAATAAAGAAAATCTACTTGGGCCTTATGGCCTTATTACATCAAATAACCCCAAAATAAAATTAAATGTACTTAGAAAATATAAAGTCCAAATTCTAAATAAAGTCTTCAAGTGAAGCATGGCCACCTCAAGGTCTACGTCGGTCAAAATCACATTGTTCATCACACGAAAATAGTTCCCACAACAGGGTGAGTCAACAGACTCAATGTGTACACAACATTAACCTTCAACAAATCAGGCATATAAGTTCGTATCAAGTTCATGTTCATATAAAATAAATGATGCAACCCAAACCCAAGCCTAATGGTCCATCCGCTACACACCACCCGTACTCGCCGGTCACACCGTGGGGACTACTAAGTCAACCCTCCATCCGCTACACACCATCGGCGATCATTTGCGATCGACGTGCTCATCGCCCATATAATTTGTGTCATTAGACACCATGTTCAAATAATGTAAACCGGTTACCAAATTCAGATAATGTAACAAAGTTACCATATTCAAATTTTTTGTGACCGTAGTCACCATATTCCGTTGGTGAGACCAAGTCAACACCTTCTTCCCCTTTCACATATATCCCGAATGCCCCATATATTTTATCATCATGCATAACATACTTAATTTCTCATTATTCACATGTAACAATATTCATATTCATAATCCTATCAAAAGTAGGAAACATACCTGGGTACTTTTACCACATTTATGGCATTTAGCCACATTCACATTCTTATGCATATTCATATATTAAAAATAATTGCCATATGATATATCGAAAGTTAGTGTGAGTACACACACGATTGGCTTAATAGATTCCTTGAAGTCGAAGAACGATCTACCGATCTAGATCTTTATCTCCTATATTTGGCCAATTATTAAAACCTATTAACAAACCTATTTGGCTTAAAAACCAAATCCTAGTAGGATTTGTATTACTTACCTTGCTTGCCGATTTGATTGATCAAGTTCCAAAATTGCTAGTATCCCTTTTTCTTGAAATCGGCTAACACTAAATCATGTAACCATGTGAGTTTCCCGCTTTTGAAATAATGAAAATAATTCCAAATACCAAAATTAAGCCTTGGCGAATATCACTTACCATACAAATTCCAAATGGAGAGGATTCCTTGCCCTATATGTCCTCGAAATCTTCATGTTAGATTTAATCTAACATATACATCATATCCTTTAATCAAATAAATTTATCTTACCTTAAATCCTTGATCCTTATATTCGATGATTGTAGACCCCTTTAGATGTCGAGTTGATTGCTCCTTTACTTAGAATCAACAAAGATTCGGCTTTGATAGTAGAAACAGAGAAGAAAATAGAAGAAGAGGAGATGGATTTTGCTTAAAGAAAATTCGCAGAGAGAGGGAGAGAGCTAGGAAAATTTCGGCACAGAGGAAGAGAAAGCAAAAGTTGATGAGTAGCCCTCCCGCCTCCTTTTATAGCCGAAATTATCAGCCTAGGAGTCCCTTACTTGGCCACCACTCCTCTTTTTGATAATATTATCTCTTTTATTTAAAAGATAAAAGCCTTTAATCCATCAATTATCTCCTCAATTTTCTTAAAAGAAAATCCTTTATTTATCACTTATTATTCACATATTTATGCAAATAAAACTCTTCCTTTTCTAGAAACCCATGCCGTCCACCTCAAATTTTCCGGAAGCAAAAATAAAACTTATTTATTTGCTTCTCAAGTGACTCGAACTCAGTCCTATTTCCCTGCATGTGACGCCATCTCCTTAGGCCCTAAGTGGCATCTTCAGGCCACTTTTCCAAGCCTGTTTGTGTGTCAAACTTCTCCAACTTTTTCTTTTAAGGCCCTCTAGCCCTTATTTCCTATTTTGAACTTTAAAATTTGACATTTCGGCATCATTTCTAAGTTTCCTAAAATTTTCGATCGGCTTTGTAACTTGCCATTTTTCTTACATTTCCAAGTTTCCAGAAATGTTCACTTTCCATTTTTGAATCATTTCCAAAAATGTTCAGGTTTCCAAAAATGTTCAAGTTTCCAAAATGTTCAAGTTTCCAAAATGTTCATTTCCATTTTCATTTCTAGGTTTCCAAAAGTATCAAAAATTTATTCTTAGTACTTGAGACTTGACATTTCGTACAATTAAACTGAAAATGCATAGGCCCTATTCAGGATGTTACACGAAGTATCCCTAAACACTTCCAATCCTATGGCATGCCAACTATATCCGACTTAGCCCGACATTGTTAATAGGGTATTCAATTCACTTTCAATTTTCAATCAATACACATTTCAATTCAATAATCCATACATACTCACAATTCCAATTCAAATATCACAATATCAACACTTACCTAAATTTTCACTTACCGTACATGTCATTAATAAATACAATAAATAATTATTAAATTCGAATTCTAGAAATACAAACCGTATTTTCCGAGCTAATCTTCGTTGACTTTTTCCTTTCTTTTCTTAGCCGACGTCTCTGGATCAACGTTAGCTGAAACAGTTAAAATTTATCAATATACTACAATTTAACATTGAATATTTGAATTTATATACAACTTTTGCCTTTAATTCCAATTTAGTCCTTAAATCAAACTAACTATTTTCTTACAAAACTAATTCCATATCTCAATTCAATTTCCACTTTAATCTAATTTCAACTTCCTAATTTCACCATAAAACCCTAATTTCAAAATTCTTTCAATTTATTCCCTACTACATAAAACTTATGATTTGTTTTGCAATTTAATCTTTTTCTCAGTTCTAACTTAAAATTCTATCAATTCAAACCCTAATTCTTCAATTAATTCAATATAAATCACATCTAAAAATCAACTAACTTTCAAAATTTCCACTTATATCAAGTAGTATTTTGTTCTAGGATTCTAATAACATTAAAATTACAAGAAAAGAGATTAAATTGACTTACCACTTAAGTTTGAAACCTTAAAATCCCTATTTCCCCTTTCTTTCTTTCTTTTCTTTTTTTTTCTCCCGTGTTCTTCTCTGTTTCGTCTCTTTACTTTCTCTTTTTCTATCTTTATTTCATTTATTTTATGTTATGTTTTATTATATTATCATATTATATTTTAGTAATAATTATTATTAACTTAAATAATAAGTAAATACATACATGTATTACAAATGTACACATGTACTTAATTTTTACCATACATTTGGCACCTATGGCTTAATTACTAATTTAGTCCTTCAACTTTTCTTGATTCTATAATTCAACTTTTACCCTATATTCAATCTAGTTCTTACACTAAATTAACCTTAATTCAAGCTAATCCACCTAGCCAAAATCTAATTAATCAATCTACTAACTTCGTAAATATTTTTAATAAATATTTACGAATTCATTTTACAAAAACGGTAACCTGAAAATGCACTTTCCAATTACCCGACTATCGGGTCATTACAAAATAAACAATATTTTGAAATTATTTTTTATATATTGTGTGAATTTTTTTTTAAATAAACATGATAATTGTGTGAAATTCTATTTTTGTTATATATTTTCTAACTTAATCTTAATTATTAATTAGTTAATCTAGATTGTTAATTAAATTTAAATACCGTGACCACTATATAATTTATTGTAACATTATTTATATTTTTAAATATCTATTTCAATGTTAGTAGTGTATTTAATTTGTCAAAATAGTGATAAATTTTAAAATTCATAATGACTTATTATGTAAAATTGTAAATTCAATTATTAAATATAATCAAATTGGAAGGAATTATTATGAAAGTATAACTTGATGAACATGATTAAAAATTATATAAAAAAATTGAGGGTTTATGTTGTAATTTTACCCTCTACAATATTTTCTTTCTTTCATTGTCACATGTCCATTTAATCCAACCAAACTATCTCATTCTATTCTATTACAACTATATTACATTCTCACATGATACCAATCCATTACAATTTTATTTTATTTCTCCAAATTAAGAGGTTTTTATTTTGTGAAATAAAATCACTTGTTTTATATTGGATTCTTTATAAATATTTAGCTTAATTTTATATTGCATCTCAATTTATGTAATTTGTCATAATGAATTTATTTACAAATTAAATGCTAAAATATCAAATACTGAATTTTTGTATAGAATTATTAAAATTTATTTATTTAATATTTTTCACAACATTTCGAAAATAAATAATTTAACTATTTCGGGAAAATGATATGGAGAATTACGAAAAAAATAATAGTTAATGAGATTTATTTGATCTATTGATTATTATTTTGATAATTTTATGATAGTATTACATTTAACTATATTATAGCTTGATTTATCTGATACTAATATTAAATATTAATTTATATGACTTCTTTTTAAAAAAATTGATTTCACAAATCAATTTTTTTTTTTTTTTAGCTCCACCCAAACAAGAATCCACAGCCTCATACTAAGAGTAATGTAAAATGATTAGAATATTTTCTAAAATACTAAAACTTCGATTCTTTTTATAGCGAAGAAATAAGTAAAATGGCTAGATATAATGAAAACATCTGATCAATTTTAAAATAAATAAATAAAGGTGATTTAACCCTAAACTTAGTAATTTTTCTTAAATTGGTTCCTAAATTTTTGTCTGGATCACATTGATTCCTAAAGTTGGCATCTGTTACACAAATAGATTCCTATGGTTAACATTGTTAGTTTTTTTAAATCTAATATATAGGTTGGTCCTTAAACTTGACAACTTTTCTCAAATTGGCCCTTAAATTTTTTTTGGATCATATTGGTCCCTAAGGTTGGCATCCGTTACACAGATTGGTCCCTACACTAACACAATTTTATTTTTGAATAATTTGCTGATGTGGACAAGTATGGGAGCAACACGTGAAGAAATAAGAGGACGACACGTGGATTCATCTTTAATCATTCTTAAAAAATTAAAATAAAACCTTAAAATTTTGAAACAAAAATAATCAGAAATATTTTAAAATTTAAGAATATTATAAATTATAAAAATTAAATAAATTGAATATATAAAAAATAAAAAAATAAAGTTAAAATTTAACATTTAAAAGCTTACTCTATAAATATTCAACTTTTAAAAACATAAAAAAAATTATATTTTTAAAATCTAAAAATATATAACAAATAAAATTAAAAATATAAAAAAATAATAATCACTTTTTTTTTAGAAATTTACAAAAAATGAAAAAAAAAGACAAAAAAATAATGAAAAATTGATCGAGTGTTGACAGAAGTTAACTAGGCTTGACTAACACTGACCGACGTTGACAGCGAATTGACCAATGTCAATCGATAATTTTTTTTCTTTAATTTTTTAATTTTATATTTTTACAATTTCTTGCAATTTACTAAAAATTTAACCAAATTTATTTTTTTTTTAAACATATTTAATTTTGTTTTGAATTTTTTGAAATTTTATCTAAATTTTTTATTTTTATTTTAAATATATATTCTCTTTTTTATTTTCATTTTATATATTATTTTTATTTTTATTTTAAATTTATATATATTTTTTTTTGAAGTTTTATAATTTATATATTTCTTATATTTTTTAACAAAATTTAATTTTTTTTAGAATTTTAAGGTTTTTTTAATTTTTTTTAAGAATGGTTAAAAATGAATACAACCCCCTTATTTCTCAATGTCAGCCCAATGCTTGTCCATGTCAACAAATTCTTAAAAAAACAAACAAAGTTAGTGGAGGGATCAATCTATGTAATATATGCCAACTTTAGGAACCAATATGATTCAAAACAATTTTAGCGGCCAATGCAAGAAAATTTGTTAAATTCAGAGATTAACCTATATATTAAGCCATAAATTAATAAACATGAGAAAACAATGTGTCGTGAAACCAATGGTGTATTTTCTTAATATGTCACACTTAAACTATCATTATGTGTTGGGTAAACTACACTAATTGTCACCTAACTATTAGTATTTTTTTTTGTCACTCAATTATGAAAAGTTACAAAATGGTCACTTAATTATTAGTAAATTCATTTTTTGGTCACCCAACTATTCAATTTTATCTTTTTTGTCACAAGAGGGGTAATGGTGACAGCTTTTAAAATGAACATAATAGCAACTTTAACCCTCAAAATTTATATATTGTGACAATTTAGTCATGATTCTAATAAAATCTAACTGTAAATATTTACATATTGTGCAGCTTGTCTTTTTTACAGTTTTGCTTTTCATTGTAACCCTTTCACCTAAAAATGTAAAAAAAATTATTAATAATTAAGTGATTACTAATATAATTTATCCTAAGATAAAAATACACCTTAGATGAGGCCATGAAAAATGCTTTTCTATAAAAAAAATATACTCATTTTCTTATTTAAAACCTTATGGATTTTGTAAATTATAATTGTTTAGCTGTGTTAAAAGGTTTGTGTTATAAAATAATAACAAACCTTGAAGACAAATCTTGGTTGGTGGAAACCTTGATCCAACTTGTACGAGAATAATTATTTTATTTTATAATTAATACATGATTGAGTGGTTTAATTATAATGTTTTGTTCATCCATCTATACTATAATAAAATGATAACAAAATATAAAGAGGGGTATTTAAGTCTTTTAGTTTTAAAAATTTAAATTTTATTTTATAATATTGTTAAATTTTTACTCACCATTTGTTTTAGAAAATTACTTGATACATTGGAGTCTTTTAAATTTCACAAAAAATTTAAGGGTTTGACAAATATATTATAAGATGTAATAAAAAAATTAATCACATAAATAAATGGGACACTTGCCACAATTTCAATCTGTTTATGAATTTCAAAAAAGTTGACAGATGATGTATCAAATTTTATCAATAATTAATAATTTTTAAAAAATATTTATCAATTAAAATTTTATATTTTTTTCACTGTAATAAAGATTAATAAATAAAATCTCTTTTTTATATTAAAAAACAGACATAATAATCTTTGAGTTGAGGTTATGAAAAAAGAAGAAGAAATGATTATGAATGTAGGTTTAGTTATCATTATTTGCACTAACTATATATTATATTGTTTTTAATGGAGTTTGGTGGTTTGGTTAACAAGCTAATTGGTAATTACTTGTCTAATAATAATTGGGTGATATTAAAAAATAAAGTTTGAATCACCTTTTAATTGCTTTTTGTCAATCATATCCTTTGCTAAACTAAAAATAAAGTTGAATTATGTATGAATATACATCTATATATTTCTTATCTATTGGCAGCATTGTTGGTAACATCCTCACAATTTAATCTTAAACTTTCCTCCTCTTTTTAAATCATCTTAAACTGGCCTTATTACCAAATTACAACATCCCTCCATTTTTTTGGAATGAATGGACCCTACAATTAGCTGGTTCACCATAGATTCCCACTTAAAACAGAGTCTCTTTAATTTATTTAATTTAAGCAGTTTTGTTTTTAATATAACAACCCATTTATACAAACATGTGAAGTAGGCCCTCACATGTAAGTGGACCTTTTCTCTTCCTCCTCAATTATATATAATGTACGATGAATGTATAGATTTATATATGAATAAGAAATCATGCCACACATTAACAAAAATGTGATTACATGTATTTGTTATTAATTTTTTTATAATTAAGGTATAAAGATTGTGTGAACCTTATAATATAATACTTTTATCAGCTAGCATTAGTATTTTTGTTTTTTTTGAAAAAAAAAAAACTTTTAAACTTTTATGTTTTAATGTTAATGTGTTGTTATCATAAAATTCATTAATTATAGATATTTATAAAATCTCGAGTTAAATTTTTAGACAAGTTATTCCCATATACCTTTATCAATATATATATAAAAGTAAATTATATATACACATATTAGTCTATGTTTGGCTCTCGAGTATCTCATCCTATTCTCTACCTAGCTTTTGATATCTTCTTTTTCATTTTGGGGTCTTTTAGGGTTTCAATTGGTACATGTTGGATGAAGGAGAGGGAGATGATGAGCATGGAATTACTTGCGGAATTGAGGGAAGATTTCAAGGCCAAGTCTTCAACGGTAATATCATTGCACAGTCCAGGAATGGTTTTGCATACGAGCCATGGGCTTAAATAATTGGAGCAAATTATGAAGACGATGATCTTGGCTTCGAGGATATATTAACCTCTAGGCAAGTCTAATGCTTGGCTTATCCTCCTCTCTCTGGGTTTTCTTTTGTTTTTTTTTTTTTTTGGCTGTTCTTGATCGTGTTTGGTTGCTGAGAAAATGGAGGATATCATATGAATAAGATTTGGAATCTTGACTTCATCTAAGATTTCCACGACTTTTCTTCTTTGAAACACTATTGTCTTTTTAGCAACCGAACAGGTTTTTAATTTCTCTTTTCACTTTATATGATCTTTATGACTTGTGAATGACATAGTTTCTTGTTCATCATTTATACATTCATAACCCCTCCCTCACTGGTTTTAATCTTTATATAGATATACTAATTAAATCCATGGTAGAATTTAGATGGATATCAGTGCAGAAAAATAATGTAATCTATCAAGTTATGAAACATGCTTGTTCAAGAATGAATTGCATGCAACCTGAACTTGTTTTGTGTTCTACCACTGCTTGAATTACTTGTTTTCTCATTTTATGTTATTTCAATCTTTCATTTTCATCTATATTTATGTCCAATAGGCATTCTATTGTTAACATACAGGATATATCTTTCTGATACATGAATAAATAAATAAATAGAAATTGAAGTACTATACGGGTATCTGACAAAATGCCTATATCCAGATTTATATTACAATGGAAAGCCAGCTGCCCATACATATATATAAACCCTAAGGTAGAAAGAGGAGAGATAATTTTGGGAAATCTTGGTCGTGAAGTAAAGGTTATAGTTAAAAAATTTTAAGGTTGTCTGTAATTGATTGAGCAAAAACATAATATATATATATATATATATATGTGTGTGACCTTTGATAATAACATCCTTAGGGACATCCACCCAACATAGAAGCTACAAATATGTAAAATTGACATATTAACATTACTATATATTATTCGATTAAATATATCACATTTGATTAATGTAAATGTAAGCTTAGTTGCTAAGTACATATTTTCATTTTCTTTTAATGTTTTTTAAGCAGTTTTATATCAATCTAAAATGATGAAATCAAAACATAAGATACCAATGTCCGATTATGGAATCTTTTTTTTCAATTAATTAGAGTAACAGGCAGATTTTGTAGCTTTCTTTTGCTTTTTCTTTTATGTTAAAAAAAAAAAAAAAGGGAAAAAAGAGTCGTCAAATTCAATCAGCTTTTTAACTTTAGGATAAGGATGATAAATGATGATTGATATAAACCCCATTTTATCATTATTAAAGTTTTAGCCGCCCTCCAGGTGTCTTTACCACACACATCCATAGCAAAAAAGTTGGAAAAATAAATTATTAATCATTCAATTAACTATTTTGTGTTGGCTAATGACTCATCACAGAAATTGGGAAAGGAGTGTTTAGTATTCAGGAAGATATCCTTCTTCCCAGGTCTTTACTTCACAGACTGACCATTGCTTTTATTCTGCTTTTTGTCTAACAGGGCCATGGATTAGGTAGTTGGGTATACTAATGTTTTAAAAATGGATAGGAAATCGAATCCCTCAAACTACTTATTTTCAATTTAATTAATTTAATCATCAGTTCAAAAATAATTAATTAAAACTTTATAAATCAGTTCAATTATAATTTTTATTGGTTTAGAGTGATTTATATAGAAATTAATTCAATTTCTTTATTCAAATCATTATACCAGTCGGTTCTCAATTTAACCAGCTAATCTAATTCAATTCTCAACATTATTTATACTCGACTTAATTGATACTAACGTCCCCTCCTAACCTCTCTCATATATATATATTTTAATAATCTCCTAACGAGCTCTCACATATCTTTTTTCTTTTCTAATAATCTTGTGTCACATAACACTTTTCAATGAGAAAGAAAACAAAAATACTAGAATATTGTAAGAGCCCAAATTTATCTGGGCCTGATAAAACCAAAACCAAAAAACAATTAAAGCCAAATAAAAACCAATAATAACAATGGTCCAAATTAAATGTCCATTACAAACCCAATAATAAAATTACAGCAGCCCAATTTACAAAACAACCACACAGGCCCAACTAGCCCAAAACCCAATTACAAGCCCAAAATAAAAAAAAAAAAACATAACCAGGAAACCCTAGGGTTTCCCCCTTTGGCGCCGCAAGCCTCCAACGCCGCAAGCTTCCAACGCCCCACCTCCGTACACTCCACGCGCGCGTCGCCACGTTAGCAGTCCTTCCCACGCACGCCGTACCTCGCACTGCAAAGCAAAAGATCGATTTAACAAAGACAAACAAAGAGAAAAACAGTTGTATTTTTTATTTTATTTTCTTTTCGGCTTTAAAAGGACCGAAAGAAACCATTGTACAGGGTCACAGTTTTTACGATTAAAATACAAACAAAAAAATCAAAGAACAGAGAGCTTATTAAAGGAATTCATGGTATTTTAATCCATTTCGGCAAATATTATTGATAATAGTATAGTGTAAACGTAGTGTTTTTTTTTTTTTTTACCTTCGTTCTGCCATCGAAGAAGCCGAACCCGAAGGGTCGTTGCCTTCGTTTGGGGCTTCGGGGTAGGATTTGAGCATTCATTTTTTAGATTTGTGTTTAGGACGTCTTTAGGGTTCGAAGCAGCATTCTCTTGGGGTCTCACCACCGCACGCATTTACGCATCGTGGCGAGCACGGTGACCCAATGACCGAAGTCGCCAATCTCAGCCGTAACTCGAGGGCACGAGAGAATTTTTTCTGATTTTTTTTGAAATGGCTCAAAATGAGCTTCTGTTTTATTTTTATTTTTTTGTTATTTAAAGCTGACCCACACGACGTCGTTTTGGCTTGGGTCATTTAGACCCAAAACGACGTCATTTTTTGGCCAAGACCCTCACGTTGACCCGACCCGGGGAGGATCCGCGCTTTTTTTATAAAAGGGAAATTTATCCTCGGGGTCCTTCCGCAATTTTTTTCTGCAATCTTATCCTATTCATGTTTTGCCTTTTTTTTTTAATTTGACCCGACATTGTTTTGGTGATTTCAATTCGGTCTTCAGACCTTTTAAATATGGATATTAGAAAGGCGTCGTTTTGGTGATCGGGTATAATTGCCCAATTGATCCCTCGTTAATGGCGCGAGTTCAAACATGGTCCTTTTCTTTCTTTTATTTTCAAATTGCCCCCAAATTCCTGTTTCGAGTTCAATTCGGTCCCTCTTGTTCCTTTTGCTATTAAATTAATCATTTTTAATGTTATTATTATTAATATTATTAATATTATTTTTACTATTAATTAATTTTAGTATTACTCTCATTATTTTTACTATTATTATTATATTATTTTAATATTACTATTACTTTCCTTATTATTATCGTATTATTGTTATTATTACCATTATTTTATCATCTTTAACTATCGTACCTAGTATTTATCTATTTATCGATTTGTTATTAGCCCTTGTTTTTTCTTTTGTTGTTTGTTATTATTTTATTTTATTACATTCGCTTGTTTATCTATTTGCTTTTGTTACTTATTATTTCATATTTGATGCTATGCCTGCGTTTCTCGATATTATTTTGTGATTCAAATTCCAATATTTTTAAACTTTTACTAGATACTTCATTTTGTCCTGAGCAAATTGAATAAATGCATTATGAGTCGATTTTAAAATCACTCATTTAAAAGTTTCTCAAGACAAGGCAATATTTCGTGTTTGGAAATTCGAGAAACCGTGCCCTAACGTGCTGGATTTCGGTTTTCCGTTTGACCAAATAACCAAATATCCTTTTAAAATTTTGTCCATGTTTTCAAAAAATAAGGCAATATTTCGTGTTTGGAAATCCGAGAAATCGTACCCTACCGTGCTGGGTTTCGGTTTTTCGTTTGTCCAAATAATTGAATATCCTTATAAAAATTTCAATGCATGAACTTTGGAAATCATGAGATGATCTTGGCATCGAGGGTTTGAAATGGCGTATTCTAACATGCTGGATGTGACATTTTATTCCTTTGGAACAAGAGAATCTCAATATCCAAATCAAGTTATTTTAAAAAAAAATTTAAAATGGAATGATATTTTAAAATCGTTTCAAATTTTTGGCATTAGGACATTAATTAATTAATTAGGTACCAATTTTGGGCGTTGCGAGGGTGCTAATCCTTCCTCGTGCGTAACCGACTCCCGAATCCATTTTTATTGGAATTCGTAGACCAAAATTAATTTCTTTTAAATATAATAAAATGTTTTTATAGGTGATCTGATCACACCTAAACAAAAAGGATTGGTGGCAACTCCATTTTCTTTTTAAAGTCGACCCCGTTTTAAAAAAAAAACATAAAAAAATGGTTTCGACAGCTTGGCGACTCCACTGGGGACGAGTTGAGAGTCAGACCATAGATTGATTAATTTTTGTCCTTTTGATTGAAAATTTGGAAAATTATTTTGAAAAAAAAATCATATTGCTTTTGATGCATTTGTTAGAGTTGTGATTACAATAATGTTGAGTCTTGTAGAATACGCTTGCATTGCATTGCATAACCGTCGTGGTTACACCTTCTAAGTGGGAGTGAGAAACTACGCCTTCGTGAGGTTTTCACCTCTGCATGGGCTAGTGGATTACTTCCGGGATACATCCGTACCTATGTCTTCGTGAGATTTTCATCTCCGCATGGCCATAGGGAAATGTATTCCCCTGAACCGAACTCGATCCATATGAGCCTATAATGGGTGAGGATTGAGGAATCTGCTGGTTCAGGTACCCTCTCTTTAGAACTAAACCACATATAGTGAACCATAGGAACTCACCAGATGGAGTGATGCTAAATGTTAGTGTTTATCTTTATAAGTATTTGATTATTTTTCGTTTGCCTTGAATATCATTATTTGATACTGACATGTGTGTTTTTGTTTGTGATTGCATGACATTGCATATTTAAAGAGGAATCGATTCGTGTTCGGTTATTAAGTTAGAAGACTTAACATGGAGAATGAATTTCTTGATAGAGTCGAGGATAATGTTGTCGTCCGCACATGGTCAGAGAAGTTACAATTAGAGAAAGGGGACAGTCTAGTTGAAGGATATGCATCGGAGTTGTGGGACTTCACCCGCATCAGTGTGATACAAAATGAGCTGCAAGAATTGAAAGACATATGGGACCATTGGGATGAGGGAACTAAGCAATTGTTCTACCAAAATTATGGCGATATACCCTATTTGCTGGATGTCAAGGTAGATAAGCATTTGTTTCGGGCTATGACTCAGTTTTGGAATCCTACATATAACTGTTTCACTTTCGGGAAGGTAGACTTGGTGCCCACTATAGAGAAATATACGACCTTGCTTCATTGTCCAAAGATCCAAGTCGATAAAGCTTACTCTAGGGCCGTTAACGCCCCGACTTTTGTGAAGAAGTTAATGAGTATTACTGGGATGAGTGAGCCTTGGGTTACGGCTCGAATTCAGCAGAAAGGGGATGGTAAATGTATTCCTTAGGTGATTTTGAGACTTGATCTTAGCACATCCGGATGTAAAGAAGAAGGTTGATATCTTCGCCTTGAGCATTTATGGTTTGGTGTTTTTCCTAAAGCTCTAAGGCATATAGATGAAGCAGTCACTGATTTATTCGATCGTCTTGATAAAAGAGTCACACCTGTACCTGCAATTCTAGCCGAGACGTTCATATCTTTGAGCTTGTGTCGGAAGGCAGGCGAAGGTAGATTTATTGGATGTGCGCAGCTGTTATTGGTATGGTTTCATGAACATTTTTGGAAGGTGGACAAGGTCTCTTACCGAGTCTTCTCTGAGAGTTATTCCCCATTAAAGGAGGAAGCAGCTACGCAAAGAAGAGATGATATTTTGGAAGAAAAGTGGATGGCAATTCTACAAAATCTTAAAGAGGAGGATATTGAATGGAGAGCCTTTTGGATGGTCCCTAACGAGATCCTCTATAGGTGTGGGAGTTTTGATTATGTACCTTTGCCTGGAATTTGGGGGGCCATTGGATACACCCCTTTGCTTGTGTTAAGGCAATATAAATCAAGACAATTTATACCGGTGACTTATGAGCTTGCTCAATGTGAGTTCTCATATAAAGAGGACAATTATAAGAAAAAGGTTCGAGAGATTTCGGATGCTTAGAAGCAGACTCGCCGGATGAAGAGATTGGTTGTTGGTTCTACGATGACGCCTGAATATAACGAATGGTTTAGCAAAAGGATTAATGATAATGTTCCTGGGATGAGTTTAGAAGGTGCTCGATCAATGGAAGAATACTTACAAGTTGTCCCGACAGAGCTAGAGATTATAAGACAGGACTTTGAAAATAAGAGTTTCGAGTTCGAAAAAAGGATTGAGCAGCTGGAGGAAGAAAAAATGCACTTGAGATTAGATGTGGAAGTGCAAAAGGCTGAGGCTGAGAAGTTAAGAAAAGGGAATAATAGGGTTGAAGAGGATCTGGATAGTTTAAAGACCGACTATAAGAAGATGCGCCTATCGATGAGGACTGTTGGGTTAGGAAAAACTTCAGAACAGTGGCGTCAGGAGGTTCGAGAGGAAAGGACTAAAGCTGATCAATGGGAAGAGAAATTTCGAGAAGCACAAGCGCGAAATGAAGCCGTGGAAAAAAGCCTCTCAGAAAGCAGAAATGAACAAAGCGAGTTAAGGGCTAGAGTAGCGGAACTCGAGAAATCTCTTCATCATCACCGAAGTCGTAATTTTGTGAAAGAATTGAGAGCAAGCTTAAGTAAGATAGAAGAAATGAAAGGGAAATCGAAGAACTAGAGGCAGCATTACGAAATTGTGAAATGCGAATTGAATTTTTCAAAACGAGTGAAGAACGGTGGAGGGAGCAGCTTCATCAGTCGCAGAGTCAAGTTAGAGACAGGGATTACATTATGGGAGAAGCTATAACGCAAATTCGAGAGATAGCTAACTACTTGCAGACCTTGGTGGTACAAGCAGATATACTGAGTGTGAAGTATGAGTTGCAGTCAGATCGGGGACAAGAGCTAGCTTCACTGCTTAGGAAAATTAAAGCTTTAGGTGTTAGGGCAAGGCCTTATTTGTAACTCGATTTTATGTAAAGAACTTTGTTTTCTAAAAAAGTTTTCTAAATGGAATTGAATCAGAATCGACACCTTATTCGTATTCATCTCATGCATTTGTATTCGCATTCATTTTTATTTCATTCATTAAATGCATATAAGGCCATTGAAAGATCCTAATTAATTAAAAATTATTTCAGTAATCTAGAAACCGAAAAAAATCAACCAAGCACGCATCCTTACAGTACACGAAGAAAAACTAAACCAATGGATAAAAGACTAGAAAGGTTGGAACAAATGCAGAAGGAGATGCAAGAACAGATGCAAGCACAAATGCAAGAGCAGCTGGTTAAGATCCAGCAAGACATGGTGGACAAAATGATGGAATCTTAGAGAAATATGATGACTCAAATGACTCTGATGACACAGTTGTTGAATGGGCTTATGGATAAAGGAAAGAGCCCCATGGTTAATGCTGAGGAGGATACTGAGTATCCTCAATATCCCCTGGTTTTACTCCACCACATGTGCAAACACAACCTGAAGTAACTTTACAAAGGCCATCTGTCACGATCAGGCCTCAACAATTCAAAGCTGGTGCTTCAATGAATCTCCAAACTGGCTCAAGTTCAGGAGATAATCCAATCAATACTAATGTCCCTAATTTGGATGAAATAGCTGAAGGAGAGAGGACAAAAGTAGAATTACCAAAGCAACTAAAAGATAGATGTAAATGGTTGGAGGAGAAGTTTAAGGCGATAGAAAATGCTGATAGCTGTTATGGAATTGATGCCAAGGATTTAAGCTTGGTCCCAAACTTGGTGCTTCCATACAAGTTCAAAATGCCTGAGTTCGAGAAATATAATGGGACAAGTTGCCCCGAAGCTCATATTACTATGTTTTGTAGAAGAATGACGGGGTACATTAATAATGACCAACTGTTGATCCATTGCTTCCAAGATAGCCTGGTGGGAGCAGCAGCCAAATGGTATAACCAGTTGAGTCGTGCCAGAATTGGTTCATGGAGAGATTTGGCTCAAGCATTCATGAAACAGTAAAGTCATGTGATGGACATGACTCCTGATAGAATTACTCTTCAAAACATGGAGAAAAAGGTAAATGAAAGTTTTAGATAATATGCACAGAAGTGGAGGGAGGTTGCCATCCTAGTCCAGCCACCACTTCTGGAGAAAGAGACCACAATGCTCTTTATTAATACACTGAAGGCCCCGTTTATCACTCATATACTAGGAAGCGCTACAAAGAGCTTCTCAGACATTGTAATGACTGGAGAAATGATTGAGAATGCCATAAAAAGTGGAAAGATAGAGGCAGGAGAAAGTAACAAGAGAATGGCCACAAGGAAGAAAGAAAATGAAGTGAATAATACAAGCATGGGGTACTCAAAGTCGATTACTGTTAATCAGCCAAAAACAGTGACTACTGGGTATCAGGGTTCATCAAGAAAAGAATCTGGCACAAGGCAAAACACTGAAAAACTCTAATTTACACTGATCCCAATGACGTATAAGGAGTTGTATCAAAGTTTATTTGATGCGCATGTTGTGTCCCCCCACTACCTGAAACCGATGCAACCTCCATACCCAAAATGGTATGACCCAAATGCCCAGTGTGAGTACCACGCGGGGATCACAGGGCATTCGATAGAAAATTGCCTTACTTTCAAGAAATTGGTGGAAAATTTCATCAGCATGGGTATTGTGAAGATAGATGACGCGCTAAATGCAGAAAATCCATTACCCAATCAAGCCAATAATGGGGTCAATGCAATCAGTGAAAGTTCAAAGAGAAGAATCAAAGCAAGTATCGCGGAAGTTAAGACTCCTTTAAGACTGGTCTAGAAAGAAATGGTCAAACAGAGACTAATTGTTACAGAAGAGAAGTATGGAAAGTTGATAAATAATTGTGAGTACCATCATAAAATGGGGCATGAGATTCAGAATTGTACGGAATTCAAAAATTTGGTGCAAAGTTTGATGAATAATAAAGAAATTGAGTTTTGTGAAGAAGGCGCAGAAGAGAGGAGCATATACACGTCAGAGTCAACAACAAAGAGCTCAAAAGTCAACTTTTCAGTGGTTATCATTTCACGTCCCAAAAGTAATGAAGCGGGGGTACAGACGGCGCCAAAGATAATCATTCAAAAGCCAGCATTTTTTTCGTATAGGGATAACAAGAGAGTTCCTTGGAACTATGATTGTAATGTGACGATCCAAGGAAAAGAGAATTCAGCTAGTGCTTCAAAAGAAGATCAAGATACAGGTTCTCATACTCGTAGTGGGAGACGTTACAATTTGGTAAATACCCGACCAAAACCAGTAAAAGGGAAAGCTCCAATGGTAGAACAAAAGAAGGAAAAATCAAGCGAGCCTGAGTCGCCTGTCAATGAACTAGTAAAAGAGGAAGAAGCTAAGGAGTTTTTGAAATTTTTGAAGCACATCGAGTACAGTGTGGTGGAACAGTTGCATAAATAGCCAGCACGTATATCTGTATTAGCTTTGCTTTTAAGTTCAGACGCACCGAAACGCATTGATGAAGGTTTTGAATGAGACTTATGTGGCCAATGATATCTCGGTTAATAAACTGGATCGATTGATTGGTAACATAAGTGCTAACAACTTTATCTATTTCAATGACAATGAGATACCACCAGAGGGTATGGGGTCCACCAAAGCTTTGCACATCACCACCAGATGCAAAGGATATACGTTGCCAGGGGTTTTGATAGACAATGGATCGGCATTAAATGTGCTACCCTTATCCATCTTAAATAGATTACCAGTGGATAGTTCCCACATGAAGGAATGCCAGAATATAGTTAGGTCATTTGACGGCACGCAAAGAAGAGTTATGGGGAGGATTGAAATACCGCTTCTAATCGGTCCGACAACATATGAGGTGGACTTCCTGGTAATGGATATCAAACCTTCCTACAACTGCTTGTTGGGAAGACCGTGGATCCATTCAGTGGGAGCGGTACCTTCATCATTGCATCAGAAACTGAAGCTAGTGTCAGAGGGTCAGCTAGTGACAATAAATACCGAAGAGGATATTATCGCGGCTGTAACCAGTGATACACCGTCTGGAGACAAATGACGAGACAATCGAGTGCTCTTTTCGATCCTTGGAATTCGTAAATGCAACCTTTATTACGGAGGGGGAATATGATTCCAGTACCAAAGATATCTAAGACCACAAGAATGGGATTACAAATGATGGTAGGAAAGGGAGCTTTACCGGGAAAAGGGCTTGGAAGATATCTCCAGGGAAAGGTGAAGGTTCCAATGTTAAAGGACAAACATGATCACTTTGGCTTAGGATTCAAGCCAAATGCAAAACAAAAAGGGAAAGAGTTGGAAAAAAGGCAGGAAAGAAGAAGAGCACGTGTGAGTGGGGAAGAAATTAAATGGGAACCAATGATATTCCCCCACATATCCAAAACTTTCATATCGGGAGGGATTATTCATCCCGAACGAACGATGCCAAAGAAAGAAAGACTCGAAGAAATGATGGGAAACGTTCATATCAACGCCATACATGAAGAAACCAGGGAAGGGGGGACCTTGTCAGATATCCGCCCTTATGAACCTGGGAGTGTTCTGGACAATTGAACTGTGGAAGAAATTCCTGTAGTTTTTAGAGCTTACACAGAGTAATGTTCAAAACACACTTATTGCTTTAAGCCTAGAAGCAATAAGAATTCCTTTGTTAAATAGGCTTATGTCTAAACGTTGATATAAAATGCATTTGAGAATTTTTTTTTGAGCAGATATTCTTCCATTCTTTTAAATTCTTTCATTGTTCCCATACAAATAATTATGCTAGATTCTTTCATTCATTGGACCCTTTTGTCCAAATCATTCTTTAATCTCATTCATAATCATACTATACAAATAATTATTCTTAAATTTATTCATTCTTTGTATATTCCTTTGCACCTACGACAGGCCCCCAGATATCAACGACATGAGTAACGCTGCTAGGGAATTAGAACCTCCTTTTGAGCAAGACATGTGTTTAGAGGGATCTCAGGACTTTGAAGATGACATAGACGGTGGCTTATCTCCGGACTTGTTAAGAATGGTAGAACAAGAGGAAAAACAAATTTTACCTCATGAAGAAGAGGTGGAGGTCGTGACCTTGGAAGAAGGAAAGGTAGTGAAAATTGGAACTTGCATAACCGAGGAGACGAAACAAGACCTCGTAAATTTACTCCAAGAATTCAAAGATGTCTTCGCATGGTCATACCAAGATATGCCTGGGTTGAATTGATATTGTTGTACACCGCCTCCCCATAAAAGAGGATTGCAAGCCGGTTCAGTAGAAGCTCCGGAGGATGAGGCCTGACATTGTGCTAAAAATAAAAGAGGAAGTCAAAAAGTAGTCTGACACCGGATTTTTGCAGGAAGTCAAATACTCAGAATGGGTAGCCAACATTGTGCCGGTCCCTAAGAAAGATGGGAAGGTACGTATGTGTGTAGATTATAGAGATTTGAATAAGGCCAGCCCGAAAGACAATTTCCCCTTACCTCACATTGATACTTTAGTAGACAATACAGTGGGCTATTCGTTGTTTTCCTTCATGGATGGCTTCTCGAGATACAATTAGATAAAAATACACCATGAGGACATGGAAAAGACTACCTTCATAACCTTGTGGGGAACATTCTGTTATAAGGTGATGCCATTTGGGCTGAAAAATATAGGTGCGACATATCAAAGGGCCATGGTGATTTTGTTCCATGATATGGTGCACAAGTAAATCGAAGTTTATGTCGACGATATGATCGCAAAGTCCCAAACAGAAGTGGGACATATACAAGTTTTGAGAAAGTTGTTCTTGAGACTGAGGAAATTCCAGTTAAAGCTCAATCCAACAAAATGCACTTTCGGGGCTAGATCGGGAAAATTTTTAGGCTTCATAGTCAGCGAGAAGGGAATCAAGATCGTCTCAGACAAGGTCCGAGCTATACAAGAATTGCCTCCACCGCGCACTCAAAAAAAAGTTCGAGGTTTCTTGGAAAGGTTAAATTACATTGCTCGTTTCATTTCGCATTTGACTGAAAAATGTGATCCCATATTTCGTCTTCTGATGAAACACAATCCAGGCGTGTGGGATGACGAATGTCATAATACTTTTGATAAGGTCAAACAGTACTTGTCAAGTCCTCCAGTATTGTCACCCCCTGCCCGGATAGGCCATTAATCTTGTATTTGATAGTGTTTGATCACTCTATGGGATGTGTGCGTTGGGTCAACACGATGATTCGGGAAGAGAAGAAAAGGCGATATACTACCTCAGTAAGAAATTCACTGAATGTGAGATGAGATATTCGCCAATTGAGAAATTGTGTTGTGCCTTGATTTGGATAACTCGGAGATTGTGGCAATACATGTTGTACCACACGACCTGGTTAATCTCGAAGTTGGACCCTCTAAAGTACATGATGGAGTCAACCGCTTTGAATGGAAGGATGGCTAGATGGAAAATTCTCCTCTCTGTATTCGACATAGTTTATGTGAGCCAAAAAGCTGTGAAAGAAAGTGCAGTAGCAGATTTTCTGGCCAGCAGAGCTCTAGAAGACTATGAGCCTCTGAACTTTGACTTCCCCAATGAAGAATTAATGTATGTGGCAGCTACTGAAGAAGACGCTACAAAAGATCACCTTTGGAAATTGAACTTTGATGGAGCATCAAATGTTGTAGGCAATAGAATTGGGGCAGTCTTGGTATCCCCAAATGGAGATCATTATCCGTTCACATGCAAGATGGATTTCGATTGTACGAATAACATGGCAGAATATGAAGCATGTATCATGGGACTCCGTGCCGCCATTGAACGTAAAATTAAAATGCTTAAAGTATATGAAGATTTTGCATTGGTGATTTACCAACTGAAAGGTGAATGAGAGACAAGAGACCCCAAATTGATCAATTATCGGAGGATAGTTCTGGGGTTAATTGAAGAGTTTGATGATATTACTTTCAATTATCTCCCACGAGACGAAAATCAGATGGTAGATGCTCTGGCTACTCTGACTTCCATGATCAAAATGAGTGAATAGGAGGATGTGAAACCCATTCAAATGAGTATTTACAAGCCCCCAGCTCATTGTTACAATATGGAGGAAGAAGAAAGGGATGATCAACCCTGGTACCAAGATATATTGCGATACGTGAGAAATCATGAATATTCTAAACAAGCGACCGAGAACGATAAGAGGACGTTGAGAAGACTAGCCTGTGACTATGTCTTAGACGGGGAGCACCTGTATAAAAGAAGAAATGATCAGGTACTGTTGAGATGTGTGGATGCTGTTGAAGCTAAGAAAATTCTGGAAGAGGTCCACGAAAGTGTTTGTGGAACACATGCTAATGGTTTCACAGTGGCTAGACAAATTATGAGATTCGGGTATTATTGGTCTACCATGGAAGGAGACTGCATCAATTATTCTAAGACATGTCACAAATGCCAGATTTATGGAGACAAAATTCATGTACCTCCTTCGCCTTTGTATGTTATGAGTTCCCCATGGCCTTTCTCTATATGGGGCATGGATGTCATCGGGCCGATCTCTCCAAAAGCTTCCAATGGGCATCGGTTCATCTTCGTAGTCATGGACTATTTCACCAAGTGGGTAGAGGCTGCCTCATATGCCAATATTACTAAATCGGCAGTCAGTAGATTCTTAAAAAAGAAAATAATATGTCGATATGGAATGCCTGAGAGGATCATATCTGACAATGCATTAAACTTGAACAACAGCACGATCACAGAGGTCTGCAGTCAATTCAAGATCAGACACCACAACTCATCACCGTATCATCCGAAAATGAATGGTGCAGTGGAAGCAGCCAATAAAAACATTAAGAAAATCGTGGGGAAAATGGCTAAAACCTATAAAGATTGGCACGAAAAGTTACCATTTGCTCTCTATGCTTATTGAACATCAGTCAGGACCTCTACCGGGGCAACTCCTTTCTCATTGGTTTATGGAATGGAGGCAGTGTTACCCATCAAAGTTGAAATTCCTTCCCTTCGAGTCTTGTCAGAGATAAAGTTAGATGAAGCAGAATGGATCCAGTCTCGGTATGATCAGTTGAACTTGATTGAGGAAAAGAGGCTAAGGGCTATCCGTCATGGTCAGATGTGCCAAAAGCGAATGATACGAGCTTATGACAAAAGGGTTCGCCCAAGAGAATTTCACGAGGGGGACTTAGTTTTGAAAAAGATCCTCCCCATACAAAAATATTTCAGAGGAAAATGGATGCCAAATTGGGAAAGACCTTATGTGGTGAAAAAGGCTTTCTCCGGAGGAGCACTGATCTTAGCCGAGATGGATGGGAAAAACTTACCCAATCCTATAAATTCGAATTCAGTCAAGAAGTACTATACTTGAAAAGGAAAGAGGCCAAAGCGAAAACCCGCAAAGGGCGCTTTGAGACCTTCTCAATAAAAAAATCAAAAAATGAATGATGAAAATGAAAAACGGAGAGGCCAAGGTGAAAACCCGCAAAGGGCACCTTGAGACCAAAGGGGTTTTGAGTCGAAAACCTGAAAAAGGGCGGCTCAAATTACAATCAACGATAGGGCATGCGGTAGTCTTGCCATACCTGAATTAAGAAGGAGGAGAGATGTTACGTCTTGGGGCATCAACAGAGTACTTTTGATCTCCTAAACACATATTGAGCTTAAATTGGTCTACAGAAAATCCGTACAGAGAAGCTCAAGCCGCGATATCTGGGGCACCTATTTTTTTCCCCTCATTGTTTTGTATTCTAGCAATGTTTGCTTTCTTTAATTAACCTATTCTTTTCAGATTTCGTTTTCGATAAATTCCATTTTATCTATCATTTATGATCATTTTCAAGCATTTTGTATCGAAGTAATGGACTAATAATACTTTCACAAAAAAGGAGTTTTTCATATTACTCTGGAAACTTCTAAATAATACAAGAACCTGAAACATGACTATTGTTTAAAACTCACTAGATCTAAGGTTTGGAAATATCTGAGAAGGAGTTGTCTGAATAGTGATGATCTCTTCGAATTTTGAACAAAACACTACGGCAGAGATGAGGCTCCAATAAACCAGCAATAAGAAGGAGACCATTCTTAAAGAAGAAATTTTGTATTCATGCTTAACACTTAAAGAATGGTGTAGGCAGATCATTTTGAAAATAATATAAATCCTATACACCCAAGTGGCAGTGGGATGGTTTAAAGATGATGCAAACCTTATGCCCTCGAGGTATAATGGAATTGACCCTGAAGTTACAGTGGGGGCAAACCAGTTTAGCAAAAAATAATTGTTTCTTCGAAATTTTGATCAAAATACCAGCCAAGCAAAAGACAACGTGATACAAGCAAGGAGGCCCTAAATACTAAAAAGGATCATTCTCATGACGTTTTGCATATATCATTCGTAACAAATTCAGTTAGGATCGTTTGATTCATTCTGATCATAGCATCCTAATCATCTTGCATAAGCATAAGCACATAAAACCGATTCTACAGGTTGTGCCCGCTGAGGACGATATGGCGACATCAGCGAATTCACAGATCCTGCCTCCTTGGAGTAGCAGTGAAGTAGACTAATGATCAATCCTTATTTCTTTGAAGTTTCAGCAGAGAAGATTGAAGCTATGAATCTCTTCTCCCTGAATTCTTATTTCCTCGAAGTTCCAGCGGAGTAGGTTGAAGCTACAAATCCCTCCTCCCTGAGATTACATTGAGGATCAATCCTTATTTCCTTGAAGTTTTAGTAGAGAAGATTGAAGCTACAAATCTCTTCTTACTGAATTCTTATCTCCTCGAAATTCCAGCGAAGTAGGTTGAAATTACAAATCCCGCCTCCCTGAAATTACATTGAGGATCAATCCTTATTTCTTTGAAGTTTCAGCAGAGAATATCGAAGCTATGAATCTCTTCTCCCTGAATTCTTATTTCCTCAAAGTTCTAGCGGAGTAGGTTGAAGCTACAAATCCCTCCTCCCTGAGATTACATTGAGGATCAATCCTTATTTCCTTGAAGTTTCAGTAGAGAAGATTGAAGCTACGAATCTCTTCTCCCTGAATTCTTATCTCCTCGAAATTCTAGCGGAGTAGGTTGAAATTACAAATCCCGCCTCCCTGAGATTACATTGAGGATCAATCCTTATTTCTTTGAAGTTTCAGTAGAGAAGATTGAAGCTACGAATCTCTTCTCCCTGAATTCTTATTTCCTCGAAATTCCAAAGGAGTAGGTTGAAATTACGAATCCCGCCTCCCTGAGATTACATTGAGGATCAATCCTTATTTCCTTAAAGTTTCAGTAGAGAAGATTGAAGCTACGAATCTCTTCTCCCTGAATTCTTATCTCCTCGAAATTCCAGTGGAGTAGGTTGAAATTACAAATCCCGCCTCCCTGAGATTACATTGAGGATCAATCCTTATTTCGTTGAAGTTTCAGTAGAGAAGATTGAAACTACGAATCTCTTCTCCCTGAATTCTTATTTCCTCGAAGTTCCAGCAGAGTAGGTTGAAGCTACAAATCCCTCCTCCCTGAGATTACATTGAGTATCAATCTTTATTTCCTTGAAGTTTTAGTAGAAAAGATTGAAATTACGAATCTCTTCTCCCAGAATTCTTATCTCCTCGAAATTCCAGCAGAGTAGGTTGAAATTACAAATCCCGCCTCCCTGAAATTACATTGAGGATCAATCCTTATTTCCTTGAAGTTTCAGTACAGAAGATTGAAGCTACGAATCTCTTCTCCCTGAATTCTTATCTCCTTGAAGTTCCAGCGGAGTAGATCGAAGTTACAAATCTCTTCTCCCTAAAATTACATAGGAGTGGATAGAAGCACTATTTCCTATACCCCTAAAGACGCAGTGGGATGGAATGGGGCTACTTGAAGAAAAGAAGTGCCAAGAAGCCAAGATCTTACAAGACCAGGCAAATTTTGCCCTCTTTAAAGTCTTTGCTTCATTCCCGTAACACGACAATGAGCAAAGAGGGGCAGCTGTAAGAGCCCAAATTTGCCCGGGCCCGACAAAACCAAAACGAAAAAACAATTAAAGCCAAATAAAAACCAATAATAACAATGGTCCAATTTAAATGTCCATTACAAACCCAATAACAAAATTACAGCAGCCCAATTTACAAAACAACCACACAGGCCCAACTAGCCCAAAACCCAATTACAAGCCCAAAATAAAAAAAAAAAACATAACCAGGAAACCCTAGGGTTTCCCCCTTTGGTGCCGCAAGCCTCCAGCGCCGCAAGCTTCCAACGCCCCACCTCCGTAAACTCCACGCGCGCGTCGCCATGTTAGCAGTCCTTCCCACGCACGTCGTACCTCTGTACCTGCAGCAAAAGATTGACGAACAGCGCAGCAAAGAAAAAAATAGTTGTATTTTTTATTTTTTATTTTTTTTCGGCTTTAAAAGGACCGAAAGAAACCATTGTACAGGGTCACAGTTTTTACGATTAAAATACAAACAAAAAAATCAAAGAACAGAGAGCTTATTAAAGGTATTCATGGTATTTTAATCCATTTCGACAAATATTATTGATAATAGTATAGTGTAAACGTAGTGTTTTTTTTTTTTACCTTTGTTCTGCCATCGAAAAAGCCAAACCCGAAGGGTCGTTGCCTTCGTTTGGGGCTTCGGGGTAGGATTTGAGCATTCGGTTTTTAGATTTGTGTTTAGGACATCTTTAGGGTTCGAAGCAGCATTCTCTTGGGGTCTCCGACCACCATGCACGACGACAGACGGTGGCGGAGCACGGTGACCCAATGACCGAGTCAGGCCAATCTCAGGCCAGAACTCTGAGGGCACAGAGAGAATTTTTTCTGATTTTTTTTTGAAATGGCTCGAAATGAGCTTCTGTTTTATTTTTATTTTTTTGTTATTTAAAGCTGACCCATACGACGTCGTTTTGGCTTGGGTCATTTAGACCCAAAACGGCGTCGTTTTCTGGCCAAGACCCGCACGTTGACCCGACCCGGGGAGGATCCGCGCGTTTTTTATAAAAGGGAAATTTATCCTCGGGGTCCTTCCGCAATTTTTTTATGCAATCTTATCCTATTCATGTTTTGCCTTTTTTTTAATTTGACCCGACATTGTTTTGGTGATTTCAATTCGGTCCTCAGACCTTTTAAATATGGATATTAGAACGGCGTCGTTTTGGTGATCGGGTATAATTGCCCAATTGATCCCTCGTTAATGTCGCGAGTTCAAACAGGGTCCTTTTCTTTCTTTTATTTTCAATTTGCCTCCAAATTCCTGTTTCGAGTTCAATTCGGTCCCTCTTGTTCCTTTTGCTATTAAATTAATCATTTTTAATTTTATTATTATTAATATTATTAATATTATTTTTACTATTAATTAATTTTAGTATTACTCTCATTATTTTTACTATTATTATTATTATTATTATTATTATTTTAATATTACTATTACTTTCCTTATTATTATCGTATTATTGTTATTATTACCATTATTTTATCATCTTTAACTATCGCACCTAGTATTTATCTATTTATCGATTTGTTATTAGCCCTTGTTTTTTTTTGTTTGTTATTATTTTATTTTATTACATTCGCTTGTTTATCTATTTGCTTTTGTTACTTATTATTTCATGTTTGATGCTATGCCTGCGTTTCTCGATATTGTTTTGTGATTCAAATTCCAATATTTTTAAACTTTTACTAGATACTTCATTTTGTCCCGAGCAAATTGAATAAATGCATTATGAGTCGATTTTAAAATCACTCATTTAAAAGTTTCTCAAGACAAGGCAATATTTAGTGTTTGGAAATTCGAGAAACCGTGCCCTAACGTGCTGGGTTTCGGTTTTCCGTTTGACCAAATAACCAAATATCCTTTTAAAATTTTGTCCATGTTTTCAAAAAATAAGGCAATATTTCCTGTTTGGAAATCCTAGAAATCGTACCCTACCGTGCTGGGTTTTGGTTTTTCGTTTGTCCAAATAATTGAATATCCTTATAAAAATTTCAATGCATGAACTTTGGAAATCATGAGATGATCTTGGCATCGAGGGTTTGAAATGGCGTATCCTAACGTGCTGGATGTGACATTTTATTCCTTTGGAACAAGAGAATCTCAACATCCAACTCGAGTTATTTTGATTTTTTTTAAAATGGAATGATATTTTAAAATCGTTTCAAATTTTTGGCATTAGGACATTAATTAATTAATTAGGTACCAATTTTGGGCGTTGCGAGGGTGCTAATCATTCCTCGTGCATAACCGACTCCCGAATCCATTTTTCTTGGAATTCGTAGACCAAAATTAATTTCTTTTAAATATAATAAAATGTTTTTATAGGTGATCCGATCACACCTAAAGAAAAAAAAATGGTGGCGACTCCATTTTCTTTTTAAAGTCGACCCCGTTTTGTGCCTTTATAATGTAATGTAATAAAATTATATAATGTAATGTAATAAAATTTAATGTAATGTAATGTAACAAAAAAAATGGTTTCGAAAAATATAATGTAATAAAATTATATATACTATTTGTTATACCTTTATGCTAGAACATCCCTTGTGCCTTAAGAATGGAACCTATACCCTTATAGCTACTAGAGGAACCATTGTCAGAACACCTTCAAGAACAACCTGTTGGACAAAAAATGTTAGTGAACAAATATAAATATAAATATTTATATTAAATACAAGTTCTGAAAAAATAATATAAACAAATATTTATATTCATGTAAAACACCAGATTTAAAACAAAACAAATTAAATAAATATTTATATTTATTTAAAACTTCATATTTGAAAACAATTAAATAAACAAGAATTTTGAAAAACCAAATATGGAATAAGGGAATCGAGTTTTACTAGATGTTGAGGCTTGTTTTCACAGTTTCCTTAAGATAGATTTGGCCGCTCCTATGGTACTTGGAGAAACGTTGGTCAAATGTCTCCCAGGATACGACAACAAAATGATCGCGGTAGTAGTACCTTTGCAGTGATCAATGAACAAACCTTGCCTTCTTCTATCACTGAAACATTTGAAAATTTGGAGAGGAAAAAGAAAAAAAAATGATAGTGAAATAAATTCGTTGTGGCTGTAAAGAATTCTGCAGTATTCTTTAAGCTTTTATAGGCATCGAATATGGAGGAATTTTGGAAATTTCCATAAATAAAGATACAAATTTGCATTAAAGGAGCCTTTAAATCAATTTGAATAAAATCAAAACAATTTGATTGGAATCAAATCAAATAGAGATATTTGTCCTTTTAAAACAGATTCCGTATAATATCTGTTGAGAAAAAAATTACGTATTGGACTAAAATATCCGCAGGCATAGAAGGGCCCGACTGGTTCGGACATTTCGCGTGTGGGTGCGCCCCCAACCCCGGTGGATTTGAATTCGCACCGTCCTGCGCGCGAGGGAGAGCATTAGTTTAATTATTCAATAACCACCAAGTTGGTTTACATATATACAAGTTCCACATTTGATTCCCAATCAATGAGAGACTAATGCTTTTCATTTTCCTCAACATAATTCACAAGTAGCTTACTTTGAGCATCAATTTCTCATTCATCACTCAACTATTTTGAGCATATGATATATCGTTGTAAATGTCTCATGGAGTGGAATATAAAACCATAATTTTATGATTCAACTCTCCACATTTACCAATCGAGAAAATGCCTCAAAGTTTCCAAAAATTTCATTTTTTTTCCAACGCAACCATCACATTAAATCTTATCTCATTTAATGATCCCAATTATCTAAGCTCATCAACCCCCAAGAAGGTTGTATCCAACCCACATCTTAAACCAAGCCTATAAGAAAGTCATCAAGAGATGGGAGCACACTCAAAACTCATCTCCATCTATAAATACCACATTTTCCAAGACCGAAGGACAAGCATGAAATACTAAAACTCAACTCTAATATTGCTTCAACCTTCCCCAACCACCCAACCCAACCAAGCGACTCTCGGCACCATTCACAGTGTGAATTGCCCTAAACCAAGCAAATCTCCACACACCATACGGTGTGAACCACCTTTATTGTAATGCCAAAGAGTGTATGTAACCTTAGTGTTATAACAATTGGCACCGTATATGGGAAATGATCGCTGTGAATCAGAGCTTTAAAATTTATAAAAAGAATGATCGAACCTGGAAACTAACTCTAACAACGATTGAGGCAAGTGCACCTATCGAACAGTAGTATAGTTTAGGCAAGACCGGATTATCGAACCCAAAGGAACTAAAAGTACTAATACTAACTTTCTTTTTATTATTTAGCCTAAAATAAGTAAAGTTGTTTATTAATCTAAATTAATTAACTACTAAACTAAAGACTCTAAGACAAAGAAAAATGAGTTTGGAAAATAACTTGGGAAAAACTCAGTTGATTTAGAAGATAACCTAGGAAGAATCCACCTAGACTTCACTTGTTATCTAACACTGAACCATACGATTTATTCACTTAGTTTGATCCGTAAGACTCCCTAACGTATATTAAACCCTCTCTCGAGGCGAATAAGGTCTAACCCTAGGTTAATTAGTGGAACTCTCGTTATCTTATAATAACCCCTAGAATAGCGAAGAAATCGATCCGTGGATTCCCATATTAGGTTTCACCCTAATCCGGCAAAATCTCGTCACCCTATCTCTAGGCGTGCGATCAACTCCGCTTAATTATGTTGGATCTACTCTTAGGTGGTCTATTCCTCCTCTACCTAAGCACATTAAATTTGGATTAAGCTCACATAATTAAGAACAAACTAAGTATTTATCATATAATTGAGTAAACAATAACAAGATTCATCATAGGTTTCATCCCCTTCATGTATCCGAAGGGTTTGGTTCATAACAATAAAGGAAAACATCTCAAGAGAAAAGATAAAAAAACATAAGAAATCAGTAAAACCCCTGAAGGAATTGAAGAGGAGATCCTCCATCGTGAGTATAATTTCGCTTCTTGAGATGGATCAACGGCTATCCTCGAGTGAATCCCCACAAATCTGCCTTCTCTGGCCTAGCACGACGCCCCTAGACGATGGCTTTGGGCTCCCCCTTTCAGGTCATACTTAGGGTGTATTTATAGGCTTTTGAAATACATTTCTTTCTCCCTATGTATCCTTTCCCGAATGAAATTGCTCTTTTCTACGGCAGAGGCACGGCCATGGCACACGCCAGTGTAAATCGTGGACAGGCCGTGTTCGGATTTCTTTAATGAGACACGGCCGTGTGAGTTGGGGTTAGACCGTGTTCTAGATGATTGACTTGGCACGGTCGTGTGGATCCAAGTCCAGGCCGTGTCGATTTCCTCTTTGGTCCGTTTTGAGCCCGTTTCTCGTTCTTTTTATCCCTGGGTGCTTTCCTGGGTATAAGACATGAAAAGAAAGGATTAAGAGCACCTTTTTACATAAATCAAAGGATAATTCATCCAAAAGCATACTAAATGTGGGCCTAGAATATGTTACTATTTCAGTTTATCAGGAAACACTAAATAATAATCTACGGCTCAACTAGCTCAAAGCATGCCAAGAACACGAGTTGACGAGGCTAACTACGAGCAAGAAGATTAGTACTACTAGGACTGATATTATGACTAGCATGGATATAAAGGTGATCAATACGACAAAAGAAGAGTATTACCAGCAATATCCTTGGACATAGTATCAGGGTTATCCAAGTCATAACCAATTCAACCAACCAAATGGCCAAGAAAACAACCATTAGGAACATTAGTGAGAACAACCATCTTGGTACTATCAAGAGTATCTTAATCAACCAAATCTCGCAGGAGGCACACCGTCAACCACAACACCAAGAGGTTAATAACTTGACAAAACAACACTTCGATGGTACATCAAGATAAGAAGCTTCAAGAACAACTTAGGCTTTTTCTAGAGAAATATAATCAGTAATAGGAGATCATACAACAAAACGAACAAATTATTTACGAGCTCAAGGCAAAAAGAGGCTATTAAAAAATGGTGAATATGACACCAAGGCGTGAAGAAATGGCATTATTAGCAAATAGGCGAAGAGAGCACCTCACAAGAAGGGTGAAGGGGCTTAGGGCGTGGCCTAATAGGGGTAGATACGATGCCAACGAGTTCCTTGCTTGAGCAATAGATGGAATCTCTGATAAGAGAAATGGATCTCTTAATGGTATTAACGAAGCCTGAAGAGATTTCATCCTCTCAATACGCCTACAATCTTTTGATCATGTCAGTCGCAACGAAGTCAATCCTAGATTCCTTTAAGCTTCCAAAGGAAACTTATTATAGAACAGAAGACATGATAGACCACTTATATCAATATAGCAGTTACATGAGGATTATGAGAGTCTCTTAGACCTTTAAATGCAAGTTGTTCTATATAACATTGCAAAACCACACTAGGAGTTGGTACCTAGCACTCCTAGCCAGATCTATTAACAACTTTGATAAGCTAGCTTGATATTTTGAAGGTCACCGCTCTGCCAATATTACCATAAAAAAGAACTTGATCATGTTCTTCAACACCAAATAGGAAGAATGTAAAATCTTATGAGAATACATCCAACGATTCAATGTTGCCAATAAGGGAATTAAGGGCCTTACAGATTATTCGGTGATTTAAGCATTTCTGGTCGAAGTGACCCACGAGCATTTGAAGTATGTGCCAACAAAACACTAGCCTAATAAATTATACTCTTTATACAAGAAAACGTACCATTATGTAAACACTTTTAGCTTTGTGTTTGCGGGCCTTGGTTGAGACAAACTAATAAATGATAACAAGAAGGACCGAGACCCTTAGGAAGAATTACCCGAAGGGTTAGTGAAAGAACCCTTTTCTAGGGGTCAGTATGAAGAAGCAATTGTTCTCCGAGCATTCCTAGATCAGAAAAAAAAACCATTAAGGCAAAGAAATGATTTTTTGTTAAAAGGTGGCCACAAACAGCAGTATGTAAGAAATCTGGATGAAATATAGCAGCATGCATTTGTCTATGATGTTATCCGGATGAAGTACGTTTTTGTACTTGACAACTTTTTGACTGGATAAAGTTAGTCAAGGACTAAGAAGCTTTAGACAGGTCCCAAGTTATCATTGAGTTGTTTTTTACAGCTTGCTATTGCTCTTTCAATGTAATAGAACTTTTTTATGTACATTTTATTTTAGCTGGATGAAGTAATGAGAATATTGAGAAGTCAACTTTTGTTTCTCCTTCAACATCTATTTTGCTTCTGTTTTCATCTTTCAACAAAAATTTTAGTTCTTTTGTTCTTGTTTTGTGATTAAAAACTCAACAATTTTGAAGAAGGACTGGGCTTCTTTATCCACTATTTTAAGGGAAGACGCCTTTGAACATGTCATGCACACATATTTTGAACCAAGTCGCCAAAGAAGTAGTGTTGGGGGCTCCAACTCCCATGAAACCTTCACCCACTTGATGGAGATCAAGAGAAAGATGTAAATACTATGGATAAGTGGGACACAACGTAGAGGAATGTGTGGATTTGATTAATGTTATAGAAAGAGCCATGAGTAAATGATGGTTAAAACAATTTGTGAAAAGACATTTTGGACAGAGGTTGTATTAGAAAGAATATCAAGGAAAAGATAGACAAGTGATAGAGAACCAATTCAGAGAACCATTAACGTAACAATAGGTGTGAAGGAAAAATGGGGTACCTCAAATTGACAAAATAAAGCTCATTTGAAGAGTTTCACATCGATTGAAGTGCCCTGAGAAAGATTAAGAGACGGAGATAGGCAGAAAATAAGTTTCAATGAGACCAATGAAAGGGTTGTCATTGACAATGATAGTAATGATCCCTCGGTAATAATAGCCACCATTTTTAACCACAAAGTTAAGAGAATCTTGATGGACAATGGAAGCACTACTAAGGTGTTGCATAAAACATTTTCAAATAGATAAAAATTAATGAATAACAGCTGAAAAGAGTTTTTCCTATTTATGGGTTCTCCAATAAGCTAATTAAAGTGAAAGGATCAGTCGTGTTTTAAATAATCTTAAGAGAATATGAATAAGATGTTACAGAAATGATGAAAATCTAAGTGGTTGACTAACCTTCTGCATACAAAACCATCTTTGGACATCCACTGATGAAGAAGTTTAAAGTAACCTTGGCAATCTTCTGCATAAAGGTGAAATTCCCCAGTCCAAAAGGAACTTGGACAATACAAGTAGATCAACGAGCAATGTGATAATGCCACACGGTATTATTACAAATGACTCAACCCCAACCAATCAAAATGGATGAAGGGGTATTTGATGTTTCAATGGAAAGATATATATATATATAAGGTTATGGGTACACATAATTAATAGGGAAGTAACGGGTCTAGAAAGCTTGAATGTCCGTGGAGAAATTAGCCAATTCAACGCAAAGCTAACAAGGGAAATTGAAAGTATCTATCTCTAATCAGGAAAGGAAGACAAGGTACCATATATTTCTACCACCACTCCAAGGTAACACAAGGCATAATAAAAAAAAAATTAATACATGTATATGTCTTTTCTTAGATCAGGGTAGATATGCAAGGAGTATATCCCAGTGTAATGGAGAACTCGCTAAAGGTTGACCAACACCAAGGTCATACCCTAGAAAACTAGGAAGTTTACCCTTGATAAGATTGTAATAGTGAAAGAAAAGGTGTAGGGGCTAGTTGCAACAAACTTTATTAGAGAAATCACATACCCAAAATGGTCATTGTTAGCCTTGATTTTTTAAATGTTTTAATATAACAAAATAAAATAATAAAATCTCAAATTTGAAATCAATTGATAATCTCATAAAATTATTTTCAAGTGTTTACAAATTCATAAGATGGTGTAAATTATAAAATGCCTTTGAAAAATCTCAATTCAAAACCATTTTTACCAAATTGGGATACTTCAACCGGTACAAGTGAACAATTGTATCATAAAAGCAAGTAAAAGAAAACCCCAAGTATTCCTTCAAAATTCTACGACTTTGGGGCTCTTCTTCCAAAATTTGTGTTATTGTATCGATACTTGGGGACACTTCTACTGATACAAGTAAGCTAGTGAGCATTTTTTGTTTCCCCTACACCTTTTACCAATACAAACATCTGCACAAGTCATAAACCTTGAAACCCTCAAACTTCTACCGATACAAATACTTTTCAATTAGTACACTAGGCTTCAATAGTCACATTTTCAAAGAATTCTACAAGTATAAGTCCACTTTTACCGATAAAGGTTGCCTGCATTATACAATTAATGCTCGGATTTATTGCAACAATGGCTCTAATTTACTCCCAACGTCTCCAAACAACTCCAAGGTTGTTAAAAGGAATAAATATAAGTTAATAGCTTTATATTGAAGACAAGAAACAAGTTTGTAAAGTCAATTGTACAAAAATCCAATCGTTTCATTGATATTCTCTTTGTTTTTCAAAACACACTTAGGTAATAATCTCTTTCATTCTTTCAAGTGTTGTATTGTCATTAAGTGAGCTTGATCATTGTAATATCTTCCTTGGAGAGGTGTCATTAATCCTTTAGCTGCCTTATTTGTTTCATCTTTGATCCGCAATGAGACAATATTATCTCTAAGATCTTTTGTTTCCTTGAATCCTTGTAGAAAAACACACACATGGTTGGTGGCTCCTGAATCAATGACCCAGTAGTCTATTGAATCTTCCACTAAACAAATTTCTTTCATAAAGAGTTTCATACATTTACCCTTGGTGGCTAGGTAATCCTTCTACTCTTTGTAGTTGGCCTTGAAGTTCCATATTCTTATTGTAGAAGAAACATTTAGGCTTAGATAAGTTTTTAGGCTTTTTAGTTCTTTTCTTTTCCACTTTAGGTGCCCTAGAGGACTTTGTCTTGTTTCTCTTAGCATGCTTTTATTTCCCTTTAAAGGAAGAAGCAACTGCTAAGTAAGATTTTACTTTTCGGACCGGTTGACCTCCATTTAACATCAACTCATAGGATTGTAACTCAATCATGAGTTGTGTAAGTGTCCGTTTCTTATTTCCATGGTTATGCGGGCCTGAATCTTGCAAAGTCCTTGGACAAAGCTTTTGAAAACCATTTCAATTTGTGTGTTTTGGTCCAAATTGGCCTCTTTATTCGTGGTATCAAAAAATTAACCCATAAAAGTAATCATATGGTTTTTTACCAAAGTACCGAGCTTCTATTGGGCATCCATCAAACTAGTTATAGTTGACTGTCAAGCCAAGGCAGCTTGGCCTCTAAACATGTCCTCTAGTTTGTTGATAAACCGAAATAGTAACATATTTTAGGCCCACATTTAGTATGCTTTTGGATGAATTATCCCTTGATTTATGTAAAAGGTGCTCTTAATCCTTTCTTTTCATGTCTTATACTCAGGAAAGCACCCAAGGATAAAAAGAACGAGAAACGGGCTCAAAACGGACCAAAATGGACCAAAGAAGAAATCGACACGGCCTGGACTTAGACCCACACGGCCGTGCCAAATCAATCATCTAGAACACGGTTTAAACCCTGACCCACACGGCCGTGTCTCATTAAAGAAATCTGAACATGGCCTGTCCATGATTTACACGGACGTGCGCCATGGCCGTGCCTCTGCCGTGGAAAAGAGCAATTTCATTCAGGAAAGGATACTTAGGGAGAAAGAAACGTATTTCAAAAGCCTATAAATACACCCTAAGTATGACCTAAGAGGAGAAGCCCAAAGCCATCGTCTAGGGGCGTCGTGCTAGGCCAGAGAAGGCAGATTTGTGGGGATTCACTCAGCGATAGCCAGTTGATCCATCTCAAGAAGCCAGAATTATACTCAAGACGGAGGATCTCCTCTTCAATTCCTTCAGGGGGTTTTAGGGAGTTCTTATGTTTTGTTTTATCTTTTCTCTTGAGATGTTTTCCTTTATTGTTATGAACTAAACCCTTCGGATACAGAAGAGATAAAACCTATGATGAATCTTGTTATTGTTTTTCTGAATTATATGATAAATACTTAGTTTGTTCTTAATTATGTGAGCTTAATCCAAATTTAATGTGCTTAGGTGGAGGAGGAATAGACCCTGTCTAAGAGTAGATCCAACATAATTAAGCAGAGTTGATCGCACGTCTAGAGATAGGGTGACGAGATTTCGCGATTAGGGTGAAACCTAATATGAGAATCCACGGATCGATTTCTTTGCTATTCTAGGGGTTATTATAAGAGAACAAGAGTTCCACTAATTAACCTAGGGTTAGGCGTTATTCGCCTCGAGAGAGGGTTTAATATACGTTAGGAGTCTTACGGATCAAACTAAGTGAATAAATCGTATGGTTTGAGTGTTAGATAACAAGTGAAGTCTAGTTGGATTCTTCCTAGGTATCGTCTTAATCAATGAGTTTTCCCAAGTTATTTTCCAAATTCATTCTTCTTTGTCTTAGAGTCTTTAGCTTAGTAGTTAATTATTTTAGTTTAATAAACAACTTCACTTATTTTAGGCTAAATAATAGAAAGAAAGTTAGTATTAGTACTTTTAGTTCCTTTGGGTTCGACAATTCGGTCTTGCCTAAGCTATACTACTGTTCGATAGGTGCACTTGCCTCAATCGTTGTCAGAGTTAGTTTCCATGTTCGATCATTCTTTTTATAAATTTTAAAGCTCTGATTCACAGCGATCAAGTTTTTGGCGCCGTTGCCAGGGGACTAAAATATTAAGAAAGCTCTATTTTTATTACTTTAGCCATTATTTTTATTTTTTGCAATTTATTTTTATTTTTAGTTTTACTTTTAAAATTTTCTAAATTTTCTTTCTTTCTTTTTCTAGCAGGTACCTCTAGTTTATGACTAGAACGAACCCGAGAGGACCTTTATAATACGACAGTGATATTGAAACTACCGCTCAGAGAAATCGCAGAGAAATTAGGCGAGCCCTAAACTACCAAGGAGAGCAAGAAGACAGATCCAATCCTACTGAAGGGATGGACGAAAATAATCTTCCACCACAAGATGTGGGAGAAAATAATGCTCCTTGTACTATGTTTGATTATGCTAAACCACATTTAACAGGAGCCGAATCTAGTATTGTTAGGCCCGCTATAGCTGCTAATAATTTTGAATTAAAGCCTAACACTATACAAATGATTCAACAGTTTGTTCAATTTGATGGTTTGCAGGACGAAGATCTAAACGCTCATATAGCTAATTTTTTAGAGTTCTGTGATACCTTCAAAATAAATGGCGTTTCTGATGATCCCTTACGACTTCGGTTATTTCCCTTTTCATTAAAGAATAAAGCTAAACAGTGGTTAAACTCGTTACCACGAGGATCAATCACTACATGGGAACAAATGACCGAAAATTTTTTATTAAAATATTTTCCACCGGCCAAAACGGCCAAATTACGTAATGATATATCTTCTTTTATGCAGATGGATTTAGAGACATTATACGATGCATGGGAGAGATATAAGGATCTCTTGAGAAGGTGTCCGCACCATGGTTTACCTTTATGGCTCCAAGTCCAGACTTTCTATAACGATGTAAACCCCTCAACGAGACAACTAATTGATTCAGCCGCCGGTGGAACCTTGAATAATAGAACTCCTGAGGCAGCCTACGAGTTTATCGAAGAGATGTCGCTGAATAACTATCAGTGGCAAGTTACAAGAACAAGGCCAACAAAAACAGCCGGAGTTTACAACCTCGACGTAGTAACCATGCTATCAAATCAGGTAGAGTTGGTGAATAAAAAGCTTGATAGTTTGTGTTCTTCGCAGGTACATCCGGTCATGCGATGCGACGCAAGTGGAGGCGTGGCGAATCTGAGTACCCACCCTACCAACCAAGCACAGAGAACGAGCGGATGAACTATATAGGTAACAATTTCAGATCTAATAATAACCCATATAGTAATAATTATAATCCAGGTTGGAGGAACCACCCAAATTTTTCGAGGGGAGGACAAGGAAATCAAGGAAATCAAAGACAACAACCTCCTCAAAATTTTCAAAATCAGCCTTATCCATAGGAAAAGAAGCCGAATCTTGAAGAGACGTTGAACAAATTTATAGCATCCACAGAAGCCCATCTCCAAAAAACTGAGGTAACACTCGACACCCAACAAACATCGATCAAAAAGATCGAGAACCAAGTTGGAGGACTTACAAAGGCAATCGGGGAAATTACCCGATCGATCGGAGAAATTGTAAAGCTATTATCCGAACGACCGTAAGGGCGTCTACCGAGTAATACTGAAATTAATCCAAAGGAGCAAATCCAAGCCATAACAGCTCAAGAAAGCGAAGAAGTAGATGAACCCAGTCCAACACAAGGAAATGAAGTAGAAAATGGTAAATTTGAGGTAACACAAGACAAGCCAAAACCGGTAATCAAGGAGTACCAACCTCGCGTACCTTACCCCGAGGCATTAAGAAGAGACGACACGTAAGAACAGTTCGGTAAGTTTCTTAAACTTTTAAAGAAATTACATATTAACTTACCATTACTTGAAGCTCTTTCGCGGATGCGATTCTAGGAAATTTTTAAAAGAGCTTCGACAAACAAACGAAAGTTAGGCGAGTCGTCACATGTGGAACTTAATGCAAAGTGCTCGGCAATTCTCCAAAATAGGCTACCACAAAAGCTAAAAGATCCAGGGAGTTTTACAATTCCATGTTTAATTGGTAGACTAGCTGTTGATAATGCGTTAGTGATTTAGGGAGCAAGCATAAATGTCATGCCTTATAAATTGTTTAAACAATTAGGTCTAGGGAAACCCAAAAAAACTAGGATGAGCATTCAATTAGTGATAAAACTGTTAGAATTCCTAGGGGTATTATCGAAGATGTTCTTGTAAAAATCAATGATTCGTTTTCCCGAGAGACTTTTCTTTGTCTTAGACATGGATGAGGATAATTCGATCCCCTAATTTTAGGAAGACCCTTTTTTTATGGCTGCCGGGACTAAAATTGATGTTGATGCGGGAGAACTCATACTTTGCGTAGGTAATGAGATAGTCACCATCAAGGCTCTCGACTCGGCTAGAACATCGAGTAATCAAGGTGAGAACGTAAATTCTCACGATAACTATTCGGTTGACCCTTATTTTCAGGAAGCACCACCAAAGAATACAAGCTGAACCCGATCCTAAACCCCATGCCAACAAAGAAATAACTCATGAAGATCGAGGATTGGTTCGATGATCTAGGCAGTGGAAGACACACTTCAAGGAGAAATTAGGGATACCCGACGAAGAACCGAAACCACACAAGATAAAAGCGAAGGAGCCCCAAAAGAGCTAATAGGAATAACAAACCACTTCAAAATAGGGGACCAGTGCATGTTAGATCGAGCGAGATCCTCGAATATCTCCTCAGGACCCTAGCACAAACAAAGAAATATCTTTTAGGGTAACCGATGTTTTCCCACACGGAACAGATCGAGGTAAGTAATCCTATTTTTGGTACTTTTACTATAAACACATCTCGACTTAAATTTTTTCACGAAGACGCAAATGATAGCATGAGGAAGGACTTCCAACTCCTCAAACCACCCTGACAAAGCGAACGAGAGGAGAGTCTAGCTTAAGACTATAAACCAGCGCTTCTCGGGAGGCAACCCGAGCACTAACATAATTTATTCTCATATTTTGCTTTAAATTTATTTTTCTTTTCTTCTTTTCTTTCTGAACACTTAGTTATAAACTAACAAAGGGGTGCAGAATTCCAAGACACACGGCCTTCCACACGGCCGTGGCAGTGACCGTGTGGACCATAATAATCCCCGTACTAACATAGTAGAGGCCGTGCGAATCAATTCCAACCACTTTTCGACGTCACGGATCCAACCACTACACCACGGGCATCGACAAAGGGGCACGACCGTGCCCCATAACCGTGTGAAGCTACTGACTTTCCAACCACGGGCAAAACACGCCCGTGCCTTAAAACCATGCCAACATACTGACTTGTCGAACACAGGCTAAACACGAGCATGGGGAACCAACACGCCTAGGAAGTTCGTTTTAATTATCTCTGAATTATGATGAGACACTATCAATGACTATTATGAATTATAGGAAGTTCGTTTTAATTGTAAGTTGGGAATTTTGCTTGAGGACAAGTAAAAGCTTAAGTGTAGGGGTATTTGATAAACCAAAATAGTAACATATTTTAAGCCCACATTTAGTATGCTTTTGGATGAATTATCCCTTGATTTATGTAAAAGGTGCTCTTAATCCTTTCTTTTCATGTCTTATACTCAGGAAAGCACTCAAGGATAAAAAGAACGAGAAACGGGCTCAAAACGGACCAAAACGGACCAAAGCATGAAATTGACACGGCCTGGACTTGGACCCACACGGCCGTGCCAAGTCAATCATCTAGAACACGGTCTAAACCCTGACTCACACGGTCGTGTCTCATTAAAGAAATCCGAACACGGCCTGTCCATAATTTACACGGGCGTGTGCCATGGCCGTGCCTCTGCCGTGGAAAAGAGCAATTTAATTCGGGAAAGGATACTTAGGAAGAAAGAAATGTATTTCAAAAGCCTATAAATACACCCTAAGTATGACCTAAGAGGGGGAGCCCAAAGCCATCGTCTAGGGGCGTCGTGCTAGGCCAGAGAAGGCAGATTTGTGGGGATTCACTCAGGGATAGCCAGTTGATCCATCTCAAGAAGCCAGAATTATACTCAAGACGGAGGATCTCCTCTTCAATTCCTTCAAGGGGTTTTAGGGAGTTCTTATGTTTTGTTTTATCTTTTCTCTTGAGATGTTTTCCTTTATTGTTATGAACTAAACCCTTGGATACAGAAGAGATGAAACCTATGATGAATCTTGTTATTGTTTTCTCAATTATATGATAAATACTTAGTTTGTTCTTAATTATGTGAGCTTAATCCAAATTTAATGTGCTTAGGTGGAGGAGGAATAGATACGCCTAAGAGTAGATCCAACATAATTAGCAGAGTTGATCGCACGCCTAGAGATAGGGTGACGAGATTTTGCGGATTAGGGTGAAACCTAATATGGGAATCCACAGATCGATTTATTGCTATTCTAGGGGTTATTATAAGAGAACGAGAGTTCCACTAATTAACCTAGGGTTAGGCGTTATTCGCCTCGAGAGAGGGTTTAATATACGTTAGGGAGTCTTACGGATCAAACTAAGTGAATAAATCGTATGGTTCAGTGTTAGATAACAAGTGAAGTCTAGGTGGATTCTTCCTAGGGTATCGTCTTAATCAACTGAGTTTTTCCCAAGTTATTTTCCAAATTCATTCTTCTTTGTCTTAGAGTCTTTAGCTTAGTAGTTAATTAATTTAGTTTAATAAACAACTTCACTTATTTTAGGCTAAATAATAGAAAGAAAGTTAGTATTAGTACTTTTAGTTCCTTTTGGTTCGATAGTCCGGTCTTGCCTAAGCTATACTACTGTTCGATAGGTGCACTTGCCTCAATCGTTGTCAGAGTTAGTTTCTAGGTTCGATCATTCTTTTTATAAATTTTAAAGCTCTGATTCACAGCGATCATTTGTCTAACATCGCTTTGGTAGAATCATAGCTTTTCAGTTTCTTATAAAGAGTACTGTTTACACTTGCCAACATATAACAATGAACTATCTCATCAAATTCTTTTTATAACGCCCTAACCTGACCAGATTCATCAAGTTCAGATCCCGAGTGTTACTAAACGATACAAACATTTAACAAAAGTAGTTTGTTATTTCCCATATATTTAAAAACCTGTTATGTGAAGTTCCAAAAGAAAAACTTAACATTTGGAAATTTAAAATAAAAATAAATAACTTATTACATCATACTTGATACAGATCTTTACAAGTTAGGAACTATTTTAAGACAGACTAAAAAGGTGTATTCAAGATTGCGCCACAAATCCACTGTATACATAATAGCCAACTCCGCCACCAACTTAGCATACTCCTAGCGTTGTCCCTCTAGGTGAAGCCTCTCCTCAACATACTTGAAAAGTAATAATAAACCCTGCAAGTACAATAGTACTTAGTGAACTCACTGTAACCATACATGTATGAATATTTTGTAATCTTTTATGAATGGCTAAGAGTCAACCATATTCTGCACCATTTACTTTGACTGATACCATAACAGTGTTATCATTCCCTTATACGATAGTTGTCATACCCTTATCATACTTAATCTTCCATATCTTGTTAACTGAGGAATCCTTCTAATCATGTCATAAATCTCTTAACCCATAATACTTAACAGAACATATCCATAGAAACCACATCCAACAATTCATACATTAACCCATGCTCTTCTCTCAAACAATTGTTCAATGATATTATCTTGGATGGATACATATATATATATATATATATGGTGGATACTTACATAGAATTTCATACTATTGGTCCACACTCAGACGTACCCTGATCCAGTTCTGTACGTACATCCATACTAATAATTCACTGTATATAACATTTAGATGAGCTCCATATCATGCTATATCAGAATTTCGTAATTCAAAATAGCATTTATTCATATTCAAAATAATTTTAAAATAAGATGCAATACCTTTTACTTTCCATATTTATATTTCATTAAGATAGATACTCTTCTCAACATACATATATATATATATATATTTATTTATTTTTCACGGAACCCTTATGACTTTATTCAACTCTTACTCCAGAGCATATCAATACCTTGTCTTGGTCATACTTATTATAGAACTATTATAATTTACTCATATCTTACCATAGAGACAGACATTTAGATTCATAGCTTACCAGATATTCCTGACAGTTCAAACTACATAGACTTAGTAGAACACACTATATAGACAATCATATAGAGTACGGCACTAATGTGATCTATTCGAAAATTTCCACAAAGGCATTCCTTTTAGAGTTCGCCACTAAAGTTATTCTTTCAGGGTTCTCCACTAAGGTTATTCTTTCGGAGTTCGCTACAAAGGCTATTCTTAGCTATCATGTTTATGATATAGATTTTCCTAAACTCATATTACGTGAGGTTTACCCATCATCGTCTTGGGACACATAGAGAACCATATTGGGTAATCACCATTCCTTAGTTCTTTTTTCAGAGGGTGTCATGGCCATGGACTTTTCCTTTAGATTTTATATCAGAATTCGTGTTTTCAGTCCCAACGGACTCCATTAGACACCACTGCGCTGAACAGACATAGACTCTCTTGATAGACCCTTCATGCATTGACACAATCTAAATTCAACCTTTTACTTCACTAACTTACACCCAGTCAGAACACACACATCTCATAGCATACATTTCAGACATATATATACTTAGTCATACTCCAATGTTTCAATACTCATACACCAATCATCACATATTATACTTTTCATGACTTCAGATCCAGAGTTCAATCAATTTCCTATAGATGACTCACAATATGAACAGTAAACATGCAAGAGTCAGCATAGAACTCACCTAATTCTCACTAGTGGTAGTTCAAAACTCCATATCTGGATATCCATCTCGAACCAGCAATAACCAATGCTTTCAGAACAAAAGAACATCATTAAGACTCATTCGTATACAATTTACCATCGATTCGAGCATTGACAACTCCCATACAAAGCCTTATTCTTACTGATAAACCGTAATAGTAACATATTTTAATCCCACATTTAGTATGCTTTTGGATGGTTTATCCCTTGAATTATGGAATTTGGTGCTCTTAATCCTTTAATTTCATGTTTTATACTCAGGAGAGCATAGGAGGATGAAAAGAACGAGAAACGGGCTTAAAATGGGCCAAATAGGCCAAAGAGAGAAATCGACACGGCTTGGGTTTTCACCACACGGCCATGTCCCTTTAGCAGGCTCGAACACGGCCTACAACTCGACTTACACGGGCGCGTGCCATGGGCGTGTCCCTGCCGTGGAAAAGAAGAATTTTATTCGAATTAGGGTACTTAGAAGCAAAGAAACACATTCCAAAAGCCTATATAAACACCGTAAAGGCCGACCTTTAGGGGGCGTCCAGCTAGGCCAAGGAGCCAAGCCGGAGAGGTCAGAATCGTGGGATTTACTCGAAGAAAGCCAATTGATTCATCTCAATAAGCCGGAGTCATACTCAAGACGGAAGATCTTCTCTTCAATTCCTTCAGGGGGTTTTAGGGTTTTTCTTATGTTTTGTTTTATCTTTTCTTCTGAGATGTATTCTTTTATTAGTATGAACTAAACCCTCAGATACCTGAGGGGGGTGAAACATAAGACGGATCTTGTTATTGTTTTCTGAGCTATATGATAGATATTTGATTTGTTCTTAATTATGTGTTCTTAATTCTTGTTTTGATATTTCAGGATATTGATTCAAGTATTGATGTGCTTAGGCAGAGGAGGAATAGACCCTGCCTAAGAGTAGATCTAGCATAGTTAAGCGGAGTTGCTCGCACGCCGAGAGATAGGGTGACAAAAATCTGCCAGATTAGGGTCAAACCTAATATGGGAGTCCATAGATCGAGTTAATGCAATTCTAGGGGTTTTAATTAGAAAGAGATTTCAATTAATCAACCTAGGGTTAGACGTTAGTAGCCTCGAGAGAGGTCTTAATATACATTAGGGAATCTTATGGATCAAGTCAAGTGAATAAATCGCCTGGTTCAGAGTTAGATAACAAGTGAAGTCTAGGTGGATTCTTCCTTGGGTATTGTCTTAATCAATTGGTTTTTCCCACAAGTATTTCCCCAATTCATTCTCTTTGTCTTAGCGTCTTTAGCTTAGTAGTTAGTTAATTTTAGATTAAACAATAATTCACTTTAATTCTTAGGCTAAATAATAGAAAGAAAGTTAGTATTAGTACTTTTGGTTCCTTTAGGTTCGATATTCTGATCTTGCCACTAAACTATACTACTGTTCGATAGGTGCACTTGCCTCAATCGTTGTCACAGTTAGTTTCTAGGCTAGATCATTCATTATATAAATTTTTAAGACTCTGACATAACGATCAAGTTTTTGGTGCCATTGCCGGGGAACTAAAATATTAAGAACGCTCAATTTTTATTACTTTAGCCTTTTTTTTGCAATTTACTTTTATTTTTATTTTAACTTTGCTAATTTTTCTCTTTCTTTGTTCCTTGCAGGTACCTCTAGTTTATGACTAGAAGGAACCCGACAGGACCCTTAATTTACGACGGTGATATTGAAGGAACCGTTCGCAGAAATCGTAGAGAAATAAGGCAAAGCTTAACTTACATAGAAGAAGAGAAAGAAGACAAGAACAATACTACCGAAGAGATGGCTGAGAATAATCTGCTACCTCCAGAGGTGGCCGAAAATCATGCTCCTTGAACTATGTATGATTATGCTAAACCTAATTTAACAGGAACTGAGTCAAGTATTGTTAGACCTGCTATTGCTGCAAATAATTTCGAATTGAAACCTAACACTATACAAATGATACAACAGTTTGTTCAGTTTGATGGTTTGCAGGATGAGGATCCTAACACACACTTAGCAAATTTTCTTGAATTCTGTGATACCTTCAAAATAAATGGTGTTTCTGATGATGCCATCCGTCTTCGGTTATTTCCCTTTTCTTTGAGGAATAAAGCCAAACAGTGGTTGAATTTTCTTCCACGAGGACCAATCACTACATGGGAGCAAATGACCGAAAAATTTTTATTAAAATATTTTTTGCCGGCTAAAACGGCTAAGTTAAGGAATGATATCTCTTCTTTTGTGCAGATTGATTTAGAGACACTTTATGATGCATGGGAGAGATACAAAGATCTATTGAGAAGGTGCCCACACCATGGATTACCCTTGTGGCTACAGGTCCAAACCTTTTACAATGGTGTAAACCCTTCAACCAGGCAGTTAATTGATTCAGCCACCTGTGAAACATTGAACAACAAAACTCCTGAAGCGGCCTACGAGTTTATAGAAGAGATGTCACTGAATAACTATCAGTGGAAAGTCACAAGGACAAGGCCAACAAAAATAGCCGCTAGTGTTTTCAACCTCGACGCAGTAACCATGCTACCAAATCAGGTAGAACTTTTAAATAAAAAGATTGATGGTTTGTATAGTTCTTCGCAGGTACATCCAGTTATGCAGTGTGATACGAATGGAGGGTCGAACAATACGGAATATCCACCGTACAACCCAGGCGTAGAAAGCGAGCAGATGAACTATATGGGTAATAATTTTAGATCTCAAAATAACCCCTATAGTAACAATTATAATCCAGGTTGGAGGAACCACCCCAATTTTTCGTGGGGAGGTCAAGGAAATCAGAGACAATAACCCCATCCAAACTTCCAACAACAGCCCTACCCATAAGAGAAAAAATCGAACCTTGAGGAGATGCTAACAAAATTCATCGCGGTGTCAGAAACCCGTTTCCAAAACACCAAAATAGCAGTTAAAAAGCAATAAGCATCGATTCAAGAGATCCAGAATCAGGTAGGTCAACTTACCAAGATCATGTCAGAACGATCACAAGGTAGATTGCCAAGCAACACTGAAACTAACCCAAAGGAGCAACTTCAAGCCATAACCGCTCATGATAGTAAAGGGTTAGATGAGCCCAAATTAAGGCAAGAGGATGTGGTAGAGGAAGGTAAGGTCGAGGTAAGTCATGATAAATCATAATCAGTAACCAAAGAGTACCAACCTCGCATACCATATCCCGAAGCAATGAAGAAAGATAACATAGAGGAACAGTTCGGTAAGTTTCTTAAACTTTTAAAGAAGTTACATATTAACTTACCGTTTTTCGAAGCTCTTTCGCAGATGCCAGATTCAAGGAAATTTTTAAAAGAGCTCTTGACAAACAAACAGAGATTAGACGAGGCATCGTATGTGGAGCTAAACGCAATGTGCTCAGCAATTCTACAAAACAAACTACCACAGAAATTAAAAGATCCAGGGAGTTTTATGATTCCATGTTTAATTGGTAGTTTATCTATTGATAACGCTTTAGCTGATTTAGGGGCAAGCATAAATGTTATGCCTTATAAAATGTTTAAACAACTAGGTCTAGGGAAACCCAAACAAACTAGTATGAGCATTCAATTAGCTGATAAGACTATTCGAATTCCTAGGGGTATAATCGAAGATGTTCTCGTAAAGATTGATAAATTCGTATTCTCGGTAGACTTTTTTGTTTTAAACATGGATGAGGACAACACGATCCCCTTAATTTTAGGAAGACCCTTTTTAGCAACAGCCAGAACTAAAATTGATGTTGGTACAAGAGAACTCATACTCCGTGTAGGTGACGAATCAATCAGTCTTCAGGCTCTCGACTCAACCAGGACATCAAGTGATAGAGGTGAGAAAGTAAATTCAATTGATAACCAATTAGTTAAACCTTCTTTTCAGGAAGCACCACGGAACAACACAACTGAGCCAGATCCTATATCTCATGCCAACAAAGAAATAACCCATGAGGAACGAATGCTTCAGATCAATGAACTAGATGAGTGGAAGACGCATTTCAAGGAAAAACTAGGGATACAAGAAGCAGAACCAAAGCCACTCTATGGGATAGAAAAATTCAAAATTGGAGATCAGGTATTGTTAGATAAAGCGGACCCTCGAATATCTCCTCCTGACCTGAATACAAACAAAGAAATCCCTTTTAGGGTAATCAATGTCTTCCCATACGGAACAGTCGAGGTAAGTAATCCTACATTTGGTACTTTTAAAATAAACGCTACTCGACTTGAACTATATACTAATAATAGGACAGATAGCATGAGGAAGGATGTTCAACTCTTCAAACCACCCTGATTATGCAAATGAGAGGTATGTCTAGCTTAAGACTTTAAACGAGCGCTTTTCGGGAGGCAACCCGAGCACTAACCCTAATAATTAAGTTTAGTTTTATTTCTTTTATTTTATTTATATTTAGGCACAAATTTCCATACCACACGGCCTTGCACACGGCCGTGGCTGTGGCCGTGTGGATACTACGGACTTCCGTACTGACATAGTAGAGGTAGTACGAGCCAATAACAAAAGATTCCCAGATTACGGACAACTATAAATTGCCACAACCGTGCAATATGGCCGTGGCCGACACTAAAGGAAGTCACACGGGCTCCGACTAAACACCACGGTCGTGCGATACAGCCGTGGTCGATACTGTTTTATCAAACATGGGCATGGTGACCACGAAACGAGCGTGGGAGAAACGAACGAAGCACAACACGGCCGTGCAATACGGCCGTGTGACCCAACACGCCCATGGTACACGGGCGTGAGGATGTACCAGACATCAAAACTCTATTTAAACCACCCCCATCTTCTCACCTACTTCCCATTCCCCTTCTTCCATACATTCTCAGACCCCCCCTTCCATATTCTCCTTCCTTGGCCCTTTTTCCAAACTCTAGATGTACACCATATCCATGTCGAAGAAGCAAAAGGATCCTAGCACAGTCTTCCTCTGTGAGACCGATCTACATAAGTTCATGTCGGCCGCTTCATCCACTCGACAAGCCAAGGATATTTGAGGCCATTTAGTTTTTAATTTTCTTTTTTCTTCTCATTTATTTTCCTTCTCTTTATCTTCCTTTTCCTTAAATAAATAATTAGTTTATTTTGAATCTTTCTTAGTATTTCCTGGCTATTTCGTCACAGGCTACCCAATTTTTTCATCTAGCGCAGTAATAGTGGGCAACCACCATACCACCACCAGAGATGCCTCCTCCAACTTATCTTTCACCTCCGAATCAAGTTTCCACACTCCCAACTCAAGGAAGCCATCCAGAATTCAGGGAGTTTCACCCCTATCCCTATCTTTTACTATATTGTTTTTATATATCTTTGTACATTGAGGGCAATGTACATCTTAAGTGTGGGGGTGAATCTTAAAAGTGCCTAACTTTTTGCATTATTCTTAAATTCCTGAATTATGTCTTGTTCTTAAGTAAAATTTCTCATATTACTGTTAAAATGAAATTTCCTTTGATTTATGAGTTTTATTGATATGTTTTGGATTAAGCCACAGCTAATTGTGCAGTGATGATTTAAACTTTAGGGGACTAGAGAATCAAGCATGATAAGTCTATTTTTCAGAATTAAAATTTTTGTTAGGTTGTCTACCTGAATTTAACTATTACCTTGAAGTTTCAAATTTACAAGGTTGATGTCAAAAGCCCATAATTTTTGTGAGATTTTGAGCCTTTTAGAGCATATTTTTTTTCTTGCTCACTTTATTGATTATGAGTGTGTCAACATTGATCTGTTATTCTAGAACTTGCATCGATTATACATGTCGAGACCACACCTTTGATTTGATATACTAAGATGATAAAGGCACCCAGGATTTAACCCACTTACTCCATAAAAAGCCCACCCTCACAATTAACCTACTAGTGAACCCTTTTGATCCTAACAACCCTTTTATTGACTCACCCTCAACATTAACCAAAGACCACATTAAGTCGAGGTCTGATTTGAACAGATTAATTAGCTAAACTATGCTTTCCATTTCAGTTTTTAATTTCTTATTATTATTGTACTTGATTTGTTCTTAAAAAAAACGAAGTATATTCATTATTAGTTCTATGTTATTTGAGCTCAAACTGTTAATTTTATCATCTTTAGAAGAAGCTCATGTTATTACTATTAAGTTTCCGTGATGTAATTATTTAGTATTGGTACAACTTTTTAGTTAGGTAATTTGTCAATTCAGTCTCGATACTAACCCTCTAATTCAAGCCTTTACCCACACCTTTAACCCAAGCCCCGTTACAACCCTTTTTAAAGACCTTTTGATTTGTGTACCATATCATTTTACAGTGGTGGAGATTTGATTTTCATGCAAGCCTATGGGATTAACTTTTCATGTTCGACTTCTGAGTGCTTATGTTTGAACCTTAAACACTTCGAGTGATTTGAGTGAATCTTTAGTGAGGATGTCAATTTTTGTCGATTTTGAATTAAAGGTAATTATTTAGGTAAGGGGAAACACCTATTTTTCGTACTATAAAAACTATGACTTTGATTGTTTGAATCTTTAGGAACTTTCTAGTTAAGTTATCAATGTATGAATTACCTATGAATTATGATGAAACACTATTGATGAATATCATGAATTGAGGAAGTTCGTTTTAATTGTGAGTTGAGAATTTTGCTTAAGAACAAGCAAAAGCTTAAGTGTGGGGGTATTTGATAAACCGTAATAGTAACATATTTTAATCCCACATTTAGCATGCTTTTGGATGGTTTATCCCTTGAATTATGGAATTTGGTGCTCTTAATCCTTTAATTTCATGTTTTATACTCAGGAGAGCATAGGAGGATGAAAAGAACGAGAAACAGGCTTAAAACATGCCAAATAAGCCAAAGAGAGAAATCGACACGGCCTGGGGTTTCACCACACGGCCGTGCCCCTTTAGCAGGCTCGAACATTGCCTACAACTCGACTTACACGGGCGTGTGCCATGGGCGTGTCCTTGCCGTGGAAAAGAAGAATTTTATTCGGATTAGGGTACTTAGAGGCAAAGAAACACATTCCAAAAGCCTATATAAACACCCTAAAGGCCAACCTTTAGGGGGGCGTCCAGCTAGGCCAAGGAGCCAAGCCGGAGAGGTCAGAATCGTGGGATTTACTCGAAGAAAGCCAGTTGATTCATCTCAAGAAGCCAGAGTCATACTCAAGACGGAAGATCTTCTCTTCAATTCCTTCAGGGGGTTTTAGGGTTTTTCTTATGTTTTGTTTTATCTTTTCTTCTGAGATGTATTCTTTTATTAGTATGAACTAAACCCTCAGATACCTGAGGGGGATGAAACCTAAGACGGATCTTGTTATTGTTTTCTGAGCTATATGATAAATATTTGATTTGTTCTTAATTATGTGTTCTTAATTCTTGTTTTGATATTTCAGGATATTGATTCAAGTATTGATGTGCTTAAGCAGAGGAGGAATAGACCCTGCCTAAGAGTAGATCTAGCATAGTTAAGCGGAGTTGCTCGCGCACCTAGAGATAGGGTGACGAAAATTTGCCAGATTAGGGTCAAACCTAATATGGGAGTCCATAGATCGAGTTAATGCAATTCTAGGGGTTTTAATTAGAAAGAGATTTTAATTAATTAATTTAGGGTTAGACATTAGTAGCCTCGAGAGAGGTATTAATATACATTAGGGAATCCTACGGATCAAGTCAAGTGAATAAATCGTCTGGTTCAGAGTTAGATAACAAGTGAAGTCTAGGTGGATTCTTCCTTGGGTATTGTCTTAATCAATTGGTTTTTCCCACAAGTATTTCCCCAATTCATTCTCTTTGTCTTAGCATCTTTAGCTTAGTAGTTAGTTAATTTTAGATTAAACAATAATTCACTTCAATTCTTAGGCTAAATAATAGAAAGAAAGTTAGTATTAGTACTTTTGGTTCCTTTGGGTTCGATATTCTGATCTTGCCACTAAACTATACTACTGTTCGATAGGTGTGCTTGCGTCAATCGTTGTCACAGTTAGTTTGTAACATCCCGGTTTAGGGCCTAGTCGGAATAGTGGTTCGAGACCACAAATCCGAGGGTTATAAATGAGTTTTTTAGGTTTATGCCATGTATGCATGCTAGTGTGAAAGTTTCATGAAGCAATTTTGTGAAATTGTGGTTGAATTGTCCAAAAAGACTAAGTTGCAAAAGTTGCAAAATGTGTGTTTCTAGAAGCTATATGTGTGAAATAGCTTTAGATTATTAATTAGAGGTCCTTAAATAGCAATTTATCCAAATTCTAATTTTTGGACAAAATTGGGCATGGATGAGTTAAAATAGAAAGTTTATCAAAAAGGGTATTTTGGTCATTTAACAAATAATTGATTAAAAAAGAGAAAAGATGACAAAATCATGCTCATCTTCTTCCTTTCATTGCCAAAAAATTGAAGGAAGCCATAGCTCGGGTTCTTCAATTTTTCAAGCTTGCTAGTAACTGCATCTAGCCTCATTTTTTATATTCTTTGTATTTTTGAAGTCCCGCTAGCATGAGTAAGCTATTTTTAGCTATTTGATGAGCTATAAAGGATGATCAAAAATGTGGTCATGTATGACATGCATGTATTTTGTTGTTTTATGGAAGATTATGAAAGCTTGATGTAGTAGAAACATCTTTTGTTAAGTGATTTTCCATGAAAATGCATGTAGGGACTTGATTGTGAAAATCTTAAGTTTTGTCATACATGTGTGTTTTTGTGAGAATTGATGATAGCTTTAGTTGAATAAGTGGTTTGGCTAAGCATGAAAGGCTATAAAGTTGAATAAAAATCACTTTACGAGCCTTGGGTTAAAGTGTAAATATGAGGAAGTTTATGGGCAAAATAGTAATTTTGCTAAAGTATGAGATGTGGTCAATTTAGTCAATGTATATATTGAATAAGCTGATTTATTCATTATAGATCAAGAAAGACGAAGCCCGGGTCGAAATCGAGGCAAAAGCAAGGTGGTGGACTAAATTGTAAGTCTCAATACTTTTGAGTATCGAGGTAAGTCTATGCATAAACAATGCATTCATACTTACAATTTGTTGATGATAGCTAGTGTGTAGCTTGTTCGAGATTGATTGAGAACCTATGTGGTCCAAGTAGAATGAATGTAGTAGAATTGTGAATGGATGTTTAATTGAGTAAGTAGACATGTGAATGTGTAGTGATAATACTAGATGGTAGGCTAAGTGTGCATATTGACGATGAGCTGGCTATGTGCGATGCTATCGTGAGGTATATCGTTTAGTGGGCTTAGTGAGAAACCCCTGTGATTACCTTTGTGGTTGGCTAAGTTCGATACCACCTTATTAATCGATTGTGGTGTGCTAAGTGCGAAACCACCGAGACATTTGCTGTGTGGGTTAACTGTGTGGATTAGCCATGTGATTGCATTATTGAGTAAAATAGCTGTGTGGATGTATTATTAAGTTAAATAGCTGTGTGGATGAATTATTGAGAAATAATAACGTGTTGTATATTGTGTAAATGTGACATTGAATGCAGGGGTGCATTTCGATGGTTATGAGTAAGTGACTCATGATGTGTTGGAAATGTGGTAAGGGTTAGAAAGAGTAAGCATAGTTGTTCATTTCTTTTGGTAGTATAATGCTAATTGTTGTTTAGCTTATACTATGATGCTTAATTGTTTATGTGTAAACTTACTAAGCTCAAAGCTTACTCCCTTTCTTTTCCCTTGTCTTATAGAGTAAAAGTGTTGAACCGAGATACGAGGATCAATTGGAAGATCGCCCACACTATCAGCACACTTTGGTACATGAGACTTAATGTTTTGTATATGGCATGTATAGGGGCTAGACAAGTTAGTGAATTTTGTTGTAAATGGCTAAGATGTGTTGGCCTTTAGATGGATAGCCCATTTTGTATAATGCCATAGTTGTTGGCTACCTTATTATATGAAAAGTTATAGTTGTCTATGTGAGATTGCAATTCAATTTGAGTTGATTATGGATGTGTTGTATGAGTGCATGTTGTGTAAGCTATAAGGGTGAGAAGAGCTTAGCAAGTAGCTTTGTTCTTGTCCATATGGATAGACACACGGGCGTGTGTCTAGACCATGTGTGACACACGGTCAGCCCACGGGCGTGTGCTTTGGCCGTGCGTCCCCTACATGTTAACATTTTAAGTCAGATTAGACCACGGACTAGTCACACGGGCGTGTGCCTAGGGCGTGTGGGATTAATCAGTGTTGGCCACGAGCTAGCCACACGGGCGTGTGTCTAGACTCTAGCCCGTGTTAAGGTAGTCAGTGTGCACCACGGGTGGTAAGCATAGGCGTGTGCCTTGGCCGTGGGGCATTGGCAGAATGCTGGGGTTTTAGACATGATTTGGGGACATGGGCGTGTGTGTCCATGCACGGGCGTGTCTAATCTTGCACGGGCATGTGAGACATGTATAAAAAAGAAAAATTTTAAGATTGGAAAAAGTTCTGGTTTAGTCTCGAGAGCCCTCTGTGTATGAGTGAGGCCTCGTAAGTCGAGAATGAAGTTGTTGAGATGACTTCAGAGAGTAGTTACGACGAGCCTAAGTGTCGATCAAGTGGTTTGAGTTCGGTAACGCCTCGGGCCCGGTTCCGGCATAGAACCCGAGTAAGGGGTGTTACATTTAGTGGTATCAGAGCTATAATTTAGTCGGTTCTAGGACTACCGTAGCGGGTGTAAGAGTCTAGCTATACATGCCATAAGTGTACAATGATAGTGTGTGGCTTCTGATGATTTTAAATCTTGTTTTATATAGTATATGGATTCCGATCCATCGACTGCTGATGAAGTAGCTAGTAATGCGCCAGCTCCTGCGCAAGGAATCGCGCCCGTTGAGAGTGGACCCGAGGTCAGGGGACAAGGGGAAGAGGCACGGGAAGCCTTTCTCCAGATGATGAGTAATTGGTACTCGGACTATGTTCGGGCGAACCTGATAAACCGTAAAAGTAACATACTCTAAGCCCACATTTAGTATGCTTCTGGATGATTTAAGCCCCAATTTATGTAAAAAGGTACTCTTAATCCTTTCTTTTCATGTCTTATACTCAGGAAAGCACCCGATGACGAAAAGAACGAGAAACGGGCTTAAAAAGGGATAAATGGGCCAAAGCATGAAATCAGCACGGCCTGGATTTCAAGCCGCACGACCGTGCCACCATTCCTACTAGAACACGGCCTTACCACAACTTACACGGCCGTGCCTCATTCAATAGTCTCGAACACGGCCTGGCCGTAATTTACACGGGCGTGTTACATGGCCGTGCCTCTACCGTGGAGAAGAGCAATTCCATTCGGGAAAGGATACTTAGGGAGAAAGAAACGTGTTTCAAAAGCCTATAAATACACCCTAGGTACCAGCTGAAAGGGGGGCGAAAAGCTAGGCTAAAAAGCCAAGCCGAAAAGATCAGATTTGTGGGAATCACTCGAAGATACCCAGTTGATCCATCTCAAGAAGCCAGAATTCTACTCAAGACGGAGGATCTCCTCTTCAATTCCTTCAGGGGGTTTTAGGGATTTCTTATGTTTTGTGTTATCTTTTCTCTTGAGATGTTTTCCTTTATTTTTATGAACTAAACCTTCGGATACCCGAAGGGGATGAAACCTATGATGAATCTTGTTATTTGATTTTTGAATTATATGATAATAACTTAGTTTGTTCTTAATTGTGTGAACTTAATCCAAATTTAATGTGCTTAGGTGGAGGAGGAATAGACCTTGCCTAAGAGTAGATCCAACATAATTAAGCGGAGTTGATCGCACGCCTAGAGATAGGGTGACGAGATCTTGCTGGATTAGGGTGAAACCTAATATGGGAGTCCACATATCGATTTACTGCTATTCTAGGGGGTTATTATAAGCGAACGAGAGTTCCACTAATTAACCTAGGGTTAGATGTTATTCGCCTCGAGAGAGGGTTTAATATACGTTAGGGAGTCTCACTGATCAAACTAAGTAAATAAATCATATGGTTCAAGGTTAGATAACAAGTGAAGTCTAGGTGGATTTTTCCTAAGGGTATCGCTTGAGTCAACTGAGTTTTTCCAAAAGTTATTTCCCGAATTCATTCTTTTTGTCTTTGCGTCTTAGCTTAGTAAGTAGATTAGTTTTAGTTTAACAACCATCACTTTATATTAAGGCTAAATAATAAAAAGACGGTGAGTTTTGGTACTTTTAGTTCCTTTGGGTTCGATAATCTGGTCTTGCCTAAACTATACTACTGTTCGATAGGTGCACTTGCCTCAATCGTTGTCAGAGTTAGTTTCCAAGTTCAATCATTCTTTTATAAATTTTAAAACTCTGATTTACAGCGATCAGAACCCTAATGCTCAATCTCCTCCACCTCCTCCTATACCTCAGCCAAATCCAGTGGCTCCTCAAGGTATGGATGTAGTGAGGATATCGAAACCCCCGGTGGATAAGATTAGGAAACACGGGGCTGAGGAGTTTAGAGCTAAGGTAGATGATGACCTGCAGAGGGCGGAGTTCTGGTTGGAGAACTCGATGAGGGTGTTCGATGAACTCTCATGTACTCCTGAAGAGAGCTTGAAGTGTGACGTATCTTTGCTGAGAGATTCGGCATACCATTGGTGGAAGACGTTGACGTTAGTGGTCCCGAGAGAGCGGGTGACGTGGGACTTCTATCTGGAAGAGTTCCAGAAGAAGTATATAAGCCAGAGGTTTACTGATCGAAAAAGGAATGAATTCCTTGAGTTGAAACAATGAAGAATGATAGTAGCAGAGTATGAGCGTGAGTTTGTTAGGCTTAGCAAATAGCTCAAGAATGTGTATCGACTGAGACCATCTTGTGTAAGAGGTTCGAAGATGGGCTGAATGAGGACATCAAACTCCTAGTGGGCATTTTGGAGTTGAAAGAATTTGTGGTATTAGTTGAGAGGGCAAGTAAGGCCGAAGAGTTGAGTTCAGAAAAGAGGAGGGCTATGAGTGAAGGCCGAGATGCTAGAAAGAGGCCGATGGGCAATTCGTACCAAGCCCAATCGAAAAGATCCAAAGAAGTGAATCCTCGGACGATGATACCAGAGGGTTATTCGCATCGAGACCTGGGCAATACTCGTTCGGGTTCGAGAGTCCAAGCTTCCTCGATGGAAAGTGTGGGTAATACAAAGAATAAACCGGAGTGTTCAAGTTGTGGTAGATATCACACCGGAGAGTGTTGGGGAAATATTCAAAAATGTTATAAGTGTGGTTCCCCCGACCATTTTATCTGAAACTGCCCCGAGAGGGATGATAAGGAAGAGAGGCAAGAGCTGAGACCTAGTGATGTGTCTACAAGGGGCAGACCACCAAGGAACCCAAGAGGTGGGGCTAGTGGTAGAGGTGCGCCCAGAGATTCTGCTGTGAGACCAGAGGGTCGGGCACCTGCGAGGACTTATGCCATTCGCGCTCGCGAAGAGGCATCCTCCCCTGATGTGATAACGGGTACTTTTTCTCTCTATGACACCTTTGTTATTGCTTTAATAGATCCAGGGTCTACTCATTCTTATATTTGCATGAGATTAGCATCTAGTTTGAGTATGACCGTTGAGTCTACGGACATAGTGGTTAAGGTGTCAAACCCGTTAAAGCATGTGTTAGTGGACAAAGTGTGTAAGAATTGTCCTTTATTGATTGAGAATCATTGTTTTCCGGCAAACCTTATGTTGTTGCCATTTGATGAGTTTGATTTAATCCTAGGCATGGATTGGTTGACTACCCATAGTGTCTTAGTGAACTGTGGTAGTAAGTTCATTGAATTGAAATGTGAGAGTGGAGATGTGGTTCGGGTTGAATCAGGTGGATCGGATAGTCTACCAGTGATGATTTCTTCCCTAGTGGCTGAGAAATGTTTGAGAAAAGGATGTGAGTCCTATCTTGCTTTTGTGTTGAATACTCGAGAGATTGGAGTAGAGTTTGAAACAGTGCCAGTGGTATGTGAGTATCCAGATGTATATCTGGAAGAGTTACCCGGATTACCTCCAGTGAGAGAGGTCGTGTTTGGAATTGAGTTGGTTCCGGGAACGGTACCTATTTCAATTGCTCCATATAGAATGGCACCTGTAGAGTTGAAAGAACTGAAGGTTCAGTTGTAAGAGTTGATGGATAAGGGTTTTGCAAGACCGAGCTACTCGCCGTAGGGTGCTCATTATTATTCGTGAAGAAGAAAGATGGGTCTATGAGGTTGTGTATAGACTATAGACAACTAAACAAGGTGACAAGTGAAGAATAAGTATCCTTTACCAAGGATTGATGATCTTTTGATCAAGCTCAAAGGAGCTACGATGTTCTCCAAGATAGACTTGAGGTCCAAGTTATTATCATTTCAGAGTGAAAGAGCAAGATGTGTTGAAAACTGCATTTCGGACAAGGTATGGCCATTATGAGTTTTTGGTTATGCCGTTTGGTTTGACGAATGCACCTGCGATTTTTATGGATCTAATGAACCGCGTTTTCAAACCATATGTGGACAAGTTTGTAGTTGTTTTTATTGACGATATATTGATCTATTCTCGGGATGAGAACGATCACGAAGAGCATTTGAGAATTGTCTTGCAAACTTTGAGAGATAAGCAGTTGTATGCTAAGTTTAGCAAGAGTGAGTTTTGGCTCCGAGAGGTCAGATTCCTAGGACACATGGTGTCAGGTGATGGCGTCAAAGTTGACTCGAGTAAGATATCGGCTGTTGTGGATTGGAAACCGCCGAGGAACGTGTCAAAAATTAGAAGTTTCTTAGGATTAGCAGGATATTACAGACGTTTCGTAAAGGGGTTCTTTGTGATTGCTACCCCGATGATGAAACTATTGCACAAAGATGTCAAGTTTGATTGGACTGAGACATGTCAACAGAGTTTCGAGAGATTAAAAACATTGTGGACTAAGGCACCGGTTTTGGTTCAACCAGAATCGGGGAAAGAGTTCGTGGTTTACAGTGATACATCGTTTAATGGTCTCGGTTGCGTGTTGATGCAAGAGGGTAAGGTAGTCGCTTACGCCTCGAGGCAGCTAAAACTGCACGAGAAGAATTATCCGACTCATGATTTGGAGTTAGCTGCGATTATTTTTGCGTTAAAGATTTGGCGACATTACTTGTATGGTGAGAAGTGCCGAATCTTTACGGATTACAAGAGTTTAAAGTATTTGATGGATCAGAAGGATCTGAATTTACGACAGAGACGGTGGCTTGAGTTGTTGAAAGACTATGAGTTAGTCATTGACTACCACCCGGGAAAAACGAATGTGGTTGCGGATGCCCTGAGTAGGAAATCCTTGTATGCTCTAAGAGTTATGAGCACGAGTTTAGCATTGTCTTATGATGGTGCTATTTTGGCAGAATTGAGAGCTAAGCCGCTATTTGTTCAACAGATATGTGAGGCTCAGAAAAATGACAGTGAGATGCAAGCTAAGATAGCTAAGTGCGGATCAGAAAGTGATTCTGATTTTCAAGTGGATTTGAATGGTTGTCTGATGTATCGTGACAGAATTTGTGTTCCTAAAGATGAGGAGTTGATTCGAAAGGTTTTGCATGAGGCGCATAGTGGATGTTTGTCAGTACATCCGGACAGTACAAAAATGTATAACGACCTGAAAAAGTTATATTGGTGGTCGGGTATGAAAAGAGATATTTCAGAGTTTGTGACGAAGTGTCTGATTTACCAACAGGTGAAGGCTGAGCATCAAGTGCCTTCGGGATTGCTTCAGCCAGTAATGGTACCGAATGGAAGTGGGATCAGATTACCATGGATTTTGTAACGGGGTTGCCGATGACTCCGAGAAAGAGAGATGTTGTGTGGGTTGTTGTGGATAGATTGATGAAGTCGGCTCACTTTATTCCAGTATGTGTTGATTATTCTTTGGAAAAGTTAATGAGTTGTATGTGGTTGAGAGAGATAGTGAAGTGCATAGTGTGCTGTGTCTATTATATCGGATAGAGATCCTAGGTTTACTTGAGATTTTGGAAGAAGTTGCAAGAGGCCATGGGTACGAGATTGAATTTCAGTACTAAGTTCCATCCGCAAACCGATGGTCAGTCTGAAAGAGTGATTCAAGTTCTTGAAGATATGCTTCGATGTCTTGTGTGTTAGATTTGAAGGTAGTTGGGAGAGATATCTACCTTTGGTCGACTCGCCTATAACAATGACTACCAATCGAGTATACAGATGGCACCGTATGAGGCTTTGTATGGTCGTAAGTGTCGGACTCCTTTGTATTGGACCGAGCTTAGTGAGAAACGGATCCATGGAGTTGATCTGGTAAAAGAGACCGAAGAGAAAGTGGAAGTAATCCGTAATAGTCTGAAAGCTGCTTCGGATCGACAGAAGTTATACGCGGATTTGAAAAGAAAAGAAATTGAGTTTGAGGTAGGTGACAAAGTGTTTTTGAAAGTGTCCCCGTGGAAGAAGATTATGAGATTTAGACAAAAAGGGAAATTGAGTCCAAGGTTCATAGGGCCGTATGAGATTACAGATAGAATTGGGCCAGTAGCATACCGGTTGGCTTTGCCGGTAGAGTTGGAAAAGATTCATAATGTGTTCCATGTGTCGATGTTGCGACGGTATCGCTCTGATCCTTCACATGTGATTCCTTTGACAGAAATTGAGATAAGACCGGATATGTCTTATGAAGAGGAGCCGATTAAGATCTTGGCTCGGGAAGTGAAACAATTGAGAAATAAGAACATAGCACTAGTGAAAGTGTTATGGCAGACACATGGTGTGGAAGAGGCTACGTGGGAAACGAAAGAAGCTATGAGAGAGCAACATCCAAACCTCTTTACTGGTAAGATTTTCGGGGGTGAAAATCTCTAAAGGGGGGAGAGTTGTAACATCCCGATTTAAGGCCTAGTCAGAATAGGGGTGCGAGACCACAAATCCAAGGGTTATAAATGAGTTTTTGAGGTTTATGCCATGTATGCATGCTAGTGTGAAAGTTTCATGAAGCAATTTTGTGAAATTGTGGTTGAATTGTCCAAAAGGACTAAATTGCAAAAGTTACAAAATATGTGTTTCTAGAAGCTATATGTGTGAAATAGCTTTAGATTATTAATTAGAGGTCCTTAAATAGCAATTTATCCAAATTCTAATTTTTGGACAAAATTGGGCATGGATGAGTTAAAATAGAAAGTTTATCAAAAAGGGCATTTTGGTCATTTAAAAAATAAGTGATTAAAAAGGAGAAAAGATGACAAAATCATGCTCATCTTTTTCCTTTCATTGCCGAAAATTTGAAGGAAGCCATAGCTAGGGTTCTTCAATTTTTCAAGCTTGCTAGTAAGTGCATCTAGCCTCGTTTTTGATATTCTTTGTATTTTTGAAGTCCCGGTAGCATGGGTAAGCTATTTTTAGCTATTGATGAGCTATAAAGGATGTTCAAAAATGTGGTCATGTATGACATGCATGTATTTTGTTGTTTTATGGAAGATTATGAAAGTTTGATGTAGTAAAAACATCTTTTGTTAAGTGATTTTCCATGAAAATGCATGTAGGGACTTGATTGTGAAAATCTTAAGTTTGGTCATACATGTGTGTTTTTGTGAGAATTGATGATAGCTTTAGTTGAATAAGTGGTTCGGCTAAGCATGAAAGGCTAGAAAGTTGAATAAAAATCACTTTACGAGCCTTGGGCTAAAGTGTAAATATGAGGAAGTTTAGGGGAAAAATAGTAATTTTGCTAAAGTATGAGATGTGGTCAATTTAGTCAATGTATGTATTGAATAAGCTGATTTATTCATTATAGATCAAGAAAGACGAAGCCCGGATCGAAATCGAGGCAAAAGCAAGGTAGTGGACTAAATTGCAAGTCTCAATACTTTTGAGTATCGAGGTAAGTCTATGCATAAACAATGCATAATTTGTTGATGATAGCTAGTGTGTAGCTTGTTCGAGATTAATTGAGAATCTATGTGGTCCAAGTAGAATGAATGTAGTAGAATTGTGAATGGATGTTTAATTGAGTAAGTAGACATGTAAATGTGTAGTGATAATACTAGATGGTAGGCTAAGTGCGATACCATCCTAATGCATATTGACGATGAGCTGGCTATGTGCGATGTTATCGTGAGGTATATCGTTTAGTGGGCTAAGTGAGAAACCCCTATGATTACCTTTGTGGTAGGCTAAGTGCGATACCACCTTATTAATCGATTGTGGTGTGCTAAGTGCGAAACCACCGAGACATTTGCTGTGTGGGTTAACTGTGTGGATTAGCCATGTGATTGCATTATTGAGTAAAATAGTTGTGTGGATGTATTATTAAGTTAATTAGCTGTGTGGATGAATTATTGAGAAATAATGACGTGTTGTATATTGTGTAAATGTGACATTGAATGCAGGGGTGCATTTCGATGGTTATGAGTAAGTGACTCATGATGTGTTGGAAATGTGGTAAGGGTTAGAAAGAGTAAGCATAGTTGTTCATTTCTTTTGGTAGTATAATGCTAATTGTTGTTTAGCTTATACTATGATGCTTAATTATTTATGTGTAAACTTACTAAGCTCAAAGCTTACTCCCTTTCTTTTCCCTTGTCTTATAGAGTAAAAATGTTGAACCGAGATACGAGGATCAATTGGAAGATCGCCCACACTATCAGCACACTTTGGTACATGAGACTTAATGTTTTGTATATGGCATGTATAGGGGCTAGACAAGTTAGTGAATTTTGTTGTAAATGGATAAGATGTGTTGGCCTTTAGATGGATAGCTCATTTTGTATAATGCCATAGTTGTTGGCTACCTTATTATATGAAAAGTTATAGTTGTCTATGTGAGATTGCAATTCAATTTGAGTTGATTATGGATGTGTTGTATGAGTGCATGTTGTGTAAGCTATAAGAGTGAGAAGAGCTTAGCAAGTAGCTTTGTTCTTGTCCATGTGGATAGACACACGGGCGTGTGTCTAGACCATGTGTGACACACGGTCAGCCCACGGGCGTGTGCTTTGGCCGTGCATCCCCTGCATGTTAACATTTTAAGTCAGATAAGACCACGGACTAGCCACACGGGCGTGTGCCTAGGGCGTGTGGGATTAATCAGTGTTGGCCACGAGCTAGCCACACGGGCGTCTGTCTAGACTCTAGGCCGTGTTAAGGTAGTCAGTGTGCACCACGGGTGGTAAGCACGGGCGTGTGCCTTGGCCGTGGGGCATTGGCAGAATGCTGGGGTTTTAGACACGGTTTGGGGACATGGGCGTGTGTGTCCATGCACGGGCGTGTCTAATCTTGCACGGGCATGTGAGACCTGTATAAAAGAGAAAAATTTTAAGATTGGAAAAAGTTTCGGTTTAGTCTCGAGAGCCCTCGTGTGTATGAGTGAGGCCTCGTAAGTCGAGAATGAGGTTGTTGAGATGACTTCAGAGAGTATTTACGACGAGCCTAAGTGGCGATCAAGTGGTTTGAGTTCGGTAACGCCTCGGGCCCGGTTCCAGCGTAGAACCCGAGTAAGGGGTGTTACATAGTTTCTAGGCTAGATCATATATTATATAAATTTTTAAGACTCTGACATAACGATCACTTACATATTACTATTCATGCACCTCTTGTAGAATTACTTTTTTAGAATTTAACATGCAGAATAGTAATACTTACCTAAGTATGGACTAGCCACTGATCATGACATAACCTTAGCTTCTAGATTTTGGATAAAAAGATACATCCAGACTTAAGGAAGGTATCTATAAATTCCACTTCAGGAAGAGGAAGAAGAAAGAAGAATAACCCAATTCATAACACACTTTCACATATAAATATGACTCATCTTGCTTAGTGGAATTAAATAAGTGTCATATGTATCAGAACTTGCTTTTTTAATGGCTATAATTTCCGAGAAAAATATAAATAAGTTCCCTTTATCAACTTTATCATGTTAAACTATACAGTTGGTTTCTAACTAGATTACTTAAAGTCTAACTAGCATAATATTCCACACCAACTAAGCGTATTATACCTTTGACGAATATTCATCCCGTATTTGTAACACCCCCAACCCGTATCCGTCGCCGAAACAAGGTTACGGAGCGTTACCGAGAACTTTCGGAACATTTTCAGATAAATTATGTCAATCACTATTCATTAACCGAGATCATTCATAACGTCCTTTAAATGGACCCTCGAGGCCCAATACGAGCATTGGAAACGAGTTGGGACTTAACCGGAACCTCCAAGAATTTTTCGCGAAATTACACAATTTTTCTAAGGTGTAGGGCTCACACGCCTATGTGATCCTGGGACACGCCCGTACTGCAGGCCGTGTTCGAACTAGGTAGCTCTATGACTTGCACCACACAGCCATGCCACACGACCGTGTGTTAGGCCGTGTGGTTAATTAATTCAATTCGAATTAGGTGCAGGTTTCACACAGCCAAGACACACGCCCGTGCACTAGCCGTGTAGCACACATGGCTGAGACACACGCCCGTGTCTCTGCCCGTGTGCTCAATTCGAAGCATTCTGTTTCTAAATTTTTAAGATGCAGGGGACACACAGCTATACCACACGCCCGTGCGCATGGCCGTGTGTCACATACGATTTAGACACACGCCCGTGTGTCTGCCCGTGTGGACAAAATAAAGCCATTCCTAGCTTCATTTCTCACCCCAAACTTTACCATAAACCTACACCACATCCTGCATATATAACCCAACCAATCCAAGCATTTTAATCAAGTTGATTCTATCATTTAACATGATGTATCATCACAAGCATTCATGTTTACAATCTTACTCTTTAATAAGCATACATGTTTACCCTTTCTTAATCAACCATATATAGCACTTATGTTATCACCATAACATGAACTTAAATACATATATACATGTACCAAAACATAATCATCACTAGCCATTCCAATGGCTAGATTACAATAATCATTTACATGTACATGCCAATATGGCCAACATAACCTATACATGCCATTACAACCATAATTGATTTACCATATATACCGATATAGGCCGATGGATAGTGTGAGTGATCTCCGCCAAGCTTCCAATCCAACGAGCTTCCGATTTACTCTAAAACAGGGGAAATAAAATGGAGTAAGCATAAAATGCTTAGTAAGTTCGTATAATATGGTACTTAACTTACCATTCAATTTATTTTGAGGTAACTATGTAAGGCACATTCAATCAATTTGACCTCAAGCCCTACACATATCCTCATTGCCCTTGTTAGTCATATATTTCACAATAACATCAAAAACATGTATGGGCTCAACAACAATCAAGTTTCCATGCACATATGCATTCCACAACATGCATTCATTTAACATGTATAAATCATCTCTTTATATTACAAGTATAATTTCGTAATATTTCACTTTGAGTTCAGATCATTTCATGTCAAGTCTTTACTCATATCATTCAAAATATCAAGGTCACGATTTGTATACTCAAGGTGTACAAAACTATAATCAAGGATGAACATTCTCATCAAATAATTCCCATGTAAAAATATCATCAACTCATATTTTCATATATCGCATGTCATGTATCATATTTCATATATCACTTGTCATGTGTCATCATTTTCTCGTATTTCAGACAAGTACGTTTAATAACTCATTTCTTATACATATATTTTCATGTCAGGATTTTTACCCGTTGAATTTATTCGAAACATCGATGGATGCACATGTAGTACACTCAAGGTGTACAAATCAAGATCCGTCAATTCATATTCAATGGTACCCATAAGGTACTATTTCATAGAGTACACTCTCGAGCCACAAATATAAAAACAACAGGATTACCAGTTCAGGCTAAATCATTTTTATGACATATGCTCTAAAGAGCTTGATCTGGATTACCCGTCCGGGCTAAATCCAATCCATAACATATGCTCAAGAGGACTTATGTCAGGATTACCCGTCCGGGCTAAATCCTTTTCAATAGAATTACTCGTCCGAGCTAAATCCCGTCAGCAACAAATGCCGGACCTCGTTCATTTCGAGAAATCACATATCCATCGAATTTTCCATTTATTCAAACAAAATTTAGCATCTTTCAAGCATTATCAAGCATGTGGTCAATATCATATATTTATGCATTTATACAATTCAAATATTCACATTCAACTCAATCATAAAATTAACAATTTTTATTGTTTATCATTTGTTGGGCAATATAATTGATCGAACATTTTCATTTATCGGGCTTTAACAAATATGTGATCATTCCAGATAAATATGACTTTATACAGTTCACAAACACAACATTTAATTCAAGTATACAAACATACACAAATTTAGTTACACGAACTTACCTCAACAAGTGTTCGTGTACAAACATCTACTAATCCGACATTTTCCTCGTTCTAACTCCAAATTTGGTCTATCCGGATCTATACGAGTAAATTTAACATCAATTTATCACATTTCATATTTATTTGGACTCAATTTACGTCCTAGGCAAAATTACCATTTTACCCCCAACTTTTCCATAAATTCCATTTTCATCCCTAGGCTCGGAAAATGAAACTTGTGCAAATTACTCCCTATTCCAAGCCTAACCAAAGCCCCATTACAAAATTTACAGCACATGTATTCATAAAAATTTAGATTTTTTTATCAAATTTCACAACTTTGCATTTTAGTCCCTAAATCATGTTTTCATCAAAAATCACTTTGTAAAAGTTGTTTATCTATCAACAACCTTTCATTTTCTACCATAAATTTCTAATTTCCACAATATACATCCATAACCCATTTTGCATACTTTGATATCTTTTCAAATTGATCCCCCAAATAGATAGATTAAGCTATCCCGGTTTCAAAAATATCAAAATTACTAAAAACGGGCCAAGGAAACTTACCCAATTTGGCCATGAAAGTTTCTTCTCTCTCTCCTAGGGTTTCCATGTATTTTTTGGGAGAAGATGAGAAAAATAAGATGATATTTCTTTTTATCATCTTTTAATTAATTAATTTAGTTGAATTCCAATTTAGTCCCTACCTTTTTTAAAAATTTTCCATGGATGAGTCATCTCAAAATATCTACATATTTTCATTAATGGTCTAATTACCAAATAAGGACCTCAATTTTTGAATTCCATAGCTATTTGATCCTTCTAGCTACTAGAATCTAACTTTTACATTTTATGTGATTTGGTCCTTCTCGTAATTAAGCACATAACCGATAAAATTTCTTTTCAAAATTTTCACATGACATTTCTAACATGATACAGTCCATATAATAAAATAAAAATAAATTTTATTTTCAGCTCGGATTTGTGGTCCCGAAACCACTATTCTGATTTCACCGAAACTGGGCTGTTATAGTATTTCCCTTTTATCCCTTAACACGAACGTCTCCTTAATATCGCAGAATCTCATGAAATCAAATTCTTACTAACTCAAGTGGTTGTTACTATACGCCCACACGTATGTGCCAAAATGATCATTTGGGCAAATAACACCACACCAGACAAACTATTTACTGCTATACGCCAAAAACTTTAGATCCGCCAGAACTGGGGTGTTACACTTTTCAACGATTTCTAACCTCAGCTTGGTTGGCCAAAAGACATTTATTATCAAGAATCGTTGTGAGTTTCTCACAGCTTAAGACATTCATGAGGTTCCTTTTCTATTTCTTATAGTTATTTTCGTTCAATTTGTTCTCAGTAAAGATGTTCAATAAGGGAGTTATAGCCATTTTTGAACTAAAATTAAAAAACATCAATTCATTAATATCTTTGTATTAAGGAAATATTTTGAAAATATTTTGCAACATAAAATATGCATTAAGATTATGCATGCGTCTTACATTAAACCCTGAAAAACATTTATAAGTCATTGCAACGATAATTCCTACACCCATTGAATTAAGTCACCTTGGGGAAATCTTAATCAACCAGTAAGAACATGCATTTCCATCCAACTAATACATGAACCTAACTTCTTAGGTATTCACACATACTGATAATCATTTAATGCTTGACCATTATTCTCACACTATCGTATTTGGTGTTGACATCTTCAAGGAGGTCTCCAATGGTTGGAGTAGCATAAGGGGTAAGGTTAAACACCTTAGAATCTAGAGTCTCTTTATTCCAATTATCTTACACCTCACTAGTAGGGTTTTTTATATTAACAAAATTTGGTAAAAACTTAATGGTTGTTAAGCGAATGCTTGAAAAGTTAAAGGGCCCATACAACATTTGAACATAAGCTAACATTACAGCCTGGACTTGGACAATGTTCAAGGTAACTCTTTACAGTTTTCCTTCCAAATAGTGTCCAAGGCCGAGCAATGGTTTTTTTTAATTGGTGATATTTTCCTCTTTCACCTTTTTTAATGAAATTAGCTCAAGATGGAAACTATCCAATTCCCTCATCGATAGATCTACTACTTTTTTCAACCCATCAATCTTTTGAAAAGATATTACAGTTTGTTCCTTTAGCCTTGTCATTTCTTATCCATCCATTTTTTTTCCTACAAAGAACTTCAACCTCCTCCTTAGAATTGGCTAGCCCCACCTTTAGCCCTCACACGACCATTTTATCAACAACAAACTCTTTTTTTCAAACCTTTCGTCTAAACCATAAACAATACCAACTCAATGCTTGATTATAGCCTTATTTTTCTTTTCAAAGTTGCATTAACCACAAGACATTTGTTGTTCATCGCAATCATCATTAGCAAGGCCTCAAGTAATAAAGAGACTCGTCATTGAGTCAAAGTTTGGATTGGTTGGAGAATGAAGTGCCATATGTCACATCCCAAAAACTGGGTTAATAGAAATTGGGTTAATAAATCGAGAGTGGTCACGCCCGAATTCTTTTTAGTGATTGAGTAGTGGTGGAGCTGTCCTTGATGACTTGTGTTCGAATCCCTTCCCTCACATTATTTTCTATGTGGTGTAACTTTGCCTCAAACCTTAGCAAAGGTCACACCATGTTTTTAAAATAAATGTTGTAGGAATTATAACAATGAAGTGAGTTGGTTTAGTGGTTAAGTGCTTAGATAATTTTCTAAAGGTCCAATGTTCAACTCCCCACATTCTCATGTTTTTTATTTAATTTTTGGCTCATAAAAATTTGGTCAAAGCTTTTATAACCGTCCACTCCTACTTACCATGCAAAGCAAGATTCTTTCCTACTTTAGCTAGTAAACATTTCCTCAATATCCCCCTTTTCACTCCTATGATCCCCTTTTTGCTCTTTTGTCCCCTTAACATGCATATTTTTCCACCATTACCTTGTGTGACATACACTGAACCTGGACAAGGTGAATGACAACCTTTTGTTGTTCATCTTTTATTTTCCTATTCATTTTTGCCACCCTTTTTTTTTTTCTCCTCCCTATTTCCCCCCTTTTTTTCTTTTGTTTTAGCCATCAACCACCATTTGTATTATTTTTCCTCCCCTTCTCCACCACTCCTTTGCCTTAAACCACCATCGTCTCCACTAGACCTCTACCTTGCCAGTACTCCTCTTCCCTATTTTCTCTACCGTCGCCCTTAGCGCCACCCTTATCCACCGTGTCAACCACTGTGAGCCACCACACATCTTCACCCTCTTTTCTTATATTTTTTTATTTTCTCCTCTCTTATCCATTAAGAGAGTGATCGAAACCATAATCGCTTTTCTTTCTCCCCTGCCGAATCGCTGCCTCTGACGCCAAACTACCACTGTCATTGTTGCTGTAGCACCACCGCCGGCAGTGGAGATTCTTTATCCATTCTTCTTTATTTCAATTATTCATTATTCTTTTTAGTAGTCAAGAAACTTCTACACTAATTATTTTGTTTAATTCTTAATCCTAAAGTTTATTTTCTTGGATTTATTTTCAAATAGTCCTCCTTTTTAGATCATTCTCTCCCCTTCAATTCGTGATCAATATGATCCATCGATCCTTCCATTCCAATCGTGATAGTGTAAGTGTAAGGGTTGTGTTGAAATATTTTTCTCCTCCCTATTTCTTCCCTTGGCCGAATACTTTTGAGGGCCTTAGTGATTTATTCTCTCAAACATTAACATATCATATGTCTTGTTTATTGAAGGGCCGAGCGGCACCAACTTGAGAGATCATTAAAGTAAGAACCGAAATCACTAATCCAAGTGATTACTTTTCTAAGGGTAAGTGTTAATAGGATAATTGATACCAACTAATGTATCAACCTTATTAACGGTCGTTATTAACGTAAGATCATCATTTGTTGATTAAATAGGTAATCTAGTTGTTAGATCCAAGTGTAGGCGTTCTTAAAGAGTTTTTGCACAACGGATCTACGATCAGGTGTGGGTTTTAACACTAAACTAAATTAAGTCTTTTTTTTATATTGATAAAAAATGTTGTTATTTAAATAATTTTATTGATAAGGATACTTTATGTATCCATAAAGAGAGATAAACCATCGATATAGATTTTGTCAAGTAAGTATTTCCCCAAACTGTATATATTTTGAAAAGCATGTTGTGTGATATTGATGTTTATTATTGATTTGGAAAATATGTACCTCTCATTCTCATGTTATGTGATTATATGGTATACGTAATTTTCGCATGAAAATAAATTGTGAAATTTTGGTACCACGTGTACATATGAGATTTACATGTTAAACATGCCTATATGATTTGAGTGATTTTGGCCATATCACATGCATGAGGTGAGATATCTAAAAGGTGGAAGTATGTGGCAGTTTATTTGCATTAATGTGACACTGTTCACGATTTTGATTATGTGGCAATATATCTGCGATTTTGGTGGCTTGTCCACGATATTGATTATTGGCAGTTTATCTGCGATTTTGGTGACACAGTTCACAATTTGGTGTGTTGGATGGATGAGTTCTAGGAAAAACTCGATTATGATGTGTAGCGGAGATGGGTAGGACCGTTTTCACAAAATCTGCATTGTTTTACAAAATGTGCATTGACATGATCACGCATAGTATAAGTGTGAAATATTGAGTTATATGAAACTGATACGATTACTATGATTATATAATGTATATGTTTATATGTATGTGATTGTGTTTATGTTAATCTCACACTGAGCTTTATAGCTCACCCCCTTTAGTTTTTTGATTTTACAAATAACCCCGAGGTTAGGATTTGACGATGACATTTGAAGGAGTTTCTCGAAAGTCTTTTTAAATTAAAGTAATTAAATTTTATTTTGATATTTTAGGTTTGTAATAAGTTTGTGTATGGACTGTGGCATGGGACTTTATTTTGGGGATTTTTCATTCTGATTTGCATAAATTTCTTGCATGACATTAAGTTTTAAAAACTACATAAATTAGTATTTGATGAGATTTCGCTTGAAACTTGGTTTTTAAAATAGAATCTGTCAATAACATATTTTTTCGCTGCATTTATGAAAAATGAGTTTTTAATAAAATTAAACTTAGTTTTAAAAATTATTAATATTTACAAATGAGTTTTCTAAAGCCATTTGATTTATGAAGTTAATATGTTTTTATTTCCGACATAATGACAAATAACCAAGTTCTCCAATTTCAAATAAAAAGAAAAATGATTTAGAAGTATGATTGAAAATTCGAAATAGTTTTGAGTAAATGATTAAATGTTTACAATTGAGATATTATTTATTTCGATTCCTGAAATTTGCACGGTTTTTATGAAATTAAATAAACGCTTTATTTCATTTGTTTTGAATTGATAAGCCAATAGTTTTAAAATATTTTTTTCAAAATTCTGAAAGTTTATTTCGGCCATTTTCATGGACAAATAGTTTCTGAAATGAGATCGAAATTAAAGTTGAACATTCGATTTTACTAGTTTTGAACGAACTGCGAAAATGGTTTAAAAATATATGTTTGAAATCAAGAAAGTTTTTCTAGGTCATTCCGGTGGCCAATGTAGCTTTCCGAATTTGACCATAACGACTAGGTCGAATTTGGGGTGTTACACCATTTAATCAATTTTCACATTGATCTTTATCGAGAGTGTACTGTGCTTGAGGAATCTGAAGGAAAACCATCAGTAGATACGAACCTTCATCAAGAAAAGGGTTCTTCAAAATCTTCCTTACTCAATTCCTTCTTCTTCTAGCTTTAAGAACCCTCAGCCATGGTCGTGATCTACATCGCACCCTCACTTTGACCTAGCTTAGAGGTATTGGCAATGAGTAAAGACACAACAAGATGAGAAGTTTGGTCAATTGGCATAATGATGACGCCAGAAATAGGGATAGCCACAAACGTATCAGTAGTGGTACGCATTGCCTCGCCAAGCATAGTGACATCCATAGCCAACATCATCACTGGTGAAGATGATGAAAGAGGAGAAGGGTTAGTAGTTGGGGTAGGCATGACCTAACAAATGTAGAAGAATTAGGAGCATTAACAACCCTCTTCCTAATCCAGTTTTACTAAGCTTCTTGCTAATTGATAATGCATAGTGTTGTTCCTATAAAGCATCACATAAGGAATAAATACGCAAGGAATAAAACAAACTCCATATTGTATGTATCCAGAAACCCAAACCTTAGGGTTCTCATTAAGTTACCAACAATTGAAGTGCCCATACCACCTTTGGGTGTAGCAAGACTTAGTTTCATCCTTGTATGTTGTTTATCTCTTTGCAGTTAACATCCTCTTCATTAGAAGGAATAACCTCTCCAAGAGGGTGGGTTTGGGTTTGGAGAGCCCTTTCGAAAACAATGATCACCAAAAGAGTTGTGCTTACCACCCTTTGCTCTTTTAGCACCCATGAGGCAACGAGCTTCGCCACTTTTTGTTTAGACGAAGATTTTGGGGAAGGGGAGGAAACACATGTATTTTCCCTCTGCCTTTTGGATGTCCTCCATTATCTCGACTAGCATGCACCTCATATTGTCAAAAGATCCTACAAGCTAAACCCCATCTTGTGTGGGCCAATCCTCTATTATTTGGCCCTTGAAGTTTTTAGCATCAATAGGGAAAACCCCATTTAAAGTCTTTCTTTCCAAGAAATGAACCCAAATGGGGTCAAGCTTTAATAACTTTTTTTACCAAAAAGCAAAAACATGGCTTATAAGGATTAAATTGGGCTTTGACGCAATCCTCTTTATGGTTGAGCCTTCGAGCAAGATTTAAAAAATTGGAATCTTGCTACACAATAGGAAAGGGGAAGACTTTCTAATAATCTTTCACAAAGATATACTAGCCTTTCTCCTGGTGTTAGTTACTTGACTTGTCAACAATAGGTGTGTTGACATGTTTTTGTTGTTGAAAGAAGTAAAGCCCTTGTTAACCTTGCTTATGAGGAAATTGTACAAAATAAAATATTTGAAACCTATCAAGGAATGGCTCCTCTCCCCTAATTCAACAATCAAGGGAAAGCCCCACCAATTGGAACCAAGATCTTCGATTTAGTATTAGTGGTGTGTTATATTCAATATAAAAATGAGTTGACACCTATCAAACCACAAGTGCACGATTTTCATCAAAGTAATAAAATGGAATGAAAACTTTCTAGGGGTATATCGAGGATTGTGTCCTAAGGGATTTATCGTATAAAGTTAAGAAATGGAGGTTGGGAGGTATAAAAAGGTTAAATACTAACTAAGATAACTTATGGTTACAAATAGAATTACAGAAAATTTATCAATGCGACTGATGAGTTAAATTTATGATAACTAAGGGCTAAACTAAAAGGTAAATTAATGATTAACAGTTAAATACCAAGCTAGATGCAGAATGAGCAAATAGTGACTAATAATATTACTAACATGCTAACATGGATTTAATAATTACGCTCTACTTAACATGCAAATGTGCTACCCTTATATTCCAAATCTATCTCTTGAGATGCAACAAGTACAACGATCACCTCTAACACTTAACTCTCACAAATATTAGGCTAGCAAACACCTCATATCTCCAATCTAGTGCTCAGTGTGCTAAAAGAATGGTTCTTGTAAAGGTCAGCTCTCACAAAACTTCCCTAAACAAGTTCCTACTTAGGGTGTCACTCCTAAGCCTTTTAAGTCCATCCATTTAATTGCATGCATGATAAACCATAATTTACACATATTTTAACCCCATGCTTGGCTTAATTTTGGATGAATATTCATTAGATTTGATGAATTCGATGCTCCTGATCTCTTAATTTCATGTTTTATACCCAGGAGAGCTTAGGAAATCAAAAGGAACGAGAAACGGGCCAAAAAGGGACAAAATGGGCCTACATTAGAGACTCACAAGGCCTGGGCTATCACCACGGCCGTGTGTTTCAAGCAACAACTGAGACACGGCCTGGATCAACGTACACGGCCAGATCACACGGTCGTGTGTGGCGAGCAGGATCGACCACGGCCAAGAGAGTCGACCACGGGCGTGTCACACGGGCGTGTCCCTGCCGTGGCCAAGATAAGTTTCATCCAGATTAGGATAATTTTGGGCTAAGTAAGGCATCTCAAAGCCTATATAAACACCCTAGGGGGCAACCTAGGGAGGGAGCTCGACAGGACGTCGAATAGACGCCAAGTAGAAGGAGAAAATACTCCAATACAAATTCGGGAAAAATTTTAGAGAAGGATCTCCATCAAGATCAAGATCTCCCATCAAGTTCTTTAGAAGTTTTTGGGTTTTCTTATGTTTTGTTGTTTTTCCTCTTTATGATGTTTCCCTCTTTTAATATGAACTAAATCCCTTAAATACCTAAGGAGATGAAACCTAAGACAGATCTTATTATTATTTGATTTATGAGATAAATACTTGTGCTTATTCTTAATTGTGAGTTCTTATTCTTGTTTTGATAATTCGGGTTATTGATTCAAATCGAATATGCTTATTGGTGGAGCAAAAGTCCCCTGTCTAAGAGTAGATCAACACAATTAAGCGGAGTTGATTGCAACCCTAGAGATAGGCGACAAAAATCATTTGATTAGGGTCAAACCTAATAAGGGAATCCATAGATCGAGTTAATGCGACAATAGGGCTTTTAATTAGAAAGAGATTTCAATTAATCAACCTAGAGTCAATTGTTAGTAGCCTCGAGAGAGGTATTAATATAATTTAGGGATTTCTCCGGATTAAGCCAAGTGAATAAATCGCATGAATCAAAAGTAATAAGTGAAGTCTAGGTGGATTCTTCATTAGGTATTGTCTATCTCATATAAGTTGTTTAAAAGTATTTTCCCAATTTACTCTCTGTCGCGTTCGTAGTTAGTTAGTAGATTTTAGATTAAAAATAAATCCCCTTAATTATTAGGCTAGATAATAAAAAGATAGTTAGTACTAGTACTCTTGGTCCTTTAGGATACGATATTCCGGACACACCACAGCTATACTACTGTTCGATAGGTGCGCTTGCCTTTATCGAAATAATAGTTAGTTTCGAGCTCCATCAAGTTTTTGGCGCCGTTGCCGGGGACTAAGATATTAGGAGAACTAAATTTTTATTACTTTAGCCATTTTATTTATTTGCAATTTATTTTTATTTTGTTTTAACTTTTCTAATTTTTTTTTCTTTGCTTCTGGCAATACATACAAGAAGAGCAAGAGGACGACACTAACACTACCGAAGAGATGGCTGATAATAATCTGCTACCTCTTGTGGTTACCGCAAACCCGGTGAATCAAAATCATGTTCCTCGAACTATGCATGATTATGCTAAACCTAATTTAACAGGAACCGAATCAAGTATTGTTAGACCTGCTATTGCTGCAAATAATTTTGAACTGAAACCTAACACTATACAGATAATTCAACAATTTTTTCAAATTGATGGTTTGCAGGATGAGGACCCAAACAATCACTTAGCAAATTTTCTTGAGTTTTGCGACACTTTCAAAATCAATAGTGTTTCTGATAATGCCATTCGTCTTCGGTTGTTTCCCTTTTCGTTAAGGAACAAAGCTAAACAGTGGTTAAACTCATTACCACGAGGATCAATCACTACATGGGAGCAAATGACCGAAAAATTTTTGTTAAAATATTTTTCGCCGGCTAAAACGGCTAAGTTGAGGAATGATATCTCTTCTTTTGTGTAGATGGATTTAGAAACACTTTACGATGCATGGGAGAGATACAAGGATCTACTGAGCAGGTGCCCTCACCATGGGTTACCATTATGGCTACAGGTTCAAACCTTTTACAACGGTGTGAACCCCTCGACTAGGCAGTTGATTGATGCATCCGCCAGCGGTACACTAAATAATAAAACACCTGAGGCTGCTTATGAATTCATTGAAGAGACGTCACTGAATAATTATCAGTGGCAAGTTATGAGTTTTCAACCTCGACGCAGTAACCATGCTATCAAACCAGGTAGAACTGTTAAATAAAAAGATTGATGTTTTGTGTGGTTCTTTGCAAGTACATTCAGTGATGCATTACGATACGAATAGAGGAGGAATGGGCAATACAGAATATCCATCCTACAACCCTGGCATAGAAAACGAACAGATAAACTATATGGGTAATAATTCTAGACCTCAGATTAATCCCTATAGTAACACTTATAATCCAGGTTGGAGGAACCATCTCAATTCTTCATGGGGTGGTCAAGGAAGTCAGAGACAACAACCCCTTCCAGGCTTCCAACAACAAACCTACCAGCAGGAGAAAAAGCCGAGCCTTGAAGATGTGTTAGCAAAGTTTATTTCGATGTCAGAAACTCATTTTCAAAATACCGAAACGGCGTTGAACAATCAGCAAGCATCGATTCAAGGGCTTGAGAATCAAATTGGACAACTGGTTAAGTTAGTTTCCGAAAGGCAACCAGTTAGTTTACCTAGTAACACCAAACTTACACCAAAAGAGCATGTGAAAGCAGTTACGCTAAGGAGTGGGAAGGAGTTGGTTGAAGCCGAAAAGAAGATGCCACAAGAAACTAATAAGGAAAAGGGTGAGAAGGTAAACGAGAGTGTAACACCGGTACTTAAAGAGTATAAACCGCCGATCCCATATCCGGCAAAGTTGAAGAAAGACCGTATGGACGCACAATTTGGTAACTTTCTTGAACTTTTTAAAAAATTACATATTAACTTACCTTCTGTTGAAGCTATTTCGCAGATGCCGACATACGCAAAATTCTTAAAAGAGCTTCTAACAAATAAAATTAAGTTTGAAGAGCTATCAACCATGGAACTTAACGAGGAATGTTCAGCTATTCTCCAAAATAAACTTCCAACCAAATTAAAAGATCCAGGAAGTTTTACCATTCCCTATTTAATTGGTAGTTTAAATATTGAGAAAGCATTAGCTGATTTAGGTGCCAGTATTAATCTAATGCCTTATAAAATGTTTAAGCAGCTCGGTCTTGGGGAACCAAATCCCACTAGGATGAGTATCCAATTAGCTGACAGATCTATTAAGTATACTAGGGGAATTATTGAAGATGTTTTGGTAAAAGTTGATAAATTCATATTCCCTGTTGATTTTGTTGTGCTTGACATGGATGAGGATGTTGAGGTACCTTTAATTTTAGGAGCCCATTTTTAGCCACTGCTAGGGCTGTTATTGATGTAGGAGATGGTAAACTTGTGCTCAGGATAGGTGACGAGGAAATTATTTTTAAAATTTATGATGCTATGTAATACTCTAGAGAGCAAGATGATTCCTGTTATTTTATCGATGCTATTGATCATTCTATTCAAGATTCTTTTCAGGAAATCATACATAAAGACACGTTGGAACTGTGTCTTACCCAAGGAGAGGAGGTCAATGACGATACCAATAAGATGGGGGAAGTAAAAATTCTTCCCCAAGACAAAATAAGTATGAGGGCATGGAAATAAACAACGAACTAAAAAAAAAACCCTCTATTGAAGAACCCTCCAAATTGGAATTGAAACAGTTACCAAATCACTTAGAGTATGCATTCCTCGGAGATAATTCTACACTACCGATAATTGTTTCTTCAGAATTGGAACCCAATGAAAAAGACGAGTTAATACAGGTACTAAAGGAGCATAAAAGAGCCATAGCTTGGAAGATTTCTAACATTAAAGGGATAATCCCATCGTTTTGCACCCACAAAATTATAATGGAAGATGAATATAAACCATGTGTGCAACCTCAAAGACGATTAAATCCCAACATGAAGGAAGTTGTTAAAGCTGAGGTAATTAAACTTCTAGATGCTAGAATTATTTATCCTATTTCTGACAGTACTTGGGTAAGTCCTGTGCAGGTTGTTCCAAAGAAGGGAGGCATGACCGTTGTAGCCAACGAGAAGAACGAATTGATTCCAACAAGGACAGTCACAGGTTGGAGAGTTTGCATTGACTATAGGAAGTTAAACGATGCCACAAGAAAAGATCACTTCCCCTTGCCCTTCATTGACCAGATGTTAGAAAGATTATCTGGGCATATGTACTATTGCTTCTTAGACGGACTCTCTGGCTACTTCCAAATTCCAATAGCTCCTGAGGATCAAAAAAAGACAACATTTACATGTCCATATGGTACGTTTGCTTATCGTAGAATGCCTTTTAGATTATGTAATGCTCCTGCTACTTTTCAGCGATGCATGCTAGTCATCTTTGATGAACTCGTGGAAGATATTATAGAGGTATTTATGGATGACTTTTCGGTATTTGGTAATTCTTTCCATCTTTGCCTTAAAAATTTAAAAAAAGTTCTAATGAGATGTGAGGAAACAAATCTTGTGCTTAATTGGGAAAAGTGTCACTTTATGGTTCGAGAAGGGATTGTATTAGGTCACAAAATTTCTCGTAAAGGGATTGAGGTTGATAAAGCAAAAATTGAAACCATAGAAAAATTACCTCCCCCTAGTTCAGTTAAGGCTATCAGAAGCTTTTTAGGACACGCTGGATTTTATAGAAGATTTATTAAGGATTTTTCTAAAATAGCTAAGCCTTTAACTAAATTACTAGAAAAAGATGTGCCTTTCAATTTTGATCAGGAATTTTTAGATGCATTTAATACCCTCAAAAATAAATTAATAAATGCTCCGATTATATTTGCACCTGATTGGAATTTACCCTTTGAACTAATGTGTGATGCGAGTGATTTTTTAGTAGGTGCGGTTTTGGGACAGCGAAGAGACAAGCATTTTCAGCCAATTTATTACGCTAGCAAAACATTGACAGCCGCGCAAGAAAATTACACCACCACAGAAAAAGAGTTGCTAGCTATGGTTTTTGTATTTGATAAATTTAGACAGTATTTAATATTATCTAAAGTTATCGTTTACACTGACCATTCAGCTCTTTGTTATCTTTTAACTAAATCTGATGCAAAACCTCGACCCATAAGATGGATTTTACTCTTACAGGAATTTGATTTGGAAATTTAGGATAAGAAAGGAGCTGAAAACCTCGCAGCAGACCATCTTTCTAGGCTGGAAAATTTACATATCAAAGAACTCGATGAAAGTGAGATAAATGACTCGTTTTCTGAAGAACAACTCTTTGCTATCTCTAACTCCGAGGTACCTTGGTTTGCAGATATTGCAAATTATTTAGCTGCTAACATCCTGCCAAAAGGGTTAACATATCATCAAATGAAGCGATTCTTTGCTGATGCGAAAAACTATTTTTGGGAGGACCCTTTTCTGTTTCGTATATGTGCAGATCAAGTAATTCGGAGATATGTTACAAAGGCAGAAGCAAGCAAAATACTAGAACATTTCCATTTAGGACCATCAGGAGGACATTATAGTGGGATTAGGACAGCACACAAAACGCTCGAATCAGGTTTTTATTGGCCCACTCTGTTCAAAGACGCTAACAGGTATGTTGCTTCGTGTGATAGATGTTAGAGAATAGGTAATATCTCTAAACGCGATGAAATGCCTCAAACATATATGTTATCATGTGAAATATTTGATGTATGGGGTATTGATTTTATGGGTCCATTCCCTAGCTCATTTGGGAATAAATACATCTTAGTAGCAGTTGATTATATGTCAAAATGGGTGGAAGCTCAAGCCTTACCTACTAATGATGCTAGAGTGGTAGTAAGATTTCTTAAGAACCTCTTCTCTCGATTCGGAACACCTAGAGCAATTATTAGTGATAGGGGTACTCATTTTTGTAATACTCAATTTGATAGAATCTTAAAGAAATATGGAGTACACCATGTAATGCCTACCCCTTATCACCCTCAAACCAAGTGGACAAGTGGAAGTAGCAAATCGAGAGCTTAAGTGTATTCTAGAGAAAACAGTAGAATCGAACAGGAAAGATTGGGCATTAAAAGTAGACGATGCTTTATGGGCCTATAGAACCGCTTTTAAAACCCCCATAGGAACATCCCCATACAGACTTGTCTACGGAAAGAGTTGTCATCTACCGTTTGAATTAGAGCACAAAGCATTTTGGGCTACAAAATTTTTAAATTACGATCTTAAACTTGCAGATGAGAAAAGATTGATGAAGTTGAACGAGCTAAATGAGTGGCGAGCGAATGCCTACGAGAACTCACGTTTATACAAAGAAGCAACAAAGCGACGCCATGATGCTCGTTTGAAGCAACCTAAGCAGTTTGAAGTTAGAGATCTTGTTCTACTATACAATTCGAAGCTCAAGCTATTCCCTGGAAAGCTGAAATCAAGATGGTCAGGTCCATTCGTAATCAAAACCATTTTTCCCTATGGCACGATCGAGGTAACTCATCCGACTCGTGGCACATTCAAGGTAAACGGTCAACTCCTTAAACTATATAACGGAGAGGATTTTAGAGATATTAGAGAGGAGCTTCAGGTCCGTGAACCTTCATAAAGAGCGGATACAAGGTAAGTCTAGCTTAGGACTCTAAACAAGTGCTTCTCGGGAGGCAACCCGAACACTAACCCCATTAATATTCATACTTTTGATTTTTAGCACCTAACTAAAAACTAACCAGATTAATAAGCGCAGGTTTTCATACCACACGGCCTTACCCACGGCCGTGGCCGTGGCCATGTGGACACCACGGGTAGGCACATAAGCGTGGCGAAGACCGTGCGAGCCAAGGACGTAAATTTTTTCCAAAACATGGGCTATGATTGATCGCTGTGAATCAGAGCTTTAAAATTTATAAAAAGAATGATCGAACCTAGAAACTAACTCTGACAATGATTGAGGCAAGTACACCTATCGAACAGTAGTATAGCTTAGGCAAGACCAGATTATCGAACCCAAAAGAACTAAAAGTACTAATACTAACTTTCTTTCTATTATTTAGCCTAAAATAAGTGAAGTTGTTATTAATCTAAATTAATTAACTACTAAGCTAAAGACGCTAAGACAAAGAAGAATGAATTTGGAAAATAACTTGGGAAAAACGCAGTAGATTTAGATGATACCCTAGGAAGAATCCACCTAGACTTCACTTGTTATCTAACACTGAACCATACGATTTATTCACTTAGTTTGATCCGTAAGACTCCCTAACGTATATTAAACCCTCTCTCGAGGCGAATAACGTCTAACCCTAGGTTAATTAGTGGAACTCTCGTTCTCTTATAATAACCCCCTAGAATAGCAGTAAATCGATCTATGGATTCCCATATTAGGTTTCACCCTAATCCAAAAAAATCTCGTCACCCTATCTCTAGGCGTGCGATCAACTCCGCTTAATTATGTTGGATCTACTCTTAGGCAGGGTCTATTCCTCCTCCACCTAAGCACATTAAATTTGGATTGAGCTCACATAATTAAGAACAAACTAAGTATTTATCATATAATTCAGAAAACAATAACAAGATTCATCATAGGTTTCATCTCATTCGGGTATCCGAAGGGTTTAGTTCATAACAATAAAGGAAAACATCTCAAGAGAAAAGATAAAACAAAACATAAGAAATCCCTAAAACCCCCTGAAGGAATTGAAGGATAGATCCTCCGTCTTGAGTATAATTTCGGCTTCTTGAGATGGATCAATTGGCTATCCCTGAGTGAATCCCCACAAATCTGCCTTCTCTGGCCTAGCACGACGCCCCTAGATGATGGCTTCCGGCCCCCCTTCTTAGGTCATACTTAGGGTGTATTTATAGGCTTTTGAAATACGTTTCTTTCTCCCTATGTATGCTTTCCCGAATGAAATTGCTATTCTCCACAGCAGAGGCACGGCCATGGCGCACGCCCGTGTGAATCGTGGTCAGGCCGTGTTCGGATTTCTTTAATGAGACACGGCCGTGTGGGTCAGGTTAGACCGTGTTTTAGATGATTGACTTGGCACAGCCGTGTGGGTCCAAGTCCAGGCCGTGTCAATTTCATGCTTTGGTCCGTTTTGGTCCATCTTGAGCCTGTTTCTCGTTCTTTTTATCCTTGGGTGCTTTCCTGAGTATAAGACATGAAAAGAAAGGATTAAGAGCACCTTTTTACATAAAATATGGGATAAATCATCCAAAAGCATACTAAATGTGGGCCTAAAATATGTTACTATTTCGGTTTATCAAATACCCCCACACTTAAGCTTTTGCTTGTCCTCAAGCAAAATTCTCAACTTACAATTAAAATGAACTTTCTATAATTCATAATTCCTATCAACAATGTTTTATCATAATTCATAGATAATTTATATATGGATAATTTAACTTAAAGAGTTCTAAAAATTCAAACAATCTAAGTCATAGATTTGTAGCTCGAAAATATAGGCGTCTCCCCTTATCTAAATAATTACCTTTAATTCAAAACCGACAAGGATTGACATCCTCACAAAAGATCCACTCAAATCACTCAAAGTTTTTAAGGTTCAAAATTTAGGCGCTCAAAAGTCGAACATGAAAAGTTAATCCCATAGGCTTGCCTGAAAATCAAGTCTTCACCACTTTAATATGAGATGATGCACAAATCAAAAGGTCTTTGACAGGGTTGTAACGGGGCTAGGGTTAAGGTGTGGATAAAGGCTGAATTAAAAAGTTAGAATCGAGATTGAATTGACAAATTACCTAACTAAGAACTAATAAACTAATAATAAAAATTACATCAATTGAAAACTAATAATACTAATAGTACGAGCTTCTTCTTCGATATTTAGAATTTAAATAAATGTATAAGCTCATTTAATCACAACTAATAATGAATAATGGATATACTTCGGGTTTTTTTTCAAAACAAATCACAAATACATAACAAAGGATAAATTACTGAAATAAAAAAAAACATAGTTAGGCTATTAATCAAATCAAATCTCGATATAAGGGTAGTCAAAAGGAATGGTGATAACAAAAACAAAGGGTTATGGGTTAATATTAGCGGTTATGTCAATAAAAAGGGTTATTAGGATCGAAAGGGGTTCACTAGGGGTTAATTATGAAGGTAGGCTTTTTATGGAGTAAGTGGGTTAAAACCTAGGTGCCTTTATCATCTCTGTATATCAAATCAAAAGTGTGGTCTCGACATGTATAATCGATGCAAGTTCTAGAATAACAAATCAATGTTGACACACTCATAATCAATAAAGTGAGCAAGAAAAAGAATATATGCTCTATAAGGCTCAAAATCTCACAAAAATTATGGGTATTTTTGACATCAACCTCGTAAATTTCAAACTTCAAGATAATATTCAGATTTTGTTCAACAACCTAGAAAATTTTAATTTTAGAAAAATAGACTTATCATGCTTGATTCTTTAGTATCTTAAAATTTAATTATCAATGCACAATTATCAATGACTTAATCTAAAACATATCAATAAAAATCATAAATCATGGAAATTTCATCCTAATTAGTAATATGAGGAAATTACTTTCAAACAAGACTAAATTCAGGATTTTGAGAATAATGCAAAAAGTTTGGTACCTAAATTCAGAAATTTGAGAATAATGAAAAAAGTTAGGCACCTTTTTAGGTTGTTCACCCCCCCACACTTAAGATGTACATTGCCCTCAATGTACAAAGATATATATATAGATAATTAAGTATAAATTGAAAAGATATGGAGAGAGGTGAAACTCCCTGAATTATGGATGAAATCCTTGAAAAGAAATCGGATAGGATTGGAGGTGAACGTGGGGAAGCGTCTCGAACTGTTTGAAATTGAGTCCTCGAAGCTGCCGTCCTGATTTTATTGTATCCTAAGCTAAATCTAAATGGTACGAAGAATAAGAAGAAGATAAAAATAAAAATAAAAATAAAAATAAAAATAAAAGTAAATAATGGAAAATGAAAGAAGAAAGACAACAGAAAAAGAAAAAGGAAGAAGGGGGGTCTAAATAGAGATTATGGATCTGGTGGTTGCCTCCGCCCTTGTACCTTCCTGTGGTCGCCACACGGCCACAGCCACGGCCGTGTGTAAGGTCGTGTGGTCTGGAAATCTGCACTTTGGTTAGTTTATGGTTAGGTGCTAAAAGGAAAAAAATAAAAGTAAAAAAAAAATTAAAAATGTAACAATTAATGGGGTTAGTGCTCGGGTTGCCTCCCGAGAAGCGCTCGTTTATAGTCTTAAGCTAGAACTTACCTGTTATTCGTATGGTCATGGTGGTTTGAGGAGGTGAAAATCCTTTCTCATGCGATCAATTCGGTTGTGGATATAAAGTTTAAGTCGAGTAATGTTTACCTCAAAAGTGTTGAATTTAGGATTGCTTACCTCGACTGTGTCGTATAGGAAGACATTAAGTACCTCAAAAGTAATTTCTTTGTTTGTTTTGAGGTCTGAATTGGTGATTCAGGGTCTTCCTTATTCAACAATACCTGATCCCCTATTTTGAAGTGATTTGTTGTTCCTATCAGCTCGTCTGGGGTCTCCTTCGGTTTCACTTCGTGTATTCCTAGTTTCTCTTTAAAGTGTGTTTTCCACTGCCTAGTTCATCGACCAAGCCTTAGTTTTTCATGAATTATTTCTTTATGGGTACGAGGTCTAAGATCTAGCTCAGTTAGGTGATTTCGTGATGCTTCCTGTAAAGAAGGTTGAACCAGATGGTTATCAATAGAATTAACGTTCGTACCTTTATTACTCGATGTCCTAGCTGAGTCAAGAGCTTGAAGAGTGATTGTTTCGTCGTCTATACGAAGTGTGAGCTCACCAAATTCTTCCTCTGTATGGTCTTTCTTTATTGCATCGGTATATGGCACACGAGGTTGGTACTCTGTAATTACCGGTTTTGGTATATCATGGCACACCTCAACCTTACCTTTACTTACCACAGGTTCTTCTCTTAGGTTTGGTTCGTCTAACCCTTCACTATCGTAAATGGCTTGATTTTGCTCTCTCGGATTAGTTTCAGTATTGCTTGGCAAGCTTCCTTGTGGTAGTTCTGGGATCAGCTTAGCAAGTTGTCTAACTGACTTAGAAACTTCCTTAACTTGGCTCTCGATCCCTTTAATTGATGCCTGTTGGGTCTTAAGGTGGTTTGAGTGTCTTGGAGACGCTTATCTCGTGGTCGCCATGAATTTTATCAAGATCTCCTCGAGGTTCGACTCCTCTTCCTGTTGGTAAGGTGGTTGTTGAAAATTTGGAGGAAGTTCTAGTCCTTGGCTAATTTGATCATCCCACGAGAAATTAGGATGGTACCTCCAACCTGCATTATAAGTGTCACTATAAAAATTATTTTGAGGTCTAGAGTAGTTACCCATATAGTGAGCTTGCTCGTTTTCCATGCCATATCCGTAGGGTGGGTACTCAGGATTCGCCATGCCTCCGCTTATTTCGTACTGCATAACTGGATGTATCTGCGAAGAACACAAATTATCAAACTTTTTATTCATCATCTCTAACTGATTAGATAACCTGGTGACCACGTCGAGGTTGAAGGCACTGGCTGCTTTAGTAGGAATTGTCCTCATCGCTTGCCACTGATAATTATTCAGTGCCATCTTCTCTAAAAACTAAAATTACTTGCCAAAAACAAATGCAGGAAAAATTAGCAAAGTAATAATAATAATAATAATAATAATAATAATGAAAATAACTTGCAATAAAAAAATGGCTAAAGTAATAAAAATAAAGCTTTCTTAATATTTTTAGTTCCAAGAGAATGGCGCCAAAAACTTGATCATTTGTGAATCAGAGCTTTAAAATTTATAAAAGAATGATCGAACTCGCAAACTAACTCGACAACGATTGAGGCAAGTGCACCTATCGAACGAAGAGTATAGCTTAGGCAAGACCGAATTATCGAACCCAAAGGAACTAAAAGTACTAATACTAACTTTCTTTCTATTATTTAGCCTAAAATAAGTGAAGTTGTTATTAATCTAAATTAATTAACTACTAAGCTAAAGACGCTAAGTCAAAGAAGAATGAATTTGGAAAATAACTTGGGAAAAACTCAGTTGATTTAGATGATACCCTAGGAAGAATCCACCTAGACTTCACTTGTTATCTAACACTGAACCATACGATTTATTCACTTAGTTTGATCCGTAAGACTCCCTAACGTATATTAAACCCTCTCTCGAGGCGAATAACGTCTAACCCTAGGTTAATTAGTGGAACTCTTGTTCTCTTATAATAACCCCCTAGAATAGCAGTAAATCGATCTATGGATTCCCATATTAGGTTTCACCCTAATTCGGCAAAATCTCGTCACCCTATCTCTAGGCGTGCGATCAACTCCGCTTAATTATGTTGGATCTACTCTTAGGCAAGGTCTATTCCTCCTCCACCTAAGCACATTAAATTTGGATTAAGCTCACATAATTAAGAACAAACTAAGTATTTATCATATAATTCAAAAAACAATAACAAGATTCATCATAGGTTTCATCCCCTTCGGGTATCCGGAGGGTTTAGTTCATAACAATAAAGGAAAACATCTCAAGAGAAAAGATAAAACAAAACATAAGAAATCCTTAAAACCCCCTGAAGGAATTGAAGGAGAGATCCTCCGTCTTGAGTATAATTCCGGCTTCTTGAGATGGATCAACTGGCTATCCCTGAGTGAATCCCCACAAATCTGCCTTCTCTGGCCTAGCACGACGCCCCTAGACGATGGCTTTTGGCCCCCCTTCTTAGGTCATACTTAGGGTGTATTTATAGGCTTTTGAAATACGTTTCTTTCTCCCTAAGTATCCTTTCCCGAATGAAATTGCTCTTCTCCACGGCAGAGGCACGGCCATGGCGCACACCCGTGTGAATCGTGGTCAGGCCGTGTTCAGAATTCTTTAATGAGACACGGCCGTGTGGGTCGTGGTTAGACCGTGTTTTAGATGATTGACTTGGCACGACTGTGTGGGTCCAAGTCTAGGCCGTGTCGATTTTATGCTTTGGTCCGTTTTGAGCCTGTTTCTCGTTCTTTTTATCCTTGGGTGCTTTCCTGAGTATAAGACATGAAAAGAAAGGATTAAGAGCACCTTTTTACATAAAATAAGGGATAAATCATCCAAAAGCATACTAAATGTGGGCTTAAAATATGTTACTATTTTAGTTTATCAACGATAAAATGCCACGGCCGTGCGACATAGCCGTGGTCAAAACTGACTCAAAAACACGGGCTGTGATAAAAGGTCACGGCCGTGCGATAAGGCCGTGGTCGACATTGAGTAAGTGACATGGGCAAGTAGCACGTCCGTGCCAAAAAGTCGTGGTCGACACTGAGTAAGTGACACGGGCAAGTGACACGCCCGTGCCTATAGGCCGTGGTCGACACTGACTAAATCAACACGGGTGTGCTAAATCTATATAGGCGTGGGAGAAACGAATGAAGCATCACACGGCCGTGCGATACGGCCGTGTGACCCAACACGCCCAGGTAACACGGGCGTGGGACACAACTCAGACGCGCTTAAATTTAAAATTCTCGAAACACATGGGCTAAATAAATGAAACACGGGCGTGGCCCCTGACCGTGTTCCCTATTTCCTATTTAAACCAACCCACTATTCATCTTCTTCCCAAATCATTCTCCTCAAAACCCTAGCCGTTTTCCCCCTCCCCTACTCAGTCCGACCATCACCGTCGACACCCACCCCAAGCTTTCTCCTATCTCTTTTTCCTCATTCCCTTCCTCCTTTCCCCCTTATTCTACACGCAGACCACGCCCGTGCGAGATCCACACACCCGTGCGTTATCCCTCCACGACCATGCGCCGTCCCCACGCCTCCGTCGGTCCACTCTATCCCCTCCACTCTCTACTTTGTTGCTTAATCCTATTTATTCCATGCTTGTTTTTAGATCTTATATTTATTCCTTTAAATTTTTAGTATTCACTCTTGATAATCATTTTCAATACTGATGTTTACTTAAGTGTTATGGATAATTTAACTCTGATTTTTGAATTCCTTGAACCTCTAGTATTAGGAGAATATTTAGGAAAAATTTTCATTGTTAATATCATGAGATTGTAATCCTGGACTCATAGGTACTATCATCATTATGACAACATATGGGATGACGTTCTTTACTCTATTTTGCAGGAACATAATGTCTTCTTCCCGCGGCAAGAAAACCGCAGTCTCTGTTTCGAAAAAACGAAAGGGATTCGGTGCAACATCTTCGAGCGCCTCCACCGAAATCCAACACCCCTTTCTACAGTTTCCTCCGTGAACCCAGGAGGAGCTTTTTCAGATACTACGGGCGTGACCCCTCGGCGTGGGGAGATGCATCGATTGGACCGCCCTGAAGCAGGTCCAACTAGCCGACAACGTCCGGGCCCTCCTGACCACCGACCCATGAGGGCAATTCTTCAAGATCGTCGAGCCCACATACCTAGAGCTCACTTTGGAGCTCTGTTCCACATTCCACCTCCCGACGGTGATGACATACCACGATGACCCCGGCACAATCCAATTCTGCCTCGGAGGCATTGCACGTGAGCTGAGTGTCCAACAGTTCGAGGCCGCCTTGAGACTCTACACCGACGAATTCATTGAGGACAATGATCTCGAGAACCACCATCGCCACATCCATAACTCCCCTTCTAGATGTTGGAATACCTTAGCCCCCGATTCGGCCACCTATGACCCTAGTCGCTCCAAGGCGACAGCTCTCGCCCCATCCCTGAGGTACTTACACGCCATCTTAGCTCATACATTGATAGGAAGGCGAGAGAGCACCGGCGTAGTTAACACTCACGATGCCTACTTCCTATGGTGCATGGCAAACGGGCATGTCTTCGACTTAGCTTACTTCATAGCTCGAGCCATCCAACATCAGACAGAGCAGCATAAGAAATGGGTCATCTCCATGGGTCCCTACATCACACGTCTGGCTCGGTATTATGGGCTCATCAACACCGCCGCTCAGTCTTCCGCACTCACACTGATGGGACAGATGTCCCCACAGGGCATACAGATGATGCTCCACATGAGGATGATTGAGCACCGCCATGGGTTCGACCCTCTCCGGTATAGGCTATCACAAGCTACCGATGACCCAGAGGACATTATTGATGATGTCCCTCCACGGCACGAGGAGCCACCTTCGGCACCACACCCCCCTCGCCGACCAGTTCATGCGGCTGCTTCACTTTCAAACATCTCTGAATACCTCACTCGGTTCGAGCATTACTGTACTCAACAATTTAATGACACCGCTCGACGATTCGAAGGCATTGAGGCGACTCTTCAGCAGATTTGTTATCACTTTCATATATCGCCGCCTCCACCACCTCGCGATCCAGCCGATGATGAGAACTTTTGAGTCTTTTTTTATTTTTATTTTTATTTTTATTTTTATTTTTATTTTTATTTTTATTTTCACCTTTATTTTAATTTGTTTGTTCACATATTTACCTTTCTTGTTAAAACTTTTATTAGTATAAGTTCGATTTTTGTTATCTCCGGCTGTCTAATTTTCGAGTAAATATAATAACGACACTCCCTAAAAATTTACTAATGACTCCGCAGTTTCAAAAGGTTTAAGGTGCTACTAAGGAACTGGAATATTCTCACACACCTTCACCTCTGCCTAGTTCATCATGCTTTTCATTGGCTCCATTCCTACAAGTTTCATTTTCAAGGATTTCATCCATGATCCAGGAAGTTTCACTTCTCTCCCTACCTTATGATTTTCTTACTATATTATGAAAAACTATTTTTGTACATTGAGGACAATGTACATCTTAAGTGTGGGGGGTGAATTTTAAAAGTTCTTAACTTTTTGCATTATTCTCAAAACCCTGAATTATGTCTTGTTCTTAAGTAATGTTCTCATATTACTAATTAGAATGAAACTTCTTTTGATTTATGATTTTTATTAATATGTTTTGGATTAAGTCATAGTTAATTGTGCATTGATTATTTAAACTTTAAGATATTAGAGAGTCAAGCATGATAAGTCTATTTTCTATAATTAAAAAAAAATTTAGGTTGTTCTCCTAAATTTGAATATTACTTTGAAGTTTAAAATTTGCAAGGTTGACATCAAAATCCATAATATTTGTGAGACTTTGAGCCTTTTAGAGCATACATTTTTCGTGCTCACTTTATTGATTATGAGTGTGTCAACATTGATTTTCTATTCTAGAACTTGCTTCGATCATACATGTCAAGACCACACCTATGATTTGATATACTGAGATGATAAAGGCACCTAGGTTTTAACCCACTTATTCCACTAAAAAGCCTACCCGTTTAATTAACCCCTAGTGAACCCTTTGAAACCTAATCAACCATTTCTTGAATCACCCATTAATATTAACCCAAAACCCACTTTGTATTTGTTATCACCATTTCTCTTGACTACCCTTATATCGAGATTTGATTTGATCGATTGCTTAACTATTTTCTTTATTTCAGTTGTTAAATTCTATCTTATTATTATTGTATATGCTTATGAGATAAAAAAAAATCGAAGTATATTCATTATTAGTTCTATGTTAGTTGAGCTTATGCGTTAATTTCATATTTTGAGAAGAAGCTCGTGTTATTAGTGATGAATTCTTAATTGTTGTAATTATTTAAGTTTTAGTTATTTTTCTAGTTAGGTAATTTATCAATTCAATCTCGATACTAACCCTCTAATTCAGCCTTTATCCACACCTTTAACCCAAGCCCCATTACAACCCTTTTAAAGACCTTTTGATTTGTGTATCATCTCATTTTACAGTGGTGGAGATTTGATTTTCAGGCAAGCCTATGGGATTAACTTTTCATGTTTGACTTTTTGAATGCTTAATTTGAACCTTAAACACTTTGAGTGATTTGAGTGAATCCTTAGTGAGGATGTCAATTCTTGTCGATTTTGGATCAAAGGTAATTTATTTAGATGAAGGGAGACACCTATATTTTCGTGCTATAAAAATTTATGACTTAAATTGTTTGAATCTTTAGGACTCTTTTAGTTAAATTATCAATGTATGAATTATCTATGAATTATGATGAAACATTATTGATGAGGATTATGAATTGAGAAAGTTAATTCTAATTGTGAGTTGAGAATTTTGCTTGAGGACAAGCAAAAGCTTAAGTGTGGGGGTATTTGATAAACCATAATTTACACATATTTTAACCCCATGCTTGGCCTAATTTTGGATGAATATTCATTAGATTTGATGAATTCGATGCTCCTAATCTCTTAATTTCATGTTTTATACTCAGGAGAGCTTAGGAAGTCGAAAGGAACGAGAAACGGGCCAAAAAGGGACAAAATGGGCCTACATTAGAGACTCACGTGGCCTGGGCTATCACCACGGCCGTGTGTTTCAAGCAACAACTGAGACACGGCCTGTATCAACGTACACGGCCAGATCACACGGCCGTTTGTGGCGAGCAGGATCGACCACGGCCAAGAGAGTCGACCACGGGCGTGTTCCTGCCGTGGCCAAGATAAGTTTCATTCGAATTAGGATACTTTTGGGCCAAGTAAGGCATCTCAAAGCCTATATAAACACCCTAGGGGGCAACCTAGGGAGTGAGCTCGACAGGACGTCGAATAGACGCCGAGTAGAAGGAGAAAATACTCCAAGACAGCCGTCGAGAACAGCTTAAGAGAAAGATCTCCATCAAGACTGAAGATCTCCCATCAAGTTCTTTAGAAGTTTTTGGGTTTTCTTATGTTTTGTTGTTTTTCCTCTTTTATGATGTTTCCCTCTTTTAGTATGAACTAAATCCCTTAAATACCTAAGGAGATGAAACCTAAGACAGATCTTATTATTTGATTTATGAGATAAATACTTGTGCTTATTCTTAATTGTGAGTTCTTATTCTTGTTTTGATAATTCAGATTATTGATTCAAATCAAATGTGCTTATTCAGTGGAGCAAAAGTCCCTGTCTAAGAGTAGATCAACACAATTAAGCGGAGTTGATTGCAACCCTAGAGATAGAGGCTTATTTAAAATCTGCCGGATTAGGGTCAAACCTAATAAAGGAATCCATAGATCGAGTTAATGCGACAATATGAGTTTTAATTAGAAAGAGATTTCAATTAATCAACCTAGAGTCAGTTGTTAGTAGCCTCGAGAGAGGTATTAATATAATTTAGGGATTTCTACGGATTAAGCCAAGTGAATAAATCGCATGAATCAAAAGTAATAAGTGAAGTCTAGGTGGATTCTTCCTTAGGTATTGTTTATCTCGTATAAGTTGTTTAAAAGTATTTTCCCAATTTACTCTCTGTCGCGTTCGTAGTTAGTTAGTAGATTTTAGATTAAAAATAAATCCCATTAATTATTAGGCTATATAATAAAAAGATAGTTAGTACTAGTACTCTTGGTCATTGAGGATACGATATTCCGGACTCACCACAGCTATACTACTGTTCGATAGGTGCGTTTGCCTTTGTCGAAATAATAGTTAGTTTCGAGCTCCATCAATGCATCATAAACAAAGCAAGATAAACCCACTTCACATATTTTGCCACACTATTAGTCATGTAAAAGTTTAGCTATCCATGGAATTGAAACACTCAATAGCAACAATATCAAGAATCATCATCATTTGTGCAATAAAAACGAAGGGATTAATTTTAGAGATGCTTAGTGATATATGATAGCCCAATATTGAATAATCCAAGTGTAGAATCCAAGCTTCTTCTTGAAGTTCCAACTTTGTGTACTTCATTTCAAGAAAAGGACCAAAATAAAAGAAAATTTTACTGAATTAAACTATGTCAAGGTCTTACAAAATGTATTAAAAAGGAAACTACATAAAACTCTTAAAATAAAAAGGAAAAGACTAGAAAGTTAAAGGAAAACCTAAAACAAAAACAAAGGAAAACTAAAACCTATCCTAGATCCGATTTTCAGTCTCCTCTCCTACCCAATAGCTAAAACTGGAATTTTTTTTATATCAAGGAATCCATGCAAGACAAAAGATAGCTTTGCCCTTAACGAATGTGTAAAAAAAAAAAAAAAAAAAGAAATTGCTTGCATCATGTCACGACCCTACTTCAATTTCCTTTAGGTTACCCTTGTAACTATCCTAGATATAGCTTAGCGTCATGACCTTCAATGGTGAATGTTGTGACTCTTAAGTAATGAATCATTTTCTGTGTTAACTAGCCTTAAGCATCGCGACTCCACATTCATGTAACATCGCAACTTCCACATAAATGATTGGGCTCCATTTTAGATGGCCTTCGATGTTATAACCTGGCTTAAGATAACATTGCGACTAAAGTCTACTTCAACCTTGTATTGTAACATAGGACTTAAGGTTGCAACCTTGCTCAGGTTCATGCCATGACCCACATTGTTGTTTCAACTCTCTTTATAGAATTTGGCCTTTTCCACCTTTTCTATGAAGATAGACATCATAAGATTTATTCAAACACTAAAGTAGTATGAAAATACAAGGAAAACAAAGAATTTCTAAACTAGCATTCATAATCCTATAATAATAAAAAGACTCCTAAAATTGAAGGCTTTTACTAAAAAAAGTCAAGAATAAGAATAGAAACAATGCCAAAATATACACTAATTATCTACTCATGAATCCTCCTAATAATTGATTTGGTCCCATGCTGCATGATTGCAAAACGTCCCCAAACCAAAGGTAAATAAGGAGGTGAAAACCTAATTCAAAGATATACAATGGTAGGAGTGTACCTATTTGGTTGCATGTTATGTCGCTTAGTTGGTGCTCACCCTCTCTAATGGAGAACCTATACCGATTAAGGGATCCTCAAGCCTACTCAAGTGAAGATCTTGGCGTATGTCCTCCACCGTGGTGGTACAAAAGACATGGTCACTCATGGTAGGGATATCATTCCCTTGTACTTTCCTTTCCCCTTTCCCAGGTTTTACAATAGGACCCCCATGGATACAATGCAAACAGAAAACAAAAGGAAAAGGCAAATAAAGAAAACCAAATTTCTAAAAGAAAACGAAGGAAAAACTTACCCAAAGCAAAAAGAATTCCTGATGGTTTTTGAAAAATAAAGAGCAAAAAAATATACCAACATTAGAGGAAAAACTCAAGAAGCATGAAAGTGCAAACCATAAAACTTCAAATCTTATATTCATAAATAAGGAAATGATAGGATGTTGAAATGACAAAAGGAAAGTAACTCTTGGAACCAGTGTAATTATTAGTCAGTTAAATGACACCATGCCAAAAATAAGTAATTATGCCCATTAAAGGCGTAATTTTGAAAGAACCACACAAGTAATCATTGTATCCCAACATTGGTATTTTAAACAACAACAGTCCCTGCCATTTCCAACAAGACATTGTCCATGCACCAAATTATGATAGTTTCAAAGTAACTTGCTTTATATGTTCCTCTTTAATTGAGGGAAATTATTATACCCTTACGCGAGAACATCCTTTACACCTTAGGAATAAAGCTTATGTCATTATAGCTACTTAGGGATGCATCGGTAGAACACCATTAATGACAACCATCACAACGGCTCTCATCTCATTTAATGATCTCAACTCCCCAGGCTCACCAACCCCTAGGAAAGTTACATCCAACCTACTCCCCAAGCTCACCAACTGTCAAGAAGGTCATATCTAATTTACACCCTAAACCTAGGTTGGACTCTATTTAGAAGTCATCATGAAATGAGGGCCCACTCTATTTCATTCTCCATCTATATAAATACCTCATCCTCCAAAAAGAATGACAGATAAGCACAAAGTATTGAAACTTTGCTCTAATATTGTCTCAACCTTCTCCAACCATCTAACTAAACTGCTCTTTGCACTACTCACGATATAATCATCTTCAACAAAATTACTCTCTGCACCATATACAATGTGGATTGCCTTCATTTATAATGCCCAAAACCTTGTATAACTTTGATTTTATAACACAATTAATAGATATTAATTTAAAATTTTATTATTATTTAAAAATAATTCACTTAATAAATTACGTTTTTAAATAAGAAGTAATACGTCAACTTGCTTTTGCTATAAAATTAAACTTTTTCTCCCTCAAACAATTTGGTGGATTAATTCATCAAAATTGAAGAATATTCAGCATCTCTCCTAAAGATGGTTACAAGTTGGGATATGGATTGACAACATTTTCAATAGCACGCTATAACCTTATATATATATATATATATATATATATATAAAAAGCTTTCTAATAAGTTTAATCCCCAATTATGGATAGTACTATATAGTTTGAAAGTGGACAGTGGCAATAATTAATGATCTGAAACATCCTTTATGGAATATTTGCTTCTTAATTCTTTGGTGGATTGTCTGGTTGTCATAAATGTTCTTAGTACATAACTGAAAGCAATATTCCAGCCTTACTTTAATGGAGCTTTGTAACCTTTAAATTTTAATTTCACTTTTGTCAAAAAGTGCTTTTGTTCGGTTAGACAATCCATGAGATGGGATTTATTTATTTGTTTATTTATAATCAAGATATGCAGCAGGGCAGGTGGAATATCTTAAGCAAACTCTGCTGGCTTCCAGAAAAAAAATAACAATAATACTCAGCTTTGTGAAAAGCTTTTTGTATAAATTTTATAGGATAAATTAAAGATAAAGTTTTCGTTTTAGTCATTTAACTAAAAAAAATTACAATTTAATCACTGAATTATTTGAAAGCTTTCATTTAAGTCATTAAACTATTTAAAAGTTTTTATTGAAATCACTAGCCTATTAAGTTTTTTTTTAAGAAAAAGTTCAATTTGCGAGATCCAAGCGACGATTCGACGATCAATACGATGGATCAATACTCATCGACGAGTAGAACATACATTAGATCCAAATCGATCTAACGGCCAGTATCAAAGATTAGAGAAAAAAATTGTTTGAATTTTGATTCACAGGTTCATGATATCTAAAGCTATTTCATGAAAAAAAATTAAACTGTAGAACAGAAGGGGAAAAAGAGCTTTCAATTGGTGTAGACTGTAAACAAAGAAAGCAATATAACATTAATTTTAACAGACCAACAACTTAAATGAAAACTTTTGAATAGTTTAATGATTAAATTGTAACTTTTTTTAGTTAAGTAACCAAAACAAAAACTTAACATAGTTTAATGACTAATGATGCAATTTACCCAATTTTATATTTAATATTAATAAGTTTAACCTTTGCTTTGTGTCAACCAAGGCATCAACATTATGTCAATGTAAGAAAAGGACGATTTGAACATGCTAAAATGTTTTATCCTCTATTTAAGAGTTTAAAGAAAGTTATACCTATAAGTAATTCTAAGAATTGTATAAAAAGAAATTATCCAAAAAAATATTTGTAAGTTGATGAGAATCACTATATTTGTATTCCATATCATCAAAATTTAAGATTGTTATTCGTTAATCGAATCCAAATTTGGGTTAATGGAATCATTGGTGAAGCAGCAAAAAAAAATTTACATTAAAATCTTCAATTTCTCGAATAATCTTTATCCCGTATCCTTGTAGAAAAATTCCCTTGGCAGAGTTCCAAAATATATGGCCTACGTACTGGAAATTAATTTCCATGGTTTCAAATGAGTGTACCTTTAACCAATTTGTCAAATATAAGGTTTGAACTTTACCTTTGCACTAGCATCCATCTTCATGACATTTTGGACCGTCAAACTGTTTCCATTCTTTATTTGCTGACTTTGGCAAAACATTGGAAACTTAATCCAATTGTTTTCGATCCATGAACAGATCTAATCATTATTTTCAAAGATGACAAGAAATGACATTTTCCTTGAAAGATCAATGATGCATGAGTTGAGTAAGGGCAGGAAAAGGAATACTTAATTTCAAATGTGTGTGAAAGTACTGAACCGAAAGAATGATGTTACAATAAAATAAGAAACAAACACCTAATATAGAAAATTTGTTTTTATAATTTGACAATTTTCTGCAATACTCTACAAATTAATTGTTGTGATTGTATGTTAAATAAAATGCAAGATTAAAAGGAAAAATGCAGTGGTGGTAAGTACCATGAACAATTTTGAAGCCCTCTATCAACATAAGAAACATTCCCTCGATTGCATGGTGTCCCGGTCTTCACAACCTTTCAAGAATGACCTAATTGCGAGATGCTCCGAAGCATATGTCATAAAAGATGCTAATATAATCCCTCCGACTACCATTAGACCCAACCTGGTATGAAAATGTCATAGACCATGAAAATTAATCAGACTGATTTGAGAACATTTTAAAGATTTTCAAACATTTGATTCAACGGTTTAACACCCAAAACCATGACGACAAGTACACACGAAGAAACAAAGGCAGCAACCTGCAACTTTTGCATGGTGTCCCGGTCTTCACAACCTTTCAAGAATGACCTAATTGCGAGATGCTCCGAAGCATATGTCATAAAAGATGCTAATATAATCCCTCCGACTACCATTAGACCCAACCTGGTATGAAAATGTCATAGACCATGAAAATTAATCAGACTGATTTGAGAACATTTTAAAGATTTTCAAACATTTGATTCAACGGTTTAACACCCAAAACCATGACGACAAGTACACACGAAGAAACAAAGGCAGCAACCTGCAACTTTTTCTTTTCCCTTTTCCTTTTTCAGATTTGAACAAACTGTCCTTTAAAAATGTTCGGAGAAAACAAGGATATACCACTAGAAATTACCTCAAGAACAGAGCAGTGAACCCGAAAATACATGGCAAGGATGGGGCCACAATAGCCAGAAAGGCCATCCCTAACCCGTAGTACCAAGAAACAATATCACAAGAGGATGCCTGTCGATGATCTGAAAAGGAACATACAAGTCTTGTAAACCAACAGTATTAGACGAATATGAAAAGAGAACTCACATTGTATTTTATCATGACTATGTACAATATTTTATGTATTTGTTCCAAGTAAATAAACCTTTTTTAGAATCAGAATTAAACAAATCTGTATCAGCAGAAACTGGGGTCAGTTGCGTCACTATTCTCCTTCCCCGCTGATAAATCAAATGAAGAAAAGCTCCAAACAAAAGAAAGAAGATTGTAAACGTCCACTCATACATCAAGAACAAACCAGTCCATGGCATCACTTGTCGAGGCACAATTGCGATAGAAATTCCAAGGGACACCACAACAGCCATAAAACATACAAAAACAGAAATGCCACCCAGGTAGACAGGCACCTTGGTCTGTGAACCATTATGAAACAGGATAATGTTACATCAAAAAAAGAAGAGAAGAAATAACAATTCACAGCATATTTCCATAGACTGATTATGAAGCAGAAAGAATTCAGCTTAAAAGATGAAGGAACCTAACTGGATTATTAACATTAATGTTAGATGATGAAGATACACCACTGTAAGCAACTGTTCCACTTGATCTAATTATGAAGTAAAGGTGTCTGATGTGATTGCATAATGAAGTTCTGAAAAGAAAGCCCCCTGTCTGCACCAAAAAACTAATATGGTTTGGGAACAGGACAGCACTCATCTATGCATTGATTTAGAAAAAGTAAAATAATTTGTATCCACTAACCTGAAGAAAAGAACGATAGTAACAAAAGACTAGAACACAGAAAGGTAACAGGAAAAGGAATTTGACCAAAAGCTCATCATTCGGATTTTTGCCTCCTCCAGTACCAGGGAGGGTTTCTTCAAGTCGTTCCCTAACATTCTACAGAATTAGCAAATAAATCACATTTGGCAGTTGTCCTAACATTCAGAGCTTTTAATATAAATTTGCCAATGAGTCAATATACCTGCCAGACATCAACCGGTTTTAATAGCCAAGATGTCCACCAATCCCATGGTTTAAGTGGCCCAAGCGTATAGTGAATAACACGAAGTTCACTCTCATCTACCATCCACTGAGAAAGAAGACATCAAGAAATCAGGATACTTATCAGAAAATAAGAACTTAGTTTCTGTTTTTTGTTTTTGCATAAAATCTCATCACTTTATAGTGAAAAAGAAGTCCTGAAAATCAAAGAAAAGAATTGAAACAAATCCTTGTGATCTAAAAACAAGAGAAAGCCACAAAAGTCTGTCATCATAATGTATGTAACAGTACCTTGTTGGCAAGCATGTAAAGCCCAACATCTGCATTGTATAGAGTAGAGAGTCGCTCCATCTCAGGAACAGGTCGGACTTTCAACGCCTCCTGAGGTATATTAGGGTCAAAAACATGGGCATTTGGGAAATCAGAGTAATAAGAATTCAGAAATCCCTGATCTCCTCCAGTATAAGATGGCAAAGTATTCACTTTGCTCAACATGTCATTGAAAACAGCCTCAGATGGTTCAACTACCATGACTCCTGAATTTAGCCTCTCAGAATGCTTCAAATTTGCACAGAATTTCTCACATTTAAAAAGATCTTCAATGCTTTTGACTACTATAGTATCTGCATCAAGATATACAACTGCACAAGCAAACTCCAACAGTGAAACACTGCAACTCACCAGAAGAAACATAAACATAAAAGGAATAATGGACTAAAACACAACTAGAATAGCAAACAATAGAAGATATGCAAGAAAACCAATAGAAGAAACTTACAGGAAACATATTTCTTGTTCTAGATTTTACTCTTTAAGAAAGAGAACTTTTAAGGATACGGGTGTTCTTTTATGCAATACATGGGTTAGCAAATCACAAGCTGCTACCAAATTTAGGTGCAAACTTTTAAATACATTCATTTAAAATTTTCCAACCTTATTGGTGTTACTTTGGAGGACTTCTGTACATTTAAATTTGCTCATTACTTAGATGGTCTCATGTTATTCACATCGCATTGAATTTATGCTCTGCAGTACATCAAATATAAGCTAAAACTCTATCCATCCATTGTCCTCTCTACCAACGAAAATGAACCATAAACAAAACTCCAGAAAAAAAAAGTTTTACCTTTTTTGTAGTTAGTCATATTAAAAATTTTCAATTTGGTATAAACACCCCAAAACCTCTTCGGACGAACTTGATTTGGATTCACCAATAAACTAATATTCTCCACTATCCAACCATCAGCCTGCTCAATTAACCACCATTGCAAAATGAAAAATGAAGTTAAAACAAATGTTAAAAATTCAAACTTCAGTTTATTATGCCAAAAGAGCAATGCCAAAACTTTTTATAAATTTTGTCAGTGAACTAACAGAGCATTAACTGTAAAGCTAATAATTACAGAGCATTAATGCAAATCATTTTTGTGGTTTTTTCAAAAAATTATAAAGTAACCGACTGTGAGGATCGTAATTTTCTATGAAAATATGGAAATAAATATAAAAGTAAAGGGATCGCCAAATTGTAACCTCGAGAAGCTTCTTGGCATAATCGGAGACGCCGTCGGAGACCAAAACAACCATGTCTTTAGTTGATCCAGTGTCCCTTATCGATTTTCCCAAAACCCTAACTCCCAAAAGGAACTCATCTCCATAAAGCAGCGTCACGTAAGCTTGTTTCGATGAATATTGAGCTTTAGCCCCCAATGCCAACTTGGATTGGATCGTAACCAGAAGAACTAGAAACAGGATCCAGAGTTTTGGGAATTTCATAGTATTTATTTGCTGGAGAAAATGCTCCAGATTCTCTCGAGAAACAACAAAAAATTCGGTTTCTATTCACTTGTGTAAGGAAGCTCTAAAAGTTTATAAATGCAGTGGCGGTTTGGTGGAGCAGAAGCTTCTTCCTTTCTGTATTTTTTTTTTTTCTCTCATTTTAGTTGTCAAACATTGGAAATATTTTAAGAAGGGATAATATACTATTTGGTACCTAATTTTCTCCTTAATATTTAATTTGGTACTTAAATATTTTTGTCCAATTTGGTACCTTAGGCTAAGACTGATTTCAATGATCAATTTGGTATCCGAGATTGTTCAATTTGATACTTCAATATTTTTTTTTTGTCTCATTTAAGCATATGAGTTTTAGTTTAATGTTATATTTGCTACTCTAGCTTTTCTTATGTCCCAAAATAAAAGTTAAAACAAAAAAGATACCAAATAATATTTTAGTCCTTTATCAAAAAAGGTTAAATTAAAGCTTTGACTGAATTGTAAAATCACTTGCAAATCTATCCCTTTTATGTCATTTTATATTTTAAGTAAATTATAGCAAAATGTACAAGATTGCATATGAACCTAAAATATTATATTTAATAACTTATCATTTCATTTCAATTAAAACCCTCATTTGTTTATTATTTTAATTTTTTATAATATATTTTTTATATAATTTTTTTTCATAATATAGTACTAGTAAAAAATTAAATAAAAATATTAGTTAATTATGTTTTCTTAATTAAAAAAGTTATTCCCATGTGTTAAGGGTAGGAATCAACAAGGGAGGATCATGATGGTTTCTAATGGTTCACCTAGCTAAATGTGATGCTGAGAGTCGTTGTGGATAATGGTCAGAAGGGTAGATGGATAAGAAGGACGTAAAGTCGGGAATAAAGGAGAGAGAGAGAGATTCAATCCTCAAATTTGGGAGTCATTGTTGGTTATATAAGGTAGGTTGTAATCCTGAGGAGCCACGTGTCTTAGTATTATTGGTGACCGGGGGTGATTATAGTAGTTGGTCAACCATGGTAGCTTTGGGCTTATGTGTGGCTGTTAGGGTGGCGATTGGACAGGCTGTCAATTGTGTTAGAAGAATTAGTGTCTTGCGATTGGTGTCATAAATGATGGTTTTGTGGGGTCCACACATGGTTTATGTGCAAGTATACCTAGATCGAGGGGTTCTCATATCGTGGTCGAGCAAGGTGTTAGGTGAGGAGTCCGCACATTCAGTGATTCGAAAGGTGAAAAATGAGGAGTTTTCCCGATGAGTGGGTTTGGTTCTCGAGGAGTGGCATTCTGGGTATATTCTCTAGGGTGTTGACCTTGATCCTTGAGGAGTTGTGCGCGAGGGGTTAGGGGTATAACAATCACTATAGCAAAATAGACTTTTAGCAGCGTTTTTTTAGGCCTTTTGTGGCGCTTATAAGCGCCGCTAAAATTATTTGCGGCGTTTTTACAAGCGCCGCAAAAAACGCCGCTATAGAAAACGCCGCTAAATTTTGCGGCGTTTATGTGAAAAAACGCCGCTAAAGAACATGACCTTTAGCGGCGCTTCTCTCACAAACGCCGCTAAAGGTGTTCTTTGTTCTTTAGCGGCGTTTATGTGAAAAACGCCGCTAAAGAACATGACCTTTAGCGACGCTTCTCTCACAAACACCGCTAAAGGTCATGTTCTTTTAGCGGCACTTTTTTCACAAACACCGCCAAAAATCATGACCTTTAGCGGCGCTTTCCCCAAAAACGCCGCTAAAGAATATGACCTTTAGCGGCGCTTTCTCCATAAACGCCGCTAAAGAACATGACTTTTAGCAGCGCTTTTCACAAAAACGCCGCTAAAAGTCATGAAAAATAAAATAAAAATTAAAATATTATAAAAAAAGAATAAAATTAAAATATTATAAATATTAAAATATTATAAAAAAATTAAGGGAAAAATAATAAAATTAAACATTTTTCAGCCCATAACATTTAAACCAAAAAAAAAGAAATCAATAGCAAACAATATTCAACAAGAATTTTAAAAAAAGAAGCAAAATATATGCGGGATGAATTTGTTTTCTAATGCTACAGTCTCAATTCAACACACCCAATTTTGCAAATTGATATGCAGGAGCTTGGTAATGGCAAATGCTTAAATTGATATGCAAATTGTCCTACGAAGATTTACAAGATTTGTCTCTGTCTCATCCTTTATTTTCATCTGCTCTTCATCTTTCTCATCACATTCATCCTCCTCCTCATCACTTGAACCTGCATCTGAACCCTTTTCATCCTCGGACTCCTCACCAAGGATGGATTTCTTCAACTCTTCATATCACTTTTCATTCTCCAAGTCTTGAGGATCTGGTTTAAAAATGTCTACAAGAAGGACAAATAAATGCATTCATGATGCATGCCAGAAGGAATTAACCAAACATGTAGAGTTCATCAATAAAATATAACTAACAAAAAATGTAGCTGGAGGCATCTTGAAACATACCAATGGTTATTTTTGGATCGATCTCATCTTGGAGAGATATCTCATGAGTTAATTGGTCATCTTCCTCAACAAGGTCTAGTTCTGGAACATCAATTAGCAATCAATAATTGACGTAGGAACATAAATAGTTAAAATATTGTTTTAAATCAATATTGATGTCGGGCGTAAATACAGAATTAAACAAAGGGCAAGGCTAGTGGTATTAGAGTAATGTACATTTAATGATTAAGTAAAAAATGATGTAATTACATGAAACTCATAAATTTAAAAATTAAAATCTAAAGTAATCAAACTCATAAATTACCTACTTGGAAGGCCGGAAATAGACAGTTAATGAAAAGGTTACATCTACATGGTTTCATTAACTAACTTAATTCTTTAGAAAAATGGAAATTAATATTAAAAATGACATTAATTTGTATTAAGTATGAAACTACAAAATAATTCGTTTGTCTAATATATATATATATAAAAAAAGCATTTGGCGATTACAAAATAAACCTATACTCTATATTTGATCTCTGCTTTTAGCGAAAGTTAAAAGACATATATTAAATTATAAAAAACACGAAACAGGTAAAACTCAGTAAAACTATAAAATAAAAAAAAAAACTATTGATATTTCTGAACCACCAATAATTATTATTTTTATATTATTTACTTCCACACACATAGCAGTGCCAATTCTAGCATGGTTAAAATATCTTAAAACATTTTGTTGTCAAATCAATATGAAAACTGAGTTATGAATCCTTTATGAAAATCATATATAAATAAAATTCAATAATGTAATTAGAAAGGGAGAAAAAGAATGTACCTCGATGCGAGCTTCCTCCGTTTCAAAATGAACAATCAAATCAGTTAATTGAGGGCAATATGACACTGAAAAGAACGATAACGATCTCAAGGACTGCTGGTGTTGAAGCATACTGTCATTTCCCACCCTGAACACTTGTTTCAATTGAGGGCAAGACATTATGTGAAGGGTCAAACCCTGAAGCCCTTGTGGTGCTAGCGACGTCGGAAAAATATACTCCAAACCATCACACTTACATATGCTGAGCTTTGTTAATTTTGGAAATCATAATAAAGTAAGAGAATTGATGGTTGATGATATTTCTCCCTCGTCACCTTCCAATTCTTCCACTATTTGCTTCAATTCATAACAGTGCATTATGTGAAGTTTTTCCAAACTTAAAAATTCATGCATGCTCAACGAATCAACAAGCATTTAGTTCGGTCATATATTAAAATAACACAAAACTTATTAAAGATTTCTTAAGGAATAATCATGAGCATTAAAGCTTCAATAACCATTAAGTAGCAAAAATGCAAAAATAAGAGAGAATTGACTCAGAAAACATACCAGTCCAGCACTCCATTCTTGCGCAAGGAGATATTTTTATTACATCGGGTGGATCAACGCTGATATTTAAACATAAAACTAGGGCCACACATCCTGTCTTCATCTGCATATGAAGTCGTAAGTCAAGTGAATATGGTCAAGCACACCATATCAAGACAAATTAAAGGGAAAATAGTTCTTAGGGGATGGTTTCTAATATTTATTAAGAAGAAACATACTATTATCTAAGAATCAAATTCAGTTCCAAGAAAGAAAATATTACTTAATGTATTGCAAAGAAACCCGAGCAAAGAGGCTGCTGAAAGATAAAAACAGTCTTTTTACTGCACACTTTAGGAAGTAGAATGCGAACAAATTTGGTACAGTATAACACTATTTCAAATTATTTGTATTCTGCATGTTTAGGCTTTATAAATCTCTTTAAGCAGACATAACAATCTTCCACAATATTGTCTCCTTATTTTGCTTTTAGATTCAAAATTCATGTCAAAACCTAAAAGGTAAAAATAGAATACATTTCACCATGGCATGTTCAAAACACTAAGCTACAGGAGAAGGTATGGGAATTGTTACTTTACTACAGATGAAATTAAAAAGGATTAAAAGAATTGAGTTTCTACTCTGAAGGCTCTAGTGTGCAAATACATAAACAACCAACCATTCAAAATATATTCCTTAGTCAGTAGTTCATCACAAGGCAAATGACATACTGGGATGGTAAAAACAACAGCAGATTACTTAATGTACAAAGTATTGAAATCTTCCAGACTCTAATGCTTTGATCTGGAGGAGTACAATGTCTTCATGTCTTCCATTGCTAGGTGACCACATCAAATTCAAGGATTTCAAACTTAATTGACAGTACTAATTCCATAATCATTAATGTTATGCTAGCACATCTAAGAATCCCCCTCCCTTCTATCCATTGTACTAAAGCCCTATTAAAATTTTAGTTCTAGACCCAAAATGGCATAGATATGAACCAATTTAGCAACATTTCTAATAACCTCTAAACGAAGTCAAATTTTCTTCCGAATATCAATAGGAAATTCTAATTATTTGCACAATCCCATCTTTTCCTACTGCAGTGTAAATATTTTTTTTTCTTAAACCCATTATTAGATATAATCAGTCAAACGAATGGTAAGCAAAAAAAAAAAGAGAAGAAAACAAGCTAGAAAGGAAAGGACTTACTCTGTACTTGGGGCGCCATTTGGAAACAAGGCCACTATCAGAAGGTCCAGTTGGCATGGAAGCTTCAAAGGCAGCATGCCGAAGCTCACATAAAACAACAGTTTGCGGCAAGTAAGCCATGGTCGTAGGCACAGTGGCCGTGGAAGTAACGCCATTGGCGTAACTGCTAGTTGATGCAGCATCTAAATCCCTCCTCTAAGACATCAAGTCAGCATAAGCAACATCGTCGTCATGATAGCCGCCGCTGCTGACGTTACCGTCGATGACATGATTCGATACCGCCAACGACCATTACGAAAATTGTGACGTCATCAGATCGCCCAATGCCATTCAAATCCCGCGAAACAAAAAAAAATACAAATACAAAAACCCTCGGATTCAAAATTTTAATTAATAGAAACTAATCTCACCAAAACCTAGCCTTTTTTTTTTGCTCCAAACTGATCAACAAGAGAAACTGATACACATATTAGAGATATGGGAAATGAAAGAGATTTGATCAACAAAGCCGTTGAACCAGCGGTGCATTAAGATTCGCCAGAAGAAAGAGAGATAATCCAGCTCGAAGATAAAATGCAAGACTTTTCACTCTAAATATGACCATGTTCTTCTACTTAAAAACCCTAGATTCAAAAGTAACACTAAGGCAAAAGGAAAACAGAGGATCAAATATGCAAAGATGAGCACAAGTCACTTCTATAACAACAAATTTCTCTTCTGCAGAACAAGGATTCCGGAGGTACTTGTCCTCGTCTCTGCCTAAGATATTAGAGGCACCCTTTGCGAAAAAAATGAAAGAAGATAGATACATAAAAAAAAAAAAAAGAGGTAGAATGAATTAAGAACATACAGTTCTGAAATCGCAGACGAAGAAAATCCCAACCTTCCTTGATGCTTTCCTCTTTCCGTTCGCGTTTGGGGAAAAAAATAGGAATTGGGGGGAAAGTTTAGGGGGGGAAAATTAAGGCTTTTGGGGTATATAGGAGGGGAAAAGTTGAGGAGAGCAAAACGACATAGTTTTGTCTAAAATAAATATTCTTTTGCGGCGTTTATCAAAAAAAATGCCACTAAAAAAGCTAATAATACGGCGCCATTTTAATTAAAATAAAATGATTTTTTGCGGCGTTTTTGATTGCTTACCTTTTGTGGCGTTTATCAAAAAAAAACGCCGCTATTACTTATTTTTTGCGGCATTTTATTTTAAAACGCCGCTAATGTTTTTGATACTAATATATATTTAAAGATTCAATCTAATTTTCTTCTTTATTTTAAAGTTTAAGTAATATTTAAAAGAATTAGATAAAATTTGAAATCTTTAAATTTTAAAATTATTTAATATATAAATTAAAAACAATCACTCATATACCCAAAAAAATTTTAAATTATTTTAAATAATAGTATTTTAATTTTTTCATTTAAATAAATATTTTTTTAAAATTTAAGTAATATTTAAAATAATTAGATAAATTTTGAAATCTTTAAAATTATTTAAAATGAAATCTTTAAAATTTAAAATTATTTAATATATAAATTAAAAAACAATCAGTCATATACCAAAAAATTTTAAAATTATTTTAAATAATAGTATTTTAATTTTTCATTTAAATAAATAATTTTTTTTAAAATTTAAGTAATATTTAAAATAATTAGATAAAATTTGAAATCTTTAAAATTATTTAAAATGAAATCTTTAAAATTTAAAATTATTTAATATATAAATTAAAAAACAATCAGTCATTTACCAAAAAAATTTAAAATTATTTTAAATAATAGTATTTTAATTTTTTCATTTAAATAAATAATTTTTTAAAATTTAAGTAATATTTAAAAGAATTAGATAAAGTTTGAAATCTTTAAAATTATTTAAAATTTGAAATCTTTAAAATTTTGAATTTATTTAATATATAAATTAAAAAACAATCAGTCATACTCATATACCCAAAAATACTTTAAAATTATTTTAAATAAAATTATTTTAATTTTTATCATTTTTAACATATATTTTTCTATGTTTTTACTTTCAAATTTATTCTACGTGTCGAAAAGAATACATGATGGGCACTTGGATGATGGGTGAGAATATAGAGAGCAAAATGGCGCCGTTTAGTTTAGAGTAAAATGATTTTCTACGACGTTTTTATCAAACCCTAAACCTTAAAACACTAAATCCTAAACCCAAACCCTAAACCTCAAAACCATAAACCCTAAAACCATAGACCTTAAACCTTAAATCCTTAAACCCTAAAACCCTAAACGCTTGTCATAACTATAGAATCTAACACCGAAATCTTAAAGTTAAACTTACATCGCATTTTAACCTTAAAGTTGAATTTATTTTAAATAATAGTATTTTAATTTTTTAATTCTTAACATATATTTTTCTATGTTTTTACTTTCAAATTTTTTTCTACATGTCATTATTTTTTTTTTTGAAGAATTTAAATATTCAATTAAAATTAAATTGTATTTTAATTAATATAAATAGTTAGGGTTTAGGGGTTTCGATAAAGCAAAACTTCTAAATAGTTTAGTTATCAATTTGTAACTTTTCATAATTAAGTAATTAAAATGAAACTTTCTCATAGCCAAATCAGTTTCAAATAGCAAAATAATATTAAATTCAAAACAAAAATAAGAAAAAAATAAAAATTAAATCGAATCAAATCGAAACGAGTGTCGGTTACCCTAGATGAAAATAGAACTATTGCTCAAATTTTAGCGGCGTTTGTGTTAAAAACGCCGCTACCGAAGCGCCGCTATTGCACTGTTTTTAGCGGCGTTTGTGCAAAAAACGCCGCTATTTCTCTGCTTTTAGCGGCGTTTTCTCCGAAGCGCCGCTATTGCACTGTTTTTTGCGGCGTTTGTGAAAAAAACGCTGCTATTTCTCTACTTTTAGCGGCGTTTTCACCAAAGCGCCACTATTGCTCTACTTTTAGCGGTGTTTTCACCGAAGCGCCGCTATTGCACTATTTTTAGCGGCGTTTGTGCCAAAAATGCCGCTATTTCTTTACTTTTAGCGGCGTTTGTGCAAAAACGCCGCTATTGCTCAACTTTTTGTGGCATTTTCATGCAAACGCCGCTAATGTTTAATATTTGTGGCGTTTTTTGTTCAAACGCCACTAAAAACGCCGCTAAAACCCTATTTTCCTGTAGTGAATTACCCTTCAGTCTAGAGGGAGGCTATAAAAACATCCCTCTAGACATTGCTATGTGTCAGCTAAGTTCGAAGTGTTCGTCAGGATTTTTGAATTTGATTTGTCTTGGCTTTAGAGTATGTAACATACGTTTGGTTTGCATTGTTTCTCCTTCTTATTTGTGCAAGCACTTGCATTGATTGCCATGGGGTACAGTTCATTCTCAAGAAATGGCAAAGTTTGTTTCTATTATGATATGTCATTTCACCGGATACGTGTCTATTGTCTGTTGATTGTACTTTGTCGCTTATTTTAAAAGCTTCCTTAGTTGAAAAAACTGCTATAATTTTTTGATTTTTTTGACCCCAAGGATGTTTTATTATAGTTAAGTGTTTTCAGAGTCAAATTCCTTGCTTCTTGCTTCTTTCTTTCTTTCTTTCTTTCTTTTGAGTGGTAGTTCTCTGTTTTTCTGGTGTTGGTTAAACTTCAAGTTTTGGTAAGTTTCTTTTATGGATCTTGTTTTTCCTTGTTGGTAGAGTGAGAATAGTGAGGAGTAACCTATTAGGAAATGTGTCCATATTATAGTAAGCATGTAATTGTTTTCTATTTATTTGAACGACGAATAAATAAATAAATAATTTTAATTTCACATTTCACTGTTATGTTTTTCGTGTTTTTGTCTTTCATGTTTTGTATGCATAACGAAATTGTGACAAGAAAATATTAGTTCATTGATTGTCTAAGTTCAAACTGATGATAAGTGGCACTGTAAGAACTTTTATGTTTCGAGAAAGATAACTTACTTCAGTAGATAATCTAAACAAGTCTATAATCCTGTAAAAGAATCAAAGTGAGTATTTGATTCAAATATTTAGAATGATTATTATGTCATCTACAATTCCAATTGGGGAGATGACTAGTCTTGGCTATCGGAGTAGTTGAATCCACGGGTAGAGACATAGATGTATTCATTGGAAGAATGATACATTAGACTGGACTCAAGATGAATTAATTCTAAATCTATTTATGAACTAATTCACTTATGACGTTCATGGTGTGATTTAATTAAATTTTGAGTTAGCCACTGACCATGCGTATGTAACTCATGTACTTTGATATAAGTAGAGACTTATGCTCCAAAGATGATCGAGCCTATAACCGGTATATTGAGTACAAGACTTGTGTATGATATGACTTTACTAGAAATAATGGAATTCACAGATCAATTAAAGAGTTAACGATATCCTCTCATTAGCATTGTGTGGATTGATAAATATGGAACGTGGGCACGGGTTGCTTGTTCTCGAACGAGCAATTTATCACAGTCATTTGTTGACAGTGATCATATTAACCATTAAGAATACACAATGGTAACAATGAGATAAAATAGGATTGTATTGAGTGAACAGATTTAACTCAAAGGAACCAAGAATATCATATGAGGGTAACACAAACATGACGAGGTCATTGGACAAAGTACTTGGATGAATTGCTTTCGTAAAGAGTATACAATAAGGAGTTTTCAATCATGATACTTCTTGTGGACTGAATCCATGATTAAGTAAATTGTGAATTATCGAAATGATGCTTCTGGACATAATTGCAATTACTAGAACCTAATTTTATATGTCCGATTGGTCCATCCGCTAGCTCAACAAAAGCTCGACCGGATATCATTTGAATTATAAGAAAATTCTACGACTTTTAAAATAATTTAATTGAGTCAATTTATTCGATATGGAATTAAATTAGGTGGTCATGAGAATTGTTCAACTAGAGAATTTGATTAAAGAATTTTCTTGAAAAAATAATTTGGAAAATCTTAGTGTGATTTTTGGGCAAATTTTTTTTTGATCAAGTAAAATTAAATTAATCAAATTAATTAAAATTAAAATGATATTTTTGGAAATTAATTTTCAAGTCAAACAATTGACCCAATGGGTAATTGAACTTAAAAATTAGACCTAGGATAAATAATTGGGCTCGGGAACCCAAAACCGAGACTAAGATCGAGACCTAAAACAGGTCGAATCGAGCCTGGTATGTGAAACTAGGTCGACGATCCAACCAGTGGCTGGACCGAACTGATCGGGCTGTCACTGGCCCAGATTAAATCGGCAACAGCCGAACCGACTCGGGGTGTCGTGAGGGTGTCGCGCCTACACCACTAGGCATTGTGGTACCGAAAATTGCGACGGTGGCATTCCAGTGGCCGACAAATGGTCAGCGGTGGTAGTTCTTCGGTGGTTGAGCAGTGAAAGAATTACAGTCCTACTGGGACTCTACTAGATAATTTAATTTCAGATTAACTATTTCAAAAATAATATTATTTTAATAAATTTAATATTTAATTTAATTTAATACTTATTTTGATAGTATTTCATTAATAAATTTAATTTAATATTAAAGTGATTATATTAATATTTAATTTAATTTAATATTTATCTTGTAGATAAATATTCTATTAATTTAATAGATTTAATATTAAATTTAATCTAATATTTATTTTGATAAGTATAATACTAATTTAATATTACAATGATTAAGTTTAATCATAGTTGAACTCTCTAAACTCTCCCTATATAAAGAGAGCCATGGATAATTATTTTTCACACACTTGAATTCAAGAGAAAAGTTGCAAAGAGAAAATTCTTTAAAGAAATTATTTCTAAAAATTTCTAGAGATATTCTTCTTATTTACAGCCACTGGTAATTTTATGGAAAATTTTCTGATTCGAAGGAAACCCACACTCGGCAGATGTGAGCTTGAGGATAACGGAGAAGACTACTCGGTCGAAGCGTTCATCATAGATTGTTGTCTGTTTTAGAAGTTGTTCAACACAATCTTCTTAGATTGTTAGAAATTGTCTTCAAGCTTCAACTTGCCAAGAGATCTTTCTTGGAGGGGAGATTAGAATCGATTGAAGAGATTTGTTGGATCTCTTGTTCCAAAGCCTTCTTATGGCATCTATGCAATCATCCATACTCCATCTTCCATCTTTAATTTCATCCACCCATCATCTTTTTCATCTCTTCTTTAGTTTTACTTGTTGTTTATTCTATTTATTTACTTTCTTGAATCTAATCACTTCAAGTTCTTATTTTTTAGGTTCAAGAATCTGAAAATCCATTTGGTATTAATACTACAATTTTCCATTCAAGTCGGTCTAGCGTCTTAAGTCAAATTTGCAACTTAAAAGTTTTTCAATCCTAATTCGTTGCCTATATCAGTACGGGAGATGGATTCTTAACTATAATATATTTGTGGGAATCTGTTCTATCTTTAGATGCTATATTATGGGATATTCGGGAAGACTTGATGATTGCACTTGATAGAGGATCTGACAGATTGATTATTTTATCAGACAATCAAGAGGCGGTACAAGCTATACAAGGCAGTTCTACAAAAGCGTTGAATTCTGCTTTGGTTAGAAGAATCCGACTGTTATTGGCTAACATGGTGCATTGGTCGATTCATCATGTTTCTAGAGAATACAACAAGAAGGTCGATAGTCGAGCTAAAATGACTGTTGGTAATAATGATGGCCTTCATCTATTTGAAACGCCTCCAAGGTGGCTTGGGCATAACTCTAAGTAATTTCTTGTAATGTTTTTTATTCACCAAAAAAAAAAAAATAGAGTGACCAAAACAGGAATGAAGTAATTTTAGAGTGACTATCTAGGTAGTTTACCTAATTATTTTTTCATATTATTTTAAAATTTTTTATAGATTAAATTTAGATTTTTTGGGGGGAAGAATTTTTTTTAATAATCAATAAAATTGTGATATGTGTAAAAATAAAATGGAGAGACAATTTTTATTTTTCATGTTCATCCAAATAAATCACATTTGCCCTATCAATCTCTTTTAACCAGACATGAAAGTGATTTAAAAATTAAAAATATTATTATTTCAAGCCAAGCAATTCAAAAATTAGTAATATTATATTTTAATTCATATAATAGAATTGTATTAACCAACGAGATTAATAAAGAAAGGAAGTGGTGGATTGTATTAGTAGGATGGAGAGCCATATAAAAGTGGTTGAGTCTTTGGTGGGAGAGTTTAGGAGAAAGAAGTTTCTGATATGGAAGGTGATTTAAAACTTCTTTAGCTATTATTGTGGACTTTTATGTTATAAGATAAGGTTATTTACGTGTTTAAAAGTTGTTAATAGTGAGATTATATCTGGTTTCTTGCAGTGATGGTGATTAGAATGTCCTTTTTTTTTGTTACAAAGAATTTTAATGGTAATGTTGTTAACAAATAGACTTAAATTTTTAAATTCAAAAAGTAAAGAGACTAAATAGTTGAGAATAAAAATATAGAGATTAAATTCCAAATATACTAAATGTAGAAGAATTTTGAGCTTTAAATTTTTACTCTATAAATTACTATAAAAAAATAATTAACTGAACACAAAATGTTGGCGAAACCATACCACAATCTAAAAGTGGCAGGAAGCACACAAATTCTTACAGATTTTTGAACAACTACACTAATTATTTGTTTTCTTCTTCCCCTTAAGAACCGTAAATACCTAAAATTGAACATATCTTTCTTCATGTCTACTTTTTAGCATCAAAATAACCTTTCTCAGTTGATATTATCCCTACAAAAAAATTAGTCAAACCATACTACCATTCACCGTATAGTATGACTATTGAGTAATGGAATAGTAATTGCCATTTCATGGAGAACTTGATGAAGCAAAATCTTCAAAGTTTTTACATAGTTTCTTGGTTCTTTTCAATCACTTGTACTCTTGGTACTTCCTGCAAAAACAAAAAAATGGCCGTCCCGGATTATTTAAAAATAAATATAAAAATTTTTGCTACTTCGAAGAAGAAAATGTTATTTGAGAACATGAATGAGTGTGGAGAAATAGAAGAGTTGTTCTACACTTTATCATATTGAATATTAGTTACAGCTACAATAACTTTTATGCTAGAGCAAACAAAAATTTTTTGTTTTGATATTCTATAGAAGTGAGATATTCTATTGAATATTTCTCATCTCAATTTTGATTTTTTCTTTTGTCATATTACTTAAAAGTACAATGATACTATCATTGTAATTCATAGAGTGAAAAATAACTAATCATAAGAGAAGAATGAGCTTTCCTCACCTGAGGTTCTAGCAGCGCTTTTAAAATCAATAACATAATTTCGCCAAAGGTATTGCATCTTCATCCCGGTCATCTTCTCCTTCATCTTTATCCTCATAAAGCAAGCACAATCGAAGTCCAACCACTCCTTGTAATCGAACAAGTCTACAAGTAAGGTGGATGGTGGGTTTAAAGCTTTAAGTACCTCTTCTTTCTTTATATTCGGTGAGTAGATCCGTACATCAGTCCTCTTGAGATGTATTGTCTTGTAAAGCTTAGCTCTATTAGCTTCATCCCAATTTAGTTCATCTCCTATCAACTCAAGACAAAGGTTTCCACTCAGGAGGTCTAAATTTTCTAGATCCTCAATACTGAATTCATCACCATCACTTTGATCTACTCTCATTTTGATACCACTTAATCTCGTGAGAGAGGTTAAATGACGTATCCCTTTAGGGTAGTAACTCAGACAAGGGCATTCGTTAATACAAAGATACCTCAAGTTCATAAGTTTCCCGATTCCAACTGCCAGTTTCTTAAGATCCAAGCAACCTCGAAGATTCAAAGATTGTAAATTAATCAATTCACAAACTGATTCAGGTAATTTTTCTAACCAAGAGCAAGATATCAAGCTAAGGTACCTCAAGTGAATCAAAATTTTCATGCCTCCAACAATTTGTTCAGGGCGTAGATGAAGCGAATCAAACTCCAAGAACCTTAGAAGCTTGGATCGGCTGAGCAAATCTTGTAAGGCATCACCAGATGTTTCATCATCGGACACTACTACAAGGCTTCGCAATTTCTCTATGCGGCAAATGGACAAAGGAGAAGCGTTCCAACTTGGAATTTCCAACCTCAAATGGCGAACTCTTTTGGAAGATAAGTCCAATGTAGAATTTCTAGCCACTACTTCTGTCACAAATCTATGTTCAGTCAAAAACTGAACAAATTCATGTACAATGTCATGCATCGTACAAGAAATTATGCTGCCAGAATTATCTTTTTCAAAATCTTGGGAAAAAAAACGAGTGGCTAAGTACTCAAAGTAATCTTCCCCTATCAATTCTCTTCTTTTGTTGTCACCAGAGTTCAGATAACCTTGTGCCATCCAACATTGGATCAATTCATCTTTATAAATTATATTGCTATTAGGAAAGATTGCACAATATGATAAACATTGCCTTATGGGTGAGGGCAAATCATAATAACTCAATAATAGAGGTGAAAAAATTTCATGTGCAAAACTTGATTTCCATATCACATTATTTAAAACATTTTGCCACTCTTCTCTTCCTTGTTTATCTTGTAGTAAACCTCCTATAGCTTTTGCTGCAAGCGGTAAACCTTGACACTTGTTTGCAATCTCCCTTCCAATGTCTTCTAAAATTTCACAGCTCGCTTGGCTCCTTCCGGAAAATGCTTTTTCAAAAAGTATCAATCGACACATTTCCTCAGATAAAAGTTGTAGAGAAACAACATGAGTCGACTCCATTCGCTTAGCAACTGATTCCTTACGAGTAGTCACTAAAATACAACTCCCAGGCATGCCGCATTTAAAAGCCACTTTTAGTTGTTCCCAATCTTGATCATGATCCATCCACACATCATCAAAAACAATGAGGAATTTCTCCCTTGTAAGCTTTTCGCTTATTTTACTTAAAACACTTTGCAATGTTGGAGTTTGGAGGGTTATTAATGAATCAGGGTCAAGATCACCCAGAATTGTTATTGCAATTTGGGTTTGATCAAAGGGATCCGACACACAAACCCAGATTTTTTTGCTGAAATGAGTCTGAATTTTACTATTATTATAAATCAATTGGGCTAGAGCGGTTTTCCCTATCCCTCCCATCCCGACTAAAGTGATAGTGGGAACATTTCTACACTTGTTTTCACATAGCAAAATGCATATTATCTCTTCTTTCATTGCATCTCGACCAATTAACTCTGAAACAACCACAAAAGAAGTAGTCTCTGGACGTTTGGGTTGCTTGATTTCTCTTTGTATCAACTCAAACCTAACTTTGTCTTTAACAATCTCATCTACTTCTTCATTGATTTCTTTTATTTTGGTAGCATTATTATAACGCCTGACAACTTGAGAACCGGAAGAAAAGCATGAAACAAAGGGGCATACCTTTCACTTACGAACAGAAGCAGAACTGCAGTTTACCACTCATCTAATACATCTTCCATGTCATAAGAAACATCTCTGAACTTGTCTAACCAAAGTTTAACCCGTTTGTCCACGTATTCTTTCACATCTGCATCTTCAAGCTCCAACTAGAGTGCTTTAAAATTGGTTTCAAGCCTTTTCACCTCTTTCTCGGTACCTTGCACCAGACTCCCGGCTTAGATTACTTTATTAATTGTGATTGCAGTCATCTGCTCCAAGATTGCCGAAACAATCGCTTTCGCCATATCTTCAAACACATAATTTACACTACACCAAGCAAAGATCGATATATATATAGGAAGTACAAAGTAGAGAGTTGCAGTCGACGTTCAGTGGGTAACTAAAACATGTTGAGAAGGATAACAGTTAGCTGGGTAGTTAAAGTTAGTTTTGTGTAAGTTAGTTTGTTAGATAGCAGAGTTTATAAATACAGAATGTATTCTCAATATTTGATATATACGAATGAATTCTTAATCATTTCAACATGGTATCAGAGCTACAGAGTTCACTGTTTCCTGGTGGTTCATAGTCGCCGTTCATAGTCATTGACGTTCTTTGATTCATTTGTGATTCTGCAGAACTGAACTGCTTTCAGGTCTTTTTCAGCTTGCCTTATTGTGCTGCTTGTTTTCTTTTGTTTTGGTCTTTAGAAGCTAAGCCCGTTTGTAGTTGGGTCATTTTGGCCCAGATCTGGATGTTGGACGTGTTCTGGTTGTCATTCTAGGGCACTCTTCGATTACTGCTTCCTGGTTTCTGCTCAATGTTTCCCGCAAGCTCTAACATTGGGGATTTTTCATCATGGGCACTGAATCCACTATTAATTTTAATCATCTGCTTTATTTACCCCCTTTCGATACTCCAGGTATTCTGCTAGTATCTCACCAGTTGACTGGTGTTGAAAACTATAACGTTTGGAGCTGGACCATGAAGATTATGTTGCTGGCTAAAAATAAGTTGGGATTGGTTGATGGTTCTTGTTCTAAAGAGTCGTTTCCAGAAGAATTAGGATATCAGTGGGAGCGATGTAATGCCATTATTTTATCTTGGATACTAAACACGGTCAGTAAAGAGCTCTCATCAGGGAGTGTTTTTGCGTCTAGTGCAGCAGTGGTATGGGATGATCTTAGTGAACGATTCTATAAGATTGATGGTTCAAGAATTTTTTTCTTGCATCGAGAAATTGCATCGCAGCTTCAAGGTACGGCTTCCATCTCTGCGTATTTCACTAAGTTGCGGTTACTTTGGGATGAATATGATGCGCTTGTGCCTTCTTCTTCTTGTGGATGTGTCCAATCCAGGCAAAGTATTGCACATGTTTCACAATAACATTTGTTTCAATTTCTCATCGGGTTGAATGAAACTTATAATGTGGTGCGTAGTCAGATTTTGTTGATGAATCCCTTACCATCCGTCAATCATGCATACTCGATGCTTATGCAAGAAGAGTGGCAGAGACAACATAACTCCAGTAATATTGGGGTTGATCCAGTTTCTTTTTCTTCAGTTCAGATGGTACAGAAGAAACGTTTTACTAGTACTTGTGATCATTGCAAGGTTAAGGGGCATAAAAGAGAGAATTTCTATAGGATAATTGTTTATCCTGCCGATTTTAAGTTCACCAAGAAAAAAGTAAACAATGGCTCCGGATCCGCAGTAAATAGTGCTTCTACTACTGCTCCTGCCCATGACAGTGAAGTGACTGATCCTGTTAGTTCTCATCCGCAGGCACCAATGTTTACGCAGGAACAGTATCATCAAATTCTTAGTCTGTTGAACAAGGAACCTACAGTCGAGGCTGCTACCAGTCTAGCCGGTATGATTGATATTGGTCGCAAGTGGATTATAGATACTGGAGCTACTGACCATATACTGTATGATTTTCAATCTTTAGAATTACCTGTTGCGTGTGCCTCGGGTTCACCTTGTGTTCGACTCCCTAATGGCTCTTTCGTTTCAGTTACTTATATTGGTACTTGTACAATTTTACCCAACCTTCAGCTTACCAAAGTTCTTTATGTTCCAAATTTTCATTATAATCTTCTTTCCATTTCGAAACTTACTACTGATCTCAATTGCGTTGTTTCCTTTTACCCTCATTTTTTCCTTATACAGGATCTCTCAAGTGGAAAGATGAGGGGGATTGGTAAGGTACGAGGTGATCTTTACATCCTGGATTCGTCTCAACAGACTAGTGTGGTTTTGCCTCCTTCCGTTGCAACTGTTGCTTCCGTTGACTCATCTTTTCTTTGGCACACTCGACTTGGCCATGCTTCAGTTTCAAGACTCAATAAGGTCCCTAACCATCCCTGTATAGTCTCAGATGTTGATAGCATACATAAATGTCCTATATGTCCTCTTGCTAAACAAACTAGGCTTCTATTTTCTATCCATATGTCTCGTGTTAATGTGGCTTTTTTCCTTATTCATATAGACTTATGGGGACCCTATAGAGTTTCTACTCATAGTGGTCATAGATTTTTCTTAACAATTGTTGATGATTTTACAAGGATGACATGGGTGTATTTGTTACGGTATAAGAGTGATGCGCTTGTATGTCTCAAACAATTTTTTGCCTTGGTTAAGACTCAATTTTCCACTAGTATTAAAATTGTTCATAGTGATAATGGGTATGAATTCTTCAAGAATGAATGCAATGATTTTTTTAGCATGTTCGGCATTCTACATCAAAGCTCATGTGTTCACACTCCTCAGCAAAATGGAGTTGTTGAACGAAAACATAGACATCTACTCGAAGTAGCTAGATCACTAAAATTTCAGTCTCATATGCCTAGTAAGTTTTGGGGTGAATGTGTGTTAACTGCTTGTTTTTTGATAAATCGTCTCCCTACTCCTCTCCTGACTTGGAAATGTCCTTTTGAGCTCTTATATAATACACCTCCAGATTTTTCTCGTCTGAAAGTCTTTGGTTGTCTTGCTTATGCTACCACACCTAACTATTGTGATAAATTCTCTCCTAAGGCTATTCCGTCTGTGTTTATAGGTTATTCTCTTGTACAGAAAGGTTTCTTATAGTTCAATCTTGAAACCAAAACTTTTTTTGTTAACCGAGCTGTCATTTTTCATGAGACAGTATTTCATTTTTCTTTTCCCACTAAACATTTTTTGTCTTTTCCTATTACCGATAACTCTATTTTTCTTCATATTAAACATTTGCCTTCCATTCCTATTCCTTCCTCGTCACCTGTTTTACCTGTATCTTCTTCTCCCCATCTAGTACCCTCTACACCAGTTGTTATCCCTTTATGCTGTACCACAGGTCTGTCAAGCCACCAGCTTGGATGAAGGATTACGTCTGTTTCAACCAATCTTCCGCTTCTTGTGCCACAGGTTTGTTTCCCATTTCTCAAGTTTACTTCTCGTTGCATTTGCCTGTTCACACTCAATTATTTGCAGCTCATGCTTTTTCTTTGACTGAACCTCACACCTATGCTGAGGCCATCTCAGATCCAAGGTGGGTCGATGCTATGCAACAAGAGATTCAAGCTTTGGAGGCCAATGGTACGTGAGAGCTTGTTCCTTAACCTGCTAGTGCGGTTCCTATTGGTTGCAAGTGGGTTTTTAAAATCAAGTTTAAGTCTGATGGTTTGGTGGAACGTTTTAAAGCCCGATTGGTTGGGAAAGGATATAATCAACAGGCTGGTATTGATTTTCAGGAGACGTTTTCCCCTGTGGTTAAACATGTCACTGTTCGGACTGTTGTTAGCATGTCAGCCATTCATGACTGGCCTCTCTTTCACATGGATGTGTACAATGCGTTTCTGCAAGGCGACTTGTATGAAGAAGTTTATATAGAACTTTCGGATGGTTTTCGCAGACAGGGGGAGTCTCGGGTATGCCATCTGCGTAAGTCACTGTATGGTCTGAAACAAGCCTCTCGGTAGTGGAATTTAAAGCTCACTGAAGCTTTAATGCAATGAGGCTATGTGCAAAGCAAGCATGATTATTCCTTGTTTACAAAAAGGAACGGGGGTAACATAGTCATCTTACTCATTTATGTTGATGATCTGTTACTTACAGGGAGTAGCATTAGTATGATAAATAAACTGAAACAGATCCTGAACCAAAATTTTAAGATGAAAGACTTAGGTGTGTTAAAGTATTTCCTTGGAATAGAGGTGATGAGATCGAGAGAAGGAATTGTGTTGAACCAACGAAAGTATGCTTTGGAATTTTTAGCTGATCTGGGATTAAGGGAAGCGAAATCAGTGTGTACACCTCTTGAACAGAACCAAAAACTTACCTCAGTTGAATATGATGAATCCATACAAACGAAGGTTGATGGGGATGAATTAATTGCGAATATTGCAGTATATCAACGAATTTTGGGGAGGTTGCTATATCTGACCAATACGCGACCAAACATTATGTTTGCAGTTCAACACTTGAGTCAGTTCATGCACAAACCAAAAAAATCACATTTGGAGGCTGCTTTTCGGGTGGTACGTTACATAAGGAAAAATCCTGGCCGAGGAATTCTATTGTCTGCAGCTAGTAAACCGCGTCCCATTGCTTTTTGCGATTCTGATTGGGCTTCATGTTCCATGTCTAGGCGGTCAGTCACTGGTTTCTGTGTTAAGCTTGGAGAGTCTCTTGTTTCATGGAAATCAAAAAAACAAATCACTGTTTCTCGATCGTCAGCAGAAGCTGAGTATAGAAGTATGGCAGTGGCAGTAGCAGAGGTTGTTTGGTTGAATGGATTATTAAAAGAAATCAGTCTTAGTCAACTTGATAAGTCTATACTTTTTTCAGATAGTAAGGTAGCTCTACAGATTGCAACCAATCCTGTTTTTCATGAACGAACTAAGCATATAGAAATTGATTGTCATTTTGTACGAGATAAAGTCAGAGAAGGATTGATCCAGATGTAACATGTTGGAACAACTGAGCAACTCACTGACTTAATGACAAAAGCTTTAGGAATTAAGCAGCATGAGTATTTAGTATCCAAGTTGGGGGTTAAAGATAAATACCAGCCCTCAACTTGAGGGGGAGTGTTAAGAAGGAAAACAGTTAGCTGGGTAGTTAAAGTTAGTTTTGTGTAAGTTAATTTGTTAGATAGCAGAGTTTATAAATATGGAATGTACTCTCAATATTTGATATATACGAATGAATTCTTAATCATTTCAACAAAACACTGCGTAGAATTGATTTTGAGGTATGGATACTGCAAAAAGGGTGAATTTATGAATAGTTAGATAAATATATAAAATAATATGTGAAAAAAGGTTGTGAATTTATGAAAATATATAAATAAATCTTATCGTAATTGCATTCAAATAAATCTGTTAATCGGAGAAGTACACAACATAGCTTGTACACCTTACCCGTTCACTATAAATTTGGCTTTGAAAACACACCACTAATTTCTTCAAAGCCAACCACCATGTCCCCATAACATTATTAAAAATTGACTAGTTACTTCAGTCGCTGCAACGCTACCATCCAACATTTCTTCTTTATTATAAAAATTTGTTGCTGCTGCTTCTGGTATCCGAATTTTTAATAGTTTTATCTTTTTAGATTTTTATTCAATTAGTTGTTTTGTAGAATATTTTTATTTTACATTTTTTATTTTTACTTTATATTATGAAATCGAAGTTAATTAATTCTTTTTTTAAAAAAAATATAGAGACAATACAATTACTTTTAAATGCGTCATAAATAATCAAGTATTATTGTTATTGTTTATTCCTTTAAATTTCGAAACACATCTTTAGAAGATTAGGCACTTAATTTGTCTAATTTAGAACATGTTCTTAAGTTACATAAACAAATATATGAGTATATAATTAATACGTGTAATGAAATTCAAAAACCTTATATTAAGTCTAAAACATATCAACCTAGAGGGAGTGTTCAATCGAATCGAATCGAATGAAAAAGTTATGTTAATCGAGTTGACGAATCATATTTTATCGTGCTAACTTGATTTGAAATTTTCTTAAATCGAGTCGAGTAGGATGAAATTCAAATAAAATCGAATCGAATATATTTGTTCTAGTTAAATTAAAAAAATAAGTTTGGGTCATTGTAGTCACTATCACCCACCGTAATTAAATTTGTTATTAACTTTAATTCCCTCATAATTTATTTATTAATTTTTTATATACGAGTTTGCTTCTTTACTTGCTTAGTTACTTCAATTATCTTCTGGTTCTTGTCACCATATATTTTGAAATTAAAAATTATTTTAAAGATAAAATATGAAATTGATACGAATAGAAAATTTTAATACGAGTATTTTATAGCATCATTAATAATTCAATTTTAACATAAATTGATAAAGGTTCAGCACGATTAAACAATTCAATAATATAAATAGTACAAAATGTGAAATTTAATTCAATATTATAAATAGTATACGAAGAAAAAATTTAGGGTAGGGGGGAAGTAAACATTTTGGGGAAAAGCAGAAGGAAAAAAATTGGGGGTTTGAAAGAAGTAAAAATTTTGGGGAGAACATAAAAATAAAAAAGTTTTGAAGGTTTGGAGGGAAGTAAATTTTTTTAAGAATTAGTAAAAGGAAAAAGTTTTGGGGTTTGGGGAAGTTATGGTGCAATTATTTCTTTTAACTTAAAACAAGTTGGCATTCCAAACTGCAAATGATGACAAAATTTAAGTTAAAATCCAAGCACCTTCTTCCCAATCTTATAAGCAGCATAAGCATCAGTTGCTACACATTCAATCTGGTTCTGTTCTGTATCATAAAACCAGATCGAGCTTAAAGCTAAAGACCTTGACTTGAATTGAAACTCCAGCACCTCAGTTGCCAATCTTCTCACGCCTACTCCACGAAGACGTGGCTGGTGAAGTACATCCGCAACGAATTCACCAACATCCACCGCGTTACTAATTTATAATGGAGTTAGTATCCTTCTAAACTTTTTGACATTCTCTTTCATATGAACACCACCAACTGATATGTCCTTGTTGCTAAACACGTGTTTAATGCACTTTGAACAGGTATCAAGTACTACACAACCAATCCGAGTATAGGTTGCTAGTATCGTGTCATTTGGAGCACCCTAGGTTATGTCCAATCCAACAACCACGTCACCATGCTTTATCATATGTTTCAAAATGATAGAAACGCAACTGTTCATTCTTCTCACATCTCTACGGCTAGGCATCTCAGTCACCAACGCAGTACTATTCATCATTACAAACTCAGCTCCCTTAAGTTGTTTTACTGAACCCATTCTTGATCTGAAAGATAAAGAGAGAATTTGGTTTTTCACAGGACGCATACAATGGCTGAGGCATCAATGTCCTCACCTATTTATAACAGGGGGTATTGGAAACAAATCTCCTCTTGAAACTCTCATTTTAAGCTCATTGAATCTTTGGCAGTGTTTGAAACTTGATTTTGATGTGGAACATGATTATTTGTTGGAGGAAGCTGAAAGGATATTGAGTTTCTTCACCAATTATACAAGGAGCTAGTAGTAACCATTGGGATTCTTTCGAGGGATAAATCAACAGTCTGTTTTTTAGACTAACACCTACATTAATTTACAACACTTCATATCAATCTCCAAGTATCGAAGTGTTTGGAAATTGGAAAGTCCTTATTGAGATATTTAAGATGATTGGTGAAACATTATTATCCAAACTTCATTGGAAATAGCAAATTGCTATTTTGAACCCGACCGGATCAGACTGGCCCGAATTCGAAGCATTATATTAGCCACCTAAGTGACTCTCCGGCTAACGACCACCTAAGACACACCCCAACCTAATAACAACTCAATCTTATCTAATAAATAGTTATTTATTAATGCGGAAGCAAACTATGAGCCAAATTTAAACTTTTTTTCTAGATAATTTCACCTAAGGGCATTTTCATCATTATACCACCTATGATAAAACTAACCTGATTTTAGATCTAAGTATTTACCAACCTTCTTTTAGTCAAATTATGCAAGCCTAAGAATTTCAGCTTAAGTTCATTTACTATGTCTAATTCAAGTTTTATTGTTAGAGACTAAATTTTAACAAATACAAACTATCAGGACCTCTTCCGAATTACAAATTAAGTGTGTTTCTATCGAATTTTACCCATTATGAGACTAATCCTAAAAATTTACCAAGTTTCCTTATCATCTAAGGCTCTAATTAGACGAATCAATTTTTAGGACTAAATTGTAACTTAAACAAATTAGAATACCAATTTAAAAAGATAAAAATTCAAACCCCCAAAACCCACATGGCCATGTCCCCTAGACTGTGTGCCATTAATCGATCGTGTTTGCATAGTGAAAAACTTGTAGGCTGATCGTGCACGCTCGTGTGGAAATCCTACACGCTCATTTGTGATAGCTCCAGTCTCTACACGCTCGTGTCATTTACCTACACGCCCGTGTGCAACCCCTCATACGCCTGTGTGGACAGGCACACGCCCGTGTAAAAATCACTGCACTTATTTTTGCAAAAAACTCATTTTAAAACCCGATTTTGCATATTTTAATGGCCAATTAAACCCGATTTAACTACGATTAATTAACATACATATACATACACCTTCAATTGAATTTATTGACATCAATTAAGCCTCTATTATATAGAATTAGGCAATCAATTTCATGCATCACAAATCACCGAATAATCAATCAAGTGGCGTACCTTAGTCGCTAGTAAACCACTCCATGTAAGCTTCATTTAAACAATCGTTAGTATAAATTTCATGCCTCACACACCATGTTATCAATCACTGTGTTATCAAGCAACAATACACCATAAATCATTAAATAATTAAACTCAAACATGCCTCAAAATTATTATAAAATCATCCAAAATAAAATGTCCAATGTCCAATGTCCAATTACAACCAAAATTAAACTAATTCTTGGGAGTTCCACAATGCCTGATTACAGTCTCTAACACGTGTAATAAAGTCTCTACCAAGCCTAAATCACTTAGAACTCTCTTGCTCGGCTCCTCAAGCCCGATGATTATCTGTGTGAACTGTGAGGGTGTGAGCTTTAAAAAGTCTCTACCATGCATGTTGCCAAATATTCAGTCAAACATAACATATAAATTAGTCATTATTGTGCTCAATTTAATGTAACAAAATGCTTATGAGTAACATTTAACATAGCCATTTAACATCCAATTAAATCAAGCATTTCATTTGTCATTTTCCAATATTCAATTACCAATTGTAATACCAACATATCATGATAAAAAAAAACTCCAGTAAACATGCTTTAATCATCCTTATAATTAACCTAATTAAATAGCACAACACCATCCAAAAACTTACTTACCATTATTCAATAAAAATTCAATTCTTGCACATTTAATATCAATCTTGAAATAATTAGTCATTTAGCCAAAATTAATCAATTAAAGTAATCAATTAAGCTATTAATTAAACATAAATGAGGGTCAATTTACCAAATCGCCCTTAGAAACGCTCACCACACAATTTATCCTACCACAAACAAGTGATCAACCAAGCAAATCCAAGCTTCAATTCTGGTTATCTTAGTCCTCTTCAAGATTTGGTGCTTTAACAGAGATAAAGTAAACATTACCACATTTCCAATGCTATAATAAATACAAATTTTAATTAACTATACTAATCGAAATCCTCTCACAAAGATACCTTAGCGGATTTGTAATATCAAGTCGAAAACTCGATTCCTCACAAAATCGATCTCTCCAGCCCTCCTAAACACTTTCAATCATCAATACTAGACCAAATACTCTTATACTAAGCATCAATTTCATCTTTAAATCAATTTCACAGAACTCCGGAAAATTGGTTCATGAAAACGATGAAATTCAGATTTTTTTAAATTACCTCACAAATCATGTTTAATCTTGATAAATAAGATCAAAAACCTTTTAATACATCCATTTTAAGTTGGAACATCCATTGATTTGTGGATTTCTTCTCAAAATTCAAGATCCACCATTCAAGAACCATATGTTCTTGGAAGAAAATGACATTAATAAAAATCCTTTAATTGACTCTCAAATCATGTAAAAATGCTTCTAATCACCATAAAAACAAGTTTAGGATTGAAGATTACCTTTGATTCGCTCTAAATTCGTTGATTGAAAATCTTGATTCAAGAAACTTGAGAAATTTTATAATATTTTTTGCTACTTTAGAGAATAATTTCGGGTGAATTGAGAGAGTATTTTGACAAGGAAACTGGTTGATCTATTCTCTGATGATAGGTCTTTAAAATCATGCAAAGAAAATAAATTTTAAAGCTCTCTAATCTAATGTAAAATGTATCAAAAGTGGGCTAGATATATTAGTTTTAAAACTGAAACCACCCACTAGAAATTTAAAAATTAGGAAATTTGCCTAATGGCCACTCCCACATTTCCCTTACTTTACCATTTAATCCTTTCCCTCCAAAATTCAAAATTTTAAGGTTTATTTGTCATATAAATACTCTAAAATTTCTCTTGTTTTACAATTAAATCCTATTTAATTAATATTTAAATTTTACTCAAATTACCCCCAACAAAAATTATTTTAAAATTCTTTTTCAACCCAAATTGATTATTTTCACTAATAATTATTTAAAATATTTAAAATTAAATTTTCAAAAATATTTTTTAAATTTTCTAGATTATTTTTTTAATCAATTTTAGATGAATTTAACCTCCTAAATTAAATTAAAAATTACTAGAAACCCTATAAATTCCTAGTTTCACACTCGAAACCCGAAAAATATACCCGAAACTACTAGTCCCGATTTAGGGATATTACAGATAATATTGTGTTAGACTACTATTATACCTGTATGAGTTTAGTTATTGAACACATTCTTGAAATGAAATAGAAAGAGGGTATTTATATTTTCACTTGACAAACACAGGCAATGTCATCACCTATTTATATGTAGTTTCTAGAACTTGGGGTATTTGAAACTGTTGGTGTTTTAAGCCAAGAACATAGAACAAAAATAGAAAAGTGTAGCAAAGAAGCATGAAAAATATCAGCTACTTCATTCAATTAGAAAAGCAATACATTTTAGTGATAAAACACTACCAAATACACCACCACTCCTAATAATGACATAAAAACAAGAAAAACTTAACTTGCACTCAAGGTAATTATGTCAATCAGCACCTAATTACATAAAAAAATGAACAACTAAGTTCATTTTCTATAGAATAACATAGCAAGAGAACTAAACAAAAACTGAACCAAGTCAACTTGTTATCTAGCAGATTTATCATGCAACAAAAAAGTAATAGCTGCATGGTTGGCTAGCTTTCAACACTCCTCCTTGGCCTCCATACTGTAAATACCAATATCATTCCTTAATTTTTCAAACATGGTATTCCCAAAAGGCTTTGTTATAATGTTTGCAAGCAGATCTTCAGAACTACAATGAATCAATTTTATCTCTTTTGATTGCTCCACTTCCCTTACAGAGTGATATTTGATCTTAAAGTGTTTTGTTTTGTCTTTAAACACTAGATTCTTTGAAATTGCAACAAAAAATTGATTATCATTTTAATCTTTGTTGTTTCTTCTTGGTTCAAGTTCAAATCAATCAAAAGTTACCTTAACCAAATGGCATGGTTGAAAGTTGCAGCAACTACAACATACTCTATTTTAGCTATTGATTGATCCACCGATTGTTACTTCTTTAAGCTCCAACAGAGAACACTTGAGCTTAAAGTGAAAAAATAACCTAAGGTGTTTTTCATATCTTCAATTGATCATACCCAGTCACTATCTGTGTAACCAGTCATCTTAACTTCATCAATTTTCATGAATTTGACCCCCAAAGTTGAGTGTTCCTTTCACATACCTCAAAACTCTCTTAGTTGTTTTGTAATGAGTCGCATTGCTACAATGCATGAACCTTGAAAAAAGACCTACATCAAACATAATATCAGGTCTGGATGTTGTCAAATATAGCATGCATCCAACTAAGCTCCTATAGCTTGTTTCATTCACCCTTTCAAAGTCTCCCTTATTGGTGAGCTTCTCTCCTTGAGCAATGGAAGTGCTTGTTGGTTTACAATTCTCCATACAGTATTTGTTCAGAATCTTCAAGAAAAAGTCATTTGACTTATGAAAATTGTTTGATCAATCTGCAACATTTCTATGCCAAGGATATATGTCATCTCCCCTAAGTCTGACATCTCAAATACTTGTTGCATCTGCTTTTTAAACTCGACAACTAGCACAATGTTGTTGTCAATCACTAGTAGATTATTAACATACAATACACTACCAACAGTGTTTCTTTCTCAAATTTCTTCACATACAAGGTTGGCTCACTTATGCTTCTTTCAAATCCCAATCATGCTAGATAATTTTCAATTCTTTCATACCAGGCTCTTGGAGCCTATTTCAGGACATATAAGGCCTTCTTCAATCTGTAAACTTTAGTCTCAGTTTCGGCTGCAACAAAGCCTTGAGGCTGATCAACATAAATTTCCTCATTTAGAAAGTCATTTAAGAAGGTTGACTTTACATATAGTTGATGTATCTTTCATCATTTTTTAGCTGTAAAAGTCAGCAACAACCTAATTTTGTCTAACCTTGCCACTGGTGCAAAGGTTTCACCATAGTCTGCACCATACTGCTGACTAAAGCCCTTTGCAACCAGCCTAACCTTCAATTTGTTGACTAAACCATGAGGATTCATTTTAGTTTTGAATACCCATTTGACCCCAATGATCTTCTTGTGAACTGGTCTATTTACAAGTTCTCATGTCTAATTCTTGTTGATCATGTTAATTTCATCCTTCATGGCTTCCCTTCAATTAGTTTCTTGTGTTGTTTTTTTAAAGCTATCTGGCTCCAATATTGCTAAGTTACATCTTTGATAAACTTCAGTAATAGGCTTGGTACCACTAACCGGAAAGTGATCAAACCCTTCATAAACTTGTACTTCATTGTAACGCCCCGAATTTTGGGCCTAGAAGTTCTGGGTTTTTAGTGTAGCGACAGCAAGGAGGTTGCACACCTAAGTTTAGTTGTGCAATTTAGTGACAAGAATGGGCCTGCTGGTCTAGTGGTGGTGAGAGTGTTAGCCTATCTTGAGGTTCTGGGTTCGAGTAGCTGGATGCGCAATTGGGGAGAGTCTTTTATTTTGTTCTATTATACTATTAATTATAAATGTTTATTTATGGTATTATATGATATTATTTATAATTATTAAATTATGTGTTGAATATATGTTGGTTTTTATTTATTATTTTTATTATTTTTCTTTTTTTTCTTTTCTTTTTGGACGTTTATTGGTTTTATTCTCTCTGTGCTTTTCTCTTCTTCTGAAAACGATCGCGGTTTGTGGATTCTGGAACTTCACTCCTCAGTCATCTTCTTCACCGTCAAAACAGGTGTGGGATTCTAATCTAGTTACTACATTCTACTCTTAAATCGATTGCTATCTTGTGTTACAAATCCCTTTTCCTTCGGCTTTTCGTAACTAAACAATAACCCCGTCATTTTGGAGTTTTTAAATGTTAAAAGTGAAGGAAAAACATTGTTATCTAATATATGTTGATAGGGCAAGGGTTAGGGACTGTTACTATAGCTTAAACGGGGTTTTCGGGGTTGTTTCGAAGAGGTTTCGTGACCTCCCCGACGGCTACACGGCCGTGTGGATTTGGAAATTAGGGTTTTCGGGCCATATTGGGTGCCACATGGCCGTGTGGCCGATTTGGGGATTTTTACCGACTTTTACACGGCCGTGTCCCTCGGGCACATGGGCGTGTGAGATTGGGAATAGAGTATTAGGGTTTTGGGGTCACATGGCCAGGCCACATGGCCGTGTGACTGAATTGGGAATTTAGGGATTCTACACAGGAGTGTGTTATGGGACACACGGCCGTGTCTGATGGCCACACGGGCGTGTGACACCTTCACACGACCGTGTCTGCCCTGCACTTAATTTTATCGAAATTGGGCAGTGAGTTACACGGCTTGTTTACACGGTCGTGCCCCTGTACCACACGGGCGTGTGCCTCTGTCACACGGGCGTGTGCCACCCCTCACACGGGCGTTTAGATCCCCACACGGTCTGGATTGCTCCACACGGCCGGAGCACACGGGCGTGTGGCCCTAACTCGCCAGATTATGAATTTAAGTCGATTTGATTGTAAGCTCAAATCAACGCATTTTAAACCTTGACTAAGCTTTACTGAGGGTAACTATGACTCTGATCTGAGTTGATATGTGAGTGATGTGTGATTAGTTGTGTGACAACCTTGATGCTGAATTTGAGTGTACGAGTGTACACACTCAAATCGATCGATCGATTATGAGTGGTATCAATGATTTTTCAAATCGTATTCCGATTTGGTGTAATTGCATTCATACATCTGCATACATACATTTGTATATAAAGTATTTTGGGTTGGGATTTTGAAGAGAAGGGAGATTTACGATCTGATTTGGCAGTTTTACTGCAACTCATCGGTATAGCGGATTACCGCATTGCACTATATCGCATGTACGTTAGCTACGCTACGTACCACTATCTGATCTGGCAGTTTTACTGCAACTCATCGGTATAGCGGATTACCGCATTGCACTGTATCGCATGTACGTTAGCTACGCTAAGTACCACTATCTGATCTGGCAATTTTACTGCAACTCATCGGTATAGCGGATTACCGCATTGCACTGTACCGCATGTACGTTAGCTACGCTACGTACCATTATTTGATCTGGCAGTTCATACTGCACGTCTGTACCACGGTTTATCGTATTGTACAGTATAGCTTATACGCTAGCTTTACTGCGTAATTTACGATTTGGCAGTTTATCTGCATTCTGATAGACCAATTCCCAGAGGGTTGAGGGCGGTCCCAATTCCCTGAGGGTTGAGGACAATGATGATGATCATCATTGCCGGGCAACCCGGGATGACATCATAGGGAGTATAAGGTTGGATGGGCTTTTCGAGGTCTTACTCGGAGTGTAGGGATGTGTGGGTTGATTTTATCCCACATGGTGTGTTGGTGGCACGGAGTGGTGTGTTGGCTGGATGGGTGGGTTGTTTTATAACTCATTTGCACTCATATGCATCTAATTGACACTGTGACTGAACGTGATTCTGCGATTGAATTTGATTGAATGTCTGACTGAAAATATTTGAATGTCTGATTGACTGAAATGTCTGATTGTATTGTTCGACCGAAAGGCACTCGTGCTTAAGAGAACCTGGTGTGATGGGCTAAGGCCGATATAATTCTGATTCTGGAAAGGGCTTAGGCCTGGGTTGTAACTACTGAGAATTTCTGCTACTGTGTCCGATTAGGCCATATGGCTGTAGAGTTACATATGGTGTACGTTTGGTTTGGGGTGAATTCGTTTAACTGTTATCTGCCTGTAAGTATGTTCAGTTCAACGCTCGCCTGTTTTTGTTTCTGTTCCTGTTTCCATTTCTGTGGTTTAACTGGTTTGATCTCACACTGAGCTCGTGTAGCTCACCTCCTCTTCTGTTTCCCTTTCAGTACAGATTCTCGGATTTACGGAAATTTGGACTCGACGCGGAGGTCTCGGACAGTTTTGGTGGAAATAAGTTATAAGCTTTTATTTTCAGGTTTTAATAGTTATTCGTTTAGGCTTGAACTGTAAGGAATTTTATAATGCTATGGTACAGTTTCTATTTTATGATTTTATTCGTACATTTTATACTGTTAAACTTACTGATGAATTTTATATGATTAAATGTTTTGATTTGCTTCGGGATAAACATTTTCGGAAATTAGATTTTGAGCGATTCGATTTGTAAAATTTTCTCACGATCACTTCGGTGATCAATGTAGCATTCCGAATTCGGTCTAGACTTCTAGGCCGGGTTTGGGGTGTTACATTCATCTTCTTCAAATTGCAAGTCCAATTCAAGCTCACTTTGCTTGAGCATTTCTTCTTCAATTGCATCTCATCTCCATGTTCTACTTTCATTAATCTTCACATCTCTACTTACAATGACCTTGCTTGTAAAAGGATCAAAGACCCTATAACCTTTTCTATTGTTGTTGTATCCAACAAAGATATCTAACTTTGATCTTCTTTCTAGTTTTCTCTTCTTCACTAATGGTACGTGAGCAAAGCAGATACAACAAAATATTTTCAAATGAAAAACAAAAGGTTTGTGTCCAAACCAAGCTTCAAATGGAGTCTTTCCCTTCATTGTCTCAGCTTTTTTCATCTTCAAATTTTCAAAATCTCTCCTAATATTTATGAGTTGTTCCTACCTTGTCTTGCCTAAGCCTTGAAACTCTTCCTGCAGTCTATCTTAAGCTTGTTTGGGAGTCTCATAGGCCATGATTCTAGTAAAGATTACATTTAAAACACTATTTTGGAGGCATGACATTACTTTATGCTTTTTGGCACACTCCTCATTATGCTGCCTTAATTGAGCTAATGCGTCACGAAACCAACTAAAAATCTGACTAAGGAAAGTGCACCTATCAATTAATAGTATAGGTACGGTGAGCACAGATATCGTTCCCACAAAGACTAAAAGCACTAGTAATTACCATCTTTCTATTATTGAACCAATAAATTTCAGTGATTGATTAAAAATAAAATTAACTAATTTCATTAACTAATGAACATGAAAAAGAACAAAACAAGCAAATAAAGTATTAACAACCAAGAAGCGAAACAATACCCAAGAAAGAATTCACCTAGATTTCATTTGTCATTATCAATCTAAATTATGCAATTTCTTTACTTAGTATCTTGATCCGTAGAAATCCCTAAATTATGCTAATATCTCTTTCGAGAGTAAGAGCAACTGACTCTAAGTTGATTAATTAAAAAAAATTCTAATTAAAACCCCTATTATTGCATTAACTCGATCTATGGATTCCCTATTAGATTTTACTCTAATCTGGTAGATTTATATTGTCCTATTTCTAGGATTGCATACAACTCTAGTCAATTACACAAGATTTACTCTTAAACAGGGTCTATTCATCATCTGATTTAAGCACATCAAACATGGATCAATAATCTAGAAATACCAAACCAAGAATTAAGCACACATAATTGAGAATAAGATCTAAGTATTTATTGCATAAAATAAAATTCAAACAACAGAATCCATCATAGGGTTTATCTCCCCTAGGTATTTAGAATTTTAGTTCATGCTTGAAAATAAAAACATTTAAGACGCAATATAACTGAAAGAAATAAAGAAATTTATGATAATCTCTTGAGAAATCAACTGAGAATCTTCAATCTTGACGGAAATCTGATTCAGAATCGACTTCAATGGTGTTTTCCGAGTTATTTCTTGAATATTCTATGATGACTCCCTCTTATATTTTTATATTTGTCATATATACATCTTAGAATGCCCGAAAAACCTAAAAATGTGTTTCCCTATAGTTCAAAGTGCCAATTTGCTAAATTAACATGGCTTGCCACTTAGTCGTATGGCAGCCCATGTGGCTCCTGCAGCTTGCTCTGATTTTCCGAGTTTTGCTCATTTTTCGTTCCTTTTGCCCCCAAATGATCTCCTAAGTATAAAAATATGAATTTAAAAGATTAGAAGCATAAAATTCACCATTAACATCGAATAATAACCCAAAAACGAATAAAGAACGAAATTAAAACATGTTACTTTTAGCACTTATCATGAGCAATAATTGGATTTGCACAACTTCCCACAAATCAAAAGCTTGAAGATAAGTCATCTTGACTACCTAAATGTGGTAGTTCTCACCAGTAAAGACAAGAGGTGGATGTGGTGAAAAGCTTGTTGAAGACATACAAGTAACAACAAAGTAGAAACAAGATAGAATGTATCTTTCTCGGCAACAAACTCAAAAACAAAAACGATGACCCTCAAAGATGGTAGGCTCTAGGTACTAATTATTGGTGTTTTAAGCCAAGAAGAACAAAGAACAAAGAACAAAAACAGAAAAGTGTAGTAAAAAAGCATGAAAAGCATCAGCTACTTCATTCAATTAGAAAAGTAATACATTTTAGTGATAAAACACTACCAAATACACAACTACTCCCACTAATAGCATGAAAACAAGAAAAACTTAACTTGCATTCGTGCTGATTATGTTAATCATCACCTATTTACATAAAAAAATTAACAACTAGGTTCATTTTCAACAAAATAACATAACAAGGAAACTAAACAAAAACTGAATCAAGTTAACATGCTATTGAGGAGACTTAGCATGCAACAAAAAAGTAACAGCTACATGGTTGGCCAGCTTTCGACAGAAACATTTCTTTTCTTGAAACTATCATTGTAATCGATTACACACTGTTAAGAAGATTGGTAGGTTTAAGTTAATTAAACCATTGGCAGTGTTGGAAACTTGAATTTTTGTTGTGAAAAGTGATTAATGCAATTTATAACATACATAAATAGTCAAAACATATCGTTTTGAAACTCTCTCATGGAGTTGGAGTGGTTTTCATCTTCATTAACACAACAGTTACTAGAAGATAAGTATTAAATAACATTGTACCAAAACATATGAAATCCATCAATTACTAGCCACGAAATTAAATGGGCTAGTGACTAATGACGCATTATCAGAAACTCAAGCTCCCAAGAACTTCTTAGCAATCTTGATAAGGGAAATTCAATTTATGTCTGGAAATTGGAAAGTCTATTGACCTGATTTGTCAACTATTAATATCCCATTCCTATTGGAAGTGGATTATGGAAATTTGTTATTTTGCGGGCCATTAACGCAATTCTTCTTCAACCAAGGCTCTGTTTATTTCAAGGTAAAAGTTTTTACGCAAAATATTTTCAACATTTTCCGATGTTTGTTTCATGTAAAATAGAATAGTCAACGTAAAAGGCTTTCCAGCCAACGTAAAATTACCCCTTTATTCCCGTAAAATGTTTTACCGAAATTTTTTCCGTAAGACATTTTTCAAACTGATAAGACTCTGTTCACTATAACACCCCCATACCCGACCCGAGCATCGGGTCAAAACATTGAGATGTTACATTCTCTACTAAATTCACTTATCAAATATTTTCTTATAAACTTTCATAACTTTTCAATTTAGTCCCTTTTTGTCATAAAAGTTAAATATTTACTAATCAATCATATTAAATCAATTTTCTTTATTGTTACACTTTAATCATATAATTTGTCTCAATATTTTGTTTCACATATCAAATTTATATGAATTTCTCTTCTATTATTTCATCCGCATATTTTCTCAAGTTTAACAATTTAGTCCTTGTCATAATAAAAAATTTATGTTTTTCCATAATTTCACTTTTACAATACTTTATGCATATTTCATCATCTCATAACACATTCATTAAACTTTTATCATAATTTTATTATTCACATATTAAATTTTTTCACACTTAAACTTTTTTACAATTTTCAATTTAGTCCCTATTGCCATGTAATTTATTTTTCATCATATAAGCACTTTAATCAAATAATTCATTATAATATCTTATTTCACATAGCAAATTTTCATGCATATCACTTCTCTTATTTCAATTATAAATTTCACAAAGTTTACAATTTAATCATTAACATCATGAAGACTCATTATTTACTATAATTTCACCTTAACATCACTTTGTAATCAATTCACTACTTCATTTAAACTCTTTATCATAAATCTCAAATGTATGTTTGTTTCATTGAAAACAACTTTTATGAAATATTTTCAAGAAATCTACCAAACAACAGAAAATATTTTACACAGATTCATCCAAACACCAAAAAATATTAGTTTTTCCAAATAAGTAAGTTATTTTTCAGAAATCATTTTCCGAAAGCCATTTTCAATAAAACAAACGGAGCCTAAGTTCATAATAAAAATTCTTCTATAAATCGATGTGCTCTAATTGAGTTAATTTGAATTTCTATAATTTTAGATTTTTCGTTTAAGTTACTGAACTATTCAAAAGTTTTTACTGAAGTCATTGAGCTGTTAAGTTTTTTTTTAAGTTCCATCAGTGAGCTCCAAGTGATGATTTGATGATTGGTACGGTAGACCACTACCCATAGACAAGTAGAAGAACATACCTTAGATCCAAGCCGATCTGACGGTCAAAGTTGTTTCATGAATAAAAATGAATTGTAAAAGGGAAGAGGAAAAAGAGCTTTTAATTAGTGCAGACAATGCAAACTAGAAAAATTCGTATAGAATCGGTTTTAACAACCCAATGACTTAAATGAAAACTTTTGAATAGTTCAGTGACCAAATTATAACTTTTTTTAGTTAAATGACTAAAATGAAAACTCACCCATAGTTTAGTGACTAATGGTGTAGTTTACCCTTTTGAAATTTATGTCTCAACCTAAATGGTAGTACTTAAATCCATTAAAGTTAAATTGTATAATTAATCTCGTACTATGTGTAAGTTGTGAATTTAGTTCTTATTTTTTAATATGATCATTTTTAGTTTCTTATACTATTCAAAATTTGAAATTTTAATTATAACTGAAATAGTAGCCGTTAAATTCACTAACTAAAATGACATGATTTTTTTTCTAAATATTTTGTGGAAAAAACAAGAAGACGTGATATTACAAATGTGATAATATATTTATTGTATGAAAATTTGAAAATAACATAATTTAACTTAATGAATTTAACAATTATCTTTTGAATTAAGACTAAAATTTCAAATTTAAAAAATATAAAAACTTAAATTAACCAAATTAGAAGATAAAGATTTAATTTACAACTTATTCGTAATATAGGGGTTAATAGAAGAATTTAACTTTAAAATATAAGTTATGGGATAATATTATGTCAAACAACTATGGGATTTTTTTCTTTACATGTTATTCAAGATTTAATAAATTATTTTTTTATATTTAAAATTCAAAAATAAAATAGAATACTAAAGCTTATTTAGTAATTTTTTTTCACTTTTACATATATTAGTTTTTTTTTTTATATCTTAATGTATCTATCGAAGTGAACCCAATAATTAATCTTCCGCATTTTGTAAGACTATTAAGGGGGTAGATACTAGCCACAAGTTTTAAAACTGCTCCAAACCCAAGACGAGGATCGAACCCTTGATCACTGGTTAAGATAGAAGAGACCCTTATCGTTTCACCTAACTCCCATTGTTATACTAATATATTTTAATGTTAAGTGTTTTTTATTCAACAAATAAAATATTTTTATTTCATGTAATTAGTATGAAATTAATATTATTATACTTAATTAAAATATATTAATTATTTTGATAATTAAAATATTACAACAATAAACAAACTTCAAACTGTAATTAAATTTTGAATTGAAATAACAATGAAAATTTTAAAAAAGAATTTTGTGATTTCCTAACAACAAATTAAATACATTTTTTTTTATAATAAATTTGAGTTTGAAATATTGAGGGTAGAGAAACTCAACATTAAACAACTTAAAATTAGAATGGAGGTGTAATTTAATGGGCAAAAAACCAGAAAATACCAAAAAATAACAAAAATTACCGGAAAGTATAGGGTTGAAAATTAATGACCGGAAAGGGCAATTTCCCCCAAAATCGCGTCCCCGTCAGCGCGTTTTTGGGGGAGTGTAACCTAAAGCGTGTCCCGGGAGCGCTTTAGGCCACGCGTCGGCAAAACGCGCCCCGTGGGACGCGGTTTTCTTGACGTGGCCTAAAGCGCTCCCGGGACGCGCTAGACTTTTTTCCGGAAATATGGTGGGCAAGCAAGTGGGAAGAAAATGGCGCCAAAATTAGGCACCGAAAGTTGATGTGATGTGAAAATTGGTATGGGGTAATTGCAATATTGGTCCCTATTTGAATAGGTACTTTGTAAGTTTGATCCCTAAACCTCAACTATAAATAGGCCTAACCATTTCTCATTTTCTTCATCCCACAATTTGCCATTCTCTACTTAAGGCATTGTTCTCTCTCTCCCTATTTGTAAATTTTCACTTGTATTTTTGGAGTGAAATATATTTGTTAGTGCCCGAAGACGTAGGCAAAATTTTTTCATATCTTGTGAGTGTGATCGTAGTTATTTATTGTGCTATTAAATTACGATTGAGGATATTCGGCTAGGAAAGACTTGGTACTTAAGTGATCCTTGTGATCCACCTCTCTTTCCTGGGAATTGAACTTAGTGTGATTTTTTAGTACAATAATTTTACTCTTTTACACCGTCCACTTGCAATGAGTGAACGTATTAATGCTGTTATTTACTACGATGGTGAAGTGCGTGACAATCGAAAATGGTGTTGTTTTCTTATCGGAGAACACAAAGCGCGATTGAGTTTTAATCGAACGTCGATTTGGTAGAACTTCGCAAAAGAATTAGGCGTAAAATATTCGGAACAACGCTAATGAAAGTTCAGTCTATTAAGTATAGATTTTGTGCTTCGGTTGATCCGGTGAGATATGACTCATTCGACATCAAAGGTCCTCGGAGCCTTGAGGCAATGGTGGAGACTCATCTTGCCAGTGGTTCACCCTATATCGAGGTATATGTGGAATTTTCATCTCCAAGTGATTTGGTTGCGACCTCAACATCTAGTATCGTTCGAGGGGAATACACGACCCCAAGTCGACACACTCGTAAGTGGGAGGCAAAACACGTATGTGCCGTGTGCGGTGGTAGTATGGAAAACATAACCCCGCACGACACTCGGTTGGTGGATGGGACATGCATATCCGTCGATCGACGTCCGATGATAGAAATACGTATTGGGGGCGTCGTCAACTTCTAGTGGTTGGCAATCCACATACGATTGGAATCTGACGAAAGATGTTTAAGGAGGGATGATGTACTCCCGACGACATCCACCGGCGAGGGCCTCGCTTGTTGCGGGTTATGGAGGGTCGGACGATGAATCGATGTGGATCCACCTCGGGAGCCAGGCCCGACAAAGGCGAAGTTGGATTATTTTACAACCGGAGCCCGCTCCAATTGTACCTGAAGACGTTGAGGCGGTTCAGGAAGAAGAAGAAGATCCGCTATTCAGGGCATACTCACCTCCAGCAAGCACATGCATAATGTCGATCTATCTCAAGATGATGCATTGGAGTTTCTGAACTACCACACCGACGCGTGACCGCACAAATTCTTTGTTGGATTCGGATCAATTAGAAGTTGGTAACCGCTTTTCCAACAAGAATACTTTTCTTCTTTGCATTGAAACAATACAAAGATCGGGAGCAGTGGTTAACTACACTATGGTTAAATCAAAGCTCGATAGGTACGAGGCAAAGTGTGCGATGCAAGACGGCACATGTTCATGGAAAATCATGGCATCGTTGAGGAAAAGGACGAGGTCGTGGGAGGTGAAAAAGTACAAAGGTCCGCATACATGTCTTACCAGAGTAAGAGTACCACTATGTGTTCAATGATTCCGAATAAGACTAATATTATGTAATGTTGCATTATTTAACGATACTTCATTGACAGGTGTACAGAAGATCATCCAAGGATGGATTCAGACATGTTGGCTGATTTAATAATCCGACGGTGAAGGCCGATCCCAGAACTACAGTGTGCGGCCTTAATTGGCAATATTCGTAGCCAAATGGGGTACACGCCCTCTTACAGAAAGGCTTGGATAGCCAAGCAGAAGGCGTTGGAAAAATTGCATGGTCGGTGGGACGTTTCATATAATGAAGTGTGGCAGTGGTGTCAGGTGCTGGAGAGGTATGTCCCAGGCAGCACAACAGACCTTGAAACGGAACCGGCGTACTACAACGATCGTCTGCTCCATGGATGCGCAGTGTTCAAGCGTCTGTTCTGGACATTTAAGCAATGCCGAGATGCTTTTACATATTGCAAGCCATTGGTACAAATTGACGGTACCTTTATGTATGGTAGATATACGCATCGGCTATTGCTAGCCGTGGCACAAGACGGCTGTGGGAGAATCCTTCCGATTGCGTTCGCAATAACACCGGGGGAATCAGCTGATGATTGGGACTTCTTCCTATCCAGGTTAAGGAGGCATGTTTGCCCCCAACCTGACATATGCGTTATATCGGATCGGGGCCCTGGAATACTTGCGGCAATAGAACGCCAGGAAGCATGTGGCATCGCACACACCATCGATATTGCCTCGAGGCATGTCGCATCCAACTACTATGGGCAACATCGATCTAAAAGAGAGAAAGCGGCAAGTGATCGATATGGGTATGAAATATCTAATAATAAAATTTATTTTGATATATTCAATTTATTCGCAATTGAAGAGTGGTATGTAATATTCGCTATCAACGTATATTAAGGTGGTATGAGATCAATAAAGACCGCTTTCACGAGATCTTTGGCGCTTTGCGCTCGATAACGCCGAAGGCGCAAGCTACCTTTGCAATATTCCTTCGAACAGTGGACACAAGCATATGACGGTGGCCTCACGATATGGGCATATGACCACAAACCTTGCCGAATGCATAAATTGCATTTCGAAAGGAACCCGTCATCCGCCGACATGCTAGTTGTGCGAGAGACATATTTTCTAAGTTAGCGGCACTATTTCCAAAGAGAGCAGCGCGAGTTATAGAGGGCAAATGGAAGGAGGCCATGTATGGAGCCGAAGGTCTTGCAACAAATTAATCGTGGGAAGGCACGTGCGAACACCATGCACACAAGATGTCATGATCGCGACAGCCTATGGTTTCGTGTCACGGAGTTTGATGACCCAACCAAGGTATTGTTGGCGGTCATTATCGTGTACACTTGACAAATAGGACATGCGATCGTGGATATTTGATGCACTTCGTTACCCATGTGCTCATGTACTTGCGCTTGTCGAATCTCCGTATTGATCCCATGAGCTATGTCGACGAAGTGTACAAATTAGAAAACATGTACAACGTGTGGAGACACGTATTCCCACCGATCCCGGATGAACGTAAGTGGCCATCGGTATCGCGTGCACCGTATAAGTCGTTGTTGCGGATAGAGAATTGAGGCGCAAAACCAAAAGGTCGACCTTCCTCGACTAGAATACGCAACAATATGGATATCCGAGAACCGACCAACCAAAGTAAGCGGTGCGGATGGTGTAGGAACCGGGCCATACATCTCGCTTCGTGTCCAAATCGGAATAGTTGACCGTGTTATTAGCTTGTTTGTCTCTTTTGGCTATGTAATTTCTTTTTTTTTAGTACAACGGTTTATCAAAGAACTCAATTATATTTTAGTGAAGAGGACTAAATTAAAAGAATATAAAATAGGAAATAATTTTTATTTTATCAAAGAACTCAATTTTCTGCAAAGAACTCAATTATATTTTAGTGAAGAGGACTAAATTAAAAGAATATAAAATAGGAAATAATTTTTTATTTTATCAAAGAACTCAATTTTCTGCAAAGAACTCAATTTTAATTTAGTGAAGAGGACTAAATTAAAAGAATATAAAATAGGAAATAATTTTTTATTTTATTAAAAATTCAAATTATATTACATACAAAAAAATACACAACTTTTGATATTAAAATTAAATTACAAACACAAATTAAAAACAACTTTTTTATTCAAAGAATAAAAAAATTAAATTACAATTTATAAAATAAAAAAGCCTATCCTAATCAATGTTGATGCGGTGGGAACCGAGTGCCACGATCGGGTGGTGGCGGTTACGCTATTTGGATTCCTCCTTCTTCTAGCTTCCAGCGGGGTCGTGGAACCTCAAAGCGGGGATTCGGTTCCTCGGAAGTGGGTCTGGTTCTAGGTGTTGCGATGATGACCCACCTTGATAAAATAATGACCCCGGAGGTGTTTGCATAAACCACGGCGGGGTGATCGCATCCCGTCACGGTGAAGGAGCACGGTAGAAACCATCGCTCCCCGACGGCACCTCATCTAATCCCACACGAAGTCGGTCTCACGATCGGTCGCCAACGGAGTTGTCGGGAGCGGACTCGAACTCGGCCATGCATTCCAACTTTGAGGTGGGACAAGGAAAAGGAAACATATATGGGTTAGGAGGATACATATAAGGGGCAAGGTACGTGCACGGCATAAAGCGTGGATGCTTTGTGATGTCGGTGTTGTTAGCTGAACGGATGGGCCGGCGGATGTGTAGCGCGCCGTTGATGGGCCCGTGATCGTGTAGGCGCTGTTGATGGGCCCGTGATCGTGTACGCGCTCTTGGGCCCGGTTCATCATCCATTCTCCTTCGATGTAAAGGGCCCCGACGTTCCTTTGCTCGCGAATTAGCCGCCGCCTCTCCTCATCCGACAACAGATACGGCATGCCATGGATTCTAAACCATGGCATGTACTCCAAGACGCACGCTAACTCTGGAACTATGATCGGTTCCGGTTAGGTATAAAGTCATACCGTTCTCCCACGTCTCGATATGTTCGACCAAAATCTTGGCCAATCCGTGTCTGCGCCAGTAAGTCCACTTTGTGCTCATCATCGAGCACCTCGGGAGGCACGGAATCGGTTGCGGCATCCAAATTGCCGCAGAGAACCCGATCCGACCGGTGCATCTCGGACGGTTGAGTAGGTGATTAGCGGGACCTTAACGTGCCAACTGTTCGGATTTTGGAGATACTCCTCCGAATTATCGCCGAATTTCGGGATCCTCAAATGACGGTGTCCATTGAAACTATATTAACATTACCAACTTATTAGTTATATACATAATATTAGACACTACCTACGAAATACTAAATTATAATAACGAAATTCGACACTTACTTGTGATTCCGACCTTTGGTCCAACAGAGCCGAGATATCCTCAAGCGCGTTAGGTATTCCAACATGACTGCTCCTCGGATGGTTCCACCTAATTAAATAAACTTTTAGCATGCAATTATACTATAAATATACGACATAATTGTAAAATATAATATTAAATTTACCTCGTTATCAGTGGGAATGAATATGGCTGGTCGACTCGAGGACGTAAAAATGGAAATCGAAACCATGCCCATGACTGCAGTAGTGATAGGCAACCTCCGATTTTTTGTTTACTCGGCAGCGTCGCCCTACACATCTCCCGGTATAATATCGATAGCACGGCAGACCCCCAACTCAATTCACCGGCTGCTCTGAAATCAACAAGTTTCAGGAGCCATCTCAGGTGGACGAGGTTTCTAGAGAGGTCCGGCATCAGATAGCCTCCAATTATCTGAAGTATGTATGCCCGCGCATACCGTATTCTTTCTTCTTCAGTCGAACCTTCATTCGGCTGCGGGATTGCGTCTCGTAACCAAGCCAAATCGATCCGAGCTCCTTGAATTTTATCCGGAATGGCACCCAGAAGCTCGTAGCATACGGCCATCCAATCGAGAGATGTTACGGACCCGGTGACTACCGACCCGTCCACCGGTAATCCCAATCAGAATCGCACATCTTCCAAGGTGATGGTACACTCTCCGCATGGCAAATGGAAAGTGTGCGTCTCTGGTCTCCACCTCTCTATCAACGCTACCGATCAAAGGCGGCTCCAACTTGAACCCCGGGCTATCGTGGCCACGTGCCAAAACCCGCTTCCCGCAGTAATTCTCGATCAATGGCGATGGGGACCGGGCATGTTGCGAATATAACATTGCAACACCCGATCTACTGATCGTTTAAAAATTATAAAATTATAAAATTCTAAATTAATTAAAATTGCATAATTAAAAATTTAATAATATTGAAAAATTAACATTCAAACTTACCATTTTCTTTCTTTGGACGGCAATGTGGTTCTCGCCTAGGCGACATAATTCCCTACCATTGTACTCAGATAAATAATTTAAAAATTTTCCAAAAATAGGTTTAAAAAAATTATAAAGGGCTTTTTATAAATAGTAAAGGACTATTTTGAAATTTAAGCGTAAATTTGAGAGAAATTTGAGAGCAAATTGATAGCAAATTGAGAGAAAAATGAGAGAGGATTGAATTGTGAAAAAATGAAGGGTTGGGGGGGTATTTATAGGGTTTTTTTTTTCTGACCGTTGGGCAAAAAAATTTTGACCGTTGCGGCCTAAAGCGCGTCCCCGGGGGTGCGCTTTAGGCCACGTCAGCGAAAACGCTCCCGAGGACGCGCTGATGACGTGGCCTAAAGCGCCCCGGGACGCGCTTTTAGTCGCAAGGTTTCAAAAACGCGCCGACGGGGACGCGATTTGGGGGAAATTGCCCTTTCCGGTCATTAATTTTCAACCCTATACTTTCCGGTAATTTTTGTTATTTTTTGGTATTTTCTGGAGTTTTGCCCGTAATTTAATAGTAAAAAATAAAGATATGATGTATTCATTATTGCAAACCAAGAACATAGAATGTCTTAACAAATGTCACTTTATTATAACTTCCCTTCCATTGTTATAAGTACTTCATTAATATAGACTTCACCACTTATATTCTTATCACACAACTTCATCAATCAACACCTTAATAAGAGCAATACGTTACTAAAATTAAACTTTGTTATGTATGTAAAAATAAAATGGAGAGAATTTTCTTTTTCATCTTCATCCAAGTAACTGACCTTTGTCATGTCAATCCCCGTCAACTAAAAATGCAAGTGATTTAAAATTTTAAAATATTATTACTTCAGCCCATGTAGTTTAAACATTAAAAATATTACTTTAGAATATTGCTAACAAGGAGAAGTGGTGGATTGTACGGTGGTTGGTCTCTGAGTGGGGTGGAGAACCACTAGAAAGGGAGTTGATCTTTGGTGGGAAAGTTTAGGAGGAAGAAGTTTCCGATATGGAAAAGGAAATTAATCTTCTTCAACTATTGTTGTGGCCTTTTATACCGGAAGACAATGTTACATATGTGTTTAGAGATGGCTGATAGTGAGATTATATCCATTTCCCTTACATTGACAGTGAATATAATGTATTTTTTTTGTTGTTGTTATATGAATATCAAATGAATATTTTTGCACCGATAAATTTAATTGAAAAAAATGTAACAACAAATGAACCTAAATTTTTAAATCTAAATATACAAAATGTATAAAAATTTAAGCATATTGTAACAAATAATATTTTACTAAAAAATAAATAATTAACCCAAGTTGGTGAAACCATACTTGCACAATCTAAAAGTGGCAGGAAGCACACAAAGTCTTACAGATTTTTGAACAACTACACATTATTTGTTTCCTTCTTCCCCAGTGAGATATTCTATTGAATATTTCTCATCTCAATTCATTTTAATTCGTAGAGTGAAAAATAATTAATCATAAGAGGAGAATGAGCTTTCCTCAGCTGCAGCTATAAATTGAAGAGCTGCTTTTAGCTCAATGAGAGCCCTTCTAATTTTCTCCTTAATCTTCATCCTCTTAATGCGAGCTTTATAGTACTTAATCGCCATGCTGTCAACGCGAGCTTCATTGAGGGGCAACCACTCCATGCTCGCAATGCGAGCTTCATTGAATAGCAACCACTTCTGGTAATCGAACAATTCTATACGCAAGGTGGATGGTGGGTTTAAAGCTTTAAGTACCTCTTCTTTCTTTATATTCGGTGAGCAGATCCATATATCTGCTCTCTTGAGATGTATTTTATTCTGAAGCTTGGCTCTATTAGCTTCAGCCCAATTTAGTGCATCTCCTATCAACTCAACACAAAGGTTTCCACCCAGGAGGTCTAAATTTTCTAGATCCCCAATACTGAATTCATCACCATCACTTTGATCTACTCTCATCTTGATACCACTTAATCTCGTGAGAGAGGTTAAATGACGTATCCCTTTAGGGTAGTAACTCAGACGAGGACATTCATTAATACAAAGATACCTCAAGTTAATCAGTTTCCCCATTCCAACTGCCAGTTTCTTAAGATCCCAGCAATCTCGAAGATTCAAAGATTGTAAATTAATCAATTCACAAACTGATTCAGGTAGATTTTCTAACCCCCAGCAAGATTTCAAGCTAAGGTACCTCAAGTGAATCAAATTTTTCATGCCACCAGCAATTTCTTCAGGGCATAGATGAAACGAATCAAACTCCAAGAACCTTAGAAGCTTGGATCGGCTGAGCAAATCTTGTAAGGCATCACCGGATGTTTCATCATCGGACACTACTACAAGGCTTCGCAATTTCTCTATGCGGCAAATGGACAAAGGAGAAGCGTTCCAACTTGGAATTTCCAACCTCAAATGGCGAACTCTTTTGGAAGATAAGTCCAATGTAGAATTTCTAGCCACCACTTCTGTCACAAATCTATGTTCAGTCAAAAACTGAACAAATTCATGTACAATGTCATGCATCGTACAAGAAATTATGCTGCCAGAAGTATCTTTTTCAAAATCTTGGGAAAAAAAACGAGTGGCTAAGTACTCAAAGTAATCTTCCCCTATCAATTCTCTTCTTTTGTTGTCACCAGAGTTCAGATAACCTTGTGCCATCCAACATTGGATCAATTCATCTTTATAAATTGTATTGCTATTAGGAAAGATTGCACAATATGATAAACATTGCCTTATGGGTGAGGGCAAATCATAATAACTCAATAATAGAGGTGAAAAAATTTCATGTGCAAAACTTGATTTCCATATCACATTATTTAAAACATTTTGCCACTCTTCTCTTCCTTGTTTATCTTGTAGTAAACCTCCTATAGCTTTTGCTGCAAGCGGTAAACCTTGACACTTGTTTGCAATCTCCCTTCCAATGTCTTCCAAAATTTCACGGCTCGCTTGGCTCCTTCCGGAAAATGCTTTTTCAGAAAGTATCAACCGACACATTTCCTCAGATAAAAGTTGTAGAGAAACAACATGAGTCGACTCCATTCGCTTAGCAACTGATTCCTTACGAGTAGTCACTAAAATACAACTCCCAGGCATGCCGCATTTAAAAGCCACTTTTAGTTGTTCCCAATCTTGATCATGATCCGTCCACACATCATCAAAAACAAAGAGGAATTTCTCCCTTGTAAGCTTTTCGCTTATTTTACTTAAAACACTTTGCAATGTTGGAGTTTGGAGGGTTATTAATGAATCAGGGTCAAGAACACCCAGAATTGTTATTGCAATTTGGGTTTGATCAAAGGGATCCGACACACAAACCCAGATTTTTTTGCTGAAATGAGTCTGAATTTTACTATTATTATAAATCAATTGGGCTAGAGCGGTTTTCCCTATCCCTCCCATCCCGACTAAAGTGATAGTGGGAACATTTCTACACTTTTCATCACATAGCAAAATGCTGATTATCTCATCTTTTATTTCATCTCGACCAATTAACTTTGAATCATCCACAAAAGAAGTAGTTTCTGGACGTTTGGGTTGGTTGATTTTTCTTTGTATCAACTCAAACCTATCTTTGTCTTTAACAATCTCATCTACTTCTTCATTGATTTCCTTTATTTGGTAGCAATATTATAACGCCTGACAACTTGAGAACCGGAAGAAAAGCATGAAACAAAGGGGCATACCTTCCACTTACGAACAGAAGCAGAGCCAGAAGGATCTGTTTGCAACTGCTGAACTGCAGTTTCCCACTCATCTAATACATCTTCCATGTCATAAGAAACATCTCTGAACTTGTCTAACCAATGTTTAACCCGTTTATCCACGTATTCTTTCTCTTCTGCATCTTCAAGCTCCAACCGGAGTGCTTTAAAATTGGTTTCAAGCCTTTTCACCTCTTTCTCAGCACCTTGCACCAGACTCCAGGCTTCGATTGCTTTATCAATGGTGATTGCAGTCATCTGCTCCAAGATCGCCGAAACAATCGCTTCCGCCATATCTTCAAACACAGATCGATATCTTGGAAGTACAAAGTAGAGAGTTGCAGTCGACGTTCAGTGGGTAACTAAAACACTGCGTAGTATTGATTTTGAGATATGGATACTGCAAAAGCAGTGAGAATCAGTGGTTGCGTTTTTACAAAACGCATTAACCTTTTATAAAACAAGACTTTAAACTTAAGCTCCTATTTTATTACAGCGAATAGAGAATTTGAACATTCAAAATGTATTAGGAGGCCTTTAAATTTAAAAAAAAGAAGAAGAGCAATTAAGCCCTTAAAATTTTTTTTTCACTCAATTAGATACTTAAACTGTTAAATATATCAAAAAGGTCCTTTAACCATTAACTTTAACAATTGACTATTAAAGTTAACTATTCCTAATTTTTTTAGTTAAAACCACCCCGTGTCACAATGAAGACGTGACATATGGCAAAAAAATTATAAAAAATATTAAATTTTAATAAAAAATATAAAAATTATAAAAATCGTAAAAAATTATAAAATATTTTAATTTTATAAAAATTATAAAATATATCAAAAAGGTCCTTTAACGACCCCCAATTTTTTTTTCAGTTAAAGATAGAATGTAATAAATGAGTAATCGAATAATCGGGAAACTGTCTCTACCACGCCAAGTTGGCAACCCCCGAGTCAAAGCCTTTTTCGAGTGTTTGTTTCTGCGAATTTACCTATTTCTCAAGTGAACCATTTCCTAGAAAAACTCAAATCACTAAGGTTACAATCGGACAAAGCAGAACGAAAAGCTTATATATGTTTCTCTGCCCGAATACGACCACCCCTTTTTTCAAAAGAAAAAGTTATTTCGTTGAAATCGCCAACTATTAACCATGGTAAACTTTGGACTTGACCCAACTGGCGAAGAAGATCTCAAGTAAAACCTCTTAGACATTCCTCTAGGTGTCCATAAAACCCGGTAAATCACTAGCGAAACCCATCGTGCTCTTCATGTATCTCTACATCGATATGGTGATGGGAAAAACTTCATAAAATTATCACATCATGTTGTCTCCACCCTAAGTATAATCCCCCCTTCGAACCATCAACTCCAACTTCTGTACCATTTTGAAATCCACATTTTCTTCGAAAACCTTCCATCTTTCTCACAGTGATTTTTGTCTCCATAAGAAACAAAATCTGGGGACGAACATCTCTCAATTTATTCCTGAAACGGTGAACTGCCTGTGGGTTCCCCAATCCAAAAACGTCCCAACTGAAGATTTTCATAATGCCCAGCTACCTTACCTAGCAGAGTCAGTCGATAAATCATCATTGCCACCTGGCACTTCTGATTCTCTCAAAGTCCTTTGTCGTTTTTTCCATCATCTAATTGAATGGGGCTATTTTCACCATCAGATCCTAACTCCATAAGCTCATTTACCGTGGCCTGAAACCCGCTCGGCCCAACACCCTCTTTATAAGCTCCATTAAATCCTGACATAATCTCCTCATTAACAAACTGGAATCTAGGATTGATATTAGCGCCCAAATTAAGCATGAGATCCCCTGAATTACGTGAACTCAATCCCTTTTCCATATCCGAAATTCGACAATCCGTACCATCTAATTGACTCAACCAGTAGCTAACTCTCGTCGGCCCTCCCCTCGTTTGAGGCTCACAAAGTGATATCCCAACTAAATACGATCTGAGACGGATCGACTCGAACCTTTATTATGCAAAAACTTTCTCCATGTCCAAGCTTACCACAAATAAAGCAAAAAATGTTGAGTTTTTCATATTGGAACCGAGCATAATACGTTCTATCTCCCTTGAACCTTCTTTTTTCCATTTCAGAGCAAAGTGCACATCCAGACGCACTTTGTCCTCATATATCGCCGCAATCCCAAAGATGGGATCCTGGTGTCATACTCCAGAAACTCACCCAAAAACGATCCAAATCACCTTGCCATTGTTTCCAACATAAGTCCCAGGGGCAAGTCATGGATTTGAATCCAAAACACAGCATAATTCATCGTGATGGTAAGCGGATCTTCTTTCAATTGCAGTTTATGCAGTAATAACAAGTGGTTATTGAAAAACCACGGCATTCTTGGATTTGAATAATACTTTTTTTAGGTTTTTTTTTAAATATCTTACAAGAATTATATCTGTGAGTGTGGTGAACATAAGTGTTAATACAAATATCTTAGACAACATGAAAATTCTAGCAACATAGGTCAGCCTCGTATAATGCAAAAGGCTTCGAAACTTGGAAAGAAAAAGCATACATTTACAGGATATTAACAATGTATGGAACCTTCAGCTAATGAGGTTTTAGACCGCTCAGGTTGGATTCAAGCATTATGTTAGTTATTTAGTATGCTTGTCATGATTTTGATTAAATTAGTTGGATTAGTCCTTTATTCATACTTATAAATTTCCAAACTGAAAACAACTTGAGATTCCAAATTGAAAATGATGACCAAATTTAAACTTAAAATCCAAGCAACTTATTCCCAATCCTGTAAGCAGTATAAGCATCAGTTGCTACATATTCAATTTGGTTTTTTGTCAGATTTTCTGGTTCCCTAACACTAAGGCTGCCCTAGCATAAAAATAAATGCCTTGGCTTGAATGGCACCTTCAGTACCTCAGTTGCCAGTCTTCTAACACCTACCCATGAAGAAGTGGTTGGTGAAGTACATCCGCAGCCAATTCACCAACATCCACTGCGTTACTAATTTCAACATAACTTTCAGTTCTCATCTTTTTTACATTCTCTTTCATATGAAAACCAACAAATGTTATGTCCTTGTTGCTCAACAGCTTTTTAATGCACTCTAAACGTACATCAAACGTTATTAGTACACAAAAAATCAGACTAAAGATTACTAGTAACGCGCAACCTAAAGTATCCCAGGTTATGTCTAAACCAGCAACCATGTCATCATGCAATATCATATGTACCAAAATGCTAAGAACGCAACTCCGCGTCCTTCCTTCATCTCTACAGCTAAGCACTTCATACGGAAACGAACCTCCATCCACCATTACAAACTCATCTCCCATAAGTTGTTTTATTGAACCCATTCTTGATATGAAAGATAACCAGAGAATTTGGTTTTTCACAGGACACATACAATGGCTGAGGCATCAATGTCCTCACCTATTTATAACAGGGGGTATTGGAAACAAATCTCCTCTTGAAACTCTCAATTTAAGTTCATTGAAACTTTGGCAGTGTTTGAAACTTGAATTTTGATGTGGAAAGTGATTAATTACTGCAGGAAACTGAAAGGATATTTAGTTTCTTCACCAATAATACAAGGAGCTAGTAACCATTGGGATTCTTTTGAGGGATAAGTCCAAGTGTCTGGAATATGGAAAGTCATTATTGAGATATTTAAGATGTTTGGTGAAACATTATTATCCAAACTCTATTGCAAAATTTTCTATTTTGCATGCCATTAATGCAGTTTTTCTCAACTAAGTTCCTACTTAAAAATGAGGATAAGCTTTTCAATGAGTATTGGATAATATTGTGTCAGTCTACTATTATACCGACATGAAACGGGCCAAAATCTATAGTAACACCTGTGTTGAGCATTGGCCTGCAATGCAACAAGTAACCGATGAGTAGCATGACTATCCAAAGATGCAAGCAAAGCAAGACCGACCGTAAGCGACTTATTGGTTTAGTTTCATTTTGTTCTTTCTTTTGTAACTTGATCAAGTTAGCTTGTAACTTGATGTCAAAGTTAGTAGATTTTAGATTTGAATTTGATAGATGTAATAGCTGACATTTATCAGCTTTGCTTTTGTGTATTGTATAAGTTGTATTAGTTAACTTTAGTGGGAGTTGTTAATTCATTAGGTAATAGTCATCTTGACTAAGCAACTTATGTATATATATTTTTACTTTCAATGAAATCAATGATGATGATAACTTTCAGCTATTATTTTATGTGCTCAAGTTCTCTTTGCTAAGGATTCTGGTCTTCTCTTTTCTTCTTTGTTTCCATACGATCACATGCAAACTTCATGCAAAGTGTTTGTTATGCTGCATTGTTCCAACAAATGGTAATCAGAGCCTGCCTTCTTTGAGGACCTTGTTGTTGGTGTTTTTCTGTGAAAATAAAGCTTGTGAAGAAAGAAACCTTTTTTGTTGGTCTGTTTATTTTGTTGCTGAAACATGAGCTTCACACCACCACCACCACCTGTGTTTGCTGGAGAGAACTACCACATTTGGGTAGTTAAGATGAAAACTTACCTCCAAGCACATGATTTGTAGAGTGTAATCGAGAATGATGCTGAGCCACCTCCATTGAGAGCCAATCCAACTATTGCTCAGATTAGCCAAGAAGCACAAAGCCATGGCCTGCCTGCAGAATGAAGTGACTGATGTGATCTTCACTCGAATTATGGCTTGTGACTCATCTAAGCAAGCTTGAAAAAGGCTGAAGGAGGAGTTTATGGGTTCAGATAAGATAAGGCAGCAACAAGTGATCAACCTTAGAAGACAATTTAAGAATTTAAAAATGAAAGAGTCAGAGACTATCAAGCAGTACTCTGATAAGATAATGGCTACTGTCAACAACATAAGACTCCTAGGAGAAGATTTCAGTGAGAGCAGGGTTGTTGAGAAGGTTATGACTACTCTCCCTAAGAGGTTTGAGTCAAAGATCTCCTCATGGGAGGACTCAAGGGATCTCACAACCATTTCTTTGTCTGAGTTGGTGAACTCACTTTATGCACTAGAGCAGAGAAGGGCCAACAGGCTGGAAGAGCATCCTGAGGGAGCCTTCCAAGAAAAAGCCAAAGAAGGCTCGAGCTCAAGTCAGAAAGCAAATAAGCATTGGGTCGATAGAAGGGAGAAATCAAGAAGAGATGCAGGGAGAAGTAGGTTTCCACCATGCATACACTGCAAGAAGACCAATCATTTGGAGAAATACTGCTTGAACAGGCCAGATATTCAGTGCAAAAGTTGTAAGCAATATGGTCATCATGAGAAGGTGTGCAGGAACAAGGATAAGGCACAATCTCAGTAGCAAATACAAGCTAAGGCTGCTGAGGACCTTCAAGCTCAGGAGGAGCATATCTTTTCTGCTTCTTGCTTTGCAACCACAAGCAAAGTCAAATACAGTTGGCTTGTGGACAGTGGCTGCTCACATCACATGGCAGCTAATGAGAGTTTGTTTAAGAAGCTTGACAGAAGCATCACCTCAAGAATCAGAATTGGTAATGGAAGCTTGATTGAAGCCAAAGGCAGAGGTAATGTTGTGATCAACACTGGTTCAGGTAACAAAGTCATTTCAAATGTGCTTTATGTGCCTGATATAGATCAGAATTTACTTAGTGTTGGTCAGTTGGTTGAAAAAGGCTATTCACTAGTTTTCAAGAATGGTTCTTGTGTTATTGAAGACTTTCATGGCCAGGAAATGGTCTCAGTACCTATGGCAGAAAAATGCTTTATGCTTGATGTAAGTCAGCCTGAGAAGAAGGCTTATACAAGCCTAGCTGATAGTGTTAGCCTATGGCATAGGAGACTAGGCCACCATGCTAATTTCAGGTCACTCGATTTGTTGCACAAATAGAATTCGGCTGAGGACATGACCAAGGTTGAAGCAGCATATACTGTTTGTGAAGTATGCCAGCTTGGTAAGTAAGCTAGACTGCCTTTTCCAATCAACAAGGCATGGAGAGCTCAAGAGAGGCTTGAGCTAGTGCACTCGGATGTTTGTGGACTAATGAAGACCTCTTCACTAAATGGCAGTAAGTACTTTGTGCTATTTATTGATGATATGACCAGATTCTGTTGGGTTTACTTCATGAAACAGAAGTATGAGGTATTTAAAGCTTTTGGAAAATTCAAAGCTCTAGCTGAGAATAAAACAGGCTGCAAGATCAAGGCCTTGAGGATAGACAATGGGACTGAATACTTGTCTGAAAGATTTCAGAAGCTGTGTGAGCAAGCTGGGATCTATCATCAGCTAACCACAGTGTATACTTCTCAACAAAATGGAGTATGTGAGAGGAAAAATAAGACAGTGATGGACATGGCCAGATGCTTGCTATTTCAAAGTAAACTTCCAAGCACATTTTGGGTTGAGGCTGTCAACACCTCAGTGTACCTACTCAACAGGCTTCCAACACCTTTTGAGGCATGGCATGGACACAAGCCATCTGTTTCTTATTCTAAAGTGTTTGGATGTGTATGCTATGTGCTTGTACCTGCTGAAAGAAGAATAAAGCTCAAAAAAAGGTTAGCTCCAGCCATATTTGTAGGCTACAACAGCACCAAGAAGGGCTACAGGGTATATGATCCCTCAACCAATAAGATTCTGGTGAGTAGGGATGTCAAATTTGATGAAGAGTAGACTTTGAGCTGGGATGGTTCTAATGCAAGTCAGTTTGAAAAGGATTTGGTTGATGGCAGCTTGAGATCAACAGAAAATGAGCTTAGCAATGCAAATGTGGATGATCCTCCTGTGAGAGGGACCAGATCCATTGATGATATCTACCAAAGATGCAATGTGGCTATAGTTGAGCCTTCAAGCTTTGAAGAAGCTGTCAGAGACAAGCACTGGAAGAAGGCTATGGAAGCTGAAATTGACATGATACACAAAAATGACACTTGGGATCTGGTGGACAGACCTGATCAGAAGAAAATCATAGGTGTCAAGTGGGTTTTTCGAGCCAAATTCAATGCTGATGGCTCATTGAACAAACACAAGGCAAAGCTTATGGTGAAAGGGTATAGCCAGTAGTATGGCATTGATTTTTGGAGACATTTGCTCCAGTAGCAAGGCTGGACACTATCAAACTCCTATTTGCCTTGGCTGCACATAAACAATGGAGAATTCATCAACTTGATTTTAAGTCAGCCTTCTTAAATGGCTTTCTTAAAGAAGAGATTTTCATTGAGCAGCCAAATGGTTTCAAAGTCCAAGGAAATGAGGACAAAGTTTATAGGCTAAAAAAAGCTCTTTATGGCCTGAAGTAAGCACCTCGAGCCTGGTATGACAGGGTTGATGCCTACCTACCTAGGCTTGGATTCGAGAAAAGTATGAGTGAGCCAACACTTTATGTGAAGAAATCCCAAGATGAAACCTTGCTGATTGTTTCAATCTATGTGGATGATTTGCTGGTGACTGGAAACAAAGGTGACTTGATTCAAGAATTCAAAGCACAAATGCAAGAAGTGTTTAACATGACTGACTTGGGAATTATGACTTACTTCCTTGGTATGGAAGTAAACCAATCTGATCAAGGCATTTTTATCAGTCAGCATGCCTTTGCTTTGAAAATTCTCAACAAATTTTGCATGGAAAATTGTAAATCAGTGAGCACACCATTGGCTCAAGGGGAGAAGCTGGCAAGCTTTGAAAATCAAGAAAGGGTTGATAAAAGAGAGTACAGAAGCTTAGTTGGTTGCTTGCTCTACTTAACAGCAACCAGACCTGACCTCATGCATGCTGTTAGTCTATTATCGAGGTTTATGCATTGTTGTAATGTGATGCATTTCAAGGCTGCTAAGAGGGTTCTTAGATACATTAAAGGAACATTGAGCTATGGGGTCAAGTTCAAGAAAGGAAATAAGCTTAGGCTGGTTGGTTACTCATACAGTGACTGGGCTGGCTCTGTTGATGATATGAAGAGCACCACGGGCTACTTCTTTACCCTTGGCTCAAGTGTGTTCTGCTGGAGTTCAAAGAAGCAACAAACTATTGCACAATCCACAGCTGAAGCTGAATACATAGAAGCTGCAGCAGTAGTCAATCAAGCCATTTGGCTTAGAAAGTTGCTATGTGATCTAAATGAAGAGCAACTTGAACCTACTGAGATTAAGGTGGACAATCAATCAGCAGTGGCAATAGCCAAGAATCCAGTTTTTCATGGCAAGACAAAGCACTTTAAGATTAAACTCCATTTTTTTTGAGAGGCTGAGCAGTCCAAAGAAGTTAATCTTGTTCATTGCAGATCACAAGATCAATTGGCTGATATTTTGACAAAGCCTCTTGGTACAACTCGGTTTGAGTTTTTGAGAAGTTCAATTGGTGTTTGTTGCATACAGTCCAAGGAGGAGTGTTGAGCATTGGCCTGCAATGCAACAAGTAACCAGTAGCAGCAGCTATCCAGCATGCAAGCAACAAGACCGAACCAAAATCAGCTTATTGGTTTAGTTTCATTTTGTTCTTTCTTTTGTAACTTGATCAAGTTAGCTTGTAACTTGATGTCAAAGTTAGTAGATTTTAGATTTGATTTGATAGATGTAATAGCTGACATTTATCAGCTTTGCTTTTGTGTATTGTATAAGTTGTATTAGTTAACTTTAGTGGGAGTTGTTAATTCATTAGGTAATAGTCATCTTGACTAAGCAACTTATGTATATATTTTTTTTACTTTCAATGAAATCAATGATGATGATAACTTTCAGCTATTATTTTATGTGCTCAAGTTCTCTTTGCTAAGGTTTCTGGTTTTCTCTTTTCTTCTTTGTTTCCATACGATCACATGCAAACTTCATGCAAAGTGTTTGTTGTGCTGCATTGTTCCAACAGCCTGTATCTAAGGCTATATATGGACATCTACTTAAAAATGAGGATAAGCTTTTCAATGAGTATTTAGGTTACTGGTTAATCAGCTCTTGTTTGGTTAATAAAGCATCTATAATTCTTCTAGGGATGTTAACAACTCACACACTTTGTGTTCATGAGATATATAGAAACTTTCCCGTTTTAAGAGAGGTGATTCCTCAAAGCCCTACGTAACATTGTTTTACTTTGGCTAAGTTTTGGTTGGAGTTAAGTGAAATTAAATTTGAGTCGAGTTGAATCGAGTGAAATTATTTGAGTTAAATTTAAAAATTGAATATGTCAAATTAAAATCTTGTTATAGTATAACTAATTTCATTTTGGAGCACATAAAATTAAAACCATGTATATTTGAAAACTTTTTTAAGCAAAATAAAAAAAATATATATATAATAATTTAAAATTAACTAATTCCATTTTAGCAGGATAAATTTGAATAGTTAATTAACCTATTTAGGTCCCCAAATAATAATTTTAGAAAATTTTAAAAATTTAACTTTCTTCATATTTTTTTTAATTTTTTATTTTTTATAATCTTTTTAAAATATAAATTTTGAAAATTTCAAAAATTATTTTGAATTTTTGTTGAGAGAGAGACTAATTTGCTCATTTTCAAAATTGATAGGGACTAAAAAGGCATTTACACAAATCTGTTATTCAAGTTATTCAAACTATAAAATTCAACTCAACTCAAACTCAAAACTCAAATTACTTATTTGAGTTGACTCAAATAACTCGATTCAATTAATTCAAAATTTAATTTTTTTTCAAATAAAATTTTACTTAACCCTAATTTTACTAGCTTTTAGATTTTGTGCCTTAGAGTGCTAGAGCTCATTTGGGCTTTGTGCTTGTTGGAGCTTGAGCTTTTTTGGGCTTTGATACAAACTTTGCTATTGATCTTACACCATGTTTGGTTGGGGAACCTTATTCATTAAATGGTAAATCATTCTTTTCTTTGGTTAAACGTAATACTCATTTAATATATGGTCATTACTTTCTTATTATGCCTTCCCGTAATAGCTACTTTTTGTATCAACAAAAAATGACTATTCCATGCAACCCCTTAAATAACAAAACAAATTAATTTTCAAATTAGCTCTTCAAACTTGGATGAGAAAATATAAAAATAAAATATTTGAAATTTTAATATAATTTAATATAAGATATTTTATTTTAAAATATAATTATTAAGTTTTTCTAGCATATGATGTTCAATCAACTTAATATTTTAATAAGCAGAAGTCGTATTATGTAAGGTAACAATAATATCTCTATATTGAAACAGTTTAATCTCATTAATTATAGGGTTACGCAAGATAATAAAGTTCTTTCGATATTATTACTAATTTGACATAATTTCATCATAAAAATATCAAACATGCACCATTCAAATATTGTGTCAATTAATTACAATTTGATTCTAATTTAATATGTAATTCAATTTCATTCCTACATTTATAATGCACGAATAACATGTTCATGATTTTATCTGAATGAATAAGAAACCAAGCCATATAACATCTTATAACTCTTGAAAATAGTTATATTCATGCCTTTAGATCTAGCTAATTGCCTGTACTTAGGTACATTTGGTTGCATTTTAAGATATTATTTTAGCATTTTTTAGAGCATTGCATAAGGAGCTTGGACAGTGCTTAAATATTGTAATTTGTTACTTTTAATTGCATGTACTGAAAGGGTTGTGTTTGGTGGTTTTACAGGTGCGGGGTGAGGAATGAGAAATAAAGGAGTGAAGGTTTGTCAAGGTAAAACTATAGACAGTTTGCCAACTTGTATGCCGTGGCAATTTGTGATTCCGAGAAGATGACCAAGTCAACAGTCAACGCATATCAGTTTCAACCAACTCTACTTGTACCTGATAAATTTGCCAAAAAAGAGGAGGAGATAAATCTTGGGCTGTTAGTTTTATCTTAGACTAAAAGAATTTAAAAAGAGGGAAAAATCATGAGATAATGAGCTAATAACCACCCACCCAAAAGGAATGAATTTTTAAACCAAAAAGAATTTAAAAAAGAGGAAAGATAATCTTGGGTTGTTGGCTAAACCCTAGTACACTTGCTTATAAAAGACCAATGAAGGAGACCTCAAGAGGGGAGAGAACAACAAGACAGGAAGATCCTAAGGCAAGAGTAAGAGGGTTCCATTGAAAGAGGAAGTTATCCTCTCGGCTAACACAAGGCAATGTGATGCTGAAGTGTAGACCAGCGGAAGCTGTTCTCCTGACGTTCTTCCATTATTTCCATCGTGTTCCCTTGTGAATAGATTTGGTTGTAAACGATGGTGATGGTTTGGAATTTTATTTCCCAACCAATGAGTTAAATCTCATCGAGTTGGGATTATTTTGATGACACTTAATTGTTTTTAATTTTCATGGTATAAATCTAATTATCTTGCTGCCCATTCAATTATTTAAGTACAATCCTTAGGAATAGTCGATGACATATTATTCTTGTTAAGTTAATTTAATACGGAAAAGATTAGATTAATTTAACTAATATTGGATGGCATGAGCAAGCATTCGAATGATGCTTGCGTCATACAAAAAGAATTATACAGATTGCTGTAGTAAGACCTTGTATGAGCAGGGATAGTAACTTGAGGTTTTGCCCTCAAAAGAGACAGGCCACTTTAGGACTCTTTTGCACAGTAAGTTAATCAAGATTTTGCCATGACATTATCGACAGTGAAGGTTGATTCTGAATAATCCCAACCTACCATATTGTAGACACTATATCTTTATTCTTTACCGAAGTATCTTTCCCACAACATATTTAGTAGTTATTTATTTATAAAATATTTGCATATCACTCTCATATTTGTCATTACATTCCTACTATCACCTTTGCCATAGCATTTCCTGTTATTTACTAATTCCATATATTACTCATTTTTTTCCCATGCATCAGTTAACTCAAAAATTATAAAAATAATGTGTTTTAATGTATAAAATGATCAAATTAGTAAATTCAACTTAGTATTAGCTAATATGACAAAACTACAAAATTTATTATTAAAAACTCAAAATTTTCATGAATTACTAGTTTAAAAGTGCTAAAGATATCTCTATTTTTTAGAGTTACCAATTTGACTTCGATAGTTTTAAATATTTCATCGACGAAAATAAGGAACTCCTTGGGGAACATTCGCTTGTGGTACCTTTTCTTACTGAGTCCATGAAGTTTGGAACCATTCAAATAAGGAGAAATGCAGCAGCTGCTCTCTTATCATTATCGACATGCAAAGAAAACAAGCCAATTATCGAAAAATCTGAGGCTCTTGTGCCCTACTTGAACTCTTACGTATAGGGCACCCGTTGGTGATAAAGGATGTTGCGTCTGTCATACTCAACTTTTGTGCTGTAGATAAGAACAAAAAATTGTTTACTAAAATAGGAGCAGTAAAGGTGATATTGCAGAAGATCAATGATGATATACTTGTTGATGAGCTATTGCACATTCTTGCAGTTCTATCTATACAGATTCAAGTTTAGAACTTGCAAAGCTTCATACCATCCAAGGATTATTGAGGATTAAAAGAAATAGCAGCTCCAATATAAAGAACTCCCTGGTCACCATCTTTTATAATATGTGCAGAAGCTGAACCAGTTTAAAGCTTTTGTTAAGTGTTTCATTCTCCCTCTTGTATACCACAAGTTCTCCAATACTTGTATACCAAAATTATAAATTTGATAATTGTTTACGAATGCTTTTTTTGTGTGTAATTCATATCATTTATATAAATATAAATGCAATAAAAATGATTACATGTATAAAAATTTTAAATATATTATCGTGTTTATTGAATGTATCATATTCGTCTACTGCATTATCTCAATTCTCAACAAAGACCAATATAACTATTTACATTAATTATCTCAAATTAAAATTTTGATTGGGGAATGAAAAAAACAGATTAATTAAGATGATAGTGGCAAATGGACAACTCACTGTATCCATGTTTTAGTGTCTAGGAGATTTGTACTAAGTCCAACGCTTTAGAGTCATTAATGGTAGATAATTATCTGGTGTCAATCCCAAGAACACACGAACTGATATTAAATTAATCAATCTACCCTGGTCACTGAGTTTTATTAACTATTACTAGGCTAATTATAAGCTTAATTATTCTCATATGTCCTATATATTAACTTTCTTGGTCATCCTCTAGCTCCTTTGTTCCACCATACCCAAAAATGCAAAACTTTTAGTAGGAACAAGATTAGAACACACTGTTCTTGGATCTTTCTGATAACCAGAAATCAGGAGAGATACCAGTAGAGTTAGCAGAGTTAAAGGATTTGCAGCTATTGAATTTGATGACAAACCAGTTGAATGGTTCAGTTCCTGTTAAACTTGGAGAATTGACCAAACTACAGGTAATTGAGCTATGGAAAAATTCATTCACAGGTTCTTTGCCAATGACTCTCAGTTATTGGATCTTTCTAATAACCAGACATCAAGAGAGATACTAGTAGAGTTAGCAGAGTTAAAGGATTTGCAGTTATTCAATTTGATGACAATTTAGTTAAATGGTTCAGTTCCTGATAAACTTGAAGAATTGACCAAACTAGAAGTACTTGAGCTATGGAAAAATTCATTCACAGGTTCTTTGTCGATGACTCTCAGATTATGAAGTACCGACACGGAAAACCTCCTCGTACCAATGTTGTACTGGTATCCGACACGTACACACTGCCGACACGGCCAGATACGTACTAGACACACCTCGACATGTTAGCCATTCTTGACTTGTCGAATAATTCTTTAGTTGGCTCAATACCGCTAAATCTCGGCACCTCACCAGCCTTGGGCAGAACCTATCATACAACAAGCTTGAAGGTCCGGTCCCTGCTAATGGTTTGTTGATAACCATAAATCCTGAGGACCTTGTAGGCAATGCTGTCTTTGTGGTGGCATACTCCCACCGTGCTCTTCGAGTCCGATAAAAGCACCAGAGCAACCAACGAAAATGCACATTAAACATGTCGTGGCCATGTTTATCATCGGAGCATTGGTTATATTATCTCTTGGCATAACATTTTTTTGCTGGAAGATGGGCATATGTTGTTGCTTCTCGTTAGAGGTGAGCAAAATCCGATTCAATTCAAAAAACTCGATAAAATTTTCAAATTTTAAATTAAATAGTTCGAGTTATTTGAGTTAATCAAGTTTTTTGGATCAACTCGAATAAAAAATTAAGTTTTTCGGTTTAACTCGAATGTGAATTAAACAATTCGAGTTATCCGAAAATCCGAATAAGAAAAGGCAAAACTACACCATTTTGATAAATGTTTACCTTTTCTAAAGTTAAAAGTCAAAATCATTAAGTTAAAAGTCAAAATTACGTTGTTTTGATAAATGTTTACTCATTAAGTTAAAAGGCAAAACAATTATATTGTTTATGTAGTTAAATAATTTTATACTTCGTTTACTAGTTAAATAATTGGTTCATGTAAATGCAACATTAAGTATAAATAATAGGATTCGTTAACTCGACTCGAAATTTTTTGACTCGATTCGATCCGATTCGAAAAAAAATCAAATTGAGTTCAGTTGCTAAAATAGGATCCGTCAACTCGACTAACTCGAAATTTTTTGACTCGATTCGACTCGACTCGATCGAATACTCACCCCTACTTCTGGTATCCGAATTTTCAATAATTTTATCTTTAGATATTTACACAATTAGTTATTGTTTAGAGTATTTTTTTTATTTATTAATTTTATTTTTATCTATAAGAATATCGTAATTATGAAATTGAAATTAATTAATTTTTTTAAAAAAAATATAGAGACAATACAATTACTTTCAAATGCTTCACGAATAATTCAAGTATTACTTTTATTATTTGATCCTTTAAATTCTGAGACACATTCTTTTAAAGTTCCTAGATTTGAAGATTAGACACTTGATTTGTCTAATTATATGAGTATATAGCTAATACGTGTAATGAAATATAAAGAACTTACATTAAGCCTACATTTTATCAATCTTGTTTCAAAAAATTATTTTTATTATTTTCAATCATCATGATTCAAACAATATAATTAATATTTAATGGTTTGAAAGAAATAAATATTTTAGATTTTTTTTAAAAACATCTTACAAGAATTATAGCTAAATGGGTGAGTTTGGTGAACACAAGTGTTAATACAAATAACTTGGACAACATGAGCAGCATAGGTCAACCTCGTATAATATAAAAGGCTTCGAAACTTGGAAAGAAAAGCACATACATTTACAGGATATTAACAATGTATGGAACCTTCAGCTAATGAGGTTTTTAAGAGTATTATATTAGTTACTTAGTTTAATGCTTGTCATGATTTTAATTAAATTAGTTGGATTGATCTTTTATCCATACTTACATAAGTTTCCAGTTGTAAACTGAAGTTATGATGCAATTATTTCTTTTAACTTAAAACAAGTTGAGATTCCAAACTGAAAATGATTGCAAAATTTAAACTTGAAATCCAAGCAACTTCTTCCCAATCTTATAAGCAGCATAAGCATCAGTTGCTACACATTCAATCTGGTTTGCTGTCAGATGTTCTGGTTCAATACTAAAAAAGATCGAGCTTAAAGCAGAAGGCCTCGACTTGAGTTGAAACTCCAGCACCTCAGATGCCAATCTCCTCACGCCTACTCGACGAAGACGTGGATTGTGAAGTAAATCCGCAGCCAATTCACCAACATCCACTGCGTTACTAATTTCCACTCTACTTAGTAATCTTCTCATCTTTCTGACATTCTCTTTCATATGAACACCAACAACTGTTATGTCCTTGTTGCTCAACAGCTTTGTAATGTACCCTGCACCGCTATTAAGCGATATTAGTACACAACCAATCCGAGTATAGATTGCTACTAACGCGTCATCTGAAGTGACCCACGTTATGTCTAAACCAGCAACCATGTCATCATGCTTTATCATATGTTTCAAAATGATAAAAACGCAATTGTTCATCCTTCTACTATCTCTACGGCTAAGCACTTCAGTCACCAATGCAGTACCGTCCACCATTACGAACTCATCTCCCATAAGTCGTTCTACTGAACCCATTCTTGATATGAAAGATAAAGAGAGAAATTGGTTTTTCACTGGACGCATACAATGGCTGAGGCTTCGATGTCCTCACCTATTTATAACAGGGGGTATTGGAAACAAATCTCCTCTTGAAACTCTCATTTTAAGTTCATTGAATCTGGCAGTGTTTAAAACTTGAATATTGATGTGGAACGTGATTAATATTGCTGCAGGAAACTGAAAGGATATTGAGTTTCTTCACCAATTATACAAGGAGGTAGTAGTCAACATTGGGATTCTTTCGAGGGATGAATCAACAGTCTGTTTTTGAAACTAACACCTGCATTAATTTACAACACTTGATATCAGTGTCCCAAGTATCGAAAGGTCTGGAAACTGGAAAGTCCTTATTGAGAAATTTAGGATGATTGGTGAAACATTATGATCCAAACTCTATTGGAAAATTTGCTATTTTGCATCTCATTAATGCAGGTTTTCTCAACAAAGTTCCTACAGAAAAACGAGGTTAAGTTCCTACAGAAAGTATGTTGAAGCTAAAACTCCAATACCTTTTAATTGGTGTTGTATGTAAGAATGAGGCTCTAGAGAGAACTTATTGTAATTGAGTATTTATAGTGTACTTTTTAAACTACTTCTTAGCTGCTTAGATCTAAAAATAGTAAAAATCATAAAATATGGATTTAACTATATATAGATATATGTACGGTTGTTTAAAACACTGTAATAGTTCGAAATTCCTTTTTAGTAATACTAATATGTTTATTTTGTTTAGATAGATAAATTGAATATTTACAATATTTGTTTGATTAAATTGTGGAAAGTAAAGAAAATATTTGATTATAATATTTTTTTAATTATATTCCTTTTATAAAATAACGTACGTAAAATTTAATAGGATAAAAATGTAAAAAAATTACTTTTAATGATGACAACAATAAAACGCGACTGAAGATGGATGTTGTCAAATCTACTATTGCTCCACAATTGACATGCTCTACCCCATCATCCACTATGGATGTATTATATTGAAAAAAGCACTCCCTCCTAATCCACCTCCATGAATGGTAAATGCGTCCATCTTTACTCCACACCATTATGTATTAATTTAATTTTTATTAGTTATTTTTTAAATTTTAAAAATAAGTAAATATTTAAATATAATTAATCAAGAAAAATATATAAATTTTCAATAACACATTTTTTACGTTTTTATCTTTTTAATACTTGCAATAATTTCTTATAATGAAGTGCGGTGGAACAAACCTTTTCCATAACCATTTTATATTCTTTGTCGAATAAAAATTCCACCCAACTCCGACTTAAATCTTATGTTAAAAAAAAAAAAAAAAATCCAATTCAAACGGTTCAAAACCCAAAACCCATGAAGCGGTTCAGATATTTCCATCTTACTTGCTTTCCTTTCCCTTGTTTTACATTAGAATTGAGGTAAATAAAAATAATGTAATTCAATAGAATTTCAATTCCTTTTACATTCCTTCAAATAAAAAGATATCCAATATACTACTTTTCTTTAGTCCATGTAATATTAATACTCCATATTCTCTAGATTCATTAAAGGTAGATGTTGGCCACAAGGTTTTAAAGCTGCTCTATAGTTAGAGTGATGATCTAACCCTCGACCATTGGTTAAGATAGGAAAAACCATTGCCATCTCATTTAACTCCCGTGATTATTTTATATACTTTTTTAACTTCTGATCATATCTATCCTTTTTGACATAATATATAAAATTACCCATAACCCCTCTCCAATCCATAAATAAAAAGATAATTTATTTTAACACACTCGAATCCATATCTTCCTATATTAGCAACAATACCTATACTAATTAAACTACTACTCAATCTAAAAATACTTTATATTTAAATGTGATGGAGTTGTTGAACCCTTATATACAAATACTTATCGACAGTAACATATTTATATTTCAATGTGTTCAGGAAACCATAAAATTTTTTTAGCAACATAGCTCATCAACAAAATGAAACTATTAGAATTACTGGATGTTAACAATGTATTGAATCCTCAATTGATTTTTGACAGTTGGATTAAATTATAAAGCAGGTTCTAAGTTCTATTTGTTTATGCAATTAGATTTAACTTTAATAGAAGTTGTGATTAAAAACCGAAAAACGATGACAAACTTTTTTTCAATAAGCATGTTCAACATGACATAGAAGCAAACCATGCACCCTTAATACCATGACCTACTCAAAAAACACACACACAAAAAAAAAGACTTTGAAACTACAGAATTCTAACTTAAAATCCAAGCAATTTTTTCCCAAGCTTGTATGCAACATAAGCATCAGTTGTTAGACTTTCAATCTCGTTCATTTCCAGCCTTCGGGATCCCCTATAATAAACTTGGGCCATTCTTGAAGACCTTGACCTGAATGGCAACTCCAGCACCTCAGTTGCTAATCTTTCCAGACCTAATCCACGAAGACGTGGTTGGTGAAGCACATCCGCAGCCAACTCACCCACATCCACTGCGTTTCTTATTTCCAGTGGCAAATTATTTCTAATAGAACGATTGACATCCTCTTTTTTATGAACACCTACAAATGATATGTTCTTGTTATTTAAGAAACGTTGAAAGGACTGAGGAAGATGGCCAAAAATAAAACCACCAAACCTTATTAGTACACAACCAATCCGAGTGCAGATTGCGAGGAGCGGAATATAATCTAGTGAATTATTTTGGTACCATGTTACGTCTAAACCAGCAACCATGTCTTCATGCTCAATCATATCTTTCCAAATAAGATCAATGCAACGCTCCAGGTTAATTGTACCTAGAATCTCTTCAGTCACCAACACGGTACCATCCGCCATCACAACTCGGCTCCCATAAGTTGTGTTACTGAACCCATTCTTAAAATGAAATAGAAAGAGGGTATTTAAATTTTCCCTAGACAGACACAGGCAATGTCATCACCTATTTATATGGAGTTTCTAGAAGGGTATTTGAAACATTTCTTTTCTTGAAACTATCATTGTAATTGATTACACACTGTAGGTGTAAGTTAATTAAACCATTGGCAGTGTTGGAAACTTGGATTTTTTCTGTGAAAAGTGATTAATGCAATTTATGACAGAGACATAAATAGTCAAAACATATCGTTTTGAAACTCTCTCATGGAGTTGGAGTGGTCTTCATCTTCATGAGAGGTTAATTAACGCAGCAGTCCATCAACGATGAGCCATGAAATTAAATGGGCTAGTGACTAATGACACATTATCTAAGAGTGAGACTCAAGCTCCCAATGACTTCTTCGCAATCTTGAGTTACTTAACTAAAAAGATTTATAATTTAGTCACTAAATTATTCGAAAGTTTTCGTTTAAGTCATTGAACTATTTAAAAGTTATTACTTAAGTCACTAGGCTAATAAGTTTTTTTTTAAAGTTCCATCAGTGAGATCCAAATAATGATTTGATGATCGGCACGACGGATCACTACCTATCGATTTGACGGTCAAAGTTGTTTCTTGAAAAAAAATTGAACTATTGAAAAGAATGAGAAATAGAGCTTTTAATTGGTGCAGGCAGTGCAAACAGAGAAAGTCATATAGCATCGATTTTAACAATCCAATGACTTAAATGAAAACTTTTGAATAATTCAGTGACCAATTTATAGTTTTTTTAATTAAGTAATCAAAATAAAAACTCACCTATAATTTAGTAACTAGTGACTAATTATGTAGTTTTGAAAAATCAAAATTAAAGTTTGGATGGAAATAATAATGAAATTCAAAACAAAACAAAAAAAGTCTTGTGATTTCCTAACTACAAATCAAATGAAAATATCTGAATGTTGAATATTAATAATTTTTTTATAGTAAATTTGAGTTTGAAATATTGACAGTGCAACTCAACATTAAATAATTTAAATTATAATGGACGTGTAATTTAACATGGATATATATTTTTTTTAACAAATATTGATATAAAATTTAATAGTAAAAAATAAAGATTAAGAGTTGAAAACGTGGGTTATACAACTATTCATTATTATAAACTAAGAACGGAGATTATCTCGATAAATATCACTTTATAACTTCCTTTTGAGAGGAGGAGCAATTGTTATAAGTACCTTGCTCATGTAACTTCACCACCCTTGTAACTTTGTAACACAACTTTGCCAAGAGTAACACATTGTTGAGACTGAAACTTTGTGAACATACATACGCATAACATGTGGAACTCTTATGATCTATCTCGTCGTGTTGGGTTGTTTTTTACATCACTCACATGTGGGATCTTATTGCCTAGTTATCTCCATCCCATCGTTGGCTATATAGAAGATTATAGTACTCCCCAAATGATTGATCAAGATAGAACTCACGTCGTACATATTTCACGACCCAAAGCTAAAAAGAGGATCACCCTCACTTATAAATACTTGTCATTATCCCTAAAAAGGATTCATGTTTTTCCATTGCGTCTCCACTTATGACTCTTTGCATGTCTTTCATCGTGTGAGCTTTCATCTCTCCTCCTTCTCTTATTTATCTTTAATAAAAATAAATAAATTGGATAATAAAATAAATATAATTATAAATAAAATAAAAATATAAAAATAAATAATTATGAATGAGATAAGCAAATGAGTGTAATAATTAAAAGTAAAAATGTTTGAAGTTTCATTGATGACTTACATTGGGCTCTTTTTAAGCTTCATTTTCACCATTATTATTTTCAACCTTGTTTTTCTCTTTTCTTTTTTTGATTGAAGTATTGGAAAATATGTCGAAGTTAAAACTCTAATACCTATTAATTACCTTTGATCTAACATATAATTATCTAAACTCACCGAAAAGAGTCATCAACAATTGGTGTTATATGTAAGGACTAAGGATGAGGCTCTAGAGAGAACTTATTGTAATTGAGTATTTATAGTGTACTTTTTAGACTATTAGCTGCTTAGATCTAAAAATCAGCTCTTGTTTAAATAATAAGAAATCTACTTACGGACTTATAGTAGCTCACACTTTTGTGAATGGTTTATGAGATATATGTTAGAAAAATATGGACATCATATATATAATAAGAGTAATTACATGTTATTATTTACTATCAGAAAATGTTATTTCAAATTAAACGTGATTTAATTTGGTTAAGATTTATTGGGCTTTAGTTATTAAATAAAGTATGGGCCAAAGATGTCTAGATACTCTAGTAACTAATTTCTAATTAATTATGGGCTGATTAGAAATTAGAGTTAATGTGCAAAAATTATATATTAAGGTTATGGCCACCAAATTGCACATACATAACTTTTTTGATATCCCAACTTCATAAAAGAGAGAGCCACCCTTCTCTAAAATACTTGTATGTTAATTTGAAAAATCAAAACCACAAGTCTTAAATATTTCAAGATATCAATGGATTCAAGTACGTTTCCACATCTAATTTTGGTCTTGATTTATTATTAATAATTTGATATGACAGATCCTGGTTTACAATTTTAAATTTATATTAGATCTTGCTTTACAATTGTAACAAGTGGTACCAGAGTCTCATCATATTGAATCATTAAGAACAAATTGATTCTCTATTAATTTTGGATTGAATCTTTTGAAGTCTTTAGATTCTTTGATTAATTATGCATTGGAGTTATGAAGAATTTATTATGGGCAGTGGCGAAACTAAGGGGGTTGGTAGGGGCTCCGACCCCCATAAAATGAAATATTTTTCATATGACCCCTTTAAAATTTTTAAAATTTTAAATTAGTAAAGGTAAAATAATACTTTGGCCCCCCTAAAAATATAAAAATTTGATTTAATCCTTTAAAAATTATAAAGATATAGTCTATTGAAATGGTGAAATTATATTTTTTCTATCGTAAAAATTATAATTTAATGTCGACCCCCTAAAATTTTTTCTGATTTTGCCTCGGGTTACTTTGAAGAACTGAAAATCTAATAATTGATACTCTTTAATAATTATGAGTGATGTATGTGTAATATTACTTGACCGAATGATAAATTTGAGTTCAAAGATTTAGTTTCAAAGTTATGTACATGGGTTATTTCGATTCTGTGTTTCAATTTCCATTTGCCAATTCTATACATACTCTTGGCATTTAGTAGCCCTAAGTGCCATCACCATCGAGTACCCTAAATATGTTGGCTCTTTCTTTGCTTGGTCTTTGTGCTGTCTCTGTTTTTGCCATTGCCATCAGTTGCAAATACTTCAATGTTTTGTAAGGATAAACAAATCTGATATGAAGATTTAAAACGAGGCAATAGAAAAAGATAGAAGGGTTTGAGATGAGTTTTTTTTGTTTGGGAAATAAATAGGAAATAATGAAATTTGTGATTCATGCAATTCTTGCTCAACTGAGTTCATATTAAAAATTCTGCTCTGCTATGAGTTAATTTAAATTTTTATACTTTTAAAATATTGAAAAGGGTGAACTATACCATTAGTCTCCAAACTATGGTTAGGTTTTTGTTTTGGTCACTGAAATATTCGAAAGTTTTCGTTTAAGTCACTGAACTATTCAAAAGTTCTTAGTTAAGTCATTGAGTTGTTAAGTTTTTTTATTGATTTTAATTTAGAATAGACTTATTCATGGGTTGGGCTACCTGCTCAAGTTCGAAGGTTCGTCCAAATTTTGGGAGGATTTGGGCAAAATTATTAGGCCCATTTAAAATATGAGTTGAGCTTGAGCTTGAACATTCAAGGCTTAAGCCTGATTCAACATATTTTTAAGTGTCATATTTTATATTATGTAATTTATAACAAATAAAAATTAAATATATAATAGTATACGATAGTACCATAATATAAACATTAAAAAAATGTAAAGATGATTATATTTAAAATTTTAATAAAAAATATTAAATAAAAAAAATGTAAATGTTAGAATACAAAGAGTGAACTTACAACTTATACATAATTTAGGAAGTAATAGAAAATTTTAACCTTAAAAAATAAGTTTTTCTGCTGTCATGGGATAATATTATGTCAAACAACTATAGGATTTATTCAAGATTTAATAAATTAATTTTTTGTTATTTAGTAAATTTTTTCCCATATTTGTACTTTTTTACGTATACTATTTTTTAACGTTACGTGTTTTTATTTAACAAATAAAATATTTTTATAAAATTATAATTATAATTAACATTATTAAAATTATTAAACATAATCAAAATATACTAACTATTTTGATAATTAAAATATTTCAACAATAAACAAACTTCAAACTATAATTAAAGTTTGGATGGTAATAATAATGAAATTAAAAAAAAAAATCTTGTGCAACTCAACATCGAATCATTTACATTATAATGGACGTGTAATTTAATATAGATATAAAATTTAAGAGTAAAAAATAAGGATTAAAAGTTGAAAACGTGCATTACAAGTGAATTTATTATTACAAATCAAGAACATAAATTGTCTTGAATGTCACTTTATAATCTCCCCTTGATTGGGAGGCAATTATTACAAGTATCTCACTCATACAGGTTTCGCCATTCCTTGGGCCACAACTTCGCCAACCAACACTTTACAAAGAGCAACACATTGTCGAGACTGAACTTTGTGAACATACATACACATGACATGTGAAGCTCCTACAATCTACCTCGTCAAAGATAAGTGTTGTGTCCTTATATAGCTCACACGTGGACCTTACCTAGTTATCTCCATCCCATCGCTGTTTATTTGCAGGACTATAGTTCTCCCCAAGTGACTGAGTGAGATAGAACTTGCGCCGTACACATTTCAAGACCCAAGGCTAAAAAGAGGATCACCCTCACTCATAAATAGGGGCATAGCCAGGGGGGCTGGCAGGTGTCCCGGCCCCCCCTAAACTGGAAAATTACTATTTAGGCCCTTATAATTTTTTTAAAAATTTTAAATTAATAAAGGTAAAATTGCACTTTGCCCCCCCCCAAAATTATAAAAATTCGATTTAATCCTTTACAAATTATAAAGATATAGACTATAAAAAATTAAAATTTCATCCGGCCCCCCTAAAAAATTATTCTAGCTTCGCCCCTGCTCATAAATACTTACCATTATCCCTAAAAAGGATTCATGTTTCTCCATTGCATAACACTTTCTTCACTTACGACTCTTTGTACGTCATTTACCGTGTGAGCTTTCACCTCTCCTCTTTCCCTTATTTATCTTTAATAAAAATAAATAAATAGTTGAATAAAAAAATATAATTATGAATAAAATCAAAATATAAAAATAAATAATTATGAATGAAATAAACAAATAAATAAATGAATGCAATAATTAAAAGTAAAAATGTTTTAAGTCTCATTGTTATACATGCCTACAACAAAGTCGGTTTTTTAATATTCTTCATGTCCGTTTTACGGTTAATGTTCGGGATTTGTGGTTGCTTCTTTCAACAATATCATCTCCAAGGTTTGAACCTATGTCTCCCCTTGAGAATACAATATGTTTTACCATTACACCCAACACTTGTTGATCCAAACAACTTGATCTTTCTATTTTATATTTAATATTAAATTTTATTATTTTATTTTATTAAAAAAATTAGTTTATGAAGAATTCCGAATATAAACAACAAAATAAACATGTAAAATAATATATATAAAAGACTTGCATTAACACCCAAATTCAATTCTGAGCAATCTCTATTGTTTATAAAAAAATTAATTTATAAAAATTAACCTGAAAAATAATTTTATTAGTAAAATTATGAAAAATTTTAATTTTGGATCGTAATATAATGATAAATTTGATTTTAAATCCCCAGAAGGAAAAAAAAAAGGACTATAAAATAAAATTTGATACAGGTAATGTATCTCCCTTGATGATGAAATGATTGATGAAAGTGGTGGGTTTGGCATAAATCCATGTGGAGCACATAATCTTTTAAAACCCCAAATCGGTTTATCAAAAAACTTGTCTGTAAATACATTCATAATTTTTTATATTATACAAAACCATGGTGCTACTTTCCATGCATGACAACATAAGGAATGTCCCTACAAAATAATAAGGACATAATTTGAGTGCATATTATTTTATATAAGGAAACGGCCCCTTTGCACATGGTTTCCAGCCTTCTCCACCTTCACTTATGCCTTGCATTATTACCCTTTCATCTATTATCTCTAACTATTCACACACAGACATATATATATATATATATATTTCTCTCATATTGGATTCTTACTATATAATAATTGCTAGAAGCCAGATAGGTACATGTGAATATATATCAAGAAATGGGTTATAATTTTTTTTAAAGAAGGAATAGTGTTTGGTGAGCATGAAAATGGAGTTCAATATTTCATTATTATGATCCATCAAGCTTTCTCTATTAGAAAGTTCCAAGTTGTCTATTTTTTCCCCTTTTCTTTAAAAAAAAAAAATTGGTAAACTCTATAACATGAACATGAAGAGATGCTTTTCTTTTCTGCAAAAAAAAAAAAAAAATCATGTTTTAGGAAAAAAAATTATATTTATACTTATGTCTGTTCATGCACAATAGTAATTTATCATTACAGTTCGAAGAATATTTGTATATCACAATTATAAATTTGGTAATAGTTTACGAATGAATTTTTATGTGTAATTCGTATCATTTATGTAAATATAAATACAATAAAAATAATTACATGTATCGAAATTTTAAATATATTTTTATGTTTATTGAATCCATTAAAATTAATTAAATTTTTGATTGGGGAATGGACAACTCAGTTTGAAATATTCTCTGTACTGTGTAAGAATAAATAATTGGTATGTCCTTTGGCTTTATTATTAAACTGTTATAATTATGGTATAATGATAGAGAATGATTGTGAGAAATGTTGCTTTGTTTAGAAGCCAAAAACTACATATTTATAGAAAAGATGCAAATAAAAGAGATAAATTCAACCAGGTAAGATACATATATATAATTGCTTTGATACTGTCAAAAACGAATATTTAATGAAAAATAAAAAGTGGGACTTATTGATAGCTTTAATTTCCACCATGAAACAGGAAAATAACTTGAGAAAATATTTTTAACTAGTTAATCACCCACATTGGGTTGACTTATACTATGATAAATGATTGAAGAAGAAAAATATAAAGAACAATCTCTGGGAACACATTCCATCCATGTTTTAATGTCTTGGAGATTTGTAATAAGTCCAAAGCTTTACAGTCATTAATGGTAGATAATTATCTGGTGTCAATCCCAAGAACCCACGAACTGATATTAAATTAATCAATCTACCCGGGTCACTGAGTTTTATTAACTATTACTAAGCTAATTATAAGCTTAATTATTCTCATATGTCCTATATATTAACTTTCTTGGTCATCCTCTAGCTCCTTGTTCCACCATACCAAAAAATGCCAAACTTTTAGTAGGAACAAACTTAGAACACAATATTTTTCTTTTTCTTTTTTTTTTTTTTTAAATGGAACCCAAATCTTGCTTGCTGTTCTTCTACTGTTGCATTGGTCTCTTTCTGGTTATTGCAGAGGGTGCTAATAGCATTCCAGTGCCAAATGATGAAGAATCAACTTTACTTTTGATGAAAAGAAGTTTGATCGATCCGTTGAAGAAGCTCGAAGATTGGAAAGCGGTGAGTAATGCGGCGGAAACCAGATTGGCTTATTGTAACTGGACTGGTGTTTGGTGTAACTCCAGAGGCTTTGTTGAGAAACTTGATCTTTCTAATATGAATCTCAGTGGCATTGTATCGGATCGTATTCAAGGTCTGCGCGGTCTCTCGATTCTCAACCTTTACAACAACAGTTTCGATACGTCTTTGCCAAAGTCATTTGCGAATCTCACTTCACTGAAGAGCATTGATGTGAGTCAAAACAACTTCATTGGCAGCTTTCCAACAGGTCTTGGGATGGCTTCAGGATTGACTTATGTGAATGCATCAAGCAACAATTTCTCAGGGTTTCTCCCTGAGGATCTTGGTAATGCAACTTCACTTGAAACTTTAGATTTCAGAGGCAGTTTCTTGGAGGGCACAATTCCTACATCTTTCAAGAATTTGCAGAAACTGAAGTTTCTTGGGCTTTCAGGCAATAATCTGACCGGAAAGCTTCCGAGAGAGCTCGGACAACTTTCAGCATTGGAAACTATCATTCTCGGTTACAACGAGTTCGTAGGGGAAATACCAGAAGAATTTGGCAATCTCACCAATCTTCAGTACCTTGATTTGGCTGTTGGAACTCTCAGTGGTCAAATCCCATCATCATTGGGTAGGCTTAAACAGCTAACTACAGTTTATTTTTACAAAAATAAGTTCACAGGAAGGATCCCACCAGAGCTTGGTAATGCCACTTCGTTGGTGTTCTTGGATCTTTCTGATAACCAGATATCAGGAGAGATACCAGTAGAGTTAGCAGAGTTGAAGGATTTGCAGCTATTGAATTTGATGACAAATCAGTTGAATGGTTCAGTTCCTGTTAAACTTGGAGAATTGACCAAACTAGAGGTACTTGAGATATGGAAAAATTCATTCACAGGTTCTTTGCCGATGAACCTCGGACGAAACTCGCCTTTACAGTGGTTAGATGTGTCATCAAATTCATTGTCAGGTGAGATTCCACCAGGTTTATGTGATTCAGGAAATCTGACTAAACTTATCCTCTTCAACAACTCCTTTTCTGGTCCAATCCCAGTAGGTTTATCAACATGTAAGTCACTGGTTCGTGTTCGAGTACAAAACAATCTGATTTCCGGGACTATTCCTATCGGTTTCGGAAACCTCCCTATACTTCAACGTCTGGAATTGGCAAAAAACAATCTTACAGGCCAAATTCCAGACGATATAGCTTTGTCAACATCTCTTTCTTTCATTGATGTATCTTGGAACCACCTTGAATCAACCCTTCCTTCCAGCATCATTTCCCTCCCTAATCTCCAAACAATCATTGTCTCCCACAACTACTTGGCAGGCAAAATTCCTGATCAGTTTCAAGATTGCCCATTGTTATCTGTGCTTGATCTTTCGAGCAACCATTTCTCTGGAGAAATTCCAGAAAGTATAGCTTCTTGTGAAAAGCTGGTAACTCTAAACCTTAGAAACAATCAGTTCAGTGGAGAAATCCCAAAAGCACTTTCAACAATGCCCACGCTAGCCATGCTTGACTTGTCGAATAATTCTCTAGTTGGCTCAATACCGTTAAATCTCGGCACCTCACCAGCCTTGGAAATGCTGAACCTGTCATACAACAAGCTTGAAGGTCCGGTCCCTGCTAATGGTTTGTTGATAACCATAAATCCTGAGGACCTTGCAGGCAATGCTGGTCTTTGTGGTGGCATACTCCCACCGTGCTTTTCAAGTCCGATAAAAGCACCAGAGCAACCAAGGAAAATGCACATTAAACATGTTGCGGCCGGGTTTATCATCGGAGCATTGGTAATATTATTTGTTGGCATAACATTTTTTGCTGGAAGATGGGCATATCAAAGATGGTACTTATATAACAGTTTCCTCACTGACTTGTTCGAAAAAAGTAACAATCAATGGCCTTGGAGATTGGTTGCATTTCAAAGGTTAAGTTTTACAAGTAGTGATATCCTAGCCTGTATAAAAGAATCAAACATCATCGGCATGGGAGGAACCGGTGTAGTTTATAAGGCTGAAGTCCATCGTCCACGAGCAGTGGTTGCAGTTAAGAAGCTGTGGAGATCACAGACCGATATTGAAAGCAGTGACGATCTATTTGGAGAAGTGAGTCTCCTCGGAAGACTTCGGCACCGTAACATTGTAAGATTGTTGGGGTATGTTCACAATGAGACTAATGTATTGATAGTATATGAGTACATGCCCAATGGAAATCTTGGGACAGCTTTGCACGGTAAACAAGCAGGGAAGGTGTTGGTAGACTGGGTTTCAAGGTACAACATAGCAGTTGGTATTGCACAAGGGCTGAATTATCTCCACCATGACTGCCATCCCCCAGTCATTCACCGGGATATCAAGTCAAACAACATTCTTCTTGATGCAAATCTAGAGGCAAGAATCGCGGATTTCGGACTGGCAAGGATGATGATTCATAAGAACGAAACTGTTTCAATGGTTGCTGGATCTTATGGATATATTGCTCCTGGTACGTTTCAAATCTATGATTTTATATATCAAAGCTTGTTTTCTTTGACAAGAACCCATTTACTAATGTTCTTATTGAAACCTTTCTTATGACAGAATATGGGTACACTCTGAAGGTTGACGAAAAGATCGACATCTATAGCTTTGGTGTAGTTCTGTTAGAGCTTCTATCTGGGAAAATGCCATTAGATCCTTCTTTCGGAGAATCAGTCGATATAGTCGAGTGGATTCGAATGAAAATCAAGAAAAACAGAGGGTTCGAAGTACTGGATCCAGCCATAGCCGGTCAATGCAAACATGTCCAAGAAGAGATGCAACTTGTCCTAAGGATTGCACTTCTTTGTACTGCAAAGCTCCCCAAGGACAGACCATCCATGAGAGACATCATTACAATGCTTGCTGAAGCAAAGCCCAGAAGGAAAAGTGTGTGTCAAAATGGAGGTCACAATTCTAGCAAAGAGGCTCCTATTTTTAGCACTTCACCTGTAACCGGGCTTATGTAACAGTTCCATTAAAATTTTTTTTCAGGCTAATGTTTTTCATTAATTTCTTGTTTATGTAAATTTTATTGAAAAGCCGGCTCTATTGTAGGCTCAGTTGCAACCATGCAGGCAAAGAGATAAATGTTCATAAAAAAGTATCTTTAATCTTTTGCAGAATACATAATAAACTTAATACACGATAATACTTCGATCCCTCTGCCTCTATGGCAGGAAAGAGATTGCATGTACAAGTAGTACTTGTTTATAAATGTGAAGTCAAGTAGATCTTGCAATAAGCCTTTGTATTGATGATTACAAGACATGCATAACTAAAATCTACAGTCAGAACATTTGATACTTATCCTTTATTATGCTTTGTCCCGCAATAAGTTAAACAAATCAACAGATACTACAGAAAAGAATGGAGAAATAAAGGAATGAACAAGGAACAGGAGGATAACCGGAATCTCAATATTTTTCCAAGCCACAAACATATGCATATACAGTCATCACCTTGGCCATGAACACTGGAAAATGCTATCTTTAGCAGATTTGAAGTTCCTCCATGGATTTCCTTGGAAACAACGGATTGAGGATTTTATTTTTTTTTGCTACCATATCCAGAAGATGATCCCCGAGCAGTGAAAACTGGGTATTTGATGTGGATACAAATATAATTATACATGTTGAGCACAAAATATTCCTTAAAAACATGTTTCATTTTGATAAGAACATCAAGGAAACAATTACCTGAATCCTTACTGACCTTTAAATCCAGTAAAATAAAGATACGGTTGAGAAGGAAAAATATGACACCTCTTCTCAATCCAAAGAAAGGTTACCCCTCTGTACAACTACTTTCATATCCTAAGCTCAAAAGATTGAAAACCTTTTGCACAATTCGCCTTTGAGGTATGAATGTAAGAGCTGGATGTTATTTTGGTCCTATGCCGCAATATCTAGAAAGGTGGTTCGTGATGCACTCCCTTCATCAAGAAAGCTTCTAGACAACGGCTGGAAAATAATAACAGATAAAGAGACTTAGTGCTTAAATCAAGTTAGATAACTTTAAAAAGTAAATAGTCATATTTGGCATCAATATGGCTTCTAATGAGAAAGTAGCAAAATGTTTCCATCACAAATTTTTAAAACTTTATTAAATCAAAAATAATACCAAAAGAATAAATGTCTAGAGTATACCTCCATATAATCAACGTGCAATAAAGAAAAAGGCTCCTTCTCTCTGAGACCTCCATTTTCATTTAATATTCTTTCCAAATCCTGCAAAAAGAATGAGCCAATTATGAGACTTACATTACTTGTAATTCCTGAAAAATGTACGGACACAATATGAGTCAATCCAGCTCTTTAAGATGTTCTACGCTTTAACTAAAGAGGTGAATAAAAGCACCAAGCATAAAATATTAGAACATGTTTCACAATGCTGATACAAGGTATTTTGTGCCACACCTTTGCAAGCCAAAATAGAAGATGGGGATCGCAGACCGATTACCCCCACAAGTTTCATTATCAACTAATTGGCTATTCTAAATTTTCCAACTATAATATTGCAACATAACTGGACAACAGCTTCAACAGAGCCTTAATTCAATCACCTCAACATTCCCTTACATTTCAAAGTTCCCTATATAAGTTTATAAATGCGTAATTGTAAGCAGAGACCATATAAGAGAAAAACCAAGTTCAGAAGAGCTGTATGATATTTTAATTTAAATAATTTAAACCAACCATTTTACCTTTCCAGTCAAGATTTCAAACTCAAGCAACTCTTCCACAATCTTTTCAAGAACTTGACGATTTTTCTTAAGCATTTCCCTTGCCTTTTCATATGCTAAATCGTAAATCTGCATATATAACAAGCATCGTTATAGAGATTCAGTAACCAATATAAATCAACCTCAATGGTTCTATCAAGAATCACACAGTTAAATGAATCTGTGTATCAAACTTGGCATATACCTTTTCAACTTTAGCTGCCATCTCAAACTCATGATTGTTTCCCATGCTCAAAGCTGTAACCTAATATCAATGAAGAAAAGTCCAACATAAACAATCTATTGAGCAGTTGCAGCAGATATCAACAGAACTTAAATAAGAATCATGTGCAATTGTTTCAGTATTTGGATCTATAAAGAAAAGAGAGTACCGCATTAGTACTATAGTAAACTGCAGGACTATCATCAGGACCCCATCCATACTGAATTACCATCCTTGTAGCTATCTATTGCAATTTTCACAAAAGTAACCCAGACATAATAGTTAAAATGAAAATTATTTCAAGTAAACAAAGTTAATATGCTCAGGCACATGAAACAGTAAGAATAGGATTATATCAACCTCCTGAGCCTGCTTTAATTCTGACACAGAAAGAAAATTTTCTTCTCCAAAAGGTAGCAGCAGTTGGGCTGCAATATGTGATCCAAAGCAGAATACAAGCTTCTTTTCAAGGTAAGACCTTGATTCTGCATTTCCATACATAGACCCTTCATTTCTTGACTTGGTAATCTTTGTACATCCAATTCCCTGACAGATAGAAACAGTTAAGTAGTTCTATATTCATCTTGCCCTAAACACAGGCTGATTACTGGTGTCTGTTGCCAGTAATATATGCAAGAATTATAGATTCACATATTCAGAATACAAAAAACACAGCAACTGTGATGTAGACAAAAGAGTTTAAATAAAAAGATGAGCTGAAAAACAATATAAACTAGCCATGCTCCCATAGAGCTTTCCTGTGGTTCACCAGTTCCTGATCCATCTTCATGCAGGCAGAATAAAGAACCACTATTTCTGGCCTAAAGAGTAGTATCATAATCATTTGATGCGCATCACCCTCTTATTTTCTGAGAAGAACCATGTTTTGTTTCTCATGGGTAATTTGAATTGGGCAGATGTCTCATAAAGCTTACAAGCATACTATATATTTAGATTCTCCCTATTACTATTTTTTGTCATCTACCTAAGCAAAGGATGCCCCCTACAGCAGATACAAGACTGCAATAAAATGGGGAGGGAGAATATGGTCTGGTGTCAATAATCACACTTTGCAAGTTCAAAATTTATATTAGGATGTATAGTTATCGATAGAACATGATGCTGCTACCGATATTACAAAAATGGCAGGTAAGAACATTTTTTTAATCTCCGACTATAAAAGTTTCAACAAATAGATAACAATGAATTAACATTTAACAGACAGAAAACAAGCAAAAACTAACATAATTGAAGTACCAGCATCATCAGTTTACTCCTCATACCTAAAGAAAGCATTAACAGCCCACTTGCAGTTTTGAATTAAAACATTTTTTTAATCTCCGGCTATAAAAGTTTCAACAAATAGATAACAATGAATGTTAACAGACAGAAAACAAGCAAAAACTAACATAATTGAAGTACCAGCATCATCAGTTTACTCCTTATACCTAAAGAAAGCATTAACAGCCCACTTGCAGTTTTGAATTAAGCATGAAAGCACAATAGCGGCACCATAGTCATAGACTCCTTAAAGATAAATAGCACTTATAAAACATACTTCAGAAATGTAATCTGAAGATATTAGAATTGCTAACCTCCCATGAACAAGGTTCAAGCCATAGATTATCCACAACATCAAAATTTGGTAGAAGTAGTGCAATGAGACCACGACCAGCAGCCCAAACAGCATGTGGGAACTTAGTCTCCCTTGTCCACTACAAATAATCACACCGACATTAATAAAACTTTCATGATAGAAGAAGGCCAAAAGTTTCTATCATTGTGAGTATCCGAGTACAAAAATCAATACAAATATTTATAACCTCAAACTATCAAACAATTCCATTCATCTAAAGACATCCATAGAACATTTATGAGCACTATGTCATACTCATTTATCAGCTCTTAAAAAATTAATAGCATGTACGACCTTGCAATTCAATTAATCACCACATTTCGTCCAGCAAGCACTTTATTGGCTTTCTATAAAATTTAAGATTATTAGACTAGCCCCAGAAATTATTTTCAGTCCAAAAAGAATCCAACAGAAAATTATTAATAGCAATTGACTTGCATATTTAAAATGACAAGCAAGTTAGTTACTGACATCAAGGGGAGGATTTAGATATTCTATTCCATTGCTTATCTGACCATATGGCTCCATTAAATCAACCACGTTCTGCAGATCATCTTTGGTCAAATTTAGTCCAAGATGATTCACCAGCATTTGGCTAATTTGCTTGACAATTTTGGTTTTCCGCAGCCATTTTGGGATCATGCTGCTGAAAGTCTGCAAGCAGTACAAATTACACTTAGATAATTTGGTTAAAATTGCTTAATGCCTAAAATATGAATTTACCACCAATTAAGATGGATTAGTTAAATATGAAACTCATGAGAAACAGAGGTAAACATGTAAACTGAATGAAAACACTTAAATAACTGATTCTTCGAATTTCAGGAAGAATAAAACAAGACATTAATGAGATTATATTGACCTGGTAAGGTACTAACACCCACAACATAAGATCCTTGTAAAAGAATGAAAAAGGGCAACAGAAATATTATAGACGGTGAAGTATTAAACCATTCCAGGTACCATAAAATAGCAATAGGAGTCATTTCTTACCGCAAACCAGCTACAGTAGCTCATAAGTTCATCAGTATCAAGAAACTTGCTTCTAAATGCACTGCCTTCCAAGGCCACAGGAACAAGTTTAAGTTCTATAGGCCGCAGAAGAGCAGTCTTCTCAGCAACCTAAAGAAATAGAAGGATCATGATTTAAGAGTATATTGGCAGACACAACTTAAGTTTAAAATAAAAACCATTAACAACAACATAAATTCCGCAAGCAAATACATGCAGACAGGCAAAATAGAGAGAGTGAGAGACCAGTAAGCAATGAAGGTTTAAAGATTCATTTAACAAAATTAATTCATAAATAAGAATAGCAATTGGCGATTTGGGTGGCAAAAGTTGAAAAGAAGCATGACTATGATATGACAGCTTAAACACATGGATGAACTTGCAAATGGAACTTCAAAAGAAAGAAGTTCAGAAACTACCTTTTTCCAGTCTACCATATCTATAAGCTCCTCATCCATAGTTTCTTTTGCAGCAATCTGTAGTATCTTCTCCCTTTCCGCTTGAGTTGGCCTTTGAAGATGAAATACTCTGTCCATACGACCAGGCCGTTGTAAGGCCTCATCGATTTGCTTGATATTTCTAGTAGTAGCCATCAAAACAACCCCATCTTGTTTCTCAAACCTGCAAAAGGTTCATAGTGCATTAGGAAAATAAAAAGATGCCAACCTTTCCACTTTTGTTAATAAAGGTCAATGACTTCACACAGTATTGGAATTACATGAACACAACAAACTTTAAGGACAAAAAAGAAAATATCATCTCCAAAAGGCGAGGATACATGATCAGAAAAACAGGCAGCTTGGCAAACTATTTGAAAGCTTCCAACAGAACTTAGCAACCAGACCTTCCATAAGTGAAAGTTGTATCTCATTGCCCAATCTTTTAAAGAAAAGCTCCAAAAATTACGTTCAATGATAGGTTCCTTCCAGAAGATACACAGGCAGGAATAACTTAAAGCATAAATTATCAAATTATTAAAGCACTGTCTGGCTACTAGAATCCCCAGTCAGTTATCATGAGCAAGCCATATATAATTAATGCATGTAGAGAAATTTTAGTGCCGGTGAACCATATGAACAAAAGGGAAACACAATATATTACCCATCAAGTTCCACAAGAAGTTGATTGATGAAGGCCTCATGGTCTTGCTTTTTTGTGTGAATAAATTTTCCACGAACACCAGCAAAGAGGTCAAAATCCTCCACAAATATAATTACAGGTGCCTAGAAAAGGGGATTAGACAAGTCAGCAAAGATTGAATAAAATATGGTTATAAAGTGTATATAGTCCTCCCAAGGATAGCAAATTTAAGAAACCATACAGACACCACAACTAAAAGGTTAGTTTTCTGAAAACTGAAAAATATTTTTTCAAGAACCAAATATATTTAGTTATAAAAACTACAACAGTTACAATTGTTTTATGCAAAAGAATGTTGGTTTACATCTATAAGATATAAACAGAAATGGTACAGTAACAGAAAGCTGAAAATATAATGGAAAACAAATTGGTCACAATACACTCCAAGTCCCTATACTCTTCGTACATTTGAAATTTAGTCCCTCTACTTTTATTTAACAGAAGAATGTTAACAATTGAGCTTGCATTTTCAAATCTGAAAAATAGAGGGACTAAATTTTAAATGTATGAAGAGTGTAGGGATTTGGAGCATACTTTAACCAGGCAAATTCCAAAAACAAAATCATATCATGTTGGAAATATAGCTAAATGGTTTGGTCAAGTCAAACAAAGCCCAAGGATAAACAAGGAGCAAATAGATAAAGAATTGCATGACTGAAGTACTAAGAAAAAAATTAGAATGTAAAAAAAGCTTGATTTCGAAATGTAAGTTGAACATGGTGAAACATTGCCATTAGCAAGACAGACCAAGTTTAGAGGAGAAACAAATGTACAAGGGAGATTGGAAACTAATGAAGAATCAAATCATCACCATCATTCCACATCTATAACTTACAAGTCTATTCTAGAGAGAGAAAAGGTATAGAAGAATGTAGAATGACATTATTGTATACTTTTGTATCTTTCACCAACATTTCAATCAGGGCAGTTAGACCTCGAATCTGAACCATGTTATACTTGCCAATAAAAACTATTTAATTTCTAGCAAATAAGCAAAATCTGAAAATCAACAATAAGGCTCATAGAGGATTACCAAATCCCTTGCTGTCTGAAAAAGCTCCCTAACATTTGATGCACTTTGGCCAACCCACAGCCCAGCTTCCAATTGTTGAGCTTCAACATTGACAACTGGCACCCTTGCCTCAGCAGCTATGGCTAGTGCAAGAGATGTTTTTCCTGTTCCTCTCTCTCCAACAATAAGAACTCCCTGAAATATAACAACACACCAAATTCAACATGGATATCTATTTTCTCAAGTGAAGGATCTTTACAATGCACAGATTAATTTACATGCTCATGCTAACAAGTTAAAATGCAACATTTTTATAGTTGAATAGCTTAAAACAGTTTCAAATCACATTAACCTCAGAAAATATATAATAGAGGACAGATATTATATTCATGACAGTGATTGCATAATTTTTTTTCCAGCTGATTGCTGGTCTTCCATAAAATGGGAGAGATTGCTAAAACTATCCAAGTATAAAACAGCTCTGTTAATGACTGTGATTACCACTGCAGTGGAAAGCTCCCCATAACAAATTTAGAACATGAGAACCAAAAAGGAATATTATCCAGTTTATTGGTTGTAAAAATCTGCCAAACAAAAGAACCTGAAAAGCAGGACAACCTACAAAATCATCCTTCTCCCCTTCTCAGTGAGAGGAGATGGCAGCATGTCATTCTGTAACTAGCCCAGAGGAATTCAAGACCATCATTTCATTTTTATATTTTATTTTTGAGATCAAACCATAATTTCATTTTAAGCATCAACACAAGAGTTTAGAAAGGAAAAAAGAACAGTTAAAAGGCCTTCCAACTCCAAAATGATGCATAAAAAGGAAGAGGGTAATAATATTATAGCAGGATATGGGTCATTGTCAGAATAACATACCCTAGGTGCACAGGCACCCATTTCTTGGAATGCACCAGGGTTCTGTAGAAATGCAACTACTTCATTGATTTCCTCTCTCATAGACTCAATGCTAGCAAAATTCTTCAAGGGGATTGGAGGATTTTTCACTCTCTGCATGCCAAAACAAACTTAAAAATAATCTTATAGAAAACTCCAGTTATTGAATACTTAAATTGTGTGTGTCAGAATTGAACCTTCATTCCATCAAAAGCAGTTCTTATGGGATCAATGCCAGCCTTTTTCTTACGTTTGATCCACCTCAACCTATAATTAAAATAGCCTTTCTGCAAAGTAAGATAAAAACAATCTTACTACCAGACCACAAAAGTCCAGTGTAGAGAAAACAAATGCCTAACAAAGCCACAAGAAAACCTCTACCAAAACAGCATCATAAGAATTTGCACTCATAAAAACGCTGTAGTTATAAAAAAAAAAAAAAATGGAATAAAGTAAAAAGGCAATATTAAAAAGGGAAGAAAATAATACCAATCTCCGCAGTTTTCTCATGTTTGGATCTTTACGTATAGGTCCATAACCAAGAACTCCTGGAATTTTTCTTCTAAGGAAGCGGAAAGCATGATACAAAATATATCCATAGATAGCACTTCGAATGAGAAACCAAACAAACCATTTAAAGTCATCTGTCTTTCTGGACTTGAAATTCATTTCTGCTTCAGACTGCCATTTCAAATACCAAGTGGAGGCCACAGTTTGACCTATTTCCTCTGGCCATGCCATCCCCAACTGCATCCTAACCTGTAACCAGCGCAAAGCAGAACTTTTTGAAAAACATAAGCAATGAAAGAAATTGGGAACTATTATCTGAAATGCACCAACAGAATTCATACCGGGTAAGGAATGATATATTCAATGAGTGGAAATACAATAACCATCATTATATCATCGTTTATATTTCTAATTTTCTGATAAACCCAATCTTTTCCATATGATACAAATTTTGTCTTCCATAACCCAGTTAAGCATCGATGAGCCAGCCTTATTGTCAAGAGAAACTGTTGACGAAAATCCAACTCTGAGAAGGGGATATACATCAATTGAACAGTGGTTGGGATGCCGCAAGCAAGCATTTTCATGTATAACCCATCAAATCCTCCAAAATTCTCATATACCATGTCAAATTCCTGGAATCAAAAGGAAAGGGAAAAGGAAAACATTAAGTAAGAAGAATACCAATATCGCTCATGGAGTCACTAGAAAGGTTTCTACACTCATGTAACCTTGATGTCGACAAAATATTCCTTATCATCCCCTTTCAGTGCAATATACATCACAGCCCAGTCATGCCTGATTCGAGCATGCTCTACTAGCTTCTTAGACACTGCATAAGGAACAGCCATTGGATCCATTTCCCACCTGCTTCTCTCTTCATTGTACCAAGTCTTTGCAACCACTCTATCTCGATCTAAGAGAATCCGTTCCTGCGATAAACATTTTATACAACATGAACCACACACTGAAAATAGTCTCATAATAGGTCTTTTCTTCAATATGTGGAAAATAAGGCTTATGATATCTGAAGATCAAATATACACCTTCCACATCATTGAGCTTCATGATATGAAGGAAGGATGAAATAACAGAACTTTTGTAACGGTAACATATGCATCCTCCCCGTTTTACTTTCTAAAATGAGTGTAAAATTAAAATATATATATCTCCACAAAACGAGCTTCTGTTAAGGGAAATGCTACCTGTCTTTGAGCTACATAATGTTTGCCAAAATCAACATCTTCCAACAAGTGTCTTTTCAGGTCAGCTTTAGCTTCCTCACGCCACTTCTTCCAACCATGGTGCAAATGTAGACCAATGGCTTTAGGAACAACAACTTCCTTATCTCCAAACATCCACTTCAATTCAACTTCTGGAAATCCTTTCACAATTTCATCCTCAGGTGTTTTTACAACAAAACGCTTTTCACTGCCAAATTTTTTCATCTTTCTTCTTATTCGAGATTCCAGATTCCTTTGCATCTGCCTAGAATCTTTAAGACATTGTTTTATGCGTAAAGCAAAATCCATAGAATCTTGATTAAAGAATGGCCCAAGATCATCAACCTCCACAACACTAGGCAAAATCATCTGTTCAAAGAGCTGTCTTTGTGCCGTTTTAAGTTCATCTCGAATTTCAGACCTCGAAAGATTGGTAATAGAGCTTTTAGGCGGACTGCAAGCACAAACCCCAATACTTTAGATAAGGAGATGAAGAGTTATCTAACAAAAACATTTTCAAAGAGAAATTAGATTTCCAAAGGGAGATACTCAAGTACTCATGTAAATTATACAACAATTTAGAAAGACGATTACAGTCAATACATCAAAATCAGCATCAGGACAAAGTATGCCAAAACTGTTGGAAGCTAAACTTACAAATCATCTGCATCGTCAAAGTTAAAAATGTTAAGAGTGGTTGCAAAAAAACTCCTTTAACACATGAAAGCTAGGCGCAAAGAAACTCCTTTAACAAGCACTGCAAACTAAAAGTAAAATAAAATAACAACTGCAACGCTATTTACTCTTTGTAAGAGGTAGAAAATAAACATTTAGATAACCAAATAATTGCATTTAGATTAAGTAATGAGATAACTTTAAGACTGCGAAGTCTATACCACAAAATAAAGAATGAAGAAGGGCTGAATAAGAGAAACAAGATAAAGTGATAAACCATGTGAGCAGATAAATATGGATTATAGGATACACCAAATATTCTATAATTTTACTCGAGCAAACTAATTCAGATTGAAATCCTATAGATGAGAAACAACATATACAAATATATAATAATCGGTAGAAAAGGTTTACCTCTGGAAAAGCTCCTTCCTCCTCATTTGGTTATTAAACCTTTGCACCAACTCCTCACACTCCCTCTCAATAAAACAAAGCTCCCTCACACCAATACTCAGTGCTGTGGTCTCTCTCCTCAGTATCTCATCCTCAATCTCCCCAATTCTCTCCCATATCCTACTATACTCCTCCTCCATTCTCTCTATCCCCTCTTCCAACTTCTCCACTGTATTCCGTCCTTGTCCTTTCCCCTTCCCCTTCCCCCCTCTCCCACTCATCACCTTCTCCTTCTCACTCCCCACTTTCACTGCCTTATCCACAATCTCCTCAGCTTTTTTCTCTAACTCCTCTTTCTCTCTCTTCAACTCCCTAAATTCCCTATACAACCCTTTCATTATCTCCCCTTGCAACTCCTCTTTCTTCACTTTCACAGCTTTTAACACTTTCCCGACTTCCTTAACATCACCATTTCCATTCCTAACCTCCTCTACCCTGCTCAACAACTCCGAAACCACCTCTAACAACCTCCTTGTATAATCCGAAAACTCGTGCTCATTTTTCCTCAAAGCCCCTTCCTTTTCTTCGTCTTCTTTTCCCCTCACACTCAGTTTTTCCACTACTGCAGCCATTGCCACACATTTAAACTCCCCATTTGGACCGAAATTCGATAACCCAATTGCAAAACAAAGCAAAGTAAAAGCAAAACTCTTAACCAAACATTGAAATGAAGAATACCCAGACGAGACTTTGACTTCCTTTTCACAATTTTCCTTTCTGGGTAGCACCAAATCTTGATGTTTCACAGGTTTGGAGCCTTTGGGATTTCCTAGGAATGCAAAAGCTTTGAAGTTGAGCTTAATGGAGAGGGTTCTGGTGGGCTTCTTGATATACCTATGGGTTCTGATAAGATGCCTTGTTCTGAAATTGGGAGGGGAGAGTTGAGAGAGGCACGGTGAAGCGAAGATGGAGTCCATTGAAAGAGATGAATATTGGCGAAGCTAAGGAGAGTGTATTAATTGATAAGATGGTAGAAATTTGGTGGTCATTTTGGAATGTGGGAAAACGTTTGAGGTTAGTTTCGGAAATAGAAAAGTTGGAAGGCTGCAACAATGGAGAAGAAGAAAGGTTTCAGAGACGGAGAGGTTTATGTAGGGATTAGACTTTATAAGTGGGAGAGATACCATAAACCGATGTGGCTTTCTAACATTGTCTGATTTGGATTGAACCGGGTTCATAATGATCAGTTTTGTTTCTTAAGTTTACAAAAGAGGTCAAATTCTTATTTTTATCCCTCTACTATGTTCAAATTTATGTTTTGACCCCTTTGTTTTAATTTGATAAAGTTTAGTCTTCTTTTTCTAAAATAAGTTTAATCTTCTACTTTATAATTTTATTAGGTAGCTTAAATTATTATGTTCACATGGAATTTTTTAAAATATAGTTTAAATTAATAATTTTAATTAGTGTGCTTTTTCTTTTAAAATAATTTTTAGTACTTTAATAATTAATTAACAGTCTTCATCATTTAAATCAATTAATAATATTATAAAAATAAAAAAATATATCAAATTAAAATATAGAGATTAAATTTTAAATTTAATTATAATAAAAGATTAAAATCTTAATTTAATATTTTCGAAAATGCCCTTCCAAAATGACACAATCACCAAAATCCCCCTATTAGAAGCACCCTAAAATTTGTTTTAAGAAAATAAAAAGAAAATGGTTTAAGCATTCAAAAAATAATAATAATTGTTTTAAAGATGATATAATTTAAAAGCCGAAATTTTTAGTTCTTTGGTTCTAATTTTTCAATTTTTTCCGTGTCCTAAAAAACGAAGTATATTAAACGTTTCCCTCCTCTAAAAAATCTGAGTTGGATTTCCGCTTCAATCGCGAATCTTCTTTCCTTCTGGTGAGTCAACTCGTTCTCTTTGATCCCCGATTCCCAATTCACTAATCTTTTAGGCAGTGGCTTAGCAGAATAGCTCGTGGTCGAAGTTGAATAGAGCTTGAACTTGGAATCGCGTGTTCGTTTTTTTATTATTTCTAGTCTTAGTTCTTCTGTTTCTATAAATTTCATTATTTTAGGGTTTTCAAGTGATTTAGCATTATGTTAATGGCGTTGTTGTTATAGGAGTTCAAGAGAGTTTTTATATAAAAATGAGAAATTTTGCAAATGTGTTTTTTTTTTACTGTTCCTAGAAGTTGATATTGTGTTCTAATTTTGATGTTTTATTACTTCTTTTTATCAAGGAATTGCTTAGTTCAAATTGATAACCTGGTATTAGTTAGTTGCGGCCACCTGTTTTGTGTTTATGTTGTCATTAGCTATTTGTTGTTGATTTGTTTTCTGTGCTTTTCTTTTAGTTAGGGATTTTTTTATTGCTTAACTCTCTTAGTATGAAGCAAATTTGTAGTTGGAAAAATATTAGGATTTGATTCCAAAAATCCTAACATAAATGTAGAAGTTTTAGTTCCGTTTTCCCGAGTCATCCTTTTGTTCTAAAAAAAGTTGGTGTTTTATAATGCGTAATGTAACAATACAGAGACACCATTTGTGGAAGCCACTTGCAAGTAATTTTGAGGGTAGTTTGAGAAAATTAAGGAAACCTGTTTCAAGTAATCATGAATGCTTGCCATCTCTGTTTCCTATTTGTTGTATGCCCAGACTATGTGATTCTCTTGGTTGATTGATCGATGAGTTTCTTAGTTTGCTGATATGTTTAGTTGCCATCCTTTTAGCTGCTGCTGCTTTGGAGGGTTATTCTCTTTCTTGATGCAACTTGAATAAAGATGGAGGAAAAACATGATGAAGTTGAAGATGTTGACAGAGCCTCTAGTGGTTCTTTTATCGTTGATTCAGATGATGATGATGAACCATCAACATCTGGACAAGATGATGGGTTGCATTTTGAGGTAAGTCAATACTGATGTTTCTTATCATTATATTACTCATCTTTTTGATGGATTTTAAGAACTTCACCATCATCATCACTGTTGCTACTTATATTCTTCTGTGTTTCTAATGCTTGAATTCTTTTTTGTACTTATACACACTTTTTTACATGAAATTTGCAGGAGCCATTGACTGAGAAGGAAATAGAAGAGCTGGTATCTGAGTTTTTGGAGGTTGAGAGCAAGGTACCATGTTTATTCAGACAACTTTGATGCTTTATTTTTCTTTATTATGTTGGAATGTTTTCTCACATTCATTTCAGGCTGCAGAGGCTCAAGAAACACTTGAAAAGGAATCTCTTGCTAATGTGGAGAGTGAAGTGAGAGAGGAGCTGGCACAAACTCTTAAGGGGGATGATGTTAGTAAACTCTCTTATTTCTGTCTCATCAAAATTATGCTGCTCTTTCCTATCTCTGATTCTTTTTACTTTGTTCATAGTTGGAGACAGCTGTAGCAGATGAAATGGCCACTTTTATAGAGCAGTGGGAAGCTGTGCTAGATGAGCTTGAAACAGAGAGTGCACAATTGTTGGTCTGCTTCTTTCTTCTATCTTGGTTAAAATCTTTGCTTCCTGATACATATATTTTTGTGTGAATGAGTATTATTATTCATAAAATTAATTTTATGTGGAAAATTAACATTTGAATGTCAGCTCGGATTTTATCTTTTATATTTTAAGTTGTGCTCTGTAGGCCAAACTTGACTTCTTTTCCTTGGGAGATGAAAAATTTTCTGTTCAATGATGTCTCAGCTCAGCTTTTCTTCTTTTGATGCAACCTAGAGACTAATCTTGAGTTTCTTTAATATTCCCTTTCAATCTGTTCCTTTCTTACTATATTTTCTTCCAATGAATTACTGGTAACCAATGTAATTAATAATTGCCTTTGGTATATCATTGTTAACTTTTTGAATCATATGATTCTTCTCCCGAAGTTTATTTTAGTGGCAAATGCAGTTTCTTATGCTCCCCCACCCCCTTCTTTTTTCTTTTTTCCTGCCTAGAAAGTATGGTTGTTCTTTACATCTGTCTTCTGAACAGGAACAACTTGATGGGGCTGGTATTGAATTACCCAGCCTTTATAAGTGGATTGAGAGTCAAGCTTCAAATGGTTGCTGCACTGAAGCTTGGAAAAGAAGAGCGCACTGGGTAGGATCTCAGGTTACTAGTGAAACTGCTGAGTCTTTAGCTGATGCTGAAAAGCATCTTCAAACCCAGAGGCCTGTAAGGAGGTATGATTCTGTCTTAGGATTCTGAATTATTGAGTAGCAATGAACCAGTTAAATTTGGCCATACCATTTGAGAGAGTGTTGCTAAATGTATTGTACCATACAAAGTAGATTAATATTACCCTTGTCCATGTGTGACATTTTAATCCTTAGCTTTATTTTTTATGCTTCTTGATTGTTGAATTATACAGAAAAAGAGGAGAAAATTCTGTTAGTGCTAGTTAATTAGCCACCATTTTGTGAAACATTGCTTTTGTATGTGTAGTTAATTAGCCAGCCACAGGTAACTACTGCTCAGCCTAAGGCCTTGACCTAAACCCAAGGTCCTAGTTTCAAGGTTTGATGTTATCTTGACATGTCTAATTCTAGAACCAAAACAAAGTATATGTGCTGTAAAAGTTCATCCACCACATCAAGGTTTTAGCAATAAATTTGGTCCCCTTAGTAATGCTCTAAAAGGCTTAAGTTGATTTGTAGATCAATGTTTTTGATTCAGGAAACATGGTAGACTATTGGAGGAAGGTGCTAGTGGATTTCTGCAAAAGAAGCTTTCTGATGATATTAGCCAGGAGGCACCAACAGGGAAACCGGACATAGAGTGGAGCTCTTTCATGAAAATTTGTTCTAATGTTTTACCTGAGGATGAAACTGGTTTTGGCAGCAAGAACTGGGCTTCTGTCTACTTGGCCAGCACCCCACAACAAGCTGCATTAATGGGACTTAAATTTCCTGGAGTCTATGAGGTGACAAATTCCTTTTCTTTCATAAGCTAGGACTAAAACCCTTTTAGAAATCTTGTTCTTTTATCATCAACATGGTGTTTCTAGCTCTTAAAATTCCTTTTTGTTTCGTTCTATTTTTTCCCCGGGGTATAGATGAGGAACTAGGGAGTATTGAAGAAGGGAATTGGACTTTGGACCACAAACCTTAGAATAATGTCTTCCCTAAAATTACCGCATGCAATTTTATATTGTTATTTATCAGGCTGAGACAGATGCTCAAAAGCTTTTTGGATTCACCTGAGCATTTGGCTCCATGGTTAGTGAATTTGTCCCTTACTCAGAGCTGGATTTGAATCCCCTCATCCCTCCTCTACCCCTTGTACCAAAAAATAATCTAAGTGGCATGCCTTGACCCCTTACCTATTCTACCATGCCCTAGGATATTCTTCGTTCCTGGTTTTGGTACCAAAGAGTTTGGCAATCAATTTATACCTAGTCATTTTTTCCATTCATGGATATGATTTCTGTCAACTCAAATGTTGTATTTCTTCTTAACAAAAAGAATTTACGTTGATTACCTTTTATGTGCTTAAAATTTCTCTTTTTATAAAATCTTTTGTAGTCTGTATAGATTCAGTTGTTCTGTGGATGAAGTTTCTGGTAACCATTTTTCATAGGTGGAGGAGATTGAAGATGTTGACGGCAGTTCAGATAATCCACTGGTTGCAGATGCCATAGAAAATGAGAGAGAGCTGATTCTTTCTGAAGAGCAAAGGAAAAATTTTAGAAAGGTTAGTCAGCATCGTTTGATGTAATTATTCTTCATTCCCAGAACCTTTACTGCATGGGAATGTATATTCAGTTTCTTATATATCAATCTATTGATATTTTTAATAGCAGCTCCCTGCATTGATCACCTTGAGCTGTATCAATTTTTCCAATAATTTTCTGTCTTGTTTTGTAGTTGGTACATTGGAGTGGTCATCTCCTTTTCAAACACTTGTTTCTAAATGTTACTTTTTGTTTGAATCTCTTTTCCTTAAATTGATTATCTGGTTTTTTTGGAATATGCATCCTGGATGATATTCATCTGGGTAGTGACTACTGATAGAGTTTGCTCAGGGTCATGGACATTCTACAGTATCCTGCTTGTCAATGTTCCAACTCCTACAGCTCATCTATCCTTGCATTAACATCTATGATGTATTGACAGGTCAAAGAGGAAGATGATGTAAATATTGACAAGAAATTTCAGCTGCATTTGAAAAAGAGGAGACATCGAAGGAGATCTAAACAGGTTTTATGGTCAATTACATTTATTATTTTTCTTCTTGTGCTGCCCTAGATTAGTTCATGTGTCTATATGGGGACACCTTGTCATTGACTTAAAGTAACAAAACTCTCATGCACTAAGGCTGAAGATTGATGAAATTTAAGTTCCATTTGATATAGTATTTAATTAGTTTAACAGTAAATGAAATAGATCATGATGTTCAGTAACATATGAGGTTATATTAGTGAATTGACTTACCCTTATATAGTACAAATCTGATAAATCATGTGGCTTTTTGGTGGGTTTGGCTCAAGAAATTTCAAGTGTTGCAGTTATAGTATAACAATAAGAAAAAGTTGCATGGATTTAAAGGTCATTTGGAGTTTGATCTAGTTATTCTTGAAGGAGTAATAGTGGTTTAATTGGACAACTGTGTTCCTTGTATCAATAAAAGTTGGATTCTCTGTTTTGCTTAGAAGGTCTATTGGTAAGAGTTGGGCAAAATATTTTTTGAAGGTTACAGTTGTTTGATGGCACAAAGCAGAGGACTTGATTTCATTAGGACAAAGAAATTAGTTTAAGGGGTGCTGCTTTTGTGTTGTCAATAGTTGTGAGGAAAAACAGTCAGTTTTGTTGTCAGAAATGTACTAGATAATGGGAAGTCTGATGATGGTATTTGCAGAGACTTCTGGACTAGTCCTTATGCTTCGAAGACTGTCTCCTGCATAGGAGACTACCTAAAGGCACCCTCCCTTCTCGGGAAAAAAAGGAGCAATAAATATTCAACTTTATTCCCATCACATGATACTCTAGGAACTGCTTAACAATAAAACCCAATTACACAAAAGAAGAAAGCTTCTTTGCATATTCATCTATTCTAGTTGATCAAATGGAAATAATTTAGCATGTCAGAGGACCTAACATTCTTTAGGGCCTAAGATGAAACTTAAATGATATATGACTATGCATGCCAGGACTTTTAACATTCTTTCTCCTTTATGTTACTAAAACCTTGTCCCTCAGAGAATTTTGCTCTTTTGATCAGGTGACGGAAAGCAAATTAGATCAGTCCCAGCCTTTAGAAGACAATTCTAACTCAATTTCAAACAAGGCAAATAGAGAAGATAGGGAATGTGTGCCTAATAATGAGAATGGGGTTGCTTGTCAGATTTTGAAGGATGATGTGCTTGAAAGTTTTGAATCATGTAAGCTGACCAGGACACAGTCTAGTCCTAATGGCATGTCCGAGTTAGATATGTCTGGTTCTGGAATACCTGTTGGGTCCAAGCGTTCAAATGAAGATATGGAGGCTAATGAAAATAATAAGAAGGCACGGACTGTTATCACAGCTAGTGATGATGAAGCCAATATTACAGTGAAGGATGACTTGATTTCCTCCAAATTGGAGGATCAGTTTACTATGCCCGAAAAAAGTGATGCTGATGTGGGTGTTGAATCTATTTCTTCAGAGTGTCTGACTGACAAGTTCATTTGTACCGCTTGTCATAAACTGGCTGTTGAGGTGCAGCAACATCCACTTCTTAAAGTAATTATTTGCAGGGATTGCAAATGCTTCCTGGAAGAGAAAATGCATATGAAGGTACTAATTGTGCAGACTAATTGCATTGTTGACAATATGTTGGCAATACTACTAAATAGTCCCATGAAATAACCACTGCATAATTTGTTTCATCAGGTTCTTCTGTTAAAAGTATCAGTAAATATGTAAGATATGACCTTTTTTCTATTGTGACAGGACTCTGAGTGCTCAGAGTGTTATTGTGGATGGTGCGGACAAAGCAATGACCTATTGAGTTGCGAGTCATGCAAAACATTATTTTGTACAAAGTGTGTAAGGAAGAATATTGGTGAAAAATATTTGCTTGAGGTCCAGGCCTCCGGTTGGCAATGTTGTTGCTGCTCGCCAACTATTCTGCAAAAATTAACATCAGATTTAGAGAGAGCCATGGGATCTTCAGACACAACGGTTTCTAGCTCTGATAGTGAGTCAGAGAATTCAGATGCTGATATTAGTACTTCCGTCAGGTACCTGATATTCCTTTGAGATCTGAAAATTTTAGACAATCTGCATCTCTTTTTCATTTCTTCCTTTTTTTCATCATTTATTTGATTTAAAAATATTTATATATGCTTGTCTTCTCTGAGTTTGTATTAATAGTATTCTGCAACATCTTATTGGAGTCAAGAATGCTCTTAGCAAGTGTTGTTGTAGGATGTGAAGGTTGCTTGTTGCATAATTTTTATTGTACTCATACTTAATTTCTTCCCTGGAGTCATGGCAGACCCAAGATGTTATAATTAATGCTTCAATGTATCCCTTGTTTCTAAACCATGCCTCTCATGCATGTGTCATCGATATGACACAAATATCATCATCTCTTGTTATATAAATTACTGTTCAGGCTTTTTTATATAGGTGCAGTTTGTGCAATTTATGCCCCTCCTTTTTTTTCAATTTAGCAATTTTTAGTAGTCTTCATTCAATGTCTTCTTTTTCATGGATATTCTGTGCCATTTTGTTTACAATTTGACAGTTAAACTATGAGGTTGATTCAGCCAGTAGGTCTAATGTAATTATGCACCATTTTTCTATATAGCCTATGTCCTATTAGCCATCGATGTGAATGTATAGGGGTTTCACGTTGTCTGTTTTGGCATATTTAAAATTTGACCAATTAGCATTTAACAATACCAAATATTCTAAGGCTTGTTTCTCTGAGTTAATAACCGGTTGGGTGCTTCTGTACTAGTTCTAAGCGAAAGCAAAAAAAGAAAATTCGAAGGATTCTCGATGATGCTGAATTAGGAGAAGAGACAAAGAGGAAAATTGCAATAGAAAAGGTATCTTATGCTAAGTTTATTCTTTTTAAATCGAACTGGTTTCTGGTACTGAATTTTGCATTGTGTTCCAATTTTGTAGGAACGTCAAGAGCGCTTAAAATCAATGCAGTTTTCTGCCAAATATAACATGAACTCTTCAAGCTGCAGTAGGAACTTTTTAGATGAAGCTAGTGTAGAGGTGCTTGGTGATGCCAATACTGGTTATATAGTGAATGTTAGGAGGGAGGATGGTGAAGAAGCTGTAAGGATTCCCCCAAGCATATCAGCCAAATTAAAAGTCCATCAGGTTTCTCTTTCATACTTGTATAGGTTATTGATATATAAGCTTGCAGTTGATATTGTTGTTTACTTGGGCTATTCATCATTTGTTTTGAGCAAGCTATAATTTAATTTACTTGATTATGTCACATCCTATTGTACTGAAAATTGTCATCTGGTTGTAGTTACTTCCTTTTTTTAATTTGCTTGGTAACACATCCTATTATGTAGCTTTCAAGTTTTAATTCTGACATGGTAAACCTGGATTTCATGAGAGTTCTCATGAAAATATATGCTATTGCTCTTGATTGGGTCTAGATACATCAAACCATTCTCATAGTAATATTTTTACCCATTGACTGATATTACAACGCTTTATGTTATTTTGAACATACAGAAGTAGGGTTGGGGAGGGTGCGTTAAGATGGGTTTTTTTTTTCTTTCCACCCTTTTTGGTTCTGGCTCTTATTAGAGAATTTGGTTGAAAGTCTTTATTAATGATGCTGCTAGTAAGTTCAATCACTGTTGAATGTCTTTTTGGTTGATTTATTGCTGCAGATAGCTGGGATTCGATTTATGTGGGAAAACATTATACAGTCAATCACAAAAGTGAAGTCTGGGGATAAGGGTCTTGGTTGCATTCTAGCTCACACAATGGGCCTTGGTAAAACGTTACAGGTATATTTACTCCCTCTTCTTCATATTTCTCTATTCCTCTCTTTCGGCCCCTGTCCTCTTTTTGGTATGACCGTGCAGGCATGTCTGCTAGTATATGTTTTGGTGTCATAGTTCTGACCCTGTGTTACTCCCACTGCTAACACTCGATTTGTGCTCCTTGTGGTCCAAGTTTTTTGGCGGTTTGCTTGCCTGACATGTCTAGTTCTAATTGCAGGTTATAGCTTTCTTATACACTGCAATGAGAATTGTTGATTTGGGATTAAAAACTGCACTTATTGTCACTCCTGTAAATGTGTTGCACAACTGGCGCCAGGAGTTCATGAAGTGGAGACCTTCAGAATTAAAGCCCCTCCGTGTCTACATGTTAGAGGATGTGCCAAGGTTCAGTTAATGTTTTTTTGAAATATTCAACTAGAAGTTTATCCTATTTTGCCATGCCTTACTATTGTTATAACCTTATATGAATGTTTTTTATGCGCGTAAACGATGGTGTACCCAAATTTTATGCCTCTGCAGGTGTCATTGTAAAACAAAGATTTGTTTTCTTTGGCAAGAGCACATTTGATCTGTATAGTGTGGAAAATCCTGCCTTGCAGTTGCCCATGGAGAACTGAAACTTGTTAGCATAAAATAGGATGCATTTTGTAGTTCTAGAAGCCAAGTTTTATAACATGTGTCGCTAGAGGAAGCAACCATGTGGCTAAGATTAGTTTTATCATTGTCAGGATAGGATAAGGGGGAAGTTTTGCATGTTCTTCTGGATGGATACTAAGATAAAACTATGGGAAGAATAGGAGCTATAATTGGAATCATAAGTGTTGGAGTAATAAATTTGCATTATCTTAGAAATGATTGTGAACTTGCGTAATCAGGTCTTTTAGTGAAAAAAGAAAAAATGAAATGTTTGGGCTGCCCTACAAATATGGCAGTTAGCTTTTATGAGACAGTTACCTGTTCTCTCTTCCATTTTGTGGAAAATTGCTACTGATTTAGGTGGGGGTAAAAAGGAAAATATCAACTGTCTAACATGCTTGCTGCTATCATTATTTTCTTTCAGGGAGAGACGGGCAGAATTGCTTGCCAAGTGGAGAAGGAAAGGTGGAATTTTTTTAATAGGCTATACTGCTTTTCGAAACTTGTCTCTTGGAAAACATGTAAAGGATCGCAACATGGCTAGAGATATTTGTTATGCTTTGCAGGTGATTGTTATTAACTTCAACAACTTGCCAGGAAATTTTTATTGATTATTCAAATGGTATATTTGACTTGTAGGAATAGTGAAATGTACGGTCAACGTAGATTATTATCTGACTAGTTTAAATATTGCTGCTTTATTAGCAAAACAGATTTAGATTGCATTGTATTGAAACCATTTGCCATGAGCATTCTTGGTTATAAACTAGTATAGCTTTTTTATGCACTGTGCTGCAATGCTAGGCCTGTGTGGTTATTGAAGCATTGCTTTGTTTTCAAATTGAAAATGGACGTGGATATTGTATGATTTGAAGTGATTTGACTATGGTATAGGTCAGTGACTGATAATTTGCTACATATATATGTATATCATATTTTGCATCATTTCTGGACAAATCGTCTCTGTTACATCCATTTATAAGGATTTTCTGTCTCTGACTCAAGCTTTGTTTCTACTTCCAGGATGGTCCTGATATACTAGTTTGTGATGAAGCCCATACTATTAAGAACACCAGGGCTGATACAACCCAGGCGTTGAAACAAGTGAAGTGTCAGAGGAGGATTGCCTTAACTGGATCACCACTTCAGAACAATCTCATGGAGTACTTCTGTGTGAGCTATTATTTTTTAGCTAGAAATCTCCTTTTCCCACGTACCAAACACTGTTCTTATTGGGTTTCCTTGGAACAGATGGTTGATTTTGTAAGAGAAGGTTTTCTTGGAAGCAGCCATGAGTTTAGGAACCGGCAAGGCTCTAACCTCTGTATCATCCTCATTCATCTATGTCTCCTTTTTTTGTCAATTTGATGTGATCTTGGTTTTCTGTGTATGCAGCTTCCAAAATCCAATAGAAAATGGTCAGCACACAAATTCAACCCATGAAGATGTAAAAATTATGAATCAAAGGTCCCACATCCTTTATGAACAGTTAAAAGGATTCGTTCAGAGGATGGATATGAGTGTGGTGAAAAAAGACTTGCCTCCTAAAACTGTCTTTGTTATTGCTGTAAAGCTTTCTCCACTACAGCGTAAGCTCTACAAGAGATTCCTTGATGTACATGGTTTTGCGAATGACAGACCTTCTAATGAGAAAATTAGGAAGAGCTTTTTTGCTGGGTACCAGGCCTTGGCTCAGGTACAATCTATACGGCTTGTTCTTTAAGTTTATAAAGCTGCTTTATCACATGATACATGCATGCATGGCAAAACAATCCCTGTATGTGTTAAGATTATGGTGGAAATGAGGATGTCCTGAATTTTGTATTGGCATGTTTGTCTATTAATGAACCAATCACAAAGAATAAGATGAAAAAAAGAGGTAGAATCAGTTAACCAAATCAAATGTGTTGAGATGCATGGAAAACTTAAAACTTGAGCTCAAAACCAGTGAGGTTTCACATTATCCTGCTAGTCTCACCAAGAGTTCTCCAAAACTCTTTGTATGCAACATCCTTAAGTGTTGATGAATGCAAATACAAGCCACGGCCCCCATTTCTTCAGAGGATCTTCAAGCCTAATGCCCTTCTGGAATTACCGTGTTAGATAAAAGTTGATTGTTAAAAAAAAAAATTATGAAATGACATGATAAGTTACCATAGGTTTACACCTGAGATTTACAGGATTACCAAAGTAGATCCATGATATCTTATAGAACTGGACAAACCTTTCTTAATCTAAAAGCAGGTGTACTTAAACCTTTTTAGAAAATAATATGGTCTTCACTTTTTTTCAGTATTTTATAGGCAGCCTTATTTGACTGATGCATATATCTTTGTTCTTAAAATATTTTGGTGCCTTATTTTTGAAATGATAGAACATGTCATCTATCTCATTAACTTTGTAGCATTATTTGAGTAATTCAAGAAAAGAGGCTCATTGATTTGTTTTAGTAAATTGTCAACTAATAGATATTTACAGTGAGAGATGAGAATTATGAACAAACCTAGATATTTTCCTAAGTTCTAGGTTCCATGATGCTTTTAGGATTCTTTTTATTTGCAATTATATGTTTGAGCTTTTCTAGAATCTATGGGTTGAAAATGATATAGTAGAAGGGTTCATATCAATTTTTTTCTTGTTTTTCTCTCTCTACTTTTTCCCTTAAAAGAAATAATTTTGAATGCATGTTGTTTTGACTTAACTATTTCTTTTAATTAGTAGATATGGAACCATCCTGGGATACTGCAATTGAACAAAGAAGATAGAAACTATGTTAGTCGTGAAGATGCTGCTGAAAACTTCCTTGCAGATGAGAGCTCTAGTGATGAAAATATAGATTATAATTTGGGTGTTGGAGGTATTCACTCTTTCTCTTCATATTTTCTGTACCTAGCATTATTTACATGTGGACATGTCAATTTGCTTGCTAAATATGTTAGTTTTGAATTTATGGCTCGACTAGATAAGGTTGACATTTTTTCTTTTCCCTGAATGCAGTGAACTAATTTTGCGTGTTTAGATTCATATCTTGTTTGTTCTTATGATCTGTGGAATTTGTAGGGTATTAGTTTTTTTTATTGAACTGCTAATAATAACAATATATATGCTCATTATTAGTAAGTTGGATAAATATAGAGTAAGTCTCAACTTATTAGCATGTATGAAAAAATAATAATAAATAAAAGAGAGTGGGGCTGCGGAATCAGAAACATACTGTCTTTTTAGGGTGTGAAATTGCAGAGTTAGTGTGACACATAGTGGGTGATAGCTTTGATTTTCCAAGTATTTTGATATAACAAATCGTCAAGATTAAAATTATATTTTATATCCCTTAACAGTTTTAATTGAATAGGTCTCAAATGTCTTCTAGTGTCAAATAAGCTCCAACACAGGCTCTATATGTGTTTTATACTTGATCAAATGTTTTTGAGTTGCTCCTGAAGTATTTTCAAGTGTTCTAAATGTTTTCAAGGCAATAAGGGACAAGAATTGATACCAGAGGTCCAGGTATTAGTACATGGCAAGTCAGTAGTCAAATTTGCAAAACAGGGGAGCAATGTATCTGTACATGATGGGATGTATCAGTACAAGTCTAGTCAGTAGCCAAATTTGCAAAACAGGGGAGCAAGGTATCGGTACCTGCCTGAAGGTATCGGAACTTGCTTATGAGGTATTAGTACGTGTCTTGAAGTACTGATACCCAAGCTTTTCCAACAGCTATATTTTTAGCAAAGTCTCGAGACTTGACCCTGTAAGACTGCATATAATGCACGAAATAAATACTTGCGACGGCTCTAATTCATCTCCAACAACTCCAAACTGCTAGATTTCACTTCTTTGATATAAATGCAAGCCAAGAATATTTCAGGACACGAGAGATATTCAAGCATCAAACACAAGAGAATTAGCTTCAAATATTCATTTTCTTCATTTCTCTTGTACATATTCTTCTGAGAGCTGATTGTAATATCTTTAATCACTCTCATTTCATTTCTTTGGGATCTTAAATTGTGTAGACTTATTCCTTATAGAGGATTTCTTTGTTTACTTACATTCATTCATCAATTGTAAACTGGGAGTATTCTAGTTGAGCCACAAAAGGTATCAATTTTAAGTAGTGAAAAGATAGTATTGCAAAGGTTATACCTTATCCTCAAAAGGCATCAATTTTAAGTAGTAAATTGTGAAATACTTGGTTGAGGTATACCAAGGTAATGGAGGTAAGCAATTGGGGCTGAACCACTATAAGTTGAATTTGTAAGCTTTTCTCCTTTCTCTTTTAATTTTTAAAAAAGTTTGTAGATATTTTAGAATATCAATTCACCCCCTCTTGGTATTTCCGGGCCTAACAGGGGGCAATCTGGTAGGTTTCCAGGTCTGGTCTGCTTACTGCTTTCCCTACCCAGGCAATTAATGTTGCTGATTATATCATTAAATGAAATTGAAAACAAACTTTGAGTAATTTGTAGTCAACGAGTATTGATTTTTGCAGCCTCTTCCATTTCAAGTCATTGAGCCATGTTTATAGTTTATAGAATCATTGGATGGCTTTCTCTGTTCAATAGGTTTTCATGTATTTAACCTTGGTGTCTAAATGGTCTGGCTTCTTGTATTTCAGATAAAACGAGGAGTATGAATGATTCTCTGCATGAAAAAAATGATTACGGGTTTATTCAAAAGGTACGTGAATGTTTTTTGGGTTTTGTTTTTTTAATGTGTCGATGTGAAGCTTCATTAGACAATAGCTTATGTATATATTAATTTTCTAATCACGCTGATGCTTGAATGTTTCTCCTTAATAGGGTTGGTGGAGAGATCTTCTTCACCAAAATAATTATAAGGAACTTGACTACAGTGGCAAAATGGTTTTGTTGCTTGACATCATAACCATGTGTTCAAATGTGGGTGACAAGGCCCTGATTTTTAGTCAGAGCATTCCAACTTTAGATCTGATAGAACTATATCTTTCAAGATTACCTAGACGCGGAAAAAAAGGGAAGTTCTGGAAAAAGGGGAAAGACTGGTATAGGTGTGTATATCACTGGAAACTGTTTGGAAGTTGTTAAATTTTTTTAATATCATCCTCTTTTGACACCGTATCTTTCTGTTAATTTACTTATTTTTATGGTGAAAGTGTGTTTGCATATATAGGATTTTTCTACGAATGGTTCTTGCTGCATAAGCATTTTTTTTATTATGCTGTAAGCTTCTCCAAAAATGTACCTGATTTTGCTGGGAAGCTGGTTTATTTTTAATATATAGCATATTGTGATCCTTAACAAGACTGCTATTCGTAAATATGATTGTTGTAAGAAATTCTGAAAACAAAGATGTCTCATGCACTCTTTTCTTTGCCATGTACCATACAGGTTGGATGGAAGAACAGAAAGTTCTGAAAGGCAAAAGTTGGTTGAGAAGTTTAATGAGCCAATGAATAAAAGAGTCAAGTGTACTTTGATCTCTACCAGAGCTGGATCTCTTGGGATTAATCTATATGCTGCAAATCGTGTAATTATTGTTGATGGTTCTTGGAACCCTACATATGATCTTCAAGCTATATATCGGGCCTGGAGGTGGGTTTAAGTCAATTATTTCTGTTAAATTTGACTCACATGTTTTGACTGCATAATATGTTTGTTATTATAGGTATGGCCAGACAAAGCCGGTGTTTGCTTATCGATTGATGGCACATGGGACTATGGAAGAAAAAATTTATAAGCGTCAGGTAAGAGAAACTTTGTCCTCCTTTGGTTTTTGTTTCTTGAATAACCTTTTGACTAGAAAATGGTGCAAATAGGTGACGAAAGAAGGTCTTGCTGCAAGGGTTGTAGATAGACAACAAGTACATAGGACTATCTCCAAGGAGGAGATGTTACATCTGTTTGAATTTGGTGAGGAAGAGAACTTTGATACTTTGATGGAACTTAGTGAAGAGAACGGAAACCAGAATATGGCTAGTGAAGTTGGAAAGTCACTGAACCCGAAGATTCCTCTCTCCCATGGAAGCTGTTCCTCTGACAAAGTAATGGAAAGTTTACTTAGTAAACATCATCCAAGGTACGGTCAATCTGTTTTTGTCTATTGGTCTCAGCTTTTATTAGCAAGGAATAGGTATTCTCCATTCTTTCTGTTGCGGTTATGTTCATTTTCGTTTTAAAAAAAAAAAAAAAACAAAATTAGAAGCTTCTTTATCTGATTCTGCTGTTTGAGTGCTATGTTATACAACATTTGTTCCCGTAATAATTAGAGTAACTTACCTACTATTGATGTTTTTAGGTGGATTGCCAATTTCCATGAACATGAGACCCTTTTGCAAGAGAATGAAGACGAAAAGCTCTCGAAAGAAGAGCAAGATATGGCTTGGGAAGTCTTTAGGAAAACCTTAGAATGGGAGGAGGTACAGCGAGTATCCCTTGATGAATCTGCAGCAGAGCGCAGGCCTGTTGTTCCTGATGTGGCCCCTCCTCCTAAACCAGAGCCTGTGATGAATCACTTAACAAAACCCCAGGGTATTTTCAGGAGTCGGATTGTGCAACGAAAATGTACTAATCTTGCCCACCTGCTCACTCTCAGAAGCCAGGGGACAAAATTTGGTTGTAGTACTGTATGTGGGGAATGTGCCCAGGAGATAAGCTGGGAGGACTTAAATAGGGACAGCAAAATAGCAAGGTAACAAAGATAATGATCATTATTTTTTCCTTCATAATATGGTCATTCCAGTGTAATTTGTTGTGATTGTACATGACAACTTATATGATGTCAGTTCAATCCCCTTTTGAACACAATACATTCTTTCTGGGTCCCCTTCATTTACAGTCATTTTTGTGTATGTTTCTTTGGGGGCATGCTGAGGCCTGGGGTGTTGGATTCATGTTCTGGTTTGATGATCATGAAGGTAACCTTTTTTGGAAATTTTGAAAGGGCACACAGGTTGGAGGCAGTGAAAATTTGGACTGGCTGGAATTTGCCCTCTGTTAATCTGAGTTCTAATATATATTTTATTGAAATGAGTACATCAAAGTTTTATCTGCTTCTCTGCCATATTATAAAAGCTTTTGCTATTATTTTCATGCTAAAGAGGTGAAGTCTGAAATAGGCGAAAATTACAGAATTTTGGATTATGCTGCTCCAAATTGCAACTCTTTTTGGATATCAAGTTTTAATACATCCTTAAGGCTTTAATGGTACTTTGTATCAGTATGTTTATGGAGTTATTACATCTCATAACCAGTTAAGATTTAATCTAAAGGCAAGGGTACATATCCATCTAGAGTGTCAAGCCATGGTTTATGATGTACAGGACAGCCATTTATTATTACATACCTTAAGATAAGCTTGATTGCACTAAATGTCTTTTAACGTGCTAAAAACTAAATTGGTTGTATAATTTCTGAAGTTTCTAGTTGAGTTTTAATATTATTACTATTCTTTCATTCATGTCTTTCAGCTTCTTTTTTTTTATTAAACTCTTTAAAGTTGTGCATTTAATTCTTATATTTTCCTTTGATTAATTTTAGTTCATATAATTTTCAAATTTTGAAATTTTAAATTTTAGTCTTGATTCAAACCGTAGCGATTAAACTCATTTGGTTAAATTCAATTATTAGTCATGTCCTATTTATTTGGTTGTTTGGCGCATTAAACTTTGCAAATATCAGAATTTAATGAATTTAATAATTACTGTTTGGTGAGTATTGAAATTTATAAAATTTGAAAAGTACAAAGATTTTGAAATTTTATAAAATTTGAAAAGTATACTTTTTCTTTATTAGATGATGTTTCATTATCAGCATGTCTCATTATTTTCTTTTAGTTCTCTTTTCCTTATTCACACTTATTTTTATCTTTTCATTTTCATAAACAAATACAAATTAAAATAAATAATGTCATGATTAAAATAATTTTTAGATTTATAATGAATTATAAAATTATTTAATTGTATCACTTTTATGAAAAAAAAATTTCCTTTTTATATGAATGTACTATAATTTAAATTAAATGTTTTAATGAGATAGTTTATGAATTATTATTGAACTAAATCATAATTTATAATTTAATAGTGATGCTTGTCGAAACCATTTTTTATGTTTGGAAAACGGGCCGACTTTAAAAAGGAAAATGGAGTCGCCACCAATCTTTTTTGAAGTGTGATTGGGTCACCTTATAAAGCATTTGGTCTACGAATTTTAAGAAAACGGGTCCGGGAGTCGGTTACGCACAAGGAAGAATTAGCACCCTCGCAACGCCCAAAATTGGTACCTTATTGATTGATTAATGTCCTAATATCGAAAACTGGAAGAGATTTTAAAATATAAATCCTTTAGAAAATGTTTGGATAATTCGAATTGGATATTGAAATTCTTCTGTTCCGAAAGAATGAAATATCACATCCAGCACGTTAGGATACGATATTTCAAACCCTAGACACCAAGATCATTTCATGATTTCCAAAATTCATGCATTGCAATTTTAAAAAGGGTATTCGGCCAAACAAAAAAACTGAAACCCAGCACGTTAAGGCACGATTCCTCGAATTTCTAAACATGAAATATCGCCTTATTTTTGAAGTTGAGAAAACCCGGTCAAAATCTTAAAAGGATATTTAGTCCTTTGGACGAACGGAAAATCGAAACCCAGCACGTTAGGGCACGATTTCCTGAACTTCCAAGTACAAAACATTACCTTTGTAAAAACTCTTTTTATGAGTTTGGGTAAAAAAGCGGGAAAAAAAGAAGATAAAATCAATGTAACAAAAAAATGCAATAGTAATGATAGAATATATTAATAAACAAATTATAGTAAAAATAATATAAAAGAAATAATAGTAATGAAAATAGTAGTAATAATGTTGATAATAAAAATAAAAATAATAATAACATAATTATAGTAATAATAATATAAAAAAATGGTAATAAAAAATAATAAGAAGAAGAAATGAATATAACAATAATAACAAAGTTAATTATAAATAAAATGCTAAAAATAATAGTAGTAGTAATATTAAGAGAATAATTATAATAGTAAAATAATAATAATACTAAATTAGTAATAGTAATAGTAATAGTAATAATATTAATAGCGAATGAAAATAATAATAAAAGTAATAGTAAAAACAAAAAAATAGTATTAATAATAAAATAATAGTAACAATATTGAAATTAATAATGATTTTAAAAAAAATAGTAGTAAAAAAATAAAAATAATATTTAGCCCTACTGAAAGTAATAATAATAATAATATTAATAATAAAAAAATAACCATAGTGATATACAATAAAATACACACTAAAAAAAAGTAAAAAAAAAAACAATAACCAATAATAAAAAAACACTAAATACGCAGCTAAATTGAAGGACGGACTGAATTGAGAGGAAAATAAAACTAAAAAAGCCAAATTAGAAAGGAAACAATCGGATTAGGACCCCGATGTAACGCGCCTAAAAAGGGAAGGACCAACTGGGCAATACTCCCGTCCTCCTAAGCGCCGCGTTTTAACAGGGACCAAAATGAATCAGATGCAAAACAATTGGGTCAAATTTGAAAACAAAAAGAAATCTAATTGAAACAAACAGAAAAAGCGGAAGGGCTAGAAGCGCAAATTGTCCTTCCGCTACAAAAACGCGCGGATCCTTGTGGTTCGGGTCAGGTCAGTCCGACCCGCCGTAAAACGGTGCCGTTTTGGCACTGAAACTCCCAGGGTAAAACGACGTCGTTTCCCTCTGCTATATAAACCAAATTTTTTTTTTAAAAAAAGGCTCATTCCTTCATTTCCTGTTGCAAAAACCGAGTTTCCTCTCCCTCAACCCTCTCAAGCCACGATTTCTGGCCACCCCTCCGACCATCAGCCGCCGTGCTGGCCACCGTCGCCGGCCACAACAGGTAAAAATCGCTCCTTTTTTTTTTGTAAACGTATTTTATATATATATGGGTTTTTTTTTTTAAAATGAAGAGGGGGAAAAAATGAAAAAACAGATTCAAAAGGGAAAAATAAGAGAAAAAAACCTTCCGATTCGTTTTGATTCCGTATGGATTCTGTCTATTTTACAGTGTATATCGCCCGTATATTAGTAAAAAAGAATATCCTCCCCTTCTTTTACATATTTATTTCGGCTTTTATAGCCCTCCCTTTTACAATTGATTTCTTTCTGTTTTGTAGGTGCCAGTGTCGTGGGGGCGCACGTGGCAGAGGTCGTGGCGACGTGGCCGAGCGCGACGACGGGGTCACTTTAGTAGTTGCGGCGCATGTGGTTGGCTAGGGTTTTTTTTATTTGTTTTTTGTTTTGTTCTTTTGGGCCATTGGGTTTGGGCCTGTTTGTATTGGTTTATTGTTTGGGTTTAGTGGCTTAGGTTGGGGTCAAAAATTGGGTCATACAGCTGCCCATCTTTGCTTGTTGCCGTGTAACGGGAACGAAGCAAAGATTTTAAAAGGGCCAATTTTGCCCCGTCTTGCTGAGTTTTGACCTCTTGATGCTTCCTTTCTTCAGGTAGCCTCGTTTTAACCCTCTGCATCTTCAGGGGTATAGGAATTTCCGTTTCAATCTGCTCCGCTACTGCTTAGGATTTGTAATCTTCAGCCTGTTTCCCTACTGCTTAGGGGGATAAAGTTTACTGTCTTCAACTTACTCCATTACTGCTTAGGGAGATAGGGTGGTCTGTCATTTTCCAGCCTGTTGCCCTACTGCTTAGGGGGTTAAGGCTCATCGTCTTCGATCTGCTCCACTACTGCTTAGGGAGATAAGATCTGTAATTTTCAGCTTGTTACCCTACTGCTTAGGGGGTTAAGGCTCACCGTCTTCGATCTGCTCCACTACTGCTTAGGGAGATAAGATCTGTAATTTTCAGCCTGTTACCCTACTGCTTAGGGGGTTGAGGCTCCCCGTCTTCGATCTGCTCCACTATTGCTTAAGGAGATAAGATCTGTAATTTTTAGCCTGTTACCCTACTGCTTAGGGGGTTTAGTGGCTTAGGTTGGGGTCAAAAATTGGGTCATACAATGCTTATTGCTTCTCATTCTTTTTTTCATTTTTTTTCTTCTTTAAACTACAAGGAAAAACAAATAATATCATTTCTTCACATTTCTTCTTTTCGTTTTCTTTATTTTTTTTTTCAATTTACCCTCGTTAGAATACAAACAGAAACAAATAAAAATTCTATCTTCCTATTTTCTCTTCTTCTTCTTCTTCTTTTTTTTTAGCAATTTTTTCTTCTTTAGAATACAAGCAAAAATAAAATAAAATTTATTGGCTTATAAAAATACTTAAAATATTTTTCTTATATTTTTTTATAATTTTTTTCTTTTTATCTATTTATAAATAAATATGAAAAAACAAGGAATAGTTCATATCAATAAGTATTTTAGTTGCACCAATTTAATTGAAGCAAATAAAAATAAATAAAGTAAAATATATGTATAGTATTAATAATAAAATTTTTGTACTTCATAAATAATGTACTTTTTTTCCATAATTATTTTACTCAAAATAATAATTATTATTTTTGTCCATTTATAAAAAGGAACCTAATAGATGTCGCCATCCACGCCACCAACTGAAATGGGTTGGAAGTCGAACAAAAATAGAAATCTACTAGAAAAGTTATTGAAATGGTTGTTGGAAGAACCAAATTAGAATGATAATGACAATTTGAGGACTCAATTTTGAAGTTTAAATTTTAAATCGTAATTCAGGGACCCAATAAGACAACAGGTTTCACATATACATTCGGTTTCAGATTTTACACATCAAACTCAAGGACTAGTACACAACCTTTAACCATAACACTATATATTTAAGGATCAATGCCAAACAACACATTTTTATACAACTTCCCCCATTTCAACCTACTCTCTATCCACCTTAAAAGAATTTGTATATAGCCACACGGATGCATACTACCTCTGCACCTGCATTCTGCATTCTGCATTTGATTCATCAATTTGTGGTTTCTCTCTATGCCGGGAGCATGGGCACATCCTTTGTTCTCAACCGGTTCCCCATCCCGACTTTAAACAGTTGAAGGTCTATGGACTATGAATACCATGCCAGTATGAATGTACACAAAGCAAGATAAGGTATCAACTTCTTTCATCTCCTACCCAATTATCCTTTTCCTTGGGTCCAGTCGGACCTTCCTCGCCGTAAAGCTCTGTTGGAAACAGGTCAAAGATGTTCTCCACCGAAAACCGAACAAACAATGGGAGGAGGCTAATTATCTTATCCAGTTCAGACCTTGAATCATATACTATGGTTGGACCCCATTCTCTCATGTACTGCAACCAACACGGTTCTGTAACTACTCCTCCAAGATACTCAGCTGCAACAATCTGATACCTAGTGCTTGAATCTACAAAATATTTGCTTCGAGCAGTATCGTTTCTAATTCCAATTCCGAGTTTATCTGACCCCTGAAGGTAAATCCCGGGATGTGGAAAACTAGCATGCCCGTGTTTGGATGAGTAAACGATCGGCTTATTACCTTCAATAAATTCCAAATTGAAAGCATCAACCCACTCACCACCACTATGCTGTGAGAAGTATACTTGCCATAGTTCGCCAGTGAAGTTGCTTATCCGAAGAGTGAAGTGTTCCCAGTCACCTACATGTTGCCCGATTTTGTTCATTTGTATATTCATTAACCCGATCTTTAGGTTAGCCGGTCCGTTGAAGGGACAAAATATCCACATGACAATATCAGTAAATGTTCCACCCAATGCTGGTTTTACATGAACATAGAGCTCTGCACTTTCCAAGTTCCCATTTCTAACATTTTTTCTTGCATTATCATCTCTTGGTAAATCTATCCAAAATGCACCATCATTTGTCCCTCCACTCGGCAAGTTAGAGCCCAAATAATCAATAGGTTCACCATTAACCTTGCCATCTTTGTACAAAAGTGCCCCGTTTTTGAAAAACCATTGCACAGATGATGGCATACAATCTTCCTTGGGATGAAAGAAAACCGTTGCACCGTAGTGCTTGATGAGAGCATGAATTTGGTCCAAATTTGGCATTGCGTGTACTGAAGGATCAAGATTCTTCAAGCATGCAATCTCCAACTCTTGATTTTCAGAAACAAAGTAGGTGCAACAGAAGAAAGTCCCAACCGAAACGCCTTTGCAGAACATTCCCCTTTTGCAAGGTCTAGTGGTCCAAACCTGAAATGTGTTTGCATCAGTAGCAAGTATGGTGTCCATAATTTCACAAGTCTCGGTAAGATCTTCCCTGACACATCTAACTTCTTCCACATCAGGCTCATCCGGGGTGTCAGTAACCAAAATTCCCATCGCTTTGTATCCCAAAGGCGGGTTCGGCAGCCAGAAGAAACCACAACCACTACCACAATCTGTACTCCAAATCAATGAGTAGTTAACAGGCTTTCTCAGTGCAGGAAAATCTGTATCGGAGTCATAGTCACAATAAACTTCTGTACTAGAAGCTACCCTCTCCCGAGCCACAAGAACATACCCTCTCAACGGCTGGTCATTTGGTTGACAATAATAACCGAGACAGAAGAATCCATCCGGAATCCCCACAGGCTTATAAAACGTGACACCTTCCGCTTTACCTCGCAGCAAACTGCAGCTCCATACCCTCTCAAACTCAGTAATTTTAACCACTTCTAATTCCCCTAGGTTAATTTTTCCAGTACCAAATCCTTGACCTGAGAAAAATATGGAAGTACATCATTATCAAAGTGAATAATAAAGCTCAACTACCATATAATGATTGAATAATAAAGTAGGCAAGCTTATCAGTTGTTCAAACAAGAAATTTGCAGGGAATGTTAGTTAGCTTGTTTCTTGGTTATCAAGTCATCAAGAAAACAACCATCAAATTGCTACCCTCTTTGAAGTAAAGGGTAAAGGGTAAAGGCGATAGGTACCCCACACCTCCAACAGCAATCTAGAATGTTTGTAAAAGATAGAAATATTGACTAACTTGTCGTCCAAGTTGCTTAAGCTATTGAAATTCTTCTTGAAACAAGAAATAACCATTTTTTTACAAAAGGAAAAAAAGAAATAAAATAATGCAACTAAAAAAAACAGACAAACAATATCCTTTATGACTTTTTCTTTCTGACTGTGGTGTGAGAGTCCCAAAGACAAAGGATGACTTTATTAATGAAAAATGTTGGTAAATATCTAACATCATTGGTAAAACCATATTTATAGAAAGAAAAACATGCTATTTTATTTTTTTAAGAATTGGTAATTAAATAAAAATATTTTATTTATGAATATTAATTAAAATTAAATATTTGGGATCCTAATGGAAAGAAAACAGCGGTGTATATATAAGGTAGAAGTTAATTTGATGTCAAAAGAGTGTGGAGAGAAATTCTTTCAAAGGAGGAGGAGGAGGAGGAGGAGGGGGGGGAGGGAGAAAAATAAGAAAACATGGTTACATTGATAAAGGCAACAAAGTGTAAAGAAAGTTTTAGATTTTAGGAGGCAAGCAAGTTTCTCCAGAGTTCCAATGCATCAAAGAGCCATTAATTTTCAAAATCCAAAGCAAATATTGGGGCCACCACCACATCCATAAATGCTTTTTAATTTTTATGTAAGGTAAGAGAAAGGAAGAAAAGCCTCTAGAGCCATACAAGCATATTCCTTCTGCTACTTAATTTTGTTTATATTCATAAATTTATATTTAATATTAATAACCATATTTTTTTTGGATTAACTATTTTTTAAAATAATGTTTATATTATTATCCAAATAATTAGCTAAAAATCTTCATAATCATCATACTACATAGTAAATTTTATTCAATAATTAAAAGAAAACAATTGTTGCAGAAGAAAATACTGGGAAAAAGGAGAAAAAAAACCCCGTATCTCAAGTAATCATGATTATATTTAGGAAGGAAAAATAAACACATAATTTGAATCAGAAATTCCTGAAAATTAAGAAGAAATCAAAGGAAATAATGGGTTGTGAATAGAAAAAGAGAAAGGCATACCTAGAGGCCATTCTGGAATTGGAGAAGGCAAGAAAAAAGGCTGAGGCTGAGGCAAAGGGTATTGATGATCAGTATGTTTGTGCCAACAAAAACATTCACACCCAAACATCTTACCTCCCAATAACTCAAACATAAATCCCACCCACAAAATTATCTTCAACAGTATCACCCCCAACCCCTCCTTCCACTTCAACTCCTTTTCATACTTCAATACAAAGAAACTCCAGGAGAAAGAGAAGATGGAGGAAAAGGAGAGAGAAAGCTTCCCTTCTCTCTGTGAAAAGAACAAACAAAGATGACTAAACAGAAAGTCTCTAACTTTTTGGTTTTATAAAAAAAGGAGAAAGTCTGGGTTTTGAGGGAAAGTTTTGATGGGTGGTGATGACGGGAATTATGTTAAAACTTGTACTCTAATACAACACAAATACATACATATATATATATATATATTATAATAGCTTTCATAATGTATGTATGTATGTATGTATGGTGTTTTTAATTGTTTGGTTTGGGTTTGGAGTTTACTTTGCCTCAAATATTCATTATAGGAGGAAACCTACCTTTATTTTCTTTTTAATATTTCACACCAAATATTCCTACTCTCTCCTTAAAGAAATTGTACTTCACTCTCTCCTCTTCTTATTTTCTTTCGACAAGTTTCAAGTTTGATAAAAAAAAATTTAGGTTAAATTAGGTTTCAAATCCCTATACATTTGAGAATTTATTTTTTTTCAAAATTTATTTTTTTTTCTTTTTCACATTTTAAAATTCAAATTTAAATTCAATTAAGTTCATGTATTAATTTTCTTTTCTTTTCTTTTCAAATGCTTTTATTATTTAAATAGATTTCAATATTAATTTTTTTTATTTTTTTATTATTGCAATAGTGATATTTAATTTAAATAAAAATAGTTTAATGTATTTATTTCAAATATAATTGAATTAACTATAAATTCAAAATATTTAAAAATTGCTTGAATTAAATATGATTTAATTTACCGATAGAGTATTAACTCGATTAGCATGAGCATTATTATCAATATAGGAGGACATGGGTTCGAGTGTACTGAAGCGCATTATCCTCTCATTTATGGATTGGATAGGTAGTTTTAAGCATTATGTGAAAAAGAACAGGATCAGAACCTATAATGAGATTGTTTAAATATATATAATTTAATATTATAGAAATTCAAGATAATTTTAAACCATTTAAATTTTCGTTATTTAGTAATTAAAAATTTAAAAAGAGTATTAATTAATTTTTATTTAAAATTAAAATAATAGGCACTTTATCAAATAATAGTGAGATAAATTTCAAAAAAAATAAGGAGATAAATGTATTTTTCAAGAAACGTGAACTTTAGGCTGCTTTTAATATGTCTTCACCATGTGGCCCACATTTTGGCTCTTCCTTTTGTTTTCGTCTTTTTCAATCTTTTATTTGAGGATTTATTTTCACTCACATTTCCAACTTTAATAATTATTTTATCCATAATTCTTCTTTCTAAACATGTTTTAAGTAATGAGTCTACCAACTTTATTTTACTAATATGAATTTTATTTTAGTTTATTTACATAAATATTTAATTAATTTAATATTTTAATTTCATTTTAGCATTTATGAACTCTATTTATCTCTTACGCTAATATTAGGGGCGAGTTTAGTTCGAATCGAGTGAAAAAATTTTGAGTTAATCGAATTGACAAGTCCTATTTTATCATCCTAACTCGATTTGAATTTTTTTTCGAATCGAGTCGAGTAAAATGAAATTCAAGTCGAATCCAATCGAGTGAAATTATTCAAGTTAAATTAAAAAATTAAACATGTCAAATTAAATTCTTGTTACAGTATAGCACATAAATTTGAAAACTTTTCAAAGCAAAATAATAATAATAATAATAAATAATAAGATACTTTAGTATGATAAACTTAAATAATTAATTAACTTATTTAGGTCCCAAAATTATTATTTTAGAAAATTTTTAAATTTTTAGCTTTCTTTATATATTCTTTAGAATTTTTTAAAACTATTATAATTTTTAAATATATATATTTTGATTTTTTTATAAATATTTTTCATTTTTGAAAATTATTTTGAATTTTTTTGTAATTTTTGTTGAGAGAAAGATCAATTTGCTTATTTTCAAAATTGACAGAGACTAAAGTGGTATTGTAACGCCCTCAACTCGACCCGATTCGCCGGGTCTGAGTCTCGGGTGTTACTACACATAATACTTAACTGAATTATCGAAACAGTTGACAAATACTCCTTACTGAATGTAACGACCCGTTTTCAGTGAAATCGGAACAGTGGTTTCGGGACCATAAATATGAGGTCATAAAATTTATTTTAATATTATTTTATGGTCTATAGCATGTTAGAATTATGGTATAAAAATTTCGTTAAGAAATTTTACCGTTTGTATGCTCAATTTGTGAAATAGGACTAAATCGCATAAAGTACAAAAGTTGTGTTCTATTAGCTAAAAGTGTCAAATAGCTATAGAACTTTAAAGTAGAGGTCATTATTGAGTAATAAGACCACTAATGGAGTTAGTGGATGTACATGGAGTAAAAAATTCATGAAATTGTCAAAGTTGGTTGGTATTAGGTGAATTGTTTGATAAAAAAATAAAACAAAAAAAAAGAGAGAATAGTGTTCATCTTCTTCTCCACCGAAAATTGCAGCAAAATAGGGGTTTTTGAAGCTGAAAATTTCAGCCACTTTGTTCCCTTGCATGTAAGTGATTCTTTGACCCGTTTTTGTTGATTTTTATGTTTTTGAAACTCTTGTAGCTTAAGCTAGCTAATTAGGGGGTTAATTTGCAATATGATGGAAAGTCTAGGGTTTTTTCATGAGAGCATTTTGGTTGTTTTTGAAGTTTAATGGAAGAAAATGAATCTTGGTTGTTTAATAAACAACTTTTGTTAAGTAATTTTTAGTGAAATTGTCATTTGAGGGCTAAATTGAAAAATGTGAAATTTATGTAATAAATGTGTGAATTTGTGAATTATATGGGCTGCTATGAGCACCTATAAAATTCAGCTACGCTTGGGTGTAGAGAAATTTGCATGAATTTTATTTTACGAGCCTAAGGACTAATCTGTAAAAGGTCAAAAGTGTAGGGGCAAAATGATAATTTTGCCATAACATGAAATTTGGATCGAATTAATTAGAAATATGATTAAATGAGTTAAATTTGATTATATAGATCAAGAAAAGAAACTTTCGGAACAAAATCGGGGAAAAGATAAAGTCGTGGACTAAACGATCGTATTCTCCGTTTGAGTTTGAGGTAAGTTCGTGGACTCGAACTTAATTTTATTTTAATTACGTTTTAAATTAATTAATGCTAAATTAGCTCTTGATATAAAGTGTATGCATATTATGGAATTAATGTTAAGGAAAATGAATGAGGAAATTTATGGAAGTAAATAATTAGCGCTGGGCGCAATCTTTGTCAGCTTGTCTGACTAGTGCTGGGCACATAACCGTCGGTTTATCCGACTAGAGCTGGGAGCAATTACCGTTGGTTTATCCAACTAGAGCTGGGCTCACACTTATTATCGTCGGTATATCCGACTAGCACTGGGTGCAAATATCGTTGGTTTATCCAACTAGAGCTGGGCTCACAATTATTATCGTCGGTATATCCGACTAGCACTGGGTGCAAATATCGTTGGTTTATCCTGTAACATCCCAGTTTAGACCCTAGTCGGAACAGTGGTTCGAGACCACAAATCTGAGGTTGTAAAAATATTTTAATGATATTTTCTGTGTGAATAGTGTGTGAAATAGCCTGTGTGAAAATTCCGTGTGATAATTTGATTGTTTGAGTGTCGAATTAAGAGAAAGGACTTAATTGTATAAGGTGTAAAAGCTATGTGCTGAATTATAAGTACTTAAATGTTGATGGCTTTTTAAGGAAGAGGCCTTATGTTGTTAATGAACCATTTTTAAGATAGTGGGGTGTTAAATGACAAACTAGCCTTAAAATGTATTTGTTTAATATGACTTATAAAAGGGCAAAGTTGGTATTTAATTATTAAGTTAATTTATAATGAAACAAAAGGAAAAAGAGTGCTCATCTTTGTTTATATCAACCGAAAATGAGAAAAGAAAAGAAGGAAGAAAAGCTTTGAAAATTTCGGCTAGGGTTAAGCTTGAATTAAGGTATGTTTGAGCTCGGTTTTTAATAATTTCTACGTTTTTGTAATCATTGCTTTGTGCTCTACAAAACCCATGCTTGAAATTTGTGAATTGATGATGTCTATGAAATGCACCATTGATGAAAGGGTGAGCTTTATGATGAGTGTTGGTGTTAAATGAAAGATATGTGTTTAATAAACATGTGTTGTTCTTGAATTTTTGATGAATTTAGTTAATTAGGGCTAAATTGTGAAAATAGCAAATTGAAGGGTTAAATTGTGAAATAAATGAGATGTATGGGTTTGTATAGACACTAGTAAAATTCGGCTAAGCTTGTGCTAGGTGGAATTTGATGAACTTGATGATTTTGTGAATTAGGGACTAAAGTGTCGAAATATGTAAAAGTGAGGGCTATTTTTTGTAAAATGCCCTAAATGTGTGTGTGTGGACTAAATTGAATAAGTTAGTGATTGAACGAATTGAATTTGAATGTGTATAGACCAAGAGAGAAGAGGTTCGGATCGAGATCGAGGCAAAGATAAAGTACTCGATTAATCAATCGTATTGATAGTCGACGTCCGAGGTAAGTTCGGATACAATACATGTTAATGAGATATGTTTTAGTACTATGAATTGAATAGGTATATGAGTATGAAATTGAGATGCTCTGTGCAAGATTTAGTGATGGCACTAAGTGTGCGAAAATGTAAATCGAAACAGAAATGAAAGGCACTGTGTGTGCGATGATATGAAAGCTACGGCTTATAGTATTGGCACTGTGGTTGCGTTACCGAGATAAGTCGGTTAAAAGATTAGGCACTAAGTGTGCGATGACAACTATGCTACGAGCATGTATATAGCACTGAGTGTGCGATCAAATTGAATGAAAACTAAAGGATGATCGGTAAATAATATGGAGCATTGAATAGCTTGGATGTTTAATAACTATGTGTGGTTAAGGTACGTATTGAACCTTTGTGGTTGATGAGTATAATCGAGTTATGATTGAGGAAATAAGTATCTTAGCTATGGACGAGAAGGCAAGAATATGAGATAATAAACCTATGTGGTTGTTTATTTTATACATTGGTTTAATTTGATATGATAATTGTATTATGTTATGAACTTACTAAGCTTTATAAAGCTTACTGTGTGATTTGTTTCTCTGTATTGCAGTGTCAGTAAAGCTAGCTCGGATCAAGGGATCGTCAGCATCTCGGTCACACTATCGGCAAATCTATTTTGGGGTATTTTGGAACAATGTATATAGTTAAATATGGCATGTATAGGCTGGTCATTTGAATCATGTTTGATGTTTGTAAGTAGCCATGAGATATGGCTAGATATGTGCTAGTTTAGCTAGAATGAACTTGATATATGTGATGCATCTTTTGGTATGGTTTGTGGGTTGAGGAGTGGACTTATGAATGGTAACTTTGTGTTGGTAAAATGCTAGTATGAGTTAATGAAATTGAGAAGGAATGATGTTTGATATTGAATGTTTTATGCTTGTGATGAGATAAGTTTTGGTATTGAATTTGTTATGGTTGGAATGGGAATTGAATGCATAAGTTGAATGGTCATTTTGATAAGTTTTTGGTTGCCTCATGTGCATGATATGTTTTGGTATGTGTTGCTTGTATGTTTGATCCTAAGTGGGTGGCATTTTGGCCTTGTAAATGGCCTATAATGTCACACGGTTGAGGCGCACGGGCGTGCCTAAGACCGTGGGTAAATTGGCAGAATGTAGCATAGTATTACACGGCTATGGCACACGGGCATGCCTAGTGACCGTGTTAAAATAGTCAGTATATAAACACGAACGGGCACACGGGCGTGCCTAGTGACCGTGTTAAAATAGTCAGTATATAGACACGAACGGGCACACGGGCGTGCCTAGTGACCGTGTTGAAATAGACAGTATGTAGACACGGATGGACACACGGGGGTGTCTAGTAGCCGTAAAGGGCACACGGCCTCCTCCCACGGGCGTGTCTCCTCTGCATTTTAGAAAAGTTTTAAATATCAGAGAATTTCTGTATGTGTTTCAATTTAGTCCCGACCCCTCTTTAGCATGTGAATGAGGTTACGTAGACCTCGATAAGGGACACTATGTTTGTAGTTGAATAAGATTGAAGATGATTGACTTTGTGTCGTAAATATTAGATATTAAATGCTTTGATTGATCGGTAACACCTCTTAATCCTATTTCGGGGATGGTCTCGAGTTAGGGGTGTTACATTTTATTGGTATCAGAGCTATGATTTAGTCGATTCTCGGACTAACGTAGTGCGTGCGAGTCTAGCTATACATGCCATATATGAAATTGCGATAGTGTGATGAATGCCGTGATTGAAAATGTGTTTTCTTATAGTAATGGATCCCGATCGAAAGCGATTCTTGTCGACGATGTAGAGAGTAATGCGCCTACTCCCGCTCAAGGGACAGCGCCGGCCACGTCTAGGCCGAATGAAGGTAGTGAGGGAGGAGAGGCTAAGCAAGCCTTCTTCCGTATGATGAGTGAATGGTTTACGGAGTTTGTTCGAACGAATCCAACTACTCCACAACCTCCACCCCCGCAAGTACCTGTTGTGCCTCAAGTTGCAGACCCGAACAGATTGAATAAACCACCTGTAGATAAGATTCGAAAATACAGGGCTGAGGAGTTTAGGGCCACATATGATGACGATGCTGAGCGAGCCGAGTTTTGGCTTGAGAATACCATCAGAGTATTCGATGAGATGTCATTGAATCCTGATGAGTGTATTAAGTGTGCAGTTTCTTTGTTGAGAGACACGACTTACAACTGGTGGAAAACGTTGATATCTGTGGTTCCGAGAGAGAGAATCACCTGAGATTTCTTTCAAGCTGAGTTTAGAAAGAAGTATATCAGTCAACGTTTCGTTGATCAGAAACGTAAAGAGTTTCTAGAATTGAAACAGGGCCGGTTGTCTGTTACTGAGTACGAGCGAGAATTTGTAAGATTGAGTCAATATGCGAGAGAATGTGTCTCGACCGAAGCTACTATGTGCAAACGTTTCATAGAGGGATTGAATGAAGACATCAAGCTATTGGTTGGGATACTTGATATAAATGAATTTGTTGTGTTAGTTGAAAGAGCGTGTAAAGCTGAAGAGCTCAATAAGGAAAAGAAGAAAGCCGACTTAGAAGCTCGTGATGAAAGAAAGAGATCGATGAATAAATTTTCTCAACCTTCTACTAAGAGATACAGAGATGCAAGTAACCGTTCAAATGCTTCATCTGGACATCCAAGTAGAGATCGTTTGAAACAAAGTACTGGTCCACGAATTCAAGCTCCGAATGAATCAAGTGTTAGCAGTGTTAAGAGTAACAAGCTTGAGTGCAGACAGTGTGGAAGGCGACATGTGGGAGAGTGCTGGGGCAAGTACAACAATAGAGTTTGTTACAAATGTGGATCCCGAGATCATTTTATTCGGGATTGCCCAAAGATGGTCGAAGAAGAAAATGTTCAGAATGAAAGACCGAGTAATGTGACAGCTAGGGGTAGACCACCCAGAAGCACAAAAAATGTGAGTGAAAGTCAGAGATGGACAAATGACACAGCTGTGAGATCAGAAGCGAGAGCACCTGCCCGAGCCTATGCTATACGTACACGAGAGGAATCATCATCTCCAGACGTCATCACCGGTACTTTCACTTTATTTGATATTGATGTCATTGCATTGATAGATCCTGGATCAACCCATTCCTATGTGTGTATGAACTTAGTATTGAATAAGACTCTACCTGTTGAGTCTACTGAATTTGTGATTAGAGTATCGAACCCCTTAGGCAAGTGTGTTTTAGTGGATAAGGTGTGCAAGAATTACCCATTGATGTTTCGCGATATATGTTTTCCGGTTAATTTGATGTTGCTTCCCTTTGATGAATTCGACATAATTCTGGGTATAGATTGGCTTACTCTGCATAATGCCATTGTGAATTGTAAAAGAAAGATTATTGAATTGAGAAGTCGAGCGGTGAGCTAGTTCGAATTGAATCGATGATATGAAGGATTAATACCGTTGTTGTATCTGCGATGAAAGCTATAAACTATGTGAGAAAAGGTTGTGAAGCTTATTTGGCGACGTGATTGATACAAAGGTGTCGGAAAAGAAAGTTGAATCAGATTCGTGGTTTGTGAGTTTCCAGATGTATTTCCTGATGAGTTACCGGGATTACCTCCAATTCGAGAGGTGGAATTTGGTATTGAGTTAGTGCGAAGCTGCTCCTATTTCGATAACTCCATACAGAATGGCCCCAACCGAATTGAAAGAGTTGAAATCTCGATTGCAGGAATTGGTGATAGAGGTTTTGCACGACCGAGTTTCTCACCCTCGGGAGCTCCTGTGTTGTTTGTGAAAAATAAAGATGGAACTATGAGAATGTGTATTGATTATCGATAGTTGAACAAAGTGACGATAAAGAACAAGTATCCATTGCCTCGTATCGATGATTTATTCGATCAGCTGAAAGGAGCTCCAGTATTTTCTAAGATAGATTTGAGATCAGGTTACTATCGGTTGAGAGTTAAAGAATCGATGTGTCTTTGGCGCTTTGAGCGAGGTATGGACATTACGAATTCTTAGTGATGCCTTTTGGACTAACCAATGCTCCTGCAGTGTTTATGGATCTGATGAATCGGATATTCAGACCGTATTTGGATCGCTTTGTTATGGTATTTATTGATGATATTTTGATTTATTCGCGAGATGAGACGCAACATGCTGAGCATTTGAGAATTGTACTACAAACTGTACGTGAGAAACAGTTGTATGCAAAGTTTAGCAAATGTGAATTTTGGTTGCATAAGGTCAGTTTTCTAGGACATATTGTATCAGCTGCTGGGATACGAGTTGACCCGAGTAAAATCTTTGCTATTTTAGAATGGAAGCCTCCGAGAAATGTGTCTGAAGTCCGTAGTTTTCTAGGATTAGCGGGATATTATAGACGATTTGTGAAAGGCTTCTCGATGATCGCGACTCTATTGACAAAGTTGTTACGGAAAGATGTTAGATTCGAGTGGTCAAAAAAGTGCCAGCAAAGTTTTGAGCAGTTGAAAGTGTTGTTAACAGAAGCACCAGTTTTGATTCAACCCGAATCAGGCAAAGAATTCATAGTTTACAGTGATGCTTTGTTGAATGGATTGGGCTGTATGCTGATGCAAGAAGGTAAAGTCATTGCTTACGCTTCAAGACAGTTAAAACCGCATGAAAGGAACTACCCAACGCATGATCTTGAATTGGCTGCGATTGTGTTCGCATTGAAGATTTGGCGTCATTATCTATTCGGGGAAAAATGTCACATCTATACTGATCATAAGAGTCTAAAGTACTTAATGACTCGGAAAGACTTGAACTTGTGGCAGAGAAGATGGTTAGAGTTATTGAAAGACTATGAACTTGTGATAGATTACCACCCGGGTAAGGCTAATGTTGTAGCTTATGCCTTAAGCCGAAAATCGTTATATGCTTTGAGAGCTATGAGTAATCAGATAGATCTGTGTGATGATAGTGCGGTGGTAGCTGAATTGAAAGTAAAGCCGTTGTTTTTACAACAAATATGTGATGCTCAGAAGATTGATAATGAGTTATTGACAAAAAGAGTTGAGTGTGATTCAAATGTTTGTATCGAATTTCGAGTTGATAGTGATGATTATTTGAGATTCAGAGATCGGATTTGTGTTCCAAGAAAATTGAGTTGATTCAAATGATTTTGAATGAAGCTCACAATAGTCATTTGATTGTACATTCGGGAGTACCAAAATGTATAATGATCTCAAACTTGATTTATTGGTGGCATGGTATGAAAAGAGATATTTCGACTTTGTGTTGAAGTGTTTAGCTTGTCAACAAGTTAAGGCCGAACATCAAGTTCCGTCCGGTTTATTACAGCCGATTCTGATTCCTGAGTGGAAATGGGAGAGAATTACGATGGACTTTGTGTCGGGGTTGCCTTTATCTCTCCGAGCAAGAAAGATGCGATCCGGGTGATAGTTGATAGATTTGAAGTCACTCACTTTATTCCAAAGTGAGAATAGATTATTCACTTGATAGATTGGATGAATTATATATCGATGAGATCGTGAGATTGCATGGGGTACCTCTATCTATTGTGTCTGACAGAGATTCGAGAGTTACCTCGCGATTCTAGAAGAAATTACAGGATGCTTTAGGCACGAAATTGCATTTCAGTACTGCTTTTCATCCACAAACGGATGGTCAATCCGAACGAATCATTCAGATTCTCGAAGACATGCTGAGATATTGTGTACTAGAATTTGAAAGTGCGTGGGAAAAGCATTTATCATTGATTGAGTTCGCGTATAACAACAGTTTTCAATCTAGCATTAAAATGGCACCATATGAAGCTCTTTATGGTCGAAAGTGTCGAACCCCATTGTATTGGATCGAGTGAGTGAGAACAAGATTCACGAGTTGATCTTATAAAAGAGACTGAACGAGAAAGTGGAAGTGATTCGTGATAGTTTGAAAGCAGCCTCAGATCGTCAGAAGTCTTATGCAGATTTGAAACGAAAAGATATCAAATTTTAGATCGGTGATAAAGTATTTTTGAAAGTATCTCCGTGGAAGAAAATACTTCGATTTGGCCGAAAGGGCAAGTGAGTCCGAGGTTCATCGGACCGTATATGAGATCTTGAACAGTCGGGGCGGTTGCTTATAGATTGAGATTGCCATCTGAGTTAGAAAGGATTCATAACGTGTTTCATGTGTCAATGCTTCGACGATACAGATCAGATCCGTCCCATGTGATTGCTCCTACTGAGGTTGAGATTCAATCAGACTTGTCGTATAGTGAAGAACCGATCCAAATTTTGGTACGAGAGACTAAAGAATTGCGAAACAAAAGAATTTCCTTAGTGAAAGTATTATGGCACAAACATGGAATTGAAGAGGCTACGTGGGAGCCTGAGAACGTTATGAGAGAGTAACATCCACAACTATTCACCGGTAAGATTTTCGGGGACGAAAATCCCTAAGGGGGGAGAGTTGTAACATCCCAGTTTAGACCCTAGTCGGAACAGTGGTTCGAGACCATAAATCCGAGGTTGTAAAAATATTTTAATGATATTTTCTGTGTGAATAGTATGTGAAATAGCCTGTGTGAAAATTCTGTGTGATAATTTGATTGTTTGAGTGTCGAATTAAGAGAAATGACTTAATTGTATAAGGTGTAAAAGCTATGTGCTGAATTATAAGTACTTAAATGTTGATGGCTTTTTAAGGAAGAGGCCTTATGTTGTTAATGAACCATTTTTAAGATAGTGGGGTGTTAAATGACAAACTAGCCTTAAAATGTATTTGTTTAATATGACTTATAAAAGGGCAAAGTTGGTATTTAATTATTAAGTTAATTTATAACGAAACAAAAGGAAAAAGAGTGCTCATCTTTGTTTATATCAATCGAAAATGAGAAAAGAAAAGAATGAAGAAAAGCTTTGAAAATTTTGGCTAGGGTTAAGCTTGAATTAAGGTATGTTTGAGCTCGGTTTTTAATAATTTCTACGTTTTTGTAATCATTGCTTTGTGCTCTACAAAACCCATGCTTGAAATTTGTGAATTGATGATGTCTATGAAATGCACCATTGATGAAAGGGTGAGCTTTATGATGAGTGTTGGTGTTAAATGAAAGATAATTTATACATGGATAATTCAATTCAAAGTGTCCTAAAAATTCAAACAGTATAAGTCATAGATTTTGTAGCTCGAAAACATATGTGTCTCCCCTTATCTAGATAATTACCTTTAATTTGAAATCGACAAGGATTGGTATCCTTACTAAAGATTCACTCAAATCACTCAAAGTGTTTAAGGTTCAGAATTTAGGCACTCAAGAGTCAAAATGAAGAGTTAATCCCATAGGCTTGCATGAAAATCAAATCTCCACTACTGAAATATGAGATGAAACACACATCAAAAGGTCTTTGTTAGGGTTGTAACGGGGCTAGGGTTAAGGTGTGGAACAGGCTGAATTAGAGGGTTAAAATCGAGATTAAATTGACAAATTACCTAACTAAGACTAATGAACTAATAATAATTACATCAATTGAAAACTAATAATACTAACACTACGAGCTTCTTCTTCGATATCTGGGATTCAAGCGTATAAGCTCATTTAATCACAACTAATAATGAATAATGAATATACTTTTGAATTTTTTTTTAAGAACAAACTAAATACATAATAAAGGATAAACTACTAAAATTCATAATTAGGCAACTAATCAGATCAAATCTCGATATAAGGGTAGTCAAAAGGAATGGTGAGAACAAAAACAAAGGGGTTCTAGGTTAATATTAGTGGGTATGTCAATAAAAAGGGTGTCAGGTTAAAATGGGGTTTACTAAGGGTTAATTTGTGAAGGTAGGCTTTTTAGGGAATTAGTGGGTTAAATCCTAGGTGCCTTTATCATCTCTGTGAATCAAATCATAAAATATGGTCTTGATATGTATAATCGATGCAAGTTCTAGAATAACAAATCAGTGTTGACATACTCATAATCAATAAAGTGAGCAAGAAAAAGAATTTATGCTCTATAAGGCTCAAAAACTCACAAAAATTATGGGTATTTTGATGTCAACCTCGTAAATTTCAAACTTCAAAGTAATATTTAAACTCAGCTTGACAACCTAGAAAATTTTTAATTTCTGAAAAATAGACTTATCATGCTTGAATCTCTAGTATTCTTCAAATTTAATTATCAATGCACAATTATCAATGACTTAATCTAAAACATATCAATAAAAATCATAAATCATGGAAATTTCATCCTAATTAGTAGTATGAGAAATTTACTTTCAAACAAGACTAAATTCAGGGATTTGAGTTAGGTATCTTTTTAGGTTGTTCACCCCCCCACACTTAAGATGTACATTGCCCTCAATGTACAAAGATATATAACAACCTTGTAATAAAATCATCAGATATGGGGATAAGTGAAAACTTCCTGAATTTTCGGATGATTCCTTGATAGGAGGTTGTGTCTTTGGTGGTGGTGATGGCCTGTCTGAATGACGAACCTGCACTAGATGAAGAAATTGGGAAGCTCGTAGAGAATTAGCCAGGGATCAGTAAGACATAATTAAAGTAAACTAAATATAAAATTAAGGACAAGGAAGATAAAGAGAAGGAGACTAAGAAGAAAACTAAAATTAAGAGAAAAGATGAATGGACTGGGAAGTCCTTATTGTTGGGTGTGATTTCTAAGGCTGAGGTTATGGTGGTGGTGGTGGCGTGATTCCCAAGCAGCCTTTAGAACCTAAAATTAAGAAATTAAGATAAAATAAGCTAAATTAAGTAGAAGAGAAGTAAAGATAAGGAAAATAAAGGAGAAGATAAAAATAAAAGAACAGATAATTGGTCTCAAAGACCCTTGGCTTGTTGTTTGAATGAAGCTGCCGGCATGAACTCATGTGAATCGGTCTCCTTTGAAGAGCTTGGCCTCTTACGCTCCTTTTCCATGGATATGATTTTGATGTAGCTCAAGAGTCTAAGGATTTATTAGGAGAAGGAAAAAGGAAAAAGATGGAAAAGAAAGGAAGAAGGAAAGAAGAAGGAAGTGGGTTAAGAAGAGAAATGAGAGGGGTATGGTGTTTAAATAAAATTTCAGGTCTGGCGGTTCTCCCACGCCCGTGGGTTGAGGGTGTGTCGATTAACACGGCCGTCTCGCACGGCCGTGCTCTAGGGCGTGTTGGCTCCCCACGCTCGTGTCTAGCTTGTGTTCGACAAGTCAGTATATTAGCACGGTTAGCTGGCACGGGCATGTTCAGCTTGTGGTTGGCAAGTCAGTAGCCTCACACGGCCGTCAAGCACGGCCGTGTCACTTTGTCGGTGCCCGTGGGAGAGTGGTTGAATCCGTGATTGCTAGAAATTAGTTCATTCTGACTTGTACCGTCCTGCCATGTTAGTACCAAGATTCTTGAGGTACACACGGCCACGGCCACGGCCGTGTGCAAGGCCGTGTGTCCTGGAATTCTGCACCCCTTGTTAGTTTATAACTACGTATTCAGAAAGAAAAGAAGAAAGGAAAATTAAATTTAAAGCACAATGTGAGAATAAATTATGTTAGTGCTCGGGTTGCCTCCCGAGAAGCGCTCGTTTATAGTCTTAAGCTAGACTCTCTTGTCGTTTGCATCTTGAGGGTGGTTTGAGGAGTTGGAAGTCCTTCCTCATGTTATTATCTGTATCCTCGTGAAAAAATTTAAGTTGAGATGTGTTTATAGTAAAAGTACCAAAAATAGGATTACTTACCTCGACTGTTTTGTATGGGAAAACACTGGTTACCCTAAAAGATATTTCTTTGTTTGTGCTAGGGTCAAGAGGAGATATTCAAAGATCTGCATGATCTAACAGTACCTTGTCCCCTATTTTGAAGTGGTTTGTTGTTCCCATAAGCTCTTCTGGGGGCTCTTTCGATTTTTCCTCGTGTGGTTCTGGTTTTTCGTCGTGTATCCCTAATTCCTCCTTGAAGTGTGTCTTCCACTCGTCTAGATCATCGATATGAATTCCTTGATCTTTACGAATTATTTCTTTGTTGGGGTTGGGGTCAGGATCGGGTTCAGTTGTATTTTTTGGTGGTGTTTCCTGAAAAGAAGGGTTGACCGAATGGTTATTAGGAAAATTTTCGTTCTCACCTTGATTACTCGATGTTCTAGCCGAATCGAGAGCCTTGATGGTGACGGTCTCATTACCTACACAAAGTATGAATTCTCCTGCATCAACATCAATTTTAGTCCTGGCAGTGGCTAAAAAGGGTCTTCCTAAAATTAGGGGGATCGAATTATCCCCATCCATGTCTAAGACAACAAAATCTACTGGGAAAACGAATCTGTCAATTTTTACAAGAACATCTTCGATAATACCCTAGGAATTCTAACAGATTTTATCACTAATTGAATGCTCATCCCGCTTTGTTTGGGTTTCCCTAAACCTAATTGTTTAAACAATTTATAAGGCATGACATTTATGCTTGCCCTCTAAATCGCCTAACGCATTATCAACAGTTAGTCTACCAATTAAACATGGGATTGTAAAACTCACTGGATCTTTTAATTTCCGTGGTAGCTTATTTTGCAAGATCTTTGAGCACTTTGCGTTGAGTTCCACATGTGAATCTTCGTCTAGTTTCCGCTTGTTTGTCGAAGCTTCTTTAAGAATTTCTCGAATCGTGCATCCGCGAAAGAGCTTCGAGGAGTGGTAAGTTAATGTGTAATTTCTTTAAAAGTTTAAGAAACTTACCAAACTGTTCCTCTGTGTCGTCTCTCTTCAATGCTTCGGGATAAGGTATGCGAGGTTGGTATGCTTTGATTATCTGTTTTGGCTTTTCTTGGATTACCTCAGCTTTACCTTTTTCATCCTCGTTTTGTGTTGGACTGGGTTTGTGTACTTCTTCGCTTTCTTGAGCTGTTATGGCTTGGATTTGCTCCTTTGGATTGATCTCCGTGTTGCTTGGTAGACGCCCTTCTGGTCGCTCGGATAATAGCTTCGCAATTTGTCCGACTGACTCAGTAATTTTCCCGATTGCCTTTGTAAGTCCTCCAACTTGGTTCTCAATCATTTTGATCGATGTTTGTTGGGTGTCGAGCATTACCTCAGTCTTTCAGAGACGGGCCTCTATGGATGCTATGAATTTGTTCAACGTCTCTTCAAGATTCGGCTTCTTTTCCTGTGGATAGGGCTGATTTTGGAAGTTCTGAGGAGGTTGTTGTTTTTGAATTCCTTGATTTCCTTGTCCTCCCCACGAAAAATTTGGGTGGTTCCTCCAACCTGGATTATAATTATTACTATATGGGTTATTATTAGATCTGAAATTGTTACATATATAGTTCATATGTTAGCTCTCTCTGTGTCCGGTTGGTTGGGTGGGTACTCAGGATTCATGCAGTTCCACTTGCGTCGATCGCATGATTGGATGTACTGCGAAGAACACAAACTATCAATCTTCTTATTCATCAACTTTACGATTTGATAGCATGGTTTCGCTGCGTCGAGGTTGTAAACTCCTACTGCTTTTGTTGGCCTTGTTCTTGTAACTTGCCAGCGATAGTTGTTCAATGACATCTCTTCAATAAACTCGTGAGGTCGCCTCGGGAGTTTTATTATTCGAGGGTTCCACCGCGTGGTGAATCAATTAATTGCCTCGTTGAAGGATTCACACCGTTGTAAAAAGTTTGGACTTGGAGCCACAATGGTAATCTGTGGTGTGGGCATCTCCTCAAGGGATCTTTGTATCTCTCCCATGCGTCGTATAATGCCTCTAAATCCATCTGCACAAAAGAAGATATATCATTACGTAACTTGGCCGTTTTGGCGGTGGAAAATATTTTAATAGAAATTTTTCGGTCATTTGTTCCCATGTAGTGATTGACCCTCGTGGTAACGAGTTTAACCACTGTTTAGCTTTATTCCTTAATGAAAAGGGAAATAACCGAAGACGTATGGCATCATCAGAAACACCATTTATTTTGAAGGTATCACAGAATTCTAAAAAGTTAGCTATATGAGTGTTTGGATCTTCATCCTGAAAACCATCAAATTGAACAAACTGTTGAATCATTTGAATAGTGTTAGGCTTTAATTCAAAATTATTAGCAGCTATAGCGAGAGCCTAACAATACTCGATTCTCGCCCGTTAAATGAGGTTTAGCATAATCATACATAGTACGAGGAGCATTCTGATCCGCCACATCGTTTTGTGGTGGTGGATTATTTTCGTCCATCCCTTCAGTAGGATTGGATCTGTCTTCCTACTCTCCTTGGTAATTTAGGGCTCGCCTAATTTCTCTACGATTTCTTCGAGCGATAGCTTCAATATCACTATCATATTCTAAAGGTCCTCTCGGGTTTCTTCTAGTCATAAACTAGAGGTACCTGATAGGAAGAGAAAGAAATAAAATTAGCAGAATTGAAATTAAAATTAAAATTAAAAAAAATAAAAAATAAATTGCGGAAAATAAAAAAAAATAATGGCTAAAGTAATAAAAATAGAGTTTTCTTAATATTTTAGTTCCCCGACAACGGCGCCAAAAACTTGATCGCTGTAAATCAGAGTTTTAAAATTTATAAAAGAATGATCGAACCTGGAGACTAACTCTGACAACGATTGAGGCAAGTGCACCTATCGAATAGTAGTATAGCTTAGGCAAGACCGGATTATCGAACCCAAAGGAACTAAAAGTACTAATACTCACCGTCTTTTTATTATTTAGCCTTAATATAAAGTGATGATTGTTTAAACTAAAACTAGCCTACTTACTAAACTAAAACACAAAGACAAAAAGAATAAATTCGGGAAATAACTTTTGGAAAAACTCAGTTGACTCAAGCGATACCCTTAGGAAAAATCCACCTAGACTTCACTTGTTATTTAACCTTGAACCATATGATTTATTTACTTAGTTTGATCCGTGAGACTCCCTAACGTATATTAAACCATCTCTCGAGGCGAATAACGTCTAACCCTAGGTTAATTAGTGGAATTCTCGTTCGCTTATAATAACCCCCTAGAATAGCAGTAAATCGATCTGTGGACTCCCATATTAGGTTTCACCCTAATCCGGTATAATCTCGTCACCCTATCTCTAGGCGTGCGATCAACTCTGCTTAATTATGTTGAATCTACTCTTAGGCATGGTCTATTCCTCCTCCACCTAAGCACATTAGATTTGGATTAAGTTCACACAATTAAGAACAAACTAAGTTATTATCATATAATTCAAAAATCAAATAACAAGATTCATCATAGGTTTCATTCCCTTCGGGTATCCGAAGGTTTAGTTCATAATAACAAAAGACAACATCTCAAGAGAAAAGATAAAATAAAACAGAAGAAATCCCTAAAACCCCTGAAGGAATTGAAGAGGAGATCCTCCGTCTTGAGTGGAATTCCGGCTTCTTGAGATGGATCAACTGGCTATCTTCGAGTGATTCCCACAAATCTGAGCTTTTTAGCTTGGCTTTTTAGCCTAGCTTTTCGTCCCCCTTTTAGCTGGCACCTAGGGTGTATTTATAGGCTTTTGAAATACGTTTCTTTCTCCTTAAGTATCCTTTCCCGAATGAAATTGCTCTTCTCCACGGTAGAGGCACGGTCATGGCACACGCCCGTGTAAATCGTGGCCAGGTCGTGTTCGACACTGTTGAATGAGGCACGGCCGTGTAAGTCGTGGTAAGGTCGTGTTTTAGTAGGAATGGAGACACAGCCGTGTGGCTTGAAGTCCAGGCCGTGCTGATTTCGTGGCTTGGCCCGATTTGGTCCGTTTTAAGCCCGTTTCTCGTTCTTTTCGTCATCGGGTGCTTTCTTGAGTATAAGACATGAAAAGAAAGGATTAAGAGCACCTTTTTACATAAATTGGGGCTTAAATCATCCAGAAGCATACTAAATGTGGGCTTAGAATATGTTACTTTTACGGTTTATCAGTATATGAGTATGAAATTGAGATGCTCTGTGCAAGATTTAGTGATGGCACTAAGTGTGCGAAAATGTAAATCGAAACATAAATGAAAGGCACTGTGTGTGCGATGATATGAAAGCTATGGCTTATAGTATTGGCACTGTGGTTGCGTTACCGAGATAAGTCGGTTAAAAGATTAGGCACTAAGTGTGCGATGACAACTATGCTACGAGCATGTATATAGCACTGAGTGTGCGATCAAATTGAATGAAAACTAAAGGATGATCGGCAAATAATATGGAGCATTGAATAGCTTGGATGTTTAATAACTATGTGTGGTTAAGGTACGTATTGAACCTTTGTGGTTGATGAGTATAATCGAGTTATGATTGAGGAAATAAGTATCTTAGCTATGGACTAGAAGGCAAGAATATGAGATAATAAACCTATGTGATTGTTTATTTTATACATTGGTTTAATTTGATATGATAATTGTATTATGTTATGAACTTACTAAGCTTTATAAAGCTTACTGTGTGATTTGTTTCTCTGTATTGCAGTGTCAGTAAAGCTAGCTCGGATCAGGGGATCGTCAGCATCTCGGTCACACTATCGGAAAATCTATTTTGGGGTATTTTGGAACAATGTATATAGTTAAATATGGCATGTATAGGCTGGTCATTTGAATCATGTTTGATGTTTGTAAGTAGCCATGAGATATGGCTAGATATGTGCTAGTTTAACTAGAATGAACTTGATATATGTGATGCATCTTTTGGTATGGTTTGTGGGTTGAGGAGTGGACTTATGAATGGTAACTTTGTGTTGGTAAAATGCTAGTATGAGTTAATGAAATTGAGAAGGAATTATGTTTGATATTGAATGTTTTATGCTAGTGATGAGATAAGTTTTGGTATTGAATTTGTTATGGTTGGAATGGGAATTGAATGCATAAGTTGAATGGTCATTTTGATAAGTTTTTGGTTGCCTCATGTGCATGATATGTTTTGGTATGTGTTGCTTGTATGTTTGATTCTAAGTGGGTGGCATTTTGGCCTTGTAAATGGCCTATAATGTCACACGGTTGAGGCGTGCGCTGGCCTAAGCCTAAGACCGTGGGTAAATTGGCGAGAATGTAGCCTAGTATTACACAGCTATGGCACACGGGCATGCCTAGTGACCGTGTTAAAATAGTCGAGATATAAACACGAGCGGCGCACGGGCTTGCCTAGTGACCGTGTTAAAATAGTTAGTATATAGACACGAGCGGGCTGCAGGGGCGTGCCTAGTGACCGTGTTGAAATAGACGGTATGTAGAGACACGGATGGACACACTGGGGGTGTCTAGTAGCCGTGGAGGCACACGGCCTCCTCCCACCAGGCGTGTCTCCTCCGTATTTTAGAAAAGTTTTAAATCTCGGAGAATTTCTTTATGTGTTTCAATTTAGTCCCGACCCCTCTTTAGCATGTGAATGAGGTTACGTAGACCTCGATAAGGGACACTATGTTTGTAGTTGAATAAGATTGAAGATGATTGACTTTGTGTCGTAAATATTAGATATTAAATGTTCTGATTGATCGGTAACACCTCTTAACCCTGTTCCAGGGATAGTCTCGGGTTAGGGGTGTTACATATCCAACTAGAGCTGGGCTCACATTCAATATCGTCGGTTAATCCGACTAGCGCTGGGCGCAAACTCCTCTGTGGTTTACCGCTAGGCACCGGATGCCACGTTGCTAATAGATCTTGCGGTAAGGTTACTTGAATTATCGAAAGAACTGAAATCTTATTTGGTTAAGTTATAATTTCATACTAATATTGATTGTTTTTGTGTTTAGCTAATAAACGGAACCTATTAATGGTAAATTGATTTACATGTTGGCACATAGTGTGCGAGATAATTGCTTATTTGGTATTATTCTAAGTGGGTCAACAGCACGCGATGGTTATTACAAGGTTATATGAGTTCAATACGAACTAGTACAGATATGTACGCGAAATACGTGGAAATGATATACATTAATGATATATAAATTCATGGCATGGCTAACTTGGTTGAAGATTATGTGTTAGGCTTTTGGGCCAAATTGAGTTATGATATGCCTTGTTTTACTTACTTAAATTGTGGTTAAATGGGTATGAAATGAAGGAAAGATCGTCAAATGCTTCAATTAGAATTGCTATGAAAGCACGAAAAGGTATGAATTATTAGATGATCGAAATAAGCTTAGATACATGCTTAAAAAGGTGAATGCATTTAAGTAGTGTGTACTTATGCTATGATGTTTTGATATGGTTTGTTAGTTTATGTGATAATTAAAATTGAGAGGCCAATGTTGTTTAGGCTAAGGCCAATATATGTTGGATTGACTAAAGTGGCTTATGATTATAAATTGAAGTGGTAACCTTTATTTTTGAATTACGAAATTACTAAGCAATACATGCTTACCTTGTGTTAATTTCTTTGTGTATCTAGATATCGGAAGATCGTTCGGATTGGAAGTTGACGGAGATTTCATCACACTATCTATCAACTATTTTGGTGTTGTGGTTTTATAATTCTGGTTATAATGGCATGTATAGGTCATGTTGGCTAATGGTAGTCTATATGTCTTGTTGTATTTTAGCCATTCGATTTGGCTTGAAAATGGTATATGTTTTGTTATGTAAACATGCGTAAATGGCTTTATGATATGTAGCGTATGGTTGCCAAGTGAATGTCTTGTTTATGATTTGGTAATTTGTGTACCAAATGGTTGAAATTGAGATATGGTATGCATGTTAAATTTTAGGCATAAAGTCTTTTTTATGTGTTTGACCAATTAGATAGATTTTGGAAGTTTAAATTGGCATGTTTAAAGTAGCCAATTAAGATGCCTATTAGTATCATGGTTGTGTGTGATTTTATAAGATGTTATAAGCTTGTTATTGAATTGGTTTTGAATGTCTAAATATGACATGTTTATATGTACATTGAAGTGTTTAGGTTGGTACCAAGTTGGGTGAGAAATATGGCTTTGAAAATGGTCTATTTCCGTCCACACGGGCAGAGACACGGGCGTGTGTCTCAGCCGTGTGTGACACACGGTCATGCGCACGGGCGTGTGGTTTGGCCGTGTGCCCCCTGCACCTTAATTATGAGAAACAGAATGTTCAGATTTGGGCACACAGATAGAGACACGGGCGTGTCTCAGCCATGTAGACGGTACGACCTCGAACACGGGCGTGTGCCCTGGCCGTGTAAAGTCTGCACCTATTTTGTGAAAATTAATTTTCCACACGGCCTAGCACACGGGCGTGTGACTTAGCCGTGTGATATCAATTTGTTCATGAGTTACAAGTCAGAGAGTTACACGGGGTCGCGACACGGGCGTGTGTGACCACACGGCCTGCCCACACGAGCGTGTCCCATATCCACACGGGCGTGTGACCCCTGTATAGTGGAAAGTTTTTTTAAGTGTTGTAAAAATTTCTAAAATTCTCGGTTTAGTCCCGAACCACTTCCAATGCATGTTTTGGGCCTCGTACGCTCGTATTAGGGACTCTATGATTAATTTCAAATGGTTTTAACTTGGATGCAAATCTATGAATCGGAATTGTATGATTGTTTGTGTGGTAAGTCCGATAATGCATCGTACCCTGTTCCGGCGTTGAATACGAGTAAGGGGTGTTACACTGAAAACATTTTTCTTATTATTTTAATTGAAATACTAAATATATGAGAACAAAGTAAAGTATTTAAAATAAAATAAAATATTACAACAGGCTTGTTACAACTCATTACAGGATAAAAGTTTTTTAAAGACAGACTCTTAGGGATAACCCTAAATTATACCATTATCCCACTGTATGCATAATAATTCACTTCGCTGCTAACTTGGTGTGTTCCTGGCTTAACCCTCCTAGAGAATTCAAACAACTATCACACTTGAAAACAATAGCAAATCTTGTTAGTTCAAAAGAACTTAGTGAGGTTTATCACAAAAATACTCTGGTGAATAGTTAATCAAATTAGAATAACATCAGTGTGCCAGTTACTTTTTTGAACCACTTACTTCCATTTCGGCTGGATACTATCATAGTTTTGGTTTACACTTACACGTTAACTATCATACTTTTAACATATCAATTCTTCCTTAATTCTCTAACTGAAAATCCTTCTAAACATTTCATAAATCATAGGTACTTCTCAAGAGAATATACCTTGATAGCCCCATTTCATATAGACTATCTCTTAACACACACGCGCTTACTCCAGAACAGTTGTTCACATATATTAATCACTAGTGGATACATACACATTTGACGAATACTTATGCAGATTTGAATATCATCAAACTCATAATGATAATATACTACATAGTTCATTCAGATGAATTCCACAACCACTTTATCATAAGATCCCAAATACTTAGGATAAAAATAACCCAGATCTCATTCGATTTCGGAAGAAGACATAATACAACTCAGATATGGAAAATTCCAAATAACTCAAATTTATCGATTACATAACTCAGACGAACTCACATTAACAATTTCTTATGTCTATCATAACTACGAATACACCCAATTTCAACACTAATAGAATATAATGGTGGATACCATTTTTTAACACATAGATACATACTTTTTTTTTAGAACTTCCTTTATCTAATTCAACCAAATTAACCTTATAGGTTTCATAACCTTATCATAGCATTATCTATCACAAAACAATCAGAATTTATCCAGAACATACCATAAGGGCAGATAACTACGTCTTACTAGATAGACTTAGCTGAGCACGCCATAAAGGCCAACCAGAATACACCATAAGGTTTCATATAGAATCGCGTGCTCACTATCCCAATGAACTATCATAGAAGGTTTCATGGGTTTCTTCCTCATGGATTTATACATAATTTCATGTACCGTGATCTACCATTTCGATTCATATGTAACAGCCTGATTTTGGGGCTAGTCAGAGCAGTGGTTTCAGAATCACTAATCCGAGGTTGAAGAAAATTATTTTGATATTATTTTATATGTTATAGCATGATTATAAGGATGCATGGAGATTTTGGTGTCTTAATTTTAGCAATTGTATGCTTAATTGTGAAAAATGTCTAAATCGCATAAAGTGCGAAAGTTCCATTATACAAGATAGAGGTGTCTAATAGCTAAAGAATATTAAATTGGAGGTCTTTAAAGTGCAATTAGGCCATTAAGAGGGTGTGGCCGGCCATATAGACTAAGGAGACAAGAGCATTAAATTTTGGTCAAAATTTGGTGAAATTAGGTGATAAAAAAATGAATAAAATAAGGCAAAGAAAGAAGATTTCATCTTTTACTATTCATCCTTCTTCTTCCACCTAAAATTGAAGAGAAAATAGGAGATTTTGGATTCCAAACTGTCAGCCAAGCTATTCCTTTGCAAGTAAGTGATTTTAGAGGTCTTTCTTGATAATTTTTGCACTTTTGGAACCCCTAAAGCTTATGCTAGCTAATGAGGGGACTATTTTTCAAAATGGTTGGAAGTTTAGGGACTTGCCATGAGAGTGTTCATGTTGTTTGCTGAGTTTTCATGGAAGAAAATGAATGTTAGAGGGTTAAGAAATAACTTTTGTGAAAGGTGTTATCATGAAAACACCTAAATATGACTTATTTGTAAAGGTTATGCTTGTGTAATAAATGCATGAAATAGTTGGTTTTGTGAGTTGTTGTAAGAGAAATAAATGTTCAGCTAGGCTTGTTTAATGAGAAAATGTGACGAAAAAATGATTTACGAGCCTAGGGGCAAAATCATAATTTTACCAAAGTATAAGGGCAAAATGGTCATTTTTACCTAAGTAGAGATTTTGATGTATCATGAGTTATAAAGTGATTAAATGAGTAAATTTTATTATTATAGATCTAGAAGAGCGCGGAAACAAACTTGACCGAGGAAAAGGCAAGGTTACGGACTAAGTTGTCGACTAATATATTTTGCACCGAGGTAAGTTTATGTGTAAACGATACATATTTAATACATATGTTGTTACTTATTGGTGCATTGTATGAATGAGATCATTTATGATTGAAATTGATAGATTGTGAGTAATTCCCGTATGAACCTCGGAATAGATATGTAAGTGCGGAAAAAATATCCGTAATAATCATTTGGTGGGCTGTGTGCGATACCACTGTAATTATCCTTTTTGGTGGGCTGTGTGCGATACCACCTTATTATTCATTCACGATGGGCTGTGTGCGATACCTTCGTTTATATTATCATTTGGTGGGCTGTGCGCGAAACCACCGTAAATATTCTTATTGGTGGGCTATGTACGATACCACCCTATTAATGATTAATGGTGGGCTGTGTGCGAAACCACCGGGTATTTAGTAATATTCCGAAGGGTTCATTGAGAAATTGTTTATGTAAATGTTTCATGTGATTTTATGGTGATGAGTGCAGGGGATGTGTGCAAGTAATTGTGAGCATTTTATTTGTCATATGGTTGAAATGTGGTAAGAAATGAAATGAGTAAGCATGATTATGGGAACGTGAATTATTCTTGCTTGGGTTGTAATGCTATTGATTGATTAGCATATGTTATGATGCCTATTGTTTACATGTAAACTTACTAAGCTTAAAGCTTACTCCCTTCCTTTCCCTTGTTTTATAGTGTCAAAGAGCCAGTTCGGGATACAAAGATAATCCGAGGATCACCCACACTATTAGCTCATCTCGGTATATTTAGACTTAGTATTTTTAGTATGGCATGTATAGGGGCTAGACTTAGTGAAATGTCTTGTTGCTTTGGCCAAGTGTGCTGGCTCCTTTAAAGATGAACTTTTTGTAAATAGCCATAGTGGATGGCTCATCATTATTAATATATGGAAAGATGAGGTTATTCATGAATATGTATGATGCATGATTGGGTTGTTTGATTAATGGTTGAATGTGGTTTATGTTGTAGGAGTTTGGGTGATAAAAAAAGCTTGGCAAATAGCCTTGTTCTTGTCCACACGGGTAGGCACACGGGCGTGTATCTAGGCCGTGTGTGATACACGGTCGGTTCCATGGGTGTGTGACCGGGCTGTGTGTCCCCTACATGTTAGTGTTTCAAGTCAGTGTCAACCACGGGCTAGACATATGGGCGTGTGCCTAGGCCATGTGCCCCTTATGAGGTTGCTGACGTCATAAACAGAATACCCAGGTTTTCACACACGGGTGAGGACACGGGCGTGTCTAGGCCGTGTGAAGGACACGGGCCAAGGACACGGGCGTATGTCCGGCCGTGTGAAAACCCCTGTAGGTTCGAAGTGAAAAATAAATTCCCCACGGGCTAGGGACATGGGCATGTGTGACCACACGGCCTGCCCAAACGGGCATGTTCCATTTCACACGGGCGTGTGGCCCTGTTAAGGCAAAATTTTTCTAAGTATACAAGAGTTCCCGATTTGATTCCGATACCCTCCGTTTGCATGTTTAAGGCCTCGTAGGCCCATAATGAGGATGCTTTGAATGTGAGTGGGAAGTTTTAAATTGAAACGAAAATTTTATAGCCTAAAGTTGTATGTTCAAGTGAGTTAAGTCTGGTAATACCTCGTACCCGATTCCAGCGATGAATACGGGTAAGGGGTGTTACATCATACATTATCGAAGGCAACACCATGAACATACATACAAATATATCTTGCCATGGGTCTTAGCCATATGGACTTACACACACATTCATGTATCTAACCTGCCATTCCTAACTTCGTCTTACTGGAGGCTACACCGTGAGTGGTTCCAAATAATATTAAGATGTCATGGGTCTCAGCCTCATGGTCTTGCTCTTGTTTTCATATCTTGATCTACCTGACTGGTTAGCAATATAACTGTCCTAGAAAAGGCATCACAGAGAAACATTTGCTTAATAATCACTTACCCAGATGATCACCTTTTTCTAATTCATACAACTCGTCTATCAGACCTTACCTACATGTTTACCAAACATTATTCTTTTAACAGAACCTTATACATATCATCGCACATTTCTCATCTTTACTATACTCATACTCTTACCAATTACTGTAGACATTATCATCCCATATATCTATATTTCTTATTTGAATAGTTCATATGAAAAACTCAGGATAGAAACTCACCTGACACTCACTTACTGTAGTTCAAAGCTCCAAGCTCAACCATCCTTATCGAACCAACAGCAACAACTATTTACAGAACATAAGATCACCATTAAAATTCATTTACATACAAATTATTATCATCTTAATCACTAATAACCCCCATGCAAAATCTTATACTTATAACTTACTATTCAAATACCACATACAAACTTACTCATTTAGAACTCGACATACAGAGCTGTAATACTTACCCGGAGATGGAATAACCACTCATTAACTAAGAACAATAGCTTCCAACTTAGCGAATAAGAGATACCATTAGACTTAAGAAAAAGAATCAGAGAGTACTTTTGAAGGAAGAAGATGAACCTTTCTCAGAACCCCTTTCACACATATAAATATGACCCATCCTATTTACTGGAACTTAACAAGTGTCACACATTTCATAAATTGCCTTCTTAATGGTCTACAGTTTTCGAGAGAACTATAAATGAGTACCTTGCAGTTACAAATATCATACTAATCTATCCAGTTGATTCCTAATCAGGTTACTTTCCAACCTAATTAGCACAGTACTTCAGACAAACAAGGCGTACTATACCTTTGACCATTACTCATATCATACTTACTTATATGGCTGTTACTATACGCTCACATGTATACGCCAAAGTAAGCAATTGGGTGGATTATACTTCGCCAAACAAATTATTTTACTAGAATACGCCTAAATCTTAAACCTGCCAGACTTGGGATGTGACAGGTATTTACATCAATCTGTTATTCAAATTATTCAAGTTGTTTGAATTGTAAAATTCAACTCGATTCGAACTTGAAATTCAAATTACTTATTTGAGTTGACTCGAATAACTCGATTCGATTAACTCAAAATTCGAACTTTTTTTAATTTTTTAAATCGAATCAAATTTTACTCACCCTTACATAACATATTGGAAATTTGAAAAAACTTGAATATATTTGTATCTAGATCATAATAAAGTTGGATATGACTCATGGTGAGACCGAAACCCTAAATAATTTAGAAAAACACACATGACATTTACATATGATAAGACTCGAACCTTATATAGGGACGAAGCTAAAGGGGCAAGCAAGGGCTCTACCCTCTCCACCACCTCTCCCCCCTCAAAAAAAATTGAAATTTTAGTCCCTTAAGCATTTGTAAAATTTTAAGATCATTTAATGGTAAAATTGACTCGAACCTTATATAGGGACAAAGCTAAAGGGGCAAGCAAGGGCTCTACCCTTTCCACCACCCTTCCCACCCAAAAAAAAAATTTGAAAATTTAGTCCCTTAAGCATTTGTAAAATTTTAAGATCATTTAATGGTAAAATTATATTTCAACCCCTCTCAAAATTTAAAATTCATTATGCTCTCTCCAAAAATAAAAAAAAATTATAATTTAATCCCTTAAAAATTATAAAATTTTACATTAATAGAATAATAAAATTACAATTTTAACTCTCCTAAATTCAACCCTTTTCTTAACGCTATCCATTAAGATCCAAAACCTTAACCTTTCCAACATAACATCATTAGCAACAATAACTTTTTTATACCTACGAAGTGTCAAACTACTTTATGAACATTTATAAGATGTTGATATTATCTAAAATTTAATGATTTTAAAATATAAATTATAGGATCAATATTTTCATGTCGTGAATACATAAATCGGAATTATTATTTGGGTAAATTACACCAACAGTCACCCAACTTTGGGGTAGCTGACAAAACAGTCACCTAGGTTTCATTTCAGTCACTCAACTTTCGAAAAGTTACAAAACAGTCATTTTTGTCGTTTTCCGTCACAGACGTCACGGCAAAGTGACATGGCAGGTGACGGCGTCTAATACAGTCCAGTTGGCCTGTTACTCTCACTTTAATAGCCTTACCAACTTTATTTTAGGGTTAGAAAAAAAAGAAAAAGAAAAAGAGGAGGAGGAGAAGAAGAAGAAGAGGAGGAGGAGGAGAAGAAGAAGAAGGTTTAATAGTTAATATGCCGTGCACCTAGAACACAAATTTCCCTCTTTTCAAGCTCAAGTTCTTTGTTTCTCCTCCTCTTTTTAATAACTTTTAATTCAATATTTTTAATATCTTCAAGCCCGTTTTTAACCAAAGCATCTCGATGAGAGGTTTCAATGGTCAGAATCGGATAATTGCTCTTCAAGCAAAATTATCACTCGCCCCTTTATCCGCTACCATTGCCATTTTTCCTCTGCAATTCCTCTATCAACTGTTTTGCCATGTCTAGCTACTTCATTTCCATGTTACCTGTCTTATAATTTCTTGAAGATCTTTTATCTCGGCCTTAAGCAGAAATTGTGAAATTGAGCTTGCCAATTTTTGCAGTTTTTCTAGTTAAATCCTTACGCAAATAAGCAATGCATGACAACTTCTCTTTTGGACTATGCAACTCAAGCAATTTTCTTACAAGGGTCAATCTCCCGCTCTCCAACTCCTTAATGGGACTCTGTGAATGCTCTATTTCGTATTTGGGTTCAAATTCTATATCATGATGTTTTGGATATAAAAAATTCGAAATCCAAGTTGTAATATCAAAGAAATTATGAAACAAAGAAGTTATAATTTTTTACATTTTAAACCAATTTCATACTTGGAAGCACAGACATCATGTGGACGTACGAAAGCATCATCAATGTCTTCCTTTCAAAACAACTAATTTAAGTTTCCTTACTCTGTTTCTCTTTAAGAATCCTAGCCTCCCTCATCCTCTCACACACATACAAAGTATTAAGCTGAGATCAATCTTTACTCTCAACAAAAATAGGTATAGTTTTTTTCTATTTTCTTTTTTTAAAATTTTGCGTAATGTGTTATTTGATCATTTAGAACTTCTTGATTCTTCTGCTAAAAAGTGTTATTCAGTTCCATTCTTTTAATGGGTGTTCTTCGAAAGTGGTTATAATGTGGTTTATGGAAGGTTTTAATGTGTAATTGTATTTAAGCTAGCTGAAGTAGTGATGAACAAGTTTTCACTGTTAAGATTTTTTTTTATGGTTATATAATAGTGGACTTAAGCTGTCTTTTGGGCCATGCAAATTATTTGTATATAATTTAAGCATTCCTCATGTTTTCGGTGTGGTTAATGAGGTTTTATGCTTATGATTATTCTAATTTCAGGAAAATGCAATTCACAATGATTCTTTGAAGCTAAATATATAAGAATTCCTTTACCATCTATAATTTGGACTAGTGTTTGTTTCTCCATGAGGAATGCTTCGATGCAAGGGCATGAACTAAGTGTTGCCTGGTGTACTTATCTGTTTATGATGGAGTTACTTACTTCCATCGACTGTTACTTTTGGAGTCCTTCGAGCTATTTGCTTATGGATGTCTCTGGTGCTTTTGCTCTAATATAGTAAAACAGTAGTCTCCAAATCCGACTATTTGATTGGACTTAGAAGCTACACATTCATCGGGTCCCGCAACCGACGTTAACATGATGGCGAGAACTTTTATTTGGGTCCTCCTCATTTTGCATGTCCTCTTCCTGCAAGAACTTTTTTTTTTTTTCATTAGACTTATGTATAAGAGTGAAAAACATTGTGAGGATAAGATGAAATCTGGAAATTAAAGAAATGGCAGAGAGAACGGTGGAGGAAGACAAGTGGTCATTAATGTTTGCTTGGTGAAGGGCCAAAATGGTCTTCTCAAAAGAAGAAGAGGCATTGAACCCTAAGCAAAATTCCCAAGGTGCACCCAACAAAGCTTCGATTGAATCTAGTCTTTGTTATTACAAGTAAGCCACCAAAAGCCCCAGTTGCATAACCATGAAGATTTTTTTGAAGGTACTATCCTTTGGTGAAGAAGAAGAAGAAGAAGAAAAGAAGAGGAAAATGGAGTGCTTCACCAACGTGGCAAGTTAACTTGCCACATCACCGGTTAACTTGCCACGTCGAATTCAGTTAACACCCTAACGAATCAATTAACCGATGATCTGTTTTGTAACTTTTTTATAACGTTGGTGATTGTTTTGTAACTTTTCGAAAGTTGAGTGACTGAAATGAAACCTAGGTGACTGTTTTGTCAGTTACCCCAAAGTTGGGTGATTGTTGGTGTAATTTACCCTTATTATTTTTAAATCCCTGTAAGTTTTTAAAATTTTGTGATTTTCAAGTACAATTCTAAATATTCAAATAATAGTATAACGGGGTTTCAGATATTAGAAGCACATCTAAAGGTGATGAAATTTTAAGGGACTTGGATAATTTATAGTGGCTAAATATAATGGGAGCCAAAAGGGTTTTGTCTCCAAAATTTTTGAAAATTTTCATTAATTTTTTGAAAATTTTAAATAGACTCTCAAATTCTTTTAGAAGTTCTTATTAAATCCTTCAAAAGTTTTGGAAATTTTATTTACTTTTCAAAAATTTTAAAAATGTTCATTAATCCTTTTAAAATTTTAATTAAAGCTTCAATTTTTTAAAATAAAATTCTCATTAATATTTCCAATTTTTCTAAAGATTTTAAGTAAACATATCAAAATTTATTAAAAAAAAATAAATTAAATAGGGTCTTCCAAAATCTGATGTTCTGGCGCTGCCGATTTATGTACACACGACAAAACTCGCGCCCCACCGGCCATGTTGGATAGTGAGGTGATCTTATAATAAATGCTCTGCATTTGGCTGTGTTTCTATTTTTTTTTATAAAAAATTTACAAATAAATTTAAAATTTTATCAATTCTCTTAGTTATATAAATATATTCAGCAAATTATCGATTATAATAAATTTAGAGAAGAGATTATTTTAAAGGGTAGTGATAAACTTCGAATATATTGTAAAAAAAAATATAAAAAATCAATGATAAGAAGTTACTAAATAAAGAATTTATGCCAAGTGAATCTTAACTCGGTTAGCATTTGTATTATTACTAATTTGAGAAGACAAATGTTTGAATACATTGGAATACGTCTAACTTTTTATTAAGGGTTAGGAAGGAAATTATACTTTTAGAAGAAATTATTTTATGTACGCTTCCACCATATCATCTATGGTCCCTTTTTAATTATTTAATGATATTTCACTAATTTTTTCCATGTCGTTAATACAAAATTTTGATTTTTTTTATTTAGAATCTTAAATCTTGAATCCCAAACTCTAAATCTCAAATCCTAAATTCATAACCCTAAACATTAAACCCCGAACCTTGATTCAAGATTCGAGATTCAAGATTTGAGTTTGAAATTTAGGATTCGGGTTCAGAATAAAAAAAATACTAAAAATGATATATCAATTACATAAAAAAATTGATAAAATATTATTAAATAATTAAAAAAAACCATAAATAATATAGTGGGAAGGATCCGTAAAATAATTTATGATATTTTTAGGCATTGTAATTAATTTTTTTTTTTATAATACAAGTGTTTATTATAATAGTCAAAATAAACAAAACATAAAACACATGGAGTTTTGGAATTGAAACAGCAACTTGTGGTAAACAATGTAAAAACGTGTTCGTTTATACTTACTTCTTCGACAGGGGTAGTTAGGGCTACGCGTCCTAAAATAAAAAAAAAATTATTTAGATTTTTTAAAATTTTAAATTAATAAATATAAAATTATATTTTAATCTCTTAAATATAATAAAAATTTAATTTAATTATTTAAAAATTTTAAAGATATAAACTATTAAAATGATAAAATTATATTTTTATTATAATAAAAATTATAATTTAATTTCGACTTCCTAATAAATTTTTCTAACTTCGCCCTGTTCTTAAATATAGAAAGTTTCATTAGTAAACAAAAGAATGAAACAAACATTTAAAAAAAAAATTATTATTTTAAAAAAATTAAAAGTATAAAATATTATAAAATTTTGTAAACTGTTATTTTAAGTTTATTAAAAAAAACGCATTTAGAATTAAGTTTGACATATTTATGTTTAAATTCGTTTGAATTTAGAAAATCGTTTATACATAACGAAACTTTTTAATATTTTTATATTTTTATAATTTCAAAGAAAAAAATTCTCAATTTTTAAATTGTAACTACCTGATAGTTACCGGTATTGAAAAGTGTACTTTCGAGTCTCCGTTTTCGTAAAACGGACTCGTAAATATTTTTTAAAAATATTTACGAAGTTAGTTGTGTAGTTAATTAGGTTCTGGTTAGGTGAATTAGCTTGAATTAAGAGTAATTAGGTATAATGATTAAATTGCATAAATGGTGAAAGTTTAATTATAAATTAGAGAAAAGTAAATGGACTAAATAAGAAATTAAATCATATTTAACAAGTGTATGGTAATAAACAAGTACATTTGTACAAATAATATACATATGTATAAAATAATAAATAAGTATTACTTAAAATTTAAGTAATATATATTATATATAGGGGTGAGTATTCGATCTAGTCGAGTCGAATCGAGTCAAAAAATTTCGAGTTAGTCGAGTTAACAAATCCTATTTTAACAACCGAACTCAATTTGAATTTTTTTCGATTCGAATCGAATCGAGTCAAAAAATTTCGAGTCAAATCGAGTCGAGTTAACGAATCCTATTATTTATACTTAATGTTGCGATTAGATGGACCGGATATTTAACTAGTAGACGAAGTACAAGATTATTTAACTACATGAACAACATAATGATTCTGCCTCTTAACTTAATGGGTAAACATTCATCAAAACGACGTAGTTTTACCTTTTAACTTAATTATTTTGAATTTTAACTTTTAAAAAAGTAAACATTTATCAAAACGACGTAGTTTTGTCTTTTCATATTCGGATTTTCAGATAACTCGAATTGTGTAATTCATATTCGAGTTAAACCGAAAAACTTAAGTTTTTATTCGAGTTGATCCGAATAACTTGATTAACTCAAATAACTCGAACTATTTAATTCAAAATTTGAAATTTTTATCGAGTTTTTCGAATCGAATCGGATTTTGCTCACACCTAATTATATATTATAATAATAATGTAAATAAAAGAATAAACAAAAAAAAAAGAATTGAAAGAGCAAAACAATAGGAACGAAACAGAGAAGAAAAAGAGAGAAAGAAAAAGGATAAAAATTAGGGTTTTAAGGTTCAAAGCTCAATTGGTAAGTCAAATTAGTCTCTTTTCTTGTAATTTTTATGTTTTTGAAATCTTAGTATTAAATACTACTTAACCTATGTTGAAATTTTAGAAAATTTTGGATTTTTAGATGTTGTCCATGTTGAATAAATTGAGTATTAGGGACTAAATTGATAGATTTTTAAGTTAGAAATGAAAAAGGATTGAATTGTAGAATAAATAGTAAATTTTGAGTAAAAGGGGACTAAACTGTGAAAAATTCAAAATTTTAGAGATTTAAGTGAAATTAGATAGTTGAATTTAGTCTAAAGTGGAAATTGAATGAAAATATGGAATTAATTTTGAAGAAATAAATTTAGTCTCGGTTTAGGGGCTAAATTGGAAATTAGGCAAATGTTGAACAAAAATTGAAATATTTAATGTGAAATTTGATTGTATTGTATTGTATTGATGAATTTTAATTGTTTTAATTTTCATAGCCAACGTTGTGCCGGAAACCTCGACTAAGAAAGGAAAAGATAAAGTCGACGAGGAGTAGCTCAAAAGTTCTGGTTTGTATTTCTATAATCCGAATCTAAATATTAATTGTTGTATTTTTTATTTAATGTTTATGGTAAGTAATTAATGTGAGTGTTAACATTTTGATATTGAATTGAAAATTATGTGAATATGTGATTGATGTGGATATTGGATATTGATTGTTGTTGAATTATGAAATTGAAACCCTATTAACTGTATCGGGCTGAGTCGAATATAGATGGCATGCCATAGGATTGGAAGAGTTCAGGGATTACTTTGACCTCGAGTCGATGAGACACTGGGTGTCAATCTATTACTTCGGATTAATTCGATGAGGTACTGGGTACAAATTTACTTCGGTTTAGCCGATGAGACACTGGGTGTCAACTTATTGCTTTAAATTATCCGATGAGGTACTGGGTACCAAACTGGTGTGTTTTGGTTGGATCCGTGTATCCGTCCAAGTCCGAGTCGTGTTAATAGGGGTAATTAAAAGAAGTGATATTATGAAAGGTATTTGGAAATACCGAATGTGAATGGAGATGATACATATGAATTGTGTAACATATTGTGAAAAGCTAATTGAGATAGCAAATGATAAGATTTGAATGTATTAAGAATAAATTGATAAATTGAAAAGACTATTGTTAATGTATGATAAAATGTGTATATTATATTATTTTACTTAAAGTATTCGGATTATAGAAATACCACTGAGTTTATACTCAGCGTACGGTTTGTTTTCCGTACGCAGGTTAGGTACTTAAGTTGATCGCCGGTTCAGCATCCATCAACAATCCCGATCTTAAACGTGGTGATGTATATTTCTTTTTGTGTCGGCATGTACTTAGGTTGTCTAAAGCTTATCATTTTGTGAAGTGATTGTAATTAATATTATAAGTTGATATTGGTTGATTATATATATGAATATATGTGTTATTGAGACTATAATATGGCATGTTTAGGTTAATGCATGAATGAACATGATATAGGCAAAATTTAGGTTGATATTGGCATGGTTTAAAATTGATTTTGATAGATGTTATTTGAAATATTTAGATAATGTTTTGAAGTATCTATAAGGGTACATTGGTTAGGAAACTAGGTTGATTGTTTTGGCATGTTTAAAAGGTAATTGTTCATGTTTTGGATGGGTTGAACGAATAGTTTTTGAGTTGCTTTGTGTTTAAGATTGTAGGGAATGGTAAACTTAATGTTTAAGGTTCATTTTGAGTCCACACGGTCAGACACACGAGCGTGTGACTGGACCGTGTGAGACACACGGCTATCACATGGACGTGTGGATTGGCCGTGTGTCCCCTGCAACCTTAGAATTTCAAAAAAGAATGCCCATGTAACACCCTAAATTAGGGGTTGTTGAAAATTTAATTATTTTAAATACTTTCCCATATGTGTGCTTGAAGAGTTAAAATTCTAGGATTTATTTGACATGTTTAAGGGCCTAAAAATCACTCGAGCTAAGCCTGACTCAGTATTAAAAATTTATTTTTAATGTGTGTAAAAGGAAGGAGCTAGGTTAGTTAGGGCTTTAATAAAATTTTGGGCGAATTGTAACGCAAAGAATGGGCTTGGTAAAGTGGCTACCATGTGCCACTTAAAGGCTTGGAGGTTGATAGGCGCAGGTTCGAGCTGCTGAAGCGGCGTTTTGCATTTTTAATTTTTGGGGTAAACGGCCTAGGGAGGTCTTATAAATAAATAAGGGGGGGCCTTATGGCATGAAATTCGGGCTGGAGGAGTTGGCTTGGGGCGCATCATGCAGCAAGGGATCTAGTTGGTCCTAGGTTCGAGTAGTTGAAGCAAAGGTTTTGTGTTTTAATTTTTATGCGGTCTTTGGGCTCACGTTGGAAGGCCTTATAATTAAATGTGGTGGTTAATTGACATGAAAGTCAAATTGGGAGAGTTGGTTGGGACGTTGGGAAGGAGGGCTGTGGCAGTAGGTCCTTGGTTCGAATCAAGGAAGCAGGACTTTGGTTTTTTTTCTTTTTTGTGCTGCTGGCGTGACAAGGTAAGTTGGCTGCACATGGTTCCTTAATTAGCATCCGGCTGGAGGAGTTTGCTATGCACATGGGTTCTTTAATTTTTTTTAAAATTGAAGAGGTGGATAGGAGATAAACATTAGTTTATTGATGTTTTGAAGAGGTGATAAGATAAGGATTAAGCATGGGATTAATTTATTTGATAAGAGAATATATAGGAAATTGTTATAAGATTAAGCTAGTTGGTTTTTGAATTCGGCAAGGGTGGTTTTATATTTTATTTTTTATCTTTATTGATTAAAGAGGTGATAAGGGAGAGCTATTTTTTTTTGGCTCATATTAATACTGAAGTGGGGAGTATTGGTGGTTTATTTGCTTTTGAATTCTTGGGGAAATAAACCATGCATTATCTTTGATAATTAAAAAGTTGAAATTATCACAAAATGAGGATGAATGTTGGCCGAATGAAGGATTCATTAAGGCCATTCACATTCGGTTTTATCTCTTAGATTTGGGGGCCAAATTTTTGTTTTAAAATTCTTTTCTTTCTCTCCAATTTGCTGCTGCCGAATTTCCCCTTGTTGCATTACCTAAATTATTCAAAATTTCCAGCACCTTTTTCTTCTCAAAATTTCAGCCTTCCATTAGTGTTGGCCGAATCTTCTTTTTCCCCCTAACTAAGTGCTGCCGAATTTCATAATGTGGTAAGGGATCACTCTAAGCTTAATCTTTGTTCTTGTTATGGCTAGCCTTGTTAAGAGTTTGGCTAATCTCTCTTTGAATCGATATCATCTAGGAACTACGGGATTTTCAAGCAATAGATTTGACCCTCCATTCCCTATCAATCGATTTTGGTAAGAATCTATTTTATTTAATTTGTGTTCAAAGCCGAAGGCTATTAATTTTGGATAAGTGCCGATTGTAGGGAAGCGAAAAGGATGTACATATCGTAAGGGGGTTAGGGTTCAAAGGACGTGTGAGGTCAAGATCTAGCGTTGTAGATCGGAGTTTCGAGATCTAGGAATTACGATAGTAACAGGTGTGTAAAAACTCATTACACACTTTATTAATTTACATGATTCTTCAATTATTGTTAGTCACTCTTGTGGTAATGTTAAACATGGCTAAGCATGGATTTCGTGTAAGTCCCTAACTTGCGATTGTTGATATATGATTTGCATGCCATCACATGATGCTAAATGTTATGCCATGAAATATGATAATTGATATATAAGCATGTGATGGTGGGATTAATGAGAGAGGGGATGAAATATGGATCGTCGTTAGTGGTTTTGACCACAAGATGGGTTGGCCCCATCGAGACTATTTTGTGACCTATGGTCATCGGTGGTTTTGACCACAAGCAATTGATTATTTGCGACTAAGTCCCGGTGGTTTGGTACCACCGAGTGGTTTTGACCACACTTGATATTTTGTGACCTATGGTCATCGGTGGTTTTGACCACACGATGGGTTGGCCCCATCATTTAAATTGTGACTTTAAGTCATCGGTGGTTTTGACCACACGGGGTAGAAAAGGAGTATGGATGGCTAGTTGGGTTGCATGAGCATGTTTATTAATGAATTGTGTATGAGATATATTTTCCGGGTGGGGATTTACACTTTGAGTCTTGGTGACTCACCCTTCCCTTAACATTTTGCAGATGGGTAGATCGCGGAGATGGAGTGGATGGACTCGAGGTGGCCATGCGTTGGAAATTTTAATTAGACGAACTTGGACTTTGTTTTATTTTATTTAATGTTGGTTTATTTTAATTAAGTTGTAATAAGGCCTAGACACAATTTTATTATTCTATGTTTGGATTAATTTGTTAAACTATTTTCTAACATTAAATTAAGTACACGTGGTTTCTAAAATTTTAAATCATAAAATATTTTATCGTGCCACCGCACACTGAATCGGTAACAATCTGACGTAATGAATATTTTTTTAAAATAAACCTAAGCATGTTTTTTTTTATATACACTTCAAGTGTTTTAAATCGAACACTATCTTTTATCAAAAAGTTAATTCGGCTTAAAGTGATTTTTAAAAATACTTTCTCTGTAGCACACCAAATTCGGTCGTAGTGTTTGGGCCGGGTTTGGGGTGTTATAAAATGGTATCAGAGCCCAGTTCAAAGCTCGGCTGTGGGGGCCCAAGGACCAAAAATGTTTTGGTAGGCCTTATGGAATGATTTTTGGTTTTTGAGCAGCATGGCCCGAGTCTCGGCACCTATATCCGCCCGGTAAGTATATCTAAACCTCTTGGTGAATTATATTCTGTAGAAGGGTAGGAAGCATGGGAACGAGATAGACTTATAGGACTTGGACCCTAAGGTTAGATTACTCAAACACAAGCGAAGCATAAGACTTAAAGGACTAAACCAACCTATGACTTAGTCAATGAGCTAGGGTGTGGTAACCCTGCACGCATGTCTAGGATTGGATCGGAAGAGCACAGTATTTAAGCGGTCCTCGTGACTCACCTCCTCTTCGCAGTATCCTGCAGTGCGTAGCCAGTGCTCACCCTAACTCGAGAGGGCTCGGTGGTGTGGTAACCTGCATGCGCATGTCTAGAAAGGTTCGGTGAGAGCTTGGTATTTAAGCGGTCCGCGTGACCCACCTCCTCTTCACTCGAATTCGCTGGTGTGCGTAGCTTTGGTTCACCACGACCGGAGGGCTCGGTCATAGGCTAAACACAATGATTAAAACCCTAAAAGGGAATTAGCCTTGTTTTTAGAAATAGAATGAAACAACAAACCCTAATGTTTTCAAAACTTGTGCAATAACTTTCTCAAATCCTAGAACATTACTTTTACAACGTTTTTCTCGAAAAACTTGACTTGTGAAAAATTACGAAATACCCTTAGGAGTAAAATTACCAAAATGCCACGACCCATAAAATATTAATTCAATGGTTTTGCCCAAAAATTTTAACTATTTTACAAATATTCAACAACTTAGCTTTGGAAATCATCAAAGCAAAATATTGCAGTTCGAAAAATTACGAAAAAAAAAAAAAACCCCTGTAGGAAAAAGACGAAAAATACCACAGGATAGAAATGGGCAAAAATGCCCGATGAGCGAATAGGTATGGAAAGTATTAAGGAATGGATGCATGAACTTCTTTGTGTGAACTAGGAAAGAAGGCGGGAACATTGTTTGCTCGAAAGAATCTACGATTAAACCTTATCCATAAAATTTCTTCGCGAGTAATAAAGTGAAACAAATGCTAACGCATAAAATTTTTCTTAATCAGATTAAAAGCGTGGTAGATAGAATGAGTTCTAGAGGACGTGGACGCCGTGGACGTGGTAGGGGGTAGGATGACGATTGTTCGAACCCGTCAGTCGGGACAAGGTTTTGAAAATGAGGTACCACCGCCACCACCACCTCCTACTTTTAGAGTGAGGAGCCGGATCGGGCCGGTGGCGGCGGTATCGCAAGTCGTGTTACGAGTCTTGGAGATGGTGGGTGGGGCTGGTGGAAATGTGGGGGCTCGGAAATCTGTTTCCGAGCGACTCGATCTAACGGAGCGGAGGTATTCCGAGGTGTGTCGGGAGTGGCACCTAGTGCGTGAGAATCTTGGCTAGAGTCAGCCCCTGAAAGGATCATGGATGATCTTGACTTGACCGAGGAAGAAAAGGCTGAAAGGGCGAGTGTCGCTTCTAAAGGATGAGGCGATCGGTGGTGGCTTACGGTTCGAGATGAGGCTACAGCAGATGATTTGACTTGGGAGTATTTGAACCACCTATCGGAAGAAGTATGTGGGTACTAGCTACGTAGATGCACAATGAAAGGCTTTCTTGAACTGGTCCAAGGCAATAAGACAGTGGCGGAGTATGAGGCCGAATTCCTTCGGTTGAGTAGGTATGCTCGTGGTATTGTGGGTACAGAGCATGAACGCTGTGTTAGGTCGAGGATGGGGTGAGAGATGAGCCGAGGATGATGATAGCTCCACAACAGAACGAGAGTTTTCTTTGTTCTTATGGAGAAGTCTAAAGTTCTTTGAGGAGTAAGACGATCAGTAAAGAGGAACTAAGAACGGAATTGGAATAAGAGAAGCTCGGAACCTTCAAGGTTCTTGGGTAATAAATGAGAAGAGGACGAAGTTTGATGGGTCGGATCAAGCGCTAGGCTCTCTGCTGCATACCCAATGGCGCCACAATGTGCTCGATGTGGCAAGCCTCACAAGGGTGAGTGTTGGAGTGGTAATCGAGGGTGCTTTGAGTGTGGATCGTTCGATCACCGTGTAAGGGATTGTCCTCGGAAGTTAGCCAGGAATCAACCAGAGGGTCAGAACCGTGCTCAGGTTAGAAATGAAAGACCACCACAGAGGGGTCGAGGTGCAGCTAGAGGTAATGGAAATGGTAACGGACATGGCCGAGGTGCTGAAGGTGCAGAGGCGAGACAACCAAGGTTGGTTTATGCAGTTGGCCGTCGCGAGGAGGAGGATGTGCCAGATGCGACAACGGGCATGTTCCTTATTTCTGGAATACCCTTAATTGCTTTGATTATTGTAGAGTTTTCTTGTTTTACTAGGGAAGTGCCTGAAACCTTGGTTGTGAACTTAGAGGTTGTGCCTAGGAAGTAAGATAGTTCTATTAAGATCAGAGTACACAGCATAAGCGTAGCACGGTGAGTTAAGATGTACGACTATTCGTTAGTAAGTAATTTCGAGGACGAAATTATTTTTAAGGGGGGTAGAATTGTAACACCCTAAATTAGGGGTTGTTGAAAATTTAATTATTTTAAATACTTTCCCATATGTGTGCTTGAAGAGTTAAAATTCTAGGATTTATTTGACATGTTTAAGGGCCTAAAAATCATTCGAGCTAAGCCTGACTCAGTATTAAAAATTTATTTTTAATGTGTGTAAAAGGAAGGAGCTAGGTTAGTTAGGGCTTTAATAAAATTTTGGGCGAATTGTAACGCAAAGAATGGGCTTGCAGTAAAGTGGCTACCATGTGCCACTTAAAGGCTTGGAGGTTGATAGGCGCGAGTTCGAGTCTTGAGCGGCGTTTTGCATTTTTAATTTTTGGGGGTAAACGGCCTAGGAGGTCTTATAAATAAATAAGGGGGCCTTATGGCATGAAATTCGGGTGGAGGAGTTGGCTTGGGGCGCATCATGCGACAAGGGATCTAGTTGGTCCTAGGTTCGAGTAGTTGAAGCAAAGGTTTTGTGTTTTAATTTTTATGCGGTCTTTGGGCTCACGTTGGAAGGCCTTATAATTAAATGTGGTGGTTAATTGACATGAAAGTCAAATTGGGAGAGTTGGTTGGGACGTTGGGAAGGAGGGGGCTGCGCGATGGGTCCTTGGTTCGAATCAAGGAAGCGGGACTTTGGTTTTTTCTTTTGTGTTTCTTTGGCGTGACAAGGTAAGTTGGTGCACATGGTTCCTTAATTAGCATTAATTTGGAGGAGTTTGCTATGCACATGGGTTCTTTAATTTTTTTTAAAATTGGAGAGGTGGATAGGAGATAAACATTAGTTTATTGATGTTTTGAAGAGGTGATAAGATAAGGATTAAGCATGGGATTAATTTATTTGATAAGAGAATATATAGGAAATTGTTATAAGATTAAGCTAGTTGGTTTTTGAATTCGGCAAGGGTGGTTTTATATTTTATTTTTTATCTTTATTGATTAAAGAGGTGATAAGGGAGAGCTATTTTTTTTTTTTGGCTCATATTCGGCTGGAAGTGGGGGAGTATTGGTGGTTTATTTGCTTTTGAATTCTTGGGGAAATAAACCATGCATTATCTTTGATAATTAAAAAGTTGAAATTATCACAAAATGAGGATGAATGTTGGCCGAATGAAGGATTCATTAAGGCCATTCACATTCGGTTTTATCTCTTAGATTTGGGGGCCAAATTTTTGTTTTAAAATTCTTTTCTTTCTCTCCAATTTGCTGCTGCCGAATTTCCCCTTGTTGCATTACCTAAATTATTCAAAATTTCCAGCACCTTTTTCTTCTCAAAATTTCAGCCCTTCCATTAGTGTTGGCCGAATCTTCTTTTTCCCCTAACTAAGTCTTTGCGAATTTCATAATGTGGTAAGGGATCACTCTAAGCTTAATCTTTGTTCTTGTTATGGCTAGCCTTGTTAAGAGTTTGGCTAATCTCTCTTTGAATCGATATCATCTAGGAACTACGGGATTTTCAAGCAATAGATTTGACCCTCCATTCCCTATCAATCGATTTTGGTAAGAATCTATTTTATTTAATTTGTGTTCAAAGCCGAAGGCTATTAATTTTGGATAAGTGCCGATTGTAGGGAAGCGAAAAGGATGTACATATCGTAAGGGGTTAGGGTTCAAAGGGCGTGTGAGGTCAAGATCTAGCGTTGTAGATCGGAGTTTCGAGATCTAGGAATTACGATAGTAACAGGTGTGTAAAAACTCATTACACACTTTATTAATTTACATGATTACTGTTATTGTTAGTCACTCTTGTGGTAATGTTCGCTTATGGCTAAGCATGGATTTGTGTAAGTCCCTAACTTGCGATTGTTGATATATGATTTGCATGCCATCACATGATGCTAAATGTTATGCCATGAAATATGATAATTGATATATAAGCATGTGATGGTGGGATTAATGAGAGGAGGGGATGAAATATGGACATCGTCGGTGGTTTTGACCACAAGATGGGTTGGCCCCATCGGACTATTTTGTGACCTATGGTCATCGAAGTGGTTTTGACCACAAACAATTGATTATTTGCGACTAAGTCCCGGTGGTTTGGTACCACCAGTGGTTTTGACCACACTTGATATTTTGTGACCTATGGTCATCGGTGGTTTTGACCACACGATGGGTTGGCCCCATCATTTAAATTGTGACTTTAAGTCATCGAGTGGTTTTGACCACACGGGGTAGAAAAGGAGTATGGATGGCTAGTTGGGTTGCATGAGCATGTTTATTAATGAATTGTGTATGAGATATATTTTCCGGGTGGGGATTTACACACGAGTCTTGGTGACTCACCCTTCCCTTAACATTTTGCGGATGGGTAGATCGCGGAGATGGAGTGGATGGACTCGAGGTGGCCATGCGGTGGAAATTTTAATTAGACGAACTTGGACTTTGTTTTATTTTATTTAATGTTGGTTTATTTTAATTAAGTTGTAATAAGGCCTAGACACAATTTTATTATTCTATGTTTGGATTAATTTGTTAAACTATTTTCTAACATTAAATTAAGTACACGTGGTTTCTAAAATTTTAAATCGCAAAATATTTTATCGTGCCATCGGGCACACCTGAATCGGTAACAATCTGACGTAATGAATATTTTTTTAAAATAAACCTAAGCATGTTTTTTTTTATATACACTTCAAGTGTTTTAAATCGAACACTATCTTTTATCAAAAAGTTAATTCGGCTTAAAGGGATTTTTAAAAATACTTTCTCTGTAGCACACCAAATTCGGTCGTAGTGTTTGGGCCGGGTTTGGGGTGTTACAGCCCAGGTATTTTCACACGGGCATAGACACGGGCGTGTGTCTCAGCCGTGTGTGACACATGGCCTAGCACACAGGCGTGTGGCTTGGCTGTGTGATCCAAGTCAGAGAGTTACACGGGTATGGACACGGGCTGGGACAAGGCCGTGTGTATGGACACGGGCTGGGACAAGGCTATGTGTCCCTACTTTGAATGCCCACACGACCTGAGACATAGGCGTGTCTATTGATCGTGTGAGCCACACGGTCTGGATACACAGGCGTATGTCCTATGTTTCTTGTAAAATTTTGATGCTTTTGGAAAAAAAAATTGAGTACCCGGTTTAGTCTCGATTTGTTTCTAACACATATTTTAGGCCTCGAAGGCTCATAAAAGGGACAATTTGATTAATTTATTGCATGTACGTTAAATGATTTGAAATGTTCGTATTTGATCTATTAAGTCCGGTAATACTCCATAACTTTGTTCCGGCGACGGATAAGAGTTAGGGATGTTACAAAATTAAATTTTAATGGGATCAACTTGAGATGCATTTACCCCGTTTCATTATCAACATGCAAACTTTTCCCAAAAAATGTGCATTTTTAATAATATTTTATAATAAATAATGTAAAAGAATCTCATACTTCTATTTTTCTTATAAATTTATATGATTTATTTGTTATAATTTTGTATGAATTCTAATATTTATTTATTTAAATTATTTATAAGTTTTATAAATTTCTAAGGTTTTTTAAAAAATCTAATTAATGATTTTGTCATCCCGAGTTTTTAAACAACTACTATTTGATCGAATTCAAATTCAAAAACTAATATAAAAAAAATTCAGTTACCTATTTGAAAAAAGAAAAATTAAGCCTCCTGTAAGGCCCAAATTTATGCTCGGGCCCAAGAACAAACAGTCCAAAGTCTAAAAAAAGAAAATACAGCAGACCCAAACCCTAAACGAGGCCCACAAAGCCCAAACAAGAAAATCAGAAACCCTAGCCCTTGTCTTGTGCTCAGCGCCCTCAAGCCTCCAGCAGCCTCCTCTGCATCGTGCGCGCCTCCAACGCCCGAGTCGTGCCCACGTCGCCGTACCTGCGAAAAAAAGGGAAAAGAAACAGTACAACAAATCTAACGAACTAGAGTTTTAGTTTTTTTTTTTTCCTAAAATGCTATAAAAAGCCTTCGAAAACAGGTGTAAAAAGGAGGGGAAAGAGGCCAGAATTTCGAATACAAAAAAAAAAAAAGCTTCAAGAAAATATATCAAATTTGTAAGATCCTTGTTTTTTTTTGCTTATTTTTCTTTATTTTCCTTCTCGAATATATATACATATATCTATATGTTTTTTTTTTAAATTTCTTCTTTAAAACAGTACGTATACATAGGAATATAGCAAAAAAATAAAAAAAAATTTACCTTTCTGTCCTTCCGGCCGCCGCATACGGTGGCGCCAGCGACGGCGCGCGACGGAGGCGCATCGGAATCCCGCCGGAATCGCGACCGGCGCTCGGTCGGGAGGAGAGCCCCCAACAGAGAAAAGAGAAAGCCCCCCTTGTTTTTTTTTTTTAAACTGACGGAAGAAATGAAGTTTTTGCAAAAAAAAAAAGGGTTTATAAAGCCTGAAGAAACAACGTCGTTTCATTCCCTCCCCCCAGACGCCAAAACGGCGTCGTTTTGGGGGGAGGACCCGAGACCCGACCCGCTAAGCCTTCAGGATCCGCGTGTTTCTAAGAAATGGTCTTATTGCCAAATGGGCCCTTCCGCATTTTTCATCCTTTTTAATTTCGTTTTTTTTAATTTTAAATTTACCCCAGTAATTCTATCTCTTTTTCATTTTAGTCCTCGGGTAAAACGCTGCGCATAGCGAGCCTGGGATATTTCCCTATTCAGCCCCTCGGGTTTTTAGCGCATTGCAATTTAGTCCGTTTCTTTCTTTTTATTGATAATTCGCCCCAAACTTTTATTTTAAGTGCAATTTCGTCCCTTTTTTATTTCTTTTGTTTTTTCGTTATTAATTTTATTTTTTTTATTCTTGTTATTTTTGTTATGGCCAATATTATTTTTATCTTTTTACTATCATTATTTTTTATTTATCACTATTAATTTTAATATTATTACTATTATTTTATTATTAATACTATTTTTTTCTATTACTTTTATTATTATTTTCATTTACTATTAATATTATTATTATTATTTTACTACTATAATTATTATTTTATTAATAATACTATTTTTTATTTTTATATTCATTAGTATTATTAGTATTATTTTATTATTATCTTTTATATATATATATGTTATCCATACTAAATAGTTTTTATTCTATATATATATATATTATTGATTTCATGTTTTTGTGTGTATATTTTCTTCTAAATCTATCTATGTACATATATTCTTTAAACCTATTATATATAATTTTTCTTTTAAAGTCCTTATTTTATTATATAATTTCGTTTATTTCAAACATTTTTATATATTATTACTTGTATATATTTTTATAATAAGTTTTTTTTTTCTCATTTCATGTACGTTGTTTATTTGGATTGATATGTATTATTATTTTTTTCCCTGTGTAGTATTAGTACCATGTATTTTTATTTCATGCTCGATATTATGATTGCGTGGTTCTTATTATTACATCATGGTTTAAACTCCAACGTTTTGGCCGATATTGGTCATTGCACTTTTATCCCAAATGAATCGAATAAATGCATTCTCGGTCAATTTCATAATCTCTTATTTAAGAGCTTTCGAAAACAAGGCAATGTTTCGTGTTTGGAAGTTTCGAGAAATTGTGCCCTAACGTGCTGGGTTTCGGTTTTTCCGTTCGTCCAAACAACTAAATATCCTTTTAAGATTTTGACCGTGTTTTCTTAACTTCAAAAATAAGGTAATATTTCAGGTTTGGAAATTCGAGGAATCGTGCCCTAACGTGCTGGGTTTCGGTTTTTTTTCGTTTGGCCAAACAACGGAATACCCTTTTAAAATGGCAATGCATGAATTTTGGAAATCATGAAGTGATCTTGGTGTCAAGGGTTTGAAACATCGTATCCTAACGTGCTGGATGTGATATTTCGTTCTTTCGGAACAAGAGAATTTCGATATCCAATTCGAATTATCCAAACATCTTCTAAAGGATTCTTATTTTAAAATCTCTTCCAACTTTCGATATTAGGACATTAATCAATCAATAAGGTACCGATTTTGGGCGTTGCGAGGGTGCTAATCCTTCATTGTGCGTAACCGACTCTCGGACCTATTTTCTTAAAGTTCGTAGACCAAAATGTTTTATAAGGTTACCCAATCACACTTCAAAAAAGATTGGTGGCGACTCCATGTTTTTAAAGTCAGCCCGTTTTCCAAACAAAAAAATGGTTTCGACAGCTTGGCGACTCCACTGGGGACCAATAAGAGAGTCAAGCCGTAGAATTGATTATTTTTGTCCTTTTATTGAAAATTAAAATTTGATTTTGACTCTTTGATTGCATGAGTTTGTGTCGCGTCATATGTTTGTTGTGATTTGAGTCTCGTAGGATATTCCTGCATCATATTGCATGACTGTTGTGGTTACACCCTTTAAGTGGGAGCGAGAAACTATGCCTTCGTGAGGTTTTCACATCCGCATGGGCTAGTAGATTGCTTCCGGGATACATCTGTACCTATGTCTTCGTGAGGTTTTCACCTCCGCATGGCCATAGGGAAATGTATTCCCCTGAACTGGACTCGATCCATATGAGCCTATAATGGGTGAGGATTGAGGAATCTGCTGGTTCAAGTACCCTCCCTTTAGAACTAAGCCACATATAGTGATCCTTAAGAGCCAACCCTAGATAGAGCTATATTGAACCCTAGCAGTCACCTGGATGGGTGTTGGATTTTTACCATCTGTATATGATACTAACGTATTTCCTTTTATTTATGACTACATTGCATTTCATCATCATAGAAAGGAGGTGTTGATTCATATACGATTACTAAATAGAAGAGTTTTTCATAGGAAAATGGATTTCTTGATAAAGTGGGTTTGACCATAACGAAGAAAAGGATTGGTGTTTTCACCTGGCCTATGAGGACAAAGCCGCATATGTAATCCGCTTTATGTAAAGAAATTTATTTCTAGAAAAGTTCTTCTAATGAAATTGAATTCAGAATCAACGCCTCTCTTTCTTTTTTCATTCATTCCATGCCTTTGCATTTCATTTCATCCATTTGCATTACATCGCATCATATGCATTAAATGTAATAAAAGAACCCTATTAACTAGAGATCGTATTATAGTTACCCTGGAACATCGATACTACACTCGAAGAAAAACAAAAGCCATGGATCAAAGGTTAGAAAGGTTAGAACAGATGCAGAAGGAGATGCAAGACCAGTTGCAAATTCAGATGCAAGAACAGTTGGCTAAGATCCAACAGGACATGAGAGGATCAAATCTTTGGAATCCTGAGAGAAGCATGATGAGCCAGTTAACACAGTTGTTGACTGGTGGGCCTGATAAAGGAAAGAGCCCTATGGTCAACCCCGGGAATGATAGTGAAGACCCTGTCTATCCACCGGGTTTCACCCCGACAAATACCCCAGCGCAGCCCAATGCATACCCACCTAGGGTGTCCGTCAATATCAGTCCCCAGTATCAATCCGGTACCTCAGCACTGGTAAACTTCCTAACATGCTCGAGCTCTAACCCCGGAGATAATTTGGCAAAACCAATGGTCCCTGACTTCGATGATGCAGCAGAAGGGGAAAAAGCAAGGGCGGAGCTCCCAAAACAGTTTGAAGATCGATGCAAATGGTTGGAGGAGAAGTTCAAAGCATTGGAAAGCGCTGATTACCGATGCGAAGTGGATGCTAAAAAGTTGAGTCTGGTCTCAGATTTAGTACTCCCTCCAAAGTTTAAGATGCCAGAGTTCGAAAAATACAACGGGACCAGCTACCCTGAAGCTCATATTACAATGTTTTGTCGGAGAATAACGGGTCATGTCAGCAACTATCAGTTGTTGATTCACTTTTTCAAGGATAGTTTGACTGGGGCTACGGCCAAATGTTACAATCAGTTGAGTCGTACTCAAGTCAAATCATGAAAGGATTTAGCACAGGCCTTCATGAAGCATTATGGCCATGTAACTGATATAGCACCTGACAGGATCACGTTACAGAACATGGAGAAAAAGTCAGGCAAAAGTTTCAGGCAATATGCTCAGAGGTGGAGGGAAGTTGCTACGCAAGTCCAACCTCTACTGTTGGAAAAAGAAACCACCATGCTCTTCATTAATACCCTGAAAGTACCTTTTATCAATCATATGTTGGGGAGCGTAACTAAGAGTTTCGCAGACATAGTCATGTCTGGTGAAATGATAGAGAACGTGATAAGGTGTGGGAAAATAGAAGCTGGAGAGAGCACGAGAAGATCGGCTCCGAAGAAAAGGGAAAATAAAGTAGGTAATGTGATCTCGGGTTATCCAAAACCCGTTACTGTCAGTCAACCAAGAACGGTAGCCACGGGCCAGCAGGCCTCACTAAGGCAGGAGCCCAACACGAGGCAGAATACCGAGAAATTCCAGTTCACTCCCATACCAATGACGTATAGGGAGTTGTATAAAAATTTGTTCGATGCACATGTTGCAGCCCCTGTCTATCTGAAACCGTTGCAACCCCCATATTCTAAGTGGTACAACACCAATACTCAGTGTGAATACCATGCGGGAATAGTAGGGCACTCGATAGAAAACTGCACTTCGTTCAAAAGGTTAGTAGAAAGACTTATTAAAGCGGGTGTTGTAAAATTCGACGATGCACCAGGTGTGGGAAATCCGTTACCCAGTCATACCGATAAAGGGGTAAACGCGATAGTCGAGAATATGGGGAAGAGAATCAAACCTAATATTGCTAAAGTAAGAACTCCGTTGAGAGAGGTCAAGAGAAGAATGGTGGAAAGAGGTTTAATCATACAAGATGTAGGGAGCAAACCCCGAGAAGCGAGGAACTATTATGAGTTCCACGCAGAAGAAGACCATAAAGTCCAGGAGTGTGCCGAATTCAAAGCTTTGGTACAAAGTCTAATGGATAACAAAGAGTTAGTTGTCATTGAAGAGATCAAAGACCCAGTGGGAACGTTGAAGAATCTAAACATTAACGACATATTCGAAGAGGGAATCGAGGAATAGACTTTTCCAAGCTTCTGCCCTTACGTACTTGAGGGTGTTTTGAACAATGGGACTGTGGAAGAGATCCCTGTATTTTTAGAGTTAATCCAAAGTAATATGCAAAACACGCTTGTTGCTTTAAGCCTAGAGGTAATAAGAGTCCTTTGGTGAAATAGGCTTGTGTCCAGAATTTTTATTTCAATAAAATGCATCTTTTTTGAGCAAATATTTTTTCATTCTTTCCATGTCATACTATACATTATTTTTTTCTCTGGAATATTCTTTCATTCTTCATTCATGATCATACCATATAAATAATCATCCTTAGAATCATTTATTCTTTGGAATTTGCCTTCGTACCTACAATAGGTACCCAGATATCGAGACATGAGCAACGCTGTTACGGACTCCCTTTTGAGTGAGATATGGGTCTAAAAGGATCAAAGGATTTTGAAGATGTCAGAGACTGTAACTTATCTTTTGATTTGGTAAGAATGGTAGAACAGTAGACTCTACCGTACAAAGGGTCAGTTGACATTGCGAGTCTAGAAAAGGAGTGAAGATCGAAGCCTAGCTCACCACAGAAACAAAGCGAGACGTCATTGAGTTATTCCAAGTATTCAAAGATGTTTGTGCATGATCGCATCAAGATATGCCTAGGCGCGAGGATGCTGTAGAGTGTTTGAAAAGACACATGCTAATATTTTTACGATAGCCAGGCCGATTATGAGGTTCGGGTACTGCTGGTCTACCATGAAAAGGAGATTACATCAGTGATGCCGTAAATGCCAGATTGACGAAGACAGGACTATGCGCTTCTTCCATTTTTTTCCCACATGTGGGGCATGGATGTTATGGGGACGATCTCATCAAAAGCATCTAGTGGACACCAATTCATTTTCGTGGTCATCGATTACTTCACCAAATGGGTAGAGGCAGCTTCATATACCAATGTCACAGAAACGGCAGTTAGCAAGTTTTTGAAGAGGGGGATCATATGTCGCTATGATATGCCAGAAAGGAATATGTCTAACATAATGTCAAAGTCTGTTCAAGGATCAGATGTCATATCAGTACAGAAAAAAAAACAAAAAAAAGAGAAGAAGAAGAAGAAGAAGAAGAATAAAAAAGAAAAAGGAAAAGGAGAGGCCAAGGCGAAAACCCGTAAAAGGCGCTTTGAGACCAAAGGGGATTTGAGTTGAAAACCTGAAAAGGGCAACTCAAATTTTGATCGAAAGTGGGGCATACAGTAGTCTTGCTACGCTTGAGTTAACAATGAGGAAGTATGTTACGCCTTGGGGCATCGACAAAGTACTCCAGATCCCCTAAACATATATTGAGCTTAAAATGATCCTCAAGAAGTTTAAACAGAGAAGCTCAGGCTGCGATATCTGGGGCACCTAGTTTCCATCTTACCCATTCTGAATTTGCTGTCTTTAATCATTTTATTCATTTCAAAATACACTACCAATAAGTCTCCTTCTGGATTGCATTTGCTATCTTTGCTTAACTTATTTGTTTCGAGCTATGCTCCTAATTAATTTCCTTCTTGTCCGTTGTTATGATATTTTTCAAGCATTTTGCATTGAAATAATGATTAGTGGACTAATAATACTTTCATAAAAAGAGTTTCACATATTACTCTGGAAGCTTCGAAATAATACAAGAATTGGAAACAGGACTATTATTTAAAACTCACCAAGTTTAAGGGATGGAAATATTTGGTGGAGGAAGAGTCTAAACTGAGACTATCTCTCCGAATTTTTGTCAAAACGGTGATTGAACAAAATCACAAGATATTGCGTCAGTGGTACAATCTTGATGAAAAATGGGCAATGTTAACCCAAGTGTAAAAGGGGAATCATTCTTGAGGAAAAAATGATATTCTGCATCCATGCAAATATCATGCATACACATTTGTTTAGGTCACCCGGGGAGTGATCAGTGGATTGAACAAGTTACAGATCCTATACCCTTGAATTGCAGTGGGATGGGTTGAAGTTGATACAGATCCTATAGCCGTGAATCGCAGTGGGATGGTTAAAGATGGTAACAAATCTTATGTCCCCAAGGTACAGTGGAAGGGACGCTGAAGTTACAGTAGGGCAAACCAGTTGAGCAAAATACGATTGTTTCTTTGGGTTTTCAGTCAAAATACCACCCAAGCAAGAAGACAGCGTAATACGAGTGATAAAGGTGAACAACAAACGATGACGTCTCAAATGTTCAAAAAAAAAAGATCATTCTCATGACATTCTGCACTCATGCAAATGTCATCCATAATATCATTTAGTTAGGAGCATTTGATTCATTCCGATCATTGCATCCTAATCATTGTACATTTGAAAAATGGATCATTCTCATGACATTCTGCATTCATGCAAATGTCGTCCATAATACATTTAGTTAGGAGCATTAGATTCATTCTAATCATAGCATCCTAATCATTTGGCATAAATATAAGCATATGAAATCGAGTCTACAAGACATGTCCCCAGAGGACGGTGTAGTATCATCGGTGAAAGTACAAATCTTGTCTCCTCGAGATAGCAGTAGGGCAGATCGAATACGGCGAATCTTACATCCATATAGTAATGGAGCAGATTCAAGCCACCAGCCTTAACCCCCTAAGCAGTAGGGAACAGACTGAAAATTACAAGTCTTATCTCCATGTATCGGCAATGGAGCAGACTGAAGATTGTAGATCTTATCTCCCTAAGCAGTAGTAGAGCAGATCGAAGACCAGCCTTATCACCCTAAGCAGTAGTGGAACAGGCTGAAAATTACAAGTCTTATCTCCATGTATCGGCAATGGAGCAGACTGAAGATTGTAGATCTTATCTCTCTGAGCAGTAGTGGAGCATATCGAAGACCAGCATTATCACCCTAAGCAGTAGTGGAACAGGCTAAAAATTACAAGTCTTATCTCCATGTATCGGCAATGGAGCAGACTGAAGATTGTAGATCCTATCTCCCTAAGCAGTAGTGGAGCAGATCGAAGACCAGCCTTAACCCCTTAAACAGTAGGGTAACAGGCTGAAAATTACAGATCTTATCTCCCTAAGCAGTAGTGGAGCAGATCGAAGACGGTGAGCCTTAACCCCCTAAGCAGTAGGGTAACAGGATGAAAATTACAGATCTTATCTCCCTAAGCAGTAGTGGAGCAAATCGAAGACGGTGAGCCTTAACCCTCTAAGCAGTAGGGTAACAGGCTGAAAATTACAGATCTTATCTCCCTAAGCAGTAGTGGAGTAGATCGATGACGGTGAGCCCTAACCCCCTAAGCAGTAGGGTAACAGGCTGAAAATTACAGATCTTGTCTCCCTAAGCAGTAGTGGAGCAGATCGATGACGGTGAGCCTTAACCCCCTAAACAGTAGGGTAACAGGCTAAAAATTACATATCTTATCTTCCTAAGCAGTAGCGGAGCAGATCGAAGACAGTGAGCCTTAACCCCCTAAGCAGTAGGGTAACAGGCTGAAAATTACAGATCTTATCTCCCTAAGCGAAGAGCAGAGCGGATCGAAGACGGTGAGCCTTAACCCCAAGCAAAGTAGGGTAACAGCTGAAAATTACAGATCTTATCTCCTAGCGGTAGTGGAGCAGATCGAAGACGGTGAGCCTTAACCCCCTAAGCAGTAGGGTAACAGGCTGAAAATTACAGATCTTATCTCCCTAAGCAGTAGTGGAGCAGATCGAAGACGGTGAGCCTTAGCCCCCTAAGCAGTAGGGTAACAGGCTGAAAATTACAGATCTTATCTCCCTAAGCAGTAGTGGAGCAGATCGAAGACGGTGAGCCTTAACCCTCTAAGCAGTAAGGTAATGGGCTGAAAATTACAGATTATCTCCCTAAGAAGTAGTGGAGCAGATCGAAGACAATGAGCCTTAACCCCCTAAGCAGTAGGGAAACAGGCTGAAGATTACAAATCCTAAGCAGTAGCGGAGCTGATTGAAACGAAAATTCCTGTACCCCTGAAGAGGCAGTGGGTCAAAGCGAGGCTACCTGAAGAAAGGAAGCATTAAGAAGTCAAGACTCAGCAAGACCGGGCAAAATTGGTCCTCTTAAAGTCTTTGGTCCATTCTCGTTACACGATAACGAGCAAAGAGGGGCAGCTGTAAGGCCCAAATTTATGCCCGGGCCCAAGAACAAACAGTTCAAAGTCTAAAAAAAGAAAATACAGCAGACCCAAACCCTAAACGAGGCCCACAAAGCCCAAACAAGAAAATCAGAAACCCTAGCCCTTGTCTTGTGCTCAGCACCGCAAGCCTCTAGCAGCCTCCTCCGCATCGTGCGCACCTCTAACGCCCGAGTCGTGCCCACGTCGCCGTACCTGCGAAAAAAAAAGGAAAAGAAACAGCACAACAAATCTAACGAACTAGAGTTTTAGTTTTTTTTTATTTTTCCTAAAAGGCTATAAAAGCCTTCGAAAACGGGTGTAAAAAGGAGGGGAAAGAGGACAGATTTTCGAATACAAAAAAAAAAAGCTTCAAGAAAATATATTAGATTTGTAAGATCCTTATTTTTTTTTGCTTATTTTTCTTTATTTTCCTTCTCGAATATATATACATATATCTGTATGTTTTTTTATTTTTTAATTTCTTCTTTAAAACAATACGTATACATACGAATATAGCAAAAAAATAATTTTTTTACCTTTTTGGCCTTCCGTGCCATTGCATATATGATGCGTTAGACATGCGTGCGCGTGACGAGGCGCATCGAATCCAATGGAATCGCGATCGACGCCTTCTGGTCGGAGGAGAGCCCCCCAACAGAGAAAAGAGAAAGCCCCCTTGTTTTTTTTAAACTGACGGAAGAAATGAAGTTTTTGCAAAAAAAAAATGGGTTTATAACGCCAGAAGAAACGACGTCGTTTCATTCCCTCCCCGCAGACTCCAAAACGGTGTCGTTTTGGGGGGAGGACCCGAGACCCGACCCGCTAAGCCTTCAGGATCCGCGTGTTTCTAAGAAATGGTCTTATTACCAAATGGGCCCTTCCGCATTTTTCATCCTTTTTAATTTCGTTTTTTATTTTAAATTTACCCCGGTAATTCTATCTCTTTTTCATTCTAGTCCTCGGGTAAAACGCTGCGCATAGCAGGCTTGGGATATTTCACTCTTCACTCCCTCGTGTTTTTAGTGCATTGCAATTTAGTCCGTTTCTTTCTTTTTATTTATAATTCGCCCCAAACTTTTATTTTAAGTGCAATTTCGTCCCTTTTTTATTTCTTTTGTTTTTTCGTTATTAATTTTTTTTTATTCTTATTATTTTTGTTATGGCCAATATTATTTTTATCTTTTTACTATCATTATTTTTTATTTATCACTATTAATTTTAATATTATTACTATTATTTTATTATTAATACTTTTTTTTACTATTACTTTTATTATTATTTTCATTTACTATTAATATTATTATTATTATTTTACTACTATAATTATTATTTTATTATTAATACTATTTTTTTATTTTTATATTCATTAGTATTATTAGTATTATTTTATTATTATCTTTTATATATATATATATGTTATCCATACTAAATAGTCTTTATTCTATATATATATATTATTGATTTCATGTTTTTGTGTGTATATTTTCTTCTAAATCTATCTATGTACATATATTCTTTAAACCTGTTATGTATAATTTTTCTTTTAAAGTCCTTATTTTATTATATAATTTCGTTTATTTCAAACATTTTTATATATTATTACTTGTATATATTTTTATAATAAGTTTTTTTTCTCATTTCATGTACGTTGCTTATTTGGATTGATATGTATTATTATTTTCCCTGTGTAGTATTAGTACCATGTATTTTTATTTCATGCTCGATATTATGATTGCGTGGTTCTTATTATTACATCATGGTTTAAACTCCAACGTTTTAACCGATATTGGTCATTTCACTTTTATCCTAAACGAATCGAATAAATGCATTCTCGGTCAATTTCATAATCGCTTATTTAAGAGCTTTCGAAAACAAGGCAATGTTTCGTGTTTGGAAGTTTCGATAAATTGTGCCCTAACGTGCTGGGTTTCGGTTTTTCCTTTCGTCCAAACAACTAAATATCCTTTTAAGATTTTGACCGTGTTTTCTTAACTTCAAAATAAGGTAATATTTCAGGTTTGGAAATTCGAGGAATCGTGCCCTAACGTGCTGGGTTTCAGTTTTTTTTTCGTTTGGCCAAACAACGGAATACCCTTTTAAAATGGCAATACATGAATTTTGGAAATCATGAAGTGATCTTGGTGTCAAGGGTTTGAAACATCGTATCCTAACGTGCTGGATGTGATATTTCGTTCTTTCGGAACAAGAGAATTTCGATATCCAATTCGAATTATCCAAACATCTTCTAAAGGATTCGTATTTTAAAATCTCTTTCAACTTTTGATATTAGGACATTAATCAATCAATAAGGTACCGATTTTGGGCGTATGAGGGTGCTAATCCTTCCTAAATGCGTGAACCGACTCGAAACTCTGTTTTCTTAAAATTCGTAGACCAAAATGTTTTATAAGGTGACCCAATCACACTTCAAAAAAGATTGGTGGCGACTCCATGTTTTTAAAGTCGGCCCGTTTTCCAAACAAAAAAATGGTTTCGACACCTCCGTTTGTTTCAACGTAAAAGCTTTTACGGAAAATATTTTCAGTTTTTTCGATGTCTGCTTCATGTAAAATAGGATGACCAACATAAAAGATTTTCCAGTTAACGTAAAATTACCCCATTATTCTCGTAAAATGTATTATCAATTTTTTTCGGTAAGACATTTTCCAAACTGATAAGACTCTGTCCACTGTAACACCCTCATACCCAACCCGAACATCGGGTCAAAGAACCGGGATGTTACATTCTCTACTACATTCTTCACTTATCAAATATTTTCTTATAAACTTTCATAACTTTTTAATTTAGTTCCTTTTTGTCATAAGAGTTCAATATTCAGTAATTAATCATATAAAATCAAATTTATTTCTTGTTATACCTTGTTTCACATATCAAATTTATATGTATTTCACTTCTATTATTTCATTCACATATTTTCTCAAGTTTAACAATTTAGTCCTTGTCATCATAAAAAATCCATATTTTTCCACAAGTCACTTTTACAATACTTTATGTATATTTCATAATCTCATAACACATTCATTAACCTTTTATCATAATTTTCTTATTCACATATTAAACTGTTTCACACTAAAATTTTTGTACAATTTTCAATTTAATCCCTATTACCATGCAACTTATTTTTCACCATCTAAGCACTTCAATGAAATAATTCCTTATAATGTTTTATTTCACATAACAAATTTTCATGCATATCACTTCTCTTATTTCAATTATAAATTTCACAAAGTTTACAACTTAATCCTTAATATGATGAAAATTCATTATTTACTATAATTTCACATTAACATCACTTTGTAATCAATTCACTACTTCATTTAAACTCTTGATCATAAATCTCAAATATATGTTTGTTTCATTGAGAAAACAACTTTTATGAAGTCAAACACCAAAAAAATATTTTACAAAAATTTATCTAAACACAAAAAAATATTAACTTTATTTTTTAAAAAATAAATCATTTTCCAAAAAGCTTCATTGCAAAACAAAAACTTGAAAATGCAAAATAGCAGCATTTAATTAAATGTACAAATCACGCGCCTCAAGACACGTGAGGTTTTGTTTATTTTTTCCAAGCATTTAAAATGCCGTTAGCTAAAACTCTCTCTAAACAAGTAAAATAAACAGTGTTTTCAACTAGCTACACTTCTGAGCAGTAGATTTTTTAGAAAAAGTAACTATATTTTTGGTTGAGTAAATTTTTAAGGTAAATCATAAATGTATTCACCCAATTATTCACATATTTTTCGGATCTAAATTTTCTTTATTTTAATCTTTAATGTTATCGAAATTTAATATTTTGATCGCTTCTCCGTTAAATTATTAAACATTTTTTATTGGTATAATAACAAATTTTACCTTCCAATTTCTATAAAATTATGTCATAAATATAAAAAGTTTAATAATTTATCCCTCAACTTTATACATTCTATCAATTTAATATTGATTCTTAAAAATAAAAAATTAATTAAAATAAAAATAATTTAAAAGTTCATTTTAAATAAAATACATAAAAAATTACAAATAACATTTATAAATAAATGAATATATATTATTTTCTAACACAAAATTTATTTATTAAAATAATAATTTTATAAGTAAAACAATTTAAGGGAAAAAAATAATAAATAAGACTTGTGCAGATTCAACTTTTTCCCTTTTCAATATTAATGATCACCATGTTCATGTTGGATCAAAAATTACAATCTAAGGTTGAAACGAGTAAGACTATGTTTTTAAGTTGTTGCCCAAAATGACTTTGTTGCATTTGAGGACAAGAATGATTGAGGGATATTTTGGTGAATATGAGGTCTTAAAGATCTAGAAGATGAAAGGTCATGTTGGCAATTCCATAACCAATTTCTAGTTCACTGAAGCGATGATGGATGGAGGATGTGGAAATCGAGGAGTTTGAAGTAAGAATTATTTGTGTAAGTGGTTGTGGACAAAGGCGATGCCCAACGCTTGACAAATTTGATTAGGGCTAAGGAGTAAGGCTAAACGTATAATAAAATTTATTATTTAAAAAAAATCTAAAAAAAAGTTTAAATCTTGTTAAGTATTATTTATGGGTTTTTTTAAATATATGTTTTATTTACAAAATTAATATTTTAATAAATAAATTTCATGTCAAAAAAAGAGAAAAATGGTATTCATTTATTTTAGATTTGCATGTATTATTATAAAATTTTATGTATTTTTATTGAAAATTGAACTTTTAAATCAATTTTATTTTTAAAATTTTTAGAAAAAATTAACTTTGGATTTTTAAGAAGTGAAATGAAATTGACAAATGTATAAGGTTGAGGGCTAAATTTGTTATTATGCTAATATAAAAGGTCATTGTTAGTGATTTAACGAATTGTGTTTCAAAATATTAAATTTTGATTATTAATTAAAAAAAATTAAACTTGGGTGACCAAAAATAAGAGAAGCTAATAATTGAGTGAATATTGGATAGTTTACCCAATTTTTTATTAAAATTAATGCTTTTTTTACAATAAATGATATTTAAAAAAAACAATACTTTTTACAATAAAAATATTACTTTTTTGTTAACTACAAAACCAGACCAATTTGTTTTTGTTTCTTTTTTTTTTTTACTTTCTCCTTTTTTTTGTAAGATAAATAATTAAATAATTAAAGTAAATTATTTTTTATTCTAAATTTATCCATGATTTATATGTTGATTTGATGGTGAAATATTTATATTGTGTGTTTGTCACTCTCTCACTAAAATATTATTATTTTTTATAACCTAAATTAATATTGAGAAAATAAATAATTCATGACTTGAGTTTTAAAATATTATTATTATTATTAACCCAAGGTTAGTATGATTAATGAATTATAAAAATTGATGATGATGGAAGGACCACAAATCCAATGTCTTTATTTAAGCTTTACATAGCAAAGCATATCCACCATTTGCTCATTAAACAATATTTAAAAGGCTATAGCCAGCCCAAAAAGATAACAATAAAGTCAAATAAAATATTCCCAATTAATAAATGCTTAGGTATCTCTTTTTTCAGGTTATAAATTATACTTTGAATTTGAGCTTATCAATCTCCTATTCAAACCGGCTTTGGTTTAATAATAAGCTTCACATTTTAGGTTGGGTCCAAATCCTAACTTATGTATGGCTTTTCAATTAAAATTTAGTTTGGTTTTAAATTTTATCCTTAGGTTTGAATATATTTCGATTATTAGTATTTTTATTGAAATAATTAATTCTAGTCGTAATTATACGAATGTATTAATTGTTACTGTAATATCTCTTGTACGTTGTATCGATTGATTTTTAGTTAGCTCATCGACGTCCTTTGCATGATTCAAGGGAAGAAGGGCCCTTTGTATGGTATATTTTTTTAAAAAAGCAATATATATATATATATATATATTTATCATTAGAAGTCACTAAAATAGTAAGAGGAACAATAGTTTTTGTCATCATGTTATTAGGACCCATACCTACATCTGCAACTTCGCCAATGGTCATAGCAATAGCCTTGGTATCATTTTCAATTTCATATCCAAATTTTCATCTACTTTAGTATTTTGAGCAATAGGCTCAACCACTACCACTAACAATAAGCTTGTAATGCGTTTTTCTCTTAACCTTTATAGGTGGGAACAAATACAATCCTTACCAAACTTAAACTTTGGTAGCTCACTAGTTTTTGTCCAAGCCAACTCATCCTTAGCCCCAAGGGCCATTTATCACGCTGCATAGGCTAATTTGAAATGTCTAATGTTCCCTTGAAATGGTTTGTATCAAAAAGACCCGTGCCATTTGGGTTTTTTTCCTCCATCTAGTATACTCCTTATTCAACTTTAAAAGGTTCCTAAAGGAGAAACAAGAGCCACAAGCATAACAAGTAAATATATGGCGATGTTATCCTCTAAGACAAGCATTTACATCGTCAAAACACAACCATTTTCTAAGATGTGGGAAAAGGAAAATCATTCCTTTATATATCCTCTTTGTCACTGAAATTTTAATAAAGACTTGGCCATAATGGATTAGAGACCCTGAGTTATTTTATATGTTTCAATTTGATCCTACAACATTCTATTTGTACCAAATTGTAAATTTTGGAGGCTAAATTAGGCATTAGTGAGGATTGTAAATTTTTTTGAGAGACCTGTTGGGAAAAATGGCTCATTCTAATATTTTATATTAAAACTAGATTAGTGCTTGCATGGAAAATGTTAAACGACCAGTATAAGAGTAGCTATATAAGGGGACATGAAAAATAATTAACATATATTATTTTTCCTTTTTCCACCTTCTTCTCAATTAACATTTTCTCTCTGAATATTTTGGAACCATAGACAGAGGAATGAAGGGATCGAGCTGCATGAGGGTGAAAAATAGCAATTTAATTTAATCAAATGCGAAATTTGTGAACTGGTAACATTCCTATACTATTATGTATCCTTTTTATTTTGAAGGAAAGAAATAAACTCTGGATATCTGGCTAAATGTTGGTTGCAAGGAAAAAGAAGAATGTTAAGTAGAGAATTTACTATGCATGTTGTCAGAGCTCGATTATCATACTCGTAAATGTCTCACTATAACACCCTATACCCGGTCCGATCACTTGACCAGAGCTATAAGGTATTACAGTTGTAAAACATTACTATCATACAAAGATTCGACATAAATAATCAACAAATCTATTAAACATCATTAATACAAGTGTGATGCGATTTACAATCAAAATCGGGCATTAATTAAGCATACAAAACCTTTAAGCCAACTCAAAATCAACTTAGGACTAAACTGAAACTTTTACAAAAATTCAGGTAAAAAATGTAATAGGGGTCACACGGCCGTGTGGCCAGGCCATGTGACAAGGCTGAGATCGTGTGGTCCTAAGACATGGTCGTGTTGCCTAACTGTGTGACAAACTGATGCCGTGTAATCCGGGGTCATATAGCTGTGTAGCAAACTGATGTCGTGTGAACAAACTTGCACCAAAATCAAACAGACCATATGGTTGTGTCATGCAACCGTGCGTGGCACACGACCGTGTGCACCTAAAATGCCTTCTAAACCAAGCAATCTCACCTAAGTTCACTTGTGTTACAAGCCATGCAATACACCAACCATTTAACCTATTCAAATGCATCAAAAACCTGTCAAAATATACCAAATGACATCCATCCTGAGTGTCTAACCAATATACCACAATTGACACCACAATTCAAGCATATTGCCATTAGCATTCAATACCATTCAATCACATTATATCTTTGATTCCATGGCTATCAAAATACCAACCAAAGTTCACTAAGTTACCTAAAACATATAAACCAATTCAATAATCTAAAATGCATTTAGGTACCAAAATATGTCTATGTCATCACACACCGCAACCAACCAAAATAACCATTAAAGATTTACATCTAAATACATATCTCATATCTTAAATGGCACAAAACAAAACCAAAGCGCTTATAAACATACATAGCCAAGATCTTATTTACATGCCACTTATAACCGGGCTAAAATAAGTGAATAGCTACCAAAAGTATTTACGGATAGTGTGATCTCCAATGACGATCCAATCGACAACTTGAATCTGAAAATCTACAAGGAAATCAAACGAAACAAGGTAAGCTTACTTAAAGCTTAGTAAGTTCTTAAAAATTAAATATCACATACCTGTCATTTAAAGCATATAATCTAATTTAACATATAGCAACAATCCTTGCCATAATTCACATTACCTACCATACCAAAAGATTAGTAATATTCATAACATTGGCAAGATTCACAAGATATGTGTTCCACATACCATTTCACTTCTATATAAGTAAGCAACCATTCATGCCACAAGTTCCATTTCTGTATATTTCACTAATTGTTTTGCAGGGAGAACTTTAGTAACTAACTTTGGATACATAGGGAAATAATTGTTCACACGAGCTGATCATTGTGACGTTAACCAATACACAATACTGCTTACACAAGCTGACGAGAATCTGCAACATTAAAAAAATTAAAATTTATAAAATGAGTAGTAATTTATAATTTTTAATGAAAAGTAATTTTATATTCTTGTAATTTCTAAATTTTTATAAAATTTTAATAAATTTTAATAAAATTTAAAAACTTTTTTAATAAAAAATTACAACTCTTTTTTTATTTTCCTTCTCACACTACCTTACGTCATACCTTAGTTCATCCTTATCGAGTTCCCTCACTTCACGTCTCTTCAACCAAAACATTACTCATTGCTTACCTTAAGCCACTAAACATTAAACTCATTGTCACTCAAACCTTTCAGTCGACACCCCATACAAGTGTTGGGAAATGTGTCCATATTGTAGTAAACATGTAATTGTTTTCTATGTATTTGAGCGATTAATAAATAAATTTCATATTTCACTGTTATGTCTTTTGTATTTCTGTCTTTCATATTTTGCATGCATAGCGAAATTGTGACAAAAAAATATTAGCTCATTGATTGTCCAAGTTCAAATTGATAATAAGTGGCATTGTAAGAACATTTACGTTGCGAGAAAGACAACTTACTTTAGTAGATAATCTAAATGAGTCCGTAATCCCATAAAAGAATCAAAGTGAGCATTTGATTCAAATACTGAGAAGGATTTTTATGTCGTCTACAATTCCAATTAAGGAGATGACTAGTCTTGACTATCGGAGTAGTTGACTCCACGGGTAGAGATATAGATGTATTAATTGGGAGAATGATAAATTGGGCTGGACTCAAGATGAATTAATTCTGAATTTGTTTGTGAATTAATTCACTTGTGATATTCATGGTATGATTTACCTAAACCCAGAGTTAGTCACTGACCATGCGTATGTAACTCATGTGCTTTGATATGAGTGGATGTTTATGCTCTAAAAATGATCGAGTCGATAGCCGGTATGTTGGGTACATGACTTGTGTATGACATGACTTTACTAGCAACAATGAAATTCATAGCTCAATTAAAGAGTTAACTATATCATTTCATTGATATTGTGTGGATTGATAAATATGGAACGTGGCCACGGGTTGCTTGTTCTCGAACGAGCAATTTATCACAGTCATTTTTTAACAGTGATCATATTAATCATTAAGAAGACACGATGGTAACAATTAGATAAAATGGGATTATATTGAGTGAACGAATTTAACTCAAATGAATCAATGATATCATATGAGGTTAACAAACACATGATGAGGCCATTAGACAAAGTAGTTGGATGAATTATTTTCGTAAAGAGTATACAATAAGGAGTTTTCAATCATGATACTTCTTGTGGACTGATTCCATGTTTAAGTAATTGCAAATTATCGGAACGATACTTCTAGACATAATTGCAATTACTAGAGCCTAATTGTATATGTTCGATTGGTCTCTCCGCTAGCTCAACAAAAGCTCGATCAAACTGCATTTGAATTAGAAGTAAATTCTACGACTTTGAAAATAATTTAATTGAATCGATTTATTCGATGTGGAATTAAATTGGGTGATCGTAAGAATTGTTCAACTAGAGAATTTGATTAAAGAATTTTCTTAAAAAAGCAATTTGAAAATTTTAAGTGATTTTTGGGAAAATTAATTTTGATAAAGTAAAATTAAATTAATAAAATTAATTAAAATTAATATAATATTTTTGGAAATTAATTTTCAAGTTAGAAAATTTGCCTAATGGGTAATTAAACTTGAAAATTAAATCCGAGATCGTAAATTGGGCCCGGAAGCCTAAAACTGAGACCACGACCCAAAAATTGATCGAACCGGGCCTGGTATGTGAAACTGGATCGACGATCCAACCGGTGGCTAGACCGGACCAGTCGGGCTGTCACTGGCTTTGACTAAACCGACAGAAATCGAACCGCTTGGGGTGCCGGCGATTGTGACGGCGGCATTCTGATGACCGGCAAATGGTCGGCGGTGTTGGGTCTTCGGTGGTTGAGCAGTGAAAGAATTACACTCCTACTGATACTCTACTACAAAATTTGATTTCAGATTAAATATTCAAAAAATAATATTATTTTAATAGATTTAATATTAAATTAAATTTAATGTTTATTTTGTATATAAATATTTTATAAATTTAATAATATATAATATTAAATTTAATCTAATATTTATAATATTAGATTAAATTTAATATTAAATTAATTAAGTTTAATCATAGTTGAACTCTCCAAACTCTCCATTTATAAAGAAAGCTTTGGGTCATCATTATTTACACACTTTAATTCAAGAAAAAGTTGTAGAGAGAAAATTCTCTGAAGAATTTATTTAAGAAAATTTCTAGAAATATTTTTTATTTACAATTTCACCCAAAAGTTTAGAGAAATTATGAAATTACCCTACTAGTAATTTTGTGAAAAATTTTCTGATTCAAGTGAGTCTACACTCGGTAGATATGAGCTTAAGGATAGCAGAGAAGACTACTCAGTCGAAGCGTTAATCCTAGACAAATCGAAAAAGTACAATTTTGATTAAGTGTTTATTACTTTAGATATCACAATCAAGTTCTTATTTTGAAATTTTTTTTTAAAACTCTAGTTTTTTCCTAAATTTATTTTCCGTTGCGTTTTCCAAACACGATTTTCCGACAACAAGTCCGACCACCATCTCACTTGAAGCTCTCATTTCCTTATTATTGAATTCAAAGACTCCAACCTTCAAAATAACAAACATTTTCAATATATATTTTTAAAATTTTCATAACTATTTAATATATTTTTAATTTTTGTATTATTTTAATATTTTAATATAACTTTCTATAAGTTCTATTGTTTTTTTATTATTTTAATAATTTTTAGGGTAAACTACCATGTTAGTCACCCTAAAATAAAGATCGTTTCTATTTTGATCACTTTAATTTTTTTTATCAATTTAGTCATTACAATTAGAAAAAAATGTTCAAAATGGTCATTTAATTGTTTTCTCATTAATGGACCACGTCAACATTTTTTTTCACGATATTATATTGAAAAAAATACAAAAAAATGAAAAAAATTGTTCTATTAGTCCCTTTAAAAATTACAAGTTTTAAGTTAATTCCTTAAATCCCTGTCAAAAACCCAAAAATGCTAGAACCAACTTTCAATATGCTTTCGTTGTCGTCTTTTCCCTCTATCTTCTCTGATCTCAACACCAAGTGAGTATTAGTTTTTCAACCATTACTTTTCGAGCTCCGTCACGTTACAACCACCGATGTCTTTGTTGGAAAATAGTTATGAGTGATGAATGATAATTGTATCTCTTGGTTTAATAGTGTATTTTTCCATACAGTTGTATCTTTTGAAAAAAATGTATCTATTGGTTTAATATTGAATTTTTTAATTCATTGTCTCTATTCACTCATGTCTATTAATTTTTCAACAAATATCTTCATTCATTTCCTCTTATCTATATAAAGCCAAGTTAAGAGATTTCAAAAACATATCATTAAAACTATCAATATAAAAAATTCCTTCTAAATTCATTTCTCCTGGTAATAGAGAAAGATAAGATTGTGTTCGATTGATCACTGTTGTTGTGCTACTACTGTGATTGTTTTTTGTTGTATCCTGGGAGGCAGACGTCCAACGTTACTCAAAGCACCGAGGAGAGGACAAATCTGTCTTAAGGAAACTATTTATATAGGCCTCGACAAAATTCTTCTTCTAATTTTTAACTTTGTTCGATTACAGGTATTCTATTGTGTTACTGCTACTACATTGTATTGCATTATCATTGTTACTGACATATTAATACTACATACAATATCAGATTTTCTTATATTCTTAAGACATATTAATTGTTGTAGTTTTAATCCAAGGTGTATAGATTACCATCATAACTTATTTAAAGATTGATTTATACTTCTATTTCATATTTTAATTTATATACAAATTCTGGTTCTTTATTCTGATTACAAATATGACTCATACGTCAAACAACTCATCCAATTCAAAGGCTAAGGCGATTGTCGCTACTCAGGCTTAGGCTGTAAGCCAAACGTTACCTGTGATTGTGAGTCACAATGAAAACCTGTGAAATTCACTGGGGAGAATTTTAAAACATGGCAACAGAAAATGATGTTCTATTTGATCATGTTGAATATGATAAAATTTCTGAAGGATGATCCCCTTATTTTTAGAGAGGATGAGGAAGATGCTATTACCGCCTTCAACATTGCCGAAGCATGGAACAACTCTGATTTCCTATGTCGTAACTACATTTTGAACAGTTTATCTGATAAACTTTATGAAGTATATAGTATCAAGAAAACGGATAAGGAATTATAGGAATCACTGGACCATAAATAAAAAACGATGCTGGTGCTAAGAAATTCTTAGTTGTCAAGTTCTTAAAATTTGTAATGGTTAATTTTAAAGCTATTGTAAATCAGGTGCAGGAATTCCAACGGATCATTTATGGTATTCTCGTAGAAAGGATAAAGATAAGTGAATCATTTCAGGTGGCAGTCATTATTGAAAAACTTCCCCCTGCTTGGAATGACTTTAATAACTATCTTAAGCATAAGAGAAAGGAAATGGTGGTGGAGGATCTAATTGTCAGACTTCGAATTGAAGAAGACAATCGAGGTGAGGCTAAAAGGCAAAACAAATCAACCAATCCTAACTTTGCCAAGGCAAACGTAGTGGAAGTCAAGAAAGACTCCAAGAAAAGAAAACATTCTCAGACTGGGTCTAAACTTGTAACACCCCTAACCCGTATCCGACGATGGACTAGGGTTAAAGGCGTTACCGAACAGATCGGAAAGCATTTACAGAAATTCATACATTCATTCATCATTCTTAAGCACAGTGTCTCTCAATACGGTCATCGAGACTTTAAACATGCTTATAAACCGAGTTGGGATTAAACTGAAACACATATGAAATTTCATGAAAATTAAAAACTTTTCTAACTTTCAGGGGAGACACGCCCATGGGAGGAGACCATGTGCCCTCCACGGCTTCTAGACACCCCCGTGTGTCCATCCGGGTTTACATACTGACTATATCAACACGGTCACTAGGCACATCCGTGGGCCATGACCGTGTGCTACCAGACCATATACTGACTTTTCCAACACGGCCACCAAGCACGCCCGTGTGCCATGGACGTGTGCTCTTAGCTAGCTACTGACTTATACACCACGGCCAGCTGACACGCCCATGTCAAGGCCGTGTACTATTTAAGCTACATTCTGCCAATTCAACCACGGTCTTAGGCACGCCCGTGTGCCACAACCGTGTGACATTATAGGCCATTTACAAGGCCAAAATGCCACCCATAAGGGTCAACCTACAAGCAACATAATCCATCTGATTTCATGCATATATGGAAACCAAAAACATACCAAAATGAACATTACATCAACACATTCAATATAAATTCCATTCATACCAAATTACAAACTAAAACCCACATCATCTCAAGCATATATCATCTATTTGCTTATCCAAAACTTAACCATTTCATAAGCATCAAAACATATCAAAACAACTACCCATACCACATTCATCAAGACAAAATATGAACCCATAATTAGCCACATCACATGACCAAGTCTATACATCAACTTATATAAAAAACTAGCCTATACATGCCATATCTAACTTATAAACATTTCCAAAGTGTACCAAAATGAGTTTAATAGTGTGATGACGATCCGTGATGGTCCCGAGCCTTCAGTAGCTTTGACGACCTATAAAACAGAGAAAACACACACACACACAAAGTAAGCTTTCCAAAAGCTTAGTAAGTCAACGTACAAATAAACTTTGCATAAAATGCATATATTGTAAGTAAATACATTGGCACATCCAAATCACTAAGCATAATATCACAATTGTACTTTGTTTTATACACTTGTGGCCACATTTGCCACATTCATCATTTTAAGATCCACATTCTCACATTTAAGCATACACTTCTTCAAGTCAAAGTCGTATAGGTACTTACCTTTTTATACACACTTGTGTATATACTAAACGTACCTGAAACAAACATTCGTTCACTTATTTGCTCATAGCTCGGATTTGCAATTCATATCACAGACTTGTCCGTTGAACCGTAAAGAATCTAGTAGGATACTCAGAAAGCTCGGAATGGTCATACAATGCCAACGTCCCAGACGAGGTCTTACATGCACTCGAATATCCATGCCACTGTCCCAGACAGGGTTTTACACGAATCAATACGATGACGATGTACCATACATGGTCTTACACGTAAAGCTCAGATCTATGCCAACGTCCCAGACGTGGTCTTACACATAAAACTCATATCGATGCCTACGTCCTGGACGAGGTCTTACACGAAGTCTCAAATCAACGCCAACGTCCCAGACGTGGTCTTACATGATAAAACAGAACAGATACCTATGTCATGATTTAGTCAATCCTATCTATTCCTAGGTTCGTACGGGGCTTCTCGGACTTAATCGGTATATCGAACTTATCTCGGAATTCAAATGCATAACCTCTCATAACACAAGCATTCATTATCATCATTAATCGTATGAACAATTACAATTGCATACATATACATTTATTTGCATACTGACTTACCTCGGATTCGGTTTATCGGAATGAAAACGGCTACTCGATTAATTTCGCTTTCCCGCGATCTAAATCCGTTTTCCTTGGTTCTTGATCTAAACATATTCAGAATTAACTCTTTTATTCACTTATTCACTCAATTCAATCCAAAGACATACATTTAGGGCTATTTGCAAATTAACCCTCATATTTGCATATTTTATCAATTTAGTCCATTTTTCTCAAAACACTAAATTCACAAAATCTGTACACAACCAAGCTTAGCCAAATATATATGTACATCATACAAACCCATACTTTTCATCAAATTAGCAATTTAGTCCCTCAGTTTGCTATTTTCACAATTTAGCCCTAATTAGCTAAATTCATCAAAAATTCAAGAACAAAGTATGTTCATCTAGCTCATATCTTTCATTTATCAACTAAACTCATTTCAAAACTCAACATATCAACAATGGCATTTTACACAAACATCATCAATACACAAAATTAAGACATGGGTTTTATAGCTCTCAAAGTAACGATTGCAAAAACGTAAAAATTATCGAAAATCAATCAAAACGAACCTTGAATTTTGGCTTGATAGCAACCGAATGTTCAAAGCTTCCAAGCTTTCTTTTTCTTTGTGATATTCGACCAAAGTAGAGAAAATAAAAGATGAACACTCATCTTTTGTTTTCATTAATATAATGTTATTTATTCAATTACTAAATTGCCCATCCATTAAACATATAAGCCAAATTAATACTAAGGTTATTAAGACATTCTATCATCCACTATCTCAATGATGGCTTATTTGCCATATAAGACCTCCATTTTTACAAAGCCACAACACTTTGATACCTTAGTAAATAGTAAGCAACTTTAACACTTAATGCAATTTCATCCTTTTGTCAAATTAAACACACAGACAAACGAATTAGCTCACAGAAATTTACCACATGCTTAATCACATATCAACGGCACAAAAAATAATATTAAAATATTATTCGGACTCAGATTTATGGTCCCGAAACCACTGTTCTGACTAGGGTATTAACCGGACTGTTACAATTCTCCCCTCTTAGGGATTTTTGTCCACGAAAATCTTACCATTAAACAGAGTCGAATATTGCTGTCTCATTAAATCTTTCGGCTCCCATGTATCCTCTTCTATTCCGTGTCGATTCCATAATACTTTCACTAACGGGATTTTCTTGTTTCTCAACTCTTTTACTTCACGAGCTAAGATACGGATCGGTTCCTCTTCATATGTCATATCAGATCTGATTTCAATTTCAGATGGAGCAATTACATGTGATGAATCGGATCGATATCTATGGAGCATCGAGACATGAAACACATTGTGAATCTTTTCTAATTCAGAGGGCAATCTTAATCTATATGCAACAGGCCTGACACGTTCAATGATCTCATAAGGTCCGATGAACCTCGGACTCAACTTGCCTTTACGTCCAAAACGGAGTACTTTCTTCCACGGTGACACCTTCAGAAATACTTTATCGCCTATCTCAAATTCTATATCTTTTCATTTTAAGTCTGCATATGACTTCTGACGATCAGATGCTGTTTTCAAATAATCTCGGATCAGTTTCACTTTCTGTTCTGAATCTTTTATCAAATCAACACCGTGTAGCTTATTTTCACTGAGTTCGGTCCAATATAGAGGTGTACGACATTTACGTCCGTACAAAGCTTCATATGATGCCATTCTGATGCTCGACTGAAAACTGTTATTGTATGCAAACTCAATCAAGGGTAGATACTGTTCCCACGAACCATTAAACTCAAGTATACAACATCTTAACATATCTTCGAGAATCTGAATAATCCGCTCAGATTGACCATCTGTTTGCGGATGAAAAGCTATACTGAAATGCAGTTTCGTGCCTAAAGCTTCTTGCAGTTTCTTCCAGAATCGTGATGTGAATCTCGGATCTCTATGTGACACAATAGATAGTGGCACTCCGTACAATCTAACAATCTTGGAAATATATAGCTCGACTAATCTATCAAGTGAATAATCAGATCTTACCGGAACAAAATGAGCAGATTTCGTCAGTCGGTCAACTATGACCCAAATTGTATCTTTCTTTCTAGAAGTCTGAGGCAAACCAGAAACAAAGTCTATTGTTACTCTATCCCATTTCCATTCAGGAATCAGAATCGGTTGAAGCAACCCAGATGGAACTTGATGTTCAGCTTTAACTTGTTGTGATTAAACATTTTGACACATAGTCGTAAATATCTCTTTTCATACCAGACCACCAAGTGAGTGTTGCTTCAAATCGTGATACATTTTAGTACTCCCCGGATGAACGGGTAAACGAGTATTATGGGCTTCACTCAAAATCAATTGAATCAACTCTGGATTTCTCGGAACACAGATACGATCTCGTAATTTCAAACAATCATCAACAACTTGAAATTGATTCGTAATTCAAATCACACCGAGCTCGTTTTGCTAGTAGTTCATTATCAGATTTCTGAGCATCACATATCTGTTGCATAAACAATGGTTTCTCTTTTAACTCAGCTATCACAGAACTATCATCAGAAAAATCTAACTGAGCATTTAAAACACATAGTGCAAATAATGATTTTCGACTCAATGCATCAGCAACCACGTTTGCTTTACCCGGATGATAATCTATCACAAGCTCATAATCTTTTAACAACTCAAGCCATCTTCTAACGCAGTTCAAATCTTCTCGAGTCATTAGATACTTGGACTTTTATGATCGAAAACACGTGACATTTCTCACCGCATACAAATAATGTCGCCATATCTTAAGTGCGAACACAATCGCAGCTAGCTCAAGGTTGTGAGTCGGATAGTTCTTTTCATGCGGCTTCAATTTTCTCGAAGCATAAGCTACAACTTTACCTTCCTGCATCAAAACACATCCCAGACCGTTTAATGAAGCATCACTGTAAATCACAAATTCTTTGCCCGATTCTGGCTGTACTAACACCGGAGCTTAGTTATGAGTTTTCAATCGATCAAAACTTTTCTCGACATCTATCGGACCATTCAAATCTAACATCTTTCTGAAGTAATTTCATCAACGGAGTAGCTATCACTGAAAATCCTTTCACAAATCGACGATAATAACCAGCTAGGCCCAGCCAGCTACGGACTTTAAACACATTCCTCGGAGGTTTCCAATCCAGAATAGCAGAAATCTTGCTCGGATCAACTCGAATTCTAGAAGCTGACACAATATGCCCCAAAAAACTAACCTCGTGTAACCAGCATTCACATTTGCTAAATTTTGCGTACAATTGCTTCTCTCTAAGAGTTTCCAACACAATCCTCAAATGCTCAGCGTGCTCAGTCTCATCACGCGAATAAATCAAAATGTCATCAATGAATACGACAACAAATCGATCTAGGTACGGTCTGAAATTTCTGTTCATCAGATCCATAAAAACAGCAGGAGTATTAGTTAGTCCAAATGGCATAACTAAAAACTCATAATGTCCGTACCTCGTTCTGAAAGCAGTCTTCGGAACGTCTGAATCTTTAACTCTCAGCTGGTAGTACCCCGATCTCAGATCAATCTTGGAAAATACAGTAGCTCATTTTAACTGGTCGAATAAATCATCAATTCTGGGCAACGGATATTTGTTCTTTATAGTCACCTTGTTCAACTGACGGTAATCAATACACATCCTCATCGTGCCATCTTTCTTTTTCACAAAAAGAACAGGAGCACCCCAAGGCGAGAAACTCGGTCTAGCAAACCCTCTATCGGTCAATTCTTGTAACTGCGACTTTAAATCCTTCAACTCTGTTGGTGCCATTCTATACGGAGCTATTGAAATAGGCGTAGTACCCGGCAACAACTCAATACTAAATTCAACTTCACGTATCAGAGGCAAACCCGGTAATTCTTCTGAAAACACATCAGAATATTCACAGAAAACAGGCACTGACTCAAGTTTCTTTTCAGACACTTTCGAGTCAATAACATAAGCGAAATATGCTTCATATCCCTTTTTCACATGACTTTGAGCTTTCAAAACCGATATCACAGCAGACAATTCATTCATATCATTAGACTCAATCCGCACAGTTTCATTATTCGGACATCTCAAATCAACAGTCTTTCTTTTACAATTTACAACCGCATCATGCAAAAACAACCAATCCATACTCAGAATAATATCGAACTCGTCAAATGGCAACAACATCAGATCAGCAGGAAAACAGATATCTCGAAACATTAACAGACAGTTCTTGCATACTTTGTCAACAATGACACTTTTACCTAAGGGGTTCGATACTATTATAGTAAACTCGGTAGACTCTACAGGTAAAGTCTTGCTGAATACTAAATTCATACATATATATGAATGCGTAGAACTAGGGTCTATCAAAGCAATCACAGAAGTATCATAAAGAGTAAAAGTACCCGTTATAACGTCAGGCGATGAAGCTTCCTCTCGAGCTAGTACAGCATACGCTCTGGCAGGCGCTCTAGCTTCAGATCTGACAACATTGTCTCTTGTAGTTCTCTGACTACCACTGACAATCTTTACATTCTTCGATGGACTACCTCTCACAGGTGCAATATCAGATCTCAGATTTTGAACCGTCTCTAGCTCAACAGGCTCAGGGCAATCACAGATAAAATGATCAAGCGATCCACATCTGAAGCAAGCTCTGTCGTTCAATCTACAGCTTCTCGGATGCATTTTTTCACAATATTTACATTCAGGTCTCTCAGTCCGGATATTACCAACACTGGCTACTGAAGTTGCTGGAGTTTTGGAACCCATTTGCGGTCTAGATTGATTTCTGTTCGAATATCTCACATTATCCCTGAATCTTTTCGGAGCAGATTGAAATGATTTACTCGAAATCTCCTTTTTATATCTCGAGTATCGATCAGCTTTTCTTTTATCTTTCCCGAGTGCCTCGCTTTACAAGCTCGGGCCAACGAGTACAACGAACTCTTTTTTTCTAAAATACCAACTAGCAAATGGATATCTTCATTAAGTCCGTCTTTAAATCTTTTGCACATTATAGCGGATGATACACATTCTCGAGCATCTTGACTCGATCTCACGAATTCTCATTCATACTGTAAAGCTTGATCATTACGCCTGTTTAAGTTCCAGAAATTCCTTCCATTTTTTATCAATGAATCTTTCACTGATATATTTCTTTCTAAACTCGCTCTGAAAGAAGTCCCAGTTAACTCGTTCTCTCGGAACAACAGAAATCAGAGTTTTCCACCATTGATAAGCTGCATCTCGGAGTAACGATACAACACACTTTATACATTCATCCGGAGTCAGAGACATTTCGTCGAATACTCGGATAGTATTTTCAATCTAGAACTCGGCCTTTTTCGCATCATCATCTTTAGTAGCCCAGAATTCTTCGGCCCCATACTTACGAATCTTATCAACATGAGGCTTATTCAACAGATTCAGATGCATATCTGGTGGCACAACTGTAGTCTGAGGGGGATTAACAGGGGGCGGGGGTTGCGAAACAGTCGGGTTATTCTTTACAAACTGAGTGAACCACTCACTCATCATCTGGAAGAAAGCTTGTTTAGCTTCTTCCCCTTGACCGCTAGTAGCCGGTCTCGATTCAGAAGGCGCTGTCCCTTGCGCAGGATCAGGTGCATTACTTTCTACGTCGTCAGCTACGGCTCTTTCGGGATTCATTACTATACGAAAAATCACATTTTATTCGTCAGGATTCATCACACTATCACAATTCAGAAATATGGCATGTATAGCTAGACTCTGACAAGCTACGTTAGTCCGAGAATCGACTAAACCGTAGCTCTGATACCAACCAAATGTAACACCCCTAACCCGTACCCGACGACGGACTAGGGTTAAAGGCGTTACCGGACAGATCGAAAAGCATTTACAGAAATTCATACATTCATTCATCATTCTTAAGCACAGTGTCTCTCAATACGGTCACCGAGACTTTAAACATGCTTATAAACCGAGTTGGGATTAAACTGAAACACATATGAAATTTCATGAAAATTAAAAACTTTTCTAACTTTCAGGGGAGACACGCCCGTGGGAGGAGACTGTGTGCCCTCCACGGCTTCTAGGCACCCCCATGTGTCCATCCGTGTTTACATACTGACTATATCAACACGGTCACTAGGCACGTCCGTGGGCTATGACTGTGTGCTACCAGACCATATATTGACTTTTCCAACACGGCCACCAAGCACGCCCGTGTGCCATGGCCGTGTACTCTTAGCTAGCTATTGACTTATACACCACGGCCAGCTAACACGCCCATGTCGAGGCCGTGTACTATTTAAGCTACATTTTGCCAATTCAACCACGATCTTAGGCACGCTCGTGTGCCACAACCGTGTGACATTATAGGCCATTTACAAGGCCAAAATGCCACCCATAAAGGTTAACCTACAAGCAACATAATCCATTTGATTTCATGCATATATGGCAACCAAAAACATACCAAAATGAACATTCCATCAACACATTCAATACCAATTCCATTCATACCAAATTACAAACTAAAACCCACATCATCTCAAGCATATATCATCTATTTGCTTATCCAAAACTTAACCATTTCATAAGCATCAAAACATATCAAAACAACTACACATACCATATTCATCAAGACAAAATATGAACCCATAATTAGCCACATCACATGACCAAGTCTATACATCAACTTATATAAAAAAACTAGCCTATACATGCCATATCTAACTTATAAACATTTCCAAAGTGTACCAAAATGAGTTTAATAGTGTGATGACGATCCGTTACGGTCCCGAGCCTTCAGTAGCTTTGACGACCTATAAACTAGAGAAAACACACACACACAGAGAGTAAGCTTTCCAAAAGCTTAGCAAGTCAACGTACAAATAAACTTTGCATAAAATGCATATATTGCAAGTAAATACATTGGCACATCCAAATCACTAAGCATAATCTCACAATTGTACTTTGTTTTATACACTTGTGGCCACATTTGCCACATTCATCATTTTAAGATCCACATTCTCACATTTAAGCATACACTTCTTCAAGTCAAAGTCGTATAGGTACTTACCTTTTTATACACACTTGTGTATATACTAAACGTACCTGAAACAAACATTCGTTCACTTATTTGCTCATAGCTCGGATTTGCAATTCATATCACAGACTTGCCCGTTGAACCGTAAGGAATCTAGTAGGATACTCAGAAAGCTCGGAATGGTCGTACAATGCCAACGTCCCAGACGAGGTCTTACATGCACTCAGATATCGATGCCACTATCCCAGATAGGGTCTTACACGAATCAATACGATGCTGATGTCCCAGACATGGTCTTACACGTAAAGCTCAGATCGATGCCAACGTCCCAGACGTGATCTTACACATAAAACTCATATCGATGCCTACGTCCCGGACGAGGTCTTACACGAAGTCTCAAACCAATGCCAACGTCTCAGACGTGGTCTTATATGATAAAACAGAACAGATACCTATGTCATGATTTAGTCAATCCTATCTATTCCTAGGTTCGTACGGGGCTTCTCGGACTTAATCGGTATATCAAACTTATCTCAGAATTCAAATGCATAACCTCTCATAACACAAGCATTCATTATCATCATTAATCGTATGAACAATTACAATTGCATACATATACATTTATTTGCATAGTGACTTACCTCGGATTCGGTTTATCGAAATGAAAACGGCTACTCGGTTAATTTTGCTTTCCCGCGATCTAAATCCGTTTTCCTCGGTTCTTGATCTAAACATATTCAGAATTAACTCTTTTATTCACTTATTCACTCAATTCAATCCAAAGACATACATTTAGGGCTATTTGCAAATTAACCCTCATATTTGCATATTTTATCAATTTAGTCCATTTTTCTCAAAACACCAAATTCACAAAATCTATACACAACCAAGCTTAGCCGAATATATATGTACATCATACAAACCCATACTTTTCATCAAATTAGCACTTTAGTCCCTCAATTTGCTATTTTCACAATTTAGCCCTAATTAGCTAAATTCATCAAAAATTCAAGAACAAAGTATGTTCATCTAGCTCATATCTTTCATTTATCAACTAAACTTATTTCAAAACTCAACATATCAACAATGGCATTTTACACAAACATCATCAATACACAAAATTAAGACATGGGTTTTATAGCTCTCAAAGCAACGATTGCAAAAACGTAAAAATAATCGAAAACCGATCAAAACGAACCTTGAATTTTGGCTTGATAGCAACCGAATGTTCAAAGCTTCCAAGCTTTCTTTTTCTTTGTGATATTCGGCCAAAGTAGAGAAAATAAAAGATGAACACTCATCTTTTGTTTTCATTAATATAATGTTATTTATTCAATTACTAAATTGCCCATCCATTAAACATATAAGACAAATTAATACTAAGGTTATTAAGGCATTCTATCATCCACTATCTCAATGATGGCTTATTTTCCATATAAGGCCTCCATTTTTACAAAGCCACAACACTTTGATACCTTAGTAAATAGCAAGCAACTTTCACACTTAATGCAATTTCATCTTTTTTGTCAAATTAAACACACAGACAAATGAATTAGCTCACAGAAATTTACCACATGCTTAATCACATATCAACGGCGCAGAAAATAATATTAAAATATTATTCAAACTCGGATTTGTGGTCCCGAAACCGCTGTTCCGACTAGGGTATTAACCGGACTGTTACAAAACTAGGACCAAAAAGCAGTGATTTCAAGAAGCCAAAACTCCAAGGAAAATACTTTAATTGCAATAAAATGGGACACAAGTCATCCGATTGTAGGCTTCCAACGAGGGTCAGAAAAAACGAGGCCAACACTGTGGAAAATATTTCTAAGGAAGTATCTGATCTTGACCTCTGCACTGTGATTTCTGAAGTCAACTTGGTTGATTCAAATCCAAGAGAATGGTGGCTTGATACTGGTGCCACATGTCATATTTGCTGTAACAATGACTCTTTTGTTGAGTTGGTTCATTGTGAGAAAGGGGGAAAACTCTATATGGGCAACGCTGCAACTTCCAAGATTAAGGGGAAAGGCACTGTGATTTTGAAGTTGACTTCTAGCAAAAAGTTAAAACTTCAAAATGTGTTGTATGTGCCTGACATACTCAAGAATCTTGTCTCTGGGACCCTCCTAAGTATGCATGGCTTTAGGATGGTATTTGAATCTCAGAAGTTAGTTTTGTTAAAATGGGGAACATTTGCGAGAATGGGATATGTATTAAATGATATCTGAAAACTCAATGATATCTCTGTAAAAGCTAATATTATGAATAAGAATAATGCTTTTTCTTCTGTTTATATGCTTGAGTCATTTAATTTATGGTATGGTCGGCTCGGACATATTAATTCTAATACTTTATGTAGATTAATTAACATAGAGCACATTCATTCATTTCACATTAATTATAATCATAAATGTGAAATGTGTGTTGAGACAAAACTAACAAAGTCTTCATTTTAATCTGTTGAAAGAAATACTGAATCACTTGATCTAATACATAGTGATATTTGTAACTTAAAGTTGATTCAAACTAGAGGAGGGAATAAATATTTTATTACCTTCATTGATGATAGCACAAAATATTACTATGTATATTTGCTTAAAAGCAAAGATGAAGTTATAGAAAAATTTGTTCTCTATAAGCAAGAAGTTGAAACCCAACTTAATAAAAGAATTAAGAGGGTGAGAAGTGATCGTGGTGGTGAATATGTTGAACCATTTGGTAAATTTTATGTACAACATGATATTATTCATGAAGTGACACCACCATACTCTCCTCAATCCAATGGAGTAGCAAAGCGTAAAAATCGAACCCTAAAGGAAATGATGAACGCAATGCTAGGAAATTCTGGGTTGTCACAAAACATGTGGGGGGAAGCTGCTTTATCAGCGAATTACCTTTTAAATAAGGTTCCTTGAAAGAAAAAGAACAAAACACCATATGAGTTATGGAAGGGCAGGAAACTTTCCTTCAACTACTTGAAAGTGTGGGGTTGTCTTACAAAGGTAATGGTTCATTTGCAGAAGCAAAAGAAAATAGGTCCTAAAATGGTAGATTGTATTTTTATTGGTTATGCACGACACAACAATGCATATTGGTTTCTTGTACATGAATTAAAGAATCCTGAAATTCACAAGAATACAATATTAGAATCTAAAAATGCCTCTTTGAAAATTTATTCCCTTGTAAGACTAGGGAAGATGAGTCAAGTTCAAGAAAACAAACTTCAGAAACTATTGATAGTCAAGGCTTTCAACAAAAAGTTGAAGTCAAGGCAGAACTAAGAAGAAGTAAAAGGGAAAGGGTGGAAAAGTCCTTTGGATCAGATTTTCTAACCTATATGTTAGAAACTGAACCTCAAACTTATAGTGAAGCTATATGCTCATCTGAAAGTATTTTTTGGAAAGATACTATCAAGAGCGAAATTGATTCCATCATGAAAAATCATACGTGGGAATTAGTGGATCTACCTCAGAGAATTAAATCACTAAATTCTAAATGGATTTTCAAACAGAAAATGAAAGCAGATGGAACAATTGATAAGTACAAGGCCATATTGGTTATAAAAGGTTATAGACAAAAGGAAGACATTGATTACTTTGATACATTTTCTCCTATATCAAGAATAACTTCTATAAGGATGATACTTGCTATTTCCGCTTTGTGGAATTTAGAAGTTTATCGAATTGATGTTAAGACAACTTTTCTAAATGGAGATCTTGATGAAGAGATTTATATGAAACAACCTGAGGGTCATGTAGCTCTAGGGCAAGAAAAAAGTCTGTAGATTGGTAAAATCTTTGTATGGACTTAAGCAAGCACCAAAGCAGTGGCATGAAAAGTTTGCCAGTGTCATGATATCAAATGGATTTAAAATTAATGAGTGCGACAAATGTGTGTATGTCAAAGCCGTTGTTGATGGATATGTAATTATATGTTTATATGTTGATGACATACTCATTGTTGGAAGTAACAATGAAATGGTAAAATGTACCAAAAACTTGTTAAATTCAAGATTTGATATGAAAGATATGGGACTTGCTGACGTGATATTGGGCATCCAAATCAAAAGGTCATCTGAATGTCTCATATTGACTCAATCACACTACATAGACAAGATTCTTGAGAAATTTGGCAATGATGATTTTGGTGTAGCCAGAACTCCGATAGATATAAATTAACATTTGCCCAAAAACAAAGGTGAAAGCATTGACCAAGTGGAATATACAAGAGTCATAGGCAGTCTAATGTACCTTATGAGTTGCACTAGACCTGATATTGCTTTCACTATAAGCAGTTTAAGCAGATTCACAAGCAATCCAAGGGAGAACCATTGGAAAGCGATTGTGAGGATACTGAGATATCTCAGATATACTCAGAACTATGGATTACATTATTCCAAAGATCCTGCTGTGTTAGAAGGATTCTTCGATGCTAGTTAGATATCTAATATTCAAGATACCAAAGGCACAAGTGGTTATATTTTCACATTGGGAGGAGGAGCTGTGTCATGGAAATCCTCAAGGCAAACGATTATAACAAGATCCACAATGGAATCTGAGTTTGTAGCTCTAGACAAATCTGAAGAAGAGGCAAAATGGCTACAAAACTTTTTAGAGTATATTCTTGAATGGCCAAAGCCTGTGCCCACAATATGCATATATTTTGATAACCAAGCAACAATTGGTAGAGCACAGAACGTAATGTATAATGGTAAGTCGAGACACATGCGTCGTCGACACAATACCGTTAGACAATTGATCTCAACTGGAGTTATCTCTATTGATTTTGTAAGATCAAAAGATAACACTGCGGATCCGCTAACCAAAGGGTTAAATCGAGATCAAGTTGATAAAACACCGAAAGGAATGAGACTAAAGCCCATGAATATTTAAGGTGCTATGTGAAGGAAAACCCAACCTAGTTGACTGGAGATCCCAAGATCTAGGTTCAATGGGATAACCTACTTGCATAGAACTTGTGAGGTTACTGTGGAGGTTCTTATCTCGTGTCCATTCCTATGATGAAAATAGTGATTAAAATGTGGAAAGGTTAAGCAATAATTTTAATGACCATTTTTTGTTTCGATGAAACAGATAAAATAAGTCACCTATGTGAGAGTGAAGTGGAGCCGCTTCAAGGAGACTATTGGGGCATAATTCTCTAAGCTCTTATAGAACCACGAGGATGTTCACGGCCATATGAACATACCCATGAGAACCAAAAATCTTGCTAGGGAGGTATTTTCGTGAGGAATATCATCGTTTACACAAACGACAGAACAATTTAAGGACATCGTGTCTACTGGTCAGCTAGTAAAGTAAATATACTTTCACAATGGAAGATTCAAGGGTTGATGCCTACCTATCCTATGCAAATATCAAACATAGAATCTATCACCTCTTTGAGTCTTTGAGTCTCGTTGATCCGTCAATCTCATTCATGTGGGGGATTGTTGGAAAATAGTTATGAGTAATGAATGATAATTGTATCTCTTGGTTTAATAGTGCATTTTTTCTAAACAGTTGTATCTTTTGAAAAAAAATGTATCTCTTGGTTTAATATTGAATTTTTTCATTAATTGTCTCTATTCACTCATGTCTATTAATTTTTCAACAAATCTCTTCATTCATTTCCTCTCCTTTATATAAAGCCAAGTTAGGAGATTTCAAAAACATATCATCAAAACTATCAATATAAAAAATTCCTTCTAAATTCATTTCTCCTTGTAATAGAGAAAGGTAAGATTGTGTTCGATTGATCACTATTGTTGTGCTACTACTGTGATTGTTTATTGTTGTATCTTGGGAGACAGACGTCCAACGTTACTCAAAGCACCGAGGAGAGGACGAATCTCTCTTAAGGAAATTGTTTATATAGGTCTCGACAAAATTCTTCTTCTAATTTTTAACTTTGTCCGATTACAGGTATTCTATTGTGTTACTGCTACTGCATTGTATTGCATTATCATTGTTATTGACATATTAATACTACATACAATATCAGATTTTCTTACAGTCTTCCCCCAAAGTAATGGCAATGGAAGATTCAATCTAACTTCAAATAAATTTGGGGGAATAGTCATTTTTCCCTACCAACTCAAGCAAAACAAAAAGCTTTCAAATTTGTTCAACCATTTCTATACATGTATCCTGCAATTTTGATCGTTGATTATAGCCAAGAACCTCACACTGTTTTTCCACTAAATGCCTTCTAGTGTTTCATCTCCAATTCCATGTGAAGCAAATGATGTTGATAATGGAAAAGTCAACATCTTCATCCTTCCTAGACATCATAATTATATTTTTTTCAGAAGTGCTATTCTAATTGTTGACCTATGAGTTCTCCTTGCATTGGGTGAATGTCTTAAACCAATAGAATTCAACCAAGAAAACTACCAAATCTATAGTTTCTTAAGGGGTATAACTTGCTCGAGATGTAATGCCTATTGCTTGGCAAACTAATTTTATCCATTCAGTGTGGCACTTTGAGGGAAGATGGCGGTGGTTGTGCTGTGACGGAGCTCAAAAAGTAACAGTTAGAAAACTTACATTCACTTAGTGTCAAGATCAGAAGCGGAAATGGAGGAGATAGTGGGAGAAGGCGACAGCGAAAGCATATTAGAGGCTGGATCTAGCATTTTTGGGTTTTTTTATGGGGATTTAAGGGATTAACTTAAAATTTTGTAATTTTTAAAGAGACTAAAAAAAGAAATTTTCATTTTGTAATTTTTTCAAGAAAGTATGGTGAAAAAAAAATGCTGAAGTGGCAAGTTCAGTCAGCAATCTATTAATGAGATAACAATTTAGTGACAATTTTGAATAATTTTTTAACTGCAATGACTAAATTGACAAAAAAAAATTAGAGTGATCATATTTTAGGGTGACTACTGGGGTAATTTACCCTAAAATTTTTTTAATTTCTAAATTTTATATAATTCTTTCATTTTTTATAATATATTAACGATATTTTATAATATTTAATACTTTTTTTATAATTCTAAGATTTTTTATTATAATTTTTTATAATTTCTAAAATTTTATAATGTTTTTCGTAATATTAATAAACATTTTGTAATATTTAACTAATTTTAGCGTTCAATTAATTGTAGTTTTTAATTAAAAACTTGAATGCCCTCTAAAAAAGTAAACATCTAGTCATGGAATGTGACACATTATCACGAACAAAGATTGAACCTTCAACCATATGATCAATGGATGAGGTCAGCAACCATACCCTACCCATTTTAGAAGTTAATTATATTTTGATGTATAAAAATATGAGCAATAGTAAATTTTTGTAATCGCAATTAATAAGTTTGGCTTCGATTGGATTAGATTCAAAATAGTTTTTTAGTGTTTAATCAGTTCGACTCATTTTATTTTATTGTTTCAATAATAAAATATTTTTAGTTTTTAATTTTATCATTAAATTTTAATATTTATTGTATCTCAATATTTTGAATAATAAAGGGTAAACTACAAAAATAGACGTTAATTTTTCAATTTAGTCACTCTCTCATCAGTTGCCATTAGATGAGTGATAGAAAGTTGACTTGAGCTTGTTTTATTAGCCTAATAATAAATTTAGCCTTCTAATATTTACATATTCTATTAATTTTATCTTAAATCTAAAAAATTCAACAAATTTAACCCTCAATGTCTACAAAATTTGTCATTTTAGTTCTAATTCTAAAAAAATCAATAAATTTAACCCTCAACATTTACAAAAATTTATCAATTTAGTTTTCTAAAAGTTTAAAAAAGACTTTAAGGGTGTAAAAAGCCTTCAAACTTTAAAAAAAAAGAAGAAGAAAGTAATTAAACCCTTACATTTTTTTTTTTGCACTCAGTTGGGTACTTGAAACATTAAAATGTATCAAAAAGGCTTTTTGACCATTTATTTAATAGTTGACCATTAAAGTTTATTGCATCTATTTTTTTTTTCCAGTTAAGCCACCACGTGCCACAACCACGATATGACACGTGGCAAAAAAAATTATAAAAATCTATAAAAATTATAAAAATTGTAAAAAAATATTAAATGTATTAAAAATGCCCTTTAACCGTTGACAATTAAAATTAACGACCCTTAGTTTTCTTAGTTAAAGTCATCACGTGTCGCAACACAACGTGACATGTGGTGAAAATGATAAAGAATAAAAATTAATAAAAATTATAAAAATAGAAAAAAATTATAAAAATCACAAATTATAAAAAATTGTAAAGAATTTATGAAAATTTTAATTTTTTAAATAAAAATATTTAAAAATTACAATTTTTTATAATTTTTTTATGATTTTTTATTTTTTTCTATTTTTAATAAAATTTAATTTTATTAAAATTTAACAGTTATTATAATTTTTTATTGATTTGTATTTTTTTATCATTTTTTGTCACATGTTACGCCGCAATTGTGACACGTGGTGGCTTTAATTGAAAAAAATTAAGTGCAGTTAACTTTAACCATTAACGGTTAAATAACTTTTTTAATATATTTTGATAATTTAAATACCCAATTAAGTATTTAATTAATTTTTCTTGAATTAAAAACTAGCCGAGGTGATCAAAATTGAATGCCATTATTTATCCATTTCAGATAGAGTTAAAAAAAGAAAAAAAAAAAAAAAAAGGGGCAGCAACCAAGATGCTTGGGATCTTTTTGTTATATACTCATATCCTTCCAATTAATTTATTGAAATAATGTTTCCCCAAGTTTCATTATCAAAATCATAAAGCTTTTGGTTGTGGATGTCATGTGAGGTTGGTTCAGAAATTAATTAATTCAGTCAGCCGCCCATTTAGAATTCAATTTTCTATTATTATATACACCACAAAGCTGGAGTGGACACCAAATTTATTTGGAGGAGTATATGAGTTGGATGAATCTTAAGCTTTTCTTCCTTTATATCAACGAATATTCTATAATTTATTCTGTTACTCACTCTATATTTTTATTTTTTTTAAATATAGGGTAAACTATAAAAATAGTCACTTTTGTTTACTTCATATTACATTTTAGTCACTTATGTTTGAAATGTTACGTTTTAGTCACTTACGCTATCATTTTGTTATTAAGTGGTCATTCTACTGTTAAACTCCATTACTTCCCTAATGACAGTCTTATGTGGCAGTCCAAATAGGTTTTAAATGCCAACTTAGATATCCTACGTAACAGTCCAAATTAAATTTATTTAATTAAAAATCTATTTTCATCCCAGCAACTGGGCACCCAAGTTGGCATTTAAAATCCATTTAAACTGCCACGTAGGACTGCCGTTAGGGAGGTAACGGAGTTTAACGATAGAGTGACCACTTCATAACAAAACGATAATGTAAGTGACTAAAACATAATATTTTAAATATAAATGACTAAAATATAATCTGAAACAAACATAAATGACTATTTTTATAGTTTATCCCATTAATAACTATTCCTGTTTTCATCACTGTTCTGTTAAAACTCAAATGGAAATCTGACTAGGCCGGCATATGTATATATAATTTTACACGTATAAAAAATAACAGTCCAAAAAAATAAACAGTAAAGTAGAAAATTTAAAAAAAAAAAACTGGAGGTAAAATATATGGGGATAACTTTTGGAAAAATTTTGACCACTCCCAAAATATCCCCATATGTTTAAATTCCAATGATTTATTTTTTTCGAAAATTTTGAGATATTTTTGGGATAATTTTTCGAATATTTGTAAAATTATATATACATGTGACAAATTTTAACGAAATAGTGATCAAAACAGGAATAGTTATTAATAACGATGTTATATTTGACAAAAAAAATTAAAGTGATCAAAACCAAAATGAAATGAATTTAAAATGATTATCCGAGTAATTTTTTATTATTCTAAAAAAAGAAGATTTTTTTTACCAAACATATGCAGATCCAATCACACGATCTTATAATAAGAACAATAGATCTTTCTCAATCAATCCCTTTGTCCCTCATTCTTCGAGAATCAGAAAGATTCTTTTCAAGTTTGAATTTGTTCATAATCTGGTTTCTTCTACTTCATTTTTATTTATTTATTATTTTTATTATTTTTTCTCCTCCTTTTTGATTTCTTTTTTATTTTATTTTATTCCCTTCCATCATTCCCTAAGTCCCGTAGGTTTGATCTTATAGAAGCAGACCCATTTTCTCATTGAGTGAGGGGTACGAAATAAATCAGATTAATTTTTTGATCAAAAGCACTATATGAAATCTTCGATTTTTCCTCTTTCTCTATCCCTATCCCTATCCCATAAGTACAACATTTGAATCAATAGAAAACCTTTTTCTCCTATATGAATCAATATTATTACATTCCAATTCCTTACTGTTAATTATGCATATCAATTATCAAGGGGCAATTTTTATTTTTTCTACATATTTATTGAGTTGTTCCTAGTTATGTTATTCGGATTTTTTTTTCTTGGGATTTCATCGGTCTCTAAACACTGCAGTTTGGGCAGTTATGAGAGAGGATATATAACCAAAATGTATTCGAATATCCTTTTTCCATTTTTTAAAACAAAATTTAATATTTTCTTTTACTTAATCATGAGGTATGGTGTAATAGTTGCTTTCCATTTTTCAATCAAACGGTCGTAAAGGTGGCAAATAGGTAGGTTCGGGCAGGCTAAGATTGGGCTGTCTTCAAATTTGGATTAGCTCGGACTCTGATATTTTTGGACTCGAACTTTTTTTGAGTTTGAAATTTTTCAAGCTTAGATTTTCCTATATTCTATCGAGTCTGGTTGGGCATGCTTAAACAAATTCAAATGATTTTTATATTTTATAAATTATATTTCAAATGTACTTTTAAATGATGATAATATAATATAAATTTGCTTCATATAAAGCAGAAATTTTATATAAATGTTTTATTTTAATAGAAATGTTGTGTATAACAACTAAAAAATGCTTATTTATATGTAATGTTTATGATTATATAATATATAAGAATTTTATAAACACAATTATTATTATATATATGTATAGGAATTTGTATGTCATATCTTTTGTATGTAATATTCATGGTTCTATAATATGTATACAAAATTTATTTATTTAAATTATTATTTAATATATATAAAACACGAGTTTGGAAAATTTTTAAAATTTACAAAAATAATATTTATTATTTATTATATTACTAAATTGACATTTGAATTATTTTTATTTTATTATTAAATTTTGAATATTGAAAAATATTCATTATATTTAGGCTCAAGGGTAATAAAAGTCTTTAGTAAAAAAATTTTAAAAAATAAGTCCTTCAGAAAACATTCAATTCAACCCTCAAAGACAAAAAATAAAAAAAAATAAAAAAATCAACTGGGCCCTTCTGATAATGAAAACTGTAAATCAGTGTGAAACTAGTACATGACATGGCATCTGGACAAATATACTGACGTGAATGCCACGTACCATATATTAAAAAGATTTAAAATTTTAAAATTTATAAAAATACACTAAAAATGTACGTCTAGAATACCTAAACAAATGAACGTGCAAGTTTATTTGAATTTGGACACTAATTAATCCACCTTATTCTAAATGTAATAATGAATATTACAAAAAATTATATAAAAAAAGTTTATAATGTTGTAAAATATTATATAATTATAATAATTAACTATAAATAATAAAATTTTCTAATAAACTACAAAAATTATAAAATGTTAAAATATAAATAAAATATTATAAACAATAAAAAAATAATCTAGATTTTGTCCATGTCATGTGGTCCTATATACCCCTTATAGAAGTTTTGAAACTTACTGGAAATGGACACAAAAGTCATGTTATTTGATCAGTTTCGTTATTCATAAAAAAATCTCAAATTAACAATAAAAGTGATTTCAAGAGGTTTCCATGTTCATTTTTCATATGAATTATAGGTACAATATTTTATATAATCATTATATTTAAATTTTGTAAATTTGAATAATTACTAACTTTGAATATTTATTATAGATATATAATAATTACATTAAAAGTTATTTTATATTCATTAATAATGTTTTCAAAATTTATTTTAATTTATAATTTAACATAGATATATTTTGTTATTTATAAATTTTCAATATAATTATATAATATTTAAAATATTTTTTCATAACTTCAGACTTTTTCGGGTTTTAGATCCGAGTTATCTCAGGCTTAAGCTTGGATCGATATTAGGCCTGAGTTCAATCTCGGATTATTTCGGGCTTGGGCTTTGTCAAGGTTGGATTTTTCTCGAACTTGGACTCTTTTGTGCTCGAATTTTTTTGGGTTCGGATAGCTGCGAGTTCAAATTGAATGGGCGAACTTTTAAGCTCGGGCCTGTTTTGCTAGCTCTATATGGTCGGGGATTTAATCTTTGTCTATGAGAATGGAACACATTTCATGATTAATCGTTTACCTCTTTAAATAACATTTGCGATGAAAGAATTAAGCATTACTATCAACGATAAATACTCTAATTACAACTAATTTTATTTTATATAAATTTTGTGTTTAATTTTTGAATTTAATAGATATTTTAAATATGATGTAATGGCCTTCAAATGTATAAAAGGGTTCAAAGAATTGAGTTGCATCAAACACTTTGACTTTTTGTATTTGACAATTCATCTCTTCTAGTTGATTACAGAGATGTCATTTGTGAATGATACAACTTAAATTTTTCTGTATATAATAAATATCTATCCTTTAAATGTAATATCTTTCGCATTAAACTATATCTGTTACATGTGATTTTACGTATTTAATATTTAATTAATTTTTAAATTATTTTACTTTTAATTGTAATAATTATAGTAAAATATTAATTATTATTTATTATAGTAGAAAATTTTCAAATAATAACTAAAATATTTTAAAGTAATAATTAACACAATTAACTCTATTATTAATTATTAATAATTAATATACTTAGGATTCTATTTAAATAATAACTCTATTAGCACAACTTTTATTTACATAAATTTTTTTAATTAATATTAGTAAATTATAATTATAATTATAATTATAATTATAATTATTACAACCTTTTTCTGCTTAGAATTTTATACCACCTCAAATATTGTCTAAGAATTCATTGTGAATCTTTGTCCATGAGCCCCCAATTTTTTTTACATAAATCTCAATCAAACCTTTTTATGTAATCTCAAATTAAGAGAAGAGCAAAAATGGTGAAAGTGTCCATTTGAGGTGTATTTAGTATTCTTTTAAGAAGCACTCTTAGGATAAAAAATATTCCTAAATAAACTATTTTTTTAAGAGAAAAAGTACTTTTTTCAGATAAAAAATTAACTCAAAAATACTTTTTTTCAGAAGCCGAAAATTTTAACTTATCTTCAAAAGTAATTTTTTTTCTAAAAATACTTTTGAGAAAGCATTTCTAAATTAGGCATTAATTCACAACGGAATAGTACGAATTTGTGTTGGGTAAACCATGGACAAAGGCCACATCTAGCAAGATGAGAAGAAATATAGATTGAGGAGAGAAGAAAAGATAAAGACGATGTGAGACGTGCTGCATCAGCAAGTCAAGCTCCGACACACTCTCTTGTAAATTTTGCATTCAAGCCCCTCTTCTTCTTCTTTTTCTTATCTTGGATTTCTTTTAATTTAGACTTCATGAATTTGTGATTGAAGACTTTGATGAACTAGATAATCCCATGATACTTCATGGGCAAATTATTATTTCCTCCTTTATAAATTACCATTTTTATCTATTTTGAAATTAATGGAAATTTTGATACCATGGAACATACGTTCCTAATTGCTAAAGTTGTAGTGATATTTGAAATGGAACATATGTTCCTAATCAAGGAATAGTAGGGATATAATTGAATAAAACTGACGTACCCATTAATCTATAGTTATTGTCGAAACTTTTTTAAAATCTTAGAAAACGGTGTCGACTTTTAAAAACAAATGGGAGTCGCCACCAATCCCTTTTTACTTAGGTGTGATTGGATCACATTGTAAAATGTTTTATTTTAAAACATTTGATTTTGGTCTACGAAAAACGAGAAAACGGGTTCGGGAGTCGGTTACGTATGAGGAAGGGTTAGCACCCTCATAACGCCCAAAAATTGGTACATAATCGATAAAATCATGTTCAAATGTTTGAAATTTAAAAGTATTTAAAATATGATTTCTTAAGAACTTCGAGCAATTTGAATTAAAATTTGAGATTTCTTTGTCCCGAAGGAATATAAACATCACATCCAGCACGTTAGGACACGATATTTTAAAACCTTCGTAATCAAAATCATCTCACGATTTACAAAACTTGTTAAAAGGATATTTAGTTATTTAGCTAAACGGAAAATCGCAACCCAGCACGTTAGGGCACTATTTCCCGAATTTCTAAATACCAAAACATTGCCTTATTTTAAAAATCTTTAAATAAAATATAGTAATTTTTCAAAAAATGTATACATAAAACAATAAATAAATAACTACACAATGACAATCATAAATAAATAAATGAGAGAATATGGGCAAATAAAATATATACATAAAACAATAAATATCGAAATAGAAATTACTAAATAAATATGAAAATTTTCATGCAAGATTAATAATAAATAAATAATTACATACTTATATGATACAAACAATGTAAGCAATGCATAAATAAAAAGAATAGTATATAATGATTTTAAATAAATAAAATATAATATAAAAATATAAATGAAACATGTTTTTCAATATAAATATATTTTATAAGAATAAAAAATATGATATAATATAATACTATACAATGTATAAAATTTTTTAAAATATATAATATAATAACTAATATATATATATATATAAATACTGAAATAATTTTGTAAAAAAATAATTAAACTAAAATAAAATAATAAAATAATAATAATTAGAAATATATAATATAATAAATAACATGCTAATTTATATAATATAAGTAATATTACATATATATGAAATTAGTACATATAAAAACTATATATATATATAAATTTTACCATACACAAATTAATATAAGTAATGAATATAATATTTTAATATAATAAAATAATAATATTAAAATAATCTAAAAATAAAGCCAGAAGAATTAATCAGCAACTAAAAAATAAAAGGGGTTAAATTGGAACAAAAACATGCTTTAGGGCTAAATTTATAAAAATAAAAATGCGAATTGGACTGATTTAAAAATAATGAAATTGCGAAAGGACTAAATGGATAAATTTTCCATTCTTTGAAAACACGCGGACCCTATTCGGGTCTCCGGGTCAACGCGCGGATCTGGCCCCGAACGACGTCGTTTTGCACTTATAGGGTTAAGTGAAAACGGCGCCATTTCCTTTATATTATATAAGTGAAAATTTGGCTTTAAAATTATTTTTTAAAACAGTTTTAAAAAAAAAACTAAAAAAAACACTCTGAAATTCCCCTTCCTTCGTTTTGGGTCAGTCACCGGACCAGGGAGACCTCCGTCCCACGCGCCATACGCGCCACCACTGACGGTGGCCGGAGGTTTAAAAACCTCAGTTTTTCCACGCAGGTAAATTCTCTTTCTTTTGTCTCCTTTGTTACAGTATATTTACATGCGCAAATACATTGAAAATAAAAAAATAAAATAGAAATAAAAATACCACCTTTGCAAAAAAATTCTGTGTTTTATTTCTTTGGATTTTTGAATGCTTTCTATATTCTCTCCCTGTGTTTTTTTTTTCCGTTTACAGATCTTGGGGGTTTTTATAACCCCGAAATGAAAAAAGGAAATACACGTTATTTCTATCTTTTGCTGCGATTTCTTTCTTCTTTTGCAGGTCAGAAGCGGAGTCCGGCGCTGATGGTGTAGCTCGCACGGATTGCGGCGCGATTAGGGGGCGCGACGATTGGGGTGCTGCGGCGCGAGGGTAGTCAGGAACCCTAGGTTTCTGTTTAGGCATTGGGCCTTGTAATTTGGGTCAGGACAATTAGGTTTTAGTCTGGGTCTGGGTGTATTCGGGATTTTGGGCTGGTCTGTTGGGCTAAGTGGGTTTTAGGGTACTGGGTAGGTCTTGGGTTGCTGTTAATGGGCTTGTATTTGGACTGTAAAAAGGATTGTTTAAAACATTGGTTTTATTTATTTTTCTATTTCTGAATGGGCCCAGGCAAAAATGGGCCTCTACAGCTGCCCCTCTTTGCTCATTGTCGTGTAACGAGAATAGAGCAAAGACTATAAAAGGACCAATTTTGCCCGGTTTTGGCCGAGTTTCGACTTTTTGATCCTCGCTTTCTTCAAATGGCTTCCAACTCCACTGCATCTTTAACGGTTTTGGAACTTTCTCTTGATTTCAATAAGTCTGACGGTTTCAATTTGCTTCACTGCAACTTCAGGAAGGCAATGTCCGCCATCTTTTAATCTGCTTCACTGCAAACTCAGGAATGCCAGATTAGTATCTTCGATCTGCTTCACTACAATCTTAGGAATGCCAGATCTACAATCTTCAGTCTGCCCCACTACTATCTTGAGAGGACAAAATCTGAACTTTTTCAGTTTGCTTCCTTACTATCTCAGGAAGACTTCAATCTTCAGTTTGCTCCACTACCATCTCCAGGGAACAAAATCTGAACTTTTTGGTTTGCTTTCTTACTATCTTCAGGAAGACTTCAATCTTCAGCCTGCTCCACTATCATTTCTAGGGAACAAAATCTGAACTCTGCAATTTGCTTCCTTAATATCTTCAGGAAGACTTCAATCTTCAGTTTGCTCCACTACCATCTCGAGGGAACAAAATTTGAACTTTTCAATGTTGCTTCCTTACTATCTTCAGGAAGACTTCAATCTTCAGCCTGCTCCACTATCATCTCTAGGGAACAAAATCTGAACTTTGCAATTTGCTTCCTTACTATCTTCAGGAAGACTTCAATCTTCAGCCTGCTCCACTATCATCTCTAGGGAACAAAATCTGAACTTTTCAATTTGCTTTCTTACTATCTTCAAGAAGACTTCAATCTTCAGCCTGCCCCACTACTATCTTGAGAGGACAAAATCTGAACTTTTTCAGTTTGCTTCCTTACTATCTCAGGAAGACTTCAATCTTCAGTTTGCTCCACTACCATCTCTAGGGAACAAAATCTGAACTTTTTGGTTTGCTTTCTTACTATCTTCGTGAAGACTTCAATCTTCACTGCTCCACTATCATCTCTAGGAACAAAATCTGAACTTTTAATTTGCTTCCTTATCGTCTTGAGAAGACTTCAATCTTCAGCCTGCCCCACTATCATCTCTAGGGAACAAAATCTGAACTTTTCAATTTGCTTCCTTACTATCTTCAGGAAGACTTCAATCTTCAGCCTGCTCCACTATCATCTCTAGGGAACAAAATCTGAACTTTGCAATTTGCTTCCTTAATATCTTCAGGAAGACTTTAATCTTCAGTTTGCTCCACTACCATCTCGAGGGAACAAAATCTGAACTTTTCAATGTTGCTTCCTTACTATCTTCAGGAAGACTTCAATCTTCAGCCTGCTCCACTATCATCTCTAGGGAACAAAGTCTGAACTTTTCAATTTGCTTCCTTACTATCTTCAGGAAGACTTCAATCTTCAGCCTGCTCCACTATCATCTCTAGGGAACAAAATCTGAACTTTTCAATTTGCTTCCTTACTATCTTCAGGAAGACTTCAATCTTCAGCCTGCTCCACTATCATCTCTAGGGAACAAAATCTGAACTTTTCAATTTGCTTCCTTACTATCTTCAGGAAGACTTCAATCTTCAGCCTACCCCACTATCATCTCTAGGGAACAAAATCTGAACTTTTCAATTTGCTTCCTTACTATCTTCAGGAAGACTTCAATCTTCAGCCTGCCCCACTATTATCTCTAGGGAACAAAATCTGAACTTTTCAATTTGCTTCCTTAATATCTTCAGGAAGACTTCAATCTTCAGCCTGCTCCACTATCATCTCTAGGGAACAAAATCTGAACTTTTTGGTTTGCTACACCGTCCTCTGAGGGACGTGTCCTGTAGACTCAAATGTATTATGGATGACATTTACATGAATGCAGAATGTCATGAGAATGATCCCATTTTTTTTTAAAATGTAAAATGATTAGGATGCATGATCGGAATGAATCTAATGCTCCTTAAATGATATTAGGGATGACATTTGCATGAATGCAGAATGTCATAAGAATGATCCTATGTAATGATTAGAATGCAATGATCGAAATGAATCTAATGCTTCTAACTAAATGTATTATGAACGACATTTGCATGAATGCAAAATGTCATGAGAATAATTTCCTTCTTTTTCTCTTTTTTTTTTCAACGATTAGGATACAATGATCGGAATGAATCAAATGCTCCTAATTAGAAGTGTGAGAATGATCCCTATTTAATGTTTGGGTTGTCATTGCTCAAAGTTCATCAAGTTTCTATCACTGATGCACTACCATGCTTTCTCGTTCAGCTGGTACCTTCTGACAGAAAACCCAAAGAAACGATCATGTTCTGCTCAACAGACCTGTCCCTCTGTATGTACCACCCACAGCAATTTCAGGGGAATAGCATTTGGTTTTCCTCATCCATCCCGTTACCACTCAGAGTTATGGATTGTATTATGTTTAATTTAATCTGTTACACCATTCCCTGGGTGTAATGACCAGATATATGTGCCTGAAATTTGCACGAATGTAGGGTATCTTTTTTCTTTTCCGAGAATGATCCCCTTTTATTCCTATGTTGACATTGCCCGTCATTTGTCGAAATGGTATCATCGACAAAATTGTCTTATCCAATAAGAATCTGAAGAGATAATCATTTTTCAATGTTTCCAACCCTTAGGCTTGGTGAGTTCTGAACAATTGTCCTGTTTCAGATTCTCATATTATTTAGAAGCTTCTAGAGTAATATGCGAAACTCCTTTTATGAAAGTGTTATTAGTCCATTAATCGTTATTTCAATAAAATGCTTGAAAAAGATCATAACAATGAACATGGAAGAAATTAATCAGGAGTATAGCTCGAAGCAAATAAGCTAATCAAAGATAACCAAGGCAATAAATGAAAATTGATTGGTGTATCTTAAAAAGAATAAAGTAAGCAAAGATAGCAAATGCTATAAAAGAAAATTGATTGAGGTGTTTCTTTGAAAATAATAAAGTAATCAAAGATAAACTTAAAATGGGTAAGATGGGAAACTAGGTGCCCTAGATATCGCAGTTTGAGCTTTCCTGTTCTGATTTCTTGAGGACCATTTTAAGCTCAATATGTGTTTAGGGGATCCTGAGTACTTTGTCGATGCCCCAAGACGTAACATACTTCCTCATTGTTAATTCAGACGTAGCAAGACTACTATATGCCCCACTTTTGGTCAAAATTTGAGCCGCCCTTTTCGGGTTTTCAACTCAAAGCCCCTTTGGTCTCAAAGCGCCCTTTGCGAGTTTTCGCCTTGGCCTCTCCTTTTTCTTTTTCTTTTTTTTCTTTTTTTTTGATTTCGAGGCGCCCTTTACGGGTTTTCACCTTGGTCTTTCCTCTTTCAAGTAAAATATCTCTTGACTAAACCTGAATTCGCCGGATTGGGCGAGTCTTTAGCATCCATCTCAGCCAATATCAATGCTCCTCTAGAAAAGGCTTTCTTTACAACATAAGATCCTTCTCAATTTGTGATCTACTTTCTTCTGAAATTTTCAATATCAAGTGCCCATCATGAAATTTCTTTGGGCGGACCATTTCCATCATAAATCATCAATTTTAGTACATTTGACCATGATGAATACTTTCAAACCCTTTTCTTCATCCAAGTTCACTGGAGACATTCTTCCAATTCCTAACTCAATCGAAGCTTGGAGCAAAGGAATCTCGATTTTCATGGGCAAAACCACTTCATAAACCAATGGGAAAAGTGTTGCCCCAGCGAAAGTCCTGGTCGACGTTTGATAAGCATAAAAAGTAAATGGTAGCTTCTTATGCCAATCTTTACAAGTCTTAGTCACCTTTCCTATTTTTTGTTACTTTTTTCTTCTTCTTCTTTTTTTTTGTTTTTTTATTTGGCAACCTTTACTGTACTGTGATATTCTGCCTGGTCTTTGGACAAACTGTAAAGTTTGACTTTGTACAGTTATGCATTATTAAATGTGATCCTTTATGGTATTCTTTGCTGGCGCCTGATCTTTTTTTTTTTGGAAATTTACTGACTTCGACCTTGTAACATTAACATAAGAAGCTACTTCCACCCTCTTAGCGAAGTAAACAACGACCATGACGATGAATCAATATTGGCTAAAAACTTCTGCCGAGATTGGCCCCATCACATCCATGCCCCACATATGAGAAATTTGCGAAGAACTGGAGAAGGCACATGAATCTTGTCTCCTTAAATACGGCATAGCTGATCCCATCCCTTTCTATGTAGATCAGCAGTACCCAATCCTTATGTTAAATCCGCATCTTAGTAGCCTAGGCATGTCCTGGTATGATTGTGCAAAAACATCTTTGAATTTTCGAAGATAACTCAATAATGTCTCGCCTTATTTCTATGATGATCTAGGCTACAATCTTCACCTCTTTTCTAGACTCATAATATCCGTTGACCCTTTGTTGAATAAGGTCTATTTTCTATCTTGTTGGACCATTCTTAACAAATCAGAAGATATGTTATAATCTCTGTCATCTTCAAAGTCCTTAGATCCCCTAGACCCATATCTCATTCAAAAAGGGAGTCAGTAACAACGTCGCTCATGTCGTTGATATCTGGGGACCTAGTATATGCTCGAAAGAATATTTCAAAAGAATAAATGATTCAAAGAACAGTTATTTGTATGATCATGAATAAAGAATGAAAGAATATTGTAAAACAAAAGAATGTACAATATGAAGTGGATAGAATAAAAGAATATTTGCTTTAAAAAAATGCATTTTATTGAAATAAAATTTAGGACACAAGCCTATTTCACAAAAGGGGTTTTATTGCCTCTAGGCTTAAGACAACAAGCATGTTTTGAATATTACTCTAGATTAGCTCTAAAAATATAGGGATCTCTTCCACAGTCCCATTATTCAAAACACTCCCAAGTACGCAAGGGCTCAGAAACCTCGTTCCCTGATTCCCTCTTCGTTTTTAATTTCTTCAAGGGGGCGCAACTTTCTTGTCTCCTCCTTCAATTATCGCATTTACTGCCTCGTTAAAGTGATCAGGTTTTGATGAATCGTCGAACTTCACAATTCTCATTTTAATGAACCTTTCAACCAACTTTTTAAACGTAGTAAAGTTTTTGATTGAGTGACCCTTTATTCCCGCATGGTACAAACATTGGGCATTCTCGTTATACCATTTTGGGAACGGAGGTTGCAATGGTTTCAAATAAAATAGGGACACCACGTGTGCGTCAAATAAACTTTGATATAGCTCCTTATACGTCATTGGGATTGGCATAAATTGGAGCTTTTCAGAGTTTTGCCTTGTGCCCGACTCTTGTCTCACCGACCCTTATTGCCCAGCAGTGATCACCTTTGGCTGGTTAACAGTAATTACTTTTGAGTACCCTTTGTTGTATGTACTAGTATTATTCACCTCGTCGTCCTTTTTCCTAGGAGCAGACCTTTTAATAGTTTCTCCTGCTTCAATCTTGCCACCCCTTATGGCATTTTCAATCATCTCTCCTGCCATCACTATATCCGGAAAGCTCTTGGTGGTACTTCCTATCATGTGAGTGATGAAGGGAGCCTTCAAGGTATTGATGAAGAGTATTATAGTCTCCTTTTCTAGGAGTGGTGGCTGAACTTGCATGGCGACCTCTCTTCATCTTTGCGCATACTGCCTGAAGCTTTCATTTGATTTCTTCTCCATGTTTTGCAAAGTGATTCTGTCAGGCGTCATGTCCGTAACAAGATTGTATTGATTCATGAAGGCTTGAGCTAAGTCTCTCCAAGAGCTAATGTTAGCACGGATGAGTTGATTGTACCACCTAGACGCTGCTCCCACCAAACTGTCTTGGAAACAATGAATCAAGAGTTGGTCATTGTTAACATAGCCGGTCATGCGTCTACAGAACATAGTGATGTGGGCCTCAAGGTAACTAGTCCCATTGTACTTCTCGAATTCTGGCATCTTGAATTTATGAGGAAGCACCAGATCTGGGACCAAACTCAAGTCCTTTGCGCCAATACCATGGTGATGATCAGTATTTTCCAAAGCCTGGAACTTTTCTTCCAACCATCTATAGCGATCCTCCAACTGCCTTAAAGATTTAGTTCTTATTCTCTCTCTCTCTGCTATGTCCAAATCAGGGATAACAGGATTGGCAGGGTCATCTCCTGGGTTAGATCCTGAGCCGACTTGGAGGTTCATAGGTGGTCTAGTATCAGCTTGCCCCTGTTGAGGCCTAACTGTGACAGGCGACCTTTGGGGATACTCCTCAGGTTGTACATGCGGTGGGGTGAAACCCCGAGGAAAACCATCATTATCATCAGCGTTAACTATGGGACCCTTCCCTTTGTCCATTATCCCACTCATCATTTGGGCCATTTGGGCCATCATGTTCTTTTGGGCTTCCAGCATCTGGTCCATCATCTCTTGCTGAAGTTTTTCTATTCCTGCATCTGGTCTTGAATGTCTCTTTGGAATTGTTCCATCCTTTGATCCATTTTTCTTGATTTAGCACGTGTACCGTAGGGGTGTTCAGCTTCCAGGTTTTCTTTCCCTTTTCACTCACTTCTCTCTCACTCTGTTATAATTTCAACTAATTAGACTCTCTCTATGGACTTAAATGCAAATAATGTTATGTAATGCAAATGCATGAATGCAAAGAAAGAGAGGTGTTGATTCTAAATTCAATTCCATTAGAAAAACTTTTCTAGAAAGCAAATTTCTTTACATAAAGCGGATACATATACGGCCATGCCCTCATATTCCAAGCAAAAACATCAATCCCCATCTTCGCATAGGTCGAATCCTGCAAACTTCTAATAGATGCCTCCTATTAGCTCCTTTTTTTGCTTGATCTGGGCCGCGACTCACTGCTCACTTATCCTCGTAATGCTTATTAGCCTCTTCAAGAAAGCCTTACCGTGGTGATTCTCGAATAATCTTTGTCAGCTTTAATCCTTGGGCAATAAACTCTTGTATTCCTTCACGGACTATCAGTCTTCTCTCGTTGTATTTGCTTGAAACATATTCGGACAACAGTATTATAATCCACTTTATTAAAAAATCCATTTCCTTATGACAAACTTTTCTATTTAGCAATCGAATTTGAATCAACACCTCTTTTCTATGATGTGGATGCAATGCATTCAAAACAAAATAAAAACGTTAGCACAGGAAAAAAAAATAGAACACCTATCTGAGTAACTACTAACTACTTAGGGTAGGTCCCTAGGTTTTCTATGTGTGGTTTAGCTCTAAAGTTAAGGTACCTGAACCAGCAGATTCCTCGATTCTCACCCATTATAGGCTCATATGGACCGAGTTCAGTTCAGGGGAATACATTTCCCTATGGCCATGCGGAAGTGAAAACTTCACGAAGACATAGGTACAGATGTATTCCGGAAGCAATTCACTAGCCCATGCGGAGGTGAAAACCTCACGAAGGCATAGCTTCTCGCTCCCACTTAAGGGTGTGACCACGACGGTCATGCAGTGCAATGCAAAGAGATATATTTTTAAAATCACATGCAATAAAAGGATCATAATTTTAAAATCAAATTTTTAAATTCAAACAGGAGGACATGAAACTATCGATTTTATGGCTTGACTCTCTTATTGGTCCCCAGCGGAGTCGCCAAGCTGTTGAAACCTTTTTAAAATCTTAGAAAACAGGGTCGACTTTTAAAAACAAATGGGAGTCACCACCAATCCCTTTTTACTTAGGTGTGATTGGATCACCTTGTAAAACATTTTATTTTAAAACATTTGATTTTGGTCTACGAAAAATAAGAAAACGGGTTCGGGAATCGGTTACGTATGAGGAAGGGTTAGCACCCTCATAACGCCCAAAAATTGGTACCTAATCGATAAAATCATGTTCAAATGTTTGAAATTTAAAAGTATTTAAAAATATGATTTCTTAAGAACTTCGAGCAATTTGAATTAAATTTGAGATTTCTTTGTCCCGAAGGAATATAAACATCACATCCAGCACGTTAGGACACGATATTTTAAAACCTTCGTAATCAAAATCATCTCACGATTTACAAAACTTGTTAAAAGGATATTTAGTTATTTAGCCAAACGGAAAATCGCAACCCAGCACGTTAGGGCACTATTTCCCGAATTTCTAAATACCAAAACATTGCCTTATTTTAAAAACCTTTAAATAAAATATAGTAATTTTTCAAAAAATGTATACATAAAATAATAAATAAATAACTACACAATGGCAATCATAAATAAATAAATGAGAGAATATGGGCAAATAAAATATATACATAAAACAATAAATATCGAAATAGAAATTACTAAATAAATATGAAAATTTTCATGCAAGATTAATAATAAATAAATAATTACATACTTATATGATACAAACAATGTAAGCAATGCATAAATAAAAAGAATAGTATATAATGATTTTAAATAAATAAAATATAATATAAAAATATAAATGAAACATGTTTTTCAATATAAATATATTTTATAAGAATAAAAAATATGATATAATATAATACTATACAATGTATAAATTTTTTTAAAATATATAATATAATAACTAATATATATATATAAATACTGAAATAATTTTGTAAAAAATAATTAAACTAAAATAAACTAATAAAATAATAATAATTAGAAATATATAATATAATAAATAACATGCTAATTTATATAATATAAGTAATATTACATATATATGAAATTAGTACATATAAAAACTATATATATATAAATTTTACCATACACAAATTAATATAAGTAATGAATATAAGATTTTAATATAATAAAATAATAATATTAAAATAATCTAAAAAAATAAAGCCAGAAGAATTAATCAGCAACTAAAAAATAAAAGGGGTTAAATTGGAACAAAAACATGCTTTAGGGCTAAATTTATAAAAATAAAAATGCAAATTGGACTGATTTAAAAATAATGAAATTGCGAAAGGACTAAATGGATAAATTTTCCATTTTTTTGAAAACACGCGGACCCTATTCGGGTCTCCGGGTCAACGCGCGGATCAGGCCCCGAACGACGTCGTTTTGCACTTATAGGGTTAAGCGAAAACGGTGCCGTTTCCTTTATATTATATAAGTGAAAATTTGGCTTTAAAATTATTTTTTAAAACAGTTTTTTTAAAAAAAAAAAAAAACTAAAAAAAACACTCTGAAATTCCCCTTCCTTCGTTCTGGGTCAGTCACCGGACCAGGGAGACCTCCGTCCCACGCGCCATACGCACCACCACTGACGGTGGCCGGAGGTTTAAAAACCTCAGTTTTTCCACGCAGGTAAACTCTCTTTCTTTTGTCTCCTTTGTTACAGTATATTTACATGCGCAAATACATTGAAAATAAAAAAAATAAAATAGAAATAAAAATACCACCTTTGCAAAAAATTTCTGTGTTTTATTTCTTTGGATTTTTGAATGCTTTCTATATTCTCTCCCTGTGTTTTTTTTTTTCCGTTTACAGATCTTGGGGGTTTTTATAGCCCCGAAATGAAAAAAGGAAATACACATTATTTCTATCTTTTGCTGCGATTTCTTTCTTCTTTTGCAGTCGAGCGAGTCCGTGTGCCCGATGGTGTAGCTCGCACGGATTGCGGCGCGATTAGGGGGCGCGACGATTGGGGTCTTCTTGCGCGAGAGGTAGTCAGGAACCCTAGGTTTCTGTTTAGGCATTGGGCCTTGTAATTTGGGTCAGGGCAATTGGGTTTTAGTCTGGGTCTGGGTGTATTCGGGATTTTGGGCTGGTCTGTTGGGCTAAGTGGGTTTTAAGTCTTTGGGTAGGTCTTGGGTTTCTTTGTTAATGGGCTTGTATTTGGTGTAGAAAAGGACTGTTTAAAACATTGGTTTTATTTATTTTTCTGTTTCTGAATGGGCCCGGACAAAAATGGGCCTCTACAGTTATTATAAAATTATTTAGAATTATATATTTACATAAACACAAAAAAAAACTATATAAATTAAAAAATAAATTATAGAGAAGATTAGCCCTAACGAATTATGTTCCATAAAAACTACTGAGCGGATCTGTATTCCAAGTAATTGTTGAATTTCCAAAAGGTTTTGGTATCATTATGGACTCTTTTTTTTAAAAAAAGGCATAGGGATGGATCACAATTTAAAGGGCCTTGCAAGGCCCAAGTATATTGGGGGCTTAGAACCCGCTTTACTCACCTCTTTTTACAGACTACTATAGTATGCATGCAATGCATGAGATACTAGGGGTGCAAGACTTGAGTTACTAGAATCAAATAAGTAATTCAAGTTTCGAGTTCGAATGAAGTTGAAATTTATCATTCGAATAATAAATTAGTGTAAATATCCCTTTGGTCCCTGTCAATTTTAAAAATGAACAAATTAACCTTTCTCTCAACAAAAATTATATAAAAAAAATCAAAATATTTATTAAAAATCTAAAATTTATATATTTTAAAAAAGAATGATAATTTAAAAAAAAATTTAAAGAATATATAAAGAAATTTAAAATTTTCAAAATGTTATAAAATAATAATTTTGGAGACTTAAATAAATTAATTAACGAGTCAAGTTTATCATATTAAAGTATCTTTTTTTTTTTTTGCTTTGAAAAAGTTTTCAAATATATATGATTTCAAATTTATTTATTCTAATATAAAATTAATTATATTATGATAAGATTTTAATTTGACATGATACAAGATGTGAAAATAGTGGTTAATGAAGGAAGTAAATCCAAACAACCTCATCACCTACCTACTTCTTTGCATATACAAAATTTCCATCTAAAATATGTCACCTCTAAAATGGGAGAAAAATAATTTTATAATCTAATTTGAAAGTTAGAAATCTTATCAAGAGTAATTATATATATTTGATATTTAACTTTTCAAAACAAGTTTAAAGAGTTGTTTTCTTTGAAATTACTTGAGAGTTGATGAAATGATCTTTGAGACTTTGATGTTGGATCGATGAGATTTACTTTAAGGGTTTCCAAAATTGATATTGAAGAATGAGTTTGATTTCTTTGTGATGTAGGAATAAGATTGAAAAAAGTTTTGATCTAAGGGTCTTCAAGACTTGATCTTACATGATTGAGTTCATTTCAAACATTGTTGAGACTTAATCTTAAAGAACAAATTTGATCCTTTTTTATGTTGGCTGAACAAGATCAAAGAATAACTGTTGAAAGTTATTCAAAACTAGTGTAGATTTTTTCAGAATTTCTTCAACTTCTTCAATTCCTTTAAAGACTTCTTTAGATTTTAGAGAATATCTTCTCCTTAAACTTCTAAATGTTTGCACTTGTGAACTTGTATTGAGAGGCATGGAATTGACCTCTTTATAATGCCAATGATAGAGTTCTTTTAGTATATAGTTTCTCAAAGATTATTTATCTCATGATTAATTAGAGATAAGATAATATTTGTTATTTATCTTTTGATTAATTTAAATTAATTAGAGATGATGCGACACTCTGAGATTGTAATCATATCATCACCTGAAAATATAAAAATTAAAAATATATAAATATTTTAAAGTTTCTAAATATCACACTTTTACAAAATTCAAGTTCAGGTATCAAAGTGGATCGTTGCTAAGTTTAGGTACTAAAATAAACCCAAAAAAATACATGTACCAAAATTGACCTACTTGTCAAGTTTAAGAGCTAAAAGTTATATTTACCCTTATATCAATTAGGTCATCCTGTCAGTCTATTGTCAATTTAGGTGTTAAATGTTAGTTAAAATCTAAAGGGGAGATTACTTAATATTGAGGATCAAATTATAATTAGGTCTATCCCTACTGCATAGGCAACCTAGATTTGACGTGTAAAAAAAGACCTTGTTAATAAAACTTAGAATTTAGAAGGGTTATTTCATTTTCTTTAACACATCATATCTACATATTTCAGATATACTTCACATCATATTTGAGTTAGCATTTAACATTCTATTTAAGGGTTAGGTTGATTAAAAGATTTGATCATTCATATCATATTAATACTTTTAATGACCCAATTAAAGCATTTTGAAATTTAGTATTGTTATACTTATACCTAGCGAGCCCACCTCGTGTGCCTATAGCCTCGTGGGTTAGTGCCTTTGACTATGGGGGATCGCCTTCTCAACCTAAAGATCTCACAGGTATAAACCATCGAGATCACATGCTTAACATGGATGGGATGCCTACCCTTCACATGCCACATATATTTATTCCCCAGACATGCCAACAGATACATTAAAATCTACCTAATACAACCAACGATGACAAAACATCAACAGACCATTTAACTTATAGGGAGTTTGAAACCAATATAGGGGCGACATGTAGCACTTCGGGAATTATTAGAGAGAATCCCCTTAAAGGCTTTTGGGCACCAAGTAAAAAAGGTTGATACTTTCTCCTCTAACTAAACTCTCAATTCTTTCCTCTTCTCTCTAATCCTCTTCTAACATCCATATTCTGGTCATCTTAACCCACCTAGGACTCTCCACCCTTCAGCGGGTAGAGGTGTTTAAACAATCAGTTTGGTCATTAATTGAACCGAACCACCATTAACCAAAAGTTTTAAAACATTTAGTCATTAATTGAATTATTATTTTTAAATAAATTAATTTGTAACATGTTTTTTTCTTTTGGTTCAAACAACTTTAAAACATGATTAAAATTACAATGGTAGTATTTTTTTTTCCTTGTTTTAGTTCAAATAAGTTTAAAATATGAAAAAAATAAACACAATGGCAAGAATTGCATTCATCTCCTACACATGTCATGGGATCAAGTCACAAGAATTGTTTGCCAGTGATTTGTTTGCTTGTTGTAGTGATTTGCTCCTACTAGCGATGTATGAGTTGTATCAAAAAATTTAACACAATAATAACACTAAATTAAAATTATTTCTCTAAATACATAATTCTTAATTGTTTCTTTTAATTTTAATTAAATTCACAATATCTTTTTTTTTTCTTTGGCCCATTATATCACATTCAATTGGGCCTATTAGGTTAAAAATATACTGGGCTTATATAATATTTATTGTTATTAATTTCAGTTAAGGTTAATTAATCATTTTTCGAAATGAATTAATTGATAACAAACTTTCAAAAAAACCTTTAATTTATCTCGAACTAATTTTGATGGTTGACTGATTAATTGAATTAATTTGATTTAGTTGATTGGTAGTGTGGAGAAATATGAAATGATTGAGATGTGTTTGAGGAAGTATCCAGTTTCTTCAAATATACAAAAGTAAAAGAAATTGTTATTTGAGTGTGATGGACTTAACTTCACTTATTGTAAGTGTTTGAAGATAGTGAATACTTTTTACCGAGTGAGATTCTGCAAATGTAAAGAAACTTAACTACAAAAACAAAACCGTAACCTGTTGTGTCTATATTTTCATAATAGTTGGAAAAATACCAACTTCTGTTACTTGTTATTTAGCAACTTGCTTTGAAGTCAACAATTGATATTAAGCATTCTGGATGAACCGTCTCAATTTAAAATCTAAGCATCATGCGTATTTATAGAATGCTCAAACATTACAAACAAAATACAATATGAGAACGAAGACTATAGTAATAAGCAAACAACCACACACTATGAGAAAAACTAAATTAAAGTTAAAATAAAAAAGAGCTTAACAATGGCTCCTTTTGCATTTTACATCGATTCATCATTTTTCTATTGCTTCATTATCCCATCCAACTCTTCATTCTCCACTGCTTCTTGCTCATTGTTCAATTGAGGAGATCGTGGCTGAAAACGATATAAATTGGCTCCTTCGTTGTCAATGAACGTTATGCTAACCTGCTTCGTCACTTCTTTACGATGAAAATTCCGATGACAACCACACGCTTCACAATCAAAATCCACGACATGTCCCGTTTCCGACGACGGCGACATTCCTTTGGGAGCAAACTCCCCACAACCATCCACAACATTGATACCAAGTTGAGGTGCATGGTTACGCTTGCACTCTTTGTATTTAACGTCGAGTGTTTTTGTTCTCCTGGCTATGATCTCAAAAGGTGGCTTGAAGGGCTTTTGTTCGAAGAAATTGCTGGCCATGACCAAAGAAAAAACAGAGAAAACAATGGGGGTTTGGGTTTGGGTTGAGGCAAAGGGGGGTTTGATTGATTTATAGTTGGAAGCTGGTACCTGCTTCATTGTCTCTATTGGTTGCATGGCTGACACACAAGACAACTGTGATGATTAAGCGTTAAGGATGGTGAACTTGTGAGCGTTAGAAATTGCATGTGTCCCAATATCTATAAGATTCTTTCACCTTTTCATAAACACATTCATTTTTTTCCGAGTTTATTTATTTTTGGTTTAATATATTCTTTCCTACTTGAATTTAACATTTTTCTCTAATATGGTAACTCAGTTATTTTTTTAGTCTAATACTTATATTTGACAAAAGTTATAGATTTTGATACTTGAAGATAACAGTGTTAACTTTTCAATACTTAATTTAGGTTTTAAGATTGATTTGATGAAAGTTGATTTCTAAAATTATAAAGTTTGAATTTTTTCTTTATTTTTTTAATAGAATAAAATTAGTTTTGATTGTAACTTTTTTTAATTTTGCTTTTAATTTGTCAAATGCAATCAGATGGATATGATTTAATTTGGATTTAATGGTCGATTTGATTATGATTAATAGTTAGTATTATTAGTTACTTTTGAATTGTCATCAAATCAACTCTATAACTCAAATTAAAAACTAAAACTTTAGGTACTAAAACTTATAACTTTTGTTAAATACATATACCACACTGAACCAAAAAATAACTCAAGTACCACATTAAAAAAACGTGTCAAGTACCAAATTATATATTAAATTTTTTTGAATGGAAATAATTTCAATGTGATTATTATTTCAAAATTAGAAATGAAAATGAAAAAAAAGTATGATAATTAAAACCAAGAAGTATTTTACGAGTTTTCTAGATTATAAAAGGATGAGTTATTTGCACCAGATATTCCTAAACTATGACATTCATTTTATATTGGTCTTTAAATTTTAAAATATTTTAATTACATTTCTAATTTTAATTACATCTCTAAACTATTGATGTTATATCAATCATGTTCTTTCATTATTAAATCACTACAACAAAACAACCCTACCGCGACACTTTTTTTGACCTAAGACGACGCAAAAAAGGTTGGCATAGGTTTCGCGACGCTTCGTCCGACGCTTCCAAAATGGTCGTCTATAGTACAGTTGGCATATGCATGGCGACGCTTTTCCATAAGTCAACATTAGCCGACCCTTATTGAAGGGTTGTGAAAAGCTTGGTCAATGCCGACCTTTAAAAAAGGTTGGGAAAGACCTAGTCAAGGCCAACCTTTGAAAAAGGTTGTTATAGACATGTTTAAGGCAACCTTAAAAAGGTTGGTATAGTTCTTGTCTAACGCAACTTTTAAAAACGATTGGGATAGAGCCGTCTAAGGTAGCCTTAAAAAGGTTGAGATAGACCTTGTCTAAGATAACCTATAAAAAAAAGGTTGGGATAAACCTATCTAAGGCAACCTTAAACAGGTTGGGATAGACCATGTCTAAGGCAACCTTTAAAAAAAATTGGAATAGACCCGTTTAAGGCAACCTTAAAAAGGTTGGGATAGACCATGTCTAAGACGACCTTTAAAAAAAGTTGGGATAGACCCGTCTAAGGCAACCTTAAAATGGTTGGGATAAACCTTGTCTAAGGCAACTTTTAAAAAAAGTTGGGATAGACCCGTTTAAAACAACCTTAAAAAGGTTAAGATAAATCTTGTCTAAGACAAATAACCTGAAAAAGATTGGAATAGACACGTATAATGTAATTTTTTTCTATTTTTTATTATTTCAATATTAATATATTTTTATAAATATTTACAGTGAATAATGATAAGAATTTTGCTTTAAATACAACTAAAAAAATATAAAATATAAAATATAAAATTAAAATTAAAATTAAAATAAAGATTGAATATTCACTACAAAAATCGACCCAACAATCAAAATACACTAACATTTAGCTGAAATGTATACCACTAACATTCAACTCAATGTACAAAAGTAAAAAAATAAAAAAGTACCTAAGGCGATGGACATTGATATTGATGTTGTACTACAAAAAAGCTAATACAATTTGAAACTGTAACTTTAATTCCAAGAAACTCTGTTGATCTCTAATTTCTACAAAGATAGCCCCAAGTAGTGAAATATATCCCAAGTAGTGAAATACTACCTACTTGTAACATGTAGCTGGTGCCATGAATGGCTTTGAAAGCAGTTATATTCGACTCCCACTTTATGCTAGAAGCTATCTGCCTTTGTCCCAAATCCCAGACCTGTGGGCATCAATAACCTATTATTAAGACAATCATATAAGCCAGAATACAAGTAAAGCAGAGAAACAGTGAGACAGAAGACAAAAAAGAATATATATATATATATATATACTCGTTCTGAACAGCAAAGTCATGCAGCTAGAAATGGTGCTTCCAATTAAATTACCTTTTCAATAAACACATAATAAGGTGAATGAACAATCAAATACCTGAATCTCATTTTTGTTTGACACGCTAACAAGAAAACCTTGATTTTGTAGAAACTGTCAAGGAAAAAGAAATGTATCACAGAAAGGAAAGACAACAAAAAGAAATGGATGAATGAACACCTTCTTGAAGCTAGAATGTCTATGCATTCGAAATAAAAGCCAAATTTACTATGATTGTCAAAATACACAATCAAATATAGCGAACATGGACACCTGCAAACTGACAGAACAGACTCAATGATCTAACTTACAAACCTCCAAATTTTTGAAAGGTATGTGCTTAGGTGACACTAGAAGCGCTGCTACATATTCGCCACCGATCACTTTAATCCTCCCATCCCTAAACCGAGAATAAAATATTCAATTCATTAAGATATTTTTTTTACCAAAACAGAATCAAACAGAAATCATACTTTCACAGAAGTATTTCATCTTTTAGCTAAGCAAACATCCCTGATTCAGAAACGAAAATAACTAACTTTAAAATCAATTTTGATGTCGGTGATTGCTTAACTTTTGGATAATTAAACTAAACAAAATCAATATTTTTGCAAAATTATTAAACTTTCGTTTAACCAAAACATCCCTAAACTATATTAGAAACAGAAATAAAATAATATACCCCAAAATGAATTAAACAATGATTTCAATGAATGTTTTTAATTTAAATCAAACACAACTAATAATTCCGCAAAACTAGTGCACTTTTTGACTAGCAAAACATCTCTAAACTAAACTAGAAACAAATTTAACTACCTTCAAAACGAAATAAACAATGTTTGATTTCAATGAATGCTTCAAATTCGAGTTATACTTAAACCAAAACAAAATACTAAGTAATTACTACCAATGTTCCAACTGCTACGAGTCGTTGGATGAGATCACACGCCAGAATTGAGGCCGTCGCCGGTATTCCATAGTGTACGGTCAAACAGTCAAGGGCTGTGTCCCTCTGAAGCACACAAAAATGGTGTCGTGTTCAACACTTTTATCTCTAAACATGAGAACTTGTGTGTCAGCTTGTCCAAGGAAATCTGCTCAAAAGTCATTATAATTTATAATGAAACAATCAAGTTTATAAATAAAAATACTGAAAATCAAGAGGTTAGGTTGGGTACCATTCCAATAATCATTAAATCCCAAAAACTCCATCTGCATACAAACATTGATAATGAATGTAAAATTCAATGGTATACAAGTAAATCCAACTTCTTTTTACAAATAATAACAATAGAAGAAACAAAAACCATCTTTACACCTCCCATTGACCTTCGATTAAAGCCTTATTGTAAGCAGCATTATTGTAAACCGCCTTACAGGTCAAAAATCGGCCAAACTCTATCGAAATCCTGAAAGATTCGAGAGCAAAAAACCAAACTCAAAACCAATACGGACCAGTTCAAAACTAAACCGAATGGGAAAAAAAAGGAATAGGATCATTACTCTTGCGGATTGAGCGGGGCCACGAAGAGAAGAGAGGATGAAGTAAAGAAGATACTCCCCTAATTTAGGGTTCGAATGACGGAAAAGTCTGACCCGAGGGGTTCCATTGGAGGCTCCGAGTCCGATTATGGATGGATCCAAATTGGAGAATATGCAAGGGAGAGATATAACAAAACCAACATGTTTTCAAATGCTTAGAGATTACATTATCATTAAGAAAACGAATGACGCAGCTATGGACATGAATTCATAAACGAATAGATAACAACAAAATTAAGATAAATGAAACAATAACCAATTAAAATCAAACAACTACCTTAATTAATTCAGCAATCATGATAGTCTTGTTTATAGCTCTACCTGTAGCTTTAAGCACAATCTCGTTTGTACCTTTCTCCTGTAAAATAAAACGAGACCTTAGCTCAAAAACAAAATATTTTTATAACAAAAATATGCTACTCGCTATTTTAACACACTTAAATTAACGCCTAATACAATGCAAATATCCGACATGAAAAGAATAACAGAGGAAGGTATATTAAGCGAAACAAGGAAAAACCTGAAGCAGATTCATGGCGTAAGAAATGTAATTCCTCATTCTCCCTTGAGCTATAATCCTCAGCTCATTCTCGTTTATCGGTGCCTCAGCCTTCGGCTTCTCCACCTTCTGGTACCGGTCCATTTTTTTCTCTGCCAAAAGGGGAAAAAAGCGCTTCAAATCTCAAGTTTTTTTTTCTCAGTAACCAAACAGAACCGAAGCTTGGAAACGAATCAGCGATTCAATGCCATCAAATAAAACGAAATAGAAAATTAAAAAAGAAAAGGCGAAATCGAGATCTAGGGATAGAGAAGGAAAAAGAAGAGGTACCTGGCGAAAGTGAGCAGTTGCGAAGGGGGGTTTGGAGTTTTGAGTTAAGAGAAGAAAGGGTGAAAAGTGGAGCTCTGTTTTGATAAAAGGGTAGAGCCGAAGGAGAGATATTGGCGGGGTTTCTGGTTTATAAAAGAAATTGGGGGGAAAAAATAAAAGAAGAAGAGATTTCAGGTGGGATTTCTGGGGTGGGGGGAATCAATTTTGGGAAAAATAAGGGAAAGAAAAGAAGATATTTCATTTGAAATTTTGGGATAAAAAAACCTAATTACAAAACTACACCGTTTTGCAAAAAACATATTCTTTATACTATTTAAACCAATTATATAAATTTAAATTATATTAGAATTAACATTTGTAATATAAAAAATATTTTTTTTTCAATTCCAATTCAATTAATAAAAACAAAAATTTCATTTACAAAACTATAAAAAAATTAATAAATAATATTATTTTAAACAATAAATGTTAACTCTATTTCAATTTAAATTTATTTAATAACACAATGAATAAATAGATCCATTTAATAATACAAAGACTAAAATAGAAATTTGTTAGACTTTCACCTTATTTAATAAGTTAATTCTTTTTTATTGAGCGAGTATAAGTATAAAAATAAACATTAAAAACATGACTCAATCATGACTTACCTAGACCATAATAACATTGGACAAAACCGACATATTGAAAGATCTAAGCTAAATATAAATCTCAATATTTATACAAAATGAGAGGCTTAAATCTGAGCACTCTGTCCCCGACATCAATTTTTATCAAGAATGCTTAGTGATATGTATTTTAATTTGGATGTGATTGTGTGGTTGATTTTTAGGTTTTTTTTTTTTAAATTTCTAAATTGAATAACTAAACAAACCAACACTAATGTTTTTTAAACCGAACCAGTTCAGCCATCAATTCACCAATCCGACTAGTTCGATTAAAAAATCGTTAAAAATTAAAAAATAAAAACCCCAATTCAATTGTCAATTTAATCGGTCCATGCTAGTTACTGGTCTAACCGAATCAAAGCCATTCTTCAGACTAGTAACCTCGGCTAGCTCCCAATCCGACAAGCCAATATTGTCCGGTTCAAACATCATTGACCAACACTTAAATAGTAAATTGATTTCTAGAATGGTATCATTATCCAGCCTAACAATGAATGAGAAACCGAAAAACCTGGTCAAACCGAACTGATTAATTCTAATTAGATTAGTTCGATTTCTAACACGAGCACGAACATATGACATTCTAAGAACCCTAAAAATAAGGGTGAAAAAGGCTTGATTAAAAATAGCTCAGTTCCGATTTACATCGGTTAACTGATTTACAGACCAAACCGTTCTTTAGTAGCATTGGCCTCTCCTTCACTCACATCTTCATTTGATCTACCCTAAACCCTAAACCTTATAATTCTAAACCCCAAATTCTAAAACACTCACTCTAAACCATAAATCATAACCCTTAAATATTAGAACCCTAAACTCAAAACCATATCCTATAAACTACAAACCCCTAAACCCTTAACTCCAAATCTTAAACCCTAAACTAATTAGATAAAATTTTAATATTATATATTCTTTCAATATTTTAGGAAATTTAAATAACATTTTCAATTTACTAATTAATTTTGTTTCTCTAGAGATGCATGGGTTACCGATTTTTTTAATTTTAATTTTGTTTCCCTAAATTAATTTTGTTTCAAATTATGTTATATCAATAATTGTGTTAATAATTTACAAGAACTGGATCAAATTAAAGTTCATATATTCAATTACACATTAAACCATTGTTCATGTATGCTTTTGGGATTTATCCCATTTTGATATTTTATTATTTTAAAAATAATAATTTATATTTATCTTATTTATGATTACAATTTTTAAATATATATATATATATAACATAAATTTTGAAACATTTATATTAAAAAAACCCTAAAACCCTAAACCCCAAACCCATAATAATCACAGAATCCTAAAATCCTAAACCCCAAACCCATAAACACAAAACCTTAAAACCTTAATCGATAAACTATAATCCCTAAACCTTAAACTTTAAACACTAAACCTTAAACCCTAAACTAAATTGATTTTTTTGCGGCATTTTTATTAAAAACCTTATTCACACTCGATGATGTAAAATTTTAAGAATATTCATATTTTAAATCCAATTTTTTGGTGCTACACATTTAAAAAAATCCGGAATTAAGGAAATTTGGGACGTTACACCTTTATACAAAGAGTTAGCCAGAGCGTATGTTGACAAGTCTATCCCAACACTTAGGAAAGTGTTGCCCCAAAAATGTCGTCTTAGGACTAGACAAAAGCCAACTCTTATTCAAGTGTTGCCTTAGGCATACATATCCCAACCCTTATACAAAGAGTTGGCTAAAGCTTAGTCTATCCCAACACTTAGGAAAGTGTTGCCCCAAAAATGTCGTCTTAGGACTAGACAAAAGCCAACTCTTATTCAAGCGTTGCCTTAGGCATACATATCCCAACCCTTATACAAAGAGTTGGCCAAAGCATAGTCTATCCCAACACTTAGGAAAGTGTCGCCACAAAAGTGTCATCTTAGGACTACACAAAAGCCAACTTTTATTCAAGCGTTGCCTTAGGCATACATATCCCAACTCTTATACAAAGAGTTGGCCAAAGCGTAGTCTATCCCAACACTTAGGAAAGTGTCGCCCCAAAACTGTCATCTTAGGACTACACAAAAGCCAACTCTTATTCAAGCGTTGCCTTAGGCATACATATCCCAACCTTTATAAAAAGAGTTGGCCAAAGCGTATGTTGGCAAGTCTATCCCAACACTTAGGAAAGTGTCGCCACAAAAGTGTCAGCTTAGGACTACACAAAAGGCAACTCTTATTCAAGCGTCGCCTTAGGCATACATATCCCAACCCTTATACAAAGAGTTGGCCAAAGCGTATGTTCGCAACTCTATCCCAACACTTAGGAAAGTGTCGCCCCAAAAGTGTCGTCTTAGGACTAGACAAAGCCAACTCTTATTTAAGCGTTGCCTTAGGCATGCATATCCCAACCCTTATAAAAGAGTTGGCCAAAGTGTATGTTGGCCAGTCTATCCCAACACTTAGGAAAGTGTCGCCCCATAAGTGTCGTATTAGCACTGTTTTGTTGTAGTGAATCCATTAATTTAACTATTAAATGACACGTCAAATCTTATACAATTAAATTTAAAATGAAAAATTTAGCGTCGCTACATACCTTTCACGACAACAAAACAACCCTAAGATGACACTTTTGGGTCGACACTTTCTTAAGTGTCGGGATATGTAACAGCCCGGTTTAGACCCTAATCGGAACAGTGGTTTTGAGACCACAAATCCGATATCGTAAAAATATTTTAATATTATTTTCTGTGTTTACAGTATGTGATTTAGCCTGTGTGAAAATTCTGTGTGGTAATTTTATCGATTGTGTGTCGAATTATGGAAAAGGACTTAATCGCGTAAAGTGTAAAATGCTGTGTGCTGATTGTTAAGTGCTTACTTGTTGTTGCCTTTATAATGTGGAGGCCTTACGAGGCAATTAGCCCATTATTAATTTAGTGGATGATTAAATGACATAATAACCTTAATGTTTATTTGTCTTATATGTTTAATAAAAGGGCAAATTGGTAAAATGATTATTAAGTAATGATAATCAAAACAAAACAAATGAAATGGCCATTCTCTCATCTTTCTTCCACCGAATGTTGAAGAGAAGAAAAGCCATAGAAGCATTTTAGGTTTCGGCACATCCATAGCTTGATTAAAGGTTCGTTTTTGTTTGGTTTTTAATAATTTCTACGTTTTTGTGATCATTGCTTAGTGTATTATCAAACCCATGCTTAAATTTTAGAAATTGATGGTGATTTTAAGATATGCCATTGATGAATATGTGAGCCTTGTGTTGTTAGTTGGTGGAATATGAAAGTTTGGTGTTGGGTTAACATAGTTTGTATTTGGATTTTTGGTGAAATTTAGTAATTTGGGCTAAATTGTTAAAATGAGAAATTTGAGGACTAAATTGTGAAATAAATGAAATGTGTGATCTTGTATGAGTATAGTGAGAATTCGGCTAGGCATGGGTACAAGCAAATTATGTGTTTTTGATGATTTTATGAATTAGGGACTAAAGTGTCGAAATATGAAAATGTGAGGGCTATTTTGTAAAACGCCCTAAATATGTGTGTTTGGAATAAATTGAATAAATTGATGATTGAATGGATTGAATTTGAATGTGTATAGACCAAGAAAAGAGAGGTTCGGATTGAGATCGAGGCAAAGACAAAGTGTTCGATTAATCGACCGTTTCAATATTTCAACGTCCGAGGTAAGTTCGGACATAGTACAAGTTGTTAATTTATCTTCTATGTGATGTGAATTGAATGATAGATATTGAATTAGAAATGTAATGAATGAAATTGAGTAACGAGGCACTAAGTGTGCGTAATTGAATTGAGACAGAGTTTATTAGCACTGTGTGTGCGAAATAACAGAAGCTTTGGCTTCATAGTTGGCACTGTGTGTGCGATTCCGAATTTCATTCAGTTTTGTATTGAGGCACTAAGTGTGCGATGTTATATAAGCTTCAGCTATGAATTGAGGCACTAAGTGTGCGAAGTTAATTAAGTTTCGACTACAAATTGGGCACTAAGTGTGCAATTAAATCTAATAAATAATGAAGGCTGGATCAAGATACAATATCGAGCATAAATTAGCTTGGATGGTGAGTAACTATGTGTTGGCTAAGGTATGTATTGAACCTTTGTGGTTGAAGAGATTGTGTATGACTTCATGAGTGGTTGAACAAGATTATTGGCTATAAATGATATGGTATAAACGTTTGGAAATTGATCTATGTGATGAGTTCTTATTGTGCATTGTATTTGAACTATTAAGTTGAATGTATTATGTTACGAACTTACTAAGCTTTTGAAAGCTTACTGTGTGATGTGTTTCTCTTTTTTACAGTGTCAGTAAAGCTAGCTCGGATCCGGGGACCGTCAGTATCTCTATCACACTATCGACAATCTATTTTGGTACTCTTGAAGATGTGTATATTTGAATATGGCATGTATAGGCTAGTTGTTTTGAACCATGATTGAGATGTGTAAATAGCCATGTGATGTGGCTAGATAAATGTTGGTAATATGCATGAATGAATATGGTATATGAAGTATGTTTTGGTATGGCTTGATGGCAATGAAAATGTCTTATGAATGGTAAGCTTAATGATGGATTGATGTTTTTGTGATCTAGTGATATTGGGGATGAATCATGTTTGGTTAAGCCTGTGTTTTAGTTGTGCAATTTGGTATATAAATTGGCATGATTGGTAATGAGATTGAATGTTGAGATTTGTTGATTATTTGACATGTCTTTGATTGTCAATTGTACATGAAATGAAATGATATATTGCTTGTAGAGTTGACCCAAGTGTGGGTGGCATTTTGGCCTTACAAATGGCCTATTATGCATAAGCGGTTGTGGCACACGGGCGTGCCTAATGGCCGTGTGAACAAGTTAGTAGCTAGCCTAATTTTACACGGGCGTGTCTGGTGGCCGTGTGGATAAGTCAGTATATGTAAGAGTATGCCCAAAGATCAATCATGAGATGGTTGTAATAACATACTTGATTTACCATGTTTATTAATATAAAGCGTTGTCATTATTATTTCAGTTTTTCTTTCTGTGTGTACAAATAAACTGTTTTATAATAATGTCACGAGAATAATATGATTATTCTTAAAAGATCCTTAGTCAAGTATTATTGTTGACTAGGACAACAATAATGCATTAAGACTAACATGTAGTTGATTGATGATAAAGAGTTGTCATTGATATAGAGTGTCAAAATCAATGCATGAATATGTGTGTTAGAGAACAACATATTGGACTGACTCGCTATGAGTATGTTTCTTGGATTGTTATGTAATTGTCACAACATTACTCATAGTGATTAATATGTATATGATCCTCAGACTTGAGATCATCATTATCCCAACATCGTGAGTTGTATATTTTGATCTGATCAAATGTACACCGTAATGAGTTGTTCTATAAAGGTGATGTTGGATATACCACAATCTATGTAGAGGGATATGGTTGATCAATATAGGATAAGTCCCTCCTACATAATAGGAGTAATATCTTAGGCCACTTGATTGAGTGAGACTAGAAATGCATGGCCATGCTCAAATAAGTTGATATGAGATGTCATACTAATTTGTATATCATAGTCTACTCAAGATATCAAGAAACATGGGATGGACTATGCAAGTGTGACTATTCCATGACTTGTGTCCGTTCCAGAGATAAAGGACTTAAGGATTAATGCATGAAAGGTTAATCACAAAAGGTTATGTCGAATTATGACTTCTTGTAACTTAGGTAGCAGTGATGCATTGCTAGATGCCACTCATTGTTTGTGACATTAGAATCGTTCTAGTATTACTACTAACGTTACAAGAACCTACAGGGTCACACCCTATGGTTGAAATGAACGGAATAAAACATAGTTGGTATTGTGTTTGGTTGTCACATGATCGTTGTTTTCGCGATGTCAAAGTCTTAAAATTTATAAAAAGAATGATCGAACCTGAAAACTAACTATGACAACGATTTGAGGTAAGCGCACCTATCGAACAGTAGTATAGTTTAGTGGCAAGACCGAAATGTTGAACCCAAAGGAACTAAAAGTACTAATACTAACTCTCTTTTTATTATCTAGCCTAAAATAAAGGAAATTTGTTGTTTAAAACTAAATTAATTAACTACTAAATTAAAGACTCTAAGATAAAGAAGAATGAATTTGGGGAAGTACTTTTGGGAAAAACCAGTTGATAAGGACAATACCCGAGGAAGAATCCACCTAGACTTCACTTGTTATCTAACTCTGAACCAGACGATTTATTCACTTGACTTGATCCGTAAAATTCCCTAATGTATATTAAACCCTATCTCGAAGCGAATAACGTCTAACCCTAGGTTGATTAATTGAAATCTCTTTCTAATTAAAACCCCTAGAATTGCATTAACTCGATCTATGGAATCCCATATTAGGTTTCACCCTAATCCGGCAAAATCTCGTCACCCTATCTCTAGGCGTGCGATCAACTCCGCTTAATTATGCTAGATCTACTCTTAGGAAGGGACTTTTGCTCCTCCACCTAAGCACATCAAACTTGAATCAATATCCCGGAAATATCAACACAAGAATTAAGAACACATAATTAAGAACAAATCAAATATTTATCATATAGTTTAACAAACGATAACAAGATTCATCTAAGTTTCATCCCCCTCAGGTATCTGAGGGTTTAGTTCATAACAATAAAAGAAAACATCTCAGAAGAAAAGATAAAACAAAACATAAGAAATCCCTAAAACTCCCTGAAGGAATTGAAGAGGAGATCCTCCGTCTTGAGTATGATTCTGGCTTCTTGAAATGAATCAACTGGCTATCCTCGAGTGAATCCCCACAAGTCTGCCTTCTCTGGCCTAGCAAGAGGCCCCTAGACGATAGCCTTGGGCTCCCTCCTTTTAGGTCATACTTAGGGTGTATATATAGGCTTTTGGAATGTGTTTCTTTACCCCCAAGTATCCCAATCCGAACAAAACTTCTTTTTGCCACGGCAGGGGCACGGCCATGGCACACGCCCGTGCGAATCGTGGCCAGGACGTTTCGGGTCTGATTAGGGAGGCACGGCCGTGTGGTCTTGGACCCAGGCCGTGTCGATTTCGTGATTTGGTCCATTTGGTCTGTTTTGAGCCCATTTCTCATTCTTTTCATCCTCCGGTGCTTTCCTGAGTATAAAACATGAAAACAAAGGATTAAGAGCACCAAATTACATAAAATAAGGGATAATTCATCCAAAAGCATGCTAAATGTGGGATTAAAATATGTTACTTTTACGGTTTATCAAATACCCCCACACTTAAGCTTTTGCTTGTCCTCAAGTAAAATTCTCAACTCATAATTAAAACGAACTTACCTCAATTCATGATAGTCATTGATAATGTTTCATCATAATTCAAAGATAATTTATTCATGGATAATTCAACTCAAAGAGTCCTAAAGATTCAAACAGTCTAAGTCATACATTTGTAGCACAAAAACATAGGTGTTTCCCTTCATCTAAATAATTACCTCTGGTTCAAAACCGACAAGGATTGACATCCTCACTAAAGATTCACTCAAATCACTAAAAGTGTTTAAGGTTCAGAATTAAGCACTCAAAAATCAACATGAAGAGTTAATCCCATAGGCTTGCGTGAAAATCAAATCTCCACCACTGTAATATGAAATGATGCACAAATCAAAAGGTCTTTAACAGGGTTGTAACAGGGCTTAGGTTAAAGGAGTGGATAAAGGCTGAATTAGAGGGTTAGAATCGAGATTGAATTAACAAATTACCTAACTAGAAACAATGAACTGAATAAAAGTAATTACATCAATTGAAAACTAATAATACGAGCTTCTTTTTCAATAATTGGAATTTAACGTATAAGCTCACCTAATCACAAAACTAATAATGAATATACTTCGATTTTTTTAAGAACAAGTCAAATAATATTTACAATAATAAGAAAGTACTTTAACAACTGAAATATAGAACATAGTTAGGCAACTGCTCAAAATCAAATCTCGTCAAAAAGGGTAGTCAAAAAAGGATGGTGATAACAAAAAAAAGGGTTTTGGGTTAATATTAGCGGGTAAGTCAATAAAAAGGTTTGTTAGGACTCAACGGGGTTCACTAGGGGTTAATTATGAAGGTAAGTTTTTTTAGTGGAGTAAGTGGGTTAAAACCTAGGTGCCTTTATCATCTCTGTATATCAAATCAAAGATGTGGTCTCGACATGTATAATTGATGCAAGTTCTAGAATAACAAATCAATGTTGACACACTCATAATCAAAAAGTGAGCAAGAAAAAGTATATATGCTCTATAAGGCTCAAAATCTCACAAAAATTATGGGTATTTTGATGTCAACCTCGTAAATTTCAAACTTCAAAGTAATATTCAAATTCAGGTAGACAACCTAGAAAAATTTTTAATTTCTGAAAAATAGACTTATCATGCTTGATTCTCTAGTATCTTAGAATTTAATTATCAATGCACAATTATCAATGACTTAATCTAAAATATATCAATAAAAATCATAAATCAAAGGAATTTCATTCTAATTATAATATGAGAAACTTACTTAAGAAACAAGACATAATTCAGGATTTGAGAATAATGCAAAAAGTTTGGCACCTAATTTCAGGAATTTGAGAATAATGAAAAAAAGTTAGGCACCACCTTTTTAGGTTGTTCACCCCCCCACACTTAAGATGTACATTGCCCTCAATGTACAAAGATATATATATAGACAATTAAGTATAAATTCAAAAGATATAGAGAGAGGTGAAACTCCCTGAATTATGGATGAAATCCTTGCGTTGGAGTTGAAAGATAAGTTGGAGGAGGCGTTCTTGATGACGATCCTGCGCTAGATGAAGAAATTGGGTAGCTCATGGAGGATTAGCCAGGATATAATAATAATTAAAACTATACTAATTAAATAATTAAAGAAAATCAAGCTAAAGTGAAGAAAAATAAAAAATAGAATAAAATTAAAGGAAAAGATAAATGGACCGTAGAGTCCTTATTATTGGATGGTTCGCGAGGTGGGCGTGATTTCTAAGGCTGCGGTGAGTTGGTGGTCGTGGTTCCAGTGTGATTCCCTAGCAGCCTGTAGAACCTAAAATTAAGAAACTAAAATAAAATAAACTAAGTTAAGCAGAAAAGAAGTAAAGATAAGGAAATTGAAGCAAAAGAGAAAAACGAAGTAAAAACTAAATGGCCTCAAATATCCTTGGCTCAAGCGGCCGGCATAAACTTATATAGATCGGTCTCCCTCTGGGAGACTATGCTTGATTCCTTCCGCTTCTTCGGCATTTGGTGTAGCTCAAGGGTTTTGGGAATGTATTGGAGAAGAAAAGTAGGGAGAGGTCTGAATAATGGGATAGAATAAAGGGGATGGGGAGTAGGAAAGTGAGTAAGGGAAGAGAAAAAGGAGGGGGTTTAAATAGATTTTTAAGCCTGGTACAACCCTACGCCCGTGTACCGTGGGCATGATAAGTCACACGGTTGCCTCGCATGGCCGTGTTGAGCATCGTACCGTTTCTCCCACGCCCATGCTCTGATTGCCACGCCCGTGTGTAAACTACCAGTGTCGACCACGGCCGCATCGCACGGCCGTGGGGTTTTGTCGGTGCCCGTGGTGTGGTGGTTGGAGTCCGTGATTTGAAAATTGATTCACTCTGACTCGTACCATCTCTGCCATGTCAGTACGGCGATTCGGTGCATCCACACGGCCATGACCACGGTCGTGTGCAAGGCCGTGTGGCCTAGAATTCTGTACTTTTGGTTAGGTTATAGTTAGGTACTATAAACAAAGGATAAAATAGAACAAATAAGACAAAATAAAAATTTAAAAGTTAATGGGGTTAGTACTCGGGTTACCTCCCGAGAAGCGCTCGTTTATAGTCTTAAGCTAGACTCTTCTCTCATTTGTATATTCATGGTGGTTTGAGGAGTTGAAAGTCCTTCCTCATGCTGGCAGCTCCGTTATCATGATAGAATTTAAGTCGAGATGCGCTTATATTGAAAGTGCAAAAAATATGATTACTTACCTCGACTGTTCCGTATGGGAAAATACTGATTACCCTAAAAGGGATTTCTTTGTTAGTGTTAGGGTCAGGAGGAGATATTCGAAGTGCGCTTTATCAATCAATACTTGATCTACGATTTTGAACTTGTTTGCCGCGTGAGCGGCTCAGTTACGCTTTGTGTATCCCTAATTTTTCCTTAAAATGTGTCTTCCACTCTTCTAGATCATCGATCCGAATACCTCGTTCCTCATGAGTTATTTCTTTGTTGGCACATGGTATAGGATCAGGTTGATTGTATTCTCTTTGTGGTGCTTCACGAAAGAAGGGTTAACGAATGGTTATCAATAGAATTTACCTTCTCACCTTGGTTATTCGATGTTCTAGCTGAATCGAGGGCTTGAAGAGTGACTGTCTCGTCACCTACACAGAATATAAGTTCGCCTGCATCAACATCGATTTTAGTTCTAGCAGTTGCTAAGAATGGTCTTCCTAAAATTTGGGGGGTTGTGTTGTCCTCATCCATGTCTAAAACGACAAATTCTACTGGGAATACAAATTTGTCAATTTTTACGAGTACATCTTCAATTATGCCCCTAGGAATTCTAACAGTTTTATCAGCTAATTGAATGCTCATCCTAGTTTGTTTGGGCCTCCCTAGACCTAGTTGTTTAAACAATTTATAAGGCATGACATTTATGCTTGCCCCTAAATCTGCTAATGCATTATCAATAGATAAACTACCAATTAAGCATGGAATTGTAAAACTCTCTGGATCTTTTAATTTCCGTGGTCGTCTATTTTGCAATACTGCCGAGCACATTGCGTTTAGTTCCACATGTGATGCTTCATCTATCCTTCGCTTTTTCGTCAACAACTCTTTTAGGAATTTTCTAGAGTCTGGCATCTGCGTAAGAGCTTCAAGTAACGGTAAATTAATATGTAATTTCTTTAAAAGTTTAAGACCGAATTGTTCCTCTATGTCGTCTCTCCTTAATGCTTCGGGATATGGTATGCGAGGTTGGTACTCTTTGATTACCGGTTTTGGCTTATTATTACTTACCTCAACCTTACCTTCTTCGACCACGTTCTCTTGCCTCAAATTGGGCTCGTCTAACCCTTCACTATCTTGAGCTGTTATGGCTTGAACTTGCTCCCTTGGGTTAGTCTCAGTGTTGTTTGGTAGTCTTCCATGTGGTCTCTCGGAGATTTGCTTAGCGAGTTGCCCGATTTGATCCTTGAACTCTTGTGTCAATGCCTCAAGTTTTGTTTCTATCTTTTGGAAATGTGTTTCTGTATTTTGGGAACATCTTTCTGAGGATGCTATGAAGTTTGTCAGCATCTCTTCAAGGTTTGGCTTTTTTTCTTGTGGGTAGGGCTGTTGTTGGAAGTTTTGGGATGGTTGTTGCCTTTGATTTCTTTGACCGCCCCATGAGAAATTGGGGTGGTTCTTCCAACCTTGATTATAAGTATTACTATAAGGGTTATTGTTAGATCGGAAATTGTTACCCATATAGTTCATTTGTTCGCTCTCCATGCCCTGTCCGTAGGGTGGGCACTCAGGATTCACCACTCCTTCACTTGCGTCGCACTGCATAACTAGATGTACCTGCGAGGGACCATATAAGCCATCAAATTTTTTATGTAATAATTCTACCTGGTTTGATAGCGCGGTCTTTGCATCGATGTTGAAAACTCCATTTGCTTTGGTGGCCTTGTCCTTGTAACTTGCCGCGATAGTTATTGGTGATATCTCTTCTATAAACTCGTAGGCCGCTTCAGGAGTTTTGTTGTTTAGGGTTCCGCCGGCAGCTGAATCGATTAGTTGCCTTGTTGAAGGGTTCATACCATTGTAAAAAGTTTGGACCTGTAGCCACAAAATTAATCCGTGGTGTGGGCACCTCCTTAACAGATCTTTGTATCTCTCCCATGCATCATAAAGTGTCTCTAAATCTATCTACACAAAAGAAGAGATATCATTCCTCAATTTGGCCGTTTTGGCCGGTGGAAAATATTTTAGTAAAAGTTTTTCGGTCATTTGATCCCATGTAGTGATTGACCCTCGTGGAAGAGAATGTAACCACTGTTTGGCTTTATTCCTCAAAGAAAAGGGAAATAACCGAAGACGGATGGCATCATCAGAAACGCCATTTATCTTGAAGGTATCACAGAATTCTAGAAAATTTGCTAAGTGTGTGTTAGGATCTTCATCCTGCAAACCATCAAACTGAACAAACTGTTGTATCATCTGTATAGTGTTAGGTTTCAGTTCAAAATTATTTGCAGCAATAGTAGGCCTAACAATACTAGTTTCAGTTCCTGTTAAACTAGGTTTAGCATAATCATACATAGTACGTGGAGCATGATTTTCGACCATCTCTTGAGGTGGCGGATGATTCTCACCATCCCTTGGTGAGGATTGGTTTCGCCTTCTTGCTCTCCTTCTATGTAGTTTAAGCTTCGCCTTATCTCTCTACGATTTCTACGAACTATTTGTTCTTTCAATATCACTGTCAGAAAGTAGGGGTCTGTCGGGTTCCTTCTAGTCATAAACTAGAGGTACCTGAAAGGAGGAAACAATAACAGAAGAAAAATTAGCTAAGTTAAAAATTAAAATAAAATTAAATTGCAAAAAATAAAAAAAGGCTAAAGTAATAAAAATTAAGCTTTCTTAATATTTTAGTTCCCCGGCAACGACGCCAAAAACTTGATCATTATTTTCGTGATGTCAAAGTCTTAAAATTTATAAAAAAATGATCGAACCTGGAAACTAACTATGACAACGATTTGAGGCAAGCGCACCTATCGAACAGAAGTATAGTTTAGTGGCAAGACCGAAATGTCGAACCCAAAGGAACTAAAAGTATTAATACTAACTCTCTTTTTATTATCTAGCCTAAAATAAAAGGAATTTGTTGTTTAATCTAAATTAATTAACTACTAAATTAAAGACTCTAAGACAAAGAAGAATGAATTTGGGGAAAATAACTTGGGGAAAAACCAATTGATTAAGACGACACCCAAGGAAGAATCCACCTAGACTTCACTTGTTATCTAACTCTGAACCAGACGATTTATTCATTTAACTTGATCCGTAAGATTCCCTAATGTATATTAAACCCTCTCTCGAAGTGCATAACGTCTAACCCTAGGTTGATTAATTGAAATCTCTTTCTAATTAAAACCCCTAGAATTGCATTAACTCAATCTATGGAATCCCATATTAGGTTTCACCCTAATCCGGCAAAATCTCGTCACCCTATCTCTAGGCGTGCGATCAACTCCGCTTAATTATGCTAGATCTACTATTAGGAAGGGACTTTTGCTCCTCCACCTAAGCACATCAAACTTGAATCAATATCCCAGAAATATCAACACAAGAATTAAGAACACATAATTAAGAACAAATCAAATATTTATCATATAGTTCAAGAAACGATAACAAGATTCATCTAAGTTTCATCCTCTCGGTATCACGAGGTTTAGTTCATAACAATAAAAGAAAACATCTCGGAAGAAAAGATAAAACAAAACATAAGAAATCCCTAAAACTCCCTAAAGAAATTGAAGAGGAGATCCTCCGTCTTGAGTATGATTCCGGCTTCTTGAGATGAATCAACTAGCTATCCTCGAGTGAATCCCCACAAATCTGCCTTCTCTGGCCTAGCAAGACGCCCCTAGACGATAGCCTTGGGCTCCCTCCTTTTAGGTCATACTTAGGGTGTATATACAGGCTTTTGGAATGTGTTTCTTTGCTCCCAAGTATCCCAATCCGAACGAAACTTCTCTTTGCCACGGTAGGGGCACGACCATGGCACACGCCCGTGCGAATCGTGGCCAGGCTGTGTTCGGGTCTGATTAGGGAGGCACGGCCGTGTGGTCTTGGGCCCAGACCGTGTCGATTTCGTGATTTGGTCCATTTGGTCCATTTTGAGCCCGTTTCTCGTTCTTTTCATCCTCCGGTGCTTTCTTGAGTATAAAACATGAAAACAAAGGATTAATAGCACCAAATTACATAAAATAAGGGATAATTCATCCAAAAGCATGCTAAATATGGGATTAAAATATGTTACTTTTACGGTTTATCATCACATGAATTAAATTAATTAAAGAATTAATTTAATTGGGTAATCAAATATTGAACATATTATATGTACAAGGATGTTGTACACATAATGAAAACATAGTTCTATTAATATACGAATTTGGTTCGTATATAAATTTAAATAAATATAGTTTACCGAAATCCTTGTTATAATTAATGTAATTATAATTTTCGGATATAATTAATGTAATTATAATTTTCGGTTAAAAACTTTATTGTATTTATTTAATTTTATGAGTCATTAAAGATATACCAATTATAAAAGGTAATAAAAGATACAGAGCTTAATATAAACCCTAAGAGATTGCTTGTGAGGTCTAGCAGCCGTCAAGCAAATAAACCTGCAAAACAGTTTTGGAGATTTCTTCCGTTCATAGTCAAACCGGGTGATAAACCGTAAAAGTAACATATTTTAATCCCACATTTAGCATGCTTTTGGATGAATTATCCCTTATTTTATGTCATTTGGTGCTCTTAATCCTTTATTTTCATGTTTTATACTCAGAAAAGCACCGGAGGATGAAAATAACAAGAAACGGGCTTAAAACGGGCCAAATGGGCCAGATCACAAAATCGACACGGCCTGGGCCCAAGACCACACGGTCGTGCCTCATTAATGGACTCCATACGGCCTGGCCACGATTCACACGGGCGTGTGCCATGGCCGTGTCCCTACCGCGGCCAAGAAGAGTTTTATTCGGAATAGGATGCTTGGTGGCAAAGAAACACAATCCAAAGTCTATTTAAACACCTTAGGAGGAATTCTACTTGGATTAGGATTCTTAGGGGCCAAGTAAGGCATCTCAAAGCCTATATAAACATCCTAGGGGGCAACTTAAAAGGAGAGTTTGACAGAAACCCTCTGTCGAGGAAGCCCAAGGCTTTTGTCAGGAGGCATCTTACTAGGCTAGAGAAGGCAGATTTGTGGGGATTCACTCGAAGATAGCCAGTTGATTCATCTCAAGAAGCCGAAATTATACTCAAGACGGAGGATCTCCTCTTCAATTCCTTCAGGGGGTTTTAAGGATTTCTTATGTTTTGTTTTATCTTTTCTTCTGAGATGTTTTCTTTTATCGTTATGAACTAAGCCCTCAGATACCTGAGGGGGATGAAACTTAGATGAATCTTGTTATCGTTTGCTGAACTATATGATAAATATTTGACTTGTTCTTAATTATGTGTTCTTAATTCTTGTGTTGATATTTCGCGGATATTAATTCAAGTTTGATGTGCTTAGGTGGAGGAGCAAAAGTCCCTGCCTAAAAGTAGATCTAGCATAGTTAAGCGGAGTTGATCGCACGCCTAGAGATAGGGTGATGAGATTTTGCCGGATTAGGGTGAAACCTAATATGGGATTCTATAGATCGAGTTAATGCAATTCTAGGGGTTTTAATTAGAAAGAGATTTCAATTAATCAACCTAGGGTTAGACGTTATTCACTTCGAGAGAGGGTTTAATATATATTAGGGAATCTTACGGATCAAGTCAAGTGAATAAATCGTCTGGTTCAGAGTTAGATAACAAGTGAAGTCTAGGTGGATTCTTCCTTGGGTGTCGTCTTAATCAATTAGTTTTTCCTCAAGTTATTTTCCCCAAATTCATTCTTCTTTGTCTTAGAGTCTTTAATTTAGTAGTTAATTAATTTAGATTAAACAACAAATTCCCTTTATTTTAGGCTAGATAATAAAAAGAAAGTTAGTATTAGTACTTTTAGTTCCTTTGGGTTCGACATTTCGGTCTTGCCTTAATTATACTACTGTTCGATAGGTGTGCTTGCCTCAAATCATTGTCATAGTTAGTTTCTAGGTTCGATCATTCTCATTATAAATTTTAAGACTTTGACATCGCATAAAACAACGATCAAGTTTTTGGCGCCGTTGCCGGGGAACTAAAATATTAAGAAAGCTCAATTTTTATTACTCTAACCATATTTTATTTTTGCAATTAAATTTTATTTTTATTTTTCTAATTTTTCTTTTATTTGCTTTTGTCAGGTAATTTTAGTTTATAGAGGAGATGGCACTGAATAACTATCAGTGGCAAGTTATGAGGACAAAGCCAACAAAAGCAGTTGATATCTACAACCCCGACGCAGTAACCAGGCTATCAAACCAGTTAGAGATGTTACATAAAAAATTTGATAGTTTATACGGTTCTTTGCAGGGACATCCAGTTATGCAGTACGAAACAAGCGGAGGCGTGGCGAGTCCTGAGTACCCACCCTACGGATATGGCCTGGAGAACGAACAAGTCCACTATATGGGTAACTATTCTAGACCTCAAATTAATTTTTATAGTGACACTTATAATGCAGGTTGGAGGTACCATCCCAATTTCTCGTGGGATGATCTAAGTAGCCAAAGACCGAAACTTCCTCCAAATTTTCAACAACCACCTCACCAACATGAAGAGGAGTCGAACCTTGAGGAGATGTTGATAAAATTCATAGCAGCCATAGAAACACGTTTCCAAAACATAGAAACAAAACTTGAAAAACAGGAAGCATCGACACAGGAGCTCAAGGATCAAATTGGGCAACTTACTAAGTTAGTTTCAAATACGATGTAAAGCTTACCTAGGGAAAAGGAGCAAATTCAATCCATAATGACTCAAGATAGTGAAGAGTTAGACGAGCCCAATTTTAGGCAAGAGCCTGTGGTAAGTGAAGGTAAGGTTGAGGTAAGCCATGATTTACTAGACCTGGTAAGTATAGAGTACCAACCTCATGTGCCATACCCCAATACGATAAAGAAAGACCACACAGGGGAGCAATTCGATAAATTTCTTAACCCTCCAAAGTAGTTACATATTACCTTGCCGTTTCTTGAAGCTCTTTCTCAAATGCCAGATCCTAGACCTCGTGTCAATACAGAAGAAATTCATGAGGAACGAAGGCTTCATATCGATGAACTAGACGAGTGGAAGACACACTTCAAAGAGAAACTAAAAACACACGAAGAAAAAACGAGGCAACTCCACGACAAACTTAACGATGGGATAACCCAGCTTAAGATAGGAGATCAGGTACTCAAAATCTTTCCAGATGGAACAGTCGAGGTAACTAATCCTAAATTCAGCACTTTTAAGGTAAACACTACTCGACTTGAACTATATAACCGAATTGATCGCATGAGAAAGGATTTTCACCTGCTCAAACCACCCTGATAATGAAAATGAGAGGTAAGTCTAGCTCAAGACTTTAAACGAGCGCTTCTCGGGAGGTAACCCGAGCACTAACCCTACTAATTAGTTTAGTTTTATTTATTTCCATGTTTAGGCGCAGGTTTTCCATACTCACACGGCCTTGCACACGGCTGTGGCCGTGGCCGTGTGGGCACCATAGGTAGGAAAAAGGGCATGGCCGTAGACGTGTGGCAATAGGACAAAAAGTTTTTCCCAAAACACGGGTTGCATCTCTATTTAGACCCCCTTCTTCCTTTTTCTTTTCCAATTGTCTTTCTTCCTTTATTTTCCATTATTTACTTTTATTTTTATTTTTATTTTTACTTTCTTTATTATTTTCTTCTTATTCTTCATGCCGCTTAGATTTAGCTTAGGATACAATAAAATCGAGCTGGCTGATTCGAGGATTCAAATTCAAACGGTTCGAGGTGCTTCCCCACGTTCACCTCTGCCCATCCTATCCGATTTCTTTTCATTAACTCCATCCAAAATTCAGGAAGTTTCACTTCTCCCCCTATCTTATGATTTTATTATTTTGCTATCATCTATCTTTGTACATTGAGGGCAATGTACATCTTAAGTGTGGGAGGGGGGTTAACTATAGTATTATTTGAAAATCCCTGAATTATGTCTTGTTCCTTTAAGTAATTTTCTCAGATTATGATTAGAATGAAATTTCCTATGATTTATGATTTTTATTGATGTGTTTTGGATTAAGTAATTGATAATTGTGCATTGATGATTAAATTTGAAGGATACTAGAGAATCAAGCATGATAAGTCTATTTTTCAGAATTAAAAAAAATTAGGTTGTCTACCTGAATTTGAATATTACTTTGAAGTTTGAAATTTACGAGGTTGACATCAAAATACCCATAATTTTAGTGAGATTTTAAGCCTTTAGAGCATATATTCTTTTTCTTGCTCACTTTATTGATTATGAGTGTGTCAACATTGAGTTGTTATTCTAGAACTTGCATCGATTATACATGTCGAGACCACACCTTTGATTTGATATATAGAGATGATAAAGGCACCTAGGTTTTAACCCACTTACTCCACTAAAAGCCTACTTTCATAATTAACCCCTAGTGAACCCCTTTGATCCTAACAACCCTTTTTTTATTGACTCACCCACAAAAATAATAACCCAAGACCCTCTGTTTTTGTTATCACCATTCCTTTTGACTACCCTTATATCGAGATTTAATTTGATCAGTTGCCTAACTATGATCTTTATTTCAGTAGTTAAATTCATCCTTTATTATGTATTTGATTTGTTCTTAAAAAAAAATTAAGTATATTCATTATTAGTTCTATGTTCTGTGAGTTTAAAACAGTTTAAATTCATATCTTTAGAAGAAGCTCGTGTTATTTTTAGTATTATGAGTTTTTAATTGATGTAATTATTTACAATCAGTTCGTTGTTTCTAGTTAGGTAATTTGTCAGGTCAGTCTCGATTCTAACCCTCTAATTCAGCCTTTATCCACACCTTTAACCCAAGCCCCGTTACAACCCTGTTAAAGACCTTTCGATTTGTGTATCATCTCATATTATAGCGGTGGAGATTTGATTTTCATGTAAGCCTATGGGATTAACTTTTCATGTCTGACTTGTGAGTGCTTTTTCTTGAACCTTAAACACCTTGAGTGATTCGAGTGAATCTGTAGTGAGGATGTCAATCCTTGTCAATTTTGAATCAGAGGTAATTATTTAGATGAGGGGAAACACCTATGTTTTGTGCTACAAATGTATGACTTAGACTGTTTGAATCTTTAGGACTCTTTCAGTTGAATTATCCATGTATGAATTATCTTTGAATTATGATGAAACACTATTGATGAATATTATGAATTGAGGGAAGTTTGTTTTAATTATGAGTTGAGAATTTTGCTTAAGGACAAGCAAAAGCTTAAGTGTGGGGGTATTTGATAAACCGTAAAAGTAACATATTTTAATCTCACATTTAGCATGCTTTTGGATGAATTATCCCTTATTTTATGTCATTTGGTGCTCTTAATCCTTTGCTTTCATGTTTTATACTCAGGAAAGCATCGGAGGATGAAAAGAACAAGAAATGGTTTAAAACAGGCCAAATGGGCCAGATCACAAAATTGACACGGCCTGGGCCCAAGACCACACAGCCGTGCCTCATTAATGGACTCCACAAGGCCTGGCCACGATTCACACGGGCGTGTGCCATGGCCGTGTCCCTGCCGCGGCCAAGAGGATTTTTACTCGGAATAGGATGCTTGGAGGCAAAGAAACACAATCCAAAGTCTACTTGGATTAGGATTCTTAGGGGCCAAGTAAGGCATCTCAAAGCCTATATAAACATCCTAGGGGGAAACTTAAAGGGAGAGTTCGATAGAAACCCTCTGTCGAGGGAGCCCAAGGCTTTTGTCAGGGGGCGTCTTGCTAGGCTAGAGAAGGCAGATTTGTGGGGATTCACTCGAAGATAGCCAGTTGATTCATCTCAAGAAGCCGAAATTATACTCAAGACGGAGGATCTCCTCTTCAATTCCTTCAAGGGGTTTTAAGGATTTCTTATGTTTTGTTTTATCTTTTCTTCTGAGATGTTTTCTTTTATCGTTATGAACTAAGCCCTCAGATACCTGAGGGGGATGAAACTTAGATGAATCTTGTTATCGTTTGATGAACTATATGATAAATATTTGACTTATTCTTAATTATGCGTTCTTAATTCTTGTGTTGATATTTCGCGGATATTAATTCAAGTTTGATGTGCTTAGGTGGAGGAGCAAAAGTCCCTGCCTAAGAGTAGATCTAGCATAGTTAAGCGGAGTTGATCGCACGCCTAGAGATAGGGTGACGAGATTTTTCCAGATTAGGGTGAAACATAATATGGGATTCCATAGATCGAGTTAATGCAATTCTATGGGTTTTAATTAGAAAGAGATTTCAATTAATCAACCTAGGGTTAGATGTTATTCGCTTCGAGAGAGGGTTTAATATACATTAGGGAATCTTACGGATCAAGTCAAGTGAATAAATCGCCTGGTTCAGAGTTAGATAACAAGTGAAGTCTAGGTGGATTCTTCCTCGGGTATTGTCCTTATCAACTAGTTTTTCCCAAAAGTACTTCCCCAAATTCATTTTTCTTTGTCTGAGAGTCTTTAATTTAGTAGTTAATTAATTTAGATTTAAACAACAAATTTCTCTTTATTTTAGGCTAGATAATAAAAAGAAAGTTAGTATTAGTACTTTTAGTTCCTTTGGGTTCGACATTCCGGTCTTGCCTTAACTATACTACTGTTCGATAGGTGCGCTTGCCTCAAATCGTTGTCATAGTTAGTTTCTAGGTTCGATCATTCTCATTATAAATTTTAAGACTTTGACATCGCATAAAACAACGATCACTGGGTGGATTACGTAGAGGCCGACATCGGAAAAGGTTGCAGCTTGGTTCGACAGTAGATCAAAATTCTTGTTGCTGAGGCGTCACTGCCTACTCAGATTGAAGTTTCGGTAATTTCGAAACCTTTATTTCACCCTGATTCTTTCCTCACACATGGATTCATGGTATGGATCACCGGAATTAATTTTATTTTGCTGCGCCAAGGGGTATCGGCGTTCCAATAGTATACATGCTCTATTTTGGCACGGCCTGGACACATGGGTGTGTCTGGTAGCCGTGTGAGGCACACGGCCTGACTGCACGGGCGTGTGACCTCTGCAGTTTTGAAAAAAAAAAGTTCAAATTTCCAAGAATTTCGTATGTGTTTGGTTTAGTCCCGACCTCTTTTTATTTCGTGTTTAAGGTCTCGTAGACCGTAATAAGAGACTAAATGTTTATAATTGATTCTGTTTGATTGGTGATTAACTATGTGTTGAGAAATGGAGGTGAGATATTTTAAAATGTTCCGATTGATCGGTAACGCCTCTTAACCTTATTCTGGTGATGGTTTCGGGTTAGGGGTATTACAATTTAATTGGTATCAGAGCTACGGTTTAGTCAATTCTCGGACTAATGTAGCGCGTGTGAGTCTAGCTATACATGCCATATATATAATTGCGATAGTGTGATGAATCCTGACAATTGAAAATGTGTTTTCATATAGTAATGGATCCCGATCGAGCAGTTGCTGACGATGTTGAGAGTAATGCGCCTACTCCCGCTCAAGGGACAGTGCCGACCATATCTAGGCCGAATGATAGTGGTAAGAGGGGAGAGGCTAAGCAAGCCTTCTTCCGAATGATGAGTGAGTGGTTTTCGGAGTTCGTTCGAACGAATCCGGCTGCTCCACAACCTCCACCCCCACAAGTACCGGTTGTGCCTCAAGTTGTAGATCCGAATCGATTGAATAAGCCTCATGTGGATAAGATCAAAAAGTACGGGGCCGAAGAGTTTAGGGCCACAGCTGATGATGATGCTGAGCGAGTCGAGTGTTCGATGAGATTTCGTTGACCCCTGATGAATGTATTAAGTGTGCAGTTTCCTTGTTGAGAGATACGGCATATAACTGGTGGAAAACGTTGATTTTTGTGGTTCTGAGAGAGAGAATCACTTGGGATTTCTTTCAAGTTGAATTTAGAAAGAAGTATATCAGTCAACGATTCATAGATCAGAAATGTAAGGAGTTTCTAGAACTGAAACAGGGCCGTATGTTCGTTACTGAGTATGATCGGAAGTTTGCGAGATTGAGCCAGTATGCACGGGAATGTGTTTCGACCGAAGCTGCTATGTGTAAATGCTTTATAGAAGGGCTGAATGAAGATATTAAGTTGTTGGTTGGGATACTTGACATAAACGAATTTGTTGTGTTAGTTGAAAGAGCCTGTAAAGCCAAAGAGCTCAGTAAAGAAAAGAAGAAAGCTGATTCTGAAGCTCGAGATGAAAGAAAAAGATTGATGAGTAAGTCGTCTCAACCTTCGATGAAGAGAATTAGAGATGCAAGTAATCTATCAAATGCTTCGTTTGGACATCCGAGTAGAGATCGTGCGAGACAAAGCATCAGTCCACGGGTTCAAATTCTGACTGAATCAAGTGTTGGAAGTGTCAAAAGCAACAAACCTGAGTGTAGACAGTGTGGAAGACGACATGTGGGAGAATGTTGGGGCAAATATAATAATTGAACTTGTTATAAGTGTGGATCATGAGATCACTTTATTTGAGATTGCCCAAAGTTAGCTGAGGAAGAAAATGTTCAGAACGTGAAACCGAGTAATGTGACGGCTAGGGGTAGACCACATAGAAATACTGGGAATGTAAGTGGAAGTCAAAGAGGGACTACTGATACAACTGTGAGATCGGAGGCGAGAGCACCTGCTCGAGCCTATGCTATACGTCCACGAGAGGAAGCGTCATCTCTAGACGTTATTACTAGTACTTTTAGTCTATTTGATACTGATGTGATTACATTGATAGATCCAGGATCTACCCATTCATATGTGTGTATGAACCTAGTATCAAGTAAGACTCTACCGGTTGAGTCTACTAAATTTGAAATTAGAATATCGAACCCCTTAGGAAAGTGTGTCTTGGTGGATAAGGTGTGCAAGAACTGTCCGTTGATGTTTCGGGATGTTTGTTTTCCGGCTAATTTGATGTTGTTACCATTCGATGAATTTGATATAATTCTGGGTATGGATTGGCTCACTTTGCATAATGCCATTGTGAATTGTAAAAGAAAGAGTATTGAATTGAGAAGTTAGAACGGTGAGATAGTTCGAATTGAATCTAGTGATATGAAAGGGCTATCAGCTGTTGTATCTGCGATGAAAGCTTTGAACTATGTGAGAAAGGGTTGCGAAGCTTATCTGGCATATGTGATTGATACAAAAGTGACAGAAAAGAAAGTTGAATCTGTACCAGTGGTTTGTGAATTCCCTGATGTATTTCCTGAAAATTTACCGGGACTACCTCCGATACGGGAAGTTGAATTTGGCATTGAATTGGTACCGGGAACAACTCCTATCTCAATAGCTCTGTATAGAATGGCACCGACGGAATTGAAAGAGTTGAAGTCTCAGTTGCAAGAGTTGAAGTCTCCGTATAGAGATATGCATGCATGAGACAACGTTTAAATAAGAGTTGGCTTTGTCCAACACGATGCCAACTTTTGTTATACTTTTCTCAACTATATAAAAGCGTCGCCATATGAAAAGCCTAAGATGATTCTTTTTGGACTACGCCGAGCCTTTTTTTGTTTCGTTTAAATTTGTACCTTTAAGCAACTTTTTTGGATGTTGGCAAAATCTAATCATATCCCGACTTTTTAAAAAGAGTTAGGAAAATCTTAACCTATCCCAATTTTTATTTTTCGTTGGCAAATATTTTAAATCAGTTTTTTGCTTCTTTGAATCGATTGTTTTAGAATCGATTAATATTTTTGACAAATTGATTAATATTCATTATTGTCGTTTTAAATCGATTCTTTACTTCTTTGAATCGATTGTTTGTTGTTTTATTTATTAAATCAATTATTTAATCGATTCTTTGCTTCTTTAATAAATTATTTAACAATGTTCATCATTTAAATTAATTAATAATATTATAAAAAAATCATATCAAATTAAAATACAAATATTAAAATTCAAATTTAATCATAATAAAAGATTAAAATCTTAATTTAATATTTTAAAAAATGCCCTTTCAAAATGACACAATCACCAAAATCCCCTTATTAGAAGCACCCTAAATTTTGTGTTAATTTATTAATTTAGAAGGGTCAATTGATGTTAATTTAGTGCTTCCCCTCTTGAAATTCAAAACCTCTCAAAATTTCCATTTTGGATCCCCGCCTTCTGAATTTCAATTTTCCCTCTTTCCCCCCAATTTACCTCTCTTTATAATCGTCTAAAAATTCCCATCCCAAAATCCAACGGCTCTTATCTTATGGATCCAAACTTCTTGTTGTTGTTGTTGTTGTTGTTGTTATTTGTTAATAGTGCACTGTAACGCCCCAAAACTTGAGTTTTTGATTTTTTAAAATTTACCAAGTAGTTTGTTTTGTTTTAGCGGTTAAGTGTAGTGTTTATGTGTGAAAGGTTTTGGGTTTGAATCACTCTCTTTAAATTTTTTGCTATTTTTGTCCCTATCTTTATCTCTGAACATCTGACTCAAATTTAATTTCCACACAAATATTGACAGAATGAGTTTGTTGGTTTAGTGGTAAGGCTTTAACTTATCCTTTGGTCTTGTAATTGAATCCCTACGTGAGCAAAATAAAATTGTTTTTGCTAATATCCTTGTCTGCTACCCATCTAGTGGTACTTGGGTTAAATTTGAACCCTAGAGAATCCCTTTAGATAAGGACCAGATTAGTGGTTAGTTTTCCTTTTGCCATTTCTTTTTCTTGCTCTCCCCAATTTCCCAATCGTTTTTTTTTGGTTGGCCACAACTTGTTTTCTTCTTCTTGCTACTTTTCTGTTCTTCAATCACATACCTTTACCACTTTGGGTTCTTTTTCCTTTCGTGGCCATCTCTTTGCCATTGTTTTCTTTGCCATTCACTCATTAGTTTTTGTGTTGGCTGCTCATGGGTAGAAAGTTTCGGTGTGGTAAGCGAGTCTTTCTTTGGTATCATTCGTTTATTGCGTAAGTAAGTTGTTTTGGGTTTGTGTGAAATTTTGAATGATGATTTGGTTATTCGATTGGGAATAGGTTTAATTATCTTTGGAATTATTATTTTAGGTTAGAATCTTGAGATGAACCCTTCTCCGGCAATTTAGTACTATTGGAAGTTGTGAGTTCTTCGATTGAGGGTAAATGCCTAATTGCTCTTTGGGCGCGAATTGTTTGGCGTTCGTGGTTGAATTTTTGATTAGGTTGCGCGTAGTGTTGCTAAATAACTTGTTTAATTATCGATTTAGGTACTAGAAATATCATTTTTGGATTCGCATCAGCATACATCTAGGTCTGTAACTTGATCTCGTAAAAACAACGAATGACGGAAAGCCAAAAACCCCACTATCAATGTCACACGACAGTGTGAGGCACACAATCTGGATTGTTTAGGCCACGTGTAGACCGTGTGAGCCACATGGGTTGGACTAGTTGGGCCATGTGGGACACACGAGTGTGTGGCCCATTTTTTTTGAAATTGTCACCTAGAGCCGTTTTGATCTGTGATTCCTATTTAGACTCTCCGTAGGGTCCATTGCTTTAATAAGACTTGGAAACATGATATCTGTTAATTTTCCTCTGTGTGTGATATGATTAAGGTATGTGAATTATACATGTATGATTTGTGTTCAGATAATTCTGAAAGCCTGACTACATATGAAAAACATGCATGACATCTTTATATTGAATTTCTATTAGTGTGTATATGTGCATTGGGTTGGGATATGATATGACGGAGGAAGTGTTGGTAGGCTAGTTATTTGCCTTATCTTCTGGTTTAAAACCACATATATCTGTTCTGGTGGCTCAGCCACATATATATGTTTCTGGCGGGTTACCACATATTATTATCTGGCAGCTTGCCTGAACTACTTCTGAAAAGTGATATATGCATACTTATTGGTGTGTGGGGTTGGATGAGTACTTGATACCCTATTTGATGTGCAGGGATTGACAGAGATGGTGTGTAACGGATGGGGGTAGGATCTGTTTATGCATCTGTATCTGAATCTGTTTATGAAATGCATCTGATTCCATATTTGAGCATATATATGAAATACCTTTTATTAAATCATTTGTATCTGATTTATTGATTGAGATAAGTTACACACTGAGCTTGTAAGCTTACTTTCTGTTTGTTTTCCTCCTAGGTAATCGACAAACTTAGGATGGATTGATGTGGAAGGAGCTCGATTTAAAATTTGTTGATTCATACTTTTTTATTAAGTTTAAGCATTAATTTCAATTGGACTATTTTTGGACTTTTGGAGAATGTTTTATGTTTTGGATTTTATTTCTCGTTTTGAACTTGTAATAACTCGTTTTTCAGTGATGTTAGAAACGATGGTTTCGAGACCACAAATTCGACGAATGAGCCCGTAAATATTATTATTTAATATTTAGGAGTCAAATATAGTATTATAATAAATTTTGATTTGATAATTTTTGTTATTTGAATGAATAGTTAAGTTCAAGTGGTTTGTCGCTAAAGTCAAGTAGTTTTGGAAAATGAGGTTTCGGGACCTCATTTTTGTAAAACGAGCTCGTAAATTAAAAATATTTATGGAGTGATTATGTTGGTACAATGAAGTTTGGTTCAGAAATTTTGATATTTGGTTGGTTAATTAAGTAAAAAGGACTAAATCGTAAAAATTACAAAAGTTAATCGTTATTAATTTATTTGTGCTAAATGTTTATGAAAGCATAATTAAATGGATTTATATGGTAATTTAACCATATTTAAAGTTTTGGACGGTAGATATATATGAATCAATGTCATTTTGGTAAATAATAAAAAGATTAAATAATAAAACAAATTTCATCTTCTTCATTTTGGCTTTGAAAACCGATTCCTCCATGCTTAAAGAACACAAGCTTCAACCTTGACAAATTTCTATTGCATTGGTGGTTGTCGATTCCACCAATATAATCCTACACCTAATTTGCAAATTTAAGCAGTATAGGGAGTAGGGTCGATCCCACATAGACTAGGTTTACTGAAAATTGTTTCTCTCTCGACCAGATTTATGTCTGGGCAGTTGTCGTGCCCAAGAAGTATGGGGGGATAAAATATGAAACTTGAAATAAACAGAGGAAAAAAATGTAAAAAGTAAAAGCTGAAGACAATTAAATAAAAAAACAGTGAAGTAAATTTGAAGAAAAATCAATTAAATTTAGCTCAGCTTTAGGCACGGGTTTTTCCGTCTTTGAACCGATCCTCGAAATTAGATGAACTCATCTTTTCCAATAAGCTAGTTATAGCTACCAAGGACGCCTCGGACACCAACTTTTCCTTGTGTAAATTAGTTATGGAACGTCCTATAACTAACCCTTACCGGTAGAACAACCTACGAAACGTTCGTGATTTAGAACTCCGGCAACATTGCGTTCTAGAAGAGCCTAGCTCGAACCAATACCCTCAAGCGCTTGGGACATTTAAATCCGGTTACTACTTCCCTTGACGGAACCAAACAACAATCCCCACTTGGCACGCCAATGTGTTCACGGAAAACCGATTAGACAATCGATCCTTTCGGAATCCCAACTGTACGTCTGGCCACACTAACTCAAACGACGTCCTTTTTGACTTAGTGTTGATTTAACTTTATGAGTTGACGAAGTCATACTCTTAATCCGGAGAAATAATAAATATTGAAAAGTAGGAGTTAAATAGCTCGGGTTCGTAACTCACGGGTCTTTGACGGGGTTAACACCGACTTAAATCTGAAAGGGGTTTAGTGTGGCATGAATTTATTCATGCTCTGTAAACTTTAGAAGGTGGTTTGATGATTATGGTAAAGAAAGGAAAAGAAAGGTACTTGGAGAGCAATTGGACCAATTTTGGAAAAGAAACAAGAATTGGAAACAATGCTGCAGAATGTTAACGCCAAATTGAAAGGAAAAGAATAATTCAATTCCAAATTGAAGTAGAAAAAGACAAAGAGGATAATTCAACTCCAAATAGAAGTAGGAAAATAATTAATTGATTGATGATTTCCTAAGAACAAAAAGCCCCTATTTATATACATGGGGTTTAATAAAAATAGCCTAAACTAATTTAATATAAAATCTAAAATAATAAAAATAAAAATAAAAATAAATAAAATAAACTAAATTAAGATTTTCTATTTTTGGCTTTTTACAAAGTCAAAATATTTGATGTGTCCTTGGCTTCCTCCATTTTTTTGATTTGGCCCCATTTCAATGATTTTCTTTCGATTTGGCCCTTTTCAGCTTGCTTTTGAGCAATTGCATCCCTGACAAGATTTAAATCATAAAAATACTAATTTAGCAGGGATTGATTCAGAAATAAACCGAATTAAACACAAGAAACCATACAAATTAGCATGTTATCATGCATGGTGAGTATTTCTTGTCCGTTTTAATAATTTTTATGTTTTTGAGTTCGTTTTAGCTTAATCTAGTTAACTCAGGGAGTAATTTGTGAAACTGTCAAATGTTTTGAGTTATGCCATGGATGAATTTGTGATGTTTTTGAAGTTTAATGATAGATTTATAAGCTTGTTTGTTAAATATGACAATTAATTTGCAAGGCATTATTAATTAACTATGCTTTAGAAAATATTTTTAGATATGGTCAAACCTTTTTACGCGAACTAGGATGACAACCCAAGCACCATATCTCGGTTACTCAGTTCAAACAGTCTTTATTATTTTAGGCTCTGTTAGCGGAATGTTATGAAGTTCTCGACTTGTCACTCGAACCTTTTTATGCGAGATGATATGACAACCCAAGCACCTCACCCCGGTTACTCAATCCAGTCACGTTTTCGAAAATTTCACTCATAACTTGAGCATTTATTTTATTTTATTTATTATTTATTATTATTATTTTTATGCCCAAAAAAATATATTTCAAACAATCAATTAATATGAAAAATCTAGCTACATATATCAACCTTAAAACACAAATGTCGACTAATCTATATACTTGAACATTTAAATTCAAAAATTTGCCCAATTATCCAAATTGACTAAGTATGAGATTAAAGGGTCAATGTCAAATAAACTATCGAATGAATTCAACGTAAGATTGAACACATGCAAAAGAGAGACATGCAGCAAAAAGAAATCATGCATATTCATCATCAATTTCCGAAGAGTTGGTGTCCGAGGCGTCCTTGGTAGCTATAACTAGCTTATTGGAAAAGAGGAGTTCATCTAATTTCGAGGATCGGTTCAAAGATGGAAAAACCCGTGCCTAAAGCTGAGCTAAATTTAATTGATTTTTCTTCAAATTTACTTCACTATTTTTTTATTTAATTGTCTTCAGCTTTTACTTTTTACATTTTTTTCCTCTATTTATTTCAGGTTTCATATTTTATCCCCCCATACTTCTTGGCACGACACAAGCGCGCTGGACATAAATCTGGTCGAGAGAGAAACAATTTTCGGTAAACCCAGTCTCTGTGGGATCGACCCTACTCCATATACTGCTTAAATTTGCAAATTAGGTGTAGGATTATATTGGTGGAATCGGCAACCACCAGTTTTGGCGCCGTTGCTGGGGACTGGCAACACTTACAATTGTTTAAATTGTCTTCATGACTAGATCTTCATCTGGAGATCTCGAATACGACCCAGAGATTGAGAAATCGGCGCGAGCGCAACGAAGAGAGACGGAAGCTCTTAAACGTGCAAGTAAAGCAGAAGTTGAGCTAGGACAAGGGATCCTAGAATCCGACATCGAAAAGTTGAGCGAAGTAATTTGTGCAGAGACAATTCGACGTGGGAAACAAGTCGAAGTGGTTGAACCTGAGACCGAACCACTTTTTGAAACAAAAGAAGCGAAAGAAAACCTCGGTGAACCAGAAAGGATGGCAAACCGAACCATTCGTCAACTAGTCGCCACTCCCAACGAGCAAACACCGTTATGCATCAACTATCCAACCGGAGGAACCCCGTTCGAGTTGAAATCAGGCTTGATTCACCTTTTGCCCACTTTTCGAGGCTTGAAGAACGAAAATCCACACACTCACTTGAGAGAATTCCATATGGTCTGCTCAAGCATGAAACCTCAGGGAGTAACCGAAGATGAAATCAAACTTCGGGCCTTTCCTTTTTCTTTAGTTGATACAGCAAGAGAATGATTATTTTACTTACCCCCAGTTCTATCACAACGTGGGATGACTTATCTCGTGTATTTCTTGGTGATTCTTTCCAAAGACCGTGGCAATTTGAACTTAGGAGGGACATAGTGGGAATTCGCCAAATGGAGAGTGAATCGCTCTACGACTATTGAGAGCGGTACAAAAAACTGTGTGCAAGTTGTCCTCAACACTGGTTGACCGAACAATCACTTCTTCAATATTTCTACGAGGGTTTGCTCCCTATGGAAATGAAGATGATTGATGCTGCTAGTGGAGGGGCGCTTGTCAGTATGACTACTCAAAGGGCAATAGAAATGATATCCACCATGGCGGCAAATTCTTAACAGTATTGGCCGAATTCAGAACCCACAAGACGGGTTAATGGGGTAAACGTTTCATCCTTAGAAGATAAATTGGATAAGCTTACTAATGTTGTTCAATCTTTGCTTACAGAAAATAAGAATCTGACCTAACTGTGTGGAATTTGTACTACGTCTGAACATCCGACGGATTCGTGCCCAATCATTAACGACAATTCAATGGCACATGTTGATGCTGTCGGAGGTTTTTCGGGACCTCTGCAAAGACGCTATGATCCTTTCTCCAACACCTTCAATCCCGAGTGGAATGATCATTCCAACTTAAATTACGGAGCTAATCCCCGATATAATTAATCATACCAACCGAGACCTCTGCAACCGCCACGATAACAACCCAAGCAGAGCACATCTCTAGAAGCTGTTATGGAAAGACTTGCCACCGATGCTGTAAAATATCAACAGAGGACAGATGCATCAATACAAGAGTTAACTAATCAAGTTAGTAAACTCTCGATGGCAGTTAATCATTTGGAGTCTCCAGGTAAATTACCTTCCCAGACAGAGCCGAATCCTCGGCAGAATGCAAGTGCAATAACTCTTCGTAGCGGAAAGGTTCTGGAAATAGTTCTAGACAAAAGTCATGGGCAAGACAAGGAACGGGAAAAACAGATCTTTGATCCAACAGCCAGGCCAGAATCAGAATTTCAGAGACCAGTCGTGATGCCACCTCCTTTTCCAGGGAGTCTTGCAAAATATAAGAAAGAGAAGGAAGAAAAAGAAATCCTCAAGACATTCAGGAATGTGGAGGTAAATATCTGATGTGTCTCTAACTAACTATGACCACAATAAAGGCAAGCGCACCTATCGTTATATAGTATAGTTATGGTAAGACCGGTAATATCGTATCCACAAGGACCAAGAGTACTAGTAATTACTATCTTCTTATTATCTAGCCTAAAAATTGGAGTGATTTCTTTTTAAACTAAAACTAATTAATTAAAACACGACAAAGAATGAATTAGGAAAATACTTTTAGACAACTTATGTGATGGGAAGAATCCACCTAGACTTCACTTATTACTTTTGATTCATATGATTTATTCACTTGACTTAATCCGAAGAAATCCCTGATTTATGTTAATATCTCTCTCGAGACTAAAAATAACTGACTCTAGGTTGATTAATTGAAATCTCTTTCTAATTAAAACCCCTGTTGTCGCATTAACTCGATTTATGGATTCCCTTATTAGATTTGACTCTAATCCGACAGATTTTTGTCGCCCTATTTCTAGGGTTGCAATCAACTCCGCTTAATTGTGTTGATCTACTCTTAAACAGGGACTTTTTCTCCTCTGAATAAGCACATTCGACTTGAATCAATAACTTGAATTATCAAAACAAGAATAAGAACTCACAATTAAGAATAAGAACAAATATTTATCTTATAAATCAAATAATAATAAGATCTGTCATAGGTTTCATCCCCTTAGGTATTTAAGGGATTTAGTTCATACTGATAGAGGGAAACATCATAGAATAGGAAAAAACAACAAAACATAAGAAAACCCAAAAACTTTAAGAGAAATTGATAGGAGATCTTCAGTCTTGAAGGAGATCCTTCTTCCGAGCTGCTCCCGATGGCTGTCTTCGAGTATTTTCTGCCTTCTACTCTGCGTCCCTTTTAGGTTACCCCCTAGGGAGTTTATATAGGCTTTGGAACGTCTTTCTTGGCCCACAAGTAGCCTATTCCAAATAGAATTAGTCTTGGATTCGGTAGGGACACGCCCGTGGTGGATTCCTTCGACCGTGCTCGCTTCTGCTCGCCACACACGGTCATGTGGTCTGTCCGTGTATGTTGATCCAGGCCATGTTTGATTCTGCTCGTAACACATGGCCGTGTTTGCCAGTCCAGGCCGTGTTGATTTCTAAGGTAGGCCCATTTTGTCCCTTTTTGGCCTGTTTCTCGTTCTTTTCGACTCCCTAGGCTCTCATAAGTGTAAAACATGAAATTAAGGGATTAGGAGCATCAAATTCATCAAATCTAATGAAAGTTCATCCAAAAATAAGCCAAGCATGGGGTCAAAATATGTATAAAATATGGTTTATCAAATATCCCCACACTTAAGCATTTGCTTGTCCTCAAGCAAAATTCTCAACTCACAATTAAAATTAACTTCCTCAATTCATAATTCTCATCAATAATGTCTCATCATAATTCATAGATAATTTATACATGGATAATTCAACTAAAAGAGTTCTAAAGGTTCAAACAATCCAACTCAAAATTTTTATAGCACGAAAACATAGGTGTTTCCCCTTACCTAAATAATCACCTTTAATTCAAAATCGACAAGAATTGACATCCTTACTAAAGATTCACTCAAATCACTCAAAGTGTTTAAGGCTCAATTTAAGCACTCAAAAGTCAAAAATGAAAAGTTAATCCCACAGGCTTGCATGAAAATCAAATCTCCACCACTATAAAATGAGATGATATAAAAATCAAAAGGTCTTAAAAAGGGTTGTAATGGGGCTTGGGTTACAGGTGTGGATAAAGGCTGAATTAGAGGGTTAAAATTGAGATCGAATTGACAATTTACCTAACTAGAAAAATTGGACTAATACTGAATAATTACATCAATTGAAAACTTATCACTAATAACACGAGCTTCTTCTCAAAATGTAAAATTAACTGCTTAAGCTCAAATAACAAAGAACTAATAATGAATAAATTTCCAACTTTTTTTTAAGAATAAGAACAAGTACATGATATAAGATGAATTTAACCACTGAAATAAAGAATGTAGTTAGGCAACTGATCAAATCAAATCTCGACAAAAGGGGAGTCAAGAAAAATAGGGATAACAAATCAAATAACTGGGTTTCGGGTTAATATTCGTGGTATATCAAGAAATGGTTGATTAGGCTTCAAAGGGGTTCACTAGGGGTTAATTATGAAGGTAGGCTTTTAATAGAATAAGCGGGTTAAAACCTAGGTGCCTTTATCATCTCAGTATATCAAATAAAAGGTGTGGGCTCGACATACATAATCGAAGCAAGTTCTATAATAACAATTCAATATTTACACACTCATAATCAATAAAGTGAGCAATAAAAGAAAATGCTCTGAAAGGCTCAAAATCTCACAAAAATTATGGTTTTTGATGTCAACCTTGCAAATTTCAAACTTTAAAGTAATATTTAAATTTAGGGAAACAACCTATTAAAATTTTTTATTATGAAAATAGACTTATCATGCTTGATTCTCTAATATCTTAAAGTTTAAACCATCGATGCACAATTACCTATGACTTAATCCAAAACATATCAATAAAAATCATAAATCAATAGAAGTTTTTTTCTAATTAGTAATATGGGAAAATTTACTTAAGAACGAGGCATAATTTAGGGGTTTTCTGGTAATGAAATCAATAACCTCCCCACACTTAAGATGTACATTGTCCTCAATGTACAACGACAAGTAATGACTGATAGTAAGAAAATCATAAGATAGGGAGAGAAGTGAAACTTCCTGAATTCTGGATGGAGTCAAAAAAAGAAACCTGGTAAAGTTGGGCAGAGGTGAAGGAGGATACTCTGGTGGTGTGGTCGTTCCTTAATAAAAAACAACTAGAGAAATAAAGAAATCAAATTATACTAATATAAATTAAAGACAAGAAAGATAAAGGGAAAGAATTTAAAAATGAAGATAAAAGAAAAAGAAAAAATGAATGGACTTAAAGGTCCTTGTCTTGTCGAGTAAATGAAGCGGCCGACATGAACTTATGTAGAGTGGTTGCGCACGAGGAGACCGCGCCAGGATCCTTTCGCTTTTTCAACACGGGGATGGTGGCCTTGGTCTTGCCTCTAGTATTAGTCATTGTGTATGGTGGAAAAGATGGTGGTTGGTGTGGTGGAATAAGGGAAAGGGGAAAAGGGAAAATGAGGGAGAAAGATAATGGGAGAAGAAAAGGGAAAAATAGGGGTTTTTGGGCTGAAGAAGAGGTGGGGAAGTGGAGTAAGTAGAGTGAGGAGACGGTGGCCGGTGGTGAAAAGGGAGAAAAGCTGTGGTGGCTAGGGTTGGGGAGGAAGGGATATGGGGAAGAAAGTGAACAGAAAAAGAGGTTTAAATAGAAATTGGGACACATAGTCGCGGCCCACACCCATGTTCCCTGGGCGTGTTAGGTCACACGGTCGAGTCGCACGGTCGTGTGACGCTTCGTTTGTTTCTCCCACGCCCGTGTAAAGGTTTTGCACCCTCGTATTACTTAATCAGTGTCGACCACAGCCTATAAGCACGGGCGTGTCGCTTGCCCGTGTCACTTACTCAGTTTCAACCACGGCTTCTAAGCACGGGAGTGACGCACGCCCGTGTCTTTTACTCAGTATTGCCCACGGTTTTAATGCACGACCGTGTAATATTATCAGAGTCCCGTGATTTTTTAATCAGTATCGACCACGGCCACATCGTACGGCCGTGGCATTTTATTGTAGCCCGTGTTTTGGGGGAAATTTTCGTTCTTGGCCCGCACGGTCTCCGCCAAGCCGATATGCCTACTCGTGGTGTCCACACGGCCACGGCCATGCCCGTGTGCAAGGTCATGTGGGTAGGGAACCTGCGCTTATTAATTTGGTTAGTTTTTAGTTAAATGCTAAAAACTAAAAATATGGACGTTAGTGGGGTTAGTGCTCGGGTTGCCTCCGGAGAAGCGCTTGTTTAGAGTCCTCAGCTAGACTTACCTTTCATTCGCACAATCACGGTGGTTCGAGGAGTTGAAACTCCTCGTTCCTGCTATCAGTTTTGTTAAAATAATGTTTTAGACGAGTATTATTTACCTTGAAGATGCCAAATTGAGAATGAGTTACCTCGACTGTACCGTATGGAAAGACCTTGAGTACCGTAAAAGGAGTTGCTCCGTTTACTTTGAGCTCTGAGGTGGTAATTCGAGGATCGGTTGCATCTAACAATACCTGGTCGCCCACCTTGAAGTGATTTGCTTCTCCTTTAAGCTTGTCATGAAGTTGCCTCGATTTTGCTTCGTGTGTTCTCGGTTTCTCCTTGGCATGTGTCCTCCACTCGTCTAGTTCATCGATCTGAAGCCTTTGCTCCTCGTAAGTTATTTCATTGTTGGCACGAGGACTAGGATGTGGCTCAGCTGTGTATTTTTGAGGTGCTTTCTGAAAAGAGGGTTTAACCGAATGGTTATTAATAGAATTTATGTACTCACCTGTATTAATCGACGTCCTAACCGAGTCACGAGCCTGGAGAGTGATCGTTTCATCACCTGCACGAAGTGTGAGCTCACCTGTGCCAACATCAATTCTAGTTTTAGCAGTTGCTAGAAAGGGTCGCCCTAAAACTAAACCTCATCCATGTCTAGAACAACAAAGTCAACTGGGAATATAAATTTATCAATTTTTACAAGCACATCCTCAACAATTCCCCTAGGAAATCTAATAGTTTTATCTGCGAGTTGAATACTCATCCTAGTTTGTTTAGGTTTCCCAAGACCTAGTTGCTTAAACATTTTATAGGGCATGACGTTAATACTCGCTCCTAAATCAGCTAAAGCGTGTTTAATATTTAAACTACCAATTAAACAAGGAATATTAAAACTCCCTGGATCCTTTAATTTATCGGGTAGTTTATTCTGTAAAATGGCTAAGCAAACTGCGTTTAACTCCACGTGCGACGCATCATCTAACTTTCACTTGTTTGCTAGAAGATCCTTCAAGAATTTTACTGAATTGGGCATCTGCGAAAGAGCTTCAATGAACGGTAAGTTAATATGTAATTTCTTTAGAAGTTTAAGGAATTTACCGAATTGTTCATCTGTGCGGTCTTTCTTCGTTGCGTTAGGGTATGGTACACGAGGTACATACTCTTTACTTACCGGTTTTTGTGTATTGTGGCTTTCCCCACCCTTACCTTTACTTACCACAGGTTCTTGCCTCGGTTCAGATTCAGATTCTACTAACCCTTCGTTGTCGCACACCGTGATGGCATTGAGTTGCTCCCTTTGATTAGGTTCAGTATTACTTGGCAAGCTACCTTGTGGTCATTCTGAGATCAGCTTAGCAAGCTGGCCTATTTGGTTTTCGAGTGCTTGAATCGATGCTTGCTGGTTTTTGAGTGCTGTTTCGGTGTTTTAAAAACGAGTTTCTGACACCGAGATGAATTTTGTTAGCATCTCCTCAAGGTTCGACTTCTTCTCCTGTTGGTAGGGTTGTTGTTGAAAGCCTGGAGGGGGTTGTTGTCTCTGATTTCCTTGACCACCCCATGAGAAGTTTGGGTGGTTCCTCCAACCTGGGTTGTAAGTATTACTATAGGGATTATTCTGAGGTCTAGAATTATTACCCATATAGTTCATCTGTTCGCTTTCTATGCCAGGGCTGTAGGATGGGTATTCTGTATTGTTCGTTTCTCATCCATTTGTATTGGACTGCATCACTGGATGTATCTGCGATGAACCACATAAACCATCAATTTTTTTACTTAAAAGCTCTACCTGGTTTGATAGCATTGTCACTGCGTCGAGGTTGAAAACTCCGGCGGCTTTTGTTGGCTTCGTCCTTATAACTTGCCAGCGATAGTTATTCGATGATGACTCTTCAATGAATTCGTAAGCCGCTTCGGGAGTTTTGTTATTCGAGTGGTTCCACCGACAATTTGCATCTATCGGTTGCCTAGTTGAGGGTTCAAACCGTTGTAAAAGGTTTGAACTTGTAACCATAGAGGTAACCCATGGTGTGGGCACCTTCTCAACAAATCCTTGTATCTCTCTCATGCGTCGTAAAATGTTTCTAAATCCATCTGCACAAAAGAAGAGATATCATTCCTCAATTTAGCTGTTTTAGTTGGCAGAAAGTATTTTAATAAAAAAAATTCAGTCATCTATTCCCATGTAGTGATTGAACCTCGTGGTAACGTGTTCAACCACTGTTTAGCTTTATTCTTTAATGAAAAGGGAAATAACCGAAGGCAAATGGCATCATCAGAAATGCCATTAATTTTGAAAGTATCGCAAAACTCCAAAAATATTCCAAGTGATTGTTTGGATCCTCATCCTGCAAACCATCAAACTGAACAAACTGCTGAATCATCTGAATAGTGTTAGGTTTCAATTCAAAATTATTTGCAGCAACAGCAGGTCTAACAATACTTGATTCAGTTCCTGTTAAATTAGGTTTAGAACAATCATACATAATACGAGGAGCAGGATTTTCGGCAACCACCGGAGGTAGCGGATTATTATCAGCAAACTCTTCGGTAGTATTGGTTTCGTCTTCTTGCTCTTCTTCTATGTATTGTAGACTTCGCCTTATTTCTTTTCGATTTCTACGAGCTGTACTTTCAATTTCACTGTCAAAAAGCAAGGGTCCTGACGGGTTCCTTCTAGTCATAAACTAAAAGTTCCTATCGGAAGCAAAGAAAGAAAAATTAGAAAAGTAGAAAAGAATAAAAAGTAAAATTAAATTGCAATAAAAAAAATGGCTAAAGTAATAAAAATTTAGTGTTCCTAATATCTCAGTCCCCGGCAACGGCGCCAAAAACTTGATGTGTCTCTAACTAACTATGACCATAATAAAGGCAAGCGCACCTATCGTTATATAGCATAGTTATGGTAAGACCGGTAAAATCGTATCCACAAGGACCAAGAGTACTAGTAATTACTATCTTCTTATTATCTAGCCTAAAAATTAGAGTGATTTCTTTTTAAACTAAAACTAATTAATTAAAACACGACAAAGAATGAATTAGGAAAATACTTTTAGACAACTTATGTGATGGAGGCAATACCTAAGGAAGAATCCACCTAGACTTCACTTATTACTTTTGATTCATATGATTTATTCACTTGACTTAATCCGTAGAAATCCCAGATTTATGTTAATATCTCTCTCGAGACTAAAAACAACTGACTCTATGTTGATTAATTGAAATCTCTTTCTAATTAAAACCCCTATTGTCGAATTAACTCGATCTATGGATTCCCTTATTAGATTTTACTCTAATCCCAAGCGATTTTCGTTAAGCGCCTATTTCTAGGGTTGCAATCAACTCCGCTTAATTGTGTTGATCTACTCTTAAACAGGACTTTTGCTCCTCTGAATAAGCACATTCGACTTGAATCAATAACCTGAATTATCAAAACAAGAATAAGAACTCACAATTAAGAATAAGAACAAATATTTATCTTATAAATCAAATAATAGTAAGATCTGTCATAGGTTTCATCCCCTTAGGTATTTAAGGGATTTAGTTCACACTGATAGAGGGAAACATCATAGAATAGGAAAAACAACAAAACATAAGAAAACCCAAAAACTTCAAGAGAAATTGATAGGAGATCTTCAGTCTTGATGGAGATCCTTCTTCCGAGCTGCTCCCGATGGCTGTCTTCGAGTATTTTCTACCTTCTACTCTGCGTCCCTTTTAGGTTACCCCATAGGGAGTTTATATAGGCTTTGGAACGTCTTTCTTGGACCACAAGTAGCCTATACCGAATAGAATTAGTCTTGGATTCGACAGGGACACGCCCGTGGTGGATTCCTTCGACCGTGCTCGCTTCTGCTCGCCACACACGACCATGTGGTCTGCCCATGTACGTTGATCCAGGCCGTGTTCAATTCTGCTCGTAACACACGGCTGTGTTTGCCAGTCCAGGCCGTGTTGATTTCTAAGGTAGGCCCATTTTGCCCCTTTTTGGCCTGTTTCTCGTTTTTTTAGACTCCCTAGGCTCTCCTAAGTGTAAAACATGAAATTAAGGGATTAGGAGCATCGAATTCATCAAATCTAATGAAAATTCATCCAAAAATAAGCCAAGCATAGGGACAAAATATGTATAAATTATGGTTTATCAATATCCCTTTGCTCGACGCTATCAAACAAATCCCTCGTTATGCGAAATTCCTCAAGGAATTGTGTTCTAGCAAGAGGAGGTTAATAGGTAACGAAAGAGTAAATGTAGGAGAAAATGTCTCCGCAGTACTGCAAAAGAAAGTTCTGCCCAAATACAAGGACCAAGGTATGTTTGCTATTTCCTGTGAGATAGGTAATGTAAGCATTAAGAAAGCCATGTGTGATTTAGGGGCTTCCATTAATGTTATGCCTTATTCTATTTATAAGTTGATTAATACGGGTCCTTTAAAAGAAACAGGAGTAATAATCCAGTTGGCGGACAGGTTAGTTGTCTATCCCGAAGGGTTGCTTGAAGACGTCCTTGTTAAAGTTAATGAATTAGTTTTCCCTGTAGATTTCTACATTAATAATATGAAAGACGATAACTCAACTAATTCATCTAACATTTTGCTTGGAAGGCCGTTCCTAAGTACCGCAAGCGCAAAAGTTGATGTTCGGAGCGGAACACTGACAATGGCGGTTGATGGCGAAATCGTGAAATTCAATGTCTACGAAGCTATGGGTCATCCTTAATCACTATTAAATATTTCTAGTATTGACATTATAGATTATTTAACTCAATATTATTCTGAATATCATGACTTTGATGAATTAGAAACTGTCCTTTACAGAAGCATTGACATGGATGTTTTACATCATCTCGAGGAATTAGCAATCATAGAAGATCCGTTGTGAGAAATTATCAAACACTTGGAAACGCAACCATCATTGACGAACCAAGGTAACCGATTTGAACTATTACCTTCCCAAACTAAAATGTTACCTTCAGTTTTGTAGCCACCAACCTTGGAGCTTAAAGCATTACCGGACCACCTTAAATACGTCTTTTTGGGAGAGAAAGACACCTTACCGGTAATAGTGTCAAAGAAACTAACCAAAGACGAGGAGGAAAGTCTAGTTCGAGTTCTGAGAGATTATAAGGAAGCTATAGGTTAGACGATAGTCGACATAAAAGGGCTAAGTCCATCCACTTGTATGCACAAAATTTCCATCGAAGATAACACGAAACCAAAGAGAGATGCTCAAAGGAGTCTTAACCCACCCATGATGGAGGTAGTAAAGAAGGAGATCCAGAAATTGTTAGATGCTGGAATGATATACCCAATTTCTGACAGTGATTGGGTTAGCCCGGTTCATGTCGTGCCCAAGAAAACTGGCGTGACAGTAGTGAAAAACTCGTTAAGAGAGCTGGTCCCTACCCGAGTCCAGAATGGATGGAGAGTTTGCATCTATTACAGGAAGTTGAATACAGCTACCCGGAAAGACCATTTTCCACTTCTCTTCATTGATCAAATGCTCGAGCGATTAGCTGGTAAGACCCATTATTGTTGTCTCGATGGGTACTCGGGATTTTTCCAAATTTCAGTAGCTCCGGAGGATCAAGACAAAACAACTTTCACTTGCCCCTTCGGAACGTTTGCGTATAGATGAATGCCGTTTGGACTCTGTAATGCTCCAGCCACTTTCCAAAGATGCATGGTGAGCATATTCTCTGATTATGTCGAGAAAATCATTGAAGTCTTTATGGATGACTTCAAGGTATACGGTAACTCTTTTAACGAATGTCTCGATAATCTTGCTAAGATATTGCAAAGATGCCTAGAATTCAATCTTGTTTTAAATTATGAGAAATGTCATTTCATGGTTGACAAAGGATTAATTTTGGGTCATATAGTTTCCTCGACAGGAATTAAGGTCGATAAGGCAAAAACGAATATTATTAACTCGTTACCTTACCCCACATCCGTGAGGGAAGTTCGTTCATTTCTTGGCCATGCAGGATTTTACAGACGATTCATGAAAGATTTCTCAAAAATCGCGCGACCTATTTGTAGTTTGTTACAAAAGGATAAAGAATTTGAATTTGACCAGACTTGTAAAGACGCATTTGACGTGCTGAAGCAGAAATTGGTCTCTGCTCCCATAGTGCAGCCACCAAATTGGAACTTCCCATTCGAAATCATGTGTGATGCAAGTGACCAAAGTGTGGGAGCTGTTCTTGGCCAAAGAATAGGGAAAGAGCCTCATGTTATCTACTATGCTTCGAAGACTTTGGATGCTGCCCAAAGCAATTACACAACCACTGAGAAAGAATTATTAGCTGGTGTGTTTGCTTTAGACAAATTTAGATCTTACCTATTGGGAACTAAGGTGATTATCTTTTCTGATCATGCAGCTTTGAAATATTTAATAGGGAAGAAGGAGGCAAAACTGCGACTGATTAGGTGGATTCTGCTCCTACAAGAGTTCGATTTTGAAATCTGAGATAAAAAGGGATGCGAAAACCTAGTAGCTGACCATCTGAGTCGATTACCGATTCCAGTAGACGACACACCATTGAAAGATAACTTCCAAGATAAAAACCCATTTTCAGCAAATGCGGTTCATCCTTGGTACGCAGACATAGTAAATTACCTCGTTACAGGTACTGTTCCTTCGGAATTACCAAGGTCTAAAAAAGATAAGATAAAAAAAGATGCTCGGTATTACATTTGGGACGATCCTTACCTTTGGAAGCATTGCTCCGATCAGGTAATTCGACAGTGTGTAGCAGAAACAGAGGTACAGTCTATCTTAACTAAACGCACTGCGTATAAAATTCTCGAATGTGGACTATTTTGGCCAAACATATTTCGTGATGCCTTTTTATTCTGCAAAACCTGTGAAAGATGCCAAAAAGTTGGCAACCTTAGTAGTCGAAATGAGATGCCCCTTACTCCTATTCATATTTATGAAATTTTCGATGTGTGGGGCATCGATTTTATGGGTCCCTTCGTTTTTTCTTTCGGTAATTTTTATATACTCTTAGCTGTTGATTACGTCTCTAAGTGGATAGAGGCGAAGGCCACTCGCAATGATAATGCTAAGACCGTAGTTGACTTTCTTAAAAGTTCTATCTTTTCCAGGTATGGCACTCCACGAGCATTAATCAGTGACAGAGGAACTTATTTTTGCAATAAGCTCGTAAGTGCACTTATGGAGAAATATAGGGTGACTAAACGAATTGCCACTGCTTACCATCCACAAACAAACGGGCAAGCTGAAGTGTCGAATCGATAAAATCAAGTCTATTTTGGAAAAGACTGTTAAACCTAACAGGAAGGATTAGAGTTTGAGACTAAATGACGCACTTTGGGCTTATAGGACAGCTTACAAGGGACCAATAGGCATGTCACCTTACCGACTCGTTTTCGGTAAATCGTGCCATCTTCCGATCGAGTTAGAGCATAAGGCATTTTGGGCAGTTAAGCAGTGTAATATGGAGATGGAGTCTACAGGAAGGTCTCGGAAATTGGACATCCAGGAACTCGAGGAAATTAGAAACGATGCATATGAAAATGCTCGAGTTTATAAAGAAAAGACGAAGGCGTTTCATGATAAGTTAATCACTAGGAAGCAGTTTTCAATAGGACAAAAAGTTCTCCTATACGACTCCAGCTTAAAAATATTCGTTGGTAAGCTTCGATCCAAATGGATAGGACCATTTACTATTACTAATTTATTCTCGAATGGTGCAGTGGAAATTCAAAGCGAAGAAACCCGAAAGTGCTTTAAGGTGAATGGTCAACGACTAAAACCCTTTTTCGAGAATTTTCAAACGCACACAGTTGAGGAGATTATTTTCGATGAGCCCAGAATTTGAATAACAGGTCGTCGAGCCAACGACGTTAAACAAATGCGCTTTTTGGGAGGCAACCCAAATTTGTTTTCATTTATTTAATTTTAAGTTTTAGTAAGATCTAGGGTGTAAATAAATAATTTTTTATTTAATTCAGTTAATTTGATGTTTTCAGGAACATAATGGAGATCATGAATTTTTTTTGAAAGTCGGATAATAGTGGTGGCGCGGGTACGACATGCTAATTTGGTGACAAATATTTACCTAAAAAAAACAAAAAAAAACCCAAACCCAATACCCACCAACCCATTTAACCCACCTACACATACCCAAATACCAACCCAACAAAACAAACCCAAAATTAGCCCAATACCCAATACCCAACCAAATTAACTCACCTACCCAAACAACACAAACCCAAAAATACACCCAATACCCAATAAGCCCAACCGAAAATCCAAAGAAAAAGAAAAAAGAAAAAAATAAACAAATTAAACACCCAAAATCTCCAAACCTTTTCATCCATCTTTTTCTTCTTTACAACAAACATAAACATAAACCCCTAACCTCACACCTTGCCACACGCTGCCGCCGTCGTCACCCATCGCCGTCGCTGTTGCACTACCGTCGCCATCGCCATCCCCCTTTCATCGCCATCGTCGAACGCCTCCCCCACCCCTCCCTTTATTTTCTTTCCTCCACCACTTGCAACCTCCGTTCGTCGGCCTCCTCCACCGCCGTTCCACTCTCCATCGAAGCCCTTAACCTCCTCCACCGCTGCAAGTTAGCCAATCGGAGCCCACACCCCCAACCACCACCTCTTCTATATTTCTTTTTCTTTCTTTTCTCTCTACCACCAAACCACCCTCTCAACCACCTTAACCAAGGCCACAATCGAAACCCCCACCGTCACCCCTTTAAAAATCGGCCAAAATGCGCCGTCGCCACTCGTCGCCGCCGACCGCCGCTAACATAGTCGTGCGCCGCCACCGTCTTCGCCGTCGTTGTAGCAAATAGAACCCATTTTTCGTGACATTAACACGGATGCGATGGTCCAAACTCGGAACCAATCGGCCGAAAATATCCCGGTTTTACTCAATCGAAATCAACACCATTTTTCAGCACCTCTCGTCATCGATTTAGTCGACGATGACTTTCCTCCACCTCCTCCAAGACAAACCGCCACCCCATCGAGAGCCCACCGTCGATGGAGTCTGACCCCGGTCGAAACAGAATGCTCGGATAGCAGCCCCGCTACTTCTGAAAGTTTAATCCTTAATACCCAACCTACCTTTCCTTTACTGACATATAATGCAAGTAATCCAGAAGAGGTTGGGACTTCTGACGACCATGTCGAAACTTCCCCCACCGTGAACGAACGTGTCTCCCAACGCCAAACACGGTTCACTCGAAGTCGTCGACAACCAACACGTGAGTCAGCTACACCCCCAAACAGCAGTAATGACGCTGCTGAAAATGCAAGTCTACCCGACTCGCCTAACGAATGTGTTCGACCATCCCGAGACAATCAATGCAATAGACGAGGTCGTGCAAACACTATTCCTACTGAAGGTCGATTGCGAGGATTTCTAGACTTTTCGACCTCAGAGTATCAAACACGATACGACGACATCTGACAACGTTCGCTCCCGGTCTGTAAGCAAATCGATTTCACCACTCTTGATCTTTTAAATATTTGTGATGTTGTGCTTCATTATTTTGATGCTATTGATTGGAATTCATTTGCTAATATTTCCTGTAATGCATATTATGAGTTGTTATATGAATTCTACCCCACATTTACCTTCGATATAAATGTATTACGAACTGTTGAAACACAAAACGTTGTATGTTTTCGTTTGCTTGGGAGGGACTTTCGGATGTCAATTTCTGAATTTAACATTGCCATGGGTTTCGTCGACCCTGATAATATTCAATCTGATTCATATCATTCTGCTCTGTTAGATATTCCGAGCAACTTTGATGCTCAAGATGTTTATCATGTTTTAACTCATTCTAATCATCTTTATAATCCGAAGACCACAAAAGACTTATTGGTGCATGAACCTGCTTTAAGATATATTCATCGATTTTTAGCCTTTAGTTTTTCAGGCAGAAATGACTCGTCATCTATTCTAACTAAGACTGAACTGTTCTTTTTGTGGTGTATGCATTTAGGTTTTAAAGTTAATTTAGGATATTGGTTTGCACGAAATTTTCATGCCGTTTTGCGTTGTAATCGTCCACTAATACTTGGGTCATATATTACGAATTTAACCTCTCGACTTTTTCACGCTGAAATTGATTTCTCGACCTTAACATGTGCATATAGTATGGACAGCTTAGATAAATATTGTTTGGATTCTATGGGATTGCTTGCCGGCACCCCTACTTCGTATTATTTTGTTCCTCCAAGTACACGGACTACTCGCGGAAATATGATTTTTCACCAACGTCCACACATCAATACTAGAGAGCAAGAGGAACAACCTCTATCTGTGGAGGCACGTTTAAGCCGAATCGAGGTGTGACTTGGAACAATGGAAAATCAAGTCTCCACAATCCTTGATATTCTGCAAAGTCGTTACCCCCAACACCAACAAAATCATTAAAGACACATGGGGAGTATTTTGAACTTTTCATTTTACCTGTTATTTGAGCTGCTGTTTTTATTTTCTCTAATATGACACATGCTTGAGGACAAGCAAGGTTTAAGTGGGGGGTGGAAATTGATGATGAATATGCATGATTTCTTTTTGCTGCATGTCTCTCTTTTGCATGTGTTCAATCTTACGTTGAATTCATTCGATAGTTTATTTGACATTGACCCTTTAATCTCATACTTAGTCAATTTGGACAATTGAGAAAAATTTTGAATTTAAATGTTCAAGTATATAGATTAGTCGACATTTATGTTTTAAGGTTGATATATGTAGCTAGATTTTTCATATTAATTGATTGTTTGAAATATATTTGTTTGTGCATAAATAATAATAATAATAATAATAAATAAAAATAAAATAAAATAAAGGCTCAAGTTATGAGTGAAAGTTTCGAAAACGTGACCGGATTGAGTAACCGGGGTGAGGTGCTTGGGTTGTCATCTCATCTCGCGTAAAAAGGTTCGAGTGACAAGTCGAGAACTTAATAACATTCCGCTAACAGAGCCTAAAATAATAAAGACTGTTTGAACTGAGTAACCGGGATAGGGTGCTTGGGTTGTCATCCTAGTTCACGTAAAAAGGTTTGACCATGTCTAAAAATATTTTCTAAAGCATAGTTAATCAATAATGCCTTGCAAATTATTGGATTCAAACTCAATTTAATGAAATTATCTAGTTCACATATTTCAAATTTTATGACACTTGTCGATTAAACTATATGTTCTGAGCATTTATTTATTTTTGCCTATGTTGTTTAAATTGAGTATGGATGCAGAAACGAGGCTCGATTTTTAATAAATTGTAGAATCAATTCTAATGTTTGAAAGAACACATGCTTGAGGGCAAGCATGAGCTAAGTAGGGGGGATTTCATAACATGTTAATTTGTATGGTTTCTTGTGTTTAATTCGGTTTATTTCTGAATCAATCCCTGCTAAATTAGTATTTTTATGATTTAAATCTTGTCAGGGATGCAATTGGTCAAAAGCAAGCTGAAAAGGGCCAAATCGAAATAAAATCATTGAAATGGGGCCAAATCAAAAAAATAGAGGAAGCCAAGGACACATCAAATATTTTGACTTTGTAAAAAGCCAAAAATAGAAAATCTTAATTTAGTTTATTTTATTTATTTTTATTTTTTATGTTTATTATTTTAGATTTTATATTAAATTAGTTTAGGATATTTTTAGTAAACCCCATGTATATAAATAGGGGCTTTTTGTTCTTAGGAAATCATCAATCAATTAATTATTTTCCTACTTCTATTTGGAGTTGAATTATCCTCTTTGTCATTTTCTACTTCAATTTGGAATTGAATTATTCTTTTCCTTTCAATTTGGCGTTAACATTCTGCAGCATTATTTCCAATTCTTGTTTCTTTTCCAAAATTGGTCCAATTGCTCTCCAAGTACCTTTCTTTTCCTTTCTTTACCACAATCATCAAACCGCCTTCTAAAGTTTACAAATCATGAATAAATTCATGCCACACTAAACCCCTTTCAGCTTTAAGTCGATGTTAATGATCGCTGTAAATCAGAGTTTTAAAATTTATAAAAGAATGATCAAACCTGGAAACTAACTCTGACAATGATTAAAGGCAAGTGCACCTATCGAACAGTAGTATAGTTTAGGCAAGACCGGATTATCGAACCCAAAGGAACTAAAAGTACTAATACTAACTTTCTTTTTATTATTTAGCCTAAAATAAGTGAAGTTTGTTTATTAATCTAAATTAATCAACTACTAAACTAAAGACTCTAAGACAAAGAAGAATGAATTTGGAAAATAACTTGGGAAAAACTCAGTTGATTAAATGATACCCTAGGAAGAATCCACCTAGACTTCACTTGTTATCTAACCTTTAACCATATGATTTATTTACTTAGTTTGATCCGTAAGACTCCCTAACGTATATTAAACCCTCTCTCGAGGCGAATAACGTCTAACCCTAGGTTAATTAGTGGAACTCTCGTTCTCTTATAATAACCCCTAGAATAGCCAAGAAATCGATCTATGGATTCCCATATTAGGTTTCACCCTAATCCGGCAAAATCTCGTCACCCTATCTCTAGGCGTGCGATCAACTCCGCTTAATTATGTTGGATCTACTCTTAGGCAGGGTCTATTCCTCCTCCATCTAAGCACATTAAATTTGGATTAAGCTCACATAATTAAGAACAAACTAAGTATTTATCATATAATTCAAATAATCAAATAATAAGATTTATCATAGGTTTCATCCCCTTCGGGTATCCGAAGGGTTTAGTTCATAACAATAAAGAAAAACATCTCAAGAGAAAAGATAAAACAAAACATAAGAAATCCCTAAAACCCCCTGAAGGAATTGAAGAGGAGATCCTCCATCTTGAGTAGAATTCCGGCTTCTCGAGATGAATCAACTGGCTATTCCTTAGTGAATCCCCACAAATCTACCTTCTCTGGCTTAGCACGACGCCCCTAGACGATAGCTTTGGGCTCCTCCTTTCAGGTCATACTTAGGGTGTATTTATAGGCTTTTGAAATACGTTTCTTTCTCCCTAAGTATCCTTTCCCGAATGAAATTGCTCTTCTCCACGGCAAAGGCACGGCCATGGCACACGCCCGTGTAAATCGTGGCCAGGCCGTGTTCGGATTTCTTTAATGAGACACGGCCGTGTGAGTCAGGGTTAGACCGTGTTCTAGATGATCAGTGAGGCACGGCCGTGTGATCTTTGGTCCAGGCCGTGTCGATTTCATGCTTTGGCCCATTTGTCCCGTTTCAAGCCCGTTTTGCATTCTTTTCATCCCCTGGTGCTTTCCTGAGTATATATCATGAAAACAAAGGATTAAGAGCACCAAATTACATAAAATAAGGGATAATTCATCCAAAAGCATACTAAATGTGGGCCTAAAATATGTTACTATTTCGGTTTATCGAACAACCTACGAAACGTTCCATAACTAATTTATCGAACAACCTACGAAACATTCGTGATTTAGAACTCCGACAGCTTTGCGTTATAGAAGAGCCTAGCTCGAACCAATGCCCTCAAGCGTTTGGGACATTTAAATCTAGTTACTACTTCCCTTGACGGAACCAAACAGCAATCCCCACTTGGCACACCAATGTGTTCACAGAAAACCGATTAGACAATCGATCCTTTCGGAATCCCAACTGTACGTCTAGCCACACTAACTCAAACGACGTCCTTTTTGACTTAGTGTTGATTTGACTTTGTGAGTTGACGAAGTCATACTCTTAATCCGGAGAAATAATAAATATTGAAAAGTAGGAGTTAAATAGCTCGAGTTCGTAACTCACGGGTCTTTGACGGGGTTAACACCGAATTAAAGCTGAAAGGGGTTTAGTGTGGCATGAATTTATTCATGCTTTGTAAACTTTAGAAGGTGGTTTGATGATTGTGGTAAAAAAAGAAAAAGAAAGGTACTTGGAGAGCAATTGGACCAATTTTGGAAAAGAAACAAGAATTGGAAACAATGCTGCAGAATGTTAACGCCAAATTGAAAGGAAAAGAATAATTCAATTCCAAATTGAAGTAGAAAAAGACAAAGAGGATAATTCAACTCCAAATAGAAGTAGGAAAATAATTAATTGATTGATGATTTCCTAAGAACAAAAAGCCTCTTATTTATATACATGGGGTTTACTAAAAATAGCCTAAACTAATTTAATATAAAATCTAAAATAATAAAAATAAAAAATAAAAATAAATAAAATAAACTAAATTAAGATTTTCTATTTTTGGCTTTTTACAAAGTCAAAATATTTGATGTGTCCTTGGCTTCCTCCATTTTTTTGATTTGGCCTCATTTCAATGATTTTCTTTCGATTTGGCCCTTTTCAGCTTGCTTTTTACCATTTGCATCCCTGACAAGATTTAAATCATAAAAATACTAATTTAGCAGGGATTGATTCAAAAATAAACCGAATTAAACACAAGAAACCATGCAAATTAACATGTTATCATGCATGGTGAGTATTTCTTGTCCGTTTTTAATAATTTTTATGTTTTTGAGTTCGTTTTAGCTTAATCTAGTTAACTCAGGGAGTAATTTGTGAAACTGTCAAATGTTTTGAGTTATGCCATGGATGAATTTGTGATGTTTTTGAAGTTTAATGATAGATTTATAAGCTTGTTTGTTAAATATGACAATTTTGTAAAGTGATTTTGGTTAATTTTAAAGTTTAAGGACGAAGTTGTTAAAATTGTAAAGTTACATGAAATCATTGTAAAAATATGATAAATATGGGCTGTAAGGGAATTATATAAAATTTGGTTGGCCTTGTTTGGATTATTGAAAGTTTCGGGTTCAGGACTAAATTGAATAAAAGGTAAAAGTTTAGGGTGAAAGTGTAAAATACTGATAAAAGGTCAAATATGTGAATTTTTATTATTTAAAAGTATTTGAATTGGATAATTGAATTAAATTATTATATTTAGATCAAGAAATGAGTCAATCGGACATTAATTACGGGAAAAGAAAGTTAGCGGAGTAATCGTCGGTGTTGCGTTCGTAACCGTTTTTGATTAGGTAAGTTCGTATGTTGATTAAACTAGTTAATTGTTGTTTTTGATAATTTATTAAATATTATATATATTTAATGAATGTAATTAATTGAATTATATATATGGAAACTAATAAAATGAAATAAATTGCAGAGTTAACTAAGTTGATGATTACGTCTAAAAATGGAAACTATATAGATGAGTTCTTGTAATGGTATAATGTGAATAAAGTTAAATGATTTGGATATGTAATGTGACCCGTATGAACCTTGTGAAGGCTTAGGATACAAATGACATGTCATTAGGGTTATTACAGTTCGGGTGTTGGTCTTGGATGTCTTACCGATGGTTGAGGTTTTGCATTTGTTACAGATTCTCCACAGCTTGTGTGAGCAGCATCGTGTAGCCTAACATCCCGACCCGCAGCTCGTGTGAGCATACCCATTTCACAGCTCGTGTGAACATTTACAGTTTCAGTTACAGTCACACTTTGTGTGAGCATTTACAGTTACAGTCACACTATGTGTGAGCATTATTCCCGTGTATCCAACGCTATTTCATTATGGTTTATCTGGTGGAAAATGAGTAAACAAAAATGGTAATATGAAATGGACATACGAATTATTTATATGGATATAGATATGTGAAAAGGGATAATTGAAATGAATACTTGAAATGAAGATGTGAAATGTTAAACGAATATGTGATGGTTGGTTTATGTATCAAATGTGTTTTTCATGTATATGTTTGATAACATTATAAAGTTACATGCTTCATATATGAACTCACTAACCTTGTGAGACATGTGATGTGTATAGGTAATTAATGAACTCATGACCATTGAAATATCTTGTAAAATGTTTAAATTACATCTTTTACGGTAAGTTAAAGTTTAAGCTTATTACGAACTTACTAAGCTTTACGCAAGCTTACCTCGTTTTGGTTTTTCTTCCTTATAGATCGTCGGATTCAAGCTGTGGATTGGATTGCTTTTGGAGATCACACTATCTGTCAACACTATTTGTAGTTATATGTTTAATTTGACCATGTTATAAGTGACATGTAGATAAGATTTTTGGTATTACTATATGTGATAAGTATTTGGTTATGTTTTTAGCCTTTTGGTATAATGGTTGATTATGGCATATGTTATTTGGGACTTATTTGATGATTGAATAAGGTTGACATGTTGAGTTTTTTTTGCTTTGGATAGTTGTTGTTTTATAGTTGATTATGAAATGTTGTGGTTGTATTTTCTTGGCACATTTGGTATATCTTGACCATGTGTATATATGAGAATTTTGAACTAAGTTTGGTAGGTCTGATTGTGGATGGAATTGATGAAATGGTATAGTTGATAGGCTTATGAGTCATGAACTTGTTATGGACAAATGTGAATTTATTTGAAGTTGGATATGTGGTGCCATTGAAGGCATATTGGTTAGGCATTTAGGTTGATTGCTATTTGGTGTATTATGGTATGTTTTGATGCAATTTGAATAGGTAAAAATGGTTAGAAATGGTTTGGCTTGGAACCTAAGCAATGGATGATGTAATGACTTGATTTTGAAGTTGTTTTGGATGTACATGGCTTGGGACACGGGCTGTCACACGACCGTGTGTCTTATTGATTTTAAGTGCAAGATTTTCACACGGTTTACGAATGTTACACGGCTTGGTGACATGGTTGTGTGACCCCTGAGTTACACGGTCTAGGCTTTGTCACATGGTTGGCCATACGACCATGTCTTTGAACCACACGGTCTGAGCTCTGTCAAACGACCGTATGACCCTTGTTTTCAGTTTTTATCATTTTTTTGTTTGTTTTGCTTCAGATTAGTCCCTATTTGTTTCCATACTGATTTTAAGGTTTCGTAAGCTCGATTTAAGGCTCGTATTCGTATATATGCTATGATTTGAATATTTGATATTTAAATTAATATTTGAAGGGTTTTATGTTGTCATTGGTTTAGTAAACTATAGTAATATTCTATAACCCTAATCCGACGACGAAGATGGGTTAGGAGTGTTACAGAACTGCTTTAACATTTTTAGATTATTTTTATTCGAACTGCAACATGTTTTATTTCAAAACCAAATTACGATTTTCCAAAACTCTGTTTAACTTAAGATTTCTGTTGCAAAATTAAGTAATCTTATAAGTGTTTTTCTAGAATTTAAATGAATTAACCGAATAAGAAATTTTTTCTTAAAACTGGAAATACCATTATCAAGTATCGATTTACAAAACATTTTCGAATTGTAAGTTGTTGGTTTCCAAACTAACATATGTAATTCCTCAGAATTCGGCCGTAACGTCTTGGCCAGATATGGAGTGTTACACGCACCATATGGTACAGCTTCCTTGTGACAACGATAGCTCGTGTATGCACTGTAAAGTTACTCCTCCGACGGAAGAAACCTTCACTTGTAGCATGTGCGCCACTCCTTGGCACATGGCCTGCTTAGCTTCTCTGCCCAAAACCTTAGCTTCTACTTTACAATAGCACTATCCTGACTGCTCCGGCGATCCTCTTCCTTCAGCCTTGGTCGTCGTAGATGGAAGCTCCAGTGAGATTTTAGCGGCGATAAAGGCAATAGAGGTGGATGAGTCATTGACAGAGAAGGAGAAAACGAGGAAGAGACAGGAGTTGTTGAGTGGGAGAGTTGAAGAAGATGGTGATAAAGTGAAAGAGAAAGGTAAGGATAAGGAGAATGAGAGCTCTGTTTTGGATGTTCTTGATGGAAGTAACTCGTTCTCTCTGATCCCCGGTTTCTAATTCTAGGGTTTTTTTTTTTTTTTATTGTTCCTAGAAGTAGATATTGTGTTATAATTTTGATATTTTATTACTTGTTTTTATTTAGGAATTTCTTAGTTCAAATTGATGAGTTGGTATTAGTTAGTTGCGGCCACCTGTTTTGTGTTTATGTTGTCATTAGCTTTTTGTTATTGATTTGTTTTCTGTGTTTTTCTTTTAGTTAGGGATTTGAATCATACTGTCTTAATAGGAAATGATAACTTTAGACTTAATGAACAATATTATGGTTCAAGTTACCTGTAACTTAAAAAAAGTTACTCAGATATTTTTTGCATTTATCATTCTTAGTTTGTTTGGTGAACTGATTATTAGCAGTTTGGAAGATCCAACTAAGATATGAGCTTGCTCATGAAATTACAAATTTCTTGGATGACTCGAATCACTTTCTAAATTATTTTCTGTAGTTTTTGGTTAGGTATATCTGTTTTATCTTTGAGAAGCTTTTTATACTGCAATAGAGTGATGATTAATATATGATTTGCTTAGGCCATCGTTTCTGTTCTCTAACATATCAGAAATTTTCAGCAATAGATGTTTTTGAACCAGTTATTTAATCAAGTTCATTTCTAGTCTTTTTTATGGTTTTCATATTGTTAGTCTAACCATGAGCAAAATCTAACATATCAAATGAAGTAAGCATAACATGAGCCTGCACACCTTTTGTTTCTTATATTCCTTCCAGTTAATCTATTGTTTGGATAACTATCAAATACCTGTATGAAGCAGTTAGAAGAGTCGTTGATGTTATTCAGATTCCAACATTCTTATGTTGTCAGGTTAACCTGATATTTATTATTAACAACATTCCATGTTCATGAAAAAGAAAGTTTATGATTGACCTTGGTCTATGGTTGACAATATTTTGTCATTGTTTGTTTGACAGATGGATCTTCTAGTTGAGGCAACCAAAACTGGAACAATTATCAATATTAAAAAAAGGCCAAATCTGTGCTCCTTCTGTGAGTGTTCTGCTTTTTATGCTAAAACAAATTTCAAAACTCGTAAGGTTAAGTAAACTCTACTTTTCTGTTATTATACAAGGTTGTTTATTGTAATTATGCATATCTGTAGGAAGCAGAATCTTGATTCCGTGCGGAGGTCACAGAGCGAGAAGCTCTTTTGATAGCTGAGATAAAAGAAAGGTTTATGAAATTTACTGAAATTCGAGAGGCAAAGTTCATGAATATGATGGATGCTCGTGAGAAAAAGTATAATGCTCTCTTCAACGAGTTGATGAATGCAATTGTCCCATAATTTTTTGATGTAATGGAAAATAGGTTGACAACAGGGGCGAAGCCAGAACAACTTTTTAGGGGGGCCGGATGAAATTTTAATTTTTTATAGTTTATATCTTTCTAATTTGTAAAGGATTAAATCGAATTTTTATAATTTTAGGGGGGGCCAAAGTGCAATTTTACCTTTACTAATTTAAAATTTTTAAAAAAATTTAAGGGCCTAAATAGAAATTTTACCTTTTAGGGGGGCTGGGACCCATGCCAGCCCCCCCTGGCTTCGCCACTGGTTGACAACATGTTGGAAACGCATTCACTGAATGCAGTTACAAAGTGATGTAATGGACAATAAGCTGACAATATGTTATCAACGTGTTGATTGCTTTTATTAGGATTTTGTATATAAACTAATAAGTGCATTATTTAGTGGTGATTTTTTATAAATATGATCAATTTATGTTAATTAATTGTTCAATTAATATCGTATCAAACTTGTCCAAACCTAACACATACAAATTTTCTCATATTTTGCCAAAATAGGCTCTTTAAAAGTTGAGACAAAAAAAAGTCATAAAAAATATGGGACCTGAGCCAACTATGTAAGGTGTTAGCGCAAACAAGATCTATCCCAACCTTTTTAAAGTTGACAAAGAATGGTCTATCCTAACTCTTTTAAAGTCGGTATATGAATGCTTTATTCCAATCTTTTTTTGGTAGTCTATTTCCTCCTGTCCCAATCTTTGTTAAAGGTTGGCCTTAACTAGGTCTTTGCCAACCCTTCAATAAAGGTTAGCCTACGTTGAATTATGCCAACGCTTTTTCCAAAGCTTCGTGGTACCTATGCTAACGGTGCTAACAACGACGTTTTCGGAAGTGTCGGGAGAATCATCGAGATGGCATATGTCAATTTTTTTGCGTCGCCCTAAGTAAGAAAAAAGTGTCGCCGTAGGCCTATTTTATTATTGTGTTTTAAAAGTAAAAACTGAAAAATAAAAAACAATAAAACTTATGTAAAAACTTTAAAAACCTCGAAACTAAATTCTTTTAAATAAATTTGTTATTCGTATTTCTTATAGCTTTGTTACTATAGAATATTGTTACTATAAAATATAGAACACTGTGTTCTATAACAACAAAATCTTGTATTGAGTTAACTTTATTGATAAAAAATATAGAGAAAAAATCAAGTGAATAAATGAAGTAATTGCATTTAAACATTTAAAAAAATAAAATAAAATATAAAAAGAATAAAAAATGGACTTAATTCATTTTTTTTCATAGTATTTTTATAGTATTTTTATATTCTTTATTTTTTTTCTCAACTCTCAATATTTATATTGACTACAGTGTATCCAACCCCAAAAAGCCAACTATATAACTCATATTTTCCAGAAAAATAAAATTAAAGCTTCGAATTCTTGCTGTTCCATATGTGAATTGAATAAGATTCAAACAATAGATTGGCTATAATCATCATCCGCATCGCTTAGATGATAAACTTTATAATTGCTGCCATTGCCATTAATGCCTCCTTGTGCTTCATTTCCTCCACAAGTAATGGAAATCTCAATCCCGAATGAGTTACTAAAACATGAGAACAACTTGGTACTCCCTACCTTTCCTTTTTTCCCTCTGATCGATTTCCGGGATACGGTTGCCGCCGGTGGGATTTTCGTTTCCCACCTCTCTATCTTCATTTCTAGCTCTTCTTCTTCTCTCTCTTTCCTTGTCCATTCCTTTATTCTTAAATTTTCTTTCGTCTGAACTTGGTTGTTTACCGGTGGTTTGTACAACCCATGTGCAATGGCGGCGGCTACCACGGAAGCTGATGGCCCCACGTCGGTGCTACATACAGAGCCACCGTTCACCATGCTACCACCATTCACCATGCTGCCATTGCATTTATCGTCCAACTCATTGGCATCGAAACCACCATTGATAGTCGAACCCTTTACAGGCCTTTCCATTGAGTTATCTTCCATTTTTAACTCGGTTCTGTCGCTTTGTGAACGGGTCATTTTCGCATTAACGTTTACATTTAGCTTGTCGTTTTGCGATTCATCGTCCTCGTGGTGATCATTTTCAGTTGGTTTTGGTATAGGTTCTTCTAACAAAGGCAAGCTACGCATGGTACTATCAACGAGGGCAACTTCCATGTTGAGAATCCCTTGAGGGCGGCCCGAGGGACGGCGGACTTGAAGCGTGACGGTTCTAGCGGTGGAGTTGTTGTTGATCTTAGAGTCGGTGACAGAGCGTAAATGGAAGATATCGTTGATGTTAACGTTAACGCATCCGACCAAGGCATCTTTAACCCAAGCAGCCGCGTAAATCTCAACAAAAATCTTAGCGTCCTCCTCGGAGCTAAGAAACTTGTCATCGACACGGAACGAGAACTTGTCATTCCAAGCAGGATGGGTTCCGCCGGTTTGGTCAATACCGGTTGCGAATTTCCGGTCGGGTTGGACCCAAACAATGGCGTAGGTCTTCATGGTTTTGTGGACCTCGAGAAGATCTTCGGCGGAAAGGAGTGTGACCTCTAGGATCCTGGAATGAGCCATCGTAGTTGGCTGTCGAGAGTCACCCACGATAATCTCTATACGGAAGATGCATGAAAAATGGTGGGATTGGAGGCTGGGGGGAATAAATATGGAGACGACTTTTGGGGCGAAATGGTAGGGAAATTTGTTAGCTGCCATCGAATTTAGGCCATCACTTTTTTTAAACAAGGGCTGTTTATTTTGTTCAGTAGAATGCCAATTTTTGGATTCTGTAATTTCGATTAAGCAATCTAAAAACAGGATTGAAGTGAGTTTTTTAAGTAGTTTTGCCCAAGGTTTATATGACTTGGCTGTATATTTGCTAAATTTTCTTGGTATTATTATTATTATTAGGAAAGGCTCAAATCTGAGCAGTCCAATTAAGAAGGAATTGTGGAATTGGATGAAGCTTTATCCATGAAAAGGTTAGTAAAGATTGAGATAAATAATCAGGTTATTCGTCCAGGAATGGATGCCGATTCGAAATTTGGGAAGATTTGGATAAAAATATTAAACTCGAAAAATGAACTTGGACAAAAAAATCAGACCTATTTAAAATATGGGTCAGGCTCGGACTTGAACATTCAAGGCCGGAGCTCAGCCCGATCCTTTTTAAGTTTATAATACTTTATATTATGTTATTTTTGTATATTATGTAATTTAGAATATATTAAAAAATAAATCTAAACTAAATATATAATACTACTCTAATATAAACATTAAAATAATGTTAAAATGACTATATAAAAAATTTCAATAAATAAAAAATATATAAAATTTTATTAAATATTAATATAATATAATATAAATATTTTAAAAAAAAATTTTAAAAATAATATGAGCGGGTTTGGACAAAATTTTAGGCCCATATTTCGAGCTAGGTCAAGCTTGGGCAAGCATAAAGTATGTTAATATCATACTTAGACCCAACCCGAATTCAGCCTGACCCGGCCCATGAGCATCTCTAAATTAATAATAAATTGTATTTGGATGTAATTACTTATAATTACACATATACAATAATTATTATAATTAATAGGTTCTATTGAATTGAGCAATTTTTAGGGGAATGTGAGAATTGAAATAATTACAAATAATGTCAAATTTAATTACTTTATATAGATTTTCAAACATGCCTAATTTAAGTTTAAAAAAATATTTTTATACAATAATAGTATTTTAATTTTAGGATATATATATTATTTTAAAAATATAATTATATGTTATTTTATTAATTTTATATAAATAATCTAAAAATTTTATTGATAAGAGGAGCATATACTTAATGTTAGCGAGAGACTAACCCAACAAAAATGAAATGTTAGAGTAATTAAATAAAACTACATAAGATGTTTATTTTCTTGTTAATTTTATTAATGATCGTATTATCAAAATACTTTATTTGACTACGTATTATATACATATATTTGATTTTTAAGTTTTGTTACTTGTATAGAGGAATTTTTTTTCATGTATTATGGATAATTTTTATGATAATTAGTATTTTTTAGATTTAAAATTATGTAGTTTTGTAATTACAAATAATGTTACAAAACATAGTATAGAGAATTACAATGTAATTACACTTTGTGAGCAAAAAATGTTTAAATAGTGTTTGGAAAGTCACCTAAAAATTGGATTTGAATGTAATTGTTTGTAATTATACAAGACTGACATGTTTTAGTAACCATTATAATTTGTGGGTGCCATTGAATTGGATGTAACTGAAGCACCCTAATTACAGTTTCCATTTTTTAAAGGGGAGTTTGAGAATTGAAGTAATTGCACCCAAATCCAATTTAAAAAAGATTATTTTTATACAAGTTATAAACATTATATTGTAAGTACGAACACATATGAGATTTTGAGATAATTATGATAAAAAATTTCTTATATTATAAATCACAAAAAAATTATTATAAAAATAATTTGTGTATTTTAAAACAAAAATATATTATTTAAATCCTAAAAATTTAAATTTATGGTAAAAAAGTTTATTATAAAAAATAATTTACATGTTATAGAAGTGTTATAATATATTTATCTATAAAAAGTTATGATAAAAAAGTATGGACATAACTTATTTATGTGTCTATTCTATATATTATAAAAATAATATATTTATTCATAAAAAAAAATGTTGTAGTTGTTTTTATCCTAACTTATTTATAAAAAAAATAACTTTCTAAAATTATAACAAAAAGTATATTATTTATAGGAAGGTTATGAAAGGTTTGGAAACTTTATAAAATATTATTTTTTATTTAGTTTATGTATTATAAAAGAGATATAATCTAGCATAAGTCTTTCTCCAAATTAAGTTTATATAAATTTTTATAATTAAAGTTATAAACTATTTAGACTATGAACCCAAATATTATAAGGTCGATGCTAATTATGTAAATAGAAAATATTTTTTTGCACCATATCATGAGATATGATACCATTTGAGAGAATGATGCCAAACACAAGCACTATAGATCGCTCACAGACTCTTTACTTTGAGATATTCAAGGTTTTGAAATGTGATTGAGAAGACGTTTGTTGTTTTAAAAAATATATATTTTTCATATTAGCACCACCACATTGGTATAATATTAGAAAAAATAAGGTTGGATCATATTAGCATGTTGCATATTTCGTAACTACAATCATAGGTGGAATTAAAATGATTCATAATTCGAAGAGTATATGGAAGAATGAGATTTTAATAATCCTAATGATGCATATTCAAATTCAAATGATGATGAACTTGGTCAAAGACCAACAAATGATGATGATAAGAAACATATGTTAAATATTAAAGAGAGAATAATCGATAAATATGCACAAGAACAATTAGATAAAATTGCATATAATGTTTATTTTTCTTATTATTTTTAATAGTAATCGTATTATCAACTACCTTTTTAGACTAACATGATTTGATTTTAATTTTAGTTATTTGTTTAGAAATTATTTTTATCATACTGATTTTTTATAGTAATTAATCTTTTTTTTAAAATATGAATTATGTAACTCTTCAATTACAATTTATACTACTAAACATGACATTGAGAATTACGACATAATTTCACTCTGTCAGTCAAATACGTCTTGGCTCTTGGGAATTTCTATTCTTTGTAATTACAAGAAAGTGTAATTACTATCATTCAATTACTTTGTCTTATCTAAACAGACCTTTAAGAATTTAGAATTTTTTTTGAAGAATCTCATTATAGGTTCTAATCATATTTGCTCTTTTTGACACAATACCTATAACTACTTATAGAACCTCCTCAACCCATAAATAAGAGGATAATGTGCTTCAATATACTCGAACCCACGTCCTCTTGCATTGGCCAAGATAAAATTCAATTGACAAAAATTTAAAATTTCTTATAATTATAAGAAAATATAATTACTACATTAATAATTATATTTGTAAAGGGAAGCAAGAGAAACCATAAAACCTTTTTCTTGTTTTAAGTACACTTTTTTAAAGGAAAGTGAGGAAATATGAGAATATGTTACTTTCCCTCTAAATACTCATTTTATTTCATACAACAGTTTGGAGTAAACAGAAAAGAAAGTCAAATTTTTATATTTTTATACAATTTAAAATTTAGTTTTTAAAATTTAAGTTTTCTTATTTTTACGATTTTAAAATATCATTTATTAATTTTGTTAGTATTTTTCATCAAAATTTATTAATTTGACATGCTGATTAAAGACTATTCATATGAGTCGGCAAAAAAATGAACATACAAAATTGAAAAATTTTGAAAAAAAATACTAGCAATTTTAATGATTGGTAAGACTTTTAAATTGAAAATGTAAGGGATTTAGTTTTATAACTTTTTAAGTATAAAAATAAATCTCAAATTTTATCAAAGTAGAAGGACTAAAAGCATAATTTATAGAGGTTGATAAAAACAAGAAAAGTTACAATGAGAAAGAAATTATAGTCAACAAGTTTCCCAATGTTAGATAAAGGTAGGAAGGAAATACAGAACCAAAATCCCAACTCCCTATTGTCACTTTCTGAACTATTTTAACCACTCAAACTATCCAATCGAATCATATTCAAACTGCTGATTCATTCTTTAATCCTTTTTGTCTTTTGAAAAACCAGCTACATATGTTGTCTGAAACCCAACATAAGAAGTAAAAAACCAGCTTCAACATCCAAATTTCCATATGGAATCATGGGTTCAACCTCGAAACCAATGTCTCTTCTTCCTCAAACACTAACCCTTTTAGCCTTTTCACATATAGTAATAATCCTATCAAATGCAGAAACCACTTCAGATTATACTACCTTTATATTCAAAAACTGCACCACCAACACATTTGCAGATTCGACCAAGTTCCATTCCGAATCCCTTTCGACCTTTTTCGAAGAACTTGTATCCAAATCTTCCCAAGAAAAGTTCTACAAAACTACCACGGGAGATGAAAACAATGGCATTTCAGGCTTCTTTCAATGCAGGGGTGATCTAAACAACAATGACTGCTACAAATGCATAACATCTCTTCCTGAAATGTTGAACACTTTGTGTAATAAAGCTGTTTCGGCTCGGATTCAGCTCCATGGCTGCAATGTTCACTATGAAGCTGACGAGTTCATTGAGGAAAGGTCTAAATTCGAGTTGCTTCACAAGGTTTGCGACGAGAAAAAGGCGGTGGTTGTGGAGTTCGAAGAGGTGAGGGATGCAGCATTTGCAGGTGTGGAAAGTGGGGTGATAGATGGAGATGGATATTGTAAAGAAAATTATGGACTGATGCAGGTCATTGCACAGTGTGAAGGGGATTTGGGGCCTTGTGATTGTGGTGAATGTGTGACCGCTGCACTTCAGATTGCTGAAGAAGAGTGTGGTACCTCACTTTCAGGACAAGTTTATTTGGACAGTTGCTTTATTAGCTATGGTTACTACCCAGATGGAATACCAGACAAGTTCAAACATGGTAATGATGATGTGAAATTGAGAAAATTTTCTATTATTTGATTTTTATTTGAGTAATTATGGATTTGTGTGACAGAAAGAGAAGGTGGGAATAATAACAATGGGAAATTGGTAGCAATTGTATTGGGAGGGGCAGCAGCTTTATTCATTGGCTACATATTATTCTTGTCTCTCAAGAACTTGGGGAAGAAAGAGGATGGTATGTATAATTTTAAAAAAACATTGCAAGATTAATCTCACGTTTGCCTGAATTATTTTGTAATAATTTAATTGAATATTATATTAACACTTGAATTGATTTGTTTGTAGATTGTTGAAGAAACATGCCTTAAATTTGATCTGCGAAGATGGAGAGAGCATTGTTGTTTTAGGTAGGAAAGAAAGATCAAATTTTCTTCAGCTGGTTGTTTAAATTTGGTGAAAGAAGAGTGGAAATTGCAAAAAAAGGCAATTTAATCATGATTTCTCCTTATTATTTCATAACCTTTGAAATTTATTATATATAAAATTTTAGTTATATAGTCAACTCTCTTTATAATAGCCACTCATTATAATAGTCAAGTTTCTAGTAAAATTGATTTTTTATGTTTTATTTTAACATTCTATAATAGCTTTTCACTTATAACAACAATATCCATAGTTATGAAGTACATTCTTTATTAAGAATATTTGCTCATAGAGGTGAAAGCATAGGTCAAGTCCTTGAAAAATGTCTTCGAGGTTGGAGGATTGAGAGGGTCTTCACTATTACAGTTGATAATGCATCCGCCAATAGTGTTGCCATTGAATACTTGAGAAAGAAATTGAATAATCGAAATGCTTCTGTTGCAAATGAGAAATTTATGCATATGAGATGTGTTGCACATATTCTTAATCTCATTGTGCAATATGGTATTAAGGATGCTTCTGTGCTTGTAAATCGAGGTAGAGGTGTTGTGAGGTATATAAGAGCATCACTATCATGGTTGACAAAATTCAACCAACGGGCAAAAGAAGAAAAGATAGATAGTAAGGCTTAACTGTGTTTAGATGTACCTATGTAAAAACTTTTGAGAGAAAAATGACTTCCTTCCTCTATATTAATAGGCCAGAAAGAGCCATATATATACATGATAAGCATGAAAAATAAATCACCCAATAAATCTATGTAAATCTCTAACTTCTCTCCTAAACATATTATTTACATAACTAAATATAGTATTTACATATTTAACAGATATTTGCATATCTTAATATATTCATTGATTTCTTTCCTAATACCCCTCAAGTTGGTGCGTGAAGATTACGATCCCTCAACTTGCGTAGAAGATACCCAAATTGTTATGTCCCCAACACCTTAGTGAAGATATCAGCTAGTTGTTTAGAGCTGCGAACATAAGCGGTTTGAACATGTCCATGTTGAATCTCATCACGAATAAAATGGCAATCAATTTCAATGTGCTTTGTTCGCTCATGAAACACGGGATTTGCACTAATATGTAAGGCTGCTTGACTATCACAATACAACAACATATGATCAGGGTAAACAACACCAAGAGACAACAAGAGACCCTTTAACCATTTCAATTCACACACAATAGTAGCCATGGAATGATACTCTGCTTCAGTAGAAGATCTCGATACTGTGTGTTTCTTTTTAGTCTTCAGGGAAATAGGAGAGGTGCCGAGCATAACAAAATACCGAATGAGGGGTTGTCACGTTAAAGGACAACTTCCCCAACCAGAGTCACAATAACTGTATAGTCGTAGATCACAATCAGCTCGTAGAAGTATTCCTTGTCCAGGACTTCTTTTCAAATAACAAACCACGCGTAAAGCTGTTTCCCAATGAGCTTCCTTTGGTTGATGCATAAATTACGCCAAGATATGGACATTGTAGGACAACTCAGGTCGAGTGAGAGTCAAGTAAATCAATCTTCCCACCAATCTTCGATACTTCTCCTAATCTGCCAACAACACACTCTCTGCCAAGGCTAAATGATGATTTTGTTCGATGAGAAAACCAGATGGTTTAACACCCAATAGTCTAGCTTTACCAATACTGTCCAAAACATATTTGCGTTGGCAAAGAAAAATCCCTTCATGATTCCGTGCCACCTCTACACCCAACAAATATTTCAATGTCCCCAAATCTTTCATGTGGAAATAGTGGCATAAATAATCTTTAAACTTTTGAATGGCAACACTATTATTTCCCGCAATAACAAGACCATCAACATACACTAGTATACTCAATTGTATCTTGTCCTGATTTAAAGTAAACAATGAATAGTCATACCGAGATTAAAGAAACCCATACCACTTTAATGCAGTTGTCAACTTCGCAAACCAACACTGAGGGTCTTGTCGTAAACCATAAAGTGATTTACGTAATCTACAGACTTTGGCAGCCTGTTGAGTGACGAAACCAGGAGGCATCTTCATGTACACCTCTTCTTCTAAATCTCCATGCAAGAATGCATTATGAACATCCATTTGATGAAGTTCCCATGTCTTTGTTGCTGCTACAGAAAGAAAAGTACAAACGATCACCATTTGAATCTGATTATTTTCAAGTATCACCAATCGAGCTTTATAGTGTTCAACCGACCCATCTGAATTTTATTTGATTTTATAAACCTATTTACTCCCTATAGCTCATTTTTCTGGTGGTAAATCTTTCAAAGTCCATGTACCATTATCCTCAAGAGCCTCAATTTCTTTCATCATAGCTTCCTTCCATTGAATATCTTTTATGGCTTGAACATACGAGGTAGGCTCCCTTTTGACTGTCATAGCTGCTAAGAAAGAATGATGTTTTGGAGAAAATTTATTGCTGCTAAGAAAGAATGATGTTTTAGAGAAAATTTATCTCAATTTACATAATGTGCTATAGGATAAGAGATACCTGAGGACATGATTGGTTTGGATGAACGTGCAGAGGGGCTTATTCATTGTATAGTATATGTCACAAAATCTCGTAGTCGAGTAGAAACTTCTTTTGTTCTATGACTGCGCCCAAGTTGTTCTTGAACAAATTCACCCGAGACTTTACTGACACCCCCTATCATCGTTATCACATTGAGTCACAGTTGAATTCTCAAGCACCTCACTTTCTTCGTCCTCATTCAAGTCAACATCATCATGATTGGTGATACTGAAAGGAGCACTCTGTAATAGATCTGACCGTGCACCCTCCTTACTAACACCAACAAATGAAAATTCATATTCAAAGAACACAACATCTCTTGATACAAAAAATTTCATGTATCAAGATCATAAACTCTCCACCCTTTTTTTTTCTAAAGGGATATCCTACAAACACACAACGTTGACTTCTACTAGCAAATTTGTCCTTTTCCTTATTCAAATTCTGAGCATAACAAAGACATCCAAAAGTTCGAATATGATTATAACTAGAAGGTTTACCAAATAAGATCTAATAAGGAGTTTTTCCTCCTAATAGTTTAGAAGGTGTCCAATTGATCAAATATCCAACAATCAAAACACATTCTCCCCAAAACTTGATGGGAAGATTGCCCTGAAATCTTAAAGCTCTAGCCACATTTTATATATGGCAATGCTTCCTTTCAACACGATCATTCTGTTGAGGTGTTCCTATACATAAAGTCTGATATAAATTTCTATTTAAAAAAAAACAGTATTTCAAGTACGCAAGTTCAGTCCCATTATCAGTTCTAACTACTTTCACATCATTATGAAATTTTCTTTTAGTCATAGCAAAGAAATTACTCATGACAAGGTCCACTTCTCTTTTTTCAATCAACAAATATGTCCATACACCCTTAGAAAAATCGTCAACAATGGTAAAAAATACGAGGCACCACAAGAAGCATTAACACGATAAGGTCCCCACAAATCTCAATGAACTAATTCAAAATTTTCATTCGCTTTATCGTCACTAGAAACAAAAACTTACCTTGTTTGCTTAGCTTTCAAACAAATGTCACATGGTTTATTCTTCACCAAACTATTACTAAGTTTAACCTGAGGAAGAGATTCAACTATTTTTGCAGACGGACGCCCCATTCTCCTATGCCATAATTCAAAGAATCTATATGACTAGCCTTGAATGCTTGGACTGATGGTGATGACCTCAAACAGTAAAACCCGTTGCGTTGTTCTCCCGCTCTAATCACCATCCTCGAGGTGCGGTCTTGTATAACATAAATTTTATTAGTAAATGGACATCACAATTAGATCCATTAACCAATTATGACATAGATATCAAATTGCAATTTAAATTTGGAACATAAAGAACATTGTCCAGTTTGATATATTTTCCCAAGCAAACGGATCTGTAACACCCCTAACTCGTATTCGTCGCCGGAATAGGGTTACGGAGCATTACTATAAAATCGTAACTTAAAACATTCATTTCCAAACATTAGATAAATCATAGCATAAGTTATTCAAACACATGTATATCGTCCCTTATTCAAGCCTTCGAGGCCTTAGAAACACTTTAAAGACAATTCGGGACTAAATTGGAAACATAAGAAAACTTCAGGAAAAAGTTAGAAAAATTCACACTGCACTCACACGGCTGAGACACACGCCCGTGTTTCAGGCCATGTAACATTCGAAATAAGGACACACGGCCGTGTCCTAACTCGTGTCTGTGCCTATGTAACTCTCTGAGTTAGGTCACATGGCCAAGCCACACGCCCGTGTGCCAGGCCGTGTAACTCTCAAAATGGCCTCACACGCCCGTCTACCAGGCTGTGTGCTAGGCCGTGTAACTGCCTGACTTGCAACCCTAGTAAACCTTTAGAGGACACACGGTTGTGTCGCATAGCCGTATTTCACACACGACTAAGACACACGCCCGTATCTTAGGCTGTATGGACAAGAGATTGGCCAAAATCAAGCCATTTCTTTCACCCATTTCCATCAAGTACCTACAAGCCAAATGCACCTATGTTCAAGGCACCAAAACATGCCAAAACATACATAATATAACCATTTCAATATACAAACAATTCATTCAACCAAAATGCCAATAAGGCACCTCAAACATAATTCATCTAATCTACTTAAACATATGCATATTTTGGCCATTCATCAACCATTCACATCTAATCTATTTTCATACCAAACTTACCACAATGACCACATACCAAATCACATCCTAACATACCAATTTGGTTATTCAAAACATACATTCACTTAGCCATATCAACACCAACCATCAAAGCACCAAAGTGCCAAAAGAACACCAACCAAAAATACCATATATACATGCCAAACATATTAACTAGATCAATAAACACTAGTTCACCTATACATGCCATTATAACCATGACTAAAACATCAAAGTCTACCGATATAATCTCTAGATAGTGTGATAGGTCTCCGATGAGCTTTCAAATCGGTCGAGCTTCCGGTAATTTATAAAATATAGGAAAGAAAACTACGTAAGCATATAATGCTTAGTAAGTTCGTAATTCATGAACATAGCTTACCATTTCAATACAAAAACCTTATAAAATAAACATGAATCAATCCAACATAAGCTTGGCACAAGCCTAAGCATCATCAATAATCTAAGTTAGTGCTTTAACACATAACTCATCAACATCATCACATGGTAAGGTATAATACATGAGCATAGCAGCATTTAACTCATACTTTCCATCAAACTTCAAAAATCACACAAACTCATTTATGGAAAACCCTAACCCTTTAACATTTTTGCAAATTAGTCCCTGGGCTAACTAGATTAAGTTACAACGATCTCGAAAACATAAAAATCATTAAAAATGGACAAAACAACACTTACATACAAGAAGAATGTCTAGCTGAATGTTCGAGCTCCTTCAATGGAGTTTTCCACCCTTATTTTTGGTGGAAAAGATGAACAACCAAGATGATGTTTTTGTTGTCATTAATTTACTAACATATATTTTTAAAATTACATATATAACCTTATTATTTAACATTAAAATCACTTAATTCATGTCCATGAATGTCCACTATATAATTTAATGGTCTAATTACTACTTAAATCCCTTAATAATTTAATTTCATAGCTAATAGACACCTTTAACTAATGGAACTATACTTTTACACCTTTTACGATTTAGTCCTTTTTACTTAATTAAGATACGATACTACTAACATGCCGTAGATATTAAAAATAATAATAAAATAAATATTTTTACGTCAGATTTGTGGTCCCAAAACCACTGTTCTGATTTTACTGAAAACGGGCTGTTACATGATCCCTCCTTCAACGTCATTTACCTCCTTACTATTAGGCAAACCAATTAGACATGCCTCAATTTCTTTCAAATTTTTTAAACATTATAAAGTACTTGTCATATGTTGGGAAGCACCTAAATTAATGATCCAACTCAGATTACTTTTACTATTCAACTTTTCGTTAGTACCCGATTTGCACGAGTTTAATAAATTGTGAAAAGAGTGTCCATTGTTCAGATGTCAAGGCCCCAAAAGTTATATTTTTTCATGTTATTGCCACTGATGATGATGGTTGCCCAATTACATAAGCTGTATTAACCTTTGGCGTATTACTACATCCTTGCCATGTACTCTATCCCCCTTGTCCACGTCCAGTACTTTTGGATCGGTCACCCCACCATTATGGATATCCAATGAGTTGGAAACATGTTTTAGAATGATGTCTCTTTCTTTTGCAATGTGAGCAAACAATTGATTTGTCTCTTTTTTTTTTTATACTTTCGGTCTCCTATCTTGGCTTGCACTGCAAAACTCACAACTTCTTCATGTTCCTCCTTCCCTTGTGAAATTTTTTTAATGCGTTCTTCTTGGCATACCAGCTAGTATGCCTTGTTTAAGTTTGGCAACGGACCTGTGCTTAAAATATTAGAACGAATAGTTCTATATAACGCATCTTCCAACCCCATAAAAAATTGATGAAGCCTCTTTTCTTCTCGTTTCTTGTTGAATTCAGCTGCAATATTACAATTGCATTTCCCAAAACAACAGATGGAAATCTGCTCATAATTCGTGAGTTCTTCCCATAGTTGTTTCAATTTTCCATAATAAGTCATTATTGGAAAACCTCTCTGTTTGTAGTTGGCAAGTTTTGCATTGATCTACTGAACACGAGGTCCATTAGCAATAGAGAATCGTTCTTTGATACCATCCCATAAATCCTTTGCAATCTCCATATAAGTTATAGTAGATCGCAGGTTTGGCTTCATTGTATTGAGCATCTATGAAACCAACATAGAATTTACAATCCACCAATCATCCAATTTAGAGGAATCATCATCAGGTTGTTCAATTATTCCGTCAATAAATCTGAATTTCTTCTTGGCCTTCAACGCAGTTTGTATCACTCGAGCCTATGCATCATAGTTGTATCATTTCAATTGCACTTGAGTAATTATATTACTAGGATTATCGCTCGAAGTCAACACGCAGGTGGAAGCAAGTTTCTTTCCCTTACTATTCATGACTATTTTGTTTTTCTTTGGCTCTTGATACCATGTAAAAACTTTTGAATGAAAAATGACTTCCTTCCTTTGTATTCACAGGCCAAAAAGAGCCATATATACATGTTAAGCATGGAAAATAAATCACCCAATAAATCTATGTAAATCCCTAACTTCTCTCCTAAATATGTTATTTACATAACTAAATATATTATTTACATATTGAACATATATTTGCATATCTTATTATATTCCTCTATTTCTTTCCTAATAACTTACAAGATGGAACTCAACATATATGATGTTAAAGGTGGCAGAAAAATATGAACGTGCATTTGAAACATATGTACGTGATGATCATAACTTTTTTTCTTGACCTCATTGCTGGAGATGGAGTTCCTACATTTGATGATTGAGAAATTGTTCAAAGAGTTATAAAAGTGTTAGAGAATTTTTATCATCTTACAATAAAGGTGTCCGGATATTTGCATGTTATCTCTTATTCACTTTTTGAAGTATTGACGAATGTGCATTATCTTTTTGATGGATGGAAAGATTGTGGAGATTTATACATAATTTCTATGACTTCCAAAATGAGGGATAAGTATAATAAGTATTGGGGTGAAGGAAATAAGATCAACATACTAGTTTGAAGGCAAATCTAGTTCTTTGACAAATATTTTCAATTCAATGGAAATATATCGTTAGAAATGCAAACAGGCTTGGCCAAGCAAAAATACCTTAAGAAGAAGAAACAAGTTAGACTATAAATTAAATATGAGTTGGGCGAAGTAGACAATTCAAGTTCATTTGATTTATTATTATGGTGGGAAATGAACAGTTCTAGATTCTCTATTCTTGCAAAAATGGCTCAAGATATCCTTGCTATTCCTATCTCAATAGTTGCCCCGGAAAGTGCATTTAGCTCGACTGGACATGTTCTCGATAGTTTTAAAAGTTCTCTAACTCCTCTCATGGTCGAAGTTTTGGTTTGCACACAAGATTGGCTTCGAAAATCTAAGGATCCCATCAATCTTGAAAACTATGTTGGTGAACTTCAAACCGTGGAAGATGGTAATATATTAATTTTGATTCATAAAATAAGCTTTTATGTTATTTATATTAGTAAGCAATCTCATAATTTAACTAACACTTTTATTTTTAAATTTACTAGACTTATCCAAAATACCCGAAGATCAAGAAGGTAATATACTTAGCATTAGTTTATAAAGTTAAATGTTTGTTTAATTTATTTTTGCAAACATTTTTTTTATTATTTAACTAACTCATTCAACACTTGTAACAGTCCGGTTCATACCCTAGTCGAAACAGTGGTTTCGGGACCACAAATCCGAGTCTGTATAATATTCTAATATTATATTCTGTGCCGTTAATATGTAACTAAGCATGTGGTAAATTTTCGTAAGCTAATTTGTTTTTTCGTGTGTTTAATCTGAGCAAAGGATTGATTTGCATTGAATGTGGAAGTTGCTTGCTAATTGTTTAAGTACTAATGTGTTGTGGCTTTTTAAAGTTATGGCCTTAAATGGCAATTGAACCACTACTTAGTTAGTGGATGGTGGAATGACATGATAGCCATTATATATGTTTGTCTTATATGATTATTAAATGGGTAAAAGGGTAATTTAATACTTATGTTATTAGTAAACAAAACAAATAAGTATGATAGTGGATTTTATTCATCCATCTATCACCGAAAATCAAAAGAAAAGAATAAGGTTGAGCTTTATTACATTCGGCTAGATTGAGGCACAAATTCAAGGTGAGTTTTTGATCCGTTTTTGATAATTTTTACGTTTTTGTAATCGTTGCTTTGAGAGCTACAAAACCCATGTATTAATCTTGTGAATTGATGATGTTTATGTGATATGCCATTGATGATATGTCAAGCTTTTTGATTATTTTTGGTGTTAAATGAAAGATATGAGCTAGATGAACATGTTTTGTTCTTGAAGTTTTGATGAATTTAGCTAAATAGGGCTAAATTGTGAAAATATTATTTTAGAGGACTAATTTGTAAATTTGACGAAATATTTGGACTTATATAGTCCCTAGGGAGATTCAGCTATGCATATGTGTGAACAAAATTTGTGAATTTGATATTTTGAGAAAAATGGACTAAATTGATTAAGTGTGCAAATTTGAAGGTTAATTTGCAAATAGCCCTAAATGTGTGTGCATAGATTGAATTGAATGAATTAGTGAATAAAAGGGTTAATTCTGAATATGTCTAGATCAAGAGCCGAGGAAAACGGATTTAGATCGCGGGAAAACGAAAGTAAACGAGTAGCCGTTTTCATTCCGATAAATCGAATCCGAGGTAAGTCATATTGCAAATAAATGTTATTGTATTGAATTGAGTTTATTTCCATGACTATAAATGATAATGAATGCTTATGAGATGCTATGTATATGAATTTTGGGATAAGGTCGATATAGTGATAAGTCTGAGAAATCCCGTACGAACTTAAGAATACAAAGGTATCTATTCTGTGTTAACGAGTAAGACGAGTAAGACCCTATCTGGGACAGTGGCATCAATATCTGAATACGAGTAAGACCCTATCTGGAACAGTGGCATCAATATCTGAATACGAGTAAGACCCTGTCTGGGACAGTGGCATCAATATCTAAATACGAGTAAGACCATGTCTGGGACAGTGGCATCGATATCTGATTACGTGTAAGACCACGTCTGGGACGTTGGCATCGATATAAGCTTTACGTGTAAGACCACGTCTGGGACGTTGGCATCGATATGAGGTTTACGTGTAAGACCATGTCTGGGACATCGACATCATATTGATTCGTGTAAGACCCTGTCTGGGACAGTGGCATCGATGTCTGAGTACATGTAAGACCTCATTTGGGACGTTGGCATTGTACGACCATTCCGAGCTTTCTGAGTATCCTACTAGATTCTTTACGATTCAACAGGCAAGTCTGTGGTACGAATTGCAAATTCAAACTTTGATAAAATTAATAAATGAACATCCGTTTCAGGTACGTCGCTTATACACTAATTGTGTATATAAGGTAAGTATCCGTGTGATTAGATCATGATGTTATGTATATGGGATTTATAATACGATATGTAAAGTCTTGACTATATGAACTATATGTATATATGGTAAGTTATGAATAAGCATATGAGCTTGTGAAAGAATGAAGTGATTTTTGTCATGAGAACCATATTGATCATCTTATTAAATTGGTTATGTGAAATCCATGCTAAGTTTGATTGTATAATTGACTTACTAGGCTTTTGGAAAGCTTACTCTATGTGTGTTTTCTCTGTTTTATAGGTCGTCAAAGCTATTGAAGGCTCGGGACCGTCACGGATCGTCATCACACTACTAAACTTATTTTGGTACACTTTGAAAATGTATATGGCTAGATATGACATGTATAGGCTAGTCATTGGTATGATTTGTTATGTGAACTTAGCCATATGATTTGGCTAGTTATGTTTTGGTAATAGGCTTAAAGGAATGTGATATGGGAAGTTGTTTTGGTAAGATTAGTTGATATATGAAATGGTTATGATATGGTAAGTATATAGATGAATGGTGTTTGGGCATAATTGTGATTTGGTCATACAAATTGGTATGTTTGGAATTGGTTTTGAATGTAAAGATAGAATGGATATTGAATGTATTATTGTGTGATTTCCTTAGTTGTCAAATATGTATGATTTGGGATGGCTATTTGGTATATTTTGGTGGTTATATGTGAATGAAATGGGATGATATATGTTACTTGTAGGTTTGACCCTTATGGGTGGCATTTTGACCTTGTAAATGGCCTATAATGTCACACAGTTGTGGCACACGGGCGTGCCTAAGACCATGGGTGAATTGGCAGAATATAGCTTAAATAGTACACGGCCTCGACATGAGCGTGTCAGCTGGTCGTGGTGTACAAGTCAGTAGCTAGCTAAGAGCACACGGCCATGGCACACGGGCGTGCTTGGTGGCCGTGTTGGAAAAGTCAGTATATGGTCTGGTAGCACACGATCATGGCACACGGACGTGCCTAGTGACCGTGTTGATATAGTCAGTATATAGACACGGATGGAGACACGGGGGTGTCTAGAAGCCGTGGAGGGCACACGGTCTCCTCCCATGGGCGTGTCTCCCCTAAAAGTTAGAAAAGTTTTTAAATTTTCATGAAATTTCATATGTGTTTCAGTTTAGTCCCAACTCAGTTTATATGCATGCTTTGGGTTTTGATGACTCATCTAAGGGACACTATGATTGTTAATGATGAATGTAACATATGAAATGTTATGTAAGTTTCCGATCAGTCCGGTAACGCCTTTAACCCTAATCCGGCGTCGGATATGGGTTAGGGGTGTTACATTTGGTTGGTATCAGAGCTACGGTTTAGTAGATTCTCGGACTAACGTAGCGTGTCAGAGTCTAGCTATATATGCCATATATCTGAATTGTGATAGTGTGATGAATCCTGACGTATAAATGTGATTTCTGTATAGTAATGGATCCCGAAAGAGCGTGGCGACGACGTAGAAAGTAATCGCGCTGATCCCACGCAGAGGCGCGCTTACGAATCGAGATCGGCTACTAGCGGTCAAGGGGAAGAAGCTAAACAAGCTTTCTTTCAGATGATGGGTGAATGGTTCACTCAATTCGTAAAGCATAACCCGACTGTTTCACAACCCCCGCCCCCAGTTAATCCCCCTCAAACCTCAGTTGTACCTCCGGTGATGGGTATAAATCTGTTGAATAAGCCTCCGATAAATAATATCCGCAAGTATGGGGCTAAAGAGTTCTGGGCTACTAATGATGATGATGCTGAGAAAGCCAAGTTTTGGTTAGAAAACACTATCCGAGTATTTAATGAGATGTCACTGACTCCTGAAGAATGTATAAAGTGTGTTGTTTCCTTGTTACGAGATACAGCCTATCGGTGGTGGAGAATTTTAATTTCGGTTGTTCCTAAAGAACGGATCACATGTGATTTCTTTCAGTCTGAGTTCAGAAAGAAATACATTATTCAGAGATTCATTGATCAGAAACGAAAAGAATTTTTGGAATTGAAACAAAGTCACATGTCTGTTACTGAGTACAAATGAGAGTTTGTAAGATTAAGTCAGTATGCTCGGAAATATGTTTCGACTGAAACGATAATGTGTAAAAGATTCGAAGATGGCCTAAATGAAGATATCAAATTGCTAGTTGGTACTTTAGATATACAAGAGTTCATAGTGCTAGTTGACCGAGCATGCAAAGTTGAGTCTGAAGCCAGAGATATGAAAAAGAGATTTATGAACAAATCATTTCAGTTTGCCTCGAAGAAATTCCGAGATGAACATAGCCGTTCAAAGGCTAATGTGAGGCATTCGAGTAGAGATCGAGCTAGATCACAGTTAAGCTCCAAAGCCTAACAACTTCAATGAATAGTATTGGAAATGTCAGATTCAAGCGACCTGAATGTAAACATTGTGGAAAAAGGCATCCGGGAATTTACAGATTAAATGACCGAGCTTGTTTCAGATGTGGATCATTAGACCATTTCATCCGAGACTGCCCAGAGTCTGTGGAACAAGAGATTGTTCAGAACCCGAGATCTGAGAATGTTTCAGTGAGAGGTAGATCTCCTCAAAATGCAAGAAACGTCAGTGGTAGTCAGAGAACTACTAGAGATACTATTGCGAGATCAGAAGCTAGAGCGCCTGCCAGAGCGTATACTATCCGAGCTCGGGAGGAAGCTTTATCTCCAAATGTTATAACGGGTACTTTTACACTTTATGATACTTCTGTGATTGCTTTGATAGACCCTGGTTCTACTCATTTATATATATACATGAACTTAGTATTCAGTAAGACTTTGCCTATAAAGTCTACTGAGTTTGCAATAAAAGTATCGAACCCCTTAGGTAAAAGTGTTCTTGTTGACAAAGTATGCAAGAACTGTCCGTTAATGTTTCGAGATAACTGTTTCCTTGCTAATCTGATGCTTTTGCCATTTGACGGGTTTGATATTATTCTGGGTATGGATTGGTTATTTTTGCATGATGCTGTTGTGAACTGTAAAAGAAAAACTATTGATTTGAGATGTCCGAATAATGAAATTGTACGAGTTGAGTCTAATGATTTGAATGGATTGCCTACTGTGATATCTGTTTTGAAAGCTCAAAGTTATGTGAAAAAGAGATATGAGGCATATTTTGCTTATGTTATTGACTCGAAAGTGTCTGAAAAGAAAGTTGAGTTAGTGCCTGTTGTCTGTGAGTATTCTGATGTGTCTCTGGAAGAATTGCCGGGTTTGCCTCCGATACGTGAAGTTGAATTTGGTATTGAGTTTTTACCGGGTACTACACCTATTTCAATAGCTCCGTATAGAATGGCACCAATAGAATTGAAAGAGTTAAAAGTCACAGTTGCAAGAATTAACCCACAGAGGGTTCGCAAAACCGAGTTTTTCACCTTGGGGTGATCATGTTTTATTTGTGAAAAAGAAAGATTTGAATCTGCGACAGAGAAGATGGTTAGAGTTATTGAAAGACTACGAGCTTGTAATAGATTATCACCTGGGTAAAGCAAACATTGTTGCTGATGCATTGAATAGAAAATCATTGTTTGCACTACGTGCTTTGAATGCTCAGTTAGATTTATCTGATGATAGTTCTGTGATGGCTGAACTAAGAGCGAAACCGTTGTTTATTTAGGAGATATGTGATGCTCAGAAAATTTACAACAAAATGTTAGCGAAACGGGTTCTGTGTAATTCGAATTCTGAATCTGAATTTCAAATTATTGATGATTGCTTGAGATTCCGAGATTGTATCTGTGTTCCGAGAAATCCAGAGTCGATTCAGTTGATTTTGAGTGAAGCCCATAATACCTTTTTATCTGTTCATCCGGGGACTACTAAAATGTATCATGATTTGAAGCAACATTACTGGTGGTCAGGTATGAAACGAGACATTTCTGAATTTGTTTCGAAATGTTTAATCTGTCAGCAAGTGAAAGCAGAACATCAGGTTCCGTCTGGTTTGCTACAACCAATTCTGATTCCCGAATGGAAATGGGATAGAATAACAATGGACTTTGTTTCTGGATTGCCTCAGACTCCGAGAAAGAAAGATGCGATTTGGGTCGTAGTTGATCGATTGACGAAATCTGCTTATTTTGTTCCGGTAAGATCTGACTATCCACTTGATAGGTTAGCCGAGTTTTATGTTTCTGAGATTGTTAAATTGCACGGAGTGCCACTATCCATTGTGTCAGATAGAGATCCGAGATTTACATCGAGGTTCTGGAAGAAATTGCAAGAAGCTTTAGGCACGAAATTGCATTTCAGTACAGCTTTCCATCTGCAAACAGATGGTCAATCTGAGCGGATTATTCAGATTCTCGAAGATATGTTAAGATGCTGTATACTTGAGTTTAATGGTTCGTGGGAACAGTATCTACCCTTGATTGAATTTGCATACAATAATAGTTTTCAGTCGAGCATCAGAATGGCACCTTATGAAGCTTTGTACGGACGTAAATGTCGTACACCTCTGTATTGGACCGAGCTCAGTGAAAAGAAGTTACTTGGAGTTGATTTGATAAAAGACTCAGAACAGAAAGTGAAACTGATCCGAGATTGTTTAAAAGCGGCATCTGATCGTCAGAAGTCATATGCGGACTTGAAACGAAAAGATATAGAATTTGAAATCGGTGATAAAGTATTTCTGAAAGTATCTCCGTAGAAGAAAGTACTCCGATTCGGACATAAAGGCAAGTTGAGTCCAAGGTTCATCGGACCGTATGAGATCATTGAACGTGTCGGGCCTGTTGCATATAGATTAAAGTTGTCGTCTGAGTTAGAAAAGATACACAACGTATTTCATGTTTCGATGCTTCGTAGATATCGATCCGATCCATCACATATAATTGCTCCATCTGAAATAGAAATTCGATCTGACATGTCATATGAAGAGGAACCGATCCGTATCTTAGCTCGTGAAGTAAAAGAGTTGAGAAACAAGAAAATTCTGTTAGTAAAAGTACTATGGAATCGACATGGAATAGAAGAGGCTACGTGGGAGCCTGAAGATTCAATGAGACAGCAATATCCGAATCTGTTTAACGGTAAGATTTTCGGGGACGAAAATCCCTAAGGGGGGAGAATTGTAACAGTTCGGTTCATACCCTAGTCGGAATAGTGGTTTCGGGACCACGAATCTGAGCCTGTATAATATTCTAATATTATATTCTGTGCCGTTAATATGTGACTAAGCATGTGGTAAATTTTCGTAAGCTAATTTGTTTGTTCGTGTGTTTAATCTGAGCAAAGGATTGATTTACATTGAATGTGGAAGTTGCTTGCTAATTGTTTAAGTACTAATGTGTTGTGGCTTTTTAAAGTTATGGCCTTAAATGGCAATTGAACCACTACTTAGTTAGTGGATGGTGGAATGACATGATAGCCATTATATATGTTTGTCTTATATGATTATTAAATGGGTAAAAGGGTAATTTAATACTTATGTTATTAGTAAACAAAACAAATGAGTATGATAGTGGATTTTATTCATCCATCTATCACCGAAAATCAAAAGAAAAGAATAAGGTTGAGCTTTGTTACATTCGGCTAGATTGAGGCACAAATTCAAGGTGAGTTTTTGATCCGTTTTTGATAATTTTTACGTTTTTGTAATCGTTGCTTTGAGAGCTACAAAACCCATGTATTAGTCTTGTGAATTGATGATGTTTATGTGATATGCCATTGATGATATGTCAAGCTTTTTGATGATTTTTGGTGTTAAATGAAAGATATGAGCTAGATGAACATGTTTTGTTCTTGAAGTTTTGATGAATTTAGCTAAATAAGGCTAAATTGTGGAAATATTATTTTGGAGGACTAATTTGTAAATTTGATGAAATATTTGGACTTATATAGTCCCTAGGAGATTCAGCTATGCATATGTGTGAACAAAATTTGTGAATTTGATATTTTGAGAAAAATGGATTAAATTGATTAAGTATGCAAATTTGAGGGTTAATTTGCAAATAGCCCTAAATATGTGTGCATAGATTGAATTGAATGAATTAGTGAATAAAAGAGTTAATTCTGAATATGTCTAGATCAAGAGCCGAAAAAAACGGATTTAGATCGCGGGAAAATGAAAGTAAACGAGTAGCCGTTTTTATTCCGATAAACCGAATCCGAGGTAAGTCATATTGCAAATAAATGTTATTGTATTGAATTGAGTTTATTTCCATGACTATAAATGATAATGAATGCTTATGAGATGCTATGTATATGAATTTTGGGATAAGGTCGATATAGTGATAAGTCTGAGAAATCCCGTACGAACTTAGGAATACAAAGGTATCTATTCTGTGTTAACGAGTAAGACCATGTCTGGGACAGTGGCATCAATATCTGAATACGAGTAAGACCCTGTTGGGACAGTGGAATCAATATCTGAATACGAGTAAGACCCTGTCTGGGACAGTGGCATCAATATCTAAATACGAGTAAGACCATGTCTGGGACAGTGACATTGATATCTGATTACGTGTAAGACCACGTCTGGGACATTGGCATCGATATAAGCTTTACGTGTAAGACCACGTTTGGGACATTGGCATCGATATGAGGTTTACGTGTAAGACCATGTCTGGGACATCGACATCATATTGATTCGTGTAAGACCCTGTCTGGGACAGTGGCATCGATGTCTGAGTGCATGTAAGACCTAAATGCGGGACGTTAGCATTGTACGACCATTCCGAGAGCTTTACGAGTATCCTACTAGATTCTTTACGGTTCAACAGCAAGTGCGTGGTACGAATTGCAAATCCGAACTTTGATAAAATTAATAAATGAACATCCGTTTTGTGTCGTTGCTTATACACTAATTGTGTATATAAGGTAAGTATCCGTGTGATTAGATCATGATGTTATGCATATGGGATTTATAATACGATATGTAAAGTCTTGACTATATGAACTATATGTATATATGGTAAGTTATGAATAAGCATATGAGCTTGCGAAAGAATGAAGTGATTTTTGTCATGAGAGCCATATTGATCATCTTATTAAATTGGTTATGTGAAATCCATGCTAAGTTTGATTGTATAATAGACTTACCAGGCTTTTGGAAAGCTTACTCTATGTGTGTTTTCTCTGTTTTATAGGTCGTCAAAGCTCATCAAGGCTCGGGACCGTCACGGATAAATCATCACACTACTAAACTTATTTTGGTACACTTTGAAAATGTATATGGCTAGATATGGCATGTATAGGCTAGTCATTGGTATGATTTGTTATGTGAACTTAGCCATGTGATTTGGCTAGTTATGTTTTGGTAATAGGCTTAAAGGAATGTGATATGGGAAGTTGTTTTGGTAAGATTAGTTGATATATGAAATGGTTATGATATGGTAAGTATATAGATGAATGGTGTTTGGGCATAATTGTGATTTGGTCATACAAATTGGTATGTTTGGAATTGGTTTTGAATGTAAAGATAGAATGGATATTGAATGTATTATTGTGTGATTTCCTTAGTTGTCAAATATGCATGATTTGGGATGGCTATTTGGTATATTTTGGTGGTTATATGTGAATGAAATGGGATGATATATGTTGCTTGTAGGTTTGACCCTTATGGGTGGCATTTTGACCTTGTAAATGGCCTATAATGTCACACGGTTGTGGCACACGGGCGTGCCTAAGACCGTGGGTGAATTGGCAGAATGTATCTTAAATAGTACACGACCTCGACATGAGCGTGTCAGCTGGCCGTGGTGTACAAGTCAGTAGCTAGCTAAGAGCACACGGCCATGACACACGGGCGTGCTTGGTGGCCGTGTTGGAAAAGTCAGTATATGGTATGGTAGCACACAGTCATGGCACACGGACGTGCCTAGTGACCGTGTTGATATAGTCAGTATATAGACACGGATGGACACACGGGGGTGTCTAGAAGCCGTGGAGGGCACACGGTCTCCTCCCACGGGCGTGTCTCCCCTGAAAGTTAGAAAAGTTTTTAAATTTTCATGAAATTTCATATGTGTTTCAGTTTAGTCCCAACTCGGTTTATATGCATGCTTTGGGTCTTGATGACTCATCTATGGGACACTATGATTGTTAATAATGAATGTAACATATGAAATGTTATGTAAGTTTTCGATCAGTCCGGTAACGCCTTTAACCCTAATTCAGTGTCGGATACGGGTTAGGGGTGTTACAACACTTTTACTAAATGTTTTAAGTTTACAGATAGTGTTTGAAGCAAAAGAAGAAGCTTAAGCTATTTTATAACGTTTTTTTGAACTGATGTGTTATTGTTACCAGTTTGTTGTGTTATTGCTGTTGGTTTATTGGAATTTTATTGTGTTGCTTTTATTTTTTATTGTGTTGTTTGGACTGGTGTAATTTTCTACTATATTTTGGACTTTTGCTTAGGTTTTAGATATAATCTTGTTGTGTTGTTGTTTACTTGGATTCATGTTGTGTTGCTTTTATTTGTTCACTTGTTGACTTCAATTTTCCTTTGTATGGTCATGTTTAAAAACTTTTATAGAAAAAAATTTCAAAAAAATATTACATAAAAATAAATAACACCAATTTCATTTTTTTTAATTCAACTCGAACAAATATATTCGATTCAAATTTCATCTCACTCGAATCGATTTGAGAAAATTTCAAATCAAGTTAGGATGATCAAATAGGATTTGTCAACTCGATTAACTCGAAATTTTTTCATTTGATTCGATTGAACGCTCACCCCTATTGTCAACGAGAAAGCTATCATCGAAAATCCTTTAACAAATCGCCAATAATATCTAGTTAGTCTCAGGAATTTCGCACCTCAGTGATATTCTTTGATGGTCTTTAGTTCACAATTACTGAGATTTTATTCGGACCAACACGTGTGCCTTCAGTCGATATCACATAACTCAGAAAGCCTTCTCGTAATTAGAACTAACATTGTTTGTAAGATAGTTTTCAAATTCTAATCGTGTTTAGTTTCGGGACATATGGTTCTATGTTTCGAGACTTGTATACCAAAGTACTTTAAAAACATTTTAAACACCTTAGAACACTTTGGTATTGTCCCAAGAACATTTAGATAAACTAAAACACAATTAAAACATGTTTTTGTGTATATTGCAAGTATTTTAAAATATTTGATAAAATTGTCAACTATATTTTCACCAAATGATTTAGGAAATATAATACATATAAAATTTAGTTTGAATGTTGTTATATCAAAGCTAACAAAATATAAGGGATTAACTTGGAAAAAATGTTCAAGCCCCAATTTGGGAACAATTGTTAAGTTCAGGAACTAACTTAGACAAAAAAAAGTTCAAGCCCTGATAATACTCTAGAATAACGTATTTTTATGTATTAATTATGTGTTTATTCTGAGTATGATCCTGCTAATTTGAGCTATTTATGATCTTTTATCTCATATGGACTAAATTGGAGGCAAAAGCGAAATTAAGGGCCAAAAGCGTGAATTCAGAGATAAAATGGGCCAATGTGCGACACATGGAAAAGTTGGTGCCAAAAGTGCAAGCATGGAGGACACAAGGGTTGAAATGCAAAAAGAAGAGATTTTATTCTATCAAATTCTATTTTAATTATATTAAGATAATCAATATTAAGATAATTATTAAGGATTATTTAATTCTAGGATTTTAATTTATTTATCTTCAATTAAATGTATTTATCTTTTGGGGAGTTTAAGTAGGATTAGACTATCTCCCCTAGCTATAAATAGGGGGTGAAGTGACTCAAAATGGATCCATCTTTTTCTGTAAACACTCTCCCCTCAAAAGTCTAGGCTTTTGTTCTTCCCATATTTTCTTTCAATAAAATTCCCTTTTCCATTTTTATAATTATTTTCTTTTACACCACAACCATGAGTCACTAAACCCATCTAGCCGAAGGTTGTCGATGTTCCCCAAAAAAGAGGTTCTTGAGGCTTAGAATCCACACTTAGCCTTCTCGCCAAGTATTCATCGTTTCTCCGCACTACGGGGCTGATGCTTCCGTCCATGTCCCTTAAGAAGTAAACTTTTCAACGTATGCAAAGGCGGCCGCTTTGTATGTTTTGGAAGGATTGCACAGCCGGTTCGTTAACTTACTGCGTCAGAGGTTGGCGAGCCCAAGAGACAAAATGGCGTGGGATTCGCCATTGAGAAGCGTTGATCTAACATAGACGATCCCACAAAAGCGATTGCAGGCTAGAGTCAGGTTCCCTAAATTCGTAAGTCTAAATTCTTTGGGCCGGTGGTCGTAGGCGTCGTCTTCCACTATAACTGGCTTACTTGGTTTGAGAAGGGTCATCTAAAAGCCGAGGATTGAGCCCAAGGCGGAACGAGACAACCGGAGGCTAGATTCTCGCCACATAAGAAACTTACTTTTCCCTAAACTCTATTTATTTTCATATTCCTCATTTTAATTTTCGTAATTTATTTAATTTCGCAATTTCAATTCACTTTAAATTCTGTTTTTATTTTTCCAGATCGAAATTCTTAATTCTATTTTTTTAGGAACGCAGGTTTTCTTGGCCAAGAAATTGTCCAGGATTTCAAGAACGAGCATTCGTACAATCCGGTCCCTGAGGATTCGACCCTACTTCCCATTTACTGTTATTTTTACTATTTTACAGGGAATAGGATATTTTTGGTGCTTTCAACGACGCATCAAATTTTGGCGCCTTTACTGGGGACTGGCAACGTACTAATCTTGTTTTTTATTTCTTATGACCAGATCTGCTCCAGGTACTTTTGCGTTCGATTACGAAAATAGAGAATCGCTAGAGCCAATCGCAAGGAAACAAAACTAAGGAAAAGCGATCGGTCGGTGGTCGGGACTCAAAGTAACCCACCGCCGAAATCGAAGTCGACGAAGCTGAGTCTAGGGTTAACGAAAACCCTGCTCAAGAAATTGAAAGCGAAAAAGTAGAAGTCGACTCTCCTGAAGAAGTGCTTGAAACTAGGGTTAATGAAAACCCAAATTTAGCACAACAACCAATGGCTCAAATAATTCAGCAACTGGTCGAAGCTCCGGTAGAACAACTGCCATTGTGCATCGCGTATCCTACTATGGATACCGATTTTGAGCTAAAGTCAGGCTTAATCCAGCTACTGCTAACTTTTCGTGGGTTACAAAATAAAAATCCCCACAAACATCTGAAGGAATTTCATATGGTTTGTCTTAGCATGAAACCTCAGGGGGTAACCGAGGATCAAATTAAATTGCGTGCTTTCCCTTTCTCCCTAGAAGATTCTGCTAAGGAATGGTTATTCTATTTGCCCCCTGGATCTATTACTACTTGCGCTAATTTATCTCATTTATTCCTCAACAGGTTTTTTGCAGCATCTCGGGCAGCTGAGCTAAGAAGGGAGATCGTTGGAATAATGCAAAAAGAAGCTGAGTCCCTTTACGACTATTGGGAGCGGTTTAAGAAATTGTGTGCAATTTGCCCACAACATGGTATAACGGAGCAATCTCTCCTCCAATACTTTTATGAAGGCTTGAAGCCCATGGAGATGAATATAGTAGACGCCGCTAGTGGAGGAGCATTGGTCAACATGACTCCCCAACAAGCAAGAGGCTTGATCTCCACGATGGCTGCAAATTCTCATCAATTTCGAGCCAATCCTGAACCCCCTAGAAGGGTTCACCAGCTAAGTAATTCTACAATAGAAGATAGACTTGATAAACTTACTAATATGATGAATACACTTCTTGCAGAAAAAACAAAGACAGCTCGGTTATGCGGAATATGTGCTACTCCTGATCATGCAACTGATGCATGTCTCAGTTTGTATGATGATACCATGGCCCATCTGGATGCTGTGGGAAATTTCCCTGGGCCGCCACAAAGGCGATATGACCCCTACGCTAATACCTACAACCCAGGGTGGAGGGACCATCCTAAGTTAAGTTATGGGGCCAATCCACGAAATAACCAGCCATACCAAAATCGGTTTCCGCAATAGCCGCAAGGTTCAGGTAATTCTCTAGAAACCATGGTCAATAAGTTAGCAGCTAATGTTCTTGATTTTCAACAGCAAACTCTTAAATTTCAAAAAGAGACAAAGGATTTCCAACAGAAAATCGAGGCATCTATAAGAGAATTGACCACGTCAATTGAGAAATTAAACTCTCAAGGGAAGCTGCCGTCACGAACAGAACCAAACCCTGGACAAAATACGAATGCAGTGATGTTGCGAAGTGAAAAGGAACTGGAATCGACTCCTGACGAGAATCTTGGCCAAGAAATTGCCCAAGAAAAACCCGAAAAAGACAAACAGGTCCAACCGAAACCTCCATTGCCTAAAATTCAACCTCCATTTCCAGAACGTTTCAACCAATGTCGAAGAGGTAAAGAGGACAAAGAGATCCTCGAAACATTTAGGAATGTCGAGATCAACATTCTGCTGTTGGATGCCATCAAGCAAATTCCGCGGTATGCTAAATTTCTTAAAGAGCTCTGCACCAACAAGTGAAAGTTAACAGGTAATGAAAGGGTGAATGTCGGTGAGAATGTATCCGTAGTGTTACAGCGAAAAATGCCGGTAAAATGCAAGGATAGGGGCATGTTTGCAATACCATGCAAAATAGGCCATTTGGGAATTAAGAAGGCTATGTGTGATCTAGGGGCCTCCATAAATGTAATGCCATATTCTATTTATGAATCACTCAACGCAGGTTTTTTGACAAAAAACAGGTGTTATCATTCAATTTGCAGACAGGTCTGTTGTGCATCCGAAAAGAGTCATTGAGGATGTTCTGGTAAAAGTTAACGAGCTCATTTTCCCTGCATATTTTTATGTGATTAAAATGGAGAAGGATAGTGCTCCTGGATCTTCAAACCTCTTATTGGGTCGACCATTCCTTAGTACGGCTAGTACTAAAATTGACGTTCAAAGTGGAACTCTCACGATGGAGTTTGATAGGGAAATCGTAAAGTTTAATGTCTACGATGCCATTAGCCATCCAAGCGAAATCTTGAGTGTAAATCGTATCGACATAATTGACTCTTTAGTGGAAGAGAATTTTGAGTCAATTTATGGAGATAATTCTGAACTTGATGAATTTGAATCTGTTAATGAGTTATTATCTCCGAATACTAAACTTTTACCTTACATTATACTGAGCACGAGTTGGAGTTGAAACCGCTTCCTGAGCATCCGAAATATGCATTTTTGGGAAGGGTAATACCTACACGATCATAGTCTCCAATAAACTCTCCACATACGAAGAAGAAATTTTGGTTGATGTACTAAAAAATCATAAGGAGGCGATTGGCTAGACCATTGCAGACTTAAAAGGGATAAGCCCTTTGACATGTACACACAGGATCTACTTGGAGGAAGACACGAAACCAAGGCGAGAGGCACAAAGACGGCTAAATCCGAATATGATGGAGGTAGTAAAAAAGGAAATAATCAAGCTTCTAGATGCTGACGTAATTTACCCCATTTTCGACAGTAGATGGGTAAGTCCAGTACAAGTCGTGCCCAAGAAAACGGGCGTGACAGTAAAGAAAAATGCTGAAGGAGACTTGGTACCTACCCGAGTACAAAATGGGTGGCGCGTCTGCATAGATTACAGGAAGTTGAACTCTTATACTAGAAAAGATCATTTCCCTCTTCCTTTTATAGATCAAATGCTTGAAAGATTAGCCGGAAAAACTCACTTTTGTTGTCTTGATGGATACTCAGGTTTCTTTCAAATTCCAGTCGCACCGGAGGACCAGGAAAAGACCACTTTTACGTGCCCATTCGGCATATTCGCATACAGAAGGATGCCATTCGGTCTTTGTAATGCGCCAGCCACCTTCCAGAGATGCATGATGAGCATATTTTCTGAATATATGGAAAAAATTATCGAAGTTTTTATGGATGATTTTACTATTTATGGGAATTGTTTTGATGAATGCCTTAAAAACCTAACGATAATTTTGAGTAGATGCATAGAATTTAATCTTGTCTTGAATTATGAAAAATGTCATTTTATGGTAGACAAGGGTTTAATTCTAGGTCATGTTGTTTCATCTAAGGGAATTGAGGTCGATAAGGCCAAAATTGATATTATAAATTCTTTGCCTTATCCCTCCACTGTGAGGGAAATTCATTCTTTCCTTGGCCATGCAGGGTTCTACAGGCGCTTCATAATGAACTTCTCGAAAGTAGCTGAACCACTGTGTGAATTGTTGCAGAAGGATAAGAAGTTTGAGTTTGGCCCAAAGTGTAAGGAGGCTTTTGACACACTCAAGCAAAAATTGGTCTCCGCTCCTATAGTGCAACCACCAGATTGGAAGTTTCCATTTGAAATCATAATGCGATGCCAAGAAAGCTTGATGTAGGAGCCGTGTTGGGGCAAAGGATAGACAAAGAACCCCATGTCATTTGTTATGCCTCAAAAACCCTAGATGCTAAACAGAGCAACTACACCACGACAGAAAAAGAACTTTTAGCTGTTGTATTTGCTTTAGATAAATTTCGACCTTATTTATTGGGATCTAAAGTAATTATTTTTTCTGATCATGCAGCCCTCAAGTACTTGATCGCAAATAAGGAAGCAAAATCGATGCTTATCAGGTAGATTTTGCTGCTCCAAGAGTTTGACATTGAGATTCGAGACAAAAGGGGATGCGAGAATTTAGTGGCTGACCACTTAAGCAGAATAAAGGTACATTTTGATGACATCCCTATTAAGGAAGAATTCCCTGACGAAAGCCTATTCTCGACCGAGGCACGTCTCCCGTGGTACGCAGATATGGTAAACTTTCTAGCCACAGGTTCGTTACCCACTGAGTTAGCACGTTCCGTGAGGGACAAGCTTAGACGCGACGCTCGATATTACATTTGGGATGACCCATACTTGTAGAAACACTGTTCAGACCAAATAATACGATGATGTGTTCCAGAAACCGAGGTAACTTCTATCCTTAATTTTTGTCATGCTGAAGCTTGCGGAGGACACTTTGGTCCTAAGCGGACTGCTCATAAGGTGTTAGAATGTGGGCTATATTGGCCCACAATTTTCTGAGACGCATATAACTTCTGTAAGTCTTGCGATAGGTGCCAACATAAAGGTAACATCACTAAACGGAATCAAATGCCCCTATCCCTGATTCATGTATACGAGATTTTTGATGTTTGGGGTATCGATTTCATGGGCCCATTTATTTCTTTATTTAGCCATGTATATATAATTCTTGCAGTAGACTATGTTTCTAAGTGGATAGAAGCAAAGCCTACTCGCAATGATAATGCCAAGACTGTTGTGGAGTTTCTAAAACGAATTATTTTTTCCAGGTTTGGCACACCTCGAGCCCTAATCAGTATCGTGGCACCCACTTTTGCAATAAAGTCATGGAGGCACTATTGACAAAATACGGAGTTCACCACCGTATAGCTACAGCTTACCATCCCCAAATGAACGGTCAAGCCGAAGTCTCGAACAGGGAAATAAAGATTATTTTGGAGAAAACAGTTCGACCCAACCGAAAGGATTGGAGCCTTCGGCTAAATGACGCACTTTGGGCCTATCGGACTGCATATAAGGGACCAATTGGAATGACCCCGTATCGCCTTGTTTTTGGCAAAGCTTGCCATCTTCCGGTAGAATTAGAACATAAAGCCTATTGGGCTATTTGACAATGTAATATGGAGTTAGAACCTGCAGGAAGGGCGAGGAAATTAGATATCCAAGAGTTAGAAGAAATCCGCAATGATGCCTACGAGAATGCTCGTATTTATAAAGACAAGACAAAGTTATTCCACGATAAAAAGATAACTCAGAAGCATTTCTCGGTAGGACAAAAGGTTTTACTTTATAACTCAGTGTTAAAATTATTTCTAGGTAAGCTTCGATCACGATGGCAAGGACCTTTTGTTATTACTGAAGTATTTCCCCATGGTGCGGTTGAAATAGAGAGTGAAGAATCAGAAAAGCGGTTCATAGTTAATGGCCAGCGGTTGAAATCATTTTATGAGAATTTCCAAGCTCACACGATTGAAAAGATCTATTTGGAGCCACCATAGAACTGTTTAAGGCGTCGAGCTAATGTCGTTAAACAAGCGCTTGTTGGGAGACAACCCAACCTTTATTTTTTACTTTTCTTAATTTTTATTATTTATTATTTTATTTCATTTTCTTAGTATTTATTATTTTATTTCATTTTATTAGTATTTATTATTATTTTTCTTTATTACTTTATTTTTTATATTGATAAAATTCTCTTCTTTGCCTAGGCAGAACGGAGCGAAAATACTAAGAAAAAGGAGAAAATTTAGAAAAATAGAACCAAACAGTCCTATCCACGGTACCAAACATCCTCTATTCTAGGTACTATTCCAACCCAGAATGCCATATCCCTGCAGCCAAACTACCCTATTCCTACAGCCAACCACCATTATCACTGCACCCAAACATCCCCTTTTAGCCAAATAAAATCCCTAAACCTAACATATTTTCCCAATTTCTTCCACCCAACCTCCATAGCCGCCGAACCCTCTTACTCTCCACCAACCACCGCCGTTCGCCGTTCACTATGGTACAAACTCGGAGATGCGCCGCCGCTGAGCCCACTTTCACCGCTAACTCACGCCGACGCCGCTTCTCCGCGCCTCAGGCTGTAGATTTGACCGACGGCGGGTCTTCATCCTCTTCTCTGCCGATGAGTTCCTCCTCATCATCACCGCAAACCTCTTCTCTAACACCGCCTAACTCTCACTCGCCCCCTCCCCCTCCACCACGCTCATCTTCCATGACGCACGCGACATCACCCACCACACTGAACGGAGCCCGTGCTCGCATCCACTTCGCGCGACACCACGAGCCCAACATCGCCGTCGAACGCCACTAACGCCTCGACGCCGTCCCCTTTGCGCGAACCCGTTCTTCTCCTCCCACCACCAGCGCGCGCTACACATAATCGCGCACCACCGCACGCCACTGCGCTACCACGATGACGAGCACGCCGTTCTCCTGCGCCCCGAGTAACCCAACCAACGGAGGCGCCTGCCCCTAACCAACCCTGACGACGGCCGTCCAAGACCTCGACCCGCCCTACGCCGTCTACCACTGCCCCCTCATCTGACGCTGAGCCTTCACAACGTCGGCAACGCCCACGGCGACAACCCGAGCCCGCACCAGAGGCGCCTTCGGATTCCTCCTCTAATGACACTGTCGACTCCTCGACACCCCCTAACGAGCACTGCCCAATTCCTTCCCGAGGCCGCACTTACCGTTCTTGCGTCAACATCCTACCACCGGAGGCCCATTTACACGGTAACCTTACTTTTACTTCTGATACTGATCGGAGCAGGTATGACTCTCTTCGACATAAATTGATCGTGCCTTGTACATACCTCTCAACACCTGTTTTGGCTGCCTTGCGTATTGAAAATATTATTACAGATTATTTTAGGAATATTAGCTGGGTTGGAAATTTTGATATTGCTCACTGTGCCTATTATGAGTTAGTTTTAGAGTTCTATTCCACATTTCATTTTGAGTGACATGGTCAACTATCATTGGATACACCTGGTACAGTCCGATTTCGGTTACTTGGTACCATGCATAGCTTATCTCTTCTTGAATTTAATATTGCATTATCATTTATCACTGAAGAGTATGCTATGTCTTCAGATTTTCGTAATAGTTTGTGTACATTTCCTACTGATTTTAGGGCTATCGAGGCCTTTGCTTTGTTAACAGATAATGCTGAATCCATGTATAGCCCAAAAATATCAAAGGATTTATGGTTTCGCGACCCGGCCTTGTGTTACATACACCGTTATCTAGCTTATAATTTCTCAGGCCGACGAGATGCTCCGGCTACCGTCTCAAAGACGGAGTTATTCTTTTTATGGTGTATGTATACCGGTCGTCCGGTTAATTTGGGTTATTGGTTTGCACTTCAATTTGAGCATGTTATCAAAGCAAAACGTCCTCTAATCTTAGGATCTCTAATTACACAGCTGTTATTTTCTTTACATGGTTCTAACGCTCCTATTTCAGACTTACATGTTGCTTGTCAAGCCGATCCTTTAGATGATCGATGCCTCGACTCGATGGGACTACTTCGTGGCACTCCATCATCCTTCCGTTTTGTCCCTTCTGGTATTCGTTCTTCACCATCCGAACGAGTCTTTCACCAACAAACTCAAAATGAGGCACCCGCCCAAGCTCAACCGACATTGACCATTGAGCAATGCTTAGAGCGCATTGAGGCTCGACTTGACACTTTTGGCCAGCAAATCACCGAGCTCCTTACCATCATGAGTGATCGACGGTAACTACACGGTGAGTTTTACTAAACCTTTCTACCTATTTATCTATTTTAGTCAACATTGAGGACAATGTGTTTTAAGTAGGGGGAGGAACTCTTCGTTGCTTCTGTCATTTTCTGCTGTGATTTTGGTTGTTGTTGCTGCCGTGTTTTTGTTTGGTTTGAGGCCCCATTTTGTCCACATTTATTTTTTTAGAATATCCTGCCTCTTTTTATGCCCAAGATTTTGACCAGGAATTGCCTACTGTTTGCCCCACAAGCATGATTCTTGCCCTCTGAGGAAATTATGATTTTTCCCATAATTGATGCCATCTCCACTGTTTTATTTTTATTAGGCTAAAAATAATTGTGATTAATAGAGTTAACTCTATCTTACTTTTCGTGAAATTGATCAAGTTTAATATAAAGTGAACACTTAAATTGATTGCATGCTTAATTTATGTTCATGGATATTAGGTGATTATTGAAACTTATCCTTGACACTTATATTGTTTTTCCTAAGTTCTCAAAAATTTAAATTTCGTTTAATTGTTAATAAACTTTTCCGTAGTTATGAGTACAACTTAGAACGCGACTGACTAAGTAACCGGGGTAGGGTGCTTGGGTTGTCATTCTACTTCGCGTCAAAAGGTTGTGTGACGTGACAAGTAAAACTCCGCTAGCCGAGGTTATAAGTATAGCCCAGAACGTGGCTGACTGAGTAACCGAGGTAGAGTGCTTGGGTTGTCATTCTACTTCGCGTCAAAAGGTTGTGTGACGTGATGGGAAAAATTCCGCTAACCGGAAATAGCAATATATTTCTAAGCAAATAAATAAATAATTAAATAATTAAAAGAAAAAAAAAAGAGAGAAAAAGAAAAAGAAAAAGAAAAAGGAAAAAAATATGTGTAAATAAATAAAATTTGGGACTAAAGGAAGAAACAAAGAGGGTGTCTTGGTAGGTTTAGTAATTTACCTAATTTCCATGAAATAATTCAAGTTGATGTTAATGTCTGTATCAATTGGAAAACTTTTTCTGTTTTACTTAAAGCAAGCTTAGGGTTCTCTTTATTTTTCTTATGCATTTTTGACTAATTTTTATGAAACTTTGGAGTGGTATTTCTTTTATGGCAAAATATAATTTTCACAGTGGATAGGAACCATACTTGAGGGCAAGCATGGGCTAAGTAGGGGGAATTTGATAATACTCTAGAATAACGTATTTTTATGTATTAATTATGTGTTTATTCTGAGTATGATCCTGCTAATTTGAGCTATTTATGATCTTTTATCTCATATGGACTAAATTGGAGGCAAAAGCAAAATTAAGGGCCAAAAGCGTGAATTCAGAGATAAAATGGGCCAATGTGCGACACATGGAAAAGTTGGTGCCAAAAGTGCAAGCATGGAGGACACAAGGGTTGAAATGCAAAAAGAAGAGATTTTATTCTATCAAATTCTATTTTAATTATATTAGGATAATCAATATTAAGATAATTATTAAGGATTATTTAATTCTAAGATTTTAATTTATTTATCTTCAATTAAATGTATTTATCTTTTGGGGAGTTTAAGTAGGATTAGACTATCTCCCCTAGCTATAAATAAGGGGTGAAGTGACTCAAAATGGATCCATCTTTTTCTGTAAACACTCTCCCCTCAAAAGTCTAGGCTTTTGTTCTTCCCATATTTTATTTCAATAAAATTCCCTTTTCCATTTTTATAATTATTTTCTTTTACGCCACAACCATGAGCCACTAAACCCATCTAGCCGAAGGTTGTCGATGTTCCCCAAAAAAGGGGTTCTTGAGGCTTAGAATCCACACTTAGCCTTCTCGCCAAGTATTCATCGTTTCTCCGCACTACGGGGCTGACGCTTCCGTCCATGTCCCTTAAGAAGTAAACTTTTCAACGTATGCAAAGGCAGCCGCTTTGTATGTTTTGGAAGGATTGCACAGTCGGTTCGTTAACTTACTGCGTCAGAGGTTGGCGAGCCTAAGAGACAAAATGGCGTGAGATTCGCCATTGAGAAGCGTTGATCTAGCATAGACGATCCCACAAAAGCGATTGCAGGCGAGAGTCAGGTTCTTAAATTCGTAAGTCTAAATTCTTGGGGCTGGTGGTCGTAGGCGTCCTCTTCCACTATAACTGGCTTACTTGGTTTGAGAAGGGTCATCTAAAAGCCGAGGATTGAGCCCAAGGCAGAACGAGACAACCGGAGGCTAGAATCTCGCCACATAAGAAACTTACTCTTCCCTAAACTCTATTTATTTTCATATTCCTCATTTTAATTTTCGCAATTTATTTCATTTCGCAATTTTAATTCACTTTAAATTCTGTTTTTATTTTTCCAGATCGAAATTCTTAATTCTTTTTTTTTAGGAACGCAGGTTTTCTTGGCCAAGAAAATGTCCAGGATTTCAAGAACGAGCATTCGTACAATCCGGTTCCTGAGGATTCGACCCTACTTCCCCTTTACTGTTATTTTTACTATTTTACAGGGAATAGGATATTTTTGGTGCTTTCAACGACGCATCAAGCCCCTAGGTAGAAACACTTGTCAAGTTTAGGCCCCAAATACTGCATTAACCTTATTATATAAGTATGGAATCAGTTTGTCATGACAAAGAATAATTTATAAAAAATTAAAATTGAAATTAGAAATATGAGTAACACTCTAGTTATGGCCTATTGCCGGGTATTCTCCTTTATAAGTAAAAAAAAAAAAAATATTCCTTTCTCTTTGCTCAAAACAAGTCTTAAAATAAATCTCAAGTTATAGCCTATTGTTGGGTATTCTCCTTTCCAAGAAATAGCTTGAGTTAAATTTGCTTGGTTAAATTCAATTAGTGTTATGTATTATACATTGTAGATTGAATTAATATTTTTTAACTTGATTATTCTAAATTCTTATATATATTTTTTTAATTTTAAAAATTCAATCTACACTAATATGATCAATTTCAATGTAAAATCTAATCAATACATCACATAACAGTGGCATATCAAGGGGGCAGGGTCCCGGTCCTCTCTAAAATAGAAAATCTTTTATTTAGACTCTTTATAATTTATAAAATTTTAAATTAATAATAATAAAATTATACTTTAACCCTAAAAATAATAAAAAATTAATTTAATTCTTTAAAAATTATAGAAGTATAACCTACTAAAACAATGAAATTATAATTTTACCATCTAAAAATATATAATTTAATCCGTCTAAAAATAGTTTTTCGGATCCGTAACAGTTACAATAGATGAAACTTATACTCGAGATGTCATCATCAACCATGCCAATCCCTCGTTGTTGGCTTTTAATTTTAAAATATGCAAGGGCTTTAAATGGTCAATAACCTGGTTCTACCTACACAGACCTGCTTTTAAACATCCAAAATATCTTTGCTCTCGTCTCAAACCCTCCAAAACTCCAACCTTTCTTGCTCTTTCACGATTGCAACAAAAAAAAAAGCTTCAGCTTTTCAACAAATTCTCCAATGTTTCCAAGTTTCCAACAACTATTTCGTAAATGCTGTATAAACTGTTGCTACTTCTTTACTTGTTTTAGATTTTCTCTTGCTCGTGTGCCATTGTGGTAGAATTTGTAGGATTTTTTAGCTAACAATTTGTGGTTTTCATGCTTTATTATAGGTGAGTTGTTAAACTTAGAGACTGTGGGGGCATTGAGAAAATGGGGAAATAAAATTTGGATGTGGTTATAATTTTGAGTTATGGCATGAATATCTCTGCTAGACAATCTTGAAATTATATTTCTGTGGGTTAAATTGTTTATCACAGTTTCATACAAATTACTCTTGAGATTTCCTACTCAAATTTCTCTATTGTGGATTTTGTTTGTGCTAGAAAATTTTAGGATTTTAGAAATTAAATATTGACCATATGGCTAATATTAGCTGATAGTGATGAGTTGGTTGAGATTTCGTTTCATAGTTCTAAAAATATAATGCATAGTGAGAAATGGAGCATTTAGTGCATTCTTGGTTGGTAGTTCAAGAGTAACTTTGTTGATTGCTTTGTGATATTTGGGGAACATATAATTCTTGTGTCTCTTGAGTGTGTTTTAATTGTGCGAAAAATTTCATCATTGTTGGTTGTGAGTAGAAGATTATGGCACCCAAAAGTTGAAAGATGGTGGCTTTGAGTTCTCAACCATTTGACAACTCAAAGTTTGTTTTAGACACTAAGGAATGGTATGACCATTTCCTTCTTAAGAAAAATCTGGTACCCTATCGTGGATTTGTGCAAAATAGTATGGAGTTAACTGAGATTTAATGCACACATTAAGAATCGCAATTGGAAAGTGTTTTTGCACATCCCCAAGCGGCGGTCCTCCAGGTCGTACAGGAATTTTATGCTATTTTACTAGATTCAGGTGGAAAATCTGTGTTTGTCGAAGGGAAGCAAGTTCCCTTTGACGCTGCACTAAACTCTTGCCCACCCTAAAACATGACTGCCACTCAATTGAGGTTTCGGGAAGGATTTCTGTTGGGAACCTTGTGGCAAGCATTGTGGTGCTGCTAGTGTTTAGCTATGTGTGCAGTGTGATTTTAGTTTCCATCCTAAATGTGTTAAACCATCTTCAGCTAAACTTGGATATCACAGACACCCGCTTATCTGTATGGATTCGATTAAAGAAGACAATTTTGTAGAATATCATTGTGATGTTTGTGAGAATGAAAGGAATCTAAAGCATCTTGTGTATTATTGTCCAAGTTGGAGGTATATGGCTCATGTTGAATGTGCACTTGCTGATGTAATAATTCTTTTTCACCCTTCAATTTGATTTTTGCTAATGTCTTTGCTATTTTTAAAATTTTTTTAACCTTTTGCTGTCTTTAATTTTTTTCCAAAATAAATAAAGTAAATAGAAAAATTATCAACAAAATTTGTCAAGCTCTTTGCTTTGATCAGTTTAGATGTATTAATGATTAATATTTGTTTGGTCTATAGGATAAAATTTCATCTGGAAAGGTCTCATCCTTATTTCCCGGTCCACAGAAAACAAAGCTTTGGCATTTGAACGAAATGGAGCAGAATGAAAGGACCAATGTAATCCGCACTTTGGTTTGCAACTATATTTTGAATATATTAACTTACTTTTATTCAAACTAGCCAAAGTTTAGATGCTTCCTCAATTAAATTATAGTATATAACTTGATTTAGATTCAACATTCGTTTGCTACTTGTAATGAGATTGATATGTTAGAATATAAGTTGCGTTGCCTATGCAAATTATAGTATATAACTTTGATTCCTTTTTGTTTCTTTGTAAATGCAGATTCAACCTATCAACCACAATCATCGGATGTATGAGGTTCATCCGATGTATGAGGTAACTAAAGTGTTAAAAGGAAAAGGAAAAGGAAAAAAATATTGCAACGGTTGTCGTCTGGTACTTAGTGGTCCTAGCTACCGCTGTGAAATGTGTTTTGACCTTCTTAAATCTGCAGGACAAAAAGAGTTTTACCTACATAAACGATGCGCTAACTTGCCAAATAAGATACAACACCCATCCCATTCTATCCATCCTCTTAACCTCTATACTTCACATCACCCTCAGATTGGTCGAACCATTTCATGTGATGAGTGTAGAGACATTTGTCTTGGCTTCATATATCTTTGCGAGCAGTGTGATTTCAAGCTTGATGTGAAATGCGCTGCTCTAAGAACTCATAAAACTGCGGTTTCGCAAGAAAAAGAGATGGCTAGAGTAACCGAGTCTCAGCATTTCAACCACCACCATAAGCTTGTACTTGGCTATTGTAATGACCCTATAGATGAAACCAAATGCACAATTTGTGAATTGCGAATCATAGGTCCAGCCTATTTTTGCCGTGAGTACAACTGTGATTATATTCTTCACGAATCTTGTCTTAGGTTACCACAAAAGATAGAAGTCCCATTTCAATGGAATGAAGTCCCATTTCAATGGAATGAAGTCCCATTTCATCGGGAACATGTGTTTGTTAGTTGTGTCTTCCCCCATGAAGATTCAAAGCCACAGTGTTATGCTTGCCCTTTTGCGTTAAAGTCACTCATGTTTGCATATAATTGTGAACATTGTCCCATCAACCTCCATCCTACATGTGCTAGTTCCTTAAGGCGACCCTTGAAAAGTGAGGCCCACGGTCACATGCATGACCTTTACTATTTTGGGACAAATTTTCAGTTACTCATTGCCAAGTATCCGCCACCGGCAGCAAGTTTTCTTTGTGTTGAATGTGGAAAACGTATTAAAAGAGAACCCTTTTATCGTTGTCCACAATGTCGTTTCAATTTTCATGTGAAATGTGTTCCCATTCCTGGTATGGTTAAATCCACATATCATGATCATGTTTTAACTCTGAAAGGTTCTTTTGTTGAAGATGATTCTAGAGATCATCGTTGTGAATTTTGTGAGGAAGATAGAAATCCAAATGATCACGCATATTATTGTGAAGAACGTAACTGTCAAGTGATCGCTCATGTAGAATGCGTATTTGCTGGAGTAAGTCAATTACATCTATAACCTTTTAAATCTAAAGATAAAATACTTTTTGCTCCGGAAAATCTCTAACATGATATGCTTGTTGTCAGGCAGTGGACGCACTATTTTAAATTCGACCTTTGGGGCAAAAAGAGTCGCTTATTCTTCATGAAATGCAGGGAAGATCTGAAGATTTTAACCCAGCTATATTTGATAAGTAGTAAGAGCCTTGGTGCTAATTAATTTGAAAGGTTGGTGATTTTTTTTGTTGTGTGGAATTGGGAATCTAGATATTGCTTTCTATTTCTAAGTTCAACTTAAAAGTTCATCCATCACTCTTTGCTTATTAACAATTTCTTGCTAGGGTCCTTGTTTTTGTGAGATAGTAGTTGTTATTACACTTGTTATCACCGGCCCAAAACCAAATGGGTTCGGATCGGATCACATCGAGCTCGCAGGCTGAGTTCGTGGACCAAGCTCGCTCGCATAATAACAAGTGTTCGCAGGAGGGTACCTATATTCTCTTGTTAAGTCACATGTGAGATCGCGCATGGAACCGCATAAACACATGTTAAGTCTAGAATAGGATACGTGTCTATATGCATGGAATCCACTTAGTATGTCATATCAGTAAATAGTACCCATATAATATAAATAGACAAACATCATCATCTAAAGGAGACGGAGAAAAACACTCAACAATAATATATTAGTATTGTTAACAGCTTTCAACTAAAATTAACTAATATAATGTATATATACATATTAAATTCTAAGGATAATTCTTGTAGTTATCGATTTATGCAAATTTAATCTTTATTTTTATTAATTCAAAATTGGTCCTTCTACTTTTGAAATGGTTCACTTTCAGTCAGTTGAGTAAAAAAATTAAGCATAATCTTAAACTTAAGCTCTCAAACCTTTATAACTTTCTATTTTTTCCTCATACTCATATTCATTCCCTTCCCATCATTTTGAGGTGGGATGCCATGCCCAGGGCTGGCTTTCCTGATTTGTTCTTCTCCAAACATTATCATCTTTTAAACGATTATTTTATTAAAAAATGTGAATGATTTTTCTAATGAGTACTTTTTTGAATAAAAATATTCAAATAACGAATAAATTTTTACCTAATGTTTTTTTTCTTGGTACTTAGAGATATTGAAATAGTAAAAAATAATAATATTTACATAATTTTCTTTATAAAATTAATTTAAAATTAGATGGTATAATCCAAATTAAAATAAGTTGAACTCAATATTGACTAGAGGGGATCATGGGCTGGTCGAGCCCAAGCAAACATTTAGGTTCGTTTGCTAGGTTTGGGCCTAGCCCAGTTCGAAAAATGGGCCTAAAAATTTGCCCAAGGTTGGCTCGAATAAAATGCTAAAATTCGGACTTGACCTGGCCTGCCTATATTAATTTTTTTTATATTATGTTATTTTTTACATATTTTTTAAATATATATAATGCATCAAAAATACTAAAAATATTAAAATAAATATTTTCGAATAAATTGAAAATAAATTTTAAAAAATATGTATACTTAAATAATACTAAAATAGATACAACTTACCAAGAAAATGTCTCTAAAATAATAACAAAATTAATAATAAAAACAAGTGTTATATAATATCCAAACAATAACAACAAAATAGTAATAACATAATAGTAAAATGGTGGCAAAATAGAGAGAAAATAATAAGAAAATGTCATTAAAATAACAAAAAAGATAATAGATTTTTTTTGTCATTTAGTGAATTCGGGTCGGGCCGGGCTCAAGGGCCAAAATGTCTTACTTGAGGCCAGACCCGTTTTTAAAACAGGCCTTATTTTTTTGTCCAATCTTATTTTTCAAGTTTATATTTTTACCCAAACCCTCCCACATTTCGAATGACTCGACCCATAAACAAGTTTAATATCGACTAATAAGTGATAATTGCAACCTAACACATTCGCCTACAACATTAGAGGCATGATCAAATCATGTGAAATTGAAAAAAAAAAATAGCTATTGCAAACAAACTTCATATTCCTAATTATCATAAATTAAGAAAGAATAAAAAGGAAAACAAAAATTCTTTTAAGGGCTTTGTGTCTTTTTTTCTCTTATAGATGATACGATTATTGATATTTTTATATCATTATAGATAACTATTTTTTAATTTTTTATTTTTAAATTATTTAATGATGTGGCATATAAAATAAAATAATATCACGCTAGAAATAAAATATAAGTGAACTATCATGTAAGTTGTCATATTAGTATTTGGTGTAATTTCTAACGATCTTGTTAAATTATAACAAAATTTATCCAATTTGACAAAAAAAAAAAGTTGAGATTAAAGATAGGACCAAATTGATAAATAATTGTAAAAGTTGAGAATTAAATTTATAATTATAATTATTATTTACTTAGAAAATTGAAACTGAACAATTAGAAAAATAAAGGGATTAGTTTTAAGCTTTAAAACCGAGAGTTTTAATGAGATTTCAAGTTTAAAAATAAGACTGTCTTGATAATGGATTAAGATGAGGGTCATATGATGAAATTGTGATCGAAAGTTAATAAAATATCCCACAATTCACTTTTCTTATATTTTATGTTAGGTGGAAGTGCTATTGTCAAATCTATTAAGAAAGTAGAGTTCTGGACTCAAAGTTAGATACGAAATGTATATAAACCATCACTTGTATGGAATTGATTTCTTGATAAAGAGAGAGTAATATCATAGCATGTGTTTTATAACACATGTGCATTAGACAACCAATATGAGTAATTGAAAATTTGATCTTTGCTTCAAAGTTGTATAAGACCTATGAAATCAAATAGGATCTATATTTTGTACCCCTACGACGTTTGATTGATTCTTAAAGTTTTAGTTCAATGTAAACTATTTTAGAATGTTATCAGTGATCATGAATGATTTGATCTAACGAGACATTTATAGAGCAGTTTAATTGAAATGAAGAGATTCAAGAAAAAGGGAAGATCAATTTAGTGTTGCATTCAATTGTATTTACCGGTCGACCAATTGTATTTTATATTGTAGATACAGTTGTGAATACAAAAAAAAAACATTATTGATATAAAAAGATATCATTAAAAACTTGGAATGTGACTAGATGAATTTAGAGTGCTGCATGTTTACTAAACTTAACCAATAAATTCCGGGGGCAATAGTAAGGCATATTGTTATGCCCATTTATCAGTCTAAAATGGCATTATGGAAAAAAAAAACACATTTGGCCATTGGAATGAAAGTGGCATTTTTCCATTGTGATTTAACTTTAAATGGTGAAAAAAAAAACACATTTGGCCATTGGAATGAAAGTGGCATTTTTCCATTGTGATTTAACTTTAAATGGTTTTCATATTAGAAGATATTCTACCTTAATGAAATTAATGACACTCAGATATGAAAAATAAAAATTTATTTTAGACAATGGATATCTATATTATGAAAATTTGACAAATTTCATAATGTGATCTTGTCTCTGACTAATAAATCAAGACCAGTGTTATATCAAACGATTATATAAATTCACTAAATTTTAAATTCGTATTTATTTTTGAGTAATAATTTTCATATATATAATATCATATTCATGGATACTTTTACTAGATTTATTTTTGTATCTCGTAAATCATGGAGAAGTTAACCATTGATGCTATTACTAGTGTTACCATAAGTTTTTGTTTACAGAGAAAATCAAGTGTAAGTTTTTGTTTTTCAATGAAATCTAAAACTGAATGTAGGAGAACAAAATGCAGTCTCATTGTTCTTTATATAACATACTTTCTCTTGATTATGATTTGTAATTTTATCCTTACCTATAACTCCATTTAAATAAAGGTTTATATTTGTGATAGATGGCCGTATTAGTCTTGCTACTATGCTTACCAACTTGCTTAGAAATTCAAGAAATTGCAGCATTGATAATTCAAGAATAGACTGGAATTGAAACCTTTTTAGGGGATAGCAATGGTGGGGCAAGGACAAGACTTCTATACGTGTTTGCTACTCATGCTTGACTAACTGAATGAAAAGGCGAATAGATAAGAAGTAATCCACTTCCACAGGGAGAAGACTCTTAATGCTAGGCTGTTATTAGTTTGAACTTTCAACCTGTGGAATTAAAGTACATGCATATGGTTATATTTGCTACTTAATGGTGCAAATTTCTAGGCTTCTTTCTTGTCTACACACAGTGGAGAGTCCTCAGCTTCAGCTATGTCTAAGAAGAACCAAAACACGGCCAGGAGCCGAATGCCCTCTATGTTTGGTATGTTGTTGTCTTTCTGCAGTTTCTTATTTATAACACATAATAATAGTTTGGTGGCTATCTCTGTTGAGGTAGCATATTCTTATGAGCCCACAGATATCTTAATCCTAGATTGTTCCTCATCTGATCTATCATTCCTTATAGACAGAGATGATATCGGTTCCTTTCACGTTCCTAGAACTAATTTCTCTGTTGTCTCGAAAGATTATGCCTTGGCACCTGTTGATCGTAAAAAACCGCAACTTTGCATCCACAAAAAACCATTCACATATACCTTTCTTGTATCTTCAGGTCCCAAGTTCATTCGACTTCATTTCAATCCATTCTCATTTTCAGGCTTTCATATGTCCAAAGCATTGTTCTCTGTCAGTTCTGTTCACTTCACTCTTCTCAAAACATCCAATGCTTCATATTCTAAACTTCAGTTACATGATAGTTACACTGTGAAGGAATTTTGTATCGATGTCGATGATGGGGTGCTAAATGTAACATTCAGCCCATCACCGGATGTTTCTGATGCATTCGCATTTGTGAACAAGATTGAGATTATCTCCATGCCTTCAAATCTTTACATCCAAGAAGGTGTTTCGCTGCCCTTGATTGGACAAGCTTCTTCATATTATATCAAGAATTCGAAAGCCCTTGAGATGATGCACCGATTGAACATAGGTGGAGAGTTCATTCCTGCACTGGAAGATACTGGCATGTTTCGCGAATGGATACCCGATGCAAGTTTTTTGACAACTGATGGAAGTAAATCAGGTGTCGTCATCTCAGATGTTCAAATAAAGCAAAGTTCCAGAATACCAGCATATGTTGGTCCTAAGCAAGTTTATGCTTCCGCCAGGACAGTATTTGCTGATGGAAGTAATCAAAGTAGTGCTACATGGTTACTGCCAGTTGACTCTGGTTTCTATTACCTTGTTAGACTCCATTTTTGTGAGATCTCAAATGAGGCTAAGGGTGTTGGTTACAGAGTTTTCCATGTCTATATTAAGGATCAAACTGCTGAAGATCAGGCAGACATATTTCTCTGGAGCCATGGCGCAGGTATTCCGGTTTATAGAGATTACATCGTAAATTTTTCAGAACATACCAAAAGGAGAAAAAATCTGTCACTTTTAATACGTAATGGAAATGGTTCAATCAGGACATTCAAGCCAGCGATCTTAAACGGGTTAGAAATTTTCAAGTTGTCCGATTCCAACAACAGTCTTGCGGGACCATTTTCATTTGGAATGGGAAAGTACTCAAATCCATGGAGAAAAGAAGGTGCAAGTTATAAAGCTTTAAAAATTTGCGTCCAAATCATGGGTTGCATTCTTTTATTATTTTGTCTACCTACTATTTGGCAAATAGTAGCTGCAATTGATTGGAAAGGGCAGAGAAAAGCTTTCATGAAGTCTCAATCAGTTGACCATTGCCAGAACTTTACATTTGATGAGGTAAAGGTAGCCACCAACAACTTCTCTGATGCTCTACTTCTTGGAGCTGGAGGTTATGGGAAAGTTTACATGGGATCCATTAATGGTGGCACCAATCTTGTTGCAATAAAACGAGCCAATCCATGTTCTCACCAAGGACTAAATGAGTTCCAGACAGAAATTTTTCTGCTATCACAGCTCCGTCACAACCACATAGTCTCTTTGATCGGATGCTGCAAGGAAAGAAAAGAAATGATACTCGTTTACGATTATATGGCAAACGGCACCTTACGTGATCATCTATACAAGATGATGAAGTCTCCACTTTCCTGGATGCGAAGGCTCACAATCTGTATTGGTGCAGCTCGAGGGTTGCATTACCTTCATACAGGTTCGAAGCATAGCATTATACACCGTGATGTGAAGAGTACTAATATCCTGTTAGATCAGAATTGGGTGGCCAAGATTTCAGATTTTGGACTATCAAAAATTGGCCCCAACATGCTAACCCAGTCGAACACGCATGTTACTACAATGGTGAAGGGAAGCTTTGGGTACCTGGATCCAGAGTATTACAAGCGCCAGAAATTAACTGAGAAATCAGATGTGTACTCCTTTGGGGTAGTGTTGTTTGAGGTATTGTGTGCCAGACCTGCTGTTCTACAACTGACAGAAAACATGGAGGCAGAGCAGGAGAAGGTAAATTTGACTGAGTGGGTCATGCATTGTTACCAATCAGGGAGGGTTGATCAAATCATTGACCCTTATCTACAAGGAAAAATAGATCCAACAAGTCTGAGAACATTCACAGACATAGCAAGGAAATGTTTGGGTGAGAAGGGAAGTGAAAGGCCAACGATGGGCGAGGTGTTGTGGAATTTGGAGCAGGCATGGCTGCAGCAGCAGGAGAGTGATTGTTTCCAAAATGATGACAACTACGGTGTAGCTGACAGGACAACAGCTAATGGATTATCTGTAATCGTAGACGTTGATGGAGTACCTCTGCATGGTGCTTCAGATCCCACCCCAGGAGTAGAGTTCTCCGAGATCATAGCCCCGATCGGGCGCTGAAGAATCCTAAGTTTTCGGCAGTAAGGTCTGATTTGTCTTCCAAGTCTTAGGACTTAATTAGTAAACTAATGGCTTTTAGATTCGGTGGAACTTCAATTACAAGTGATAATTCAACAGAGAAGACTAGTGAATGCATTGATCCTTACTATTTAAATAATTAAAACTTAAAAGTTATATGAAAGAAAAAATAATATTATTTAAATATTTTATGAATGGATAAATAATTTAAAATTATAACAATCAAGATATTTAAAATATTATTTATCCTTAATATTTTAAAATTTTATGAAAGGATAAATAATATTTGATTCTTAAATTTGAACAGTTAAAATATTTAAAAGATTAGTTATCCTTAAATTTTTTTTTTCTCTCATCGCAAGTGAAATTAGTTGTTTATTTAAATCCATCTGGATCCAGAATTTCTCATTTGTATTATTCACAATTCATCATTCTTTTAATCATTAGTTAATAAGCAAGCGGCTTCCTTGGGTTTTAAATTAAGAGTTGTTTTTAATTTAATTTAATTTAATGTATTATTTATTTTATTATTTTACACGTGTAATTATCTTATTGAGTTATCTTAGTAATAAATTACATCTCATTAAAAATATTTCACATATGAAATCTCACATCATCCTTGTTAACTTCTTTAACCGTACTTTTATTAAATCTATTAGAAAAAGCATATTGAAAATAAAGAACAAAAGTTGATAGTCAAAAATGGCTCAAAAATATAATTAGGGCCATTTTGACAAAACATATAAATATTAGTGGCCAAATTTATCATTAAACATTTTTAATTTTATGAAAGAATAAAAAATATTTTTTAAAATTTTATGAAAGGATAAATATATTTATCCTTAAATTTATAACAGTCAAAATATTTAAAATATTATTTACTCTTAATATTTAAACAATAAAAATTTTATGAAAGGATAAATAAATATTTATCCTTAAATTTATAACAGTAAAAAGATTTAAAATAGTTTTTATCTTTAATATTTAAACAATTAAAATTTTATGTAAGGATGAATAATATTTTATTCTTAAAATTATAATAGTTAAAAGATTTGAGATACTATTTATCCTTAAAAGTTTTTTATTTGGCTCTTATCGCAAATGAAATTAGTCGTTTATGTAAATCCATTTGTATCTGGAATTTCTTAAAATAGTTAAAATATTATTTATCCTTAAAGTTTAATTCTCATTTTGACTCTGATCGCAAGTGAAATTAATTGCTAAGTAAATTCATCTGTATCCGGAATTTTCTCCTTTGCATCATTCATAATTCATCATTCTTCCGTCAATCATTAGCTAGTAAGCAATCATTGTAGCTTCATTGGATACATAACATTTTTTTAAATTTTTTTTGAAAGAATAAATAATATTTTATTCTTAAATTAAAACAGTTAAAATATTATTTATCATTTAAATTTAATTTTTTTGACTCTTATCGGAAGTGAAATTAATTATCTACCTAAATCCATTTGTATCGTTCACAATTTATCATTTTTTAGTTAATCATTACTTAGTAAATAAACATTTTAGCTTCCTTGGATAAATAATATATATTTTAAAATTTTATGAAATAATAAATAATATTTTATTCTTAAATTAAAACAGTTAAAATATTTAAAATATTATTTATTTATTTATTTTTGGCTCTCTCTATATTATTCACAATTCATCTCTTCGGTTAAACATGATTAGCAAGTACAGAGCAGTTGCAAAATGTTGAAGTTGGGAAGCAGTTGAAGTAGTTAGCTTAACCGGTTATGATTCTGTTGCAATTAGTAATCTGGTACAATTAGTTACAGTTTCTTGAGCCTCTGTTGCTTCTGTTATCTCAGTGTATACATGCAGACCTGATGTATTGAGCAAATTATGAATGATATATATTTTTTCTCATTTTCTAATAATCATTTTAGCTTCCTTGATTCTCCTTTGAGTGTTTCAGGTTGATTTAGTAAAACTTGAAAGCCAATCACCGTCAAATGTCGAATGTTGATTCCCTGAAGGAGAAGAAACAGCAACTGGGTTGTTTATTATCATCCTTTATCACTTTCTCGAGAAAATCTTCAAAAGCAAAAGGTTCTTGAAATATCGATGGAGTCTTCCAGAAATGCCATTGAGGCATCATCCCCTGCTACCTCTTCTCCGGAAAAAGAAACAACTCATGCTACCTCTCCTCCGGAAAAAGAAACGACTCCTGCTACCTCTCCTCCGGAAAAAGAAACGACTCCTGTTACTGCCACCTCTCCTTCTACCTTTCCTCTGGAAAAAGTAACGACTCCTGCTACTGCCACCTCTCCTCCGGCAAAAGAAACGACTCCTGCTACCTCTCCTTCGGAAAAAGTAACGACTTCTGAAAAAGTAAACAATCTGGCTTGTATATTTTCCTTTTTTATTTTCCCCAAACATCTATACCTAAAAGTATAGAAATGAATAAACACATAATTGGTAAAACCTTTGTTTTTATTGTAGAAATCTCCGGTTTCCGAATTTCTCAATGGTCTCTCTCCTATAATGCCATCCAGAGCGAGAGCATCACTGCGTAATCAAAGGCTTTCTGAGTTGAGTTTTACATCGATTTCTTCATTGGTTAACTCACCACCTCTAAATGTACACCAACGACCAATATGCTTAAGCTTCGTTGAAAGGTGTTTTTTTTTTTCACTGATAATATTTTTGGAAGTCAACTAATCACTTTGCTCATAACTAAAGATTGTTTTGTCTATGCTGATAGAGATGAAATTGGTGGGTCAAGTTCAAATGGTCACAACCAAGACGATTCTATGATAAAAAATGGTGAATACTGGGCTCCACATGATGAAAGTCATGAAACACGTGGTGCTTGTTTCAATGCTTCAGAAGTGACGACTGAAAAAACTAAGGATAACGCAAATGATGGCGTGGTAGAGATTTCCGGTGATGAAAGGTGGCGTAGGATGTTGGATTTTTCAAATGGTCACAACCAAGGCGATTCTATGATAAAAAATGGTGAATACTGGACTCCACATGATGAAACACGTGGTGCTTGTTTCAATGCTTCAGAAGTGACGACTAAAAAAACCAAGGATAACGCAAATGATGGCGTGGTTGAGATTTCCGGTGATGAAAGGTGGCGTAGGATGTTGAATTTTTCATCTAAAAACATCTCGGAACATGTTGAATCTGATGAATTTTTGGAACATGTGAGTCAAGGTTTCGATTCTCGGCCCACTTTCCTTGGTGGAAATCAGGGCATGTCGATTCCGCTCCCATCTTATATTCTACCATTAAACCGTCATCGTTTCATTTCACCAGCTGGGGGAGTCGTACCATTAAACCATCATCCCTTGATTTCACCAGCTGGGAGAGTTAGTGATCATGTTGATAGTGATCACCATGGAGGTCGGGTACCAGAAAAAATGGAGGATTCTCAGGAAGTGTCATTTCTTCACCTGCTTAGAAGTAAACAATTTGCTGACAGGGTTGACCAACAATCCAAATCCCAAGTTAGCTCAAAAGGGGAGAGGCAAGTTTACATAATATTTTTTACTTGAATGACTTTCACATTGCTTTTTAGCTGTGGGATTTGTTGAATTCAGGAATAGAGAAACATTCCCAGTGAAGATTCAAGCCTGGAAACACTGCAACTGCCTAAGATCCAGATGTTTGAAACTGTAAGTTCACATGCTAGATAAAACATTTCACTTGAGTACTATGTTACTCGGACTCAGTTTAGGCATATACCCAAGATCGGTATGTTTAGTTTTCTTCATGTATTTAGAAGTTTGGAACATCATACCCCCAACGTCCAGAGGGTGCTGAAAAAAAGAAAAGAGTTTGGAGTACATCTGTTGAGTTTTGTTGTTTATTGTGATTGGCAGTTATTGTGAGTGCTTTGCAGCAGGGATTTACTGCGAGAATTGTGCATGCCAGAACTGTTTGAACAATACAGATTATGACGATACTGTTCTTGATACTCGACAGCAAACTGAATTGCGTAACCCTCTTGCATTTGCTTCACCTGTTGTTTTCCCATCCAATGATTCTCCTAGTGTTACTGTAATTATAACTTATATAATCTTACACCTTTTTCCCTTTAAATTTGTGTAACACCGTAAGTGTTTGACATGAGAAACTATGCGCCAGGGTCATGGAAACTTAATGAACGCTGGATCACCCAGGCACAGACGGGGATGCAAATGCAAGAGGACAAAATGCCTAAAAAAGTACTGCGATTGCTATCGAGTATGTTTTAACTTTGTAGCTCCATGTTACTTATGTTGCTCCCAATTTCTTTTTTTTTTTTCAAGTACTTATATTCGAGATCCATGTGTAATATACACCTTGACATAGATATGTTATATGACTCTCTAAGTATATGAAAAAGAATTCTTTAAAATATTAAACAAGTCGGTGTTAGACATAAACCGACAATGCTCGAATTTGTGTTTAATAAATGGTTGTAATTACCTCTAATCAATCCGACTGCACAAATATTCTTCATTTATTTTTAGGCTGAAGTCGGATGCTCTGCCATATGCCAATGTGACGATTGTGACAATTCTTTTGGCAAGAAGCCAGGTAATTTCTAAACTTGAAAATGATTGAACATATCCATAATGGACACATTTTTGGATCTTAGGGTTGAAACCAGAAATTTTTTGAGATTAAGATTAAGTCACATTTTTGTTTGAGCTAAAATGTAATTTCATAATTATATTAGTTTATATCTTCATACTTTTTAGAATGATTAAATCAAAATTTCATTATTTTGAGGGTTAAACTATAATTTCACCGTGCATTAACTTATAATTTTATAGATTTTGGGATCTAATCTCATTTTTGTGGGTGAGGGGATCAGTGCCCCTGCCTCCCCTCCCTTCTCTCGTGCTGAATCCGATGCTCACACCCGATCATTAGTAACATGGACCATTAAGTACTTATTTTTCCTGATTTGAATGATGAATGCTTAAACCCTTGCTGTGATGCTTACATACAAGTATTATATACCCAATTATTAGTGACTAACTAACTTCACCAGGGAGATACAAAATCAATGTTCCGCTCTCATGAGATGTTGAATACAACGCAAGTTATGTCTGACAGCACCTTGGTCGGGACTGCAAATCCGTTTTCAATTAGTGTGGGAAAAACTTGCTGATAAGAACCATCTCACCGTATCAGCACATCCTCATTTAAGAGCACATGATATGAGGGACTGTCAAAATGTCTCACAGGCTGAATAGAAAAGGGAACTAGCCTTCATTCTCTGCCTTGAGTCCTAAGCAACCATGGCGGAATAAGGAGATTGATATCTGTTAGATCATGGTAGATAGTTTTTTTTACTACTTTATGGAAACTTCCAACCCCATCAAAACAGTGAAATCTGGCTCGGGTTGGGGCCTCTATAATGATGAATGACTTTGGTTTAATTTTGTCTGTTGTGCTATCCCTCCAATTATGTTATCTCCATATTTTTCCTTTACATGAACAGAGGCTCCGATGCATATGACCTTTGTGTTTGTGTGGATTTTGATGTTGCAAGTGCCATCCGTGTTCTTTTAACATTTTCTTTTAAATATTTTGCGTTTATATCTCACTTTTACACTTTAATTTTGACGGAGACTTATTTTTCTAAAGGGACATTTAGTACGGTTTAGTTTCATTTGTAATAAGAGAGGGATTTAAGCTCATTATATAGGAATGTTGGGATAGCACTTTTCTTAGCTGTATTCATGCTTACCTTTCTCCTACATTGTGGGCTAAATATATAGCGAGTGTCCTTGTAGGATAAAGAAAAATCCAATTTGGGGCTCTTTGCTTATTTAGTAATTTAAAAATCCAATTTGCCTAAGCCCTGATCGAATTTCTAAATTGGACTATTTTTTAGGGTTCAGATGGCTTAATTGAGTCATTACTTTTGCATTTTAGCATTGCATGAATTTTGCTGAAAGAGCGCTGTAGCAGGAAGGTAGTTTGGTCACATTTGAAATGTTCACATTGTCCCAATTTTTGTATCTACATATATTCTGATTATATTAGAACTTAAATATTATCATAGTTAGTGACTTCTGCTTTTAATGGTCATTGGTGACAATTTTAAAACAGCAAAGGCAATTGCCTTAGAGAAATGTGGACATGTTTGGAGCCTAATCTCATTGAAGGAAAATTTTTGAGTTTGCTATCTGATTCGCAAGGAGGAAAAGTTGTTTAGAAAATATTTGTATGCTTTGCTTCTCCATTCATTTTCTTAACTTTTTTGCAGTTTAAAAACAATAAGAGAGTATTTAAATTAATCATGTTGTTATACACCGTGATGTGAAGAGTACTAAGATCCTGTTAGATCAGAAATGGGTGGCCAAGGTTTCAGATTTTGGACCATAAAAAATTGGCCCCAATGTTGTTGCAATAAAACGAGCCAATCCATGTTCTCACCGAGGACTAAATGGGTTCCAGACAAATTTTTCTGCTATCACAGCTCCGACACCGCCACATAGTCTCTTTGATTGGATGCTGCAAGGAAAGGAAAGAAATGATACTCGTTTACGATTATATGGCAAACGGCACCTTGCATGATCATCTATACAAGATGAAGAAGCCTTCACTTTCATGGACGCGAAGGCTCACAATCTGAATTGGTGCAGCTCTAGGGTTGCATTACCTTCATACAGGTTCGAAGCATAGCATTATACACCATGATGTGAAGAGTACTACTATCCTGTCAGAAATTGACTGAGAAATCAGATGTGTACTCCTTTGGGGTAGTATTGTTTGAGGCATTGTGTGCCAGACCTGCTGTTCTACAACTGACATGCATTGCATTGTTACCAATCAGGGAGGGTTGATCAAATCATTGACCCGTATCTACAAGGAAAAATAGATCCAATAAGTCTGAGAACATTCACAGACATAGCAAGGAAATGTTTGGGTGAGAAGGGCAGTGAAAGGCCAACGATGGTTGAGGTGTTGTGGAATTTGGAGCAGGCATGGCTGCAGCAGCAGGAGAGTGATTGTTTCCAAAATGATGGCAACTACGGTGTAGCTGACAAGACAACAGCTTATGGATTATCTGTAATCGTAGACGTTGATGGAGTACCTCTGCATGGTGTTTCAGATCCCACCCCAGGAGTAGAGTTCTGAAGAATCCCAAGTTTGCGGCAGTAAGGTCTGATTTGTCTTCCTAGTCCTAGGACTTGATTAGGAAACTAATGGCTTTTAGATTCAGTGGAACTTCAATTACAGGTGATAATTCAACTGCCTGTATATTCATCCAATTCTTTTGACAACAATACTAAAATTCAATTACTAATTCTTAGTTCAATCTAAGCAAACCTAGTTGGCAATTTCTAAGCCATAATCTCACAATTTCCCCCCAAAAAAAAAAAAAAAAAAAAACCTAAGACCTGTGTTCCTAATCCATTGAAGATTACTGGGTTTTGGAAGCTTCAAGCCATGGCATCCATTGCAAGGGGAGGTTTGTTCTTTCGGGGGGGAAAAAAACAGATCTTGTATTCATTGCACCACGTTTTAATTGTTTAAATACAAATATATAATTTATCATTTTCATATAATTGTTTTAGAAAATCCAGATTCCCAGAATTTTCATCTCCACAAGTTAAACAGAACTTCTTTGGCAAGCGGTTCCTTTAATTTGACCAACTTCCAAAATAAACTAATCGACAAATCTTATCTTAAGTGGATTTGCATCCATTGACAAAAAAACCACTAATTTATGTCCTCAGCCTCTCATAACAACACACGCCAACAAACCAAAATGATAAATTATGCTTAAACCCCCTTCGATTTATTATTCTTTGAAATAAAACATAATGAAATTTGATTCCCTTGTTATAAAGCTCACAATCATAATTCACAATAATAGTTTTGTGTGTAACATTCAGAAAGAAATATATTTCTAAGTAGTTAAAATTGTAAGGGGAATGAAATTCCATTGTTAATTTGACTTGTCAATAGAATCGTAGGGTGTACTTTGTAAAATGTGAAAAGTAAAGGACGAAAAAGGTGCTTTCCCCAAAAAAAAAAAAAACATGAAGTACTTTTTTTTTTTTTTTTCCCTACTTGCAATAAAATTCGTAACCATGTTGAAACCGAGAAGAAAATAAAACCAAAGCCACCACGTGTGTTAATCAAAAAAGAATATTTCATTCCTATGCTGCTCTTCCCTTTCCTTGTTTTGGTAATTCGATTTTTTGGGTCTCCAAAACATCAGCCCTTTCTATCCAATCATCGACTTCCCACTGATTCATTCACCCTTGATTTCACACCGTTTCCAAGTAAGATTCTTTAATATTTCTACTTCTTCTTCTTCTTCTTCTTCTTCTTCTTCTTCTTCTTAAATCTACTTTTATATGTTGACCTCAACTAAGATTAACCTTCAATACCCAATTCTTAAAAGTGCTCCTTGTCTGAATTTTGATTTTTCTTAGCTTGTTATAAAATGGGTTGTTTCTGTTTTTGCTTGGTAACCAGGTTTATTTGCTGATTTTTGTTGGTTTATTTTGTGTTATTGACTGTTTGCTTCATGGATTGATTTTCAGGTTTTTGTCTATAGATTTATTGATTGAAACTGGAATAGGTACACTTTTTGTATGCGTGTGCATGTAGTTTACTTTCTTGTTAACTTTGGAGACAGCTAATGATTATGCTGATGAGTGGTGACTAATCTGATATTCCTGCTTTTATTTGGCTGTAAATAAATTGTCTTTTTTATTATGGCGATTTTCTTCCCTTTTTAGATATATCAACTTGTTGGTCAACATGTTGGGATCTTTTGGTGAAAAATCACTCAAGTTGTTCTTGTTGATTCTTTGCTTATACGACAAAAGTAAAATGAGTGTATTTCTTGCCCCCTTGTGGTTTCCTTTTGTGGCTTTGACTTATTGGTACTGAATTGATAGGCCAGTTGCAAATACTATAAAAATTCATCTTTATAAGGAAAATCGATGTTATGATTTTGATTTAGGTTGTGCTGTTGTGGTGTTGGTATCCTAGTTTTTTTTTATCTCTTTCCAACACATTCAACATCACTGTTCATATATGTAGGATTCATCCATGAATAGAGAAGGTCATACTTGTCAATAGTGACTAGAATTGTATTGAAAAATGGACGGGAACCAAACCCAAGTGAAGTGAAATTACCGTGATGCTCGCAATGTGCTTTTTCCCGGTAATTTTCTATGTACTAGAAATTGTTTTGTAATCATCATGTCAGCTTTATATGTATTGTTTCTAGAGATATTTTAGTCATTTATTTGTTTGGCTGTCTATGTTATCAAAGCGAAAACTTGTCTGCAGTAAACTAAGAGTGTAGCAATGATTTGTTTGATGAATAAATGTGTAAAATATGTTAAAGCCGCTGAAGCAAAGATTGTTGAGTTTCTCGATATCTGGTATTAACAGGCATCTTGCTTTGCTTATTCATGTTGTTGATATTTAGATATAAAACAGCTGAGAATCAGGAACTTAGGTCTTGCTGCTATGCCTTCATCTTTTCTGGCTCTTACTTCTTTTAAAGACAAGTATTCTACTTCGCCGAGTTCTTTTCAGGTTTCCTCAGGAAGGGAAGTGATGGAGAATTCTGTATCGCTTCAAGAATCTTCGTTAGCTCCCAGCAATGGTACTCTTGGGAATTCGTCTTTGTCCCCTTCCATAGTCACCAACCATATGTGTGCCTCAGCTCTACCACATGTTCAACATTCTCACAATCCCGCATTCATTTCCCAGTCATCAAGGGATTTAGCATCTTTGCCGCCACTAGATGCTTCTTTTTCTCAGTCCACAGCTTCACTTATTCACACACAAGGAAATAAGGATGTTTCTTGGAGTTTAGACCGGCTTCAAATGTTTCTCGATTTGCCTGAAAATACTCCAGCTCCAAATCAACTGGTGGAAAGCAGCACCAATGTCTTGGCATCCGAGGATCACAACAAGAAAACTAATTGGCAGGAATGGGCGGATGATTTGATCAATGTTGTGGATCCAGACTGGAGTAAGATTCTTGATAATACCAATGTCTTAAACCCCAGAGTGGAGGTATGTTCCTAGATTCTATTAGAAGCAGTAGGTGCAGAAATGTCTCAAGAGGCTTTTGATTTTCATTCTTTAATTTCTTTCACATAGCTTCAGTTTATTCCTTGTAATATACTAGCTTTGTGATTCTTGAGGTGATACAATTTCGCCACTGCTGCTATAATCTCAACTAATGGATTTTTTTTTTTTTTTTACTATTTCGGAATTAGCTACCAAGGCCAAGACTTGTTCATGGCTGAAAACCCCGTTACCTTAGCCTTTGGCTTACGTAGATGATATGATCTGTCTACCTTATCGATGTACTTTTTCTAGTTTTTCCTATCTTTTGGTTAATGAGAAAACTAAAAAATGTATCAGGTGCCGAAACCTTCTGGAGATATCTCAAAGCAACAGCCTCAGTTTCATCAGAATCAACTTGTGCCACATGGAGAATTTTCTAGCCATGCTTACCCATCATCCACTGCTCCTCCTACAAAGCCTCGTATGCGTTGGACACCTGAGCTTCATGAGGCCTTTTTGGAAGCTGTTAATCAGCTGGGTGGCAGCGAACGTGTGTATTTTCATCTCATTAGCATGTAGGCAAATTATCTGTTTACATCATTTGCTAATTTCATCGAGTAATTTAAACTTACAGGAGCTACTCCGAAAGGCATCTTAAAACTAATGAATGTTGAAGGCCTAACAATCTATCATGTTAAAAGTCATCTGCAGGTCTGTATGTAATCTCGTTTTATGGATCCTTTTTACTTTCTCAAACAATCTTATAAGTTTACTGGAACATTTTCCTGTTCGGAATCCAGAAATATAGAACGGCCAGATACATGCCAGAAACATCAGAAGGTAAGACAGCTATAATACTTTCAACAACATTTCACTGTATTTTCATAATATCATTTTGATTTTTCTTGTTTGTTAAGATGTATAATTTGCTTCTCATTGCAGGAACATCAGAGAAAAGAATCACTTCAATCGAGGAAATGAAATCGATAGACTTGAAGACGTAAGTAACCTTCTCTTTCCTTGTATCTTGAAGTAAAGTTTATCTACCATTTTTAAATTCTATTGAAGTCTCAATTATCTCTGTCTTTAGCTTCGAGCTATGATCTGCAAATTTATCAGAATGTGTAGTTTTAGCATAGTGAGATTTGGCACTAACCTCACTTTCCTGTAAGAAAGTTTGAGTATATCTGTATGATTCTGGCCTTGTAATTTCTCGTCACAGGAGTATAGGAATTACAGAAGCACTGCGATTGCAGGTGGAAGTTCAGAAGCAGCTCCATGAACAACTTGAGGTATGCTACTGGTAACTAAGCATTTATTTGTTACGGTCACAAACTATGCAGGTTAACTCAAAGCACGGCTATGGCTTCTTACTTATATTATAATAACTTCTTTTCCAAGATTTCACCATGTTAGGGTCTCGGAGCTTTTTATAATTAGCTACTTTAACATTGTTATGTGGAATTCTAATTTTCCCAGCATACCCCATTTTTAATTTTCCAAACAAAGTCATGTTGAACCCTTTTTTATTGAGTTGCTGCAGATAGTTTGCACCCCATGCATCGTTAAAAGCATGGATGTATGTGCTATATAGATGCACATATATTTTCTAATGCCGGTGACATTTTTTCACCAGATTCAGAGAAATTTGCAGCTACGAATCGAAGAACAAGGGAGGTATCTGCAAATGATGTTTGAGAAACAAAAAAAGGTGGAGGACGAAAAAGGTGGGGCTCCCTCTTCTGCCTCGGATGACCTTCTTGCACCATTACCAGGCTCAAAGCATCCACCTTGCAACAACGGTAAATCAGATTCAGAAGCTTTGGAGCAAGATCACTCAAGAACCGGGATTGGTCCAGGAAATGCTGGCACTAACGAGGACAAAAGCTCCTCAGGTGTAAGCACGAAGCAGAAGATGCCGGAAACAGAATTGACTGTCCATGACGAGTCCGGTTTCTCAGTCTCAAAACGTGCAAGAACAGAGAAATAGCAGGATTCTTAGACTTTTTAACATCTGATAAATAATCTTTTGTAGACAACATATCTCTGCTCCTGGAGATGATGTTGTTAATACAGATAAATATGCTGATAGAAACCAGGAGTTGTTGAAACATTACATCATACATTCATCTTTATGTGTATTTCTCTAACATTTGACCACATGCAATATATTCTTTCATTTTGAAAGAATTATAAGCTATATGTCATGATCATAAAAAGGTCTAATGGGTGGAAGCATATAAATGAAATTTGGTAATAAAATCTTACGAGCAATTTGCCTTTCACAACTGGTTTCTTTTCATATGAACAAAAATGTAATTGCAGAAAATGCTGAGCACCAAACTGTTTTTATCTTCGAATTTTTTTAAAAAAATAATAACAAGGAAACCCAAAAAAGAAAAAGAACAAAAAGGTCATCACAGTGAAACCTAAATGTAAAATTAAAATTATGACGAAGAAATACCCTCTAATAATTAAAGGGTTAATGTTATCAAACGTCCCTAAACTATCACCAGATTTTAAATTTGTCCTTAAACTTCAAAATATTTTAATTGACCTGGTATTTAACACCCAAGTTAATGGATATGCTAATAGAATGATCTAAACTAATTTGATATTGATACCTTGAGTATGTAATTATAACATTTTAAAGTTTGGGACTAATTTTAAATCCAGGTCATAGTTTAGGATGTCTAATATAATTAACCCATACTAAAATGTAAAATTGTTGTCATCCTAACGTGCTGAACCAAAGACCCTTGAAAATCGAAAACTCTGTCATCTGAAGACAACTGAAACAAAAAGAAAAAGAAACTAAATTAATATTCTAGAAACCAAATTGAAAAAAAAAAAAAAAAAAAAACCTGGTCGAACCCGAAATCAAGATTGCCGAAGCTGGAAAGTTTCAGGAGAAGAGAAAGAAGCGGCGGAACAAGAAGAAGATGTTGTTTCAAGTGGGAGGACAAGGGGCTCGTCCCACCTTCTTTGAAATGGCTGCTGCTCAGCAACTCCCAGCTAGTCTCCGTGGAGCTCTCACTTACTCAATTGGGGTCACGCTCTATCTGTCTCTCTTTGCCTTTTTTTTATTATTAAAAAAGCACTTTTTTTTATGTATTTATGGAATACCCATTTTAGTTTTCCTTATTTATTTCTCAAAATTGTTCAGTTTTTCTATAAATTTTGCCTAGAGGGTCAAATCTTGGCTTTTGTGTATATTCTTGTCTCTGAAACTTTTAGAATGAAATAAATTGATTGTTTGAATTAAGTACCTGGGAAACAAGTTTCAGTTTGTTTCAAATTGGTTTTTTTTTTTATTGTTTAGTGGCATTTTTGGATTTATTACAATTTCTATTTTCAGATTGTTGCATTAATTACAATTTTTTTTTTGCTGCAATTATTGTTATTATAATCGAAGATTAAATACTTTGAGGTTTATTTGTGAATTTATAGGTATTGGCATTGAGAAGGCCGTTCCTTCATAAGGTGTTAGACTATGAAGATGAATTCTTTGCTTTGCTGATGTTGGTTCTTGAGACTCATAGTCTTCGAAATACAGGTTTCCTTCTGCTTTCATTTTCTTTTAGTTTCTTTATTACTTAAATTTCCTTTTTAGGTATTTTTTGCTCAGCATGTATTTGAATCTTCCTATTTTCGCATTCTAGACAGTGCTTTATGTATCCTAGTTTTAGGTTTCTTCCGAATTACATTTCTTCTTTTTTTAAACTTTAATGCTTATTCTGATTTCACTACCATGCTTTCATTGTACATATAGAATAATAATCAGTTTTCCATTTTGTGTCTCTGTGAACTGTGGATTTGTTTTTGTTGCTTCTGTGTGATATATGTTGTAATCTATGATAGAAACAGTCTTCAAAAATGTCTGATGTGTTATATATGATTGTTCTTCCATTCACCCATTGAAATTTATTCCCTTATGAAGATGTGAGTGTTAAGGTTGTAGGGTGTAGGAGAAATAAGCATAGTCTGAGCCATGTATAGGATCTTGTGATAATGTATTTCATTCTGGTTGTTCTAATGTGATATGGAAAGCTTCTTAAATTTCAAGGCATGGCTGAACTTCATGATCTCACTTGTTCAAAATGAGTTATGTAAGATCGTCTCACATAGAACGAGCTTTCCTTGTTACTTTTTTAAACATCAATGAACCTTAGCCAGAAGCCTAGAACCGACCAGCTTGTTTGTGGAAGGAAGTTGTAGTACAAGGGCTTTTCCTTTTTTGAGAAAACTTAATTATAAGATCATCTCACATAGAACGAGCTTTCCTTGTTACTTTTTTAAACATCAATGAACCTTAGCCAGAAGCCTAGAACCGACCAGCTTGTTTGTGGAAGGAAGTTGTAGTACAAGGGCTTTTCCTTTTTTGAGAAAACTTAATTATTTGATGCATATGCAAAACTATCACTATCAGCCCTTAATGGAATTCAACATCTTGCTAACAAGTTTGTTACATTGGAACCTTATAACAATGCCCATTATATGTTGTTTGCACTGTTGGTGTAAATATTTCCTTAATTTTGTTTGTTGTTGTTGGAAGATGCATGTTTGTTTCAATTGATGAGATTCATTTTTCTAATATACCGTTCTTATACAGATGCTTCTTTTTCTGAGTCTCTATATGGTTTGCGGAGGAGAGCAGCAAAAATAAGAACAAAACAGGCTGATATCCGATCAAAGTCTAGTGATGGGATCCAACACTCTAGTCTAGAAAAGCGCCAGAGAGTTCTTTCAGTTGTATTTTTGGTAGAATTCTACATCTTTTTTTTCCTTTTTTTTCTTATTAAGACGTATTATGAACCTTATAATCAAGTAATCTACTGAAGTTCTTCTGTATAAGCGATTATATTTTGTCGTAGAAAATTACTTTGTGTATTTACAGCGTGAGCTCATTTACATGCTGTATGACCAACACCCTTTACTAGAGCAGTAGTAACCTCCGATTTGCTATGTGTTTCTAGGTTGTTTTGCCCTACCTTAAGTCAAAATTGCATTCAATTTATAACAAAGAAAGGGAAGCCAGGCTTCAAGCTAGTTTATGGGGTCCTGGTGATGAGAGATTTGAAGATGTTGACTACTTTGATGAAGCTGAGGCTTCTATTGCTTCAAGAACATCCACAGAAACTGAAGCAACAATAAGAACACGATTGGCAAAGAATATTCAGAAAATTATAGGTGTATGTTATCCATGGCTTCATGCTACCACTGAAGGTGTGTTCAGATCTAAGTTATCATTTTGTACCCCTGTTTTCAAGAATGAAAGTAATTTATTAATCCAATCATTGTTCATGGACTGCCGTGACCTAAAGTGGTGACCAGTTAATAGTTAAATTGTGGTTGCTGAGCATGGGGCTTTCTAATATTTATATTTGTAATGATTTACAACATATCTAGTATAAATCTCCATGATGTAGGTTTTCTGATATTTATATTTGTAATGATTTCTTGAAAGAGCTTTGAGTGTCCATTAGCTGTTTTTGACCGTGCATTGGTTGGATCTCAAGTTACATGCTTTAATCTAATCTGGACTATTGTGGTGCAGGACTAACATTTACTTATCAACTTTTATATCTGCTGGATGCTACTGGGTTCTATTCTGTTGGATTACATGCACTTGGGATTCATGTTTGTCGAGCAACGGGACAAGAATTGGTATTAGATTCAACAATAACTTCTGTTCTCTGTCTGCACGTATTACATTAATATCCATGGAGCAGTATTTGTGTTGCTTCATGCTTTTTCCAAGCCCTATAGACATGCATAGAGATACATGCTTGGTTACAGAAGACCTAAGTGTTGATGATAATTTTATTTATTGTGCATTTTGTTCTTATTTATATTATATATATGCACACATACTCAGTATACTCATTTTGATGTCAAGGTAGATGGATACGTCTTCTAGAATATCCAAAATTCGAAATCGTGAGCGTGAGAGGCTTCCAGGTCCTCCATGGTTAAAGGTATTTTTTCTATAAATATTTTAGTTAGGACTATTGAGATTGTTTTCAAAGATATTCCATCTAACTTTAACTAATGTTATTTTAAATTTAGCATATTGATTAGACAATATAATTCCTTCAGGCAGTACAAGGAGCTTTGCTTAAATGCACATATGCGGTGTTGGATTATGCACAGACCGGTTTAATTGCTGCAGTATTTATCTTTAAAGTAAGTGTGGTTTACTGGTTATTAAATTTACCATCTTTTGTGGTTTAGCCGTTTAGGGGTAATATATATCATTGCTATCTAATAACTTCATCTGAAAACATAATTTATGCAAAATATATGATATTACATTTTCCAAAGCAAAAATCTGTAATAGTTGGACCAAAGGAAACTAAACCAATCAATTGCTTATTTGTTTTAGTCCAAACCCGTGAGCTCTACAATTAAGTTATTGCCATGATGACTTGTAATATTCCTCGATAGATGCTTTTTTAAACTCGTATGAGTTTTTTCTTCAACCTTCATTCACTTTCCTTAAACCCATGCAATCACTGAGATTTGTTATTGATATTAATTAAATCTGACAATTCTTAAAAGTGTCATCCTTTCCGGAGATAATATTTGTGTGTTAACTATTCCATGCCACTTTTTGTTTATTGAACCTTTATTTTTATGTAACATTCATGCTTTTCTGGAAATAGTAATGGAATTTGCTATGATTTCATTTTCACTATGGATAACCATTGTTTGTGTACAATAATCATAGATGATGGAATGGTGGTATCAATCTGCCGAGGAGAGAATGTCAGCTCCAACTGTGTATCCTCCACCGCCACCACCACCACCCCCAAAGGTGAAAAATTCACCTCTCTATCTTCACACACATGGCCATGCATACAAATGCAAACAAAACCATTCCTCATTCTTTTGTGGACCATTTTCTTTTAGTAAAATGGAGAATTATGTAGGAGCATGTTTCTACATATGTTTCATTGTATGCATTGTTGGATATTAAACCTGGGATATGTCACCTAGGATATGATGGCATTGGTTTCTTTTATTGTATTTTTCATAAACTATGCAACTATTTGAGGATTTTGGCGGCAGTTTCTATTTATCAAATATCAGTCTGAACATAGAAGGAATAAGGAGGAGCAAGCTTTTATCACTCTGGTACTCAAAAACCAAATAACTCACTTATCATCTATGCAGGTCGCCAAAGATGGGATCCCCTTGCCACCCGATAGAACAATCTGTCCATTGTGCTCACAGAAGCGTGCAAATCCATCAGTAGTTACAGTTTCAGGGTTTGTCTTCTGTTATGCTTGCATACACAAGTATGTTTCTCAGGTAAGGCCTTCAAACACTATTTGGTGAACCAAATAAATTCTTTCACAGTTCGCATATGATGATATAGGGGAACTTGCCAAAATGGCTTCATTGATTCATACTTTCTACGAATTCTTTTTGAACGGCTCCCTTTTGTAGTCTAGTAATATTGAATATATCTTCTTAAATCACCTTCAATACATGGCTTTTCTAAGCAAATGAATATGTTTTGTCTTGTTGATTGAGAGCAATTTCTCTCTTATCCAACTTCAAGGAGACCCACTTCTTAAAACCCAAGTGTCCCAGCACAGCTATGAAAAGATCTAAAGATTTATTTCATGCATTTACAGATTTAATTTTTTTTACTAGTTTACAGTTAAATGTACCTTGTATGCATAAATTTAGATCATCCATGTGGATCTTCATCGTTATTTCTATTTAACTTCGAATAGATTTGTTTTACATGGAAGAACTTATATGGTTTGTTCTGTATTTCTTTGCCACAGTATAAGCGCTGCCCTGTCACATTAATGCCAGCAGATATTGACCAGATAAGGCGACTCTTTCACGACATGTGACATCCTTGCTGGATACTGTGGATGTAAATTAATTCATTTTTATACATTTTCAACAGCCAAATCATCGATAGAAGTAAAGCTGCCAATGCGCAATGAGGGCCAAGACGAACACAAGAAGATAATGTAGGGAATTCCTGTTGCCATTATTTCTGGCGTTCTCAAAAGTTACTTTATATGTAAACGCTTAGATAACTTTGAAACTACAAATATCCTACTATGGTCAGTCACCATAGAAACACTATTGTACACCCCCAAAAAAATCCATTTACAGTAAATCTATAATTTCGTCATTAACGTGTACCACATTGAACATTTTTAAAAAAAATTCAAGTATCACGTTAGACCTCTGACTTGTGAGCTGCTCTATGTAGCTCCCCTGTTTCTCAGCCATGTTCTTGCCTGGGTACGTGCCGAAGGGTGCAATGCCAAACTTTGACCGGGATTGATTAGATGATTTACGGGATCCATTCCATGTTTGAGAGGTTTAAAATAGCTCAAATCTTTGAACTTGGTGTCAAAGCAGATTGTTATTTTCGTGCAAAAATATGTAGACAAGCTAACAGGACAGACTTATCATCCAAATAAGGAATCATTTAGAGAATCTAGTCCCGAAGGATCTTCAGTTATTGACTAATTCTAATTCTTACACAAAGCCAAATCAACTAAAAAATCAAACAACAAAAACTAAAAAGAGCATATAAACAGAAGCATTCATGGGAATGCACTATGCAGCAGAAAATTTATCTCCCAGGATCTCTCATAGTGATGAGACCTACTATACTCCTGCAATCCCTGTATCCAGAGCTCTCTACAACCTTTCTCCAAATGGTATGGCCTTCAACTTCAGTCTCTCTTCCTGCGAAAATAATCATCACTTCCAACATATATATATATATATATATGCAAAATGTATATACGAACACCAACGACTAAGTCACTTTGTATACCTGAATGTGTCTCGGTGTTCGTTTGCTAGGAGAGCTTAAATCAGAATCTATGTTCTGGCCAGTATGACTCCAATAGCTCCCAACAGTCCCTATGATAGGTGCTTCATCTGGACTCCGGCTCCCGCACTTTCTTGGAGAACTGGATGCAGAACGCTGTTTAAGCTCTCCCATTGTTAATGCTCCTAAAATAGGCCTATCTTCATGGCTTCTAGGTGAATTCATCTTCTGGGATATTGCTGAATTCCCCACTGAATTAGTACTAGCCTTTGAATTCGGTGTGTTTTCAGGTTCCACTAACCAGCTTGAAAGACTTGTATCAACAGCACTTTCTTTCCCTACCAACTTTTTCCCATTGGAACACAGTTTTGAACTTGCAAGCTTAAAACTAGGCTCTGCACTAATCGGTATACCAAAACCTTGCTCTACATTGATGTTCTCCTTTTCTTGAAGATTCAATGGTATGCTTGCTTTTGCTTTCACTTCTTTCCATTGAGCAAGATTTTCTACAGGATTCAAAACTGATTGAACATACTGACCACCCTTATCTTTACCATTTCGATTTAACACAATTGGCATTGGACTATTAACTTCCTTCTCATCTGATTCAGCTTCACAAACCTGTTTCCTAGACTCTATTGACAAAGAAAACAGTGACTCAGATGACTCTTCTATTACCAATTGTGACTCATTTTTAGCCTTTTCAATGCCATCATCCTCATTACCATCATCTAAATCATTTATTTCTAAATCCAAATCATTCAATTCATCCTCACTTTCTGCACTGTTCTGATATCTATTGTTTTGAGGCTTAAAAACTACAGTCTCCTCACTCTCCTTCCCCTCATCATTTTTCAACAACTTCTCAGATGATTCAACAGCCAATTCCTCATGAGTCTTCACATACAAATCAAAACTTAACTTCTCTTCACCACTGTTATTCAATAGCTCCCCTAGCTTCTCTCTACATAAATTGACATGAAACAAGCAAATCAACACATGCATAAACATAAATAATAATTTACAAAAAAGGGCCTGAAACTGGATTGCCATAACTTACTTTTTCACTATAATGGGATTAAAGGGTATCCCAAAATCTTCTTTACTTGATTGAACAGCTTCATTGGCTTCAGGTTTCTGGATGGTACAAATTTATTAAAAAAAAAAAAACCCAAGAATCATAAACCATGAAAGTGAAGAACAAAACTAACCTGATCAATAGAGGAAGTCCCATCCACCAAATGCTGGTCTTTTTTATTCTTGGAAGCAGAAAAACAGGCAAAAAGAAGGCAACCCATTATCACCCTAATTGACTTCTCCAAAAAGGTTCACTTTAAAAAGTTCCCTGGTCAAGAAAATAGTCTTCTTGGAGAGTGAAAGAGGAGAGAAAATCAATGGAAAAATAAAATAAAAATAAAAACCAAACAAACTGGTCAATGAATTTGAAGAAGATCTTGAAAAATATGACCGTTACAAGGTAGAATCGTATAGGCTTCATTTAAAATGAAGTATCCTATAATAAGGCAGAGTTTTGGCACTGAGATTAATGCAACTGTTGGGCTTTAAAAGAGGAAATGGGCTTTCGCTTTTTCACAATTTTGTATATTGTTTTGTGCATTAAAGAGTTTTTATAGGATTTGTGGGGCAAACACAATAATAATGGAACTATCTCTATCTACCTTCTATTACTGTTACCATTTTTGTTAGAGCTCTCCCCCAGTTGGGTGAAGTAAAATATTACTTAAATTTGATTCGAATAAAAATATTAAAATTTGAGCTCGGCCCGCTTGTACTAAAAATTTTTATATTATTTTTTATATATAAAAATAAATTTTAAAAAATAATGAATCAAATACACTAAAAACATTAAAATAAATATTTCTCAACAAATAGAAAAAAATTAAAATATATATATATATATAAATAACACTATAATAAGTGTAATTTAATAAGCAAATACATTTAAAATAGTAGCAAAATTAATAATAAAACAAGAGTTATATAATATCTAAATAATAACAGTAAAATAGTAGCAATATAATAGCGGAATGATAGTAAAACAATGAAAAAAATAGTAAAAAAAAAACAGCACTATTTTTTTTTTTTTGCAAATTCGGGTCTGGCCAGGTCGGGCTCGAGCAAAAAAAATTATCCAAGGCCCATTTTGTTTAGAAAATGGGTTTTATTTTTTTGTTCAAATCCATTTTTCGAGCCTATATTTTTTGCTCAAACTCTCTCATTTTTCGAACGGACATTCGGGTAGGCCCAAAGACAAGTCTAATTTTGTTTACAAAATTTATTTTTCAACTTGTTCTTTTATATATTTATTCATTAGTTACTTTTATTTTTAGTCAAAATAAGTTGTTAGTCATTGTAATTTGATCAATTTTGAAATTTAATCTTTTCATTTTAAAATTTTAAAAAAAAATAAATTATTCTACTTTTTCAGCTTAAAAATTCAAGTTCAATCATTATCATTGTTGGTAGTTTTGGTCAATTTAATATATTTATTTTTTGTCAATTATGTGCCACACATGTGAAGATGACATAACCAAATTTCTAAATTGACAAATTTTCACAAAAAATACTTACTTGGATTGAAATTTTCAAATAAAAAAAAGTTTAAATACACATTTCAATTTTACAAATTCAAGAAATCAATCTAAATTTTCATTTTTTTTTAAGAATTATTGTTTCAGAAGAAGTTACAATCACCAATCACAATCATAACAAATAGTTATGGTAAATTATTGAACAAGGACTAATAATTAAACTTACTAATAAAGTAGAATATTTAAAAAAAAAAAAAAAAGAAGCCAAAATCTACTTACATGGTTGCTGCTTAAACCTCAAACTTCAAATTTTCTAAAATCTCTTTCTTATTATGAAGCCAAAATATTATTAGCAATTTTTTAAAATTATTTTTAAAAATATATCCTAAGATATATTTCACCCTTTTAAATATTCTAAAATCTCCCAATATTGATAATGAGAAACATGAGTAGTTAAAATAATAAAATTTATCATTTTTCTAAGATATTAAAATAAATTAAATTTTGATTATTTTATTTTTGTATTAAATTTGAGTTTGGCATTAACATCAGTTTCAGGTTGGAATTTTTCTTTTTGTTAAGATTTTCTAATTTCTTTTTTATTTTTTTCCTTTGAGCTCTTTCTAGATTTAGATTTTTCTTTTTAAACTTGTTAAAGTTTCGATCTTTTCAAATTTAAGTCAATTCGGATAAGAACAAGTTCAGCCTCGAATTTTTTTGTAGTGTTTTCGAGTTCAGTCTCAATTTGCGACCTTTGCATATGGTGATTGAATTGGTCGTTGAAAATCAAAATTAATTACTTAACTCCAATATTTATCAAACTTAAATATAATTTTGAAAAGAATATTAAATTTTATATATTCATACATATTTAAATAAATAAAAATTTATGCATAGCAAAATTAGAAACTGTTGTCTTTAGTGAAAAAAAATAAGTATTTTTCAGTAACGAATTAAAAAAATATCTTTTTTTACTGATAAGATTACATTAACTTTATTTTTTTAATTTTAAAAAACAAGCCATTATAGTCCTTGCTAATAAAGCTAGAGTGCTAATCAAGGAATTATAAGGCTTTCTTGTAAAGTAAAGAAAGCTTAGAGTGACCTTATGCATTTTTGCACAAGTATTAGTGCCTAGGGAAGAGATATTGATACTTTTTCAAACATTGTCTAAATGAGCTATTTGTCATTAAAATATCGATACCTATGGCTCATTAATGATTCGATTTTCATCGGTGTTGAAAAATTTAATTTCAGAATTAAATTTTTTTAAATTAAGTTAATTGAAAATTTTAATTGAGCAGTTACAAGATATATACAAAATTATAGGATCAAATTACTAAGTGTTTAAATTGGATAAATTATTAAATTTAGTACATGGACTAAAGTAAAAGATTAGTCATTATTGAATAAGGATTAAATTGTAAGTAGTTATAACTTGAAGAATTAGTTCACTTTTTAACAAAGCCCTTAGTAATGATTAAAATCTAGATAGTGGAGTACCATCGTTTTCCATTAATTATTATCAATTAACATTATTTAAAAGGGAAATCAATAAATAAGATGAATATGTAAGGGTTGTCTTCATTTTTCTTCTTTTTTATATCAAGACAAGAAGTTTTTCGATGTTGCGATGTGATAAGTCTTTCCTCAACCCATAAATAGGAGGAGAATGCGTTTTAGGCCACTCGAACTCACGTCCTCCTGTATTGATAACAATATATATGTCAATAGAACTAATATTCAATCGACTGGTCATGTTCTTAATTTTATATAATCTTTATGGTGCATCTTTGGAGTTCATCTTCTTCCTCCTTCAAAAAAGCATTTGGCATCCCTTGTATTAATGTAACTGTTCTATTCATACTCAAAAAAAAAAAAAAAAATGTTCCCACCACCAAAATGCATTCAACTTTCAAAGAGTTTAAAATAATTGAGTTTCTGAAAATGACATCCTATATTGATAACAATACATATGTCAATAGAACTAAGATTCAATCGACTGCTCATGTTCTTGATTTTATATAATCTTTATGGTGCTTCTTTGAAGTTCATCTTCTTCCTCGTTCAAAAAAGCATTTGGTATCCCTTGTATTAATGTAACTGTTCTGTTCATACTCAAATAAAATGTTCCCACCACCAAAATGCATTCAACTTTCAAAGAGTTTAATAGTTGAGTTTCTGAAAATGACCTCCAATTATATCAAATCTCTAACTATATCACCCATAGCGTTTTAATTAATGGGATTAATTGGTTATGATTTATTATAAGGGTGAGTGTTTGATCGAATCAAGTGAAAAAATGTCGAGTTAATTAAGTTGACGAGTCTCATTTTATTATCTTAATTTGATTTGAAATTTTTTTGAATCAATTCGAATCGAATCGAATCAAGCAAAACTATTTGAGTTAATTAAAAAATTAAACATGTCAAATTAAAAATATAACTAATTCCATTTTAAAGCATATAAATTTGAAACAATATATATTTGAAAACTCTTTCAAAGTAAAATAAAAGAAAAAATAAGATAATTTAGTATGATAAACTTGAATCATTAATTTACTTATTTAGGTCCCAAAATTATTATTTTAGATTTTTTTAAAAAAATTAAAATTTTTTTATATATTCTTGAGAATTCTTTTAGAATTTTTAATATATTTTTAAATATAAATTTTGAATTTTATAAATATTTTAATTTTTTATATTTTTTGTTGAAAGATATCGATTTGCTTATTTTTAAAATTGACAGGGATCGAATAGGTATTTATCCCAATTTGTTATTTGAATTATTGGAATTATTGGAATTGTAAAATTCAACTTGACTCGAATATGAAACTCGAATTACTTATTTGAGTTAACTCGAAAAAATCAAATAACTTAATTTAATTAACTCGAAATTTAAAAAAATTGATTTTTTCGAGTCCACTTAATTTTACTCACCCTTAATTTATTAGATGAATTGGGATATTTCACATTCACACTTTAATTATGACACCAATTGTATATAAAAAAAAAGGATTATGACACTAATTACATAGTTAACATATAAGTGAATTGCATGATTTAATGGTGTTATATGTCATGTTTTAAATACATAAATCTATATATTGTTAAAAAATATCATATATCCATAAGAAAAATTAAAATATATATAAGATTCCCTTCACAATATTGAAAAGTTTTAAGAATTTTAACACATTTATATTATCATATTATCCATTTCTAATAGTTTAATGCCACATCAGTAATTTCATTCTGAATTCAATATTTTCATTTGATTTTGATTTTTTTTTTCCAGCTGAAAATACTGATGGGGCATTAAACTATTAAAAAAGTGATACAGATGATGTGGCATCCTTGTTTCATACAATCATTTCCCTACTTGCAATTAGGAGTGAGCAAAACTCGATTCGACTCGAAAAAATAAAAATAAAATTCGAATTTCAAGTTAAACAAATCGAGTTATTCGAGTTAACTCGATTTTTTTTCGAATTTCGAGTTCTAATCGAGTTTAATTTTCGAATTCGAATAAACCGAATACCAAACTATAATATTTTACCTTTTATCTTTACGATAACTTTTATTAAAAAATTAAATTTTTTATATTTAATATATTTTTAATTTCAAAATACATAGTAACAAACATCAGAAGATAATTGAAGCAACTAAGCACACAAAGAAGCTAACTCGTACATAAAAGATTAATAAATAAATTATGAGGAGATGAAAGTTAATAACAAATTTGATTACGGTGGGTGACAGTAGTTACAATGACTTAAAGTCATTATTTTTTAATTTAACTCGAACAAATATATTCGATTCGAATTATATCTCACTTGACTCGACTCGAGAAAATTTCAAATCGATTTAGGATGATAAACTAGGATTCGTCAACCCGATTAACTCGAAAATTTTCAGTTGATTCAATTCGATCGAACGTTCACCCCTACTTGCAAGTATGAATTAAAAAATCAAGATGGACTTATGATTTGATCTATCATGTGATATTAATTATATTTTTTATTTCTTAAATGTTTTTTAACTTATACTTGCAAGTAAATAATTAGTTTTTTGTTGAAATTAAATTAATATATAATGAATTTATCTTTTCTAATAATAAACTAACGATGGTTGAACCCAAAAAAAGACACTAACTATGAGAGTATAAAAACCCTTACTTGCTTGTATGTGTTAAAAAATAAAAAATCTATCACGTGATATTAATTATATTTTTTATTTTTAAATGTTTTTTAACTCATACTAGCAACTAAATAAATAGCTATTTGTTAAAAATAAATTAATATAAAAAGAATTTATCTTTTCTAATAATAAACTAATGATGGTTGAACCCAAAAAAACACTAACGATGAGAGTATTTATTAAAATAAATGTCGATAATGGCGGTAGGAATGATCGTAAAGTAATAAGAAAAGAAAAAAATAAAAACACACAGATTTTACGTGAAAATCCTTTTGGGAAAAAACCACAAGCAGAGGAGGAGAAATTTGCTAATGTTGAAAAACGAATTATACAAGAAAAGTTTCGACTGCATTTATTTAAGGGTTGAAAAACCCTATTCTAGTAAAAGTCAAATAGAAGAATAATAGTTCTATACAGATTCAACTTGTGTTATATGGTTCGTACTACGGAGGCTCGACCTTTTGCCCCCACAAATCCCCATATTTTACCACTATATTTATTACTTCAACAAGTGATGAGATTCAGGTCACACAATTTCTAACAATATCAAAAACTTATAGTTGCTAGTATGAGTTAAAAAATAAAAAATCTATCATGTGATATTAATTATATTTTTGTATTTTTTAAATATTTTTTTGCTCATACTTGCAGCTAAATAAGTAGCTATTTGTTAATAATAAATTTATTTTTTCCAATAATAAATTAATGATGATTGAAAAAAAAAAAAACGCTAACTATGAGAGTATAAAATTCCTTACTTGCTAGTATGAGTTGAAATCATGTGGTATTAATTATATTTTTTATTTTTTAATTGTTTTTTAATTCAGGCATAGTTTCTTGTGTCACAATTTTAGGGGGGTCAATTGATAGAGTAAGGGCCACTTCACCTTAAGCCTAACCTAAGATAGGGGTTTCCTAAATTTAGAGTGAAAGTATAATAAATTACATGTATGGTGGGAGGAAGAAAATTTTTTTAGGGGTCGAAATTAAATTTTAATTTTTATGATAATAAAAATATAATTTTACTATTTGAATAGTCTATATATTTATAATTTTTAAAAAATTAAATCGAATTTTTATCATTTTTAGGGGGACAAAGTGCAATGATACTATTACTAATTTAAATTTTTAAAATGATTAAATGGCCTAAATGAAAATTTTTCTATTTTAGGGGGTTAGGGCTCCTGTCAACCTTTAGCTACATTTTGAGTTACGATTTACGAGTATGGAGATATTTTTAACTTATCCAAATAGGGGTTTATTATATTATAAATTTTATCATTTTATATTTATTATTAATATTATTTTTTATATTTTAAATATATTTATTTAATAATAAATAAAAAGAATTTAAAATTTTCATATTAAATTACATTTTCAAATATCTTATTTAGTGACAAATTCATTTTTGAAGTCACAACTAACTAATTATATCAACATGCTATATATATCAATGTTACATTTCATTATTATTTAAATTATGAAATTCTTTTTGAAGTTACAATTGCCTAGTTATATCATCAACTTCAATTAGATTCACTTGTTATAAGCATTGAATTTGTTGAAGGTTTGGTGGCTCTAGCGGGAGAAATTTGTGAAATGTCATCCGTCAAGAGTAGACGAATCCCCTCTCCACCTCCCCTCAACAAGTCTAATATTGTACTCTTGGGATGTCTATGCTTCATTTTAGCCTCGAGATTTTGTTCCCCAATTTTGTTGAGATTTTGGTACTATTTCACCTTGGCAAACTAAAGAGTTTGCTCATGGCAAGGCTCGATACCATGCTCCCTCATTAATGACCTACAAGCTATAGGTCAAGGGTTCGACCCTTGCCATGCACAAACTCTTCAATTTGGTGTGCTCCCCATTAATGACCTATAACCTATAGGTTAGGGGTCCGAGCCTTACCATACATAAACTCTTCACTTTACCATTGCGTTGCCTTTTAAAGCACTATGAGGTGCCCCTACTTTGTGAACCTGCAACTTGCTTTGGCACTTGATTCTCAACAAAGTCGAGGGACAAAATCTCAAGGCTAAACGGTGCATAAACAATCCGAGAATACAATACTGAAACTGTTGAGGGCTTTACCAATTTTCAATGGATGATACTTTGCAAAGTTCTCCCGACAAAGTCGACTATCCCTCAATAGAATTGAATAACTTAACTCAAGTCTAACTAACTAACTAAACTAAACTATTTAGTTGATACATAATTTTCACAGTATGGGACTCAAATCTGAAAGTTTAAGGTTCCAACACCTCAGTCTTTGTCAACATAACTAAGGCCTCATTTACAAATTATTTACTTTTGAGTTACATATTTCAATAATATAAAACTAAGGGTTATCACTATAAATTGGATGCCCTAACATTTAAAATCAGGGTATTTCCCTTCAATTAGTTGCTAAAATGAAAAAAAAATCAAATTTCATTATTACTCATTTAGTTTTTATGGTTTGTGTAAGTGTTGAATTTTTAGTTCAATTATTACAAAAGTTGCGACTAAAGAAACAACTAAAACTAAAAAACTAAAATAATAAGAAAAATCAATTGGTTACGCAATTCAGATCTAATCCTATGTTTGTGGGCCTTGCTCTAAGAGTAATCACCTATAATATAGACAATACAAGAGATAATTTAAGCTTAATGTCACTCATTTTCATTTTAGCTACACTCTCATACAACTATAATGAAGTAACTCCACTAAAACTTTAGAGAACATTGATAAACAATATATACAAAGTAATTTGCACTCATAAAGTTCCTTAAATGAAAATGAATATGTTCTCTTAATTTATATATTAAAGTTGAAACACAAGTCTCCTTTAAATATGCATTGCAACCCTTTCCAAATGAGCAAGTGTTAGGATTTAGTGCTCTTAATATAGTAATTTCGTCTATGTACTTATAATTTTTCAAACAAATTAGTTTAAATAAAAATTCATCATTATCATTAATACATTTTGTATATTGTCCTCTACGAGTTTTACTCGAAAAGTAAAATATAACACCTGTAACACCCCAAACCCAGCCCAAACACTACAACCGGATCTGGTATGTCACTTGAGTGATTTTACAAAAACATGTGGCACTTTTGAGAAAAATAATTATCATGTTTAGATAGTCATACCGAAAACTTAATAATTTATTAAGTTCATATAAGATATAAAGTTATAAAATGCCGTGGTGAATTTTAAATAGAAACCGAAATTTCATACATGTCTTAGCTTAGTTTAAACATAAAATTTAAATACCCATAAATGAAAGCCCAACATGTAACCAAAACATAAATAATAGTCTAGTGGCCCAAGGCCTTATTACAACAAAATATAAAACCCACTTAAATAAATTTCTTAAAAAAATAGATAAATAGAGTAAAGTCTTTTGCTGAATCATCAGTACTCTATCGCATGGCCACCTTGCTCTCCTCTCCAGCCCGGTCCGATGCACTAAGTGCTACCTGAAATTGTTAAAATAATAGAGTGAGTCGCGAAACTCAGTGTGCAACCCTCGTGCACCATCAGATTGGGCCTTAGCCCACAGATCAGAATATAGAACATAATATAGTAGATAACATACATAAAACCCAACCCAATCCTAGGTTTCCAACCGCTACACACACCACCCTTACGCAAATCACACCATTGGGGATTTCTACAATCAACCCACTCCACTACACACCATCGATGGCGGTCATGCTGCGATTAGCGCGCTCATCGTCAAAGTCGTGACAAAGTCACCGGTGAAATGGAAAGAGCCACGAGAAAGCGAGTTGTGATGAGTCACCGGTCGAAATGGCATAAGCCACCAGAACAGATCACTTCCCCTTCATCAATCACCCAACCCCAAGCATATATAGAAATCGACATACAAAACATATCATTTTAATAGAAATATTTACTGATGAATGGCAGAAATCACTAACCTGATATTTAGCCTTTACCCTTCTCGGGTTTCCAAACGTTATGCCGGGATTTCGACATTTAACAGAGTATAGCAGATTTATCACATGTATATATATATTAGCAATCAATCTAATGGTGTGAGAAGTTACACACCTGATTTCACGAAGTACTAAACTCTTAGTCGGTATCCTTGCTATCCGGATTTATAACTTGGTTTAACAAAAGCCGAAAAATCACGAAGATTTAACCTCCCCTACATTTGGCCAAGGGTTGAAAAATACCCAAATTTACACGTTAAAAATCAATAGATCTCCTTACCTTGAAATCCCTAAAGTAACACTATTCGAGTGTTACTGAACTATGACTTAGAGATCTACGCGATTGACTCCACTTCAGATCCCGGAATGCCGAAAATAAGAGAAAAACAATAGATTAGTCACTAAATAGCCATTCGGCTAGAGAGACTTTGAAAAGCCGCAAAAGATTTGGATCCCACAAATCAATACTTACCTAAAATTCCCTTCAGATTTCGACACAAGCAGACACCCCAGAGTGATTTCGGCAATCACAGGGGACGAGATCTCACGATTTCGGCTTTTACAAAAATCCCGAAAAGAGGAGGCGATGAGGTTTCAATTTGAAAAGAAAAGTGAAAAGAGAGCAAAGAGAGGCTTGAAGATTCGGCTAAAGTGTCTAAAAGAGATGAGAAAGGAATCTATCGAGAGGATTTGGCCAATCAAGAAAAAAAAAGCGAAGAATGGAGTGGGAATTTGGCAGAGAAAAGAAAAATGATGAGAACTTTGTGCAAAATTTGGCACATACTTAGCCTATACTAAACTGATTTCCCCTCCTTCACAGAGTTTGATTTTGGCCAACTCAAGCCTCATGGATGAGCTCTCATCTTTTCTCTTATCTTGATCCATTATTTCCTCAAAAATAGCCCTAATTAGCACCAACTCCTCTATTTATTATCTGCTTATTATCCACATAATTTAAACATAATAAAATTCCCTAAAAATTAGCATTGTGCCGTCCCCTCCTAGTCCCCTTTTAAGTGCCGAAATTTGGCCCTATAACTTGGGCTTCAAGCAGCCAAAATTTGGGCCCTCCTCATGCACTAGTGACGCCACCCTCTCCCTTCCTTGTGGCGCCACCTACTCTTTGGGCCACAAGCCCATTTTGTCATTTAAAACATAGATAACTTCCTTTTAAAATGCTAGAGTGCCTACGCAGAGATTTAGTCAAGGCCTCAGCCCATTCTTGAGCCCAATTAGTACCTAAATTCTCAATTTAACCTATTAAGCATACATTGCACAAAATGCACAGGCCCAATAATTCGGGATGTTACAGTTCTACCCCCCATTAAAAATAAATTCCGGCCTCAAAATTTACCTGATCAAAAGAGATGGGGATATTGTTTTCGGATAACATCCTCTGGTTCCCACGTCGCCTTTTCTGCGCCGTGATTTCGCCATAGAACTTTGACCAAAGGGACGGACTTCCTTCTCAACTCTTTTACGTCTCGATCCAAGATTTACACTGGTTCTTCCTCAAAGGATAAATCTGGCCCTACTTCAATCTCTTCCACCGGTACAATGTGCGATAGATCAGAACGATAACGTCTTAGCATCGAGACATGAAACACGTCATGTATCTGCTCCAACTCTGAAGGCAACTCCAACCGATAAGCCACTGGGCCCACACGCTCTAGTACCCAATACGGCCCAATAAACCGAGGACTTAACTTACCCTTCCGCCCAAACCTCATTACCTTCTTCCATGGAGATACTTTCAAAAAGACTTGGTCTCCTACTGCAAATTCCACCTCATTCCGCTTTAGATCCGCATAAGATTTTTGCCGATCAGATGTCTTCTTCAACCGAGCCCGTATTAACTTAACTTTCTCCTCCGTTTTCGAAACTAGTTCTGGACCCAACACCTGGCGTTCACCCAACTCTGTCCAACATGTGAGGGTACGACATCTCCTTCCATATAACGCTTCATAAGGTGCCATCTGAATACTAGCTTGATAACTGTTATTGTATGCGAATTCTGCCAAAGATAAATACTCCTCCCAACTACCCCTAAAGTCGATGATGCAACCCCTTAGCATATCCTCCAAGATCTGAATTACCCTCTCGCATCGACCATCGATGCTGTGGGTGAAAAGCGAGACTAAAGTCTAACCTTGTTCCCATTGCTTGATGAAGAGCCTTCCAGAAACGTGACGTGAATCTAGGGTCCCTATCTGATATGATCGACACCGGTACACCATGTAGTCTCACGACCTCAGCCACGTACAACTTAGCCAACCTCTGCAGAGAATAGTCAACACGAACCGGTATGAAGTGAGCAGACTTCGTGAGTCGATCCACAATCACCCAAATTGAATCCTTCTTAGTGGGCGTAAGGGGTAACCCACTAACAAAATCCATCGTGATTCCCTCCCATTTCCACTGCGAAATCTTCACCGGTTGCAACAACCCTGAAGGCAACTGGTGTTCCGCTTTCACCTGTTGGCACGTCAAGCACTTACCCACGAATTCCATTACCTCTCGCTTCAGACCTGGCCACCAAAATTGCTCTCGCAAATCTCGGTACATCTTAAACCCTCCAGGATGTATAGCGTAAGGGCTACTATACGCCTCCTGAAGAATCATCTACCTTAACTCCACCTCCTTTGGCATACAAACTCTTTTCCGAAAACACAGGACTCCATCACCATTTAAACTATAGTCCTCCACCTCACCATTCTGCACTTGACGGAGTCAAGCACTCAAAACATCATCCAATAGCTGCTTTTCCTTAATCTGATTTGTCCATGTTGGTTTCACTTGGAGTTCAGCTACCAAACTGCCATCCTCATACAGACTGAGATGAGCGAACATCACCCTCAAATTCGCTATTGCCTTCCTACTCAGCGCATCTGCCACCACGTTAGCCTTACCCGGTTGGTACTCAATCGAGCAGTCATAATCCTTTACTTACTCGACCCACCTTCTCTATCTTAGGTTCAACTCATTCAGGTAAGGATATACTTGTGCTCTTATGGTCCGTATAAATAACCGACTTCTCCTCATACTGGTAGTGCCTCCAAATCTTGAGCAAACACTACCGCGCCAATTCTAAATCGTGCGTAGGGTAGTTCAATTCATGCGGTCTCAAGCTGCCGAGACGCATATGCAACAACTCTTCCATCTTACATCAACACACATCCTAAACCCGTGTGTGTGATCATCACGATGAGCGGTAAATTCTTTCCCCGCCTCTGCATTTGAATTAACTTGGCGCTTAGTCAAGATTCTCTTGACTTCTCAAAGCTCTCTGTTGTTTGTCGGTCCACACAAATGATATTCCTTCCTTAACAACTTAGTTAGAGGTACCGCAATTAACGAGAACCCTTCCACAAACCGCTATAATACCCGGCCAATCCCAAGAAACTTGAATCTCCGCCACGGACTTGACGGTTTCCAATCCAATACGACCTCTATCTTCCGAGGTCCACCCGATTCCTTCTGCGAAACTACATGCCCTAAGAAAGTTACTTCCCTTAGCCAAAACTCACACTTCTCATCGAACTTTGTGAACAAGCGCTTCTCCTCAAAGTTCGCAACACCACACGAAGATGTTCATCATGTTCCTCCTCGACTTGGAATAAACCAAGATGTCGTCAATGAACACTACGACGAACCGATCAAGATATGGTTGGAACACCGGTTCATCATATCCATAAATCTTTCTTTGGCGCGTTCGTCAACCCGAACGGCATCACCAAGAACTTATAATGATCGTATCCGAGTTCGAAACGCCGTCTTATGAATGTCTCATTCTTTAACCCTTAACTGATGATATCCCGACCTTAAGTCAATCTTAGAAAAGACCGAAGCTCCTTTGAGTGATCGAGCAGATCATCGATTCTCGGTAGTGGGTACTTATTCTTAATAGTCAACTTATTCAATTGGCGATAATCCACACATATACGCATGGATCCGTCCCTTCTTCTTCACGAATAGGACCGGCGCTCCCAACGGAGACACACTCGGTCGGATAAAACCACGATCCAACAGTTCACGGATCTGAGCTTTGAGTTCCATCAACTCTTTCGGCGCCATTCGGTAAGGAGCAATGGACACCGGAGCCGTACCCGTAAGTAGCTCTATTCCAAACTCCAGTTCACGATCCGGTAATCCAGGCGATTCTTCAGAAAGACATCGGTGAAATCTTTGACTGTTCGAACCTCATCGACAGTCACCTCCTTAACATCCAAAGCACTGATAAAGGCTAGAAACGGATTACATCCCTTCTGAATCATCTTAACAGCTTTTAATATGGACACTACGTTAGACAAGTAATTCCTTCTTTCTCCTAATACAACCACCTCCCCGCCTTCCGGGGTATTCAACACCATGCGCTTAGCCTCATAATCCAACTTAGCACGATGTTTCGTCAACCAATCTATTCCTAAGATAAGGTCAAACTCTCCAAATGGCAATTCCATTAAGTCTGTCGGAAACACTACCCCTTGAATTTCTAAAGGTACATCCTTAAATAGTTTGTCCACAACCCTAGATTATCCTAAAGGACTAACCACAGTCATCTTCCTAGAAGTTATTTCAGAATCTATACTTAGGGTCTCAGATACCGAACATGCAACATAGGAGTGGGTTGACCCAATATCAATCAAGGCAAGAAATGGTTTATCAACAATAAGAAACATACCGGTTATAACATCCGGTGCGTCACCATCCTCCGTCGGCGAAGCTGCATAAACTAGACCCTTTGCCTCGCATCTACATTACCTGCACCTCTACCAGGTGCCCCACGACCTCGACCAGCCCCATTTCCTCCTCTACAGGCCACGACCCTCCTGTCTTGGTGACCACCTCTCCCGGCTGATCGAACCTCGTCCGTCTGGCCGTTTTTTGATCCTACGTGGGCGAGTCCTTAATCATATGCTCCGTGGATCCACACACGAAGCATCCACCGGTTCTTCTTCTACACTCCCGGAATGTGCTTTCCGCACTAATTACATGATCGATTCGACCCGTCGAGCACGAGTAGCCGCCCATCAGTCCTAGGCTTTTTCGAAAATTCTCGATGATGCTCCGATCGCCCAAAACTTCTCTTATTCCTTCCCCGCTCCTTATCTCTTTCTTGTCTTTCAGTCTGTTTTACCTCCTCAGCAATCTTAACTTTCTCAACCAGGACAGCAAAGTCCCTCTCTCGCTGCGAAGTTATCAATACCCTTAACTCATTCCGCAGTCCATCCTCGAACCGCACACAACGATCATATTCAGTTGCTACCATTCCTCGTGCGTAGCGGCGCCAAGCGCAGAAACTCCGCCTCATATTCACCATGCATTTACTTTCTGCACCAAATTCGAAATGCCTTCCTGTGCATCCACATATTAGCCCCAACATACTTTCCTTGGAATGACTCCTTAAAGAAATCCCAATCAATCCGGTCGCGACAAGACCCTCCTTTACCGTGAGCCACCACCGGTAAGCCTCGTCTCGAAGAAGAGAGAGCGACCCTTTCAACTTCTCCTCCACCGTGAAGTCCAGGTCATCCATTATGCGCCCAGTCGCTTCTAACCAGTACTCAGCTGTGTTAGGGGCTACTCCAGAAACACCTCTAAACATCTCCATTCCGTTGGCTCAAAGTCGTTCCGACACAGATTTCTGGGCTCCTGAACCCGTGCCTGCCCCAGCAACTCTTTCGAGGACCCGCAACATCGCCTGAGATACTGCATCATCTCCGGGCGCCTGCTCCTAAAATTCTCCCTCTACAATGGCGGCTCACGGTAACTTCGTCTCGACCGTGTGCGGACCTGCTGGCTCGACCTGATCATCCTACCCCTACCCACGACCACGCGGCGGACGTCCTCGACCCCTTGTATTCATTCTTTCGATCGATGTTTATCTGATTAAGAATTTTATGAATTAATAAGTTTCTTCCACTGATTAACCACGAACAGTCTTATGATCAGTAGTTTAAGAGTAGTTCTTTTGAATTGTAATTACATCTACACAGTTTTGATCTTAAGTTTGTCTCTAGTTCTAGGAACCACACACATCAACCATCAACATCTGAACGACATCCATGAACCCACATTCAACACATAGGGTATTTTCGTCATTTCATTACCCAGGGTATTTTCGTAATTTTATCCTACAGGGTATTTTCGTAATTTTCTGAAATAGGGTTCCTTGGTGATTTTGTGAAAGAAGGGTATTTTGGTAATTTTGCAATCCGGGGGTATTTCGGTAATTTTACAAATCAGGGATATTCTGGATTTATTTTAAAAAAAAAAACAGGGGTATCTTAGAGAATTTGATTTCAAAAGAATAATAGTGGCGTTCAGGTGTTTGTGGTTTTTGATTGATGTTGTGTGTTGTATGTTTTTTTTTTAAACCGTTGACTTTGTAAACCGGGGTAGTTCTGTAAATCTGGGGGTATATTTGCAAACCATGGATATCTTGGTAGTTTTCAAAATAAGGGTAGTTTAGCAATTTTGTGAAAATAGGGTAGCTGGTCCCTTTCGGGTTTTAGTTATGAATTTTGGCCCGTCAACAAATCCTCGCGGCTAGGGTGAACAGTCACTATGCACCAGGTAGGATTCCAGCGAAGAGGAGGTGAGTCACTAGGACTGCTTAAGTACCAGGCTCTTCCGGATCCAATCCTAGACATGCATATGCCTGTTGCCACACCCTAGTCTTGTGACTTGTTTACAGGTTTATTCGGTTGAATTAAGTCTTATGCAATTGAGAGTTGTTTAACTAGGCCTAAGGTCCATCAAGCTCTAATTAAAATAATCTACGTCCCTTAAAGCCCATCAAGCCCACATATATATATATAACACACAGTGAGTTCTGAATACTTACCTGGCGGACTTGGGCTGAAGACGCAGGTGCCATGCCGAGAAAACCCTCATGTGTTATTTTTAAACATGCATGTTTTCAAAAACCCAACTTTAGAAAACGTTTTGAGCCCAAAACCCCAAGGCCGAGTTTTGAACCGGGCTCTGATACCAATTTGTAACACCCTAAACTCGGCCCAAACACTACAACCGGATCTGGTATGTCACTTGAGTGATTTTACAAAAACATGTGGCACTTTTGAGAAAAAACAATTATCAGGTTTAGATAGTCATACCGAAAACTTAATAATTTATTAAGTTCATATAAGATATAAAGTTATAAAATGCCGTGGTGAATTTTAAATAGAAACCAAAATTTCATACATGTCTTAGCTTAGTTTAAACATAAAATTTAAATGCCCATAAATGAAAGCCCAACATGTAACCAAAACATAAATAATAGTCTAGTGGCCCAAGGCCTTATTACAACGAAATATAAAACCCACTTAAATAAATTTCTTAAAAAAATAGATAAATAGAGTAAAGTCTTTTGCTGAATCCTCAGTACTCTATCGCATGGCCACCTTGCTCTCCTCTTCAGCCCGGTCCGATGCACTAAGTGCTACCTGAAATTGTTAAAATAATAGAGTGAGTCGCGAAACTCAGTGTGCAACCCTCATGCACCATCAGATTGGGCCTTAGCCCACAGATCAGAATATAGAACATAATATAGTAGATAACATACATAAAACCCAACCCAATCCTAGGTTTCCAACCGCTACACACCACCCTTACCTGCAAATCACACCATTGGGGATTTCTACAATCAACCCACTCCACTACACACCATCGATGGCAGTCATGCTGCAGTTAGCTGCTCATCGTCAAAGTCGTGACAAAGTCACCATGCTGAAATGGCAAGAGCCATCAGAAACAGAGTTGTGACAGAGTCACCAGGCTGAAATGGCATAAGCCACCAGAACAGATCACTTCCCCTTCATCAATCACCCAACCCCAAGCATATATAGAAATCGACATACAAAACATATCGTTTTAATAGAAACATTTACTGATGAATGGTAGAAATCACTAACCTGATATTTAGCCTTTACCCTTCTCGGGTTTCCAAACGTTATGCCGGGATTTTAAATTTACAGAGTATAGTGATTTATCACATGTATATATATATTAGCAATCAATCTAATGGTGTGAGAAGTTACACACACGATTTCACGAAGTACTAAACTCTTAGTCGGTATCCTTGCTATCCGGATTTATAACTTGGTTCAACAAAAGCCAAAAAATCACGAAGATTTAACCTCCCCTACATTCGGCCAAGGGTTAATAAATACCCAATTTTACACGTTAAAAATTAATAGATCTCCTTACCTTGAAATCCCGAAAGTAACACTATTCGAGTGTTACTGAACTATGACTTAGAGATCTACGCGATTGACTCCACTTCAGATCCCGGAATGCCGAAAATAAGAGAAAAACAATAGATTAGTCACTAAATAGACATTTGGCTAGAGACTTTGAAAAGCCAAAAAAGATTTGGATCCCACAAATCAATACTTACCTAAAATTCCCTTCAGATTTCGACACAAGCAGACACCCCAGAGTGATTTCGACAATCACAGGGGACGAGATCTCACGATTTTGGCTTTTACAAAAATCCCGGAAAAGAAGAACTGATGAGGTTTCGGCTGAAAAGAAAAGTGAAAAGAGAGCAAAGAGAGGCTTGAAGATTCGGCTAAAGTGTCTGAAAGAGATGAGAAAGGAATCTATCAGAGGATTTGGCCAACTGAAGAAAGAAAAGAAACGAAGAATAGAGTGGGAATTTCGGCAAAAAAAAGAGAAAAATGATGAGAACTTTGACAGCAAAATTTTGGCACATACTTAGCCTATACTAAACCGATTTCCCCTCCTTCACAGAGTTTGATTTTCGGCCAACTCAAGCCTCCTGGATGAGCTCTCATCTTTTCCCGTATCTTGATCCATTATTTCCTCAAAAATAGCCCTAATTAATACCAACTCCTCTCTTCATTATCTACTTATTATCCAAATAATTTAAACATAATAAAATTCCCTAAAAATTAGCCTTGTGCCGTCCCCTCCTAGTCCCCTTTTAAGTGCCGAAATTTGTCCCTATAACTTGGGCTTCAAGCAACCAAAATTTGGGCCTTCCTCATGCACTAGTGACGCCACCCTCTCTCTTCCTTGTGGCGCCACCTAATCTTTGGGCCACAAGCCCATTTTGTCATTTAAAACACAAATAACTTCCTTTTAAAATGCTAGAGTGCCTACGCAGAGATTTAGTCAAGGCCTCAGCCCATTCTTGAGCCCAATTAGTACCTAAATTCTCAATTTAACCTATTAAGCATACATTGCACAAAATGCACAGGCCCAATAATTCGGGATGTTACAACACCCCTAACCCGTATTCGTCTCCGAAATTGGGTCACGAAGTATTACCAGAACTTATAGAACATTCACAGACCATTTGCATTTAAAATATTATTCATATGCAACATCAATCATATTGTCACTTAAATAGGCCCTCGAGGCCCAATATGAACAGTAAAATCAAATCGGGACTCAATCGGAACCTCATAAAATTTTTCGCAAAATTCCAAAGTTTTGCTTATGAATAGTAACCACACGCCCATGTGGTCTAGGGACACGCCCGTGTCCCTTACCCGTGTAACTCTCTGACTTGTAAAGCATGAACAAATTGAAGTTACACAGCCAAGTTACACGCCCGTGTGCTAGGCTGTGTGGCGAATTTAATTTTCGAATTTAAGGTGCAGTTTTCACACGGCCAGGGCAGATGCCCGTGTTCAAGACTGTGTCCCTCACACAGCTGAGACACGCGCCAATGTCTCTGCCCATGTGCTCAATTCTGAGCAATCTATTTCTCAATTTTAAGGTGCAGGGGACACACGGCCAGGCCACACGCCCATGGGGTAGGTCATGTGTCACACACGGCCTAGACACACGCCCGTGTGTCTACCCGTGTAGACAAAATGAAGCCATTTCCTAGCTTCATTTTCTCACCCAATTATTACCAATAACCTACAACAATACTTGCAAACATATAATAACCAATCCAAGCATTAAAACCAAGTCAATTCTACTTTCTAATATGGTATATTATCACATGCACATCATGTTTATAATCTTACTTATAGTGAACATACATATTAAACATAACTCAATCAACCATACTTCACACATAGAAATTAAACATGAAATAACCTCATAAATATACCAATCAAACACTTCTAGCCATTCCAATAGCTAGGCTACAAAACATCATTTACATGCCATCATTTGGCCAAATAAGCTTATACATGTCATTATACCAAAAACAGACATCTATTTATACCAAAAGGAGATAATGGGTAGTGTGATTATGCTCCGACCGAATCCTCCAACCTTCGCGAGCTTTCGAGCACTATAAAATAGAAAAATTAAACGGGGTAAGCATTTTATGCTTAGTAAGTTCGAATAACGGAAAATAAACTTACCGGTTATATTTATTTATGCAAGCATACATAAACATACTTTCCATAACATTTGGTAAGTTTACCTAAATACACATACACTTAATTAAACAAGTTAGTCCCAAAACATCATGTGAACATCAATAAACATAGATGAACTCATTATGTACAAACTTCCATTTAATTTCACCCTTCCATAATTCAAGAGTCTTTTCTGTTGAACTATTGAAATTTCAATGGACATTCGGGTGATATACATAAAGTATACATGTCAATTATCTGTCAATCATATTAATTATTACCCATTGGGCATAAGTTCAAAGAGCACACTCTCGAGTCACATTTTATACAACAGGATTACTAGTCCAGGCTAAATCTCGTTTTTCAACCGATGCTCACAAAAGTCATTTAGGATTGCCAGTCTAACCTAAATCCTATCGGTGACCTATGCTCTAAAGAGCTTAATTAGAGTTACCCGTCCGGGCTAAACCCAATCTATAATATATGCTCGAGAGGCTTACTTCACGATTACCCGTCCGGGCTGAATCCTATTTGTAACATTTACCATATTGTACTTGTTTCAAGAATTCACCATAATCCATCGAATTTCAATGTTCAACCGAGACATGACATTTTATCAACATTCACAATTTGTGTCTACTTTATTATGTATATCATCACATACATTTTATCACAATCACACAATTCAATTCGACATGTTAACATACCAAATTAAGTTACACGAACTTACCTTGATAATTGTTCTTATTTGAATTTCAACTAATCCGCAACTTTTTGCTTTCCTCGATCTAGTTCCGTAGTTGGTCTTTTCGGGTCTATATAAACAAATTTAACTATCAATTCCCCACTTTTCACATACATTTGCATTCTATTACATCCTAGAAAAATTACCATTTTGCCCCTACACTTTTCATAAATTTTGATTTCATCCCTAGGCTCGGAAAATGAAATTCATGCAATCTAACCCACCTTTCTAGCCTAGCCAAAATTTATGGGTAACATTTACAGCACATACATTCCACAAATTTCAGATTTTTCCATGGGTTTTACCACTTTTTCATTTTAGTCCCTAAATCAAGTTTTCATCAAAAATTGCTTTGTAAAAATTGTTTATCTATGAACAACCTTTCATTTTCTACCATAAATTTCTAATTTTCAGCATATTCATCCATGACCCAAATTTCATACCTTGATAACTTTTCAAATAAATCCCCTAAATAGAAAGATTAGACTATCCCGATTCCAAAAATATAGAAATTACTAAAAATGGGACTTGATTTCATATCTTATTAAGCTTGAAAAAATTTTTTCCTCTCTCCTAGGGTTTCCATAGAAAAATTGGGGAAGATGATATGAAAATAGATGATTTTTTTCTTTTTAATTAATTATCATCTATTAATTTTATTGGTTTCCAATTTAGTCCCCACCCTTTTCTAATTTTTTCCATGGATGAGTCATTAAAATATCTACCAAATACTCTTCAATGGTCTAATTACCATATAAGGACTTTAAGTGTTGAATTCCATAGCTATTTGATACCTATAGCTACTAGAAAACTTTTGCATTTTATGCAATTTAGTCTTTTCCCTAATTAAACACACAATTGGTAAAATTTTCGTATCAAAATTTTCATGTGACCTTCCTATCATGATACCAACCATAAAATAAAATAAAATAAATTTTAATTTTTTGGTTCAGATTTGTGGTCATGAAACTACTGTTCCAATTTCACCGAAAATGGGTTGTTACATAAAATGAAAGCAAATATTAGCTCACTAATTATTCAAACGTTGAACTAATATTAAGTTATATTACGTGGTTGGATCGTAGTGCAAGAAGACAACTTATATTAATAGATAATCTAAACACGTTTTTAGTCTAATTGGAAGTGAATAAATTGATTAAAAGACTAATATGACGCCTATCAATCTTGAGTAAATAATTGGCTATGTGTGTGTGACTCATATGCTTTGATGCATTAATAGCATGTGTTCAATTGATAATAGAGTCAAAAGCTAGTACATTAGGTATACGACTTCTAAATAACATAGTTTCACTTACAACAATGGAATTCATAGCCTAATAAAGGGTAAATGATATCCTCTCATTGGCATTACACGATTGATGGAAAGTAACGTGGCCACAGGTTATTCGTCTTAGAGAAAAATTATTTAATTACTATTTGTTAATTATTGACTTTTCATTAATGAAAATGTAATGATTATCATGAGATAAAATATGATTATATTGAGACACACGCCCGTGTGGACTAAAATAGGCTATTTCCAAGCCACATTTCTCACCCAACTTGTTATCAACCTAATCCAACATTTTTACACAATAACAAGACATAAAAGGCATTTAAATGAAGCCAAAACCAAGTCTTATACATGATATATTACCACATATATCCAAGAATTCTTACTTACCAAATTGACCAAATACACATATATGAATATTTATACCAAATATACTATCTCAAACCAAACATCAATATGCCTATATGATTTCCATCATTCAACCATTTCAAACACACACCAAGCATGGTAAGGCCATTTATAAACACATCATATATCCAATACAAGCCACTCAAATGGCTAATCTCAACAAGATAAGTACATGCCACTAATGACCAAGTTAACCTATACATGCCATTATAACCAAAATTGATTTACTATATATACCGAAATGGGCTGATGGATAGTGAGACGTGGCTCCGACTAGCTTCCAACCTTAACGAGCTTCCGAGTTACTATAAAACAGGGAAATAAAACAGAGTAAGCATTTAATGCTTAGTAAGTTCATATAACATGGAATTTAACTTACCATTTAATCACATTTAAGGTAAGCATTCTAGACATATTCAAATCAAATTGGCCAAAAGCCCTAACACATATCCTCATCAACCATGTTAGTTATGTATTTCATATGAATATCAAGAAACATGTATGAGCTCAACAATAATCAAATTTTCATATACATATACTTTCCACATCATGTGTCCATATAACATGTATAAATCATATCCATGTATTTCAAGTATATACCCGTAATAATTTGTCTCAAATTCATATTGTCTCATATCAGAACTTTGCCCGTTGAATCATTTAAAATATCTTTGGATACACGGGTAGTACACACGAAGTGTACAAATCTGTAATCCGTCAATTTAAATACAGATATTCCCATACGAGCATGTAATCGAGAAGCTCTTCCAATCCATGTAACGGGAAGCTCATGTGAGCTGTATAATGGGAAGCTCTTGTGAGCCAATTATCAGAAAGCTCAAACAAGCCATAAACGAGAAGCTCATGAGAGCCATTAATCGAGAAGCTCATACGAGCCAATATCGGGAAGCTTCGGAGAGCCATTAATCGGGAAGCTCCGGAGAGCCATTAATCGGGAAGCTCATGAGAGCCAATTATCGGAAGCTCCGGAGAGCCAAATAACGGGAATCTCAAGAGAGCCATATATCGGGGTGCTCATAAGAGCTGTGATGAGTCCGCAACACATGCAGGACCACAACCAATCGGGAACCCTTAATGACAATGTCATTTGTATCTATCGAATTTCTTAGGTTCAAACGGGACTTAGTACTTATCAGATATCTTCGGATATGTGATCAATACTTATACATGACAATTATACATTTCACAAACATAACATTCAATTTTAAACATATAAACATACAATTTAGTTACACGAACTTACCTCAACAAGTGTTTGTAGATTTGTAAGCTATTAATCCGATACTTTTTCTTTTCCTCAATCCAATTCTGTACTAAGTCTATCTAGATCTATACAAATCAATTTAACTCAATTTAATAAAATTCATATTCAATTCAGTCCAATACACATCTTTGGCAAAATTACTATTTTACCCCTATACTTTTAATTAATTACGATTTTGTCTCTAGGCTCGAAAAATGAAATTCATACAATTTAATCCTTATTCCAAGCCTAGCCGATTTTCATGTATAACAATAGCAGCCCATGTGTTTCATAAAATTCAAAAATTTTCCATGAATTTTCCATCTTTTTAATTTAGTCCACAAATCATAATTTCATCAAAATTCTCTTTACAAAAGTTGTTTATATATCAACAACCTTTCATTTTAAACCATAAAACTTCATAATTCAACTATACTCATCCATGGAAAAACCCTAACACTTTAATATTTTTACAAATTAATCCCCGAGATAGCTAAATTAGGCTATTACGATCTCGGAAACATAAAAATCATTAAAAACGGGACAAGAATACATACCTAATTAAACCAAATAAGTTTGCTAGAACTCAACTTCCATGGCTAGGGTTTCCATGTTTTAATTTTAGGAAAGATGATGAAAATGATGACATTTTATTATTTAATTAATTTATCATCTTTTATTTAATCATCTTTCCAAAATTACCCTTAATAATTTACTAATTTCCAATGATGAATAATCATTCTTATCTATTAACTCCACTAAATGGTCTATTTGCCATATAAGGACCTCCAATTTTGAATTTCATAGCTAATTGATACATCTAGATACTAGAATTCAACTTTTGCATTTTATGCAATTTGGTCCTTTTCATCCAATTAAACATGAAATCGGTAAAGTTTCTTAACGAAATTTTCATATGATATTTCTATCATATTGTAGACTATAAAACAATATTAAAACAAATTTTCTTCTGGCCTCAGATTTGTGGTCCCGAAACTATTATTCCAATTTTACTAAAAACGGGCTGTTACAATAATTATTGGGTTGAATAAACTATAAGTGTTGGATAAAAGCTCAAATAAAATATATAATTCTACTCAATACATAAAAATCCCAAATAGGCCTAGTTGAAGGATGAGAGGCGACAAACTCCAGTCCCTTTAGGGTTGCTCTAGCCCCTTGGTGTTCTACTTCTACTGGAATATTGATTTTTCTATTAAAATATTATTATTAAATTACACTTTATTCAAACGGAACTGTTGTACAATTTTTTTTTTATAAATAGGAGCTATGAATTAACTTAATATGACATCATTAAACGACATTATTCTATCAAAAAATAGTGAATATTAATTTTTAGAATAAATTCTATTTTCTTTCGGTTTATATAAAGAATTAACTTTCCTACTTTAAGAAAAATTTATATTCTGTGCTATTAATTTATTTTGTTTGAGCCCACATTCAAAATAATTTAAGGTTCGAGAATAGCGGAGAAAGCTGTTCGGTAAAAAGTCAGGAATCGACTTAGACCACCTCTTGCAAAGCACAAGTATAATTTCGGTTAAAGGTTTATTGTTATAAATTTTATAGGACTTGATTATAAGAAAAATTTTACATTTCCGTTGTGCCTAAAAATACTATATTCTAAACCAATTTTTCTAAATAATAAATGTAGTTAAAACGAAGCTATGAAGTTTCTCTCCATTAGATCACTTATTATCATGGGCGAATCTAGAGGTTGGCAGGAAAATTTTCCATTTTGATCATTTGAAATTTTAAATTAATAAAAGTAAAATTATACTTTAGTCCCCTAAAAATGATAAAATTTTAATTTAATCCTTTAAAAATTACATTTTTACTATTATACAAATTACAATTAAATTTTGACCCCTAGAATAATTTTCTGGATTTACTCCTGCTTATTATGAAATAAAATAAAACTAAAATATTTATACATAAAAGTCTTGATTAAATAACTTCGTAACTAATCTATTTTCCAGAAGGTTGGTGGTGGATGCGCTTTGTCCCAGATGCGGCAGAGAAGTGGAGGACTTTATCCATATTTTCCGAGAATGCTTAACTGAATTTTATCAAACTTAGTTATGAATTATTGGGAGTGGATTATCTGGATTTTTAGGAGGAGTACGTGCCAACAATGTAGGATGTTCTGTTGCTCCGTATGGGCTATATGGACAAACAGGAATCAATTAGTGCATGAAAGGAAACAATCCACTAGAAAGGAAATTGTCGAGTGGGTAGTTTAATATATCCGAGAGCTCGAAGGGTTAGAAGATAGAAAGATTACCAGACTTAAAGGAAATGAGGAATGGAATCCCCCAACAGACTCGTTTATCAAAATCAACTTTGATGCCTCCTTCAATCAAATCCAGGCCAGATCAGGTTCGGGGGTTGTTACAAGAAACGCATTGGGTGAGATTGTTGCCTCCAAAACGGTTCTCCATAGGACGGTTGCGTCCCCGTCTGCAGCAGAGGGCCATGCATGTTTCCATGCACTGTTACTAGGACTTCAGTTAAGGCTCCCAGTAGTGATAGTGGAGGGTAATGCAATGACAATAATAAAAAAATGTAACACAGATCACCAAGACAAATCAGAAGTAGGAGCTATCATTCGGAACATTCAACAGATAAAAGGAGGATTTCAAAAGATCTGTTTTAAGCATGTGCCCAGATATGCGAATACTCTTGCTCATTATCTGGCCACTGAAAGCTTGAAGAGGGAAAGAGAAGATTACCTGGAAGGAGGAGTACCAGATTTCGTCGTTGAAGCCATGGGAAGAATGAGACCGAGAGAACCTGACTGAGGGATGGCTGCTGTAAGAATGTTCTAGAAGAGAACGTGGCAATTGATAAGGTTTGATTTTGGAAAGTTACTGGTTTTTGGAAACTAGACCGTCTGAATCGATAAGATTGAAATTGAAATTATCTGGGGAGTGGGTGCCAGTTGGTGTATCTGACTGGAAATTGTTTAATTTTTTTGGGTTTTGTTTTCGTAGTGGTGGGCCAATCAATACACGATGTTTGTGTTTCGGGACGATTTAGGATTTGCACAAGTTTTAACTTGGCTTTTTTATCTTTAGGTTGTGTTATTTTTTTACATTTTGAGTAAAATTCCAGACGGGTATTTCTCAAAAAAAAAAAAAACTTCGTAACTAAAGAAAATAAATCACATTAGACTTTTTTTTGAATTTCGCTTACTTGACTGGAAAACCTTTTCAATTATGCCACGAAATTTTGTTCACAAGATGTTAGACGAAATTATGACATCAATTACACATTTAACGTATCAGTAAATTAAATAATTCAATGGTTTTTTATGTGATGTTTTATTAAATATATAAATTTATATAGGTTAAAATGTTTACTTTTTATTTTTAAAAATACAATCCTTCTATTTTTTATATTTCAAAATTCATATTCAATTATTAGCACTGTCAAAATTATTTTATTAAATTCAGGTTTATTACAATATTATTGTTAGAGTTGTGTGATCTAAATTCTTGTTAAAAAAATAAAAAAGAAAAAAGTGGCAAGATAAGGGGATCTGTGGGGAAAGGGTCGAGTAAAAGAAAAAATAAATTACTCAAAACGAACAAAATATGAGGATCAATTGTATGATTTAAAAATTCTTTAGAAATTTTAATTTAAATAATATATTTTAATTTATCTTAAAAATTATAATTTAAAGTTCGAAATTATAATTATAATTTTTATTTTTTGACATATATAATATTTGTCATAAAGATAAATAAGATTTAATTAAAATAAATTTAAATAATAATTATCTTCATATTTTTAAATTATATTCATCTTAACATTAAATTTAAATTTAATATTTATCATAAAAATAAATACTATTGTTATAAAAATAAAATAAAAATTTTTATTTAATTATTATAAATATAAATATTATTTATCTTATTTACTATATTTTATTAAATTATATTTAATATAAAATAAATTTAATAATAGTCAAATTGTTTTTCTTTTAAATTATTATGTAATTTATTTGTTCTCTTAATCATCTCAATTGCAAAACCTTTTCCCACATATGAAATCAATTTCTCATTATCCAAGAAAAATGTAGTAAATATAATATAATTACATTTTCTTAGCTTTAAAATATTATAATAAAATTAAATTTAAAAACTATAAAACTATAAATTGATACATATAACTTGTATGAATTACCCATCTCTTCTAAAATTTATTTTTTTTATTATAATTTTTTCTTCATAAAGTTTTTTCCCAAATTTTGATCTCAAATAGGAAAAAAAAAGAAGAAAGTTAATAATACAAATTTTATTTTTTAAATATTTACTCATAAAAAGTATGTAGTATCTAGGGGAAAGCCAAGGGGGCTCGTAGGGGCCATTCCCTCTAAAATAGAAAATTTCACTTTTAGTTTTTTTATAATTTTAAAAAATTTAAATTAATATATGATAAAATTATATTTTAGCCCTCCAAGAATGAGAAAAAAATTAATTTAATATTTTAAAATTTATAAAGATATAGACTATTAAAATGATGTAATTTCACTTTTATTATTATTAAAATATATAATTTTATATTGATTTCCTCAAAAAATTTCTGACTCTACTTCCAACTAGATGATAATGTTAATTGATCCATTAGATCATTTATGCATCTTTTTATTATGTTTACACAAAAATAAATAAATAAATCCAAGCTGGGTTAAAGTCATGGAAATTGGTGGAATTGTTGTGGACCCCACATGTTTTGACCTCACTGGTAATTTTATTTAATAGATATTAATATTTATAGCTTATAGCTTATAGCTTGAAGCTTAGGATTTTATCAGGATATTCACGAAAAAGGAAATACAGTAAGAAGCACATCTAATTAATAACTCAGGAGTTGTTTTTGTGGCTATTTTATTAAATTAACCTAAAAAATATTAATATTTATAAAAATAACTCAAGTTTAAAAATAATCATAAAAATAACTCGAAATAAATAGTAAATTGGGGTTATGGCCTGTCAATGGCCGGAACCCCCTTGTATTTTGAATCCATTATTACTTGATAATTGTGTCAGGCTTTAAAAAATTATTTTTTTTGGTTCCGGCCTGTCAATGGCCGGAATCAGGGTATTTTTTTTACACCGTATAAAACTGGTATACAAAAATTTTAAAAAAGAAAAAAAAAAAAAAATTGGGTCCGGTTCACAATGGCGGCACACTATATCGACGAGAAAAAATTGAATTTTTTTTGTGCTTTGCTTTGTCAATGGCCGCTTTCACCCCATCGAAAAAAAAAAAAAAAAATTGGATGCTGGCTTGTCAATGGCCGACACCCCCTGTACCAGAAAAATAAATTTGAAATTTTTTTGGGTCTTCGCTGTCAATAGCCAGGCACCTCTCGCACTGAAAAAAATTTGAATTTTTTTGGGTCTTTGGCTTCATCAATGGCCGGCACTTCTATACCGTAAAAAAATTTGAATTTTTTTGGGTCTTTAACTTTCATCAATGGCCGGCACCCCCATCCCGAAAAAAAAAAAATTTTGTGCTGGCCTGTCAATGACCGGTACCAAAGTTATCTTATATATATAGGTATTTTATCTTATAATTTGTTTGGTTTAATTTTTTTTTCCTTTGTTCTGAAGAAAGCAAATTTTTTTCAAAATGAGTTCTCAAATGTTGTTTGTTTATGTTCATTTCGATGGAGAAATGATAAATACAACTGAAGAAGGCTGTGTATTTCAAAGTCGGAAGAAAATAGGAATGAGATTCAACAAAGGGATTTCGCTATCGGATTTAAAACGAAAAATCAGTTCAAAGATAGCAACCCGTTGCGAAAAGCAAATGTTGAGATTGTTTTACAAATTTCCAGTTTCAACTGATCCGTTGAAGTTCTCAGAAATGGAGCTTGAAGATGATGATGATTTAAGGACAATGATGGCAATTTATTTCCCAGACGAGATAGAAAATCCCAGCCCGGTTGAGTTGTTCGCGGAGATAGCTGAACCGGATCCCATTCAAGTGGTAATTCCAATAAGCCAGCGCTCCGGAATTGATTTTGATCTTAACGTCTCTTGGGAAGATCAGTCGGGTTTTGAACGGTCAACGCCAACTCTCGAAAATCCAAACACCGGTGATTGTTCGTATAACATCCCAAACTCGTGTCCTCGTCTACAGATCCATCCAGAGGTGTTGGCTACAATCGAAGATAGTGATGAAGGGTCCGATAATGATGATCAGTCCCACCGTGATCCCAATGATGATTTCAGTGACCCCGATTTAGATGACATCCCTGAAGACATAGACGAGGAAGTTTCAATAGAGGTAGAAAATGCGAACCCCTATTCGGCCGGAAACAGGGGCCCTGGTATAGTTATAAGAAATAATCCAGGGTCCTTCATGACCGGCGTGGATCCTGATGCAGCTCTTGCACGCGAGTTCCCAGAATATACAAATATTGTGCCGGCTCACCTAGTTGACAATGAAATCGACGAAGATGAGTTGTTTGTAGGACAACAATTTGATAGCAAAAAAGATTGTTTACATGCTATAAAACAAACTTAGCTTGAAGTTAGGTGTGGATTATAAAGTAACGAAGTCGACGCAGTCTCTGTACGTAGGAGAATGTTGGAAATCATCGAGTGGTTGTAAATGGCGTGTCCGGGCCGCGTTAATGCAGCGGACACAGATGTGGATGATAAGGAAACTAGAAGGTCAACACACGTGCACCTCCGCTCGTATGTCGCAAGACCATGGAAAGTTAGATGCAAAAACTATATGCAACTGCATCATCCCTTTGGTGAAAGAATCGCCCACCATTCAAGTGTCGGTCCTTATTGCGGATATGCAAACTCAATTCAAGTACAAAGTGTCGTACCGGAAGGCATGGTAGGCAAAGCAAATGGCGATGCGAGAGTTGTATGGTGAGTGGGATACGTCATACCACGAGCTTCAAGGGTGGATAGCCGGGATCCAGGAGTATGTGCCCGAGACAGTTACTGATTTGCAAACACTGTCGTATAAAGGCCCTGACGGGGAGATACAATCGGGGAAACGAGTTTTTCACAGATTGTTTTGGACATTCGAGCCGTGTGTTAGGGCCTTCCCTCACTGCAAGCCAATGGTGCAGGTGGACGGGACATGGTTGTATGGCAAATACACGCAAATCCTCCTGATTGCTGTTGCACAAGACGGCAATCGAAATGTACTCCTGATCGCTTTTGTCATCGTGGAGCGTGAGTGCTTCGAGTCTTGGGAATTCTTCCTCACTAATCTCCGGAGGCACGTGATCAAAGAAGACAACATTTGCCTTATATCAGATAGATCGAAAGGATTACTTGCTGCGATAAGACGATCGGGGGTTTCGTGGAGGTCTGTTTATTGCATCCGCCACATCGCAGCAAACTTTCATAGAGATTATAAGAATAAAGATTGGAAAAAAGAACTCGTGAACATGGGTAAAAAAAAATTTGTTTGTATTTATTTCAAAAATTACTTTGCAGTTTTTGTTGTTGTTTTTAAACTGATTATTTCAATTTAAATATGCAGCCCATGAGTTAGAACCGAGAGGATTCAGGCAGAGGTTTGCAAGGCTTGAATCTCAGATGTCATCTTTACCAACAAATCTCCGGACATGGTTGGGCAGCATGGAGCACTGGTAATGGACTCAATGTTACGATGAGGGGTTTCGATATGGGCAGATAACGACTAACCTAGTAGAGGCGATCAACTCTGTATTGAGGCGCACAAGCCATCTCCCGATTTCTACTGTTTTCTCTGCAACATTTTATAGGTTGGCGACATTGATGCCTAAGATGGGGTTGAGACAAGCTAAGCAGATCGATGCCGGGCACGTGTACGTAGAGGTAGTCCGAAAAGCCATGGCGGTAAATAGTCGAAGGGCCGCCACAATGAACGCAGAATTGTATTCGCGGGACTTGGAGACTTTCCGAGTTCAGGAGTACATCGGCTGTCGTTCGGGTCTTCCTCCTAGATCATATGTAGTTGATCTCAGAAACAGGCGATGCGAGTGCGGGTTATTTTAGACTCTTCGATATCCGTGTGCGCATGTTCATGCAGCATGTGCGAGAGCAAACTTAAATGTTGAACAATTCATAGACGATATCTATACGTTGCAACGAACATTACGTATATAGGGGAACGAATTTCCTGTAATGCCCGATGTCTCAAACTGGGAAGTTCCACCGCCTGCTATCGAGATGGTGCCTGACCGTAGTCTCCGCAGATATCCTAAAGGTCGACCACAATCGACGAGAATTAGAAATGACATGGATGTTAGGGAGACGGGTGAACCCAAACTGTGCACTGTGTGTCGAACATCGGGACACAACTGATCAACATGCCCACATCGTGTTTACGTTTCCGGTCAATCGTCTCGTAATGCTGGACTCCAAGATGATGAGTGATATATTATTCAACGCATGTTCTTCCAAAAATATTGTAAATATTTTGTTAAAATATAATATATGAAGTGATTAAAATATAAATTGAAATTGAAAAAAATATAATTTTTAAATGAAATGAAAGGGAAATGGGAATCGAAATGAAATTGAAATGTAATATCGCGTAAAATGAAAAGAAAATGAAAAGAAAATTAAATAAGAATGAAATTAAATGAAAATTAAATACAAATGAAACAAATGAAATGAAAAAAAAAAAGAGGGTTGAAATGACCTATCTGCATCAGGCTTAATATTTTTTATGTAATGACCAAAGAAACCAAAAAAAAAAAAAATCAGATATTTTTTAAAAAAATATAAAATTTTAGTTGGCCAACAAAAATAAATAAATGAAAATATATAAATAAAACATTAAATTTAAAAATTGAATTTAACTTTATTTTAACTAATTTAATTTATCCAAATGGGGTATCAGGCCAAAAAAAGCCACAAAAATTAATTTTTTCTTACAACAAATTTAAAATTTAAATTGAAAAAATTAAAATATAACAAAAATTATAAAAATGAGTGGAATAAAATAAAATTACTCTGTTATTAATAAAATTACTCTGGTATTTTAAACCCATAATTTCCTGAATATTCTGTCAGACTTTAAAAAATTAATTTACTCTGATATACTGTCAGACATTAAAATAGTTTTTGAATAAAAAAAAATTAATAGTTACCCATAAAAATGGGGTGTCAGTCCTTACAATCATCCAAAAAATTGACATGACTCATCAAAATTAATAATTTTTTTTCAACATCCATCACCATCTATTAATAGGCATGGTCCCCCACTTTGAAACATGTCACCTTCACCACTTTGATCAATTGCAACTTGTCACCTTCAACACCTTCCCCCGCTTTTCACTTTCAACAACCACCGAATTCCGCAGATCACTCAATGGATCGTAATCTGAATGCTCTTTTAAATGACAACAACCACATTACAAGCAATGTGCATCAGGTAAACGAGAAATAAAATGTATTATTTAATTTTAGATATTCTTTTAATTTGTTTTTAAAATGAGAAATATAACACTATATATTTTCTATAAACGCAGGATTCATACAGAATTGTTCGACCCCGGTTGCATGATCCCGGTTATTTTTCAGACCGAAGAGTTATACCATATTTGAATGTCGTAGGTTTTGGGGTTGCCACTTACATTCAGATATTTGAGCTACGGGCCGATTTAATATCAGCATTAGTTGAGAGATGGCGACCGAAGACACATACGTTCCACCTCCCGTGTGGGGAGGTAAGTATTACATTGCAAGATGTAGCAGTACAACTCGGGCTGTCTGTAGAAGGCGAAGCAGTGACCGGGCTTGGAAAAGTGCCCGATCCGTGGGCCACTTGCGAGCGTTTACTTGGAAGAGTGCCCCCGGACAACGAGGAAGGTCACTTAACACATATTAAATTTAATTGGTTAAAATAAAATTTCGAGCATCTACCGATCTGTCCAACGAAGATGGACATTATCTACGCTGCAAGAGCGTTCATTCTTCAACTGGTAGGTGGGATACTTTTGCCGGACGTCAATCAGAATAGAGTCTCAATAACGTATCTCCCCTTATTAGAGATCTTCAGACTGCCGGAAGATTTAGTTGGGGTTCTGCAGTGTTGGCATGCTTATACCGCGAGCTTTGTTAAGCGACAAAGCCGTCTACGAGAACAATGGGCGGTTGCTGTCTTCTACTGCAGTCTTGGGCATTATACCGAATGCCGTTTCTTGCATCGGTGAGCCACCAATCGTATGTCTGGCCACTAGTTAATAGGTAAATATATAGTTCAATTTTGCTATCTTTTTTTTTATTGTATACTATAATATACTTATTTTTTGCATGGGAAAAATAATTTGATAATTTTTATTTTTTTTTAGATGGGCAACTGTACCGGGAATCAGGCGATCGTTCACCATATCGATGTACCGTATGATGATAGAGACTCATTCTGAGGATGGGGTAAAATACGATTCTGAATATTTCTTTTTTAAATACAATAATTGCAAAAGAAAAAAAATAACGTGTTGTCTTTATTTTGTAGTTCATATGGATGCCATATAATGGGGAAAATATCGCGCCGCTCATACCATCTTGTGTTATCGAGCAGCAACAGATATTCGTGTCAAATGTGCCGATAATTCATTTCCATATGGTCGAGTGGCACGATGGACGTCGGGTTTTGAGGCAGTTCGGTTGCGCACAACCTATCCCGAACCCTCCCGTGGACATCAAAGAAGTTCACGGAATGGACAAAAAAGGGGCAGGTCGGGACGCTTTAAATTGGACGGAAAAACATGAACCGTATATCTTTCTGTGGAATCAGCGACATTCGAGGTGTCCCCCCTTGTATGCCATTGAAGGAGGGTTCTCTCCCACGCCTGAGTACGCAACATGGTATATGGCACACGGGAAACCGTTTATATTCCAGGGTCAGTACATGCTGATCCAAAGAGACGCGCAACCTCAATCTTCTCGATGGCAACCAAGGAACGCACAACCACGCAGCAACCGAGTTCCGCCGTTCGGGAACATTGAGTCTGATTCTGCCTCGAACCCCGATCTCGATGCCCAATATGAAGAATCTAGCTCGTCAGCACATGAAATGGATCCAACTCCGCTGCATCATTTTCCTTCATTCGAAGAAATTTTTGGTAACAACGAGCCTCAACACTCAACACGGTCCGGATCATCCTCATACCAACCGGAGTTCCATCCCGAAGCACATACACCCACCATTGAGGATATTTTTCCTTCGGCACCTCCGGTCACGCAATACAATTTAAGTCCCGATTATAATGTATATGATTATTCTACATTTCTAAGTACACCGGACGGGACAGCGGACGCCAGACCGAGCAACTATCAAACGCCTGAGCAAGGTGCACGACATCACCGACGGTGGCATCCGGACCATTACACGCCGGCGCCAGGAACGTCCCCGGGATCGCGACAATTTTAATTTTTTTTCTTTTTACTTTATTTTAAATTTTTGCTGTACTTTTTTTTAAATTTTCCTGTTTTTTAATATCAATTTTGTTGTTCTAAAATAATTTTTTTAATAATTTACTTCGTACTATTTAAAAAATAATCATTCTAATAAGTAATACTACACGACAATTTAAATTTACATACAAATAAAATACTATCATTCTACAATATTAAATTTACTGATATAAAAAAAATACAAAACATTCTTAAGAAATAATACAATTATTTTCAATACTACTTTCTTCACAATTAATCGTCTTCTGCTTGAATCAGGTCTGCGTTGCATCGGTACTAGTTTCTTCACAATTAATCGTCTTCTGCTCCAGACCTTTTTTTCTTATATTGTCCCATGAGATATCTTTGCATGGAGACTCTACCAACCGGTTCCAACCACAACCTAATTGTGGAATAAATAGTATTGCACCATAGATAATTTTCATCTGCGTTGGACAACTCGGTCAGCCATCTATGGTGCAAATAATCATCCAACCCTTAATGGCATAATCTTTAGGGTGGATATGACAGTATATAATTCAACTCCGCTAAAATATGACAGTATATAATTCAACCCCGAAATTTGGTTGTACACTATAAAAAACTCTATATATAATCCACTCCAAAAAAACTCATTTGATGATATACTATTAAACACTCTCATTTTGATGACTATCTCAAAATTTTTTTTCCTTTCCATTTACACAATTAGCACCAAAATCACCAACTATATATAAGCTTTGATGTCGGCCATTGACAGGCCAACACCCAAAAAAATTTTTTTGTTTTTGGGTGGGGGTGCCGGCCATTGATAAGCCAACACCCAAAAAAAATTCAAATTTTTTTTCAGGACAGGGGGTGCCGGCCATTGACAGGCCTGCACCCAAAAAAATTTCAAAATTTTTTTTCTAGTATAGGGGGTGCCGGCCATTGACAGGCCAGCACCCAAAAAAATTTCAAAATTTTTTTTCTGGTACAGGGGGTGCCGGCCATTGACAGGCCAGCACCCAAATTTTTTTTTTTTTTTTTAATTTTTGTATACCAGTTTTATACGGTGTAAAAAAAATACCCTGATTCCGGCAATTGACAGGCCGAAACAAAAAAAAAATAATTTTTTAAAGCCTAACACAATCATCAGGCAATCATGGGTTCAAAATACAAGGGGGTTCCGGCCATTGACAGGCCAGAACCCTAATTTACTGTTCATTTCGGGTTATTTTTGTGATTGTTTTTAAACCTGGGTTATTTTTATAAATATTAAATTTTTTTAGGTTAGTTTGGTAAAATAGCCTATTTTTGTAAAGAATTTTTATCAGGATTAGAGGACAAGGGCCTTAAGTAGCTTTTATTTTAACAGATTATAGTGGGTATTTTACCAATTTAATCTAAAAAAGTTTAATATTTATAAAAACGACCTAATTCAAAAAAGTCATCAAAATGACTTGAAATAAACAGTAAATTAGGATTTTGGGAGCCCAATGGCTGGCACTACCTAGTGTTTTGGCCCCATGATTGCCTGATGATTGTGTCAGGCTTTAAAAAATTAATTTTTTTGATTTGGGAACCAAATGGCCGGCACCAAAATATTTTTTTTAAATCATATTATACTGGTATACAAAAATATCAGTATTTAAAAAAATTAGTTCTGGCCATGTAATGGCCGACACTAGAGATATAAAAAAAAGATTTGGTGCCGGCCAGTAGATGGCCGGCACCAGGTACTTTTTTCGTGTCCCAAGGCAATTTTTTTTTACTTTGGGACACTGATGGCCAGCACTAGTGAATTTTTAAAAATAATTTTTTTTTTAGGTGCTGGCCATGTAATGGCCGGCACCAAGTACAATTTCGGCTACCAATGTATTTTTTTTAGAACACTGATGGGCGGCACCAGTGTATTTTTTTTTTTAAAAAAATTTTGGGTGCTGGCCATGTACTCTTGAACTCGAAAAGTCTCCAAGTCGCGCGAATACAATTTTGCGTTCATTGTTTGTGCCCTTTGACTATTTACCGCCATGGCCTTTCAGTCGGTCCCAACGTACACGTACCCAGCCTCGATCTACTTAGCTTGTCTCAACCCCATCCTAGGCATCAATGTGGCTAACCTATAGAATGTTGTCGATAAAACAACATAAATAGGCAGATGACGTGTGCGCATCAATACATAGTTGACCGCCTCTACCAGGTTGGTCGTTATCTGCCCATATCGAAACCTCTCATCATAACTTTGAGTTCATTGCTAGTTTTCCATGCGACCCAACTATGTCCGGAGATCTGTTGGTAAAGAAGACATCTGAGATTCAAGCCTCGCGAACCTCTATTTGAATCTTCGCGGTTCTAACTCATGAGCTGCATATGCAATTTGGAATCAGTATTTTAAAAACTTATAGGCAGAAAAAATTTGAAAAGTAATTTTTGAAATAAATACAAACAATTTTTTTACCCATGTCCACGAGTTCTTTTTTCCAATCTTTATTTATATAATCTCTGTGGAAGTTTGCCGCAATGTGCCGGATGCAATAAACAGACCTCCATGAAACCCCCGATCGCATTATCGCAGCAAGTAATTCTTTCGATCTATTTGATATAAGGCAAATGTTGACTTATCTAACAACGTGCTTTCGCATATTTCTGAGGAAAAATTCCCAAGACTCGAAGCACTCACGCTCCACAATGGCTAAAGCGATCGAAAGTACATTTCAGTTGCCGTCTTGTGCAACAGTAATCAGGAGTATTTGCGTGTATTTTCCGTACAACCAGGTCCCGTCCACCTGCACCATCGGCTTGCAGTGAGGAAAGGCCCTAACACACGGCTCGAACATCCAAAATAATCAGTGAAAAACTCGTTTCCTCGATTTTATCTCCCCGTCCGGGCCTTTATACGGCAGTGTTTGCAAATCAGTCACTGCCCCGGGCACATACTCCCGCATCCTGGCTATCCACCCTTAAAGCTCGTTATATGACGCATCCCAGTCACCATACAACTTTCGCATCGCCATTTGCTTTGCCCACCATGCCTTTCGGTACAACACTTTATACTTGAATTGAGCTTGTATGTCCGTAATAATGACCGACACCTGAATGGTGGGTGACTCTTTCACCAAAGGGACGATGCAGTTGCATACAATTTTTGCATCTAACTTCCAATGGTCTTGCGACATACGAGTAGACGTGCATGTGTGTGGACCTTCTAGTTTCTTTATCATCCACATCTGTGTCTGCTGCATTAACGCGGCTCGAACACGCCAGTTACAACCACTTGAGGCTTTCCAACATTCTCCTACGTACAAAGACTGCGTCGACTTCGTTACTTTATAATCCACACCTAACTTCAAGTTAAGTTGTTTTTTAGCATGTAAACAGTCTTTTTCGTTATCGAATTGTTGTCCTACAAACAACTCTTCATCGTCAAATTCATCATCAAGTAGGTGAGCCGGCATAATGTTTGTATATTTCAGGAACTCACATGCAAGAGCCGCATTAGGATCCACGTCGATCATGAAGGACCATGGATTATTTATTATAACTATACCAGGGCCATTGTTCCCGGCCAAATGGGGGTTTGCATTTTCACCCTCCACTGGCCCTTCCTCGTCTATGTCTTCAGGGATGTCATCCAAATCGGGGTCATTGAAATCATCGTTGGGATCACGGTGGATCTGATCATCATTATTGGACCCTTCATCACCATTTTCTATGGTGGCCAACACCTTTGGATGGATCTCTAGACGAGTACACGAGTTTGGGATGTTATACAAACATCCACCGGTGTTTAGATTTTCGAGAGTTGCCATTTACCGTCCAAAACCCGATTGATCTTCCCAGGAGACGTTAAGATCAAAATCCATTCCAGAGCGCTGGCTTGCTGGAATTGCAACTTGAATGGGATCCAGTTAAGCTATCTCCGCGAACAACTCAATCGGGTTGGGATTTTCTATCTCAGGGGGGCAATAATTTGCTATCATTATCACTAGATCACCATCATCTTCAAGCTCCATTTCTGAGAACTTGAGCGGATCAGTTGAAACCGGAAATTTGTAAAACAGTCTCAACATTTGCTTTCCGCAACAGGTTGCTATCTTTGTATTGATTTTTCGTTTTAAATCCGCCAGCGAAACACGCTTGTTGAATCTCATTCTTATTTTTTTCCTACTTTGAAATATACAGCCTTCTTCAGTTGTATTTATCATTTTTCCATTGAAATGAACATTAACAAACAAAAATTGGGAACTCATTTTAATTTTTTTTTGCTTCCTTCTAAACAAAGAAAAAACTAATATTTTTAATCTCGATTTTCAATTAATAAAGCAAATAAAAAGTAAACAAAAACTCAAATGGAAGACAAAACACCTATATATATCTGATAAATTTGGTGCCGGCCATCTACTTGCCAGCACCCAAATTTTTTTTTTTAAAATGACACTGGTGCCGGCTAGGGGTGAGTATTCGATCGAGTCGAGTCGAGTCGAATCGAGTAAAAAAGTTTATGATTTAGTCGAGTTGACGAATCCTATTTTAGCAATCGAACTCTATTTGAATTTTTTTCGAATCGAATCGAATTGAGTCAAAGAATTTCGAGTCAAATTGAGTCAAAGAATTTCGAGTCGAATCGAGTTGAGTTAATGAATCATATTATTTATACTTAATGTTGCGTTTAGATGGACCGATTATTTAACTAGTAGACAAAGTACAAGATTATTTAACTACATGAGTAATATAATGATTTTACCTTTTAACTTAATGGGTAAACATTTATCAAAACGACATAGTTTTACCTTTTAACTTAATTATTTTGAATTTTAACTTTTAAAAAAGTAAACATTTATCAAAACGACGTAGTTTTATCTTTTCTTATTCAGATTTTCAGATAACTCGGATTGTGTAATTCATATTCGACTTAAACCGAAAAACTTAATTTTTTATTCAAGTTGATCCGAATAACTTGATTAACTCAAATAGTTCAAACTATTTAATTCAAAATTTAAATTTTTTTATCGAGTTTTTCGAATCGAATCGAATTTTGCTCACCTCTAGTGCTGACCATCAGTGTCCCAAAGTAAAAACAAAAATGCATGAGGAGCCGAAATTTGAACTGGGTGCCGGCCCAATTTTTTTTTTAAATACACTGGTGCCAGCCATCAGTGTCCCAAAGTAAAAAAAATTGCCTTGGGGACCGAAAATTATACTTGGTGTAGCCCATCTACTGGCCAGCACTATTTTTTTTTAAATGTACTTGTACATGGCCAGCACCCAATTTTTTTTTAAAAAAAATACACTAGTGCTGGCCATCAGTGTTCCAAAAAAATGCATTGGGAGCCGAAATTATACTTGGTGCCGGCCATTACATGACCTGCACCCAAAATTTTTTTTTTAAAAAAAATTTCATTGGTGCTGGCCACCAATGTCCCAAAGTAAAAAAAATTACCTTGGGACACGATAAAAGTACTTGGTGCCGACCATCTACTGGCCAGCACTAAATTTTTTTTTATATCTATGGTGCCGGCCATTACATGGCTAGAACTATTTTTTTTTTTAAATACTGGTATTTTTATATACCAGTATGATACAACTTTAAAAAAATACTCTGGTGTTGGCCATTGGGTTTCTAAACTCAAAAAAATTAATTTTTTAAAGCCTGACACAATAATCAAGCAATCATGGGGCCAAAACACTAGGTAGTGCCGGCTATTAGGTTTCCAAAACCCCAATCTACTGTTTATTTCAAGTAATTTTGGTGAATATTTTTGAATCAGAGTCATTTTTATAAATATTACATTTTTTTTAGGTTAGATTGATAAAATAGCCTACTATAGTAGGCGGGTGTAATGGGTTTTTTCTTCTTCTAATTAATGTATCAGTAGAAATTAAGTTAAAAAAAAATTTTAAACTCGATTTTATTAAGAAGACTTGAAAACCCCAACCTAGATTTTTGTAAAACTAAAACTAATGGCACCTAGACACGTGTAAAAATTTTCAATTTCACTTAAAAATTTAAAAAAACTAAAAGAATCATTAAAATCCCCAAAAATCATTTAAAAAATTAAAAAAAAACTAAAAATATCTTAATCTATTTTTGAAAATTTTAAAAAATCAAAATTAGAAGTATGCAAAACTTAAAAATTAAAAAAAAATCATAAAATTAAAAAAAAAATTGTTTGTTTGGACTTTTAGGGTACTACAAAAAAGAACCCATAAAATTCTTAAAATTTTTCATCCCAAACAAGTGTATTTTGAAAAAAAAATATTTTTTTTATAATTCTCAAAAATAGATTATTTTTTAGTTTGCATAATTTATAAGTTTATTTTTTTGGATTTTAATGATTTTTAATTTTTTAAAAAATTGACCTGTTACAACGTATTATTGAATATTGATTGATTTAAAATTTTAATGAAAAATCGGGTTGGAGGTAACGAGTTATACTGAATGAAAGTACAAAGGTCAAATTGATAATAAAAAATAATATAAATACCAAAGTGTTACTTTAACTATAGTATAAGATATAAAAGAAGTTTAAGCCTAAAATAAATATTTAAAAAATAAATATATAAAAAGAGGGGTAAATGACCAGAATATACTAAATTTTAAAAAAAATTACGGAAAAGGGCCGAAAAATTAATTATTTACCGGAAAGGGCAATTTCCCCCGAAAACGCGTCCACGTCAGTGCGTTTTCAGGAGATGAATCAGAAAAGGGCGTCCACGAGGGAGCGCTTTGTGCCACATCAAAAACGCGTCATTGAGGCGCGCTTTGGCGATGTGGTAAAAGCACTCTCCTCGACGCGCTTTGCCCCGCACCTTGATCAAATTTTTTTGACCGTTGGGCCTCCAACGGTAAAAAAAAAAAACCTATAAAAACCCCCAACCCTTTTATTTTTTTCACACATTAGTCCTTACTCATTTTTCTCTCAACTTTCTCTCAAATTCCTCTCAAATTTCTCTCAAATTCCTTTAAACTTCCTCTCAAATTTCACAATAGTCCTTTAATATTTACAAAAAAACCTTTTTTTTAAATTTTTTGAAATATTTTTTTTGATAAATTTAAAAATATTCGATCGTATTAGCAATGACCGGAGAATTAATTCGTCTCGACGATAAACACATCTCCGTCGATCAAATGCAAATGGTAAGTTTTAATTTTAATTTTTCAATACTATTTAAAATTTTTAAGGTTTATGCAATTTTAATTAAATTTTAATTTATAATTTTTTAAACAGTCTGTAGATCGGGTATTGCAATGCTATATTCGCAATATGTCTGGTCCGCCATCGCCGTTTATCGAGAATTACCTGCGGGAAGCGGGTTTTTGGCACGTGGCCACGATAGGCTGGGGGTGCAAGTTGGACCCGAAGTTAATCAGTGCGTTGATAGAGAGGTGGAGACCCGAGACGCACACTTTCCATCTTCCATGCGGAGAGTGTACTATCACTCTGGAAGACGTGCATTTGCAATTAGGATTGCCGGTGGATGGGTACGTAGTCACCGGGTCCGCAACTTCTGGCGATTGGGCCGTCGTATGCTACGAGCTTTTGGGTGCTATTCCGAATAACATTTACGGTGGTTGGATCGAGATGGGCTGGTTACGAGACACATTCCCGGAGCCGAATAATGATTCGACCGAAATAGAAAGAATACGGTATGCTCGGGCATACATTCTTGAGATGATTGGAGGCTATCTGATGCCGGATCTGTCACGAAACCTCGTACATTCGAGATGGCTCTTTGAAACTCGTTGATTTTAGAGCAAAATGGTGAATTGAGTTGGGGTCCGCCGTGCTAGCAAAATTGTATCGGAAGATGATGTGCGGGGCGACGCGGCCGAATAAAGTGAAAATCGGAGGTTGCCTATCACTACTGCAATCATGGGCACGATTTCGATTTCCATTTTTACGTCATCGAGTCGACCACCCATATACATTCCCACTCATAACGAGGTAAATTTAATATTAGATTTTACAATTATTACGTAGATTTAAAATATAATTGTATGCTAAAATTTATTTAATTAGGTGGAACCATTCGGCGAGTTATGTTGGAATACTTACATCGCTTGAAGATATACGGCTTCTACTAGAGCAACGGTCGGAAGCACAAGTAAGTATTAAATTTTAATTAAATTTCGTAATAAAATAGTCGTTTCGTATTTCGTATTTAGTATTTCATATTTAGTATTTAGTATTTAGTATTTAGTATTTAGTATTTAGTATATAACTAATATTTTTATCATGTTAATATAGTTTGAATGGACACCATACGAGGATCCGTCAATTCGGGCAGTAATTCCGGAGGAGTTCTTGATAAATCGGAACATTTGGCATGTGAAGGTCCCATTGATCAACTATGCCACCGTGGAGATGCACCAATCAGATCGGGTTCTGCGTCAATTTGGATTCCGACAACCGATTCCCGTGGCATCTGAGGTGCTCGATGATGAGCACAAAGTCGACTTACGGCAGTTGCATACGGATTGGCCAAGATATTGGTCAGCGTATATCAAATTGTGGGAGAACCGGTATGATTATATACCTACTCGGGAACCGATCATCGTTCCTGAGTTAGCGTGTGTGCTGGAATACATGCCATGGTTTCGGATCCATGGCAAGCAGTATTTATTGTCGGAAGAGGAGAGGCGACGACAACTTCGTTAATAAAGGGAGCGACGGGGCCCTTTAAATCCAAGGAGAAGGGGTGATGAGACGGGACCATCAATAGCCTCGACACAGTCACCGAGCTCATCAACAGCGCCCACACAGTCACCGGGCCCAACACTTCAGCCGACGACACCGACATCACAGCCTTTTCAAATTATGCCAGGTGCGTACCCTAGCCCTTATATGTATCATAACCATTATATGTTTCCTTTTCCCAGTCCCACGGCAAGTTGGAATGCATGGCCCGGTTCGAGTCCGTTTCCGACTACTCCGACTGGCTAGCCGATCTTGAGGCCGTCGTCGCATGAGGGATCGCATGAGGCGCCGTCGGGGAGCTCTTCTTTTTACCAGTCTCCTTCGCCTTATGAGATTCAGACACATCCGCCATGGTTTATGCAAACACCTCTCCAGTCATTATTTTATCAAGGTGGGTCATCCTCCCAACACCCACAACCAGACCCCCTGCCGGAGGAACCAGAATCCCCACCTGAGGTTCCACAACCCCCGCCGGAAGCTAGAAGAAGGAGGAATCCAGCGCGTAACCATCGACCACCCCCATGTGGCACTGATTCCGACCGGCACCAACATTGATTCCGACCGCCATTTTTTTATTTTTTTTTGTAATTTAATTTTTATATCTTTAATAAAATAAAATTTGTTTTTTATTTTTTTTTTGTAATTTAATTTTTATATCTTTGCTAAAATAAAAGTTGTTTTTTTTTTGTAATTTAATTTTTATATCTTTAATGAAATAAAAGTTGTTTATTTTTATTATTGTAATTTAATTTTTATATCTTTAATAAAATAAAAGTTATTTTTTTTGTAATTTAATTTTTATATCTTTAATGAAATAAAAGTTGTTTATTTTTTTTTTGTAATTTAATTTTTATATCTTTGCTAAAATAAAAGTTGTTTATTTAATTATTGTAATTTAATTTTTATATCTGTAATAAAAGAAAAGTTGTTTTTTATTTTTTTTGTAATTTAATTTTTATATCTTTAATGAAATAAAAGTTGTTTATTTTTTATTGTAGTTTAATTTTTATATCTTTAATAAAATAAAAGTTATTTTTTTTATAATTTAATTTTTATATCTTTAATGAAATAAAAATTGTTTATTTTTTTATTGTAATTTAATTTTTATATCTTTGCTAAAATAAAAGTTGTTTATTTTTTTTATTGTAATTTAATTTTTATATCTTTGCTAAAATAAAAGTTGTTTATTTTTTATTATAATTTAATTTTTATATCTTTAATAAAATAAAATTTGTTTATTTTTTTATTATAATTTAATTTTTATATCTTTGCTAAAATAAAATAAAAGTTGTTTATTTTATTTTTTGTAATTTAATTTTTATATCTTTAATAAAATAAAAGTTGTTTATTTTTTTATTGTAATTTAATTTTTATATCTTTGCTAAAATAAAATCAAAGTTTTTTTATTTTTTTTGTAATTTATTTTTTATATCTTTAATAAAATAAAAGTTGTTTATTTTTTTATTGTAATTTAATTTTTATATCTTTGCTAAAATAAAATAAAAGCTGTTTTTTATTTTTTTGTAATTTATTTTTTATATCTTTAATAAAATAAAAGTTGTTTTTATTTTTTTTTGTAATTGATTTTTTTATCTTTAATAAAATTAAAGTTGTTTTTTTTTTGTAATTGATTTTTTTTATCTTTAATAAAATAAAAGTTATTTTTTTGTAATTTTTTTTTTAATAAAATGAAAGTTGTTTTTGAATATCCTAATTGTAATTTAATTTTTATATATTTAATGAAATAAAAAACACATACTTTACTTCTATCATGTCTTTAAATACATCTAAACAAAAATGATACAGACGAAAATGAGACATAACTTTTCATTTTTTCAAGAGACAAAAATGATAAGGAGACTATAAACTATTCCAATTTGGACACGAGCGAGATGTATGGCCTGGGTTCCTACACCATCCGCATAACTTCTGTTGGTTGGCCGTTTCTCAGATATCCATATTGTTGCGTATTCTAGTCGAGCAAGGTCGACCTTTTGGTTTGCGTCGTAGTTCTCTATCCGGTAATAGCTTATACGGAGCAAGCGATACAGACGGCCACTTACGTTCATCTGGGACTGGTGGGAATACGTGTCTCCACACGTTGTACACGTTTTCTATTTTATACACTTCGTCGACATAGCTCATGGGATCCAGACGGAGATTCTGGCAAGCCGCAAGTACATGAGCGCATGGGTAACAAAGTGCATCAAATATCCCACAGTCGCAGGTCCTATTTCTCAAGTGTACACGATATTGCCCGCCAACAATACCTTGGTTCGGTCTGTCAAACTCCGTCACACGAAACCATAGGTTGTCGCGATCGTGACACACTGTGTGCATGGTGTTGGCCCGTGCCTTCCCATTGTTAATTTCTCGCAATACATTCGCGCACCATACATGGCCTTCTTGCATTTGGCATTTATAACTCGCTGCTCGCTTCGGGAATAGTGCCGCTAAACAAAAATATGTCTCTCGCACAATCGATGTTATCGGCAAATGACGCGTTCTTTTTAGAATAGAATTTACGCATTCGGCCAGGTTTGAGGTCATATGACCATATCGTAGGCCGCCGTCGTATACTTGTGTCCACTGTTCGAAAGGAATATTGCGTAGGTAGTTTGTGCCTCCTTCGTTAACTGAGCGCAAACTTGCCAACATCTCGTGAAAACGGTCCTTATTAATCTCGTACCCTGCCAATATAAGTTGATAGCGAATATTACATACCACTCTTCAATTAAGAATAAATTGAATATTAAAAACGAAATTATATTAATAGATATTACATACCCATATTGGTCACTTGCCGTCGTTGACTTGTAGATCGATGTTGCCCGTGGTAGTTGGACACAACATGCCTTAGGCAATATCGATGGTGTGTGCGATGTCATAGGCTTCCCTGTCGCTCTATTGCGGCTAGTATTCCAGGGCCCCGATCCGATATAAAGCATATATCAGGTTGGGGGCAGACATGCCTCCTTAACCTAGATAGAAAGAAATCCCAATCATCAGCTGACTCCCCCGGTGTTATTGCGAACACAATTGGAAGGATTCTCCCACTGCCGTCCTGTGCCACAGCTAGCAATAGCCGATGCGTATACCTACCATACATAAAGGTACCGTCAATTTGTACCAATGGCTTGCAGTATATAAATGCGTCTCGGCATTGCTTAAATGTCCAGAACAGACGCTTGAACACTTGGCATCCACGGAGCAATCGATCGTTGTAGTATGCCGGTTCCGTTTCAAGGTTTGTTATGCTACCTAAGACATATCTCTTCAGCACCTGACACCACTGCCACACTTCATTATATAAAGCGTCCCACCGACCATGCAACTTTTCCAACGCCTTCTTCTTGGCTATCCAAGTTTTTCGGTAAGAGGGCGTGTACCCAAGTTGGCTACGAATATTGCCAATTAAGGCTAGCACTGTAGTCTTGGGATTCGCCTTCACCGTCGGTATTATTAAGTCAGCCAACATCTATGAATCCATCTTCGGATGATCTTGTGAAACACCTGTCAACGAAGTACGTTAAATAATGCAACATTACGTAATATTAGTATTATTCAAAAACCTTGAACACCTAGTGATACTGTACCGGCAAGACATGTATGTGGACCGTTGTACTTTTTGATCTTCCATAAGCCTGTCCTTTTCCTCAACGACGCCATGATTTTCCATGAACGTGTACCGTCTTGCACTGCACACTTGGCCTCGTACTTATCGATTTTAAATTTAACCACGTTGTAGTTAACCCCGTTCTTGATGCTATATTGTTTCAATGCACCAAGAAAACTATCCTTGTTGGAAAACTCTTTACCAACTTCTAATTCGCCCGAATCCAACAACGAACTTGTACGGTCACGCCTCACTACACCAAAACAGACTTTTAGCGGCGTTTTAATAAAAAATGCCGTAAATATTATACATTAGCGGCGTTTGAAAGAAAACGCCGCCAAAAGTTGAGCAATAGCGACGTTTTTGGCCCAAACGCCGCTAAAGATCTGAGCATTAGCGACGCTTTCGTAAAAACGCCGCTAAAGATCTGAGCATTAGCGGCGCTTTAGTAAAAACGCCGCTAAAGATCTGAGCATTAGCGACGCTTTCGTAAAAACGCCGCTAAAGATCTGAGCATTAGCGGCGCTTTCGTAAAGACGCCACTATAGATCTGAGCATTAGCGGCGCTTTCGTAAAAACGCCGCTAAAGATTTGAGCATTAGCAACGCTTCCTTAAAAACGCCGCTATAGATCTGAGCATTAGAGGCGCTTTCGTAAAAACGCCGCTAAAGATTTGAGCATTAGCGGCGTTTTTATAAAAACGCCACAAAAGGTAAGCTTTAGTGGCGTTTTTTATAAAAGCGCCGCAAAAAAAATATTTTATTTTAGGGTTTAGGGTTTAAAATTTAAGGTTTAATGTCTATAGTTTAGAGTTTTAGGGTTTTATGATATAATGTTTATTATTTTGGGTTAAAGGTTTATGCTTTATAACTTAGGGTTTATGGTTTAGGGTTTTATAGTTTGGATTTAGGGTTTAAGGTTTGGGGTTTAAGGTTTAAGGATACTATTTGGAAACCGAAAAACATTTGGAATTTACTGAGGTTCATGCTATTTTGTACTACACCCATATTAGTTTTCATTTAAGTTACAAATATGTTAAAATTGATTTAGGGTTTAATGTTTAGTATGTTAATTTTATGGTTTAGGGTTTGTTATTTTGGGTTATGTGTTTAATGTTTTAAAGTTTGTTATTTGGGGTTTATTGTTTAGGGTTTAAGATCTTAGTGTTTAACGGTATGAAGGTTTAAGTGTTAGTGGTTAGGGGTTAGAGGTTTAGGGCTTAAGGGTTAAGGGTTTATGGTTTATGTTTTGTGGCTTAGGGTTTAGGGGATAAGGGTTGGGGTTTAAAGGTTTAGGGGTTTAGGGGTTGTGATTTATAATTTGTGGTTTAAGGTTTATTGTTTTATAATTTGTGATTTAGGAATTGCATACACAAAACAATACTGTTTTCTATGCTGCTAAAAAAATAATTTCAGTATCCCATAATCCCTATTATTATTTCCCCAAACCCTAAATTTTCTAAGTCCCCAAAAATTCCCCAATTAAAAATTTCCCAAAATCCCGAAACCAAAATCCCTCAAATCGGTTTCCCCTAATTCAAATCCCCAAAATCCCTAGAATCCCATAATCCCGAAGCTGTTGGATCCAACCATCGTTCATCGATCCTTCATTTTATTGTGAAACTGTTTTCCCATAACCCCGAATAGTATGTATCCATTATCCCAAAGTTTATTTCTTTAAAATAGGTTCAAATTTTTATCCTTAATTTATATATTAAATAATTTATTATATAATTTTAAAATAGATAATATGAATTTTAATATTAAAATTATCATTATTATATAGTTTGGGGTTTGATGTTATGTGTTAGAGTTTAAGGTTTGGAGTTTGGATTTGGGGTTATGTATTGGGGTTTGGGGTTAAGTTTTTTAATTTATATATTAAATAATTTATTATATAATCGTAAAAGAGATATTATGAAATTTAATATGTAAAAGTTATCAGTATAGTTTTTTAAACCTTTTTATTTCATATTTTGAAATTTAACAATAGCAGCCTTTTTTGTTCAAACGCCGCTAAAAATAGAGTAATAGCGGCGTTTTTTGTTAAAATGCCACAATAGGGGTTAGATTTAGTGGCGTTTTTACGAGAAACACCGCAATTATGTTTCAGCTTGTGAAAAAATGTTGCCGTTTTCACCTGTGTATTAGTGGCGTTTTGGTGTATAAACGCCGCAAATAAGGTGAACTTGGAAACGACGACGTTTTTACCTTTGCTTTTAGTGGCGTTTTTTACTAAAAATGCCGCAATTATGTTTCTGACTGTATGTAAACGACACCGTTTTTAGCTTTAGCCATGTTTTTAGTGGCTTTTTATGTTAAACGCCACAAAAAAGTCCAACTTAAACGACTCATTTTTTGGAGCCCCAAATTGCCTTCACTTTCCCATTCAGATTTGCCCGATTATTTTCACAAAGTTCCCAACCTTTTTTCCCCCAATTTCCCCAAGTTGTTGTTCTGCAATTTTTTTCCCTAATTTCCCACCTTCCGAAATCAACTTCGACTCTTCTCTCCGCCACTGCAAAAGGAAATTGTTCGCCTCTTCACTCTGCGTCCTCATCTTCTCCCCACCGCCGCCACTGGAAACTTCGGTTCGTAGAGGTATTTTACTTTAACCATTTTTGTTTGGTATTTCAAACTCTTCTCACTTCAAAATTAATCAAAGGTTGCATACAGATGAAAGAGAGAATGAAGATATTAAGTTGAAGAAGCTTGTGAGTTTGGTGCCCTAACTGTGCCGAAGCTGTAGGTTTATGAGTTGCAGGTTAGCTTTCATTTTCATTTTTTAACCTTTAACGCATATAATTCTGGGTTTGATTACAAGTGCTTGAATAGGGAATTTTGAGTTTTCGTTTTCAGTTTTTAGGCATATATGTTTATGTTATCGTTTTTGTTTTCAGTTTTTAGGCAAATTTCATTTTCGTTTTCGTTTTAAATTCTTTGGCAAATTTCGTTTTCGTTTTCATTTTTGTTTTCGTTTTCAGCTTTTAGGCATATATGTTTGTGTTTGAGTTCCATACCATTTTTCATTTTTCATTTTTCAGGAGAGCTTAAATCTGAAGCCTTAGACTACAACTATTTGATTAGAAGCAATTGGTTGTTTAATAAAATTTGATTTAAAAGGAGGTCAATATGGTGGCTTCATGATTAGCTAGTCTTTGTCTTTACTAAGTTGCGCAGACACTATCTACTTGACCATGCGCGTCTGTGGTCTCCATGAACATATTTGTAGCGCTTCTTTGTGCTTGCATTGTGATTGGTCATCTTTTGGAGGAGAATAGATGGATGAACGAATCAATTCGCCCTTATCATTGTGAGTTTCTCTCTTGACATCCGTTGACGTGGATTTTGTCATTCATGGACAATTCGGCTAAGTTTTGATTGCTTGGTTTTGTATATTTTTCTTGTCTCGATGTCTTTGATTTAAATTACTTTTATTGGCGTGGTGTTTTTCTTTGGGGTCATTATTTTGTTGACAAGTGGGGGTAAAAGCTCTCATCTTTTAGTCTTCAAAGTGAAGATCTGTTTCTTTATTTATCTTTTGCCCCTATTATATTCAATCTTTGGGTAAGTTTGTTATCTTTCATTTTCATTTTAATTTATCTTGTGAAAGGAAAATATGAAGATAATTTATTATACCTTGTAAAAGGTAAAATAGATGGAAATATAATACTTGTCAAATGTGAAGCTTTGTTTTGTTTAAATACCCATTCCGAGTCTCTATTCGCTTGAACTTGAGTGCATTGAGAATTCCCCAATGTTGTCAATGTTGTAAACAGAGGAACATAGATGCCTTTTCTACTTGTTAAGGTTTGATGTTTTATTTAAATTTTCTTTAGAGTAATAATGATGGTTGCATTTAGTTAATATTTTGCTTTCCTAAAGCCTTTCGATCACTTGCTTTCTCTGCTGGGTTTGGTGAAAAAGAAGCAATTTTTCCGTAACTTTATCACCATCATGCTGTTTGGGGCTGTTGGTACACTAATATCTTGTACAATTATCATGTGTATGCATGTAATCAACCTTTTAAGTTTCTTTCCTTACTATGGCAGCTTGCCTTGGAAATGGAAATGCATGTATATTAATGTTGTCTGTTATTATATTTATTTTATATTTTTTGTTTATAAATTAAAGTATTAGTGAATTATTGTTCTATGTATTTCAGTTTATGCTTCCTGGTCCTCCTGCAGCTATTGGTTCAACTGAAGCTGCCATTTAATCTTCGAATTAATATTTGGTACTGATATTGATAATTTTTTTTTTTTTGCTTCAACTGAATTAATATTTGGTGCTACTCTTATAATCTTACATCTGTTCTAGGTACTATCGAGCACCTGAATTAATATTTAGTGCAACTAAATACACCATAGCTATTGACCTCTGTTCTAGGTACATGTTTCGTTGCTAAATTTTTTTGCTTATTTATATGCACTTTCCCTTTAAATTACTGATTTAGATGCTGTTGATTTCTGATCTTCCATTTCATGGTTATCCATTTCTTTAATATATACATGAATTTTATGACATTTTCTTTCATATGTTGAGAGGAAAATGACAGTATATATAAATATACAAGTTTAGCAAATTTTTAACATAGTGATATATCCTTTGATAGAATGTTTTAAGTTATGACAAATAACCTTGTATATATTTATATATTTGTTTTGTATCATACGAGTTGTGTAATAGGGTTTATGAGTCATTCAATTTATGTAACAATCGTTTGCAATTTATGTTTGACAAGTAACCATGTATATATTCATATGTATTTGTTACAGATTTGTCTGATATTATATTTATTTTCTATTTTTTATTTTTTATTTATAAAGTAACCAAGTAACCAAGTAACCATTCGCTTTAAATTGCTTAACAGATACAACTTTTCTGACTCCAGCCTCTGTTTGCTATTGAGAGTGGAGTAGACCGGGTTGTTGAAATTATTAAGGTACGTTTTAGTTAAAAATACAAAACAAAAGATACAAAACAAAAAATGTTAACCGAATAATTTAACATGAGAAGTAAACTATATGAAAATTTGCAAATGGTTGGTGAAATTGATAGTTAAGTTTGGTTTAGTTGATGATGTGTAATTGGCTAAATGTTGGATTTGTGTGATGAATATAGTAGGTTGGTAATTCGGCTATGATGTGTATAAATGTATGTGAAACTTTGTTGGTATATTTGGTTCTGTGAGATTCGGAAATGATGTTTTTATCATATGAGTGCACTAATGTTCGATTCATTTGTGGTTTGGTCATTTGGTTTTGGTTTGTGATGACAACTTTGTATATATGTTATGCTTAAATATTAGGTATTTATGTTTAGTTTAATATGACTTATTTCATGTGTAAGCATGATGTTTTAGACATGATTAAACCAATAGATTATATGCAAAATAGGCCATTTGAGTGAGCTTTGATGTCTATACACATTTGGTTATGGTATTCATGAAGAATGCGCTATAAGGGATGCGAATTATAATATATTTACATATGTTTCCATGTTAGTTTGCATATTTGTGTTCTAATGAGGTGATAAACAAATTATGGTTATTATTTGGCAGCCCTCTGAATAGCTGTTGGCAGCCCTCGACATCGCCTTTAGTAGCCCTCTAAATCGCTGTTGGCAGCCCTCTGTTGCATCTCCATCGGCAACCCTCTGTTGCTACTCCATTTTCTGCCATCCACTTATCTGTTATCTGCCATACTGTGAGTTCTTTTTTTAAAAAAGTCAGTCAATTAATGTTGTCTGATTTTTTTTTATCCCTGGTTGTTGGAATGCATGGTTAATTGGAAGGTTGAAGATGTCCAAAGCAGGACATGTTTCCTATGATTACCGAATGTTAATGCTTGTTTAATTGGAGTGTAAATGCTGTCCAAAAGAGGGTTGGTTAGTTATGTTTTGTCGTAGTTAAAGTATTTCGATATCTTCATTTTTATTTATTTGTGAAATCATCACAGTGATATTATGTGCTATTACAATTGATATGTATATTTGCTTTGCATTGCATGAATCAATTTGCAAAAGTCATCAAATATCATTGTTAATAAGTTGGACATCACATTCATAAAGTAATATAGCCCCAGTATATAAAATCTCATCCCCAAGGCAAATTAGGTCTTGAATAGGACCAGTATATAAAATATCATTGCATGAGGTGCTTGATTGAGTGGTTACTTAAGTGTTTTTATCTTTGTACAGTAACCATTGGTGTGGAGGTTCATCCCTTGGACTTCTTCACTAACTGTGGCAAAATCCGTTTCTCTTCTTGGGATACGCTTTGACGGGAGAAGTTCGGTTGTCTCAGAGATGGTTACTAGTGAGTGATTCTATTACTTGCACCTTTTTCTATAAACATGGTGAAGTAATTCCTTTTAGCTAAGGCTTTCGGATGCATTTTCGATTCTTTGTACCCAATGGCTTATACCTACTTTTTCATGTCCTTTTCTTTTATGAACCTAAGATGTTGCTATATATTTTTGTTTGTGTTAGTATTTGGTGCACTTGCAGTGTATTTTTTTTATTCCACAAGCATTCTTAAAAAATTGCTATGTGTCTTTTTTAATATTTTACTATATCCTTGTAAGACACTTGTGAACCCTTTGATCTTGCTTCTGTAGGTTAAAAACTCTACTGCAGTGTAACAAATATTATTCATATTATTCCTTCTTATTTATTGTTTTATTTTTGACAGGTATTGCAACATATTGAGTTTTTGCTTTACTTGATTGTTTTTCTGATTTTTTAATATTTATGTGTTAAAGTATCCATGGGCAGTATCCATGTGTTGCATAAATGTTTATGCTTTGTGGTCTCATGAACTTTTGGTTTATTTTTTTGTTTAAGCTTCTTTTTAAAGCTAACTTATATTTTGGGTTGTATGTAAGGATGGTGGGTAACCAGGAGAATCGTTTAGTACTATAGAGATTTAAAGGATGACAATCTGAGAAGTGGGGAAGGAGATGCAAAACCAGAAAATATTCTTGGTAAATAGGCGAGCAGAAAAGAAGCCACGACCCATTGAAGCAGTCAAATTTGCATTTTGTTTTAGGACTATGTTGTTGACATCCAAAGCTTTACAAATTAGACATTTACCATTACTAAGCTCCTGCATATCAATTTGCAAAATTGGGTGTGTTGAATTGAGACTGTAGCATTAGAAAACAAATTCATCTTGCATATACTTTGCTTTTTTTTTTAGAACTCTTATTGAATATTGTTTGCTATCGATTTTTTTTTTTGGTTTAAATGTTATAAATTTGAAAAATGTTTGATTTTCTTTGTTTTCCCTTAAATTTTTATAATATTTTAATCTTATTCTTTTTTATAATATTTTTTTATTTTTCATGACTTCTAGTGGCGTTTTATAAAAAAGCGCGCTAAAAACCATGACTTTAGCGCGCGCTTTATAAAAACGCCGCTAAAGGTAGTGGTCTTTAGCGGCGTTTTTTAAAAGCTACTGCTAAAGACAAGGACTTTAGCGGCGTTTTCTATAAAAGCGCCGCTAAAGACAAGGACCTTTAGCGGCGTTTCCTATACAAGCGCTGCTAAAAGTTGTGGTCATTAGCGGCGTTTTCTAAAAAGTGTCGCTAAAGACCACTACCTTTAGCAGCGTTTTCTATAAAAGCGCCGCTAAAAGTCATGATCTTTAGCGGCGTTTTTTCAAATAAACGCCGTAAATTTTAGCGGCATTTTCTATAGCGGCGTCTTTTGCGGCGCTTTCTAAAGGCCAAAAAAACACCGCAAAAAGTCTGTTTTCCTGTAGTGCCTTCTGTGTGGTAGTTCAAGAAACTCTAATGCATCGTCTTGAGATAGATCGACATTATGCATGTGGGCTGGAGGCGAGTACGCCCTAAATCGCAGATCTTCTTCTTCTTCATCTGAACCGCCTTCAACATCAGTTGGAACAGGCTCCGGTTTAGAAAATAATGCAACTTCTGCACCATCGGGGCCGGGCTCTCGAGGTGGATCCACATCGGACTCATCATCTGACCCACCATCATCTGCAACGAACGAGGGCCCCTTGCCGGTGGATGTCGTGGGGAGTACATTATCCCTTCTTAAACAACTTTCGTAACATTCCCAATCATATGTGGATTGCCAACCACTAGAAGTTGATGACGTTCCCCAATACGTATTTTTAGCATCGAACGTCGAAGGAAGGATATGCATGTCCCATCCACCAACCGAGTGTTGTGCAGGGGTTGTGTTTTCTATACTACCACCAAACACGGGCGCTTCCGTATTCTGCCTCCCACTAACAGAGTGTCGGCGTGGGGTCTGTATTCCCCTCGAACATCAGTAGATGTTGAAGTCGAAGGAAGATCACTTGGCGATGAAAATTGAACATATACCTCAAGATAGGGTGATCCACTGGCAAGATGAGTATCCACCATTGCCTCTAAGCTCCGAGGACCTTTGATGTCGAATGAGTCATATCTCACGGGATCAACCGAAGCGCAAAATCTATACTTAATAGACTGAACTTTCATTGGCGTTGTTCCGAAGATTTTACGCCTAATTCTTTTGCGAAGTTCTGTCAAATCTATGTTTCGGTTAAAACCCAGTCGCTCTGTGTTCTCCGATAAAAAAACAACACTATTTTCGGTGTCACAAACCTCACCATCGTAGTAAATAACAACATTAATACGTTCACTCATCTTGATTTCTATTTTACTTTTGCCTCAATTTACGTTATGCAACCCGAGAATGAAATTTGGTGATTTATAGTCTAAGGATTGCCGGACTCATCAGAGCAAAAGAAGCGTCCACGTGGGAGCTTTTATCAAGACTTGCCGACAAGTGCATCCGCTTGAAGCATTTTGGTCACTATTTGTTCGTAAACATCTTCTCAAAATTATATTGCGAGAGACTCATCAGAGCAAAAAGCAAAGCGCCCACGTGGGAGCTTTTATCGAGACTTTTGCGACGGTGCATCCCGCTTGAAGCGTTGTGGTCACTATTTGTTCAGAAACGTCTTCTCAAAATTATATTGCCAGAGACTACTGTAGTAAAAGAGCGTCTACGTGGGATCTTTTTTCAGTACTCTTGCTGACATTGCATCCTGCTTGAAGCGTTTTGGCCACTATTTGTTCGTAAACGTCTTCTCAAAATTATTTTGTCGAGATCATCGTAGCAAAAGCGCGCCCACGTGGGAGCTTTTTCAAGACTCTTCTTGTGATGCATCCTGCTTGAAGCGTTTTGGCCACTATTTGTTCAGAAATGTCTTCTCAAAATTATATTGCCAGATACTACTGTAAAAAAAATTCAAATAATTTTTATTTTACTGATATATTTTTCCCAAAACCCTAAACTTAAAATTATTCTAATTAATTAACCCTAAAATCTAGTCTATTAATTTTCTCATAGAAACCCTAAACCCTAAGACCCTAAAAATCCCTAAACAAGAGCACTAAAACCCTAAAAACTCATACCCTAACACTAAAAACAACTAAAAAGCCCATCGGTGAAGGGCAAAAAAGCGCGCCCATGAGGGCGCTTTTGCCACATCAGCAAAGTGCGCCCTCAAGGACGCGTTTTTTGTCGATGTGGCACAAGCGCTCCCTCGTGGGACGCTTTGCTGTTATATCCCAAAACGCGCGCCGACGTGACGCGCTGGGAAATGGCCCTTTCCAGGTAAATAATTATTTTTGGCCCTTTTCGTCCGTTTTTTTTAAAATGGTATATTTAGGTCATTTAGCCTAAAAAGAGGATAATTATGCAGTACATGGCCATAGAAAATTTTAATTTCATAAATGGGGCTAAGATTGTGTCATGTGTTTTTGTAATTAAAAAGTTAAAAAAAAAACTAAATATAATAAAATCTCAACTTTATTTGTGGAGTAAAACCTTTTCACCACTAGTATACTAAATAATTACCTAATACAAAAAATGAAATATATTTTTCTTATTTCAATTATAAATTTAAAAAAAAAATGTAATACTAGTATACAAATATTAACTTCATCTCAAATAAAAGAATCAACTTTATATAATAACTGTCACTTATTAAACATCTATTTGTACTTATATTTTCTTCTAAATTATTATTGTGTCAAATTCTTGTAGGTAGGGGTAAAATTCGATATTTTCATTCTTGAAAGATTACAGTTTTCAATTTAGTTTCTAAATTTAAATTTTATTAAAATATAATGATGTGATATTCTTAAAATACGTCATTAAATAATTTAATAAAGTAACATACGCAACCATAAAAATGACTCTTTCAAATGGTACGAGAGTAAATTTAGTAATTAATCTTTTATATTTTATATAAATATTAGAAAGGGATTAAAAATTAAACTCTCCATCAATAATTAAAATAAAAAAATTACTATCTCATTTAACCATAATTTATCAAGCTTTATTAATTGTTAACTTTAAAATAAAAAAAGAAAAGGCAACTGTGGCATGAGATAAGATATGATTGATAGTGTAGCTCCCCATTGCAAATGAGCTGTGCTAATGACATGTTGATAACGAAACCAGAGACTGTGGGGGGCCCTCTCGAAATATGCGAGTATTCTCTCACCTACCCCAGACCCCCACCCCAAAACAACCCTATATATTTTGCTTTGTTTAATGTTATTTGTTACAACCCCCCCCGCCCCCTCTCCTTTCAAGATAGAAAGACAACTGACACATCTTCAGTTCTCAAACCAAATGTTCCAATGTCACCATAGCATTTAAACCAGTCCAAGTATATAAACATGTCGGTTTCTGTGTTTTTGTTCTTTCAGAACTCAAAACATGGTTGGTTTCCCAATGTCTTCTTTTTTTTTGATAAAGTTTTTGTTCTTTTCTTCCTGTGTATTGCTCAAAATATCTCTTTTCTTTTTCTGAAACTATAAATTTTGGAAATAAAAAATGACCATACAACCACAAAGCACACAGTCGCACACTTTTTTCTATTTTTTGTTTGGGGGTGTTTAGTCCTGCGAAGATGCTTTATAAAAGACACTTACCTTCTGTCATCTCATTTGTTTTGTAGTAATCTCGTGGCATGTGTCTTTTTGCATGTTATTTACTCCCTTTTGTTTACGTTTTTGATAAAGACTAATAAAATTAAGGTTTATCTTTATAATTTTTTTTTCTCTTTTTTATGTTCTTAAAACTCCTATTTGAGTTCCATCACTTTTAAATGGTTCTTTCTCGGTCTCAGGACTTAGACACGACTGTAAGTTGTTGTTGAATTTCTTTTGGGTTCTTCATCAATCATCTCTTTTAATGGCTTCTTTTTTCTCTTCATTATGGTCTTGATTTTTTTTTTTTTAAATTTTACTTGCTGTGTAGGGAAGTCAATTTTGATGAGAATTTTCAATTTAATTTGCAGCTCTAAGGAGCAAGATAGCGATGGACCACTAAAGCTAAGGAGTGTGTGATTAATTTATGAAGTGAATGGTTGAGAATTTGAGAGTGACAAATTAGTAAAATGTGTTTCTTCTTCTTTTTCTGTGTTTTCCTCTGATTGGTTCAACATAAAGCAACTTTCAAGCTTTCTGTGTCGGTTCAATACTTTCATGTGATCATAGTTGCCATTCTTAGTTGGGTATCTCATAAAAAGAAAAGAAGTTGAATAAAGAAGAAGAAGAAGAAGATGGAGCCAACAAACCAGAAGTTTTTGGAAAGAGTTGTTTCACAAAAAGCTCTGCAAATGGGAAGTTCATTCTCATGCCAAATTTGTGTGGTGGGTTTTCTCTGTGGAGTTTGCCTCACTTCTTTGTTCTTGGCTGTTCTTACTTCTGTTGGTACCTTTGGCTTTACTGGGATTTCATTTTCATCCTTATCAATTGGGAATTCTCCATTGAATTCAAGTTCTGAGATTATCAGTAAGTCAAAATTTACACTCTCAATTACATTTTTTGTAAATATTTGCAATTTTTATGGCTTAAAGTTAGATAATTGGTGTAAGATAAGTGCAGAATTGGGGATTCTTGAATTCCCAGTGAAGTTGAGTCAAAATTTGATAGATGGATTGATGCATGGGATGATGGATATGATCCAAGGGTGTTGCTGAAGCAACTGAAAGTTGGAATTACTTGTTGCACAATTTTGGTGTTTACTTCTTTTTTTGTTCATTGCTTTTTGACCAAGTTTCTAGATAATAATAATAATCATGATTGGTTCTTTAATTCTATTCACTTAACATACTTTAGCTAGAAGCCACCATTACTACTTTTGGACTTCCTAAATGTCATTCGTATTCATGTCCAAATACTTGTGTTAGTGACAAAAATCGCCAATCATTACGAACAATTTTGGTGACCTTTAAAATCATTGGCAATCATGGACTTGAATTTGTTTAAATGTAGATATTATTACGAGTTCGGACTACCAATCTAAAGTAAAAGAAACCGCGAGATGGGTGGATTCGAAGCGAAGGGAACCGGAGAGCGATGATGATGAGAGGGTTTCTTTATTGACTGAAGCATGGGGTGCTTTACTAGCTGACAGGGAACCTGAAGAAAGCGAGTTCTCGAAAAGATTTGGACTCAGTAAATCAAGTTTACCGAATACTCCTCATTTGGAGAACTGTAAATTAAGTGCACAAGTGAATAAGCGTCTCGACACACATTCAGGAGCCGGGAGATTTCCTCCATGGACAACTTGGAAGGGTTCGTTGAACATGTATCCTGCAACTGAAACTGATGAGAATTTAAGAAGCTTTAAGGATCAACCTGTCTCTGATGGTGCTTATCCTCCATGGGTATGTTACTTAGCTACATAATCCCTGGACACATGCAGATCTGATCATACATTATTCGTTTGTTTCGCGTTTATTGACACATTAATAATATGTATTTTCGCTTCTAATTTGTTTCTGGAAATTGGGATTGCTTTTTTCCAGATTGTGGGATCAGATGAAGAAAACTATCCTCTTACCAGGAAAGTGCAACGTGACATTTGGATACATCAGCATCCAGTAAACTGCCGTGATCCTAACATAAAATTTCTTGTGGCTGACTGGGAAAAATTACCTGGATTTGGCATCGGGGCTCAGCTTGCCGGTATGGCCGGGCTTCTTGCTATTGCAATCAATGAGAAAAGGGTGCTTGTTACTGGATACTTCAATCGTGCTGACCATGATGGTTGTAAAGGTATCAACTGTAACAACTTATTGCTCGTGTAAAATTTTCTGGGAACTGGAAGAACTGTCTTAACAATAACAGCAATGCTTTACTTTGCTTTGTGGATTATAGCATCGCGTGGTAGTTGGTCTTGCTACTTCTTTCTAGAGACATCCCAGGAATGCCGAGACCGTGCATTTGAGCTTATTACCAACAAGGAGGCATGGGAAAAGGGAACTATAAAAGGAAAAGATAGTTATAAATCAAAGGAAACATGGACAGCGAAGGTTCCGAGGTATAATTCAAGGCATTCGCAATTTGCTTGTAAGAATTTTGTACTAACTTGAACTAAGAAAACATTACTGTATCTTCGGTCAACGATTTCACTATTCGATGCAGGGTATGGGGTGATCCTTGGAGTTATTTGCAGCCTACAACAGATATAAATGGAAGTTTAATTGCTGTTCACCATAAAATGGATCGAAGGTGGTGGAGAGCACAGGTACGACTTAAGATTATTTAAATGTTTAGCTATTTCATCTGTTGATTTCCATCCAACATGAAGTTTTCAAAGTTACTGGTTTGAGATAGTTTATAAATATATTATAGACTGACACATGCCTTATTTCGTATGGGAATAACATGTTTATTCTTTGACTTAACAGGCTGTTCGATATCTAATGCGATTTCAAACAGATTACACTTGTGGTTTATTGAACGTTGCTCGCCATGCTGCATTTGGGAAAGAAGCTGCAAAAATGGTTCTTGCAAGTATTGACAGAGATTGGCCAAAGGTATGTTCATCTAAACCGTGTTGGACATACATCCATATCCAACCTTACCTTAAGTTCAAGTAACATAAATGGGAATCTAACTATAAAGAACTGAACCTCGAGTACGTATTGAAAAGAGCTATTACTATGCATGCCAAACTCGTTGTTGTTATAAACTGTCTCTGCGGACTGCTACTCATTTGAGCTTTAATTAACAGGTGATCACGAACCAGCCAAAGTCAGAAATTGAAGAATTTGTGTGGTCAAATCATAGACCTTGGGTTCCTCGGCCGTTGCTGAGTATGCATGTAAGAATGGGAGACAAAGCATGTGAAATGAAAGTGGTTGAATTTGAAGGATATATGGAACTTGCTCACCGTATTCAGATGCGTTTTCCACATCTCAAGAACGTTTGGCTCTCCACCGAAATGCAGGTTAGCATCTTTTAACATTTTTACTTGCTCATGGAAACAAAGCAATGAACATGTTGCTGTGGTGCATGCATCTCATCTAAATATCACGAATGGTATAAAACTAAATTTGTAGGAAGCGATTGATAAAACGAGATCATACCCTCATTGGAACTTCTATTACACTAACGTGACACGCCAAGTCGGGAATGTATCGATGGCTACATACGAGGCAAGCCTTGGAAGGAAAACCAGCACGAATTACCCTCTTGTTAATTTCTTGATGGCAGTTGAATCAGACTTTTTTATCGGGGCATTGGGATCGACATGGTGCTTTCTTATAGATGGCATGAGGAACACTGGTGGAAAAGTAATGGCAGGGTATTTAAGCGTCAACAAGGATAGGTTCTGGTAGAGAAACCTGGTTAGCTGTAGGCATGTAGTATTAGATCAACAATGTACAGCTATTAATTTTGTTCATGCATGCCCTTTTTCAAATAATATTGTGCCTCTTTGTACATATTTAAATGAACAAAGAGATCAGTAACAACATATCTACCACAAAAATTAGACAAAGTGATTGGATAGGTTTCATGTCCCAGCTTTAAATGAGTATTTACTTTATTCCCAAAACAGCACTAATGCGATAACAAATATAATAATATACTACTAAATGATATTAGCCAAACGATCAATATCTGTCTTGAGTAAATTTTCTATGGACGCCACAATTTCTGTAACAATTTGCACCTCATTGCAATATAAATTTGGAAGTTCAATCAAATGGTGAGTAACTTTGTTGTGGTCCTTTGGAATATGTTGAAGACGAACTTTCCAATCACAACCCAAGAAATGGTAAATTAGACGTAATTCCGACATCCTACTATTTGCAGCACCACTTGTTAAAATAGTTTCAACTATACTTTATTTCCATTCTTCATCTTTCTTAGATATGTACAAGGTATGATGTTTGAAACATCTTTTAAATACATAAAAATGTTTAGGCAAAAGAAAAATTAACATTGTTGAAGGGTTTTAGAGAAAATAAATCGTTGCAAACAAGTAAAATGGAATGAAATATTTTGGGATTATCTTTACTTCTTTTGCTTTGGTCATCTCCTGAAAATATACTTACTCGAATAATCTTTATTCTATGATGAGTTATTCTATAAAGGTGTTCCACGAGAGTGACTATTCTCAAAGAACAATAACTCTAAATAAAAGTTATTTTCAATGACTATAGTTTTGAATATAGTTCTTGAATGACAAATGTTCTAAACAAGAGCTAATCTTAAACAACAATTGTTATAAACTAGAACCTTTCTTAAATGAAAATTGTTCTCAGTGACATTTATTCTAAATAGAAGCTGTTTTTGAAAAGAATAAAATTAATGTAATAATTAAAAAAAAAGTATTTATCAAAGCTAAATATAATTTTTTAAAATTAAAATACTTAAATCATTTAAAAAAAAAAAAAAGAATCAAATCGGTGAGGTCGCATGTGGGTCACTGAACGGACCCGATCACATAATAAAATTGTTTTTCACCTCAAATTCATTTGATTTAAGCCTATTAATCAAGGATGTGAATTATAGTTGAATGATATGAAAACATTAATTTTCCTCAGATTAAAAAAACAACACTTTCTGCCCAACTCCAGATTTCGAACTTGGAGAATTCAAAACAAATCCCAAAACCTGGCCTAAGCCAATTGTAGTGCAAAACAAATGGGCCTAAGAATTATGGGGTTAAAAAATGGGTTGTATCCTTCTATTTTTTTAATTTTTAAAAAAATAATCTAAATATTATCATCATTGATAATTCTTATTAAATTTGTTAATTTTAGTATTTTATTCTCAAAAAATTAGGCGTCTACAAAAGTCAAACATTTTTTAAAGTTTAAATGTTTGTGACACTCACACCTAAATTCGAGTATCAAATATGGCTTAATATTTTAAGCTTAAAATGGATCTCAATCTTTTAGTGGTTTATTTGAGATGAAACGGAAAATGAGAAAAAAAGAAGAATAATAAGAATAAAAATAAAATGAATTATGAAGAAGTAACAATGAGAGGAAAAAGAATATCAATCACAAAAATGGAACATTTGACGACCATGGACTTAGATGCAAAGATTTAATGTCCAATAAAAAATAGAACTGAAACAAGCTAATAAAGAAACCAGGAGATTTTGGTCTCTCTCTAATTTCACATCACATAAAAGATTCGACAGAAGAAGACAAGGCTTTTCTTTCTTTAATCGAAGTGATTCCTCCTACCGATCGTTCAGCTAATTAATTGTCGCGTTTTGCCAATTCCAAATACTAAAACGTGAGATGCAATGGTGAATTCAGAAATTTTACATTATGGGTTAAATTAAAAGAAATTAAAATATTAAAGAATCATATAAATTAATGCAAAATACTAATATTCGATAAATCAATTTTTTTGATATAATTAATTGTAGAAATAATATAAAATTATTAAAAATAATTAAAAAAAATAGATGAAATAAATTTCAATAGCTTGTAAATTTCTCACACCAATATTCATGATAATTTTTCATATATTAAAACTATTAAATTACCTTTTATCGTCAATGTTATAAACATTTTAGAGAGTCTGTATGAGGGAAAATAAAAAGAAGGTTGAGAGAAAAATGTTAAATGTTAAAAGAACAAAATTATAGATTTTAGAATTTTAGTTATAGGAAAAAAAATAATTTATTTTAAAAAATAAATATTTAAAAAATTTGTGGGTCATTCTTTCAAAAAAAAAAAAAATTGATGGGTTGAACGTGGTAAGACGTGTAGAGGCAGGAACCTTACCTCCTCAATCTGTTGTAGACGCTACTGAAAGGGTAAAACAACCGGGCTCCTGTAATTATTCTTCCACCTCTTCGCTCACCTGCTGCGGGCCTCCATCCCCACCTTTGGCTGCTGCTGCTGCTGCTGCCTGCGTGCCTTTTCTGCTTCCTTGGCTAACATGCGGCGTTTTTTCTCGTTAGCGTCAATCCAGGTATAGTTAGTTGGTATGTGGAAAGGATCAACCTCGTCATGACTATCACTATCACTTGACTGGCCACCACGACTCCCTCTCATCCATGAAGCCCATGATGTTGAACCCTCTGATTTTTTTGACTTGGCATCCTGGAAATGAACCGGGCTGGAAGGAGGTGTTGTAAACTCTTCCATCGGCTGAAGCTCCTCAAATCTAGTGAAAGTCACAAGGACTCGAATAGTTGACACAATAGGGATGGCAACCTAGAATAAGGAACATGAGACATCAATGTGAATATGTTCCAAACTTAAATACATAACTTTTGTAAAATAATTACAGTAACCACAAACCAACCCAATAAAAATTGTTGAGAAGCAAGTTTGGAATGTTTTATGATATTACACGCTACTCCGTACTCACAAGTCATCACCACTTTCTATCATGCTTGCACAGCAGTTTCCACAGACAAATATTTAAAATGAAGATCTTTTAGCATAATGGCCATTCTCAAAGTTAACATTAACGCTTTAAGGAGGAAAGACAATAGAACTGGCAAGTAGAAATAGGGAAGTATTTTGCTGCCACACTAATAATGCGCATTGCATCTGGTTCATTCACAACAAGGTGGCCTCCTGAACCAGAAATACAGATGTAGAAATGTAAATAACTATCAAAACCATGCTTTGTGATGTCAGAATCATATATACGTATTTTAATGAAGAGTTATGGGCAGATTCCAGCAATATGGCAAACCTAATATCAACTTCAAGGATACGTTTGGATGGGTAAAAAAGTAGAAGAACGGAAAGAAAAGTAAGAAGAAATAAAATAGAAAAAATTATATTTTTTAAATTGAAATGATAAGAAAAAAGAAAAAAGAAAAATATATGTTAGTTGATAGTTATATATTTTTCAAATGTTTTTTTTCAATTCTATCAAATAATATAAAGATAAAACTATAATTTCTTTAATGTTACCGTCTTTCCTGCTTTTTCATCTTCTTATTTTTTTACCCTTTAATTTTATTTTCATTCTACCAAACAAAATTTAAAAAGCGACCTCTCAAATATTAAAGACAAGACACTCAATCAATTCCTATATTAGACCTAAGCTTTCACCTAGTGACTTGAGCCTAGGTCCAAAAGCATCAAGTAATGGCCAACCCTCCTAAGATTTTGTACCAGAAAAATTATATTAAACCATTAGTAACATAAGAAGTGATTTATGATATATATGCCCTTATGGTTTCCTTGACCTTAATAAAAGTATTTCTCAAATAACAACAGGCTAACAATCTATTGCACTTCCAGACCTCAATTCACTAGTTAACAAAAAACAAGCCCCTACTTCAGCACTCGTTCAAGTTAATTTCCAATCATCACAAAACAATGTGTTTGGATTTGTAACACCATAGGACCAAGGATACCATTAATGGACTCATTCCCTGATTTTGTTAAAATTAATGTGAACAAACTGAGGTGACTAGATCACTGGAGATAAGCAAGTAAGCCCAGCAAAGCGCTCTTCATAGCAATTTAAGTATTTGCTCTAACCCAAGGCATCTTTTCCTGCCTAAAGATATTGATAGCTCTTCATTTTCAGACCTGACTACCACTCTAAGTCAACTTTGAAGCCTCAATTCTACTTCAGTATCTTTTATCATCACTTCTGTTCCAACAACAAAATGAATAAATAAAGTAAATAGAGAAAATTGCACTTACATAAAAATAAAAATAAAAGCATGATTTATGCATACAATTAAAACTAGACTGGATTTTTACCATAAAATAAGATAATTGTTCGAGTTGTTGGCTTTATATGTCTTAAATTACCTTGACTGGAAATGTGCCCGGTGGCAGTTTAGTTGTCAAAATCTCTCTTAATCTCCTTATAGGCTTGACTTTCTTGGCTAATATGTCAAATAAAGGCAGGAGTTCCTCTGTCTTCAAAGGGAAATCTGGTGTTAGCCATAAAACAGGTCTCACATCCTTCTTAATCTCATTTCCATGTTTATCATCACTATTGCCCCCTTTCTTCTTCTTCTTGCTGCTTTTATCTTTACGCTTCTTGCCATCAATAGTATCTTCCTTCGCAAATTCTGACGATGATCTACGATTATCAACTTGTTTCTGATTGCGAACTCCTGGAGCCGATTTTGAGAACTTTCCAATCTTTGAATCATCAGGATTATCACTGTTCTTTGAGCCTTTCTTATTCCTGCCAAACCATCTCTTCTTCTCCTTAGCAACACCATTTGATTCAATACTTTCATAGGCACCAGCTGAACCATTTTCTTGACAGTCAAAAGAACCATTTTCTTGACAGTCAACAAATCCATGCTCATCATCATCATCATCACAAAAGCCATCTGAATTTCCCTTACGAAGCTCCGAATTCAACTGCATCCTTTCCTCAGCTGTCAATACATCATCATACTCATTATTTTCACCGCTATTTGCCATCCTCTCTTCATCAGTCATTGCACCAGGAACTCCCCTTAACTTCATACTGAATGTCACATGAAGCATATCATAAATTTTAGCCTTCCAGTTTCCAACCATCTCACTTCTCTCTTGTCGCCTCCAATTCAGTTGAGGAGCAAGCTCAGCCTGAGCGACATCAATACGAGGCCTACACATATTAGTTTTAGACATCTTTCGCACTTCATGAGCGATTTCTGATTCAGTTGCTTGCTCACCAGCCCCCTCCAAGGCATTTATAACTTCTTTTTTCTTATGATAAATAACAATCAAAGAGCCTGCAGGAAGAGAAAGGTTATCATCCTCAGAAGTGTAGCCTTCCCCTAGAAAGAGAACTGTTTTGTGTGATCGTTTAATGTGGAACCCATCAAATCCAGCAAGTGTCGTATCAGCACGGAAATTTGAACCCCGCTTCCAAATGCAGTAAGTGTCTGATGGTGCAATGCGCCCAATAAACGGAATGACTGAACTTTCAAAATGAAAATATATCTCCATGTAAAAATCACGGATTCGAGCTAATGAGGCAATAAACCTGGGAAGTCTGCGACACCATCTTGCCCAGGCAAGCAGTTCTGAGTGTCGAGCAATGATCATGGCAATAGCCTCTTCCCTTGTCCAAACCGCTTCTTCCAAAGCACTCCAACCCTGCTCATTCCGAAGATTCCGATCTGCTCCAGCCACTATCAAAATTTCCACTGAGATTGGATCTCTCAATCGCACTGCTAAATGCAGCGGAGTCTCCCTACCTGGGACATCACGACGATCTATGACAGCCGAGATAGCATCAGCCCGTTCCTCAGCCTCAAGAGATTCAGCTTCAGTATTAACCTCACCAGCCTTAGCAAGCCGAGGGAGTGTCGAGATAATACGCCTAAGCGCGGCATGGTCACGGCGAGCAACAGCTAAATGAGCAGGACTATGGGCATACTTGGAAGGATCCTCCATTATACTTGACTCTCTTCTTAGGTTTATGCTACTACACTATCGTTTCCTCCATGTTCAAAGTACCCTATCATTGAAAACATAAATAATTAACAAAAATACACTCCCACCTTTATCTCAAATTCTCCAAAACGCTGTATTTTAAGATAAACGATCCAAATTTTAATAAGGTTCCACAACTACTTATTAGGGCTTTTAGGCTTTGCTATGCAACTTCAATACTAGCTTTAGTTTAAAAATGATAACAATAATTGGCAATGTGGTAACTTCTTTACATCTGCTCAAACGACGTTCGTTTTTTTATCCTTCCATTTACAAAGAAGTTAAAGCTTCCACGGAGTTCAAATCTGTAAATGCGATCCCCATAAAGGAGAAGTAAACAAAAATGAGCTTCAATAAGTAAAATTTCCATATTAGCACAAGAATTTTGATTTTTACTTTTTTACATCAGAATATGAAATTTACACAAAAGAAAAAAAAGGAAAAAAGAAAATCAAACATAAAAGTTTTCACTAGTTTACACTAAATTAAATTTCACGTTTTTTTCCAATAACCACCAACAATATTCAGTTATGTTCCTTCCTTCTACATTTACTTTCGTTCATTTTCCAGGCAGCCAAACAAAAAAGAAACAAAAGTTAAAAAAAAAAAGAAGAAGAAGAAGGAAGAAAGAAACACAAACCTGAAGAAGCAGGTGCAGGTGCAGGCGCAGCATCCAAATAAATATCCGAAACGCGACCGGATCGAGAAAGTTTTCCTTCTCAAATTGGCTTCGGGGAAGTTGAAACTTCAGAGAGAGAAGGGAGGGGGAGGGGGGGGGGGGAGCTAAATCGGACGGTTAACGTCAATTTGAGGAAACAGGATCCGACGGGTCAGGATCTGAATCTTCGAAACATAGACTCGCCTATAAAGCGCGAGTCCTCATTCAAAATTCAATACGTAGCTCAGATCTCTCCCTGATGCAGCCTCAATTGAACCAACAGAATTTAGAAGAGAAAGAATAGAATAGAGAAAGAAGAAGATGAGAGAGATGAGTTTTTTGGAGGGAAACCAATAACGCTTCCCTCTTTATAACAGAATTCCGGTAATTTGTTGGTTACAAAAGAAGCCATTACTAATTTAACTCGGTGATTTTAAACATAAAATAGAATACTTCTTTGAATCGGTCCTAAGTATGGAAATTAGAGGAAGATTGTATATAGGCACAGTATTGGTAAAATAGATAAATTGATTCTAATACATTTCGAAGGTTAGATTTGAAAAATATGTTAATTTTTTTAATTAGGCTTTTAAGTCGTTTTAAATTTTAATTAGAGAAATATACAGGTTTTAAGAGAGAGAAAGTGAAAGCGCGCCTAGCTGAACGCGCTTTTTTGTATCTGTGCAAAAAGCGCGTTCAACTAGATGTGATCTCTCTCAACGATAAAATGAAATAACTTTTTTATCGTTGTCACTTCAAATGGTAAAAAAATTAAAATTCCAGCGGTAATTTTATTTTTTAACTTATAAATACTCCCAAATTTTATTTTTTTTATTCACATCCTCTCTTAAATTCTCTCAACTCTCTCAAGCTTTTTATTCAATATTTATTTATATTTTAATTTAAAAATATTAATTTTTTAGTTATATCTTATTTTATTCGTTGGGATCAATTTTTCAAGAATTGACACCTCTCTAATCTGCTTCGACGACAACCATATTTTTGTCGCCCAATTAGCAATGGTAAGACGAAATTTAAAATTTCGTTATTTTTAATTATGTTAAATTTTTTTGACAAATCTAAATATTTTTTTATGTTATAAATAGGCGGATAATCGTGTGCTGGAGGCGTTCATACATAATACAGGGGACCCTCCGATCCCTGAAATTCGTGGGTACCTGTAGGAGGTTAGATTCTTACATGCGTCCCGCATGTAAGGGGGCTGCAAACTTCATCCCACACTAATCAACGTGCCGGTGGAAAGATGGAGACCCAAAACACACATTTTCTACCTTCTATGCGGCGAGTGTACAATCACAGTCAAGGACGTAGCATTACAGCTCGGTCTGCCAGTGGATGGGTCAGTTATCGCAGGATCAGCAGTGGTTCGAGGGAAAGTGGACCTTTGCACGACAATGTTGGGAAGGTCTCGAATAAGTTCAAAGGTGGTCAAATATCAATCAATTGGTTGGAGAAAAATTTCAATAAGTTTCCTGACGACGCAACGGAGGAGGTCATACAACAGTACACCCAAGCATTCATCATGAGGTTAATCGAGGGCATTTTAATGCCTGATAAATTTAGAAATTTGGTGCACGTAAGGTGGTTTCTACATCTAGTGGACTTCATTGATTGCGCAAAACTAAGTTAGGGATTTGTTGTGTTGTCCACGTTATACCGGGAGCTTTGTCGGGCAATGCAACTGGATAAGATGTCGATTAGTGGTTGCCTATTTTTGTTGTAGTCATGGGCCTGGTAGCGAATACCGTTTCTAAGTCCTAGAGTGACTAACCCATATATGTTCCTGTTGGTGATGAGGTAAACATCATTTATCAATAAGTACGTAGTTTGTGTAGTAAATGTTTTTTTATTTATTATATGTTTCGACTAATATATTGGAACCATAGGCCAAGTTACGTGGGACTACCTGACGAGTTGGAAGACGTTAAGCTGCTGTTAGATCAACGCTCGGAAACTGAGGTTAATTACCTATCTTTTTCAAACTAATATTAATTACGCAATGATTCGTTAAAAAAATCTGTACATAACGATATTTACAATTCTACTTTTCAGTTTGAATGGATGTCATATGCTGACCCCGAGATCATATCTTGCATCTTGTCAGAAGTGTTCAACAATCGGGAGATGTGAGACGCGAAGGTGCCGTTAATAGTGTACGCGATGGTGAAAATGCATGAACCGGACCTGGTTCTACCACAGTTCGGGTATAGGCAACGACTTCCACTGCCACCGCGAGACATGAAGGAACTGCACAATATGGACATGCAGGGAAAGAACGACAAGGATTGGACAGAGAAGCACAAGGAGCACATCCAGACTTGGGATCGTAGGATGGAATCCATACCCGCCTGCGAACCATTTTTCTCGGTAGACACGACGACAGTTGATGATTAGTTGACATGGTTCAGAGCCGTCGGCAACTCGTATTTGCTACCACCGGAGGCGAAGAGTAGGCAAATTCAGTCGAAAAGTCAACGCCGACCGTCACAGTAATGTAGGAGGGGACGTGGTCGCACAACAGATTCGTCATCGGCGGCTTCGGAAAAAGATGCGCCATCTATGGCTACGCAATATCCGGGTTAGTTCAATCCTCTTATTTCCGTTCAATTCAGTAACCATATGTTTTTTTCATAAGCACCACTACATTACAGACCATCGCTGGACGTGGCTGGTTCTTTTGTTCCCGCAAGTATATATTTCGGGGCATCGACATCCCCCGTATACTACATGCCCATGCCGATGTCGATGCCGAACCCCATATCAGGACAGAGGTTGACGTATGCATCGCCATCGATGACGATACCAATGTAGACGCCTATGCAGCAGTCAATAACGATGTCGATGTCTAATACCTTTTCGATGTACCCAGGATTGGGGGTACCTTATGGTTACACGCCTATATTGACCCAAACATCACGCACATCCCTATTTTATCGAGGTGGCTCATTGTTGCAACTACCGAACACGAGAGTGGCAGATACTCGATTGTAGGCGAGGACGATGCAACAATCGACTACGAAGAAAAATGATGATACTGGTGAACCCAAAGAAATAATTGCCCAGGGGGCAGTGCTAGGTACATATTTAGACGACAATAACAATGATGAGGAAGTCTACAGGCCCATACCTCCGGATGCACTTCCAGTTGTACACTCAATTCCATGCAGAAATCCTCCACGCGACCATTGTCCACCGTCTTGCGACACATATCTCCCCAACGACATGATTGAGTGTATTTTTTGTTATAAATATTGTGATATAAATATAAATATGTCATAAATAAAAAAACTGAGGTTATTCATTCAAACAATACATTTTTTTTTTTATTTATCATGAGTTATGCGTAAGTTAACAATAAATAACAAATTGAACCAAAAGGAATATGCGAAGCACGCTAATGAATATAAAATTTGGTAGAAAGTATTGTTATTAACGCTGAGGCCCCAACATATCTCTGTACAGAAAACATGTTGTCTTCATATGCCCTGGGTTTCTACAATACCTGCATAATTTCTGTTGACAGTCTCTCTCCTGAATATCCATGTTGTTCCTTACCCGGATGGAATTCGGGCGACCTTTCGGAACGAGATGCAAGTCATTGTATGGCACCAACTCTAACTGTGCGTTATACACTAGCGGTCACATACTCTCATCTTGGATAGATGGGAATTCAGGACTCCATGCACCGTGAATGCGTTTTAGTCGGTAGACGTCATTGATGTAAGGTGCGTGCTCAATCCATACGTTCACACATGCAGTAATTGCATATGCGCATGGAAATCGAAGTGCTTGGAACCTTCCAAAACCACAAGTCCCTTCCACTAGGTTCATATGATAGGATGCACATGACATTTCCTGGTCGGGCCTAGCATGCTCCATAACTCAAAAATTGAGGTTTCGACATGAGTGGCACACTACATATATGGTGTTCGCTCCCACTGTACTTCGTCAAATCTATTTTATCACGTTATTGTAGAATGTACCGCAGCTCGCTATCTGTCTAACATACATCGTCGTCCTCTTAAGAAATAAGGCGACCAGTCGAAATTATGTCTCTTTAATAACCGATGTTACCGGCAAATGACGCGTCCCCTTCAGTATGAAATTGATGCACTCGACCAAGTTTGACGTCATGTGCTCATAACATAGACCCTCGCCATACGACTGTGTCCACTGTTCGAACGGCATATTCAATACATACGCTGCACTGTAGGCGTTAATGATGCTCAGGTTATTCAACATTTTATGGAATCGATGTTGGACGAGCTCATAACCTGTCGAGAAATAGCCAACGGTTACTGCAATGAAATAACCTGGTATGAATATTTGATTAGCAGCGAATACTTAGTTCGACCTACTAACCCATGTCGATGATTAGATCTCAGTTAGTTGTCGAAAGATATTTTTAGTGGTAGTTGGATCCCACATACCTATGTAGTACCGATGATGAGTACGATCCTAGAGGTCTCCTTGAAGATCAACTGCCGAGAGTATTCCAGGTCTACTATTCAATATAACACATATGTCGGGCTGCGAGTAAACGGGACGGTGCAACCTACTCAGGAAGAAATCCCAATCATTTACCGTTTCTCTGGGAGTTATTGCCAACGCTATAGGAAGAATTTTTTGATTACTATCCTGAGCAACAGCAAGGAGATGTTGTTGATACCTTTCATATTGCCAGGTGAGTCCAATTTGAACTATAGGCTTACAGTGCTGAAATGCCTCTCTACATTGCTCAAAGGTCCAAAAGAACTGGTGAAATTGTAACAGCCCGAATTTGACCCTAATCGGAATAGTAGTTTTGGGACCACAAATCTGAGTCTGAAAAATATTTTAAAATTATTTTCAATTTTTATTATATGTGAATTTACTTGTGTTAAATTTTCGTGTTTTAATTTTGTTGTTTGAGTGTCCGATTAAATAAAAGGGCTTAATCGCGTAAAATGAAAATTTGATGGTTAATTGTGAAAGTGCCTAATTGTTGATGTCTTTTCAATATGGGGGATTTATGTTGCAATTTTGCCATTAATAAAGATAGTGGACGGCATTTGCATTATGTTTATATTATATAGTTTTTTATATATATATTATATATAAAGGTTAAAATAATATATATTATAATATAAGTTAGTATAATAAAACAAAAACATAAAATCAAAATTATATTCTCATCTTATGACCGAAACAAAGAAAAGAAAAGAAATAAGAAAACAAGCTAGGGTTCGGCATTGTGTTTCTTCAATTAAGGTATGTTAATTGTTCGGTTTTTGATAATTTTTACGTTTTTGAGATCGTTGCTAAGTTATCTTCAAAGCCCATGTCTTAATTTTTGAATTTGATGATGATTTTGTGTTTTTCCATTGATGAGTTTATGAGTTTTATGATGTTTGATGATGAATTATGAAATATATGTGTTAGATTAACATGTTTTGTCTTTGGATTTTTGGATAATTTTGAGTAATTTGGACTAAATTGTGAAAATAAATTTTTGAAGGACTAAAATGTGAAAAAATGAAATATATGGACTTGTATAATGCTTGTGAATATTCGGCCTAAACTATAGTATGTGTAAATTTTGTGTAGTTTGTGTTTTATGCAATAAGGATTAAATTGCAAAAAGTATGAAATGTCAGGGGCAAAATGGTAATTTGCCCATTTATGTGTTTTTGGATTAAATTGAATGAATATGTGGTTAAATTAGTTAAATTTGAATTTATTTAGATCAAGAACGGAAGAAAACGAAATTAGATCGGGGGAAAGTCAAAAGTAGTCGAGTAGTCGATTACGTTCGTCGATATCCGAGGTAAGTTTATAAGCATATATATGTGTTGTTAATTATATATAAACATGAGATTTATATGCTGATTTGTAATATGTGAAATTAATGTACGGAAATGATAGTATGAAATATGGCACTAAGTGTGCGAGAAATTAAATGTGACGGCACTAAGTGTGCGATACGTTACAAGGATTTGGCACTAAGTGTGCGAGAAATTAAATGTGACGGCACTAAGTGTGCGATACGTTACAAGGATTTGGCACTAAGTGTGCGAGAAGTTAAATGTGACGGCACTAAGTGTGCGATACATTACAAGGTTTTGGCACTGTGTGTGCGATATCTATATATATAGCTTCGGTTATCCATTTGGCACTAAGTGTGCGAGTTCATTGAATATAAAATATTATCGTATGATATAACGTATCGATCAATAAGGTGACGTGGGAAATGTAATAGATAAGTATGATGAGGTACAGGTACGTACGGAACTTATGTGGTTGTTGACTTTTGTGTATGAGTTTGAAAAGTGGTAGAAAAAAAATAGGTATTGATTCATGAGTAAGAATTGAATAGTGGAACTTATTGATATTGATTTGAAATAATGTGCTTTTGATGATGTTTAAGAGATTCATCGGGCAATGTGAAGTAAAGACCGAATGTGTAATTGAATCAAAGGTTCAGGTATGTGTCAGTTATTTGTTTATATGAAAACAAGGTAAGTTGGTTATTTGAAATGATAAAATGTTAAGTGAATTATGTGATTGAATATGTGAGCATTATTTATTCGGCCTTGTGAAGTTAATTTGTGTATTCGGCTATATAATATTTATGTGTGAAAGTAAAATGTGATCTTGGTACTAAATTATAATTGTGCTTAATATTTTGGGGTAATCGGCCTTGTTAACCTAATGTTATTATGCAAGTGTTTATATATTTGTTTTGCTTATAACTTACTAAGCTTAAATAGCTTACTGTGTGTGTGTTCTTGTTTATCTCTGTTTTATAGATTTTGGAGTCTCAATTCACGAGCTCGGGGATAGTCGACAAAGCTTATCACACTATCGACGGTTTCCTTCGGTATTTTACTAAGTTGAATTTGGGCTTATGGCATGTATAGCATAGATAGAATGTTTGATTTTGAAACATGTATATATATATAGCCATGAGAAAATGGCTTGATCACTATGTTTAAGTTCAATTTTATGTGTTCTTGGTTAAGTGTTTTATGTGTTTGGTTTTAGCAATTTGGCCTTGGCTTATTATATGTGAAACATATTTGCTATGTTTATGTTTGTGTGTATGATCTCGGTTAAAGTGAGTTTATATGTAACTTGGTTGATATGGTTTATTAATGAGTGCTTGAATTAAGCCATGGTTCATGATAGGTATAAGTCTTGAGGTGCGAATTTGAAAATATAAGTGAGATGCTAAGTATATTATTGATGGAATATTCATTGAATTAGGTTATATGATATGTAATAATTTATGCATGTTCGGCCTTATGGGTTGTTACAAAATTGGTTATAATGTGCTTGTATATTCGGATATGTGATGAATTTAAAATAGCTAAATATGTGGTTTGGTTGTGTTGTATGTTCCGTTATCTTTGTTTAATTATTTAGAATTCGGTTTATAAAGGCATGAATGTATATGTTTTGATTGTTATAAAATGAAAATGAAATAAATAAGTTTGGTATGAGGTTCAAATTGTATATGTGTAGTTAGTTTAGTAATTGGTTTATAATGGCATATCGATGAAATGAAGTTGATGTGGTTTATTAATGTTTGAGGTTTAGTTTCTTTGATAATGTAAATGTATTTGTATATATATGAATATGGCGTTGGAACTATAATGATGAGCATGATATTTGGTTTATAGTATATTTATCTAAATATATATGTTATGTATTGAATGTTTTATAGAATGACCGAATAAGAAACAATTCAGCTTGATTGTGTGAATGAAATTTTAGCACATATTAAAGCATATAAATTGGCATGCGAACTATGTGTATTTGTAGTTGTTATTTGGGCTTAAAATGGCTTAAAATATCAAGGTCATATGCACATGGTTTTGGTTATTAGGAAAGAAGTAAGTTTAGATTTAAAGTATATTAGTTTAAATGAAATCAATGCCGCATAAATGAGTGATACCTAAATTGAGTTATGGTTCATTTTGTTTGAATGTGAATGCGTATTATGTTTGTTATTAACCATTAATATATCCGGCCATAATGTATGATAACCAAAATTGCATTTTATGGTTGATAATTGATTTTAATATGTGAACATGCTTAGATTATAAAATGTGATGTGTGATAATTAGCTTTTGATATTTTATTTATTTATTTATTATATGTTTGGTATATGATGTGTAATGATATTTATATATATTTATATCTAAATAATTTTTAAAATATGCTAATGAAAGTAATATAGTAGATTTAAGTTCAAAAGTAATTAAGATAAGTGTTCTGATGAGTTTTGAATTACGAAGCTGGATTTGTAATAAATGACTGTTCTGAACTATGCTATGTTCGGTAATGCCTCGTAACCCTAATTCGGCGACGGATACGGGTTAGGGGTGTTACAGAAATACTCTTTTTCTAAGGACAAACTGATCGTCATAGTACACTGGGCACTTTTGAGATCAGTTACGGAACCTGGTACGTACCGAACTAATGCTTGACACCATTGCCATAAATAGTTATACGAACCCTCCTACCCGTGATGTAACTTCTCCATAGCCTTCTATTTTGTAACTCACACTTTTTAATACATTAGAGTGTACTAGTACTAGCTACGTATGTTCGCAATCAGCGTCGATATTTGAATCCGGGGACTGGCCTTCATAATTGTTAGAATAATGTCAGCAATCATATTCGAGTCTAGCCTCGGATGGTCTTGACTTGCACCTGTCACAACACATGTATGGGGACCGAAATACTTCTTTATCGTCCACATCATGGTTTTCTTCTGGTAAGAAGCCATGATTTTCCACTTACAACTCTTATCCTTCATTGCGCACTTTTCTTCGAATTTTTCAGAACGGGACTTCATGATATAGTAGTTCACGTTGTTCTTGAAGCTGTACCACTTCAGTGTAGCAAAGAAAGCATTTTTGTTAGGTTTCCATTCCAACTTCCAGTATTCGTAGATCACAATATGTGCTTGCATGACCAGGTGTTCTGTGTGGAAGCTGCAAAAACTCTATACCACCATCAGCCGATAGGTCGATGTTCGTTGTAACACCCCTAACCCGTATTCATTACTGAAATAGGGTTATGAGGTATTACCGATCAATACATAACACATAGCTTACATTTATCAACCTTAAGCAATCATTCTCATAAATCATTCAATACAATCACGTTGTCCCTTATGAGGGCCTACGAGGCCTTAAACATGCTTTAAAAGTGGTTCGGGACTAAACCGATAACATACGAAAATTTCAAAAAAACATAGAAATTTTTCAATCATACAAGGGTCACACGCCCGTGTGAACAGGCCGTGTGCCTCACACGGCTAGTAGACACGCCCGTGTCTTAGGCCGTGTGGAAGCAGGGCATATATACTGACTTGCATCACACGGCCAATGACACGCCAGTGTGCCAGGCTATGTAAAAACTAGAGAGTATACTGACTTGGGTCACACAGCCAACCACACACCCGTGCGTCCAGACCATGTGCCATTCAAAATGGCCACACACGCCCATATGCTAGGCCGTGTGCCATTTAGGGGGTATACTAACTTATACCACACTGCCAGTCACACGCCCGTGTGTGAGACCGTGTGGAGCATACTGACTTCACTTTAATTTCAACACCAGGGGACACACGGCCGTGTAGCATGACCGTCACGCTCGTGTCTCTGCCCGTGTGAACAAAAATAGGCCATTTGCAAAGCCAATTTTCCACCCTTTTTGCACATACCTACACAAGCTCAAATGGCATCATTTTAAGACACAAATATGCAGCCAAAAGTTATCAACCAATACACAAACATACCTAATCCATTTCAACTAAATTCAATACTCAATTCCATACCATTTACCTATTCAAATACCAATCAATTCATCTTGCTTTACTAAGCATAATTCACATATATAATTCATCTAACAAAACCAATTTAAATATACATAATCACTTCAACTCCATTCATTCAAGATAGGTCTATTTCAAAACATCAAAAGTAGAACTATTTCCATATTCATAAACATCATCAAGTTCATAATTTTATACCAACACAAATGGCCAAAATACACATCCATCAAACAAACCATTTTGACACAAGCCTATACATGCCATATACCATATATACATAGCTTCAAAAGTACCAAAACAGATGATCGATAGTGCGATGAAGTCTCTGACGATTCCCGGATCCGAGCTAGCTTCGTAGAACTATAAAACATAGAAACAATTAAACAGAGTAAGCTTTAAGCTTAGTAAGTTCGTATATGAACATGAAATAATCACAGCATTCACTAGCAATTCAAAATGGATTATATCATAAACATTTAATGCATCAATTCATGAGCTATCATAGAATTTATCCATATCATCATTCATAAGTTCTCAACTTCATATATCTCGATACTTGAATAATCTTCCGTACGTACCTGTATCGATACATATCTATTTCTCATCAATATTCTTATCAAACCCTTCCGGTTTACAAATACTTTCAATACAAATTCATCGATTTTTCCGATGCCATAGTCCAACTATGGTCTTTTATATATATTACCAAGGCCCTGCCTTGGTCTTTTATTCACATGCCATAACCCGGTTATGGTCTTATTATTCGATTGCCATAGTCCGGCTATGGTCTTATTTGGCAACTTGCCTTACTCAATTCGTACATTTCATTTAATAACTCAACATTTAATCAATAGAATAATTACTATATCAATTTCATTCATCAAATAGATAGGTACACATTTAAGTTCAATTATACGAACTTACCTCGTATTCGGAATTGTCGTATCGGATCGACTACTCGTTAACTTTACTTTCCCCCAATCTAAATCTAAATTCTTTCTTTCTTGATCTATATGAATTCAAATTTGACTTATTCAATCATATAAACTTTCAATTTAGTCCAAAACATACATTTAGGCATATTTGCACTTTAGCCCCTAAATTTTCACACTTTTAACAATTTAGTCCCTATTTCACAAATACACAAAATTCACATAATTTCATTATACTCTAGCTTATAAAAATTACCTATAGGTCCCCAGTAGCCCATAACTTTCATTTATTTCACATTTCAACCCCTCAATTTACAAATTTCACAATTTAATCCATTTTTGACATTTTTGTCAAAAATCACTTTACAAAACATGTAAAACTATCATCAAGCTTTCGTATTCTATCATCAATCATCAAATTACTCAAGTATTCAACAATGGAAACTCTCAAAATCTTTAACAATTTCAAAATCTAAGGTACGGGCTAGCTAGATTTCAAAGCAACGATCTCAAAAACGTAAAAATCATCAAAAACTGAACTCAAACCGTACCTTAATCAAGCCTAATGTGTGCCGAACCCTAAGTGTTCATCAATGGCTTCTTTTCTTATTCAAAATTTGGCTAAAAGATGATAATGAAGCTAAATTTTTATTATGTTTTATTAATATTAACCTTATTAACTAATTTACCAATATAACCTTAATGAATAAACATTAAAAACATATAATGGTTGTACATAATAGTCCAATATCTTTTAAAATGGTCTAATTACCATTTAAGGCCATCATATTTTAAAGCCAAAGCCAATTGACACCTTTAACAAGTAGAATGCAACTTTTGCATTTTACGCGATTTAGTCCTTTTTCTCAAATTGACTAATTAAACGATAAAATTAATTCACGAAATTTTCACACATATATGCTATCATGCTGTAAACACCAAAAGAATAATATTAAAATAATTTTTCGACATCAAATTTGTGGTTCCAAAACCACTTTTTGATTTAGCTAAAACCAGGCTGTTACATTCGTCATGTGGGGCAGAGTTTCATACGCCCTGAATTATGCATCTGGATCCGGAGCATTGTCCGAGACGTCATCGTCAGACTCGTAAAGTTCTAGCTCCATTGTAATCGAATCTGGTTTGGAACATAGTGCCACTTCTGAACCTTCTGGACCGCGCTGCTGAATTGGCACAGGTTCTAACTCCTCCCCCTTGTTTGCATCCGTAACCCCTTTTTCTTCACGCACATCTCCTTCCTCGTCTGCGCCTTCATTGTCACCTTCGAGCACGGAAACATAACCTCGTTGGCCCTTATTGAAAGAAGTAGGTCATCGGTTCTCCTATAACCCATGTGCCAGCCAAAATATTCAACGGGTTAATGCCCGATGTACGTTGATGATCCCCCGGTATAACTACTTCAGCCCCATAACATCGATCCAGTGCCAAAGTTAAAATCAAACGTACTGATTGAATGTCAAGCCTAAAGTGTCTAAATTTAGGTTATGCTGATACCCTAACTAGTATTGACCCCCAAAGTTTATATCGATATCGGAGACCAATGTGTGTCTACCCATAAATGTTTCAGGAACATCGTAGTAGCCACTTTGTAACAGGCCAAAAAACCCACCGCACAACCATGTAGTAAGACTTTCTAATTCAGCTTCGGTACCCGTATTCGCCATGACAGTAATCAAAGATGGGCCAGATCCATCAGCATCGGCGAACTTGACGTATAACTCAATAACAATATTTATGCTTAAGACGTGTAATGACATGGTTGTCTCAAGATGCGTCTCACTAATTACATCGAATAACTCATACTTATAGGGTCAACGGAAGAAATAAATCTACATTGCAACCTTGTAATTCTTTCCTAGGTTGATCCACCAACTTTCATCCTAATTTGGTTCCGTAGCTCACGCATTGGAATGGTACTATTGAACGCAAATTCAATGGACTTCACTCCTACAAACACCACCCCGACTCTGTATTATAGATTTGACCGTCACAGTATATAACGGATTTCACTCGTCGACTCATTTTAATATCGGTCACGAATTGGATGAACAAATGCAAAAAAAAAAAGTAGAGAGTTGTCCAAAAGAGTACACACAACTCTCACAACATAAGGTTCTTATATTTAATATTAACTTGATGCGTGTCTATGTTATTAAAATTACGCCCCTTTTATAAGAGAATTATGTACAAATAAAGAGAATACGTGTTTTGAATTCCATTTACGAATACAAATTTTTTGCATATTGTATAGTGCAAATAATTTTCAAAACGTGTTCAGAACTCATATAATTTCATCATGCCTGTGCTCCTGAGAGATTCTGCTTTATATAACGTGCTCTATAGACATCTGAAAAGGTACTTTCACTCTCAGAAGAAAGGAAATTTGTTAGAGGAAGCTCGCCTAGAAGGGGAGCTTTCCCGCACACATTTCATAATCATGCCGAGATGGGATTATTTCCTCTGAAGCCTATTCTAGGGAAGTTGGTTATGGGGTGATTTTTATTTCTACAGTCAATGGTGGAAGTCGATGTGGAGGTCTCAATTGATGGTCGTTATGCGATAATGGATCAGAGTATAAAATAGGAGCCAGTTGACAGTCGTTACGAGGCCACGAGCTCAATCTTTTCGAATACCCAAAAATGATGCCCTATAAATACCATATAAAATTTTAAGGGCATATTCATAAGGAAAAACTTTTGGACTTCCCGCTATAATCAGTGTAATTTTTTTCTCCATTTTCAGGCAATCGGTACCTTTAACCTTCATTCTTACTCGAAGGTTGGCACCGTCATAGACGCAAGATGACTCTCAGATGAAAAGCGACTGTTACGATGCAATAAAGGTGATGATCCTTTCGGGGTGACGACAGTTGTCGTTATTACACAACCCATTAATAACTACAACTGCTGCCGGACCAACCCGAGTTTGACCTCTACTATGCCAGAACATCCGCTTTCCACCTAAAAGCCCTCTTGTGTCCACCTTAGTGTCAGCCTTCGGATATGAATGAAAGGTTAAAGATACCGAATACTTGGAAATAGAGAAAAAAAATTACGTTGATTACATTAGAAATTCCCAGAGTTTTTCTATATGATTATGGCCTCAATCTTATGTATGGTATATATAGGGTATTGTTTGCGGGTATCCAAAAAGGTTAAACTCCTGACCGTGTAATGATCGTCACCTAGCCCTCCAGTTATACTCGAACCTATGACCGTATCACAGCTGCCAACTGGGATCTCTACCTAGACTTCGCCCCTGGTCGTATCAAGCATTGTTACCCTAAAACCCGATTTCCCCACAATGAGTTTTTAAGGTGATGGTCCTATTCTGCCATGACATATGAGATGTATGTGTACTGGGGGGCGTTATCAAATCCTCGACGCCTCAAAACTACCTATGAACTTCCATCGTTTCAGTCAAAAACCCTGAACACTTTCAAAATACCCTAACCCATAAAAACCTTAAAAATACCCTAACTACCCATACACTTTCCAGCTAGGGGCGCTTTCACTTTCTCTCTCATAAAAACGACCTATTTCCCTAATTAAAGTTTAAAACGGCCTAAAGGCCTAATTAAAAAAATTAGCATATTCTGCTAATTTAGCCCATTTCAAAACATATAAATTAGTCACTTAAATTTTTTCTGCTAAATGATGACGTGGAACATAATATATGTTGGAAATTATTTTTTATGGATAAACTATAAAAATGGTCACCTAATTATGTCTTCTGTTCTGTTTTGATCACTCAACTATTAATTTTTTCGATTTAATCCCTAAACTTTTCGAAATTAAATATTTAGTCACTCTGGGTTGATGTTGGCCCTTTTTATTGGTTTAGTAACAAAATTAGTCCTCTAATGTTTACACATTCTATCATTTTGATCCTAAATATAAAAAATTCAACAAATTTAGCCTTCAATATTTAAAAACTTTGACATTTTAGTTCTAACTCTAAAATTTTCAATAAATTTGGCCCTCAACATTTACACAATCTTTCACTTTAGTCCTAACTCTAAAAATTTAAAATATATTTAAAAAAAATCATGTTTAGCCTTTTATAACCCATCTTACCCTCTTTTAAGTCACTTACAAAAGAACTCAAAAAAGTTGAGATAAAACACAAAAATTAAGATCCGAAAGAAAATAAAGGCATTAAAAATGTTATATGTTCAAGTAGTAATGCAACCAATTATCCAAGATAGGTTCCAAATCAATTGGTTTGGTCCAGCATGAAGCCTAAATTATAGTAAAAGAAACTGATGCAAGTGACTTGAAAGATGATACTATTTTTCTTATTTTAATATCTTACATAGGTTAGCCAATGGGTTATAAAGGGTTAAAAATGAATTTTAAAAAAAAAATTAATTTTTAAAGTTAGGACTAAATTGATAGATTTTGTTATATTGAGGGCCAAATTTATTGAAGTTTTTAGAATTAGAACTAAAATGATAAATTTTGTAAACATTGAGGGCTAAATTTGTTAAAATTTTCATATTTAGGATCAAATTGATAGAATATTTAAACATTAGAGAGCTAATTTTATTATTAAACTAATAAAAATACCCACATCAACTGAGAGTGAATAAAATATTTAATTTTGAAAAGTTCAGTGATTAGATAAAAAAATTAATACTTAAGTGACTAAGTTAGAACGAAAGGCATAGTTGGATGACCATTTTTATAGTTTACTCATAAAAAAATAATTTTCAGATTTAACGTCACCATTTAATAGAAGAAAATTAACATAAATTAATTTACACCTACTTTTTAGTAGAGAAATCGAAATGCAATCCCCTATTATTACCCCCTTTGAATTATAACTATAACCCATAGATGAGTCATTTAAATTTCTATCTTAAATTATTATAAATATTACTTTTTTGAGAAGATTATTAATTTATCATTAAATTCCTTTAATGGTTGGCATTAATTAAGCGCTTCAATAATTTCATTCAATTAATCTAGACTTGAATAAATCTATAGAAATCCAAACATGGTAAAAAAAATAGATCAGAATAGATATAGACTAAGAACCGACACAATCATGAGATCTTAAAGTTTATTTTTAAAAAATCTATTCTCAATGAAATATTTGTTTGTATTCTCTTTTACTTTTTGTTTCTTTTTTAATAACTTATTTATACAAAAAATAAATTCTTGATTACACTAAAATTTGTAACTTTAAAAAAATCTGGTCCTGAGGATGTCTACCGATAGTAGCAGTTGTAGGGGTTGGTCCCAATTTCTTTAAATTTTCCAAGGTTTCAAACTAAGGAAAAAACAAAATCAGTATAGATGGCAGTCTATAAAGTAGTATGCACAGGACTTGTTAGCGATTCTATCGAGAAGCAATCGCAATGTTCATTGTTCATTTCCATTACTGTTAGGTTTTTAGAGATTCAAAGAAAAAGCAAAATAGATCAAAAGAACTTGGGCCTAACAAACAAGACAATAGAGGAAGAGATGACAAATTAAAACATAGCTGATGAGGAAGAGGAACCTGTTCGTGATCAAGAAGAAGAAAAGGAAAGCAATGATGAATTTAACTTGTGTTTGGTAGGAAAGATCCTAACAAATAGTGCAGTCCACTTCCTATCTATGATGTTTGTTTCTTGCTAAACTATGGCATCCAATTGAAGGTATTTCCATAACAGAAATCGAAGACAAAAGAATCCTCTTTTGTTTTTATAACATGTTGGATCTAAGGAGGGTAACGGATGACATACCATGGTTTTTCAATAGACACCTAATTCTTTTCCACCGTTTGGAGAAAAGAGAATATCCAACTCAAGTTTCTTTGATTTACTCGAATTTTTTGGTACAAACTCCCAATCTACCCATTGGTTCTATGTCAGAAAGAATGGCAAGACAGTTGGGTAATTTCATTGGACGCTTCTTAGAATACGATGCAAGGATAATAACAAAAGACGTGAAGAAATATATACGAGTTAAGGTTTGCTTAGATGTACGAAACCCCTTGTAAAAAAGAAAGTACATAATATATGGAAAGGACAAATCTACCTATGCCACTTTCCAATATGAAAAGCTATCGCTATTTTGTTTTTTATGTGGAAGGTTAGCTCATGGAGAGAGTTTTTACCCATTATTATTAACTACAAAAATACAATAGATAAATCTGGGATGGGATCTTTCTCTAATGGCCCTACCAAGAAGGAATGTACAATTTGAGAGTAGATGGTTGCGAGAAGAGCCAAGAAATATGGTAAAAAGTGGAAGTAGTGTTGAGGAGTGAAAGGAAAGAGCAATGCTGGTTGGTGCATCGGAAACCCAATCATCCAAGATGAGGGGTAAGGAAGTAATAACAAGGCCTAACGATAGAGGCATTCTTGAGAACTACTGAAGAGGTGCCGGCGGATATGGTATTGACAATAATTTGGAGCATAACCCTTTATGGGGGATGGACAAAGACTACGAAGAGGATCCAATTGGCATCCTAGAAGGAAAGAAATGTTAAAGGATGAATCAACTAGATGAGACACACACTATAAGTATGGAAACTGATCTTGACATCAATTTATCGGTAGCCACTAACAAGCAGGCCGATCGATCCCAATGAAAACCCTCCGCGGTTTGGGGCAACCACAGACAATAAGACGTCTCAAAAACCAACTGAGACAGTACCAACCCCAGATTTTGTTCATTATAGAAATAAAAGTTAGTTAAAAATAGATGAAACAAATACGGAAAAAGTAAGGATATGTAAACGAGATTGATCAGTGTACGGGTGGATCTAGAGGAGGTCTCTTTCTAGGATGGAAAGAAAACTTATCTATAGATCTTAAAAGTTTTTCTAGCTCGTATATTTATGTGAAGGTGAAAGAAGAAAGCGAAGAGGCCGAATGTAGATTTAGAGGTTTTTATGGATCCTCAACAGAGCATCTAATGAGGGATTCATGGAATATGCTACGACGCTTGCATGAGGATTGTCAACTCTCTTAGCTAGTCATGGGATATTTCAATTAAATAATGTACTCATTTGAGAAAAAAAAGGGGAAGGTTGTGAGAATAAAGACAAATGGAAACTTTTAGGGAAGTCTTGGAAGATTGTGAATTAAGTGACCTTCGCTTTTCAGGGCAATGGTTTACGTGGGAAAGAGGACGACTAGTGGGAAATAATATAAAAGAAAGATTAGATAGAGGAGTGGCAAATCAAGAATGGTGGAGTTGTTTTCTTAGTTATTCTTTGCGTCATTTAACACTCAGTTTCTCGGACCACTGCCTACTACTATTAGATACCTTGGGGCATTGAGATGGTACAACAACAAGAAGAAAATTCCCCTTCCGTTTCAACGTAGAATGGGTACTTGAAGAAGATTTTGAGGTACGAGTGAAAAGAATATGAGACTCAATTAATGAAGAATTCCCGGGGAAACTTACAAGTTTGGGTAACTCCTCAAAAGAATGGGTCATGATCAATAAAGGCATTCGACACAAAACAATAAAAGAGTTAAGCCAAAAGCTAGCTGAACTTAATAATGAAGACCTCGAAGAAGAGTGGCTAGCAAAAATCATAGAAGTCAAGCTAGCATTAAATATGGAAGCTAATAAAGAAAAAAAAAATTGGGAGCAACGAGCAAGGGAAAACTGGCTTAGAATGGGTGATCGTAATATAACTTATTGTAATATAACTTTCTTTCACAACTATACGTCCTGTAGCAAGAAAAGAAACACAGTAAAATGGCTTGAAGATGAAAATGACAGATGGATCGAGAGAGATTAAGAATTTCTAGCTTTAGCGACAAAATATTTCAACGATCTTTTCTCCTTAAAACCCTTACAGGATTGTAAAAATTTATGGATAAAAATTCAACCTTGCATTCCTAGACACCTTAACAAGGAATTATTAGCTAGTTTTAAAGAAGAAAAATTGTGGGAAGTGCTAAAATAAATGGCTCCTTTAAAGGCTTCAGGTACGGACGAATTCTTTGCTCTTTTCTTTCAAAAATATTGGCATATTATAAGGAAGGATTTGTCTAGATTCTATTTAGTAATTTTGAACAATCAAAAAGAATTAGGCACTATTAACAGTACCAACATTGTCTTAATTCCTAAAGTTCAAACACCAAAAAGTATGGGGCAATTTAGGCCAATTAGCCTTTGCAATGTAGTTTATAAAATAATCTCAAAATCTATAGTCAACAGATTTAGAAAGGCCCTTAGCTACTGCATTGAAGAAACACAAGGTGCATTTGTACCAGGCAGACAAATTACTGAAAACAATTAGTGGCATATGAATTATTGCATTCTTTTAAGAAAAAAAAAAGATATAGACTAGGAAATTTTGCTCTAAAACTAGAAATGAGCAAAGCATAAGACAGGGTAGAATGGAGTTTCGTTGAAAATATGATGAGAAAGCTTGGGTTTTACGACAAGTGGGTTTCATTGATCATGCATTGCATCAAAAGCGTTTCATACTCAATTGTGTTTAATAGAGGGAAACGGTTTGAGTTCAGCTTCATTAGAGGAATAAGGCAAGGAGATTTTTTAAGCCCATATCTATTCATCATTTGCGCTGAGGGTTTTTGAAGACTTCTTAATATCGCAAAAAGGAAAGGAAGAATAGAAGGGGAAAAATACAGAGAGGTGGTTTGTCAATAACCCACTTATTTTTCACTGATGACAGCATTTTATTTGGAAAAGCAATAGTGGAAAGAGCTTTAGCCATAAAATCAGTTGTTAATGATTACGAAAAAATATCGGGTCAGTTAGTGAATTTCGAAAAGTCATTAATTTATTTCAGTAACAATGTTAACGAGGCGATCAAAATGTAAATATGGAGTGATTTGGGGTTCGTATTGTGAACAACCTCGAAAAATATCTTGGGTTGTTGACGATTGTGGGAAGGAGAAAGAGAAATGCCTTTGTAAAAATCAAGATTTTTTTTTTGACAAAAGTGAAAAATTACAGTATTCGTAATTTGTCAATTGAAGGAAAATAGATGTTTATTAAATCAGTTTTACAAGCCATCCCAATCTATGTTATGCAATGTTTCAAATTACCAATTTCATTATGCCGAGAGTTAGAAAACATTATCTGTAAATTCTGGTGGCGAAATTTAAAAATAAATAAGCGTATTCATTGGTGTAGTTGGGCGTCATTATGTATCCCCAAGGTGCAAGGGGGCTTGGGTTTAAAGACTTATCATTTTTTAATAATGCCTTGTTGGCAAAGCAAGGGGTGGAAGTTAATCACCAATCCCACAACTTTACTCACGCAAGTAATGAAATCTAAATACTACCCAAGAAGTGACTTTTTGAATGCTGAATTAGGGGCTTACCCTTCGTTTACATGGAGAAGCAGATGGGGCGCTCGAAGTATTTTGGAATTAGGAATGGGTTGGAGGACCGAAGATGGCAAATCAGTTAATATAAGGAACGATGCATGGCTTCCTGGATAAGGAAAATTACAGTTTAAGAATATAGATTACAAGTACACTTTAGTTGCAGATCTAATTAACTATGAATTTGTTACTTGGAATGAAGAAACCTTAAGATGGCTTTTCCCTGAAGAAAAAGCTAAGATAATTGGCTCCATCCCCTTAGGGAACGCCTTACAACCAGATAAAAAGGTTTGGCGAGGTGACAGGTAGAGGGAATACACGACAAAAAATGGTTACAAATGGTGTGTCACAGAAGAATTAAACCTGCTGGGAAATAAACTAACAACATATCTGGAACTAACTAGAAATTATTATACAAAAAGTTGGAGCCTAAAGATTCCCAGCAAGGTATAGATCAATCTATGGAGAATTACAAATAATTTCTTGCCAACATTAAGTAACTTAAAAGCCCGTACGTTGAGATATGTTGCCCTATGCCTGCTATGTGGAGAAAAAGATGAGTCAGTTAGCCATATTTTTCGATATTGCAACATTACAAAACAAGTCCTCTAGCAAATGACAGTGACATTGGCGCCCATACATGACAATCAAGAATGGAAACATTGGTTAGCTGAGACGTTTAATATCAATAATGCATATAAATGTACATGCCTAGCAATATCGCTATGAGCAATATGGCATAACAGGAACAAATACTACCACAAAGGTATTCGAAAAAGAATATACGAGATAGTGGCTTTTACCAAAGCACATATAACAAAAATTGACATGCTATAGGAAGTGTAACACCCTAAACCCGGCTTAGACGCTATAGCCGAATCTGGCGATGTCACATTGAAGTGTTTTTCGTAAAGTGTGATATCGATAAAAACCCTTTTCCTATTTAACCTCTTTGCGTTATTTTATGATGATTCCAAGATGTGTCATTCATTTTCAAAATGCGAGTCATTATAAAAAAGTTATTCACTTTTAAAATGTTATTAATTTTCAAAACGTCATTTATTGCGGAAGCTTTGAAATAGGTTGCGTATTCGTGGTATTTTTGCTAAAATATTTGTCCTTTTTGAAACTCGTGTCTTATCCTACTGCTAGCAGTTATAAATCAAAATAAAAATCTCAAATTAAAGTATAAACACATAAAGGCCATTTACAGTAAAAATACCCCAAATAATAATACTTAAAAACATAATGAAGTACGAAAATGTATGCGGACGTGTGGCCACCTCTGAGTCCCTCGCTACACCGATCCGCCTAAGACTAGGGATTACCTGTAAAGTTAAAAACAGATGGGTGAGTTTACAAAAACTGAGTGTGTAATCCCATACTTAGAAAACAGACAGAAAACAAACACAGTCTGGGCCTAAGCCCTTTTTTAGTATCAGTGACAATTTCAGTTCGGGCTTTGGCCCATCTCAGTACAGAACAGTCATGTGCTTGGGTCCTATCCCATTACAGTAACATTAATCAGTGTAGTAACATATGAAACAGTATACAAGTCCTACCCATCCAACCTCTACATTCCATCTCCGTCCAACCCTACACTCCATGTGGGGGATATAATCAACCCACCCATCTTTACACTCCAGAGAGTACCGAATGCGGCACTATACAGTGATATGCAGCTGGGCTACCAGTAATTTAGGCTCAAGCCTTTCAAGTAATTTCGATGATCACATCGATGCATTACACTTCCTCCAATCATATTTTTCCCAACCCCATGCAATGCATCATACAATCGTGACATGCCATCTCATGGAAACGTGCATATAATCAAAATAGTGTAGATATCATGCTCAGTAAGCAGTCATACATATTTAAATGTCATACAGTCAGTTAGGGATCTAGGTATAGCTTACCGACCCTACAGTAGGTCCACAGTCGTCTCGGGCGACCCGTGCAACCTTAACAGTCAAACAGTGAAAATGAGCCAATGAGCCCATGTTGCTAGCCTATATGGGCCCACACGCCATATGGCCCACACAGCCCACAATGGCCTTGGCAGTGTGAAATGCATGACCTAGCCCAACAATTTCCAAACGCCCGTGTGGTTTGTTCGTGTGGGGCCCACACAGCCCAGTTCGGCCCGGCCCATAAAATCACACATGGCCGGCCTCATCGATCATACGCCCATGTTTAACCCCACGGCCTACCACACGAGCGGTCGCACGCCCGTGTGGCGTCGAAATTCGCATTTCTCGGCTTTTCGCCGACTTTCATTTCCAGAATAGTGTTAACACACCTGATTACAAAAGATGCGCTCACAATCCTCGAGCACTCCGGAACCTATGATCAACCATGATCACACGATTAATCGCATCTCAAACAAAGTTAAAACGATCCATATTCTAACACTTATGCACTTGATCGACAACCACTTACCTTGTTTGGACAGCCTAAGCCCCACTCACTTAAACCATTGGAAAAGAATGATTACAAGCTCCTCGATTAATTCCTGCAATTCCAGTCGAAACCCCTATTAAAAGAATATTAACAAGAACAGTCTAAGCTAGAACGAGTACCACTTACAGAAAGCGTAACCCATAGAATAGAAACAGAACACTAATTCGGCAAAGAGCAGGATAAATCGAAAACAAAAGGTAAGGGGAACACCTAAAGTTTCGGCAACTATATGAGAGAATTAGAGAGAAAGATAGCAGCAATGGGGAATTTCGACTAAATAAAAAGAAGAGAAAACGATAGAGAGGGAACAAATCAGTAGGTATAGGGGAAAGCACTTAAAATTTGACAGCAACACAGGGAGATTGAGGTTAAAGGAAAAACGAAAAGGGGTGGGGGAAAGAGAGATAGAATTCGGCTATGGAGGCAAAAAGAAAAGAAAGATGGTAGAGGAGGGAGTAACGTCAGAAAAAAAAAGAGGGAGAGGGATTGCCGAACTTGCAAATACAATTTGAATGTACTTAAACTTCTCACTCGTTAATTTCCTCACGAAAATCCCTTAATCTTCTCCCCAAAATCGTTCACCCCTCCCTCAACCACCTAATTAAAATTCCACTCAAACTCTTTAGTGTTTCAGTCAAACCACAACACTCCCACGGCACCAGCAGTAAAAATAAATTCTATGATTGCGTTAGTACTCGAACTCCAGACCTCCTGCTTATCTGCACTCCACTTAACCACCAGACCAGCAGGCCCATTCTACTATATTTTATCCACGTTTATTTATAAACCTACTGACTAGAGATAGGGATTTATTCATTTAAAAGCAAAATTTACCCAAGCTAAGGCTTGAACTTGGGACCTCACACACACACCCAGAACACATAACCACCGAAGTAGATACACAGTTGTGTAACAACAACATACGAAAATAATTACAAAAGATTTTGGGGCGTTACAACTCTACCCCCTTAAAAAAAATTTCGGCCTCGAAATTTTACCTGATCAGAATAAATGAGAATATTGTTGCCGCATTGCATCCTCAGGATCCCACATGGCCTCCTTAGAACTATGATTACGCCAAAGAACCCTAACCAGTGGGATGGACTTTCTTCTCAAAACTTTTACATCACGGTCCAATATCTGTATTGGCTCCTCCTCGAAGGTCAGATCTGGCCTAACCTCGATCTCCTCAACTGGAACAATATGTGTGGGATCAAAGCGGTAGCGTCTCAACATAGAGACATAGAACATATCGTGAATCCGTTCTAACTCCAGAGGTAGCTCCAACTGGTAGGCAACTGGTCCCACACGCCTCAATATGCGATAAGGTCCAATGAATCTGGGGTTCAACTTGCCTTTACGACCAAATCTCAGTACCTTCTTCCACGGCGAGACCTTAAGAAATATGAAGTCCTCCACAGAATACTTAATCTCTCGGCGCTTCATATTTGCATACGACTTTTGCCTATCAGATACCTCTTTTAGTCGATCTCGAATCAACCTGACCTTATCCTCAGTATCAGAAACCAGTTCAGGACCCAGAATACGACGCTCACCCAACTCAGTCCAACACAAAGGAGTACGACACTTACGACCATAGAGCGCATCTAAGGTGCCATCTGTATGCTAGACTGGTAACTGTTGTTATAAGAAAACTCTGCCAACGGTAAAAACTCTTCTCAACTGCCTCGAAAGTCAATTACACAACCCCTTAACATATCCTTCAGTATCTGAATCACCCTCTCAGATTGACCATCTGTCTGAGGATGGAACGTAGTACTGAAGTCCAACCTTGTACTTAGAGCTTCATGTAGCTTCCTTCAGAATCGAGACGTGAAGTGAGGATCCTTGTCAGATATTATCGAAACCAGTACCCCATGCAGTCACACTATCTCAGACATATACAGTTTAGCCAGCTTCTGCAGAGAGTAGTCAGTACGAACCAGTATGAAATGGGCGGACTTGGTTAATCGATCCACGATTACCCATACAGAATCCTTTTTAGTTGGCGTTAGAGGCAACCCACTAACGAAGTCCATAGGCACTATCTTCCACTACCAGAGCGGGATCTTAACTGGCTGCAGTAAACCCGAGGGTAGCTGATGCTCAGCTTTAACCTGCTGGCAAGTCAAACATTTACTCACAAAATCAGTAACCTCTCGCTTAAGACCTGGCCACTAGTACAACTCTTGAAGGTCTCGGTACATCTTATTTCTGCCAGGATGCATAGCATAAGGGCTACTATGCGCCTCTCGCAGTATGGACTGCCTCAAATCAGTATCCTTTGGAACACATATTCTCTCACAAAAATAGAGTACCCCTTCACTATTCAGTCCAAAGTCTGATGTGCCACCACTCTCAGTCTGCCGGAATCGAAGACCCAGTGACCCATCCTCCAACTATTTACCCTTAATCTGCTCGATCCACATCGGTTTAACCTGGAGTTCAGTTATCAGACTACTATCATCAAATAAACTGAGGCGAGCAAACATCGCCCTCAGATCAGTTATAGCTTACGGCTCAGTGCGTCGGCCACCACATTGGCCTTACTATGATGGTATTCAATCGTACAGTCGTAATCCTTTAGCAGCTCAATCCATCTACGCTGCCTACGATTTAACTCCTTCTAAGTGAGGAGATATTTGAGACTTTTCTGATCATGTAAATGATACACTTCTCATTATACAAGTAGTGTCTCCAGATTTTTAGTGCGAATACCATTGCGACCAACTCCAAGTCATGCGTCGGATAATTTGCCTCATGAGTCTTAAGCTGTCGAGACGTGTACGCAACCACCTTACCCTCTTACATCAATACACATCCTAAACCGACATGTGAGGCATCACTATACACAGTAAACTCTTTTCCAGACTCTGGCTGTATTAGAACAGGGGCCTCGGTCAATAAAGTCTTGAGCTTCTCAAAGCTCTTTTACTGCACATCAGTCCAGTTAAACGGTACACCCTTACGTAGCAGCTTAGTCAAGGGTGCTACAATAACAGAAAAGCCCTCTACAAATCATCGATAGTACCCAGCCAGTCCCAGAAAACTGCAAATCTTCGATACAGTCCTAGGCTGCTTCCAATCCAAGACAGTATCAATCTTTCAAGGATCGGCCCTAATCCCTTCAGCAGATACTACATGACCCAGAAATGTTACTTCTTTTAACCAAAACTCACACTTACTAAGCTTGGCGTACAGTTGTTTCTCCCTCAAAACTTGCAAAACCACTCGGAGATGTTCATCATGTTCATCATTAATTTTCGAATACACCAGAATGTCGTCAATAAAGACTACCACAAATCGATCCAGATAAGGCTAGAACACTCGGTTCATTAGATCCATAAAGGCTGCTGGTGCATTCGTCAATCCAAACGACATTACTAAGAACTCGTAGTGCCCATAGCGAGTCCTAAACGCAGTCTTTTATACATCAGCCTCCTTAACTCTCAACTGATGGTACCCAGACCGGAGGTCAATTTTAGGGAAAATCATAGCTCCTCGGAATTGATCGAACAGATCGTCTATCTTCGGCAATGCGTATTTATTCTTGATGGTCAACTTGTTCAGTTGTCGATAATCGATGCACATACGCATGGATCTATCCTTCTTTTTCACAAACAACACTGGTGCTCCCCACGGAGACACACTAGGGCGAATGAACCCAGGATCTAGTAACTCTTGGATTTGAGCCTTAAGCTCCATAAGCTCTTTCGGTGTCATTCTATGAGGGGCGATGGACACCGGAGCTATACCAAGAAGGAGCTTAATCCCAAACTCAACTTCACGGTTTGGAGGTAACCTAGGTAGCTCTTCAGGAAATACATCTGAAAAATCTTTTACCGTTCAGATATCTTTAACAGCAGAATCCTCTGAATCTGAAACACTAATGTAGTCCAGATACGCCTCACATCCCTTACGAACCAACTTTTCGGCCCTCAATGCAAAAATTACATTCGACAAGTAGTTCTGATGTTCCCCGATTACAACCACTTCGTTGTCCTCCTCAGTTCTCAATACTACCCGTTTAGTGGCACAATTCAAGTTCACTCGGTGTTTAACTAGCCAATTCATGCCCAGTATCAGATCAAATTCTCCAAAAGGAAGTTCTATTAAATCGGACAGAAAAATAACTCCTTGTACCTCTAAAGAAACGTATCTAAATAACTTATTAACCCGGATAGACTGCCCCAATAGACTTAATACCGTAATTTCACTCGGAGTACTCTCAATCGGAATCCCCAAGTTTTCAGTAATAGAGCAGACAACATAAGAATGAGTGTATCCTATATCTATCAATGTCGTATAAGGTACATTAAAAATTAAGAATGTACCCGTGATGACATTTAGAGCATCTCCCTCCTCTCGGCAATGTACCGCATATACAAGAGTCGGCTGCCTCACCTCAGTCTGATTAGCACCTCTACCCGGTGCTCTCTGCCCACGGCCCAACCCATTACCACCTCGAGCCTGACCGTGGCCTCTCAATGGCTGCTGAACACCCCTCGACGACTGTGCAGTACCCAAACCAGGAGCTTGCATCTGATCAGGCCTCTGTGGACACTTTCTGATACGGTGCTCCAATGAACCACACCTCAAACATGCCCCAGTGCTTTTCCAGCACTCCCCTGATGGCGTCACCCACAATCGGTACAAGGCTGTTGACCAGTAGCAACCATAGGGGCCCCAACTCTAACCGGCACATCCACTTTGGCATTTTTCTTAGGCCTCTGAATGGAACTCAAGGGCTCTGAATCCCTCTTGTTCCTACCTCTCTCTTTCTCACGGTTCTGACGCTCAGTGCGCTTAACCTCTTCAGCGATATTCACCTTATCCACTAGGGCAGCAAAGTCTCGCTCCCTCTGTGGAGCTATCAAAACTCCTAAGCTATCTTTGAGGTCGTCCTGAAAGCGAACACATCGCTCGTACTCAGTCGCCACCATACCTCTCGCATAGCGGCTCAGCCTTAAGAACTTGGCCTCATATTCGGCCACTGATCTGTCCCCCTGAGTCAGATTTAAAAACTCTCTCCTCCGGGCATCCAAATAACTGGCACCCACATACTTTCCCTAGAAGGCAGATTTGAAGAATTCCCAGGTTAGTCGTTCGGACTGAGTGCCCTCCTTCACGGTGAGCCACCACTGATATGCTTCATCTCGTAGCAGCGATACATCACCCTTTAATTTTTACTCGGGGGTGCAGTTCAGGTCGTCCATAATTCTCTCTGTGGCCTCTATCCAGTATTCAGCCACGTTAGGGGCAACTCTAGTAATACCCCTAAAAATCTCAGTTCCATTAGACTGGAGTCGTTCCGTAACTGACCCCCGGCCCCCAGTACCAGTATTGGCCCCAGCGACCCTCTCCAGAACCCTTAACATGGCTTGGGATAGTGCATCGTCCCCAGCCGCTTGATCATGAGTCCCAAATCTAATCTCAGTAGTAGGTGACACCGGTGTCTCGCTAGTGTCAAGGTTAGGCAGGTTGCCAGAAGATGATGACCCAGCTCGAGCCCCTCTACGGCCTCTATCACGGCCTCTTGTACCCCGTCTACGAGTACCTCTAGTGCTCATTGTCTATTCACGTTTATTTGTATTAACAGTTTTATGCATCAATTTACAGTTCCAGTTGTTCATTAACAAATATTTTATGAAAACGGTATCAAAAGTGTAACGTTTATTTTCGTACGTCGCAGTGTCTATCAGTGTTTATCGGTTTACTACCGTATCAATATACACTAACTTAAGTGTTTCAGTACAGTCCATCTATAATAGTCATAGGATGTACTACCTATAGCAGTTTCAATTCAGAACATATAACAGTTTCAGTCAAAGTCATAATGCAGTTTTTAGAGAGAACTTACAGGATCGGCTTCGGAGACCCAACGTGCCACACATTCAGTAAAATATTTCAAAAACACTTCAAACCATTTGAAAATAGTTCTTTAGAAATTCCAGTTTAAAAACCCATTCCACAGTCGAGTTTTGTAACCTGGCTCTGATACCACTAAATGTAACACCCTAAACCCGGCTTAGACGCTATAGCCGAATCTGGCGATGTCACATTAAAGTGTTTTTCGTAAAGTGTGATATCGATGAAAACCCCTTTCCTATTTAACCTCTTTGCGTTATTTTATGATGATTCCAAGACATGTCATTCATTTTCAAAACGTGAGTCATTATCAAAAAGTTATTCACTTTTAAAACGTTATTAATTTTCAAAACATCATTTATTGCGGAAGCTTTGAAATAGGTTGCGTATTTGTGGTATTTTTGCTAAAACATTTGTCCTTTTTGAAACTCGCGTCTTATCCTACTGCTAGTAGTTATAAATCAAAATAAAAATCTCACATTAAAGTATAAGCCTATAAAGGCCATTTACAGTAAAAATACCCCAAATAATAATACTTAAAAACATAATCAAGTACGAAAATGTATGCGGACGTGTGGTCACCTCTGAGTCCCTCGCTACACCGATCTGCCTAAGACTGGGGATTACCTGTAAAGTTAAAAACAAATGGGTGAGTTTACGAAAACTCAGTGTGTAATCTCATACTTAGCAAACAGACAGAAAACAAACACAGTCTGGGCCTAAGCCCTTTTTCAGTATCAGTGACAATTTCAGTTCGGGAATAGGGAAAAGCAATGGGGAATTTTGACTAAACAAAAAGAAGGGAAAAGGATGGAGAGGGAACAAATCAGCAGGTAGAGGGGAAAGCACTTAAAATTCGGCAGCAACACAGGGAGATTGAGGTCAAAGGAAAAACAAAAAGGGGTGGGGGAAAGAGAGATAGAATTCGGCTATGGAGGCAAAAAGAAAAGAAAGATGGTAGAGGGGGGAGTAACGTCAGAAAAAAAGTGAGAGAGGGATTGCCGAACTTGCAAATACAGTTTGAATGTACTCAAACTCCTCATTCATTAATTTCCTCACCAAAATCCCTTAATCTTCTCCCCAAAACCGTCCACCCCTCCCTCAACCACCTAATTCAAATTCTACTCAAACTCTTTAGTGTTTCGGTCAAACCACAACACTCTCACGGCACCAGCAGTAAAAATAAATTCTATGATTGCGTCAGTACTCGAACTCCAGACCTCCTGCTTATCTGCACTCCACTTAACCACCAGACCAGCAGGCCCATTCTACTATATTTTATCCACGTTTATTTATAAACCTACTGACTAGAGATAGGGTTTATTCATTTAAAAGCAAAAATTTCCCAAGCTAAGGCTTGAACTTGGGACCTCACACACACACCCAGAACACATAACCACTGAAGCAGATACACAGTTGTGTAACAACAACATACGAAAATAATTATAAAGGATTTTGGGGCGTTACAGGAAGCACTGAAATGCAAACGTATTACAGAGAAAACCCAGTGGGAACCCCCAACAGAAAGTCTAGTAAAAGTAAATTTTGATACCACGTTTCAACAACAAAGTAACAAAATAGTTTCGAAAATAATCATCAGAAATCATATTGGGCTAGTTATGGGTTCATGTACTTACTCGATCAACAACGTTTGAGATCCGAAAACCTCCGAAGTGTATGCATGCCTTTAAGGAGTTATCTTTGTGGAAGAAATGGGGTTTGGCAATGTAATCATCGAAGGGGACTCAAGAATCGTCATAAAAAAGCTACAAAATCCAAGAAAAGACAGATCAGTTATTAGGGGTTTTATAAACAAAATAAAATAAAAGTCAAAAAAATTCTGGAATATTGTGTTCCATTACGTACCGCGAGAAGCCAACGGAGTAGCACATGCGATGGCTGCCTGGGGAAGAAGAAGTGACTCTTCGACTTTCTGGGTGGAAGAAACTCTGTTGGAGGTTGAACCCATAGTACTAAGGGATCAAGGGAGAACTGCTTAGTGAAAGTAATATCGGTGGTTGTGGTAGGCTGAGTCCAGAGAAGAGAAAGGGTCAACAGAGCTTCGTGGAACTCAGAAAATGATGGATCTGGTGGGAAAATTTAAGATGAGGACAATGGGTTTATTTACCAGGTCCATCGTAGAAGAGACATTCGGCGACGCAGCAACAGAAAGGGAGGGCAAGGGAAAGTTAAGTTTTAGGGTTTACATTTTTCTTTTCTTTAGTTTTATTTAAGAAATGATTGTTTTTCTCACCCGCAGAGGGTTTCGGGGCCTGGTACCAGGTTTTAGGAAATGCAAAACCGAGGCACCGTCCACGGTATGCAACGATTGAATGACAAATGGTAGTGTTAGATGGCTTAGTGATTTTTTAGGATTATGTATTTTTTTTACTTAATTTTCCTTATTTCAATGCAGTGGCCGAATTAAATTCAAAAAGAAATAATTTCATTCAATTAATTTCTTTCAATAATGAAATATTAACAAATGAAAATGTTACTGAATACATATAATTAATGGCATATTAATAATCATAAAATTATCTTGAAATTAATATTAAATTTAATAAATTTTAATATCGAAAGTAGGGGTGAGCAAAACTCGATTCGACTCGAAAAAATCGAAAAAAATTCGAATTTTGAGTTAAACGAATCGAGTTATTCGAGTTAATCGAGTTATTCGAGTCAACTCGATTTTTTTTTGAATTTCGAGTTCGAACCGAGTTGAGTTTTCGAATTCGAATAACTCGAATAATTCGAATAATTCGAATATCAAACTATAATATTTTACATTTTTACCCTAAACTCCCAAATCTTTTTACTTTTCCCTTAAAACTTTTACTCCTTCCCACTTTCCCCCCCAAAACTTTTACTCCCCTCCCATCCCAATCCCCCAATCTACCCAAAATCCATTTCCCACCAAAATTTTACTCTCCTATTTATTTTTTCTCAAAATTTTACTCCCCAAAACCCTCAAAACTTTTTATTTTCCCCCAAAATTTTTACTCCCTCCCACTTTTCCCCTAAAACTTTTACTCCCTTCCCATCTACCCCAAACCCATCTCCCCTCCAATTTTTTTTTAATATTTTCCCTTCAAAATTTTACTCCCCCCTATTTACTTTCCCTCAAACTTTTATTCTCCAAAACTTTTTATTTTTCCCCTAAACTTTTACTTCTCACCCTTTACTCTCAAATAAAAAAAATCAAAATTATCCAAAAAAAATCACTAAACATAAATAGTAATAATTTTATTTATATCTACTATTTATATTATTAAATTAAATTTCACATTTTATATTATTTATATTATTGAATTGTTTAGTCATATTGAATATTTATATTAAAATTGAATTATTAATTATGTCATAAAATATTCGTGTTAAAATTTTATATTGGTATCAATTTCACATTTTATCTTTAAAATAAATTTTATTAAAAAATCACATTTTTACATTTAATATATTTTTTAATTCCAAAATACATAGGGGCAAGAATCTGAAGATAATTGAAACAACTAAGCAAGCAAAGAAGCTAACCCGTATATAAAAGATTAATAAATAAATTATTTGGTGATGAAAGTTAATAAAAAATTTGGTTAATGTGGACAAATTTTATTACGATGGGTGACAATGGTTACAAGGACCCAAAATTATTTTTTAAAATTTAACTCGAACAAATATATTCGATTCGATTCGATTCGAATTCCATCTCACTCGACTCGATTCGAGAAAATTTCAAATCAAATTAGGATGATAAAATATGATTCGTCAACTCGATTAACTCGAAATTTTTTTATTCGATTCGATTCGATTCGACCGAATGCTCACCCCTAATAGAAAGTATTCATATCTCTTTAAGTTTGATAAAAAAATTTCACATTATCTCATTGTTTGAAAAATATTGATGAAATATTTATTAACCTTATTAAAGTTTTGTTTGGATTGCACATAGTAATTTTATGAAAGTGCAATTATTAGAATAATAGTTATACTTTCTTATAATTATAAATAATTATAATTTCCCAGACGTATTTAGCTGAGAGAGTCTAATTACATCATAATTCTCTATGTCATATTTTGTAGTACAAATTGTAATTAAATAGTGTTATACAAAGCTTTATTTGATAATATATTTGGATATAAAAAATTAAAGTGTTTTTGAATAAAAGTTAAAATTGAACAAAATTGACAAAATAATGTTTCAAATGAAGTCTAAAAGATAAAATTTTGAACCCATTATTTTGAACTCTTAGAATTTTTTTGAATCAACCTTTAAATAAAGTTAAAATGGTTTCAATCATGTTAGAATTTTTTTCAATCAGTTAAACTGTTTTTAAAACAAGTCAGTATAGCTCCAGGGAAAAAAGTTTTGATACTTTTTGGCCAAGTATCGATAGTTTCCAAAATATCGATTCTCTTTCAAAAATCGATACCAAATTGACATTCTGTTTTTCAACCAATTCAGTTAAGTATCGATCTAGTATTGATACTTTTCATATGGTATCGATAAAAGTCCACTAGTGTCAATATTTTTAGCTCCAACGATCATTGAATTTTGCATTAAATGTAAAAAAATATCGATACCTTTTTAGCAAGTATCGATACTCGTAGTTGCAAGTGAATTAAATGCAATAGTTATTTCATCCCCAATGGCTCTATTCTTTTCTCCAACAACCACAATGGTTGGAAATCAATTAAGGGTATAAATATCAACTTCCAAAAGTCCTACAACAAGAAGAGAGATTATCAAGCTTAAAGATCAATCAAAAACAACCTTGTGATTACAATTCTCAATAAATTTTCTTTAAACACACACTTGTGAGCCTTCATTGTTTTCATTTAGCTCAAGTGTTTCTATTTGTAATTGAGTTTAATTTACAAACATTATGATCTTGTAAGGTTTTGTTCATTTGTATCTCCTTGACCTTAAGGGAGTTTGCAAGGTTAAATCTTGTCCTGAAAGGTTGTCAAATTAATGAATTTGGGAAAATCCTTAGTAATAGAAAGCTAAGGTAGTGGAGTAGGCAATTGGGGTCGAACCACTCTAAATTCTTGTGTTCAATTTTTCTATCCTTATTCTCTAGCATCCACAATATTTTAAAAAGTCAATTCACCCCCTCTTGAAAATTTCGGTTAGATTATTTGAGCTAACAATTGGTATCAAAGTTAATCTCTTTTAGACAGTTTAACAACCAAAGAGGAGATCCTTGAGGTAGCTCAACTTTCAGCCAATCAATCTATCCCAAACCCTAGTATATTTAACTAGGGTTGTCACCCCCCCAATCCTAGTTAGACTAGGATTTTGTTTTTCTATTGAAATAGACTTCTATTAATTCAACAAACGTTTCACTTTTTCTCCCTATAAATAAATGACACCATACAACTTTGAGATATTGTTATTTTACCCAAAAATAGTGAGAATTTATTTTCTAAGTATAAATTCTATTTTTCGAAATAACAATTCTACCGGTTCCTATTGAAGAGGGATTTGTTTTCTATTGAAAGTAAAGTAAATAATTTCTAGTTTTGTGTTTGATTTGAATTTGTTCGAGCCCACACTCAAAGTAGTTCGTGGCACGAGCGGAGAAGGTCGTTTGGTTGAAAGCTGATAACGACAAGGATCCGTCTACCGGAAACACAGATGCGATTTTAGTAAAGAGTTTATTGATATAAATATTACAAACCGAGTCGATTTTCAAAATTTTAATTTTTCACTGTGTAAGAAAATCATTTTTGAACCAGATTTTTTCCAACACTTGTGTGTGTTGATGACTACTCCAAGTATACTTGATTAAGGTTTCTTAGCGAAAAATCAAATGCATTTGATGAATTTAAGAGACTATGCAGGGGGTTGATTAATGAATAAGGAAAGATCATTGGGATGGTAAGAAAGATACGCAGTGACCATGGAAATGAATTTGAGAATGAAGAATTTGTCCAATTCTGTGACGAAGAGGAGATCAGACATGAGTTCTCAACACCTAAGACACTTCAGCAAAATTGTGTGGTAGAATGCAAGAATGAAGTATTTGGACAACTTTTGTTTAGAATAGTGATTGTTCTTTTGTTGAGAAAACTACATTCAAAATAACTCTCTTCAAAACAACTTTTGTTTAGAATAGTTGCCACTGAGAACAACTTTCATTCAAGAATAGCTCTTGTTTATAATAATTTTTGTTTAAGAATAGCTATTGTTTGAAACATTTTTCATTCAAGAACAACTATGTTTGTCGGGACTAAACTTGTCTATGGGTCGGGCCACCTTGCCCAACTTGAAGGCCAGCCTAAAATATGGGAGGGTTAAGGCAAAAATATAGGTCCGAAAAATTGGTTTGGATATAAAAATAAGGCCCGTTTAAAAAATAGTTAGGGCCTCGAGTAAGGGTTTTTTTTTGCCTAGTCCCGACCCGGCCCGAATTTGCAAAAAGAAAAAATTTGTTGTTTTCTTCTTGTTTTTTCACTGTTTTGCTACAATTTCACTATTACATTGCTACTATTTTGTTGTTATTATTTGGATATTGTATAACTCTTATTTTTTTATTAATTTTGCTACTATTTTAGAGGCATTTGCTTGTTAAGTTGCACCTATGTTAGTGTTATTTAAGTATAAAGATTTATTTTCAATTTGTAACAGCCCGATTTTGGGTCTAGTCAGAACAGTGGTTTTGGGACCACGAATCCGACGTAGAAAAATTTATTTTTATTATATTTTTATGGTCTACAGTTTTATAGAATGATTTCGTGAAAATTTCGTTCGAAAATTTTGACGTTTGGGCACTCAATTTAGTAAAAGGGACTAAATTGTAAAAGTGCAAAATGTGAGTTCTATAGGTTAAAGGTGTCTAATTGTTATGAAATTTTAAATTGGAGGCCCTTAAATGATAATTAGACCATTTGTTAAGTTGTTGGACAAAAATGGACATGGTTAGGTATGTTTCTAAAGTTTTTCATGAAGGGCATTTTAGTAATTTGATAATTAAATGAATTAAAAAGCCAAATTAAAAGCCAGTTTTTGTCCATCTTCCTCCCATGGCCGAATTTCACAAGGGGAAACCATAGTTAGGGTTTTTCAAGCTTCTAAGCTCGATTGTAAGTTCGTTCTAGCCCCGTTTTTAATGATTTTTACGTTTTTGAAATCCTCGTAACATGATCTATCTATTTCTACCACTAATTTAAGACATAATCAAAATCTAAAATTTTACCCATGAGGATATTTGTGTATTTTTATATTTAATGGTAGAAAATGCATGTTAGTTGTTTGATAAACGACTTTTGCTAAGTGATTTTCGATGAAAATGCCTAAAAGGACCTATTTGTAAAAAGTTATAAAATGGGTGTTAAAATGCGAATAAAATAAAAATGTGGGATGTTATAAGCATGTATAAGGTTCTGCTAGGCATGGGTATTGAAGAAATTGAGTACATTTCATTTTACGAGTCTAGGGACTAAAATGTAAAAATGTGAAACTTTAGGGGCAAAAATGTATTTTTTGCCATAATGTGATTTTGGGCTGATTTGAATAGTATAATGATTAAATAAGTTAAATGTGATATTATAGATCAAGAAAAACGAGGTTCGGAAATAGAACGGGGAAAAATAAGTATTTGACGGTTAGGTCCTTTTTGCCATTTTTATACCGAGGTAAGTTCGCATGTAAATAATGCATTGTTTTTAATTATGTTTTAAATGCTTTATTATTGTATGAATCGTGATTGACCCTTGGACGCATTTGACAAAGTTTCGACAAGTGTGAAGTCCCGGTTGAACCTTAGGAATAAATAAGATATAAATGTCATGACATTAGGGTCACTGAGATTACGTGTAAGACCATATCTGGATATGGCATCGATATGAGACTTCGTGTAAGACCATAGCTGGGCTATTGGCATCGATACGAGATTACATGTAAGATCATATCTGGGATATGGTATTGGTACGGAACTGTGTGTATGAGATTCCTGAGTATCCTTTAGTATTCCAAGTGGTTCAACGGGTAATTTAATGGGTATGTCAAAGAAGAGAAAGAGCATGTAAGTATTACGAATCAGTACATGTATGTACATAAGTTTATAAGCATTGACTTCATGATATTGTGAGTTCATGGTTTCCATGAGAATGTTTTTGTGGAAGCCTTGTGATTTTTGGTCTATACTTGTGATGCATGAAATATATGTGTGATTTTTGGTCTATACTTGTGATGCACGAAATATATGGTAAATTTGGTTGGTGATCGTGTAATTGGCTTTCGGGCCAAATTAAGTTATGATATAGCATGTTTTATTCACACGAATTGTGATTTATCGGATATGAGAAAAAGGAAAGATTAGCATGATTGCTTATTAAAATGATTATGAGAAGATATGAGTTTTAAACAATTGAAGGATGTTAGAGTATATGCTTGAAAAATGAACACTCATAATTAATGTGCATGTTTATTATAAGGATTGAAATGATTGGTTGATTATGGAAATATGTTATAATGGAGATATTACAGTTGTTAGGCTAATGTCAATACATGTTGAATTATGCTTGCAAATTGATAGAGCAAACTATTGATTGAATAAGTTATAACTGTGAGTTTTATAGAAATTCATATTATCTTGTGTTTATATTATCGGACTTGGTAAATGATTGGTAAGAGTTGCTTATTATTTTCATACGGACTTACTAAGCTATATAGCTTACCCCCTTCCTTTCCCATGTTTTATAATGCCGTCAAGCAAGCTCGAGTTGGAGATCGCCAGAGATCCTATCACACTATATCAAGTTATCATTTTGGGTATTGATGAATTCAAGTATTTTGAGTTATGGCAAGTATAGGGACTTGGTCATTTTGTTATATACGTTATATGATTTTAGCCAATGTAATGGCTTGTAATCGTCAAAAGCTTGGTTTGCTATTTGGTCATGTAAGTTGGCTTATATTGGCTAACATGGTTGTAAGCCTAAGTATATCCGTATATGTGTCAATGTCTATGGTGATATGATTATGGTATGTTTAGTGAATGTGAAATGTTTGGGAATGTGATTTATGGCATGATTGCGTTATGTTTGGAAATGTGACCTATTGATGAGATGAGGAATTTGTGTATAATTTGGTAACTAGAAAGTAGTTGAATGAAGCCTAATGAATGTGAAATTTGTATGTTTGATTTAGGGCTTAATAAATGTAGTGAATATGTTAGATAAAGACATTGAGTTGATATGTTTTAACCATGAATGTGGATGTTTTGGTTGCCTAAGTATGTATTGTTTTGTGCCTTTGAATTGGGGTAAGTGTATGTGTGAATAAGGGTGGCAAAATGGATTGGTAAATAGCCCTGTTATTATCCTCATGGGTAGACAAACGGGCATGTATCTAGGCCGTGTGTCCCCTGCACCTAAATTGTTGCAAAACAGAATGCTCAGTATCGAGCACACGGGTATGAGACACGGCCGTGTGTATCAGTCGTGTAAAAGACACGACCTCAAGACACGGGCATGTGCCTTGGCCGTGTGATATCAATTTGTTCTTGGGTGATAAACATAAAGTTACATGGGTTAGGGACACGGGCGTGTGTGACCACACGGCCTGCCCACACGAGCGTGTCCCAAGCCACACGGGCGTGTGACCCCTGTTTTAGCAAAAATTTTCTAAGTGTTGTAAAATTTTCTAAAGTTCTCGGTTTAGTCCCAAACCACTTCCAATGTATGTTTTGGGCCTCGTAGGCTCGTTTTAGGGACGATTTGATTGTTAAAAAGTTTTAATTTGGACGAAAATTTATGACTCGAAATTTTATGTTTGCTTGTGTTTAAGTCCGGTAATACCTCGTACCCTGTTCCGACGTCGAATACAGGTAAGGGGTGTTACACAATTTGTTGGATAACATTTATTTTAATATTTTTGATGTATTATATTTTAAAAAAAATTATACAAAATTTTAATATGGGTGGGTCGAGCCCAAGTTTTAGCATTTTTATTCGGATTGGTCTTAGGCAATTTTAGGCTCATATTTTGCGCTTGGACCTATCAAACAGGGCTAAATTTTTGTCAAGGCTTGACCTGGCCCATGGGCAGGTCTAATCAGGGCCTTAGCTATCATGTATATGAAGTTTCACCTCATGTTCAAACAATTCCTTGAACTGCATGTTTTGTCACCATGTTCTATCCCTTGTTCAAATAGCATGTCTGGCAAACCTTTAGACAACAGTCTAGACATCTCTTTAGGGCAACCTAAGTGTAGTATAAAATTGGCATTTTTTATTTTGATCTTCATGATGCATTGCACTGTCAACAAATGATCCTTAGTCTATGTTTTATTCTTTCCTAAATGATGATGGTCAAATTTGAGTAAAGAAAAGAATGAATGATCGACTTGCCTTATCTCGAGATATCATCTTTATCCTTTAAGCCTTTTTATTAGTGATTAAGCTGACTATTCTACTTAGTTTTCCTAAATGAAAAATCAAATTTTATTACTAACCTTTGAATACACAATTTATTGCAAAGTAAGAACATAAAATGTTAGTAACTAAACTTAAGTATCTATAATCATATTTACATTAAAATAGGTACTCATATTTTTAGTATTGTGCTAAATTTGAATCTGACATACTAGACATGAAATCTTATATAAGGGATTAACCACTAAACTTGTTTGTTAAGTTCGATTAGCAACTTATCCGAACCTATTTTATTTAAATTGTATTTTTAACCTTAACTATGGAATCCTAAAAGTACTAGTTTCTAGCCTATCTTATCATAACTAGATTATGAAGTATGTTTACATGTGCGGAAGTATGAATATCCCAAACGCGTGGGCAATACTTGATTAGTTTTATAATAGATCAAATTCTTCTATTAGTTCATATGCACGAGTTGTGAGATTCAGTCACTATACTCTAAATCCGTCTTTTTTAATTTTATTTTTATTTTAAATTTCAGTTTTGTCCAAATGATAACAGTTAAATCCATTAGTCATATAAAAAAAAATCATCCATTTGTGGTTTTTAATTTTATACTCTAAAAACTTTAGTTGAGTAATTGTATAGATAATATAAATTAATAAATACAATCAATTTGAGAATAAAGAATTAATGAATGCTCAGCTTATACAATAACTAAAACCTAAGTAACATTCAGATAAATAAAAATAATTAAAACCATATAATAAAATATCTAAAATAAAATTTTAACTACAAATAATCAAATCAGAACTTAAAAAAAAAAGCATAATTCATACGTGTCATGCCCATCTACTCAATTATATTTATTACTAAAAATTTTAAATACTGAATTAAATTTTAAATCTATGTAAAAAAAATTGAGAAAAAGTAATTATAAAAAACTAAATATAATCTTTTTAAAAATTTATAAATTTTAAACTATAAAATAAAATACCATAATGGGAAAAAAAAAAGAAAAAAAAAAAAAGAGAGACGAATGAGTGAGGTCGCATGTTGGTCATTGACCCTACCCGATCACATTATAAAAATTGTATTTCATCTCTAATTCATTCTATTCGGTAAACTTAGTATTGAGGTTTAACCTGTGCAATGTGCATATTTTAGTGCGGACGACCTAATCAAAAAAAAGTAAGAAGACTTGAGCATAAAAACTAAATCTCAAATTTTATCCAAGTATAATACCGCTACTAAAACCTCGTAATTCAGGAAATATGGACCAATTGGATATTTAATTGCATTCAAAATGGAATGGACTTAAACCAAGAAATAACTTGACAAAATTAAGTGTGTACAGAATTTGACACTCATCTGGGTTCAGACTTTAGATGTTTGTGATACTCGCACCCAAATTCGAGTACCGAGTATCACTCGATGTTTCAAGCTTGAAATCTATCTCAACCCTTAACCAGTTTGCCTTTAGACAAGACGAAGGTGAAAAAAGATCATTATGAAGTAACAATGAGAGGAAAAAGAATATCAATCACAAAAATGGAACATTTGACGACCATGGACTTAGATACAAAGATTTAATGTCCAATAAAAATTAGAACTGAAACAAACTAATAAAGAAACCAATTTCACATCACATAACAATACAACAGAAGAAGACAAGGCTCTTCTTTCTTTAATCAAACTGATTCATTCCCCCTACCAATCATTCAGCAAATCAACTGCCCCATTTCGCCAATTGCAATTAGTAAAAAATGTCAAATGTGTATAGGCAGTAGCCTTACCTCCTAAATCTGTTGTAGATGCCACTGAAAGGGTAAAACACCCGGGATCCTGTAATTATTCTTCCACCTCTTCGTTCACCTGCTGCTGACCTCCATCCCCGCCTTTGGCTGCTGCTGCCTGCCTTTTGTGCTTCTTGCTTTTGGCTTTCTTAGCTTTCATGCGACGTTTTTTCTCGTTCGCATCAACCCAGGTATAGTCAGTTGGTATGTGGAAAGGATCAACCTCGTCCCTATACCGGTGGCTATCACTATCACTTGACTGGCCACCACGACTCCCTCTCATCCACGAAATCCATGATGTTGAACCCTCTGATTCTTTTGACTTGGCATCCTGGAAATGAACCGGGCTGGAAGGAGGTGTTGCAAACTCCTCCATCGGCTGAAGCTCCTCAAATTTAGTGAAAGTGACAAGGACTCGAATAGTTGGGACAACAGGGATGGCAACCTAGAATAAGGAACATGAGACATCAATGTGCAAGATTGGAATGTTTTATGATATTAGACACTACTCTGTACTCATAAGTCATCACCACTTTCTATCATGCTTGCACAACAGTTTCCACAGACAAACTTTTAAAATGAAGATCTTTTAGCATAAGGGCCATTCTCAAAGTTAACATTAACGATTAAAGTGTTAGAAGGAAAGACAATAGAACTGGCAAGAAGAAATAGGGAAGTATTTTGCTGCCACACTATAATGCACATTGCATCTGGTTCATTCACTACAAGGGGGCCTCCTGAACCAGAAATACAGATGGAGAAATGTAAATAACAATTAAAACCGTGCTTTGTAATGTCAAAATCATATATGCGTAGTTTAATGAAGAGTTATGCGCAGATTCCAGCAATATGGCAAACCTAAATATCGACATTAAAAATGGCTTCTCCGTCATTTTGAAATATTAAATGACAAGACAATCTCTTAATACCTATATTAGACCTAAGCTTTCGCCTAGTGACTTGAGCCTAGGTCCAAAAGCATCAAGTAATGGCCAACCCTCCTAAGATTTTCAACCAGAAAATATATATTAAACCATTAGTAACATAAGAATGGCTTACGATATGCATGCCCTTAAGTTTTCCTTTACCTTAACAAAAGTAATTCTCAAATAACAATAAGCTAACAATCTATTGCACTTCCAGACCTCAATTCACTAGTTGACACAAAACAAGCCCCTACTTCAGCTCTCATTCAAGTTAATTTCCAATCATCACAAAACAATGTGTTTGGATTTTCAACACCATAGGACCAAGGATACCATTAATAGACCCATTTCCTGTGTTTGTTAAAATTAATGTGAACTAAATGAGGTGATTAGATAACAGGAGATAAGCAAGTAAGACCAGCAAAGTGTTCTTCATAGCAATTTCAGTATTCGCTCTAACCCAGGACATATTTTCCTGCCTAAAGATATTGATAGCTCTTTATTTTCAGACATGACCATCACTCCAAGTCAGCTTTGAAGCCTAAACAAGATTTTTACCATAAAATAAGATAATTGTTCGAGTTGTTGCCTTTATATGTCTAACATTACCTTGACTGGAAATGTGCCCGATGGCAGTTTAGTTGTTAAAAGCTCCCTTAATCTCCTTATAGCCTTGACTTTGTTGGCTAATATGTCAAGTAAAGGCAGGAGTTCCTCTGTCTTTAAAGGGAAATCTGGTGTTAACCACAAAACAGGTCTCAAACCCTTCTTATACTCACTTTCATGTTTATCATCACTATTGCCCCCTTTCTTCTTCTTCTTCTTGCTGCTTTTATCTTTACGCTTCTTGCCATCGACAGCATCTTCCTTCGCAAATTCAGACGATGATCTATGATTATCAACTTGTCTCTGATTGCTACCTTCAGGAGCCGATTTTGAGAACTTTCCAATCTTTGAATCATCAGGATCATCACTGTTCTTTGAGCCTTTCTTATTCCAGCCAAACCAGCTCTTCTTCTCCTTAGCAACACCATTTGATTCACAATTTTCATAGCCACCTGCTGAACCATTTTCTTGACAGTCGACAACTCCATGCTCATCATCATCACAAACACCATCTGAATTTCCCATACGAAGCGCCGAATTCAACTGCATCCTTTCCTCAGCTGTCAATACATCATCATACTCGTCATGTTCACCGCTATTTGCCATCCTTTCTTCATCATCCACAGAAAAAAGCTCTTCATCAGTCATTGCACCAGGAACTCTCCTTGACTTCACACTGACTGTCACATGAAGCATATCATAAATTTTAGCCTTCCAGTTTCCAACCATCTCACTTCTCTCTTGTCGCCTCCAATTCAAATGAGGAACAAGCTCAGCCTGAGTGACATCAATACCAGGCCTATACATATTAGTTTGAGACATCATTTGCACTTCATGAGCGATTTCTGATTCAGTTGGTTGTGCACCAGCCCCCTCTAAGGCATTTGTAACTTCTTTTTCCTTATGAGAAAGAACAATCAAAGAGCCTGCAGGAAGAGAAAGATTCCCATCCTCAGAAGTGTAGCCTTCCCCTAGAAAGAGAAATGTTTGGTCTGATCTTTGAATGCGGAACCCATCAAATCCAGCAAGTGTCATATCAGCACGGAGATTTGAACCCCGCTTCCAAATGCGGTAAGTGTCTGATGGTGCTATGCGTCCAATAAATGGAATGACTGAACTTTCAAAATGAAAAGACATCTCCATGTAAAAATCACGGATACGAGCTGCTGAGGCAACAATCCTGGGAAGTCTGCGACACCATTTTGCCCAGGCAAGCGGCTGGTAGTGTCGAGCAATAGTCATGGCGATTGCCTCTTCCCTCGTGCAAACCGCTTCTTGCAAAGCACTCCAACCCTGCTCATTCTGAAGACTCCAATCTGCTCCAGCCACCATCAAAATCTCCGCTGAGATCGGATCTCTCAATCGCACTGCTAAATGCAGTGGAGTCTCCCTACCTGGGACATCACGACGATCTATGACAGACGAGACAGCATCAGCCCGTTCCTCAGCCTCAAGAGATTCAGCTTCAGTATTAACCTCGCCAGCCTTGGCAAGCCGAGGGAGTGTTGAGATAATGCGCCTAAGCCCAGCATAGTCACGGCGGGCAACAGCTAAATGAGCTGGACTATGGGCATACTTGGAAAGATCCTCCATTTACTTGATTCTCTGCTTAGATTTATGCTACTACACTATCATTTCATCCATGTCCAACACCCTATCATTGAAAACATAAAAATTAACAAAAGCACACTCCCACCTTAATCTCAAATTCTCCAAAACGCTACATTTTAAGATAAACGATTCAAATTTTGATAAGGTTCCACAACTACTCATTAGGGCTTTTAGGCTTTGCTATGCAACTTCAATACTAGCTTTAGTTTAAAAATGATAATAATTGGCAATGTGGCAACTTATTTACATCTGCTCAAATGACGTACGTTTTTTACCCTCAGTTCAATTTACAGAGAAGTTAAACCTTCCACGGAGTTCAAATCTGTAAATGCGATCCCCATAAAGGAAAAGTAAACGAAAATGAGCTTCAATAAGTAAAATTTCCATATTAGCACAAGAATTTTGATTTTTCCATTTTTACACCAGAATATGAAATTTACAGAAAAGAAGGGAAAAAGAAAATCAAACATAAATGTTTTCACTAGTTTACACTAAATTAAATTTCACATTTTTTTTTTACAATAACCACCAAGAATATTCATTTATGTTCATTCCTTCTACATTTACTTTCGTTCATTTTCTAGGCAGCCAAACAAAAAAGAAACAGAATTAAAAAAGGAAAAGAAAAAGATAGAAGGACAAACCTGAGGAAGCAGGTGCAGCATCCAAATAAAAATCCGAAACGCGAGCGGATCGAGAAGGTTTTCCTTTCCCTTTCAAATTGGCTTCGTGGAAGTTGAAACTTCAGAGAAAGAAGGAGCTAGATCGGACGGCTAATGTCAATTAGAGGATACAGGATCCGGCGGGTCACGATCTGAATCTTCGAAACATAGACTCACCGATAAAGCACAAGTCGACTCAGTCCTCTTTAAAAATTCAATGCTTAGCTGAGATCTCTCTGGAACAACTTCCGCTTTTTTCTGTATCTATTTTGATTTTCTATCTATCTAACCATTTTCTTTCCCCTCTGCATACTTTCAGGTCCCGTCTCTTAACTTTTTCGCTTTCCCTTTTTCTCTTGCCGTTTTGGAACGTTAAATGTCCCTCGTTTTCATATGAAATTACTTTTTCTGCCATTCACGGCAGTTATTCTGCCCGGCCTAAATCACTGATCCATTAAAGAATTCCCCATTTAAATTGTAATTAATTAATTTAAATATAAAAATATTAAGGTAATTATTCTATTCGGTAGATATAATTTTTAATTTTTTAAATATAATTACATTAAATATCACAATATTTATAACTTCTCCTAAGTCTTAACTCGATTAGTATGGACATTATTGTCAATACAGGAAGACGTAAATTTGAGTGCGTTGAAACCCATTATCCTCTTATTTATAAATTGGGGAAGAACTTTAGATAATTTTAAGTATTGTGTCAAAATGAATATTTTTTTTTTATGTATCTACCGATAACCCTAAATACAACGGTTATTTTAACAATAACTTTTAACCCATAAATGAAGTCATTAAAATTTCTATTTTAAATTATTATAAACATTACTTTTTGAATAAGATTTGTTAATTTATCATTAAATTCCTTTAATGATTAGCATTAATTAATTACTTCAATAACTTCATTCAATTAATTTCCTTCAATAATGAAATTTAACAAATGAAAATGTTAATGATTACATATAATTAATGCCATATTAATAATCCTTAAATTGTCTTGTAATTAATATTAAATTGAATAATTTTAAATAAAAATGGTTCAAATCCTTTAAGTTTTGATAAAAATTCACTTATTCTATGATTTGAAAAATACCAAACTAACTTATTATGATTTGTTTGTTAAATAAATTTTAAATAAAAAATAACTTTATCTTTTATTATTTTATTATTATTTTTTATTTTCAATATTTATATTCAATAATCTACAAAATATTTATATTCAATCATTTTCAATTTAAAAAATCTAATTGGGTATAAAATATTTTTATTATTAAATTATATTATATTATATACTAATATAATCATATGTAAAACATAATATACTTTTTGAATTAATATATGTAAGTTTATTTTAAGTTACAAATATAATCATAATTAAAATTATGTATTTAAATAACTATATTCAAAATTAATCATTAGAAAACACGACCAAATTGATAATTATTATAATATCTCCATACCTAGACCAAAATAAATATATAATATATAGATAAGACATAACCAAAATAAATTTAATCCTTTATTTTTTTTTTTATCTTTTATATTTTAATAATCCTCTTCACTGAAATCTTCTAAATAATTGTAGTTAATTAATTTTACAAATATAAATTTAAAATGCACAGATAAATAAAAGTAATCGTCTTTTTATTTAAAATTTATTTAGTAGATAAATTTTAATGGCGTTTATAAGATTTTCTTCGAATCAGAATGAGTAAATTATATTTGTAATATTGATAACATAATAACATTTTAATGGTATGTTAAATAAAGCTCTCTAACATGATAACATTTGATGATGCTATTGAAAAATAGCAATACTAGCTAGAAAGTAATTAGAATGCATTAAATATTCTTACTCGAATTTATTTATTTACTTTTTACTCGTAATTTAAACCGATTTGGTCTATTTTAATTCCGTATGTTATTATTAGTTTCATTATTTGATGGATGTTATTTTAAAATGCAAACTTGTATTTTAGATACATGATTTTCACACGCATATGTGTGCAATATAATTACTAATATTAATTAAATACGAATAGACCGGCAATTTATATGATCATATATAAATCGACCGATTTGTGATGGCGACTAAATTATTACCTTCATATAATTTGTATAATCCAAAATATCAGTCCATTTGTTAAAAATATTAAATGTAATTATTACGGTATAAAACACTTATTATGACATATGCTTACATTTTTACCTTTTCATGAGAGGAAAAGCATATAGAGCGGAGGGGGATAGCCATTTATTTCATTCACATCGCATAGGAACAGCTTAGAAAGCACCTTGTATGTGAATGCCAAAACTATTAACGCTAACTGTATCTTCTATTCATTTGAAAAATGATTAATAATGCCAAACTGATCTGACATTGACACTCCTCTGATAAGCTACGGATGTAAGCTGTAAGATGTTGAATGATCTAAACCTAATCACCCGCTTCTTCAAAGAATGTGCTTAACAATCTAACAAGTACTTTTAGCAATGAGAATGAATTATTCCCATCACAACTTTATTTTCGATTAGAAAGTCTGTTAATACCTTTCAATATTATTCTACATTCACCATATGAAAAAATTAGAAAGTATAGGTTTCAAACTACCATTGTTAATTAAAATTGAACGATACATCCGCAAGCACTTGAACTTTCCTATTTCACTAATGAAAATGATTATAGCCAGGGAACTTAATTGACAAATTTGACCCAACATGAGTATTAAATATATAAATAATGTTAAATTATCCTTATTTTAGAGTCATCAACATTATTGTCAGTGTAGAAGTATGTTGGTTTGAATGCGTTGAAACGTATTATTCTTTTATATAAGAATTGGAGAGGATTTTGGGTAGTTCTAGACATTGTATCAAAATAATATATATATATATATATATATGATAAAAACTAACATGATTAATGTTCAAAAAAATTATCCTTATTTTGGAAAATAAAAAAATTAGAAGAATAAAAAAAAAACTCTCTAAAATTTCCACATATTTGTTATATTTATATTTATTAAAAACATAAAAAGAAGATATACCAAGAACGATAGAAAGGTCATCTATTTTCTAAGTTTAATTAGAATAATTATACATTAAATAAAATATAAATTTAAAAATTTACTAATGTAATTGCAATTAGGGTGATTTTCTGCGTGTTTGGTCTCGTCGTCACAGCAAACTTTCGCATCTTAAAAGACGTAGCTGCCCTTGGTTTTGATAATATTAACCTTGGCTTGCCATTTCTATTGCATTTTATTTCCTGATGGCTGACTCAAAATTCAGCCATCGCAAAGTCAAACAAAGCATTTCTTGATTCCAATTTCCAACAATAATCTTCTTCTTCTTCTTTTTTTCTTTTAAAACTTCAAATTATTACTTAAAAAAACCTTTTATTTGATTTCCTTTTTGCTCTTTTAACGCAATTTTTTAATATATTTTTAAGTAACGTGAATAATTCAACAAATTGATTATTTTTAAAAATCGAACGTGAAAACGTGTTGAAATTATTAATTTCTATTTCTAAGAAAATGTCGATTTTTGTTTCATTTTTTAATTATGATAAAAGGTGTCTCTTGTCTTGGCCCAATCCTAGGAGATAATAATAATAATAATATATTGAATTGTATATAATGCCTCCTTTTGTTCCCAAAATATAAAAATATTACTTTTTCTTATTCCTTTTCATACGAGCGTAATATCACGATTTCTAGTCTTTATTTTTTTATACAATGTCTAGAACTATCCATAATCTCTCCACAATCCTAATGCCAACTGAATTAAGATTTAATCTACAGTTATTACCACTCTAACTAAAAATAAATCAAATATCTAAATATCTAATCTAAAATTAATAAAGATTTGTACATAAATCTATTCCACGAGTTCATTTTCCGTAAGATGTTTTACACGATTCTCTTTTTTACACTCTTATCGTCTATAAAACATCTCAAGCCTTTCCTTTTTTCTCCAGCCTTAAGAGTCATGTCTTTCTTTTTAAACATTTTCTTAACCCTAAATATTATTCTTTTGGCATCTGATATTTAATAAATTCGAGATTTGAAATTTATGTTTTTTTTTTTTTTTACAAATTATAACTCCCTTTGTATAAAAATATAGGTTAATTTTTTATACCTCAAATTATGATCTAAATTTTAAATTAATCACTAAACTTCAAAATGTTTTAATTAAAATTTGAAAGTAACAGTATTGCATTGATCAGATTCTTCCATCAACCTCAATGCTAAGTTGAGAGTTAAATTCAACAAAGAGGTAATCATCATCTCTTATTTCATGAATACATGAAGCAAACAATTGGACTATTTTTTCTTGGTTTAGGTTTATTAATGTTAGATCTGATGGGATTCCAAATTTCTAACATATTTCATGCAAAAAGCTAAACCACTCTTTACTAAAAACTTTAGTACTTTGTTAGGGCTATTTTAAGGAGGGGTGTGGACCATAGAGGTTGAGGTCCATATGATTTCAGTGCTACTGAGCTCCAAAATGTGCTTTCTTTGCTTAACACACTCATCATTTTGCCCTTTAAAACTGTCATTGGTCCCCCTTTTTTCCCCATGTGAGCTGTGATTTCCCGTCATCAAAACCTTTTGTAATTTTGTTAATTTGTTGCTTTGCTTTGTGTTTCCCTATTAAAGAGTGAAAACACCATAACTTATGGGCATGGACATAATTGAAAGCCTTGGCACTTATCACCTTATTTTTCTCTTAAGGACAGGGTTTGAGAGGAGGGTGTGGGTTCAAAATCTGACCCAATTCTCTGCCTCTCCTCCAAAGGTCTTTTCACTTATTTATAGCTGAACAGACAATGGTCCATTGAGAGATACATTTTGGATCTATGTACTTTAGATTCTTTTCCTTTTAAAATAGATTCAATTATAAATTCCAAATTTTGAAAAATTAATTTCTCTACTTTAATATATCAAAATTTAGTCTTTAAACATTACCAAAATCAAGAAATTAATTCTATTACTGGTAGATTTGGAAATTTGAATTGTTGACTTTTGATAATGTTGTGTACTGATTTTCAATTTAGTGACATAATTTAACAATGCTATCTAAAATTGGACTAATTTCTTAGTTTAAAGTATGAGGATCAAATTCAAATAAATTAAAGTACAAACATCTTCTCAATTCTCATATAAAGGAATGAAATTCATAATAAGACACTTAAAATATGAGTTTGACATCTATGTCCATATATTCAAATGTGGATAGTGGATATACATAGATGATCTTCTATATAAACTTGAAAAAAAAGAATATCCATATTTGATACTCATAATTGCTAATCGGCCACAATTATCACCATAGATTATGGGTGATATGATTGGTAACTGAGTTTGTACTTCAAGTAAAAACAGCCTATAATTTGTACAGTTGGTGACAACTCCTAAATTTCTTTGAATTATTGGGATAATGTTTGTATGTATACAGGTTAAAATGTGTCAGAAGTCCCTGTACTTTTCAAATATTAGAAATTTAGACTTTGTATTTTTATTTTTATGTAATTTAATCCCTCTAGTTTTTAGATTTCAAAATTCAAGTTTAACTATTAAATTCTTTTTGTTAAATTTATTGTTGTAACAGAGACTTCTGGCACATTTTAACCATGTATACACACACGACAGAGGAAAAAGGACAAGCAGAAGGGTAGGTGAAGTTCCAAAAAATTGTTATTTCCTCCCATAACAAATATCTATATCTATCAAAATATTAGCATAAAATGTACAGTTTATGAGCCTAAATTCTATATAAACCAACTTAAATTAGAAAAAGGGGGAAGGAAAGATGTTTAATGGCATATTTCAATTTGGTAGCATTATATTATATTTAGAGTTTGCTGCATTAGATAAAAAAGAACAAGGTAATTACACAGATATATCATGTAACATGAACATGATATTCCTAAAAACGAATATAATAATCCAATTAAACAAGTCGGGTTAATTGTGTTTATCACACTATTTTCTTACTTATTAATCATATCATAGATATATCATATCATGTTCGTGCAGTGTTACATCCATAATTACATATTCTTATAATAAAGCTATAAGCAGAACTCCAGACTTGACTGATTAGAAACTTTTCTTGCCAAGAACTAAAGGCCAAAATATAAGCAAATTGCTAGAAAGCTACTCATAACTACCAAAAAACAACAAAGCTAAGCAGCCTCATTAAGACAAATTAGAAGATGTGACTTGGCACAGAGTTTTCTCAAATGGTTGGACATGGGGCTTAGTCAAGGTTCTAATAATGATGATTTGATGCTTTGCAATCAAATTAGTAGGATGTTGTGGTGACAACCTAATTTTGATGAAATGAAGACATCTCACATGCAAATTGTTTGCCCCAATTTGAAAAATCATTTCACTACACTTTATAGTTTACTTATTGAAAAAGGATCTAACCATTTCACTTCTTTTAAAATTAGCCCCTCTTTTTTTTATTGTACTCAAATAAGCTTTTTTTTTTTTTTTTTTGTACCTAAATAAGCTGTTATTTCACATGACATGTTGATTTATGTTAAAGGGTTTGTTTAGATATAAATTAAAGCTTGGGACTTATTTGGGTACAAGTTATAGGTTAAGGGCTTATTAGATTTATTTTGGACTAATAAAAATATAGGGACTTAACTAGATAAAATGGTAAAGTTCAGGGTTTTTTTCTATTATTGAAGCCTTCTTGTATATAACAGTAGACAAATACAAGAAATTCCCAATCAGAATATATCACAAAATCTTGCAATTAACATTTAAATTTGACTTTACCAAGGTTCTTTAGATTCCTTGAAATGTAAAGAATACTTAACTGTAAAGACAAGAAATCTAACAGATAAATTGACCAAAAGCATTACCTCTTCATCCAAGAACAAGCCACATTGGTGTGGCTGTTTTAACTTTCAGAAAGGAGTTTCTTTGACGACTGAACCATCCCTTGGAGAAAACAAATGATGGAATTGCCAAAGTGAAGCAAAGGATCAAGATTTCCGAGCAAACAGCTCACAGGTGATTATATCATTTGTACATGCAGCAGATATTCCGGCACCTAGGACCGGAACAAGATTGAAGATAGGCTTCCCGCCTACTTCGGTACCACCATTCATCTGATCAAGTTCCTTGAATCCATCCGCGAACAAGTTTGATAATGTCTCCAAAGGCACATGAAGGTTAGGTGGGAAGTAGAGTCTCAAACTCTAGAAAAACAAAAATGGGCAGAAAAATGAATGAGGAACTGTAATGTAACACATTAAAGGAGAGGATTAATAAAATAAATGATAACCACAAGTGACAAATCCAGGAACCAATAACAAAAATAAACTTTCTGGGTGAAAAGCATTTTCCTAACCATCAACAGGATATAACTCTATTTAGAATCAATGTTAAAGGAAAATGAGGTGCTTGCCTAAGAAACTTACCATAGTGTCTTTCCAAGAAAAATCATTTTCGATAATGGTTTTGTTTAGAAGAAAGATGCAAAACCTAGATATCCTTTTCATTTGACTCTCTGTGAGAGAATTCTGATGATTGTTGTTGCTCCAATCAGCATTCATAGAATCTGAACAAATCTTCATAGCAACTACACTTGTGATTGACAAAACCACTGCACATATCTTTCCGGGAATGACACATTTCTGAATACATGAATCATGCCAATCTGCAGGTTGAAAACAAAAAGAACTAGGTGCCACTATGCTAGAAAGTTGACAGGAAGTTTCTTCAGGTGTTTCCATAGTCTCTGGGACATAAAGAATCGGCTTTATTTCTACAAGTGCTCTGCAATATCAAAAACAGAAGATGATGGAATGCCCTTCCGTTGGACACAACGCAAACTACTACTATTATACATCCAATAAGAAAAACAAACACAATTTCAAGGTGAACATTTCCTTTTAGAAGTCAGTTCATCAGCACCCTTATGATTCATCAAAAGTTAAGTGTGGACCATTTACCTTTTCGGCAGATCTGGAACTAGAATATAAAGGAAAATAGGATCAAGCACTTCAGGCTTGGTCCCTTTATCCAAATGAGACAGCTTAAGTTGTTTCGCAAATGTATCCAGATTGTCGTGAATTTTTGGTCTCTCATCTAATGGAATATTCGTCGAGCAGTAAACCACGAAGAGAATAGCAGAAGTAGAAATTGAACAATTAAAGCATTTTGCTATTGCCTCACTGTTCTGAAGCGCTGATTCAAGTTCTGCAGTTGAGCCACCATCACATAGAGTCATTGTCGGTGGATCGAGTCCCAGCTGACCAGCCATGTGTAGTATCTCCTTATGCAAAGTCGCCTAAAAGTAACATTGAGCAAGTTAAAAGTTGACTGCACTGCATGTGGATAGAAAGAGTGCACATTCATTGAAATATCAGGCATGTTCAGAAAAAAAAAACAGTCATCTTTTGACATTTATGAATGAAACCTTAATGATTTATGATTCCTGAGCATCTCTCAATTCAATCTTTTGCCATAAAGAAAACAATTACTGTGTTTCACTCCTTTCAATTAAGCCCCACCCCAACACACCCACCGGGAAAAAAGAATCAACCAGACCGTTAGAAGGGAAAAAGGTATCTTACTGGTCAGACAATTTCTTTTAATTATTTCAATACTCTTTTGAAAAATATAAAGTATAAAAATGCAACATAAAGGAACCTTCTTTCATTGATGCCAATTGCCATGATTCAGAGTACCTGGCTATAAGGTCCAATGCAGCTTGGTGCCCAGCATGAAATACTTTGAACATGCAAAACTCTTTTGCTCTGATCATTGGCCACTAGAACTTCAATATACGCTCTCCCTAAACCCGCTTGAATTAAAGGAAGTTCAATAGTACTTCGTGATGGAACACCAAAAGGGCATTTATCCTGGGTAATAAATCTCACATATGTCTCATTTGCCCGAGTGAACTGATCCATATCAGAAATGTAGAGATGGATATAAAGCACATGCTCCCAACCTAAACCACATCCTTGAAGCTGCAACTCAATTTGCCTAAGGATCAGCTTCAGGTCTCCTTGCAAACCTATCAAACAAAAAGTAACAGGAAACAGTTATTAACTGCAGCGTTTGATTTGGAAACAATGGTTAAATACAAAGGAACATTATGTTGCATGGGATGACAACAACAAATCTGCACAGCAGTCATTTTGTACCTGTGGAAGGTCCTGATGTATCTTGCAACCAACAACAAATAGAAAATGTATTATCTTTTTCCGTTTTAGATAGGTGAAGCCTATGACTTGAAACTTCAATCAAATCATTAACTTCAGGACCAGGCTCGCTTGGAGCTTTGCATTCTTCCAGGTTTACTCCTTGCACTTCGAATACAGAACTGATATTCTCCCGACAGAGATCATTGGTTTTGCTATTACCACTTAATGAGTTGGACTGCTTACTTTCCAAATGAAATTTCAATGGATGCAGCACTCCAACTGGAGCTATGGAATCTGAAGAGTGCAGTACAACTTGGAAGTCATCAAGCATAATTCGAGCATTCTGAAAATTTTAGACCTTAAAAGTTATGAAAAAAATACTTGCAAAGAATCTGTTAAATGCAACTGAGCTGCAACCCCTCCCCCCTTTATTCAGAACATGAATACTAATTAAATCCTTGGGAATAAATAAAAGAAACTACTAAAATGAAAGAAAGACAGAGTTGGGGTTGGAGGCTGGGAGAAGCCATGAGTAGAAAGTAAATATTTCACCAGGGGACTAGTCAACAGAAAAGCTTACCTGGAAGAGTGGGCAGTCAAGAGTCAGGGTTTCATACTCCCCTCCCTCGCCACATACATTTATTCCATACAAGCTGCCAAAAAGGAGTTCAAAAAGAAAATTCTAAGTTTCCAGCCACACTTGAAATATTAAAAGGTACATCATGCATCACACACACACACAGAGGAACAGCACTAACATACTCTTTCAGTTTATGAAGATAAGGTTCCAAGAATGCTATTTCTTTGCCCAAGTGCTTCGCAGGGTCCAGCCCCATGGCTGCAACCTATGGCATAATAATCCAATATGAAACAGACAATACTTCAACTAAAATAGATATGATAAAACATCTCATAAAAGAAATAGCTAGAAAATAAATTTATATGGCACAAGCATGAAAGACATCACATGGTTTCTAAACAAACATTTTAAGAACAATAAGAAAGAATTCATCAAAGATAATACATACCTTGACTGTGATAGCCATAATTTCATTCGTTATCTGAACAGGAAAGAACAGATAGTAATATGTGAGAAAAACAAACCATCTAAATTTTTATTAAGTATTCATATTAACAAAATACAAATTACCATTTCTTGAAGAAGCAATGATTGATCTTGTTTCCACAAATATGCCAGAGAAACAAGCCCTAACCTTGAACAGACACTTTCCACCCGTAGCCTTTGATAATCTGACGCAATTGCACCAGAAGAAACTGCTGTTATAGAAGGTATCTGCTTCTTAACTTCATTCAACAAAATAAACATATCTTCAACTTCATCACCCGGTGTCCTTTGGTAGCTAAGTTTATGGTGCCTACAATAATCACCAAAAGCTTCAGAAAAGAGAATGTGTATGGTGTTCATTTGTCAAGTTGAAAGGGCATATGCTTAGCTGAAAATTGACTAATCAGCAGCCCTTCTGAAAATCATCTCAACCAAATATTAAGTAAATTTCTTCATAATATGCCTACTTACAAAATGGATTAACAAATTTTCAATGTTAAATCCTGATCATTATGCAGTGAAAGAGAAATATATGACTTGCCAGCATCATACTTAGTACAATCTGTTAATCGCATGATATACACACAGAAAAGACTGCAAAGTTCTTAATAACATTGTGTAACTTGAAGGAAATGCCATAACTAAAAAACTGGAAAAGCCCAAGGTACACAAAAAACAAAGTAATTGTGAAATGACAAGCAAAGATGCTGCTTTTTTCCCATTTCATAATTGTGATACAAAGTGAAGATCATAAATTCCCTGAACAAAGATGTATGGTTTTACCACAATACTCGTTTAAAGGGCTTGCCTTGTGGATCCTTGTATTCGCCTTCGGAACAATGGAACTCCCATGCATTCTGCATAGCTTACAATTACTTGGTGCCCTACCTGAAAGAAAAAAAAAAAAATCAATATTCATGTCCAACTCATGCAAAGAAGCATACTTTGTATACTCTTAACGTCAAACAATTGAAGTAGTATGATTTTGCTACCACTTTCTTACAAAACATAAATAAATAAGTGAAATCAAACGACGAGAATCAGCAGAGACTTACAGTTTGGTACATGTAGCTATCCAACTCATCCACTGAATCATCAGCTGGTAATAAATTAGCCACAGCGACAATCTAAATAAAAAAGCAACAAAGAAGTCAATTTCTTTTAAAAACTAAAAATTTTAATTTCTAAGGAAAAAATGAGGAAAGGACATCTACTAGTACTGCTTTCGGGTACCCTTTTCGTATAAGACACTATAATTCCCAAATCTTTATGAGTTTTTAGTTAAAAATATTGTTGGTATTATTTTCTAGGGAAACAAACAGAAAAACCTGGTGGCCGTATTGGATGCATTTCATCATAGCATAACAGCTATCTTTTCCACCGCTGACTAAAGCAACCACCTTCATTTTCTGTATGTCTGCTGTTGAATCAAATTGCGGAAATTGAATTGATCAATCACTTACTTGTGAGATGAGACCAGGAGGCCGCTTGGGAAAGGGCTTAGGGTTTAACACACTCTTATTTTCTGTCTTCAAGTCAAAAAAACCCAGTTCAGCACAGCAGCTTGGTTTGTACGGACAGCACAAATTTACACTTTGCAAATTGCCACTTCACTTTTTTCTATTTTAGAATTGAAATTATTCCTGGCCCAAAATAATATTTAACTAAAATTGATTTATTTTAAGCTGTGTTAAAAGGAAATTTTTTTTTTTTTTTATATTTTTATATTTTGATAATAGAAAATTACTTAGGTCAATGAAAAAATAAGCCAGCAATTTTTCGGGGAAAAAAAATTTATGGTTAATTTTATTTTTATATAAAATTTAAATTAAATCAAACCTAATATTATTATATTGATAATAAAAATTTATTTTATTTTTTAAAATATTTAAAATTATTAAAATATTAATATAAAATATTATATTTTTTAATATTATTAAACATACATATTTAATTATTTATATTTAATCATATAATAAATTATTAATATAGAAAATAAAAACACCATCATAACAATATTTGTTACTTACCAACTAATAATTGCCGTTGTTTGACACATTGCACTCATAAAAAGAGAACGTGTATTTAAACATTAAAAATGATATTATTAAAAGAGGTAACTACAGACTTTATAAAAATAATAGGTTTTTGATAATTTTTAACTAAGGCTTGTTTGATAAAATGTCAAAAAAATCAACCAACTAAAAATTAATATGTTTGATAACCCACAATAAGATCTACTAGATAAAAACTTTTTTTTTTCTAAAAATAAAGGTGTGGAAAATGATAATAGATAGAATCTACTTATCACTTAATAGAGAATAATTTTATTTTTTTATTTAAATTTATTTCTTTTATGATTATATTATCATTTATCAACAATTTTTTTTTTTTTTTTTTGAAATAGAATACTGGGTTGTATAAATAGGAAAACAAGTCCAAACAAAATCCTAATAAAACAAAACTCGCCCCAATAGCAGAAAATGGGCTACTAGTCCTATCAGAACAATAATAAGAGAAAGAAACTAAAACGACATAAGAAAATGGAAAGTAGCAACCCAACTTTATGAGCTGTCATTTTCTAGAAAACTCTAATGAAAATATCTGCTTCACAATCGACAGCACCTGGAGAAGATCAATTGACTATAATTCATTAAATATCTTCTCATATTCCCATACCCTTTTGATAGCCTTAAACACCATCCCCGATCGACCTCCGCTTCTGTGCTATCTGGACCAGCAGTTCTACGAATGAGGTGAGCATTTTCCTCCATTTTTAACCCTTTTGATGCCAAACTGTGCGCATATTCATTTGCTGTTCGTCTTGCATGTTGAAACTTGCTCTCATAGAAAACCTTAATCAGTTCTTTAATATCTTGGATATATGATCCTATTACCGATTTATCCCTACTTGTATTTTGGACTTTCTTGATTACTGTCAGAGAGTCCCCTTCGATTTCGACATATTTTAATCCTAAATTCCTACCCATAATAACCGCCTGTAGACATGCAATGGCTTCGGCTGCGAATCCTGAAGGTATGTTCTCATGAACTATTGTTTTTTTTGGCCAAAACATCCCCATTACAATCTCTGACGACGATTCCCAAGCATGATCTGTGTTTTTTGATGTCCATTGCATCGTCGAAGTTTATTTTGCAGAAACCTTGCTCCGGAGGTCTCCATATAACAGATTCCGGACTTAAGGCAAGACTTATTCGATTAATATTATTTAATTCTTGTAGATACTGTAAAATAAATCTTGCTGTCTCTGCTCCAGATCTCTTATGACCTTCGTGAATCCATTGATTTCTAGCGGACCAGATGGCACAAATAAAGTTTCGGCAGATATCAATCCTACTATTTGGCATAATCCAGGTAAACCAATCCATAAATTCCATATGGGATATATCTTGAAGCCATGCATAGTTTAAGTTATCATATTTCCTTTGTAATAGCATAATCACGGAAGATATGTTCCCTGTTCTTCAATCATTGCGTACATCTCGGGCAAACTGCTTCATTTGTTAGTCTTTTTATTCTTAGGTTTATTAGTGTCGGTAGAAAGTTTAAAGTGGCTCTCCAAGCTGTAATAATTAATTTTGAAGGGAGGTCACTATTCCGCAGCTTTTTGTAACATTTCCTATTTTCAATCGGGTTGTATCTATTATCATTGAGAAAGTTACCATGTAATAGTAATTTGTATCCACTCCTCACTGTGTACTCGCCCATTGACTCACCCCTCCAAGCCAGAAAATCATCGTGAGGAGTATGAGCCAGTGGAATTTGGATAATTTTTTGAGCATCTTCTTCAGAAAAGGTACTCTCAATCAACTCAGTTTTTCATGATCTATTATTTCTGTCAATCAAATCTGCTACCCTCGTTAAATTCTGTCTTCTAACCATTTGTTGAATATGCAGACCTTCAGCATTCGGGACCCATATATCATCTTCAATTCTAATGTCACGTCCATTGCCCACTTTCCAGCATAATCATGTTAGCAAGAGACCTGTTGCAGCCCGTATACTTTTCCAAGTATATGAAGGTAAGTTCCCTAGCTCTGAATTCAAGAAGTCAGAGTTCGGATGATATTTGGCTTTCAAAGTTCGTGCTAGAAGAGACTTAGGATTTTCAATTAATCTCCAACCTTGCTTTGCGATGAGGGCCAAGTTGAATTTTGCAAAATTGCGATAACCAAGACCACCAAACTCCTTTAGTTCGCATAAACTGCTCCATGAGCACCAATGTATCCCACGTTTCCCATGACCCTTTTGTCACCAAAATTTTGCTATTGTTTGTTTCATATCCTCGCATATTGATTTTGGTAATAGAAAGCGTCCCATTGTGTAAGCTGGAATTGCTTGTAAAACAGCTTTTATGAAAACTTCTTTTCCTCCCTACGATAATAGGCGAGTACTCCAATTATCAATTTTCATATTTATACGATCTTTTAGATGTTGAAACGCCATACGTCTTTTACCTACCATGTTTAGTAGACCCAAATATTTCTCGGAATTGTTTGACCTTTTGACCCCCAGCCTATTCGAAATAACAGATCGGACTGTATCAATGGTATTTGAGCTGAAGAACACAGTCGACTTCCTATAGTTAACGCATTACCCCGAGCAAATTTAATATTCTTTTAAAACCTTTTCGAAAGTTGCTGTACCTTTTTCAGTTGCTTCCCCAAATAAAACACAATCATCCGCGAAAAGAAGGTGAGTAATCTGAGGGCTTCTTCTTTCCGCCTTAATCCCTCTCAAAACCCTTTCTTCACTTGCAAGTCTTAATAAAGTAGACAACCCCTCACTACAAATAAGAAACAAAAAAGGACTCAAAGGATCCCCTTGACGCAAGCCTCTCTCCGGAGTAAACGCCTTCTCTGGTACACCATTTAGAATAACCGAATACGAGACAGTACTAATGCAGTTATTAAGTCGAATCCATAGCTCATCAAAACCCATTCTGGTCATCATTCGCTTTAAGAACTCTCACTCCACCCGATCATATGCCTTGCTCATGTCAATTTTTAAGTGCCATAAGACCTTTTTTTCCCAACCCTTTTATTCCGCATAGAATGAAGAATTTCGTAGGCGAGAAGGACATTATCAGTAATTAATCTTCCTGGTACAAAGGCAATTTGAGCCAGATCAATGCAATAATCTAGTACTTTTTAAAATCTGTTTGCTATAGTTTTTGAGATTATTTTATTAAATACCAAGCAAAGACTAATTGGTCTAAAATTTGATGGGTTTTTCGGGTGAGGATTCTTTGGGAGTAAAACGATATTTGTATGGTTTATAGGTTCTAAAGATTTACCTTTATTGAGGACTTCTAAGCAAAAATCACTTACCTTCCTTCCCACAATATGCCAGAATTTCTGAAAGAAAATGGCTGGAAAACCATTAGGTCTAGAGGCTTTGGTCGACCCTATACTGTTGAGTGCTTCAGTTATTTTTTCCTCTTTATAATTCGTTATTAACAACTGATTCATATTCTTATTGATACTTCGATTAAAACCTGAAAGGAGATGATTAGTGTCGCCGACCCCATTAGATTGGAAAAGCTTCATAAAGTAGTCTTTTATAATGTCTTCCATATCTTCCTCCTGTTTTAAGAATACCATCAATGTTTTCCAGCCCTCGTATTTTGTTCATCCTACATCTTTGAGATGCTTTGTTATGAAAAAAAGCCGTATTTTTGTCCCCTTGGCGTAGCCAATTCGCTCTAGCTCATTGTTTCCAATACATCTCCTCCTTCTCCATCTCCCAGTTTAATTCTAGTTTCACATCAATTATCTCTGCTAAAGTATCATCGTCCCTATCCATTCCATCAAGTTCAACCAATCTTTCCAAAAGATTTTTTGATTTCCTTTCACGATCTCTCTTAATATTTTCCCCCCATCTTTGTAGACCAACCTGGATATGCTCTAATTTATCCAGGACATTACCGGACTTCTCATTCCATAGTTTCTTGATAATTTCTTCACATGAAGGCTCAGTTATCCACCAAGACTTGAATTTAAAATGATTACTCTCAGAGCCTTTCACATTTGGCACCGTTTGAATAAAAATTGGGCAATGGTCAGAGAAAGAGTGGGATAGATGTTGTACCAAATAATCAGTAAACAAATTCAGCCACTCTAAATTTGCAACTCCCCTATTAAGTCTTTTTCTTATATTTGTATCCATAAAATTACCCCTTTCCCAAGTAAACTTCTGTCCACTGAAGCCCAAATCAGTCAGATCGCATTCTTCCAAAGCTTTCCAGAATTCTTCCATATGCCTTTTATCCTTTGTTGCCCCTCCAATTTTCTCATGTGCATACATTATCTCGTTAAAGTCCCCACAAACACGCCACAACAACAAACAAGTGTTTTTTAATCTGCGAAGTAGATTCCAAGACTCTTGTTTATTTGATTGACTTGGATTGCCATAAAATCTAGTGAACCGCCATTTATTTGGATTATCCTCTTCGTTAATTTCCACGTTAATATGGTTGTTTGAGTAGCTATAAACTTGAATTAAATTATTTCCATTCCATGCAAGACTTAACCTACCACACGAACCATTAGCTAAAACATCCAATCCGTTATGAAAGCCACATCGTTTCTAAAAACATTCCATTTGATTACTATCTAATTTTGTCTTCATTAAGAAAACCATTTGGGGTTTATAGAGCTTCAACGTGTGTTGAAACTTTCTAGTAGCCCTGAGGGTTCCCCAGTCTTCAGACATTCCAACATAGGATTTTCATTGTTTACGGTCGTCTGACCATTTAGCAGCCGTCGATAGAGTTTGTGAAGAATCAGCACCATCCTTCGTAATAGACCAAAAAGGCTCTATTATTGTAACAACTTCCGAATTCCCATCATTGAATTTAGCTCTTTTTGTTGCGTCTTTAGCATATGGTTCGCGACTTATTGCTGGCTCTTGATTAAATTTTCGTTTACCAGTTGTTAACTCAGTCATATTTGAATCACTTTTACCTGCGGTTAATGTAAAAACAGCGGTGGCAGTGAGATTAGATACTGTAACGATATTGTAGCGTAAGATAAAAAATAAGCTAAACACATCGCACCGCATTTAATCGCCCATCTAAACCCGCCTTAAATGGCGCCAACTTCTGTTTTTGTGGCCCAAATGATGAGTTTCTATTGAATTGGTGGGCCCCTCCATCTCAGAATTATTTTTTGAATTATCAACTTCAATACACCAGTTTGTGTTGGCCTTTCCCTCCTCGTTTGTAGGCCTCATCTTTTCAGAGTTATCTTTTGAAATAAATATCTCACTGCACCAATTTTTGTTGGACTTATCCTCTACTTTTGTAGGCGAGAATTGAGGCGAAAATTTTGCATCAATATCCCTAAAAAAAATTTGCGTTATTTTCGTTTCCCAATTTACAGAGTTCTTCTCGGAGTAACCTTCCTTCATCGTCTGATGAGACAGTTTCGCAACTTCGAGTAAAAAAAATCATCTTTGCTCACCGCTTCCCCCCTGTGTAAAAACATTGTTTCATTGATTTTTTCATCAGGTGAACCAAATAGTAAACTCTATTTCTCTAATATGGAGGATTTTGCCTTGAGTGCTAACGAAAAAGGGTAATCATCATTTGCCTTACTACGATCTCCAGAATGTATCTCCGAACACTCTTTAACCCCATGTCCCATTCGGCCACATCCAAAACAAAAAGTTGGGAGATTTTCATATTTAAAAGATAGCCAGATTTTTCCTTGTCCATTCGGAGAAACAAAAATACCTCTTCTCAGTTGTTTCTGAACATCCCAATTAACTCTGATTTGACAAAATTCACCTTTTATCTCAGCTCGAATTACACCCCCAAAAGTAGACCCAACTGCATGCATCAAGCCCTTTTTATCACATTCAGGTGGGCACGGGCCAACCTTTATCCAAAACGGAGAATAAACCAGTTGAATCTTATTTCGCTGAACAGGTTGCATCAGCCTATCGAAGATGATTAATTGTTTTCAGAAAAGCCATGGATGCCCTTCCAAAATCTGTTCTAAGTCTTCCTCATCTTCAAAAGATATCGTGAACAAATTTTAACCTGCGACAAGAATCTCGAACTTCTTTTTTGTTTTCCAGATGCTTTTTAATTGTGCTCTCAGACAATCTGGATTATACGTTTTCCTCGTCCAAACCGAACAGATCAGCGTCGGATTCTTAGATGGAACCACTAACGAACTTTTCACCGTTAGTTGGATTAATTCTTCTTTGAGAAGGGCAATCTCGTTGCTATCTTCCATCGTTCCGAAGTCACCGCTCGTCTTCTTCCCAACTACAGTATTCACTATTTCTTCGGGAGACCTAAGAGAGCACTCTTGACTTCTCTCTATTTTGAAATTTTTTGACGTAAAGGCCAATATTTATCAAACAATCTAATTATACTTGTGTATATAATTTTAAGTAATATACTAAACAAATTTTTTAACTTAAATTCAAAACTTATTTTTCAAGTACTTGTTTTTTCAAATATTTATTTTTATGCACTTAGTTTTTCAATTTATCTAACATAGCTTAAACTGAGACATGTTGATCAACTTAGCTTCTTAAATAGTATTGATATTTTTTTATTTGTTGATACAGTAATACAACAAGAAGTGAGTATGGAGGAGAGAGTGGTCGTTGTTGTGGAGGTTATGAGGAGTGGTGGAGAAGAGAATGTAAAGATTGAGGGTTGAAAGAAGGTTGACAAAGTGTAGATTTAGTATTCTTTTAGAGTCGATGGAAGTATTTATAGGCAGGAGTCTCGTGTAAGATGGTGTTAACGTGTTGGACTTGTCATCTAGTCATCATTATGGAGAGCATGAGAAGGATATTTTTGATGGGACGAGCATGTTTGTGATAAGGCAGATTCTATCATTGATTTTGACTCTGATGGAATAAAACAATTGAGCGCACGTTATGCTTGTTGACTAACAACTTAATGCTCCCAATAAAGATTAGATCATCCGTTGCCTGGATAGTCATCTCGGAAGGGTGAACTTATGGGTGACTTTAGGCGTGTTCTTAGCTTGTCAGGTGTCCTATCGCCATGTCATAAGGAAGTTATAAACTTTCTAAAAAGGGATTTCTTGTAGCATGTAACAAAGAAAACAAGATTTTGCAGTTTGGTTTTTTAGTTTTGATTGTGAAAGAGACTAAATGGATGCAGGGTTAAATTTCTTTTTAGAATATTCAATACCGAAATCTTAATTAAGAAACATTTAATTTCTTACGCTCTAAATCAACAAACATAGGTGGTTTAAATTCTATGCAAAGTTAAAACATGTTTAGTTCATCTAAAATGGACTTCATCATTTGGTCAATTTAAGTTATAGTGTACAAATGAATAAAAAATAAAAGTATGAAAAAGCTTAAAAATATTGTAGAAAACTGTGAAGCAAATTGTTTCGGAGCTTGCGCTAATGAAATTAACTCGGATGACTCCATTATAGATTTGATTTCAAATTAGAATAAAAATACAACATATTAAACGAAACACTAAGTTTAATGTGTTATTTACAAATTATAGGGCTATATTAATGTCGTAGAAAAATATTTTACAAAAGGATAGTAGATAATTTACAATGATAATTTACAAAGCTGATTAAGCAAGATTTTGATGGTTTTTTGAGAAAGAGAGTAAGTATACAAAAGAAGATTTCTTTCCCGATCCGATGCCCGATGCCTTGTTTAGGCTATCACAATGCTTATTTATAATATAAATTCTAAACTCTAATTTATTTACAATTCAAATCCGCACAGTATCCTGATAAGGATGACTTTAATGCCAGCTTAATAGTTGCTTCCACGTAGCCTTCTTGAAATAAATGTTGACTTGATGGTTGCTTCCACATAGTCTTCTAATTGTTGTGGTTGTTTCCACGTTTCCTATGCATTAATGGTTGCTCCCATCATGCTTTCATCATCTTTTGTCTCATTTGTTTATGGACATTTATGGATGGTGATAGTGAATGGATTTCCATCTTTTCACGTTACCTCCAAAATTGAATGCTCCTTTCTTGGATGTCATTCTTCCATGTGTTGTGTTTTGTTGTTATCTTTCTTGGATGTTTCTGAGATTCATTTTCTCGATTTCATCGAGATGTAATGACTCTGGTGAAGGAACTGATGAATTCCAGCTTTCCCACTTGTCTTTGATTTCCGTTGTTATCGGAAAATCATCGATCTCCATATCAGCTATCTTTCTTAATAACTGAACAGATTCTTTATTTCTTTCTTCCTGGCTTTTTCCAGTGTCATATGCTAAAATTCTCTTGCCATCGGTCCAGAACATATAAGTGTTTTGTTAAAGTAGATACTGGGCCTTGGTCATCAAATCTATTCCGGCTTGGATTTGAGAAAAATCATTATAACACTTGTCAATGGTTTTTGTCAAGTGTTGTTTATCTTCATTTACTGCTGAGAGAGATCTTCCCCAAAGCATTGTACGAATATTCCAAATTTGATATGACTGATAAAATTTTTCTTTTTCAGCTATACCAATAAAACTATTTATTTCTATATGAAAATAATAAACAAAATCATCTATATTAGTAAAATTTATTAATCTAGATTTTACTATAGCAGAAAATCTTTTAGTAAATGAAAAGAAAGATTTTGGCCTGTTATTTCTTTAACAAATCCCCATTCAATCTTTGGTTATATCAAATGGTTCATGATCTAGTCTAAATTTGTGAAGAGGGAAATTGTTCTTCTATATCATTAGTAAAAACATAAGCCTGTAAAAGTATTTTGAAAAAGTTTCTTTAAATTGAGCTTGCTGGTTGCAAATAGCTCTATTTATTTTCGTAAAAATATCTGGTGGTAAAATTTGTCTACATTTATTATATAGACATATTCTAAATATTTTATTAATAATAGAACTGTTTGTCCCTTTATTAATAAAATATTGGAATATATCAAGAAGATTATTTATCTCCTTAATATCCATATATTCTATTAGTATTTCGTCTCAATCTCTATATAAAATAGATTTAAGTAATAAATCATGGGATTCATTTTTTTAGTTGTTTTTTCAACTAAAAAATATGAAAATTGTGTAAGAGCTCTTCTAAAATTTGTTCTTTGCTCAGAAATATGGGTTTTCCATATTTTGTTTATAAAATTATAATATTCCAGAGGTATTCCTGGATTATAAAAATCTTTTATTTCAGGAATTTGTTGTTGTTTCAACAAATTTTCTGCATTTCTTTTAAAATTTCAAAGCATAAGCTGGTTTGAGATCTTTGAATTTGGATCTTGAGACCAATTAAAATAACTCACGAGTTTGGTGATTGTGTTCCAAATGGTTGGCTTACCATTGGATATGGTACATAATATCCCTGGTTAGGATAAAATGGTACTTGAGCAGGTATAGTAATAAATCCTTGTTTAGGACTTATTGTTTTCCCATTGTTGGGTTTTTTATGGACAGTTGTCCATTCTCCAACTTGTTCTAGAGGTTTTTTACCTCTATCCATAAGGCCTGCTAAGAAAATCAGCAATCATATTATTAGTTCCTTTTATGTAAATAACTTCAAAATTAAAATGGCATAATTCATTATACCATCTAATTCTTCTAGGTACAGTTTCTAAACTTTTGTTAGTTAGAAATTATTTAACTGCTTGATTATCTGTTTTTATAATAAAATTTTCAGGTGCTAAATATATTAAGAATTTTTTTATTCCTCTTTTTATTGCTAATAATTCTTTTTCGTAAATAGAATAATTTATTTCATTTGGTTTAAATTTTCTCGAACTATATCCATAAATTAATTCCTCATTTTTTATTGTTTTTGCTTTTAATACACATCCCCAATTTCTTTCTGAGGCATCTGTTTCTAGAATTAATTTATCACCTTGTTTAGGTAAATAAACTTTAGGAATATAATTTAATTCAGACTTTATATTTTTTATAATATCTGAATCTATTTTAGACCACTTAAAAGGTTTGTCCTTTTTTAGTTTTTCATATAACTCATCTAATTTTTTAGATAAGTTAAGAAATAAATTTCTACCATAATTAAGAATTCCTAAAAATTGTTGAAGCTGTTTTTTATCTATAATATTTTCAGGAAATTCTTTTATTTTTACTATAATATGATCTTGAAGTTTAAGACCATCAGCAGATAATATTAATCCTAAGAATTCTATTTCAGTTTTTTCTAATTCAATTTTCTTAGGACTTAGTATTATTCCATGTTTTATGAATTCTCTAGATATGATATTTAAATGTTTTCTATGATTTTCTAATGTATCTGAAAATATTAAAATATCATCTATATACACTACACAGAATTTTTTATATTTTTTAAAAATAGAGTCCATCCATCTTTGGAAGACTTGTGGTGCATTACATAATCCAAATGGCATTACTTTCTATTGATAATGTCCATTGGGTACACTAAAACTGTTAAAGGTTTAGATTCTTCTGTTAGCATGATTTGCTAGAATCCTGATTTACAATCAAATTTACTAAAATATTTTGCTTGTTTAGCTTGATTTATTAAAACTTCCTTTCTTGGAATAAAATATCCATCAAAAATAGTATTTTGATTTAATCTTTTATAATTAATGACCATTCTAGCTTTTCCCCTTTTTTATTTCAGCATGGTTTCTTACCATAAAAGCAGGACTAGAATGTGGACTATTAGTTTCTTCTATTAATCCTTTTTCTAATAATTCTTTTATTTGTATATCAAATTCATCTATATCTTATTTAGTATAAATCATAGGTTTTACTCTAATAATTTTATCTGGATTTTCTAATTTAATAGTACAATTTCTAGGGCCATTTTTCCATAATTTTAATGGTTCTTCACTAAAATTATTTTCTAATATTTTAAACAACCAATGATTTGTTTCAAGTTGTTTAATTTGTTCTTTCCTAGATGGTGTAAATTTTTTATCACAAATAAATTTATGATTATCTACTAAGGGTATTTCTACTGAAGTATTTTCAGTAGTTAATATAATAAATTTTTTATCAATAGAGAATGGTAAATGTTGATATATAAAATTATTACCTAATAATATATCTCCATGCATTTCATGAAAACATACTATTTTAGGTATCACAAATCGTACATTATTTATGTAGATTGGTATATTTTTAGCTTTATAAAGAATTAAGGTTTCATTATCATCTACCCCAACAGCTCTTATTGGATTTTTCATAAGTTCCCATTTTTCTGATGGAATAGCATTTTCTCTGTGACTCACGGTCGTAGCTCCTGTATCTAGTAAAGCATGTAAAGAATATGATTTATATTCTCTAAATTAAAATGTAATTTCAATATAAGTATAATATTTCCTGGGTTGGAAATGTGAAAATATAATAATATCCTTTTTTCCAAGTTTCATTTGTTGAATTATTGGTTTTTCTTTTATTTTTGTGTCTTTAGAAATTTTACTTAATTTTTTAAGAAAATGAACTGTTTTTAATTCAATTAGTAAATATTGGTTTTTCCAATATTCTAAATTTTTAGTTTGTTTAAAATTTTTTATTGTGTTTTTAACTTTTTCATGATATTTATTAATAGATCTCAGATAATCATCTGTTTGAAGATCTGAATTTATTTTTCTTTTACCATAAGGATCTTGTTTATCAATTTCCCTAAGTTTTGGTATTTCATAATCATATGGATCTGTTTGTTCAGTATCCATGGGTTCAGGAATTTCTATATTTTCATCCTCTTCTGTTGAAGTGTTTTCTTCATCAGAATTATGACTAGTAACATTTATATCTACATTAGAATTATTAAAACTACTACTACTTTCTGTAGTATCATATGTTAACATATAATGGTAATTATATTTTGTAAATAGATCTTTATGTTTTTCATAAAGTTCTATTAATTTTAAATATTCTATCATTTCATATTTATCTTCTGTTTTAGAAAATTTATCTTTCCAATGTTCTATAATGGTTTTATAGGATTGGGAGTAATATTTTTCTTATTTTTTAATTTTTTAATTTTTTCTCTTTTTTGTTTTTCTTTTTTATTATAAGTTGAAGATGATTCTTCCGAAAAGTCTTCATCCCCATCAGATAAAGTTAATATTACATTACTATTACCATAATATAAAGGACCTAAATCTAAATCTGATTCTATATTTTTATTAGTAATAACTTGATCTAATTTATTACTAACATCTGATAAAAGTTCTTTAGATTTGTTGTTCAAATCTAAATCAGTTACTTCTCCTATATTATCTACTTTTTCTTCTATTTTACTGACTTTATTATATAATTTATTAAAATATATAGAAGTCATATTTATTAAACTATTGATACATTTACTAAGAGCCGAAGCATTATTTTCATTCTTAGAGTCAATATGCATAGTATGATTACAAGTTTTATCTTTATATAAACAATCTATTTCTTCCATGTTATTTATCTTTGGTACCTAAAACCGTCTATTATCTTAAACGTCTTCACTCAAACGCCTAACAACGTCTCACTCGGACTTCAACGGCAACAAGAAGACAGAATCACAGATATATGGGTTTTAAGATAAACAACAGTGAAATAAACAGAATTGAAAATAAAAGATAAAAACTTACAATGAGTACTACGATATTATAACTCCAGAAATCGTTACTCCGGGGCTCCTCTGATACCAATTACAGGGAAGAAGGGTATATGCACAACGGAAGGCTATATTAATATCGAGGAATTATGAAACATCGAGGAATTTTAATCAATGATTCTTGATTGCACTTCCATAATAACTCCCACTTCTTTATTCAATTAACTTACAACAGATTTGAAAATTTTCATAATACAACACCATTAATCTATGTTTCATTCATAACACAACTCAATGGTAAATGGAGCGACCCAAATCGGAAAATGACAAATAGAGGGAGCCAAAAACAATTGCTACACAACCAAACCATGATCCAAACTTAAAAATAGGACAATCCTACACTCAACCATACCACTGAAATTACACTACTAAATGAAACAACCCAGATCCCAGAGAGGAAAATACGGACTTAGATTGTACCTTAGAAATCGAGAATGGAACGGGAATTAAAATGTTCGGAATTCTTTAAGCCTGGATTTTGATTATCGTCTTCGGCCATGTGAAATTTGTATACATAAAGCTCACTCCAATTGCATGCTTCATCATGTTCTGTAAAATCATGCATGCAAAGGCCTGGAAACCCCTCACTGGTGCATCAATATACGTTCCACAAGGCCAAGCCCAAAATTTTCCTCCAACGTGATCCAATGTATCTTCTTCGCCCATCAAGGCAACATTCTCTTTATGGTGACCAGCATATAAGTGTGTTGAGCTCTTCTCTGAGCATCTGTGGAGATATGACGATAGAGAAAAATAAGTATAAGTGATGAACAAACACTTGGTGTCTGAGTTTCCATGAACTTCCAGGTCACTTGATTATAAACGTTTATTCTTCAATCCGGTGCCTTTGCAGGACAGCCAGCATGCAATGCATTGGCTAGTGCATTCTCTTACACAGCTAATTTTCTTTTCTCTTTTGGAAAAAAGGCTGGAAAAGTACAGAACAGCACAACATGAACTGGACAAGCTTACCCTATTCAACTTAGAAGGGAGCCTCAAGTGATTCATCCCAAACTTCTGCACTTCCATTAGAGGCATCTTCAACATCATCTTCCATTGAAAGCCTAATATATTCTCTATGTGCAAAACGGTCCCACTCTGTCAATGTAGGATTCTCACGCTCCTGTTTGTTCCGACATAAACGAGGCTGTTATCCAAAACTTGCATAGAAATACAATGGAATATCGTTCCTAGTAATGGTAATATTAAACAAGTAAGAACTAAACTATCACATGTACCTGACGTATGAGGAATGGATCACGAGTTTCAAAGGCCATGAATTTGTTAAGATTGAAAAGGATATTGAAAACACTTCCAGAAAGTTTAGAGCCCTTCAGGTCACGCAATGTGATATAGCTCTCAGCCTGCAAACAAGAAAGCTTCAATTGCTAAACACGTAAAATAATCTATTTTCAATTGAGCCTATAGAAAGGAACATTCAATGTAAAGTCAACTCCTAAAAGATCAAACTAGTATATTACAAAGTGCCATAAATCACCTTCAAAAGGAACAATCTAATTAGCTCATTAAATCACGCTATATGATCTATTACAAAGTGCCATAAATCACCTTCCAAAGGAACATGAAAAGAGATTAAACCCAAAATTTGCCAGAAACCTGCCCTCTAGACAGTTGTACTATACCAGCACAATTCTCTAAGTTTGAATTTACAAGCTGTAAAACGAGTATTCTGATTCATTTCCATGAACACACTCCAATAGGAACCATACTGAACAGGCAGGAAATAAAATGAAAGCAACGATAAAATGGCAAACCTCCGGCTTAATCATATCAATTATCTGACATAAGATGTCCTCAAAGAGCACAGGTTCCTGTGCCATGCATTCCATTCGATGCAACTGCTCCTCATAAAAGAATTGCATTTCATTACGTGTTAGAATTCCATTGCCATCCAAATCTATACACTTGAACCTACAAAAGGAAATAAAAACATTGGGAAAAACTAGCCAAGAATGAAAAATTACTTGGAAATCCAATCTTAATGTGATCAAATTTTCAAAATTTTTGGGTGAGGAGTACCAAAAATAGGCTTTCAAATATTTTGGGGGCCTTTTCCAAACAAGTGAGTTTATAAGTAGAGGTATATTCACTTCAACACCAAGGAGGTAAACTTTAAAATTGATAATCAGTGAACAAAACACACTATAATACCCTTGACTGTACAGAGAAAGAGCACAAACATACCAATACTCAAGGCTAGGCTCGGATGACTTGTCCTCCTCCGCAAGGATAAAGTATACAAAGTCTTCATACCCCATCTTTCCTTCAACCTTACTGGTAAACTTTCTTGGAACCTAAGATGTGATGGAAGCATAACATGAGTAAAAGTTCAAAATTTGTACATAAAACAAGCCAATCAATGAAACAGGAAAAGTGATAGAAGGGTAAAGTGGAATAGACTAAATTCAATTAAATGAAAAACTTCCTTCTGCAAGTATAATGTGGTTGGACCAAGCAATAAAAATGGCATCTGATTCAGACAAACCTGAGAAAATATCCTATCGACAATCCGGTAGGTAAGTGCATGGTTACCATATCTGATAAGGTTCTCCTTGTCGATCAAGAAATCATGATCCGTATCCAGCTCCCAAAACTTGCAGTATATCACGTAAAAGTGCTCATATGAAAAGTACCTGTACATAGAAATATTAAAGAAGAGAAAAAGATTGAAATGTCAAGATAACTGGTATCAGACAGAATGTATTAAGCATGCATCAGAAAGCAATTATACAAATTGATGATTTTGCAGAATATAAAGCAAAATAAAAACCAGATTCATGCTCTATGCATTCAATGAGATCTCCACCTCAAAACTTTATTAATGTCCTCTTCCTCATCAGCATGTAGCATGGCATCAATCAAGTTTCCGCGTTTCAACTCCCTAAGAGTGAGGCGACCATTCTGAGATCTATTTATGTAGTAATATATTCTGTATATTACAGTTTCAGCTGGCCATGTGAAACAAAAATTATGTTAAAGCAACATCAGACAAAATGAACAACATATTTGACAGCACGAGAGACAATCTAGACCAGCAAACAATTGGACAACACAGAGGTAGCAGTTTATATTAACTGTTTGAGCAATAGTAAACAGCATATATAATGGGAAAGGGCCCAACATGTTAAGACTGATATTCTTTAAGCTGTAATGCTTGAATTGGTCTAAGATATTTTAGTTTCACATTCAGTTACACAATATATACAATATGTTTCTATGGCAACCCCTCTCATATGCTCACAAAAAGTCAATAATCAGCCCCATTATAATCAGAACAACATAAGATTACTCCGGATTAAACTAAAAAGAAATGTGTTTATAAGAATTTATCGTGCAAACTCATCCTGAAGATAGGCATTTTAGAAAATGGAAGCCTGGCCACTGAAACTAGAGACTAGAATAAGAACTTCATGGCCAATCATTCTTTCTAAAGATAATGTGTCCAACATTCTAAACAAGAATCTGAATCCTGTTTCCTATGCACCTTATGCTTCCATCAAGAGAAGTGCACACTAGCTCATCAAAGAATAGGCTAGCATTCCTGCTTTGTCAACATGCTATCTTCATTTTATCAATTGTTTTTAACACTTAACATAGCATTATACATTATCAAACACATTTGAGACAGAACTATATCAGTGAAACAGCTGCATTCATAGAAATTCAGATGGAAATAGATGCATTTACAGGATTTGCAAGTTCAGATCTCAGGGGGTTTTTGGTTCACGGAATGTAAGATTGCCTCTGATAATAGGATTAGCGGAATGTAAGATTACTTAACACATTACTGGGTATGTTACAGTACCCTGTGTGGTTCATTTGACCAGAATGTAAAGATTCTATTATTTGGTTGATGGAATGTAAGATTACCTAAAAGCACATTTTAATAAATTGTCTTTGTTATAGAATTTGTTTTCTTAAACAAGTTTAATTCCTTCAGCATTACTTGGAAGATATGGACACCAAAGTTCTAGGAGCTCTTCCATTGGACTCCGAATTTTTTATTCTCATTTTTGTTACAAACACCTAAAACTTACATTTAATATAGTAATATTATAATTAATATATTAATTACATTAATTTTCCTTTCCATGAAAAAAAAAAAATACATTCCTTCAAATACAAACCTTATTCCATTATTTGAATACGCTAATCTCAAATTTTTTATTACTACATATCATTTTTCTTTTTACTAAAAGTATTTTAGATAATTTTTAAATTAGGTTAAAATACTGTTTATATTAAATATGATAACTAATCTACTTTTTATTATTTTATTAAGTTAAAATATTTTATTATAATAGTTTTTAAAAATATATCATGATATATTTACTTCATATATAAAAATGTCATAAAATAAAGGGATAAATTTGATCAAAATTAAAAAAGGGTAAAAATGTCATAAATGAAGATTATCCCCAGAATCTTACATTACCTATGAAAAAGTTAAAAGTATTAAGATTACCCCCCTATATTTCGGAATCTTGGCACTACTGGAAATGTAAGATTACCGACTCAAGATAGTCTTTGTGAACCAAATGTGAGAATGTTATGCCGGAATGTAAGATGACTTAAACCAAACACCCCATTAGTCGTTCCGATATTTAATGGAGTCAGTTTGGAAACAACTTATACAGTGTTCAAATGCCTTAGATATTGTAAAAGGAGGGGGGAATCGAAAAGTGAAAATGCACCCAAATCCAAAGAAAATGAGAGAGATTAAACACAAACCATATCTTTCCTGAAACTCAGGTGTACTCTGTAAGAATTCCAGCCCTGGATGAGTTGCCAATAGTTCTCGGAGCACAGGTTTGAAGTCGTCCTGTCAAATAGGTAAGTACAGAAGACATTAAGTTTAAACATATACTATTAGACTATCAAGAAATATTGTAGTTGAATTAAGCTCTCAAAAATGCATAAAGACCTGAATGAGGTATTTGAGATCAGGTTGCTTTAATATTGTATATACTTGGGTTGCTATATCCATGGTCAGCATGTTGCCATTGACCCAATAATCAATAAATGCATCTCTGTAAGCAGTTTAGAGGAAAATTCAGTAAAAGCTAACAAAATGACATCACAGCTGAAAAGCAATTAAAAGGAGAAGCAATAACAGATTAGGAATCAGATTCTAAAATAATATTTTCTGTATTTATCACTGTCAATGATAATTTATATTTATAGCACATAGTTCTCCAACAAGGCCAGCTGGGAGAGCACCAAATTCCCATAATTTTCAAATAAATATCCTAGTAGTTCAAAGCATATGATAGATCCAACATATAAATCAGCAGTTCCACTTTCATGAACGAGAAAATGTACCTTGTAATAAAACCAGTGCCATTAACATCAATTTTTCTGAAAAGTGATGGGGAGAAAAATGAAGGCAGTTTGCAGATTTCCCTGGTCACTAGTTTGAATTCTGGAATATATAGATAGTAAAACATGAATATAAGATGAGTTCCAGAAATATATGTTAAAGCACACGTGCATGTATCTTACCATGCAGCTGCAGTCCATCCGGATGGCCATAGAAGACCTGACTGGTTCGAAACATGCATTGTTCCCTTAGATCATTTGGAGGTGGACGACCATTTTTAAAGTAAAACTGGAGGAGTTAACAAGTACCAATGTTATACGTTATAGCCAACTTCAGAACAGAAAGGTAAATACAGCAGATAAAACACAGCCAAGAAAAACAACAGAGAAAAGAAAAATACACTATCAATTAAAAAAGATCCAAACCTGAGGTATCAGCTCTTTAACAGGCTCGCTAACTACTTTCAGTGGAGAGCCTAAGTTTGAAAGACCAGCCCTTTGTTTTGTTATACGAGGGGAACCAGATATACTTCTTGGTGAAAGGGGAGGAGCACTGCCAGCAGGAAACATGGAAGGTAAAGCATTGCTTGCCGCTGTACTTCCAGAGGAAGCATTTCCAGGAACATTCAAGGGATTGCGTGCCTTTGCATCATTAACCAATTGCGTCACCTAGCAAAGTAAAAAAATTAAACAAAAGTGCAACTGCGCACATAGGCTCAGAGGAAATTTGAATAATTACATGCATAAAGGGTTCTTTTGGTAAGGTTAGGAGAAGTCACAATCTAGCAAAATGAGATGTCGTGGAGAGATGGCAGAGAGGAACATCAGAGCAGACTTTGAAAAGCAAGTGTTGTGGCAGGCGGTGGTGATGGACGCAATAAGGGGCAGAGAAAGATAAGAGCTATGGTGGCTGTTGTGTAGAATGAAAGTTGCAGAGAGAATTTTTGAGTACTCAGTTTGCCCAAAAGATCAAAAGTCCCAAATGAGATGCTCAAAATTTTATTTATTGAAAGTGGTTACTTGAACATGGGAAAATGGAAGGTAATTTATATAGATAATGGGCATAATGACGGTTAATAAAAGTTGCACCCACCTGAAGTATTTTAGCAAGAAAGGCTTTTAAGTGTTAATGCAACGTTTGTTCATTAAAGAAATAAGGAGGAAGCACTTGCATTCCCATAAGAAAGGTTAAGAAGAAATTCTTAACAATTTCAGTATTTGAGCCTCCAAGCCATACTCTCCAGGACATCCAAAAGTGGAATAACACAAGAATCCTGCCAACCTTCCAAGGTTATTCCCAAAAAGTCGTTCCCAATGAGGTTGTTCCCAAAGGTGCTCATGCAAGGAACAATATTTCCCGGAACTACTATTGATAAAACAATTAGTAACCAAAAACAAGCATCTACAACATGAATTCAGTATGTCATGCTTCAAAGACAGCATAAACATTCCATATATAAAAACAAAAAAGAATATTAGCTTTATTATCATTCAAGAATATACAAAAAGCTATTCTGGGATTTTGTTAAGACTGTTAAGCCTCCCAACACAAAATCAATTTACATCTGGAAGATTAGCAATCGGATGCCAAATATTCCTGTCACATCAATTTAATCCATTAAATTAAACTACCTTAATTTCTTCTTTAAATACGGGTTAACATACATACCTACAATTAACTAAATAAAACATGTAGAACATAATAATATGTCGTCAAATATAGTTTAATTAGTATAAAACATATATTTTTCATTTTTTTAAAACTATTTTACCATTAAATAATCGAGTAATCAACTGATTACAAGTTAGAACAATAAAAAGGCAATAACTATTAATCCTTTTCCGTTCAAGATATAAAGAAAACAAATCAAATCAAACACCGCGAAGATTCGAAATTAGATAAACAAAAAGTACCAGCTTGTAAGTATCGGGAAGCGAAAGCCACTGTTCGAAAAGCGTTTGCGTGAATTCAGGATTGGATTTGAGAGCCAACGGAGACATTTCCTGGAGCTGCAATAGCTCCGGATCCAAACACGCTATATCTCCAACAACACCTGCCTCCATTTTCTCTTCTTCGCATAAACAAAAAAAATCTTAAACAAAGTTTCCGCACAGATCAAAAGCAATCAGCTTCAAAAGAATAAAACCAACAATTTTAAGCTCGGAAACTTACCTTTTAATAAGCAATTGAAAAATGCGAATGAAGAACTACGATTTTGAGTTGGGGAACCACTGGAAACCCTAGATCTCCATGGAAACAGGGAACGGAGCTATGCAATTTTTTTTTTCTTTTTTTTTTTTTTTTTTTGACTTTAGCAAGTGAGTGATTGGTAGTAAACTAAAGTGAGATACAATTTTTTTTTTTTTTTGAGAGAGAGAGATCAGCTAAGAAATTACAGAGATTTGAGTACACATCCGAGAAGATTTTTTTTCTCTTCTTAAACTTGAAAGAAAAAGAGTCTACTGATTTTCTTGTGAAAAATTAAAAGGTTAAAATCTACGTTAAGTCCCTGTATTCTTCATATTTCGTCTTCTATTTTGATTTTAAAAATTTTAATCTTCTTTTCAAAATTAAGATTAATTATTAATATCATTAAAAATTCTGTTAAATTTACTGAAATTTTGAAATAAAAAATTAATTTTTTTAAAAAAATTAAATAAATAACACAATAGAAAGTTTCATGACCAACTACAATGTATTTTGTAATTATAAGCAAGAAATTCATCTGATATAAAAAAAAAAAGCAAGAAATTCTAATTAAAAAATAGAGAAAATTGAACCTATTTTAACCCAATTAAATAGTTAAGTGGATCGACGTGGCCATGTGGGGAAGGAACCTCTTCAACTATCAGCTTTGTTGCGCAAGCCGACAGACTATGCGAATAAAACTAGGTCTGTAATAAAATATTCTGGTAAAATTTTACGAAAGGTCCTTGTACTATGTATTTTTTTTATAGATCTAATCCTTTATTACAAATTATTAATTTCTAATTCCTTTACTTTTTGAAATTCGCATTTTTAGCCGTAAGACAAATATTTTTTCATGAATTCCGTTGAAATAAATACACATTAACATTTATTTTTTTGTTTTTTCCTAGCGGCAGTGTTAGCCTCCGAGCTAGCTATCGCTCGCCTTTTTCTCTTGCACATCAACCTCTTTTTCTTTCTTCTTCACATTCACTACATGCGTCTTCTCTCTTTTCAATTTGCAGATATATTTTGTGGGTATCTTTGTTGTCTTCACAAGTTGTGATGGACAGATGACGATGCATATCATCGTTGAAACACCATCAACCACCGACAATTTCTTTTAGAAAGTGGGTAGCTCTTCATTGACTTCTTAACCTGTTTCTGTTTTGAGAGTTTCAGAATAATAAATGATTTCATGAGTCGGTTTGGACTCGTGTTGTTTTAAGTTTTATATGTTTTTTTTTCTATTGTTTAATAAGTTTTCACTTTTAGAAGTTTTTGTCTACTCTTATAGTACTCTTTTTAGTCTTACTTATGCATATAGTCCTGCTTTGCAAGTGATTTTAGGGTTGGTTTTGTCGCCATCCTCTCTAGTTTGGTGGATGATTGGTTCTTTTGTTGATTTATGCCCGTCGTTTTAGACCATCCGAAGCTGATTTCCTTATTGTATTAAGTGCTTACAATCACTCCTGATATGTTGTGCTTGAGTTGTGACAGAGTCAATTGTCAACGTGCCATAATGTTATATTGATTCTGAAGTTGAAGCTTTTGTTGTGTTGATGGAGCTTGTCCTTCAGCGCGTACAACGGGTGTTTGTTATTTTTCCCCCCAAATTGAATGGTCTCATTCATTGAATAAATTAATGAATTTTCCTTTAAAAAAATACATATTAACATTTTTTTTTTTACAATTGGACAACTATTATACATTTTTTATATTTTTTAAATATGGAAAACATTTGTCTAACACTAAAAAAATTCACAGGATGTCAAATTATTTGACAAAATTAATGTAAAAAGATTAACCTCAAATTTAAAAATATACATTTTGAGGAGTAGGATTGTAAATAATTAAATTATAGTAGAGGTATTAAACTTAAAAAACACACCTAAAATAAACACTTTATACAAAATTTAATCAATTATCTTTAAATCTAATTGACACAAAATTATTATTTGTTAAATAGAAATATCTGATTTAAATTTATTCATATTATTAACAAGTTTATTAAATATGGAGTGAGAATGTAACACCCCTAACCCGTATCCGTCGTCGGACTAGGGTTAAAGGCGTTACCGGACAGATCGGAAACATTTACAGAAAATTCCATACAACCGTTCATCTATTTCAATCATAGTGCCCCTTAAGTAGGTCATCGAGACCTTAAGCATGCTTAGAAATAGGGTCGAGACTAAACCGAAATACATACAAACATTCTCAGAAATTTAAAAATTTTCAAAGATACAGGGGTTACACGCCCGTGTAGGCAGGTCGTGTGCCTCCCACGGCTGCTGGACACACCCGTGTGTCCTCCCCGTGGTCGAATCTGACTTTACATCCACGGCCACCAAGCACGCCCGTGCACCTTGGCCGTAGTCGAATCTGTTTTGGCTCCACGGTTACTGATAAACCGAAATAGTAACATATTTTAAGCCCACATTTAGCATACTTTTGGATGATTTTTCCCTTGAATTATGTCATTTGGTGCTCTTAATCCTTTGTTTTCATGTTTTATACTCAGGAGAGCATCGGAGGATGAAAAGAACGATAAACGGGCTTAAAACGGACCAAATGGGCCTAAGTACGAAATCAACACGGCCTGGGCCTAAGCAACACGACTGTGCCTCCCTAATCAGACCCGAACATGGCCTAGCCACGATTCACACGGGCGTGTGGCAAGGGCGTGTCCCTGCCGTGAAGAAGAGGAATTTCACTCAGAATTGGATACTTAGGGGTAAAGAAACACATTCCAAAAGCCTATATAAACACCCTAGAGACCAAATTTGATGGGGCGTCTAGCTAGGCCAAAGACCCGAGCCAGAAAAGTCAGAATTGTGGGAATTACTCGAAGAAAGCTAGTTGATTCATCTCAAGAATCTGGAGTTATACTCAAGACGGAGGATCTCTCTTCAATTCCTTCAGGGGGTTTTAGAGTTTTTCTTATGTTTTGTTTTATCTTTTCTTTTGAGATGTACTCTATTATTATTATGAACTAAACCCTCAAATACCGAGGGGATGAAACCTAAGATGAATCTTGTTATCGTTTCTTTGAACTATATGATAAATACTTGATTTGTTCTTAATTATGTGTTCTTAATTCTTGTGTTGATATTTCCGAGATATTTATTCAAGTTTGATGTGCTTAGGTGGAGGAGCAAAAGTCCCTGCCTAAGAGAAGATCTAGCATAATTAAGCGGAGTTGATCGCACGCCTAGACATAGGGTGGTGAGATTTTTGCATTAGGGTGAAACCTAATATGGGAGTCCATAGATCGAGTTAATGCAATCTTAGGGGTTTTAATTAGAAAGAGATTTCAATTAATCAACCTAGGGTTAGACATTAGTAGCCTCGACGGAGGTATTAATATAACTTAGGGAATCTTACGGATCAAATCAAGTGAATAAATCGTTTGGTTCAGAGTTAGATAACAAGTGAAGTCTAGGTGGATTCTTCCTTGGGTATTGTTTTAATCAATTGGTTTTTCCCACAAGTATTTTCCCAATTTCATTCTTTTTGTCTCAGCGTCTTTAGCTTAGTAGTTAGTTAATTTTCTAGATTAAAACGATTCACTTCAATTTTAAGGCTAAATAATAAAAAGAAAGTTAGTATTAGTACTTTTGGTTCCTTTGGGTTCGACAATCCGGTCTTGCCACTAAGCTATACTACTGTTCGATAGGTACACTTGCCTCAATCGTTGTCATAGTTAGTTTTTAGGCTCGATCATTCTCATTATAAATTTTAAGACTGTGACATAGCAATCAAGTTTTTGGCGCCGTTGCCGGGGAACTAAAATATTAAAAACACTCAAATTTTATTACTTTAGCCATTTTTATTTTCTGTAATTTTACTCTTATTTTGTTTTCTATTTTTTTTATCTTTCTAAATTTTCGTCTTTGCTCCTTGTAGGTACCTCTAGTTTATGACTAGAAGGAACCCGACAGGACCTTTAATTTACGATAGTGAGATCGAAGCAACCACTCGCAGAAACCGGAGAGAAATTAGGTGAAGTTTACAATACACAAAAGAAGAGCAAGAAAATATCATCAATACCACCGAAGAGATGGCTGAAAATAATCTGCCACCTCCAGATGTGGCCGAAAATTAGGCTCCTCGAACTATGTATGATTATGCTAAGCCTAGTTTAGTTTGTACTGAATCTAGTATTGTTAGACCTACTATTGCTGCAAATAATTTCGAATTGAAACCTAACACTATACAGATGATACAACAGTTTGTTCAGTTTGATGGTTTGCAGGATGATGATCCTAACACACACTTAGCGAATTTTCTGGAATTCTGCGATACTTTCAAAATAAATGGCATTTTCGATGATGCCATCCGTCTTCAGTTATTTCCATTTTCTTTGAGGAATAAAGCTAAACAGTGGTTGCATTCTCTTCCCCGAAGATCAATCACTACATGGGAACAAATGACCGAAATTTTTTTATTAAAATATTTTCCACCAGCCAAAACGGCCAAATTAAGGAATGATATCTCTTCTTTTGTGCAGATGGATTTAGAAACACTTTACGATGCATGGGAGAGATACAAGGATATATTGAGAAGGTTCCCACACCATGGATTACCCTTGTGGCTACAGGTCCAAACTTTTTACAACGGTGTGAACCCCTCAACTAGGCAGTTGATCGATTTAGCAGCCGGTGGAACTCTGAATAATAAAACACCTGAAGCAGCTTACGAATTTATAGAGGAGATGTCACTGGATAACTATCAGTGGCAAGTCCCGAGGACAAAGCCCACGAAAGCTGCCAGTGTTTTCAACCTCGACGTAGTAACCATGCTATCGAATCAGGTAGATGTGTTAACTAAAAAATTTGATGGTTTGTGTAATTCTTTGCAGGTACAACTCATTATGCAGTACGAAACAAGTGGAGGTGTGGCGAATCCTGAGTACCCACCCTACGGACATGGCATAGAAGGCGAACAAATGAACTATGTAAGTAATAATTTCAGATCTCAAAATAACCCTTATAGCAATACTTACAATCCAGGTTGGAAGAACCACCCCAATTTTTCATGGGGTGGTCAAGGAAACCAAAGGAAACAACACCCTCCGAATTTCCAATAGCAGCCGTACCCACAGGAAAAGAAGCCGAACCTTGAGGAGATGCTGACAAAATACATAGTAGTTTCAGAAACTCATTTTCAGAAAATAGAAACAAAACTTGAAGCATCGACATAGGAGCTCAAAGATCAAATTGGGCAAATCACCAAGATCTTATCAGAACGACCACAAGGAAAGCTACCAAGCAACACCGAGACTAACCCAAGGGAGCAAATTCAAGCCATAACAGCTCAAGATAACTAAAGGTTAGATGAGCCCCATTTAAGGTAAGAGAATATGGTAGAAGAAGGTAAGGTTGAGGAAGGTAGTAAAAAGCTAAAACCGGTAATTAAAGAGTACCAACCTCGTATACCATACACTGAGGCGATGAAGAAAGACGACACAGAGGAACAGTTCGGTAAGTTTCTTAAGCTTTTAAAGAAATTACATATTAACTTACCATTACTTGAAGCTCTTTCACAGATGCCATATTCAAGAAAATTCTTAAAAAAGCTTTTGACAAACAAGCGAAAGTTAGACGAGGAATCGCATGTGGAACTCAACGCAAAGTGCTCAGCAATTCTACAAAATAAATTACCACGAAAACTAAAAGATCCAGGGAGTTTTACAATTCCATGTTTAATTGGTAGTTTATCTATAGATAACGCGTTAGCTGATTTAGGGGAAAGCATAAATGTTATGCCTTATAAGATATTTAAACAACTAGGTCTAGGGAAGCCCAAACAAACTAGGATGAGCATTCAATTAGCTGATAAAACCATTCGAATTCCTAGGGGTATAATCGAATATGTGCTAGTAAAGATTGATAAATTCGTATTCCCAGTAGACTTTGTCGTTTTAGACATGGATGAGGACAATAGTATCCCTTTAATTCTAGGAAGGCCCTTTTTAGCAACTGCCAGGACTAAAATTGATGTCGACGCAGGTGAACTCATACTCTGTGTAAGAGAGCAGAGACGATCACTCTTGGAGCTCTCGATTCGGTTAGAACATCGAGTAAACAAGGTAAGAACGTACATTCTATCAATAACCATTCGGCTAACCCTTCTTTTCAGGAAGCACCATGAGAGAACACAACTGAACCCGATCCTAGACCCCATACCAACAAAGAAACAACCCATGAGGAACGAAGGTTTCAGATCAATAAACTAGACGAGTGGAAGACGCATTTCAAGAAAAAACTAGGGATACACGAAGAGAAACCGAGGGAACCACCAGGCGAGCTTGTAGGAAGACAAATCACTTTAAAATAGGAGATCAGGTATTGTTAGATAAAACAGACCCTCGTATTGTTCCTCCTAACCCTAATATAGACAAAGAAATCTCTTTTAAGGTAATCAATGTTTTTCCATACGGAACAGTCGAGGTAAGTAATCCTATCTTTGGCACTTTTAAAGTAAATGCTACTCGACTCGAGATTTATCATGATAGTAGAACTGATAGCACGAGAGAGGATGTTCAACTTTTCAAACCACCATGATTAGGCGAATAAGAGGTAAGTCTAGCTTAAGACTTTAAACGAGCGCTTCTCGGGAGGCAACCCGAGCACTAACACTATTAATTTTTACATTCCTTTATTTTTATTTTTATTTCTACTTTGGCATCTACTTATAAGCTAACCAAAAATGCAGATTTTCAGGCCACACGGTATTGCACACGGCCGTGGCCATGGCCGTGTGGATACTACGGACTCTCGTACTGACATAGCAGAGGTAGTACGAGCCAATGACGAAAGATTCCCAGATCACGGACAACTACAAATTGCCACGGCCGTGCAATATGGCCGTGGCCAACACTGAGGGAAGTCATACGGGCTCCGACTGAACACCACGGCCGTGCAATACGGCCGTGGTCGACACTGTTTTACCAAACATGAGCGTGGTGACCACGAAATGGGCGTGGGAAAAGCAAACGGACCACAACACGGCCGTGCGAGACGGCCGTGTGACACAACTCGCCCATGGTACACGAGCGTGGGGACGTACCAGACCTGAAATTCTATTTAAAACCCCCTCCTCCCCTTCTCACCTTCAAAACCCCTATCTCCTCCATTCTTTCTCTGTTTTTCCTTATACAAAGTCCTGATACGCAGTCCAAATGCCGAAGAAGTGGAAGGATTCTAGCACAGTCTCCCTATGGGAGACCGATCTACATAAGTTCATGCCGGCCGCTTCATCTACTTGACAAGCCAAGGTTTCTTGGTTTTAGGTTCTAAAGGCTGCTAGGGAATCACCCCACCACGACCACTGCCAACACCACCGCGGCCTTAGAAATCACACCCACCTCACGAACCATCCAACAATAAGGACTCTTCGGTCCATTAATCTTTTCTTTTAATTTTATTTCACTTTTTATTTTCCTTCACTTTAGCTTGCTTTTCTTTAAATATATAATTAGTATAGTTTGAATTATTATTATTATTTCCTGACTAATTCTGCACGAGCTACACAATTTCTTCATCTAGCGCAGAGACTATGGACGGCCACCATACCACCACCAAAGACGCCTCCTCCAACTTATCTTTCACCTCCAACGCAAGGAATCCATCCAAATTCAGGAAGTTTCATCTCTCCCTATCTTTTATGAATTTTTATCTATCTTTGTACATTGAGGGCAATGTACATCTTAAGTGTGGAGGGTGAAATTATAAAGTGCCTAACTTTTTACATTATTCTCAAATCCCTGAATGATATCTTGTCTTAAGTCATTTTCTCATATTACTAATTAGAATGAAATTTCCTTTGATTCTTGATTTCTATTGATATATTTTGGATTAAGTCATTGATAACTGTGCATTGATGATTTAAAACTTTAGGAGACTAGAGAATCAAACATGATAAGTCTATTATTTTCAAAATTAAAAATTTATTTTTAAAGGTTGTCTACTTGAATCTAATTATTACCTTGAAGTTTGGAATTTACAAGGTTGATATCAAAATACCCATAATTTTTGTGAGATTTTGAGCCTATAGAGCCTATATTCTTTTTCTTGCTCACTTTATTGATTATGAGTGTGTCAACATTGATCTGTTATTCTAGAACTTGTATCGATTATACATGTCGAGACCACACCTTAAATTTGATATACTAAGATGATAAAAACACCTAAGTTTTAACCCACTTACTACACTAAAAACTTACCTTCATAATTAACCCCTAGTGAACCCCATTGATCCTAATAACCCTTTTTATTGACTCACCCACTAATATTAACCCAAAACCCTTTGTATTTGTTATCACCATTTTTGACTACTCTTTTTGTCGAGATTTGATTTTGAGCAGTTGCCTGACTATGTTCTATATTTCATTTGTTAAAGTTCTTTCTTATTATTTGATTTGTTCTTAAAAAAAATGAAGTATATTCATTATTAGTTCTATAATTAAGTGAGCTTGTACATTTAAAATTCTAATTATTAAAGAAGAAACTCGTGTTATTATTAATAGCATTATAAGTTTTCAATTGATGTAATTATTAAATTTAGTATTAGTTTAGTATATGTCTACGAGCTTAAAACAGTTAAATCTGCATCTTTAGAAGAAGCTCGTGTTATCAGATGCAATTATTATCATTTCGTTTTTCTAGTTAGGTAATTTATCAGGTCAATCTCGATTCTAACCCTCTAATTCAGCCTTTATCCACACCTTTAACCCAAGCCCTGTTACAACCTTGACAAAGACCTTTTGATTTGTGTATCATCTCATATATAGTGGTGGAGATTTGATTTTCATGCAAGCCTATGGGATTAACTTTTCATGTTTGACTTATGAGTGCTTGAGTTTTTGAACCTTAAACACTTCAAGTGATTTGAGTGAATCTTGAGTGAGGATGTCAACCCTTGTCGATTTTGAATCAGAGGTAATTATTTAGGTAAGGGAAAACACCCATGCTTTTATGCTTCAAAATGTATGACTATGATTGTTTGAATCTTTAGAACTCTTTGAGTTGAATTATCAATGTATAAATTATCTATGAATTATGATAAAACACTATTGATGAAAATTTTGAATCGAGGAAGTTCGTTTTAATTGTAAGTTGAGAATTTTGCTTGAGGACAAGCAAAAGTTTAAGTGTGGGGGTATTTGATAAACCGAAATAGTAACATATTTTAAGCCCACATTTAGCATACTTTTGGATGATTTTTCCCTTGAATTATGTCATTTGGTGCTCTTAATCCTTTGTTTTCATGTTTTATACTCAGGAGAGCATCGGAGGATGAAAAGAACGATAAACGGGCTTAAAACGGACCAAATAGGCCTAAGTACGAAATCAACACGACTGGGCCTAAGCAAACGCACGCGTGCCTCCCTAATCGGACCGAACACGGCTGGCCACGATTCACACGGGCGTGTGCTAAGGGCATGTCCCTGCCGTGGAGAAGAGGAATTTCACTCGGAATTGGATACTTAGGGGTAAAGAAACACATTCCAAAAGCATATATAAACACCCTAGAGACCAACTTTGAGGGGGCGTCCAGCTAGGCCAAAGAGCCGAGCCAGAAAGGTCAGAATTGTGGGAATTACTCAAGAAAGCCGGTTGATTCATCTCAAGAAGCGGAGTTATACTCAAGACGGAGGATCTCTCTTCAATTCCTTCAGGGGTTTTAGAGTTTTTCTTATGTTTTGTTTTATCTTTTCTTTTGAGATGTATTCTATTATTATTATGAACTAAACCCTCAAATATCTGAGGGGGATGAAACCTAAGATGAATCTTGTTATCGTTTGCTGAACTATATGATAAATACTTGATTTGTTCTTAATTATGTGTTCTTAATTCTTGTGTTGATATTTTCGGGATATTAATTCAAGTTTGATGTGCTTAGGTGGAGGAGCAAAAGTCCCTGCCTAAGAGAAGATCTAGCATAATTAAGCGGAGTTGATCGCACGCCTAGACATAGGGTGACGAGATTTTGCCGGATTAGGGTGAAACCTAATATGGGAGTCCATAGATCGAGTTAATGCAATCTTAGAGGTTTTAATTAGAAAGAGATTTCAATTAATCAACCTAGGGTTAGACGTTAGTAGCCTCGACGGAGGTATTAATATAACTTAGGGAATAAATGCGGATCAAATCAAGTGAATAAATAAATGCAGTTGAGTTAGATAACAAGTGAAGTCTAGGTGGATTCTTCTTTGGGTATTGTTTTAATCAATTGGTTTTTCCCACAAGTATTTTCCCAATTTCATTCTTTTTGTCTCAGCGTCTTTAGCTTAGTAGTTAGTTAATTTTCTAGATTAAAACGATTTACTTCAATTTTAAGGCTAAATAATAAAAAGAAAGTTAGTATTTGTACTTTTGGTTCCTTTGGGTTTGACAATCTGGTCTTGCCACTAAGCTATACTACTGTTCGATAGGTACACTTGCCTCAATCGTTGTCATAGTTAGTTTTTAGGCTCGATCATTCTCATTATAAATTTTAAGACTGTGACATAGCGATCAGTTACCAAGCACCCCCGTGTGCTAAGACCGTGCACTCATAGGCCTTATACTGACTTTTTCACACGACTACTAGACACGCCCGTGTGTCTTGGCCGTGTGCTCCTAGGCTAGCTACTGACTTAGCCCCACGGTCACTAGGCACGCCCGTGTGCCATAACCGTGTGATATTATAGGCCATTTGCAAGGTCAAAATGCCACCCACTTAGGGTCAAACTTACAACCAATTTACCAAGACTTCTCATGCATATTTAGCAACCAAGAACATACCAAATTAACCAATCAATCTATACTATCAAACTCAATTTCCATTCATTCCAATTCACAAGACAAAAACTCATGTAAACACAAGCACAATTCATCTATACTTACCCAAAAACTTGACCATTATCAATGTCATCTAACCATACCAAAACATATATCACATATCATAGACATTAATGCATATTACCAACTCAAATCTAGCCAGTTCACATGGCTAAGTTCAAATAGCAAACTTATATCAAATACTAGCCTATACATGCCATATCTAGTTATATACATTTCCAAAATATACTAAAAACAATTTGAGTAGTGTGATGACGATCCTCGATGGTCCCGAGCCTTCAGTAGCTTTAACGACCTATAAAACAGAGAAAACACTCACAAAGTAAGCTTTCCAAAAGCTTAGTAAGTCATAATACAAACAAACTTAGTATGAAAGGCATATATATACATAGGTACATTGGCACTTCTTAATGACTTAACAAACTATCACATATATGCTTTGGTCCATGTACTTGGCCATATTTGTCACATTCATCAATTCAAAAGTCTTATATAAACATAGCTCATTCATGCTCACTTTCACATATCATATTGTTATTCCAATATACATAATCATCATAGTAAGATCACATAGGTACTTACCTTATATACACACTTAGTGTATAAATCAACGTACCTGAAACGGATATACAATTCACTTAACCATTCGTATCACAGACTTGCCCATTGAACCGATAGGAACCTAATAGGATACTCGTAAAGCTCGGAATAGTTGTACAATGCCAACGCCCCGCGCGAGGTCTTATGTGTACTCGAGATAACGATGCCCTTTGTCGCAGACGGTCTTATACGAATCAATATGATGCCGATGTCCCGCACATGGTCTTACACGAAAAGATAATATCGATGCCAATGTCCCGCACGTGGTCTTACACGAAAAGCTCATATCGATGCCAACGTCCCAGACGTGGTCTTACACGAAAAGATAATATCGATGCCAACGTCCCAGACGTGGTCTTACACGAATGTCAAATCAACGCCAATGTCCCGGACGTGGTCTTATATGATAAAGCAGAACAGATACCTATGTATTCCTAGGTTCGTACGGGACTTCTCGGACATTGTCGCTAAGTCGATCTTATCTCGAAAATCATTTGCATTACAACTCATAAGCATTCAATATCGACAATAGGCATATGAATATGCTTAACTCAATATAATTACATTTATTTGCATTATTACTTACATCGGATTCGGTTTAACTGAAACAGAAACGGCTACTCGGTTATTTTCGCTTTCCCGCAATCTAAGTCCGTTTTCTTCGGTTCTTGATCTATACATATTCAGAATTAACTCTTTTATTCGCTAACTCATTCAATTCAATCCAAGGACACACATTTAGGGCTATTTGCAATTTAACCCTCACATTTGTATAATTTATCAATTTAGTCCATTTTTCTTAAAACATCAAATTCACAAAATCATCACATACTCATGCTTAGCCGAATGTTCATACATCTCATACAAGCCCATATTTTCCATCAAATTTGCAATTTAGTCCTTCAAGTTACTATTTTCTCAATTTAGCCCTAATTAGCTAAATCCATCAAAAATTCAAGAACAAAGTATGTTCATCTAGCTCAAATCTTTTATTTAACACCTTAAATCATCTCAAAGCTCAACATATCATCAATGGCATATCACACAAACATCATCAATACACAAAATTGAGACATGGGCTTGATAGTAGACTAAGCAACGATTGCAAAAACGTAGAAATTATCAAAAACCATATCAAAATCATACCTTAATTCAAGCTTGAAATGGCCGAATATGCAAAGCTTTAAAACCTTTCTTTTTCTTACTAGTTTCGGTCAAAACAAAAGAAAATAAAAGATGAAGACTTTCATCTTTGGTTCTATTAAAATATAATAATTCATTTACCTTTTTAGCCATTTAAAAGACATTTGACATCATTAAACAACAAGGGTATATTCGGCCATTTACCATCCATTATCTTATTAATGGCTTAATTGCCATATAAGGCCTTCACCTTTACAAAGCCACAACAAATTGGTACTTTAACAAATAGCAAGCAACTTTCACATTTAATGTAATTCAATCCTTTTGTCAAAATAAACACACAAAAGGACAAATTAATTCACAGAAATTTAGCACATACTTTGTCACTTATCAGATGCACAGAAAATAATATTAAAATATTATACGAACTCAGATTTGTGGTCCCAAAACCACTGTTCCGACTAGGGTATAAACCAGACTGTTACAGAGAAAAACTTGGGCTGAGAAAAGGATGATTTGTAAAATAAAAAAGGTCAATATTAGGCATTAAAGTTTGTGCTCCGAGACACCCTTTGATGCTTAAGTCAGAAAAAGAGAAATTGAATAGATATGGTGGAGTGAAAATAAGGTCGGCTCTTACCCTAAAGTAGATATCCATTTTCCTATTATATAAGTTGTTGCAGGTGTCTCAATTGTATGGTGATGCATGGTGGTGCTTAAGGTGTAACTGTTTCATCCTACTAATTGGCTAAGTTTAGCTTCCTTTATTGGTAGAGGTTATCCCATATTTTACACAATATTATTGTCTTTTCATTACCTCGTTAGAGGTTATTTCAGGCCTTGATCAAGATTTGCTAAGATTGCTCTTTGTGACACCTATCCCTCTTCCTTTTGTAGGTTAGTCTCCTTTCATGGGATTTACCCTTTGTTCTTTAGTCTCATAATACATGGTATAACAATGTTTCACCATGTCTAAGAACAACTATAACTTAACTTGTTAAAAGCCTAGGAATGCAACTATGCTTCGAACATTAATGTTGGTTGGAAAGTCAATGCTTTGGTAGCCTTACTTTGCCTTATTTGTCACAAAAAGAGTGGTTTGATGAGGTTATTTCCCAAGTTAGTTTAGTTTTTGATGAAGTTCTAGTTTATATAAAAATTCTTGAAAAGATTTGAATGAAAAATCCCTCGAGGGCTTGAAAATGCTCCTTTAAAGGATTTGTAATAACATTTCTCTAAGTGATTTGAGATAATCCCCTGGGTTAGTTTAGTTTTTGATAAAGTTCTAGTTTATATAACATTCATTTTAAGGATTTCTCTCATTGATATCTTACTATTATTTGCTACACTCTTTAGATACCATTTTTGCATGCTTATTATAACATATTTTGTTATTCTCTTTTCATTATATTAGTGAGCTTAACTTTGCAAACACTTGTCTTTTAGAGGTTGATCTTTGGTTTGGTCATTTTCTCTTTGTAATTAAATAGTACAGTTAAGGATTTTGGGTAGAAAACCTTAAAAAAAATGGACGTTGCTAGTTATGCCTTTGTAAAAACTAGAGGGTTCTAATTTTGCCATAAAAACTAAGGGGATGAGGTTCTAACCAAGCCTTTAAAAGTTAGGGATTATAGATATTACACCTTATCCTAGAAAGGTATTAACTCAATAGAATGGTTTAGGAAAATCCCTAATTGAGGTATACCAATGTAATGGAGGTAGGCATTTAGGGCCAAATCACTATAAATCAAATTGTCCAAGCTTTTCCTCTATTTCCTTTATATTTAGAAAAGTTTGTAAATTTTTTAAAATCTCAATTCATCCTCTCATAACATTTTTGTGCCTAACAAAGATGCTATGAAAATGATATGTGATTATAGATATGATGTTTTCATACTTGATAATAATATGGAGTTGGTAACTAGATGAACTAGTAAACATGTTATCCTTGTAACACCGTATACCTGACCTGATCATCGGGTCTGAGCTACGGGATGTCACATTCGTTTTTGGAGTAACTACAATCAATTATATTCAAATTTCATCATTAAACATTTAAATACGAGCATTACATGCATAAAACAAGACTTATACTCATTTTCGGGTCATATACGAGCTTACGGAAGCTTAATACTACCCCAAGATCGAACAATGACTAAACTACAACATTTTCAAAACTTTTCATGTTGGTTTCGCGACTTCTAAGGTTTGGTGTCGCGATCTTAAAGACAATATGCAAGCTTTCCAACCTGAGGATGAAATTGTCAAGTTTTCGAAATAATACAGAGTCGACATCGAGACCTAAACCCTAAACCTTAAAACCCTAAACCCTAAACCCTTCACATTATTTTCTATGTGGTGCAATTTTGCCTGAAACCTTAGCAAATGTTACACCATGTTTTTAAAATAAATATTGTAGAAATTATAACAAGCTAGTGAATAGTCAAATGATTAAGTGCTTAATTAATTTCCTAAAGGTCCTATGTTCAATTCCCCACATTCTCGTGTTTTTATTTAATTTTTCGCTCATAAAACTTTGGTCAAAGCTTCCATAACCGTCCACTCCTAGTTACCATGCAAAGAAAGATTCTTTCATCCTTTAGCTAGTCAACTTTCCTCTATAAATCCCCTTTTCACTCTACATGTTCCCTCTTGATCCACTTTTCATGCCATTGTCCCTCAAAGCTTCCATTTTCTCCCATTTACCACGCTTGAACCGTCCATCCCACCTAAGTTAGCCACCATTCACTTTTTTCTCTCATTTTGGTGTCTCTTCCTCCTCTCTTGACCGATTCCTCCTTTACTCCTCCTTTCTCTTCCATTTTCTTCTTCTTTGAGCCACCATTGCACCTCTTTTTCTCCAATTTTATTCCACACTCCACCATCATTAGTTAACCACACCATCTCCGCAGCACCACCTCACCACCGCCAGGCCATCGCCGTGACCACCATTTTTCTTATTTTTTCTTTTCTCGTCTCAAAAACTCGCCACTTCCACCTTAATCTCTATCTTTTTAGTTTTGATAAATCCTCGCTGGAATTTTATTGCTTTTATCCTAAAAGATCCTTTGCTATTAATTATTTCTTTGATTTATCCTTTCTCTCCTCTTGATCGGTTGATTCAACAAAGATTTGGTTAAGGAATAATGTTGTAGCGACCTAAAATTTTAACACGGGCGCTAATTGAGGCGATTATTATAAATTTGAAAACAGAGTTTTGCTTTTATTTAAAAAAAGAGGAGTCGCCACCGATCATTTTTCCTAGGTGTAATCGGACACCTAATAAATCCTCCTTTTAAAAGAAAAATTATTTTTGAATTTTCTAAAAAAAAAGGGCCTAGTTTAGGTCTACGTCAAAATTCCAGAGAAAACTAGGGTTCGGGAGTCGGTTACGCACGAGAAAGGTATTAGCACCCTCGCGACGCCCAAAATAGGTATCTCGTTAAACGCGCGTTGTCTTAATTTTCAAAAATACGAGTTCAATTTAATATTTAATCGTGATCCGATTGAAACACGAGAATTTTAATAAATAGCATATTATCACATATTCATTTAAATATAATTTGATAATTTACAAAAAAAAAAGAGAAATAAATAAATAAATAAACATTTTATTTTAAAAACACGAGAGTTTTTTTTAAACACTAGAATTTTTGAAAACATTTTTTTTTAAAACACGAAAATTTTGAAACACGAGAATTTTTTGAAAACACGAAAATTTTTTAAAGACGAAAATTTTGATAAATTACATATTGACGTATTATAATCTAAAAATAAAATTTTGATAATTTTTAAATAAACCTCTTATTATTATTACTTTTTTTTGAAAAAAAGATAATCGAATTTTCTACTTTCCCGAAAGGCATTCTATATTTAACACAAAATCAAAGATATCCACCCAACATAGCAGTGAGATCGATGATTTAATGCCAAATCGATTTGTTGATTAAAAAAATGAATTTATTAAAAAAAATTAAAATTAGAAAATAAAATCACACCATAATACTAAAAATGAAAATAATGTTAATGAAGCAAGATAAAAACATGGGCCCAATACCCAAAGTAAAAGGTTAAAAAATATACCCAAGCTCAAAAATTTGGGCTGCTGAAGTGGGTTGTTCGAAAATGGGCCTTTGTTGGGCTTCTGCACTTTTTCTTTTTCTTTTTTGTTTTTTTCTTGATTGGGCATTGGGACTTGGGCTTCTTTGGGTGATTTGAGTTGTGTGTGGGTGGGTCAGCGCATGTGGGTCCTGGTCGACTTACTGCTTATTTATTATTTTTTTTTTTTTCTTTTTTTCCTTTCTTTTTTTCTTTCTTTCTTTTTTCCTTTCTTTTTTTTTCCTTCTTTCTTTTTCTTCTTCTTCTTTCTTTTTCTTCTCCAACTGCCGCCGCCGTCGACGCCTCCGTCGCTTCCTCCGCCGGTGGTGCGACGCTTCCCTCACCCTTTTCTCTTCTTCTTATTCTCTCTTCTTCTTTTCTCTCTTTTTCTCACTTTTTTGTTTGTTTTTTTTTGGGGGGGTTTTGTTCTTGGCCAGTTTTTGGGGTAAAAACCCATTTTATGGTTGTTTTTTTGCAGATATTATGTGGCTAGGGAGGAGGGAGGCCATGCCCTAGGTTGGTGGCCGGAAATCACGGAGGGTAGGTGCTCAAATCACAAGATTTTGCCAGAAGGACCAGATTGCAAATGCAACAAAACTTCTGGGGTTGAAGTGTAATTTTTAGAAGATTTGAGGTCAAAATGCAATTTAAGGAAAGTTTAGGGGTCAAAATGAAATTTCTATTTTTTGTATTTTTCAAAAAAAATAATTTTGAAAATTAAACACAAAATCGAGCTGGACAAAATTTAGTGCTTACAGCTGCCCCTCTTTGCTCATCGCTGTGAAACAGGGATAGTGCAAAGACTTAAAAGCACTAAATTTTGTTCAATTGTCCAATCTTTATTCTTTATTTTTTTATTGAAAAACAGAAATCGAAAATAGCTCGGCGTGCGACACGAAGCTCAACTTACCTCTCGGATTATGAGTTGATCTTTGAAAAACAAAAATCGAAAATACCTTAGCATGCCTGAGGCTCAACTCACCTCTCGCATTATGAGTTGATTTTTGAAAAACAGAAACTTGAAAAATACCTTGGCATGTGATCCGAGGCTCAACTCACCTCTCAGATTATAAGTTGGTCTTTGAAAAACAAAAATTTTAAAAATACCTCGGTATATATCCGAGGCTCAACTCATCTCTCGCAATATGAGTTGATTTTTTTTTAAAAATAGAAATTTAAAAAAAATACCTCGGCATGTGACCCGAGGCTCAACTCACCTCTCGGATTATGAGTTGATCTTTGAAAAACAAAATCGAAAATACCTCAGCATGCCTGAGGCTTAACTCACCTCTCGTATTATGACTTGATTTTTGAAAAACAGAAATTTGAAAAATACCTCGGCATGTGATCTGAGGCTCAACTCACCTCTCGGATTATGAGTTTATCTTTGAAAAACAAAAATCGAAAATACCTCAGCATGCTTGAGGCTCAACTCACCTCTCGCATTATGAGTTGATTTTTGAAAAACAGAAATTTGAAAAATACCTCGGCATGTGATCCGAGGCTCAACTCACCTCTCGGATTATGAGTTGATTTTTTTTTGACAAGGAAACTAAAAAATACCTCGGAGTGTGACCCGAGACTCAACTCACTTCTCGCATTATGAGTTGATTTTTTTTTTGGAAAAATAGAAATTCAAAAACAGAATTTGAAAATACCTCGGCATGTGACCCAAGGCTCAACTCACCTTTCGCATTATGAGTTGATTTTTTTTTGGAAAAAATTGAAATTGAAAAACAGAAATTGAAAAATACCTCGGCATGTGACCCGAAGCTCGACTCACCTCTCGCATTATGAGTTGATTTTTGGAAAAAACGTAAATGAAATAATTTTTTTAAAAATATCAAAATTTCGAAACATATCATCTGGTGGAACTCGGATGTCTTCTTTTTCCTTGATTGAATGCCTATCATCAAAACCTCTTGCTCTCTTTCGAGTACTCAGATATGTCATGCATGATGTTATCATGATATGCACGTGTTTATCTTAAATGCTTTTATGCCTACATGATTATGCCATGCGCCTTGGGCTTGTTTGTCATATATCCCTTTTCGTTATGATTTTCGTGATGATCTGCATTCATTGCTTCGATTCTTGACTTTCCTTTCAGGTTTCATACCCGTCCTCAAGCTTTACGAGTAATCTACGTTTCTCGTATATCACCCTTTTGCCCCCTGTTGAACTTTTTCCTTGCTTTGAGGCTCTTGTACTTATCAAATTTTGATCCGGGTAATGCTTAACATTTCTTTTGTTTAGAGTATATCATTTCACTATTTATTATTTAAATAAACCATACATGAGATGCATGAAAATGGCAAAGTAGGTATGAAAGGGATATCTCACATTCATATTTATTTCAAAAGCAACAATCAAAAAAAGTTGACCAAGAATAGTTAAAAGCGTCATAAAGAAAAGAAATCACAATCAATGGCTACAAATGCTCTAGATATTCAACGCATGAACTTTTTCACGTTTCTTAGTCAAGGATCTTTTCGAGCGTGGCTTCTTGTGTAGAAGATTTCGAGCTTCCGAGAATGCTTCAAATATTGTAATCTCGCCATTTGACTCCCTGTTCAAATCGCCTTGCTCCTTAAGCCCAAATCTGCTTCATTAGGACGCCCTTTCAAGTTTTCATCCTAATCCTTTTTGTTTATCAAGATGCCCTTTCCGGGTTTTCATCTTGACGATTTTTTTTAGGCATAGTTCTTTTTTACGGCATCTGAGTTCACTGGATTAGGTAACTCCTTCCCATCCATCTCAGTAAGAATCAAAGCTCCACCCGAGAAGGCCTTCTTTACAACGTTTGGCCCTTCCCAATTTGCTGCCCATTTTCCTCGAAAGTCTTTTTGTATTGGGAGAATCTTTCTCAGTATGAGTTCTCCCTCGCGGAATTCTCTTGGCCGCACCTTCTTGTCATAGGCCGTGATCATTCTCTTCTGGTACATCTATCCATGACAGATTGCCTTCAAGCGTTTTTCTTCGATAAGATTTAGCTGGTCATATCGAGCTCGAACCCATTCTGATTCCTCTAGTTTCGACTCCATTAAGACTCGTAGAGAGGGGATCTCAACTTCGATGGGCAGCACAGCTTCCATTCCATAGACTAGAGAGAAAGAAGTTGCTCCCGTAGATGTCCACAGAGATGTGCGATATGCATACGAAGTGAATAGTAGCTTCTCGTGCCAGTCTTTATATGTCTCGATCATTTTCCCAATAATCCTCTTAATATTTTTGTTAGCCGCTTCTACTGCTCCGTTCATCTTCGGGTGATAGGGTGAGAAATTATGATTCTTTATTTGAAACAGCTCGCACACTTCTTTCATCATCTTGTTGTTTAGATTTAAAGCGTTATCTGAAATGATTCTCTCAGGCAAACCGTATCGACATATGATTTTCTTTTTTAAGAACCTACAAACTGCAGTCTTCGTCACGTCACATTAGCAAACGAAGCAGCTTCTACCCATTTTGTGAAGTAATCTATAACCACAAAAATGAATCGGTTTCCATTAGAAGCTTTTGGGGAAATTGGCCCTATAACATCCATGCCCCACATAGAAAAATGCCACGGAGAAGTCATGACATGAATGGGCGAAGGGGCTGCATGAATTTTATCGCCATAAATTTGACATTTGTGGCACTTCTGTACATAACTAATGCAGTCATTTTCTATCGTCAGCCAGTAATAACCGAGTCTCATAATCTGCCTAGCCATAGTGAAACCATTGGCATGCGTCCCACAAATTCCTTCATGGACATCTTCAAGTATTTTTCTAGCTTCAACAACATCCACGCATCTCAGAAGCACTTGATCTTTTCCTCTTTTCTACAGGATATCCCCATCAAGAACAAATCCCACTGCCATTCTTCTGATTGTCTTTTTTGTCGTTCTCATTTGCTTGCTCGGGATACCTTTGATTCTTGACATATTCTAAGATATCATGGAACCATGGCTGTCCAACTGTCTCTTTTTCAATGCTAAAACAATGTGTAGGGACCTCATATATGCTCATTTGGAGAGGCATTATTTCCGTTTCTCTGTTTGCTTTGAACATTGAAGCCAAAGTGGCCAGGGCATCAGCCAATTGGTTTTCTTCTCGTGAGAAGTAATTAAAAGTCACTTATTTGAATTCTTTAATTAGTTCCGTAACTAGATAGCGATATTTAACTAATTTTGAATCTCTCACTTCACAATCTCCACAGATTTGGTAAATCACCAACGCTGAGTCCCGTACACCTCTAAGATTTTGATGTTTCGTTCAATAGCTGCACGAAGTCCCATGATGCAAGCCTTATATTCCACTATGTTATTGGTACAGAAGAAATTTAATCTGGCAGTGAACGGATAATGGTTCCCTTCTGGTGACACTAAGACTGCTCCAATCCCATGCCCCAATGCATTCGATGCACCATCAAAGCTCATCTTCCATGATTTCTCTTTTGACGACTCACATTCTTTTTCTGTAATGCACATCAAGTCTTCGTCTGGAAAATCAAATCTCAATGGCTCGTATTCCTCCGTTGTTCGAGTTACTAAGAAGTCAGCTATTGCGTTTCCTTTTATCGACTTTTGGCTCACATAGACGATGTCGTACTCCGATAATAGGATCTTCCATCGTGCCATTCTTTCTGAGAGTGCAGGTGATTCCATCATGTACTTTATTGGGTCCAGCTTTGAAATTAACCATGTCGTATGATACAACAAATATTGCCTGAGCCTCCGAACTACCCAAACCAAAGCGCAACAAAATTTTTCAATTGACGAATACTTTGCCTCATACTCTGTGAACTTTTTGCTAAGATAGTAGATCGCATTTTCTCTTTTCCCCGACTCATCATGTTGCCCCAGTACGCAACCCATTGAATTTTCAAACACAGTCAGATACAATATTAACGGTCTTCTGGGAGTTGGCGGTACTAGCACCGAGGGACTAGACAAATACTGTTTTATCTTGTCAAAAGCCACTTGGCACTTCTCATTCCATTCTTCCAGATTATGTTTTCGAAGGAGTCGAAAAATTGGGTCACACTGGTTGGTAAGTTAAGCAATGAATCGAGCGATGTAGTTCAACCTCCCTAAAAATCCTCTAACTTATTTTTGTGTGCGCGGAGGTGGTAGTTCTTGTATGGCTTTTATCTTATCTGGATCAACCTCAATACCTCTCCTGCTGACAATGAAGCCTAGTAATTTTCCCAAGGTAGCTCCAAACGTACACTTGGCTGGATTACACTACAGCTGGAACTTTCTTAGTCTTTCGAACAACTTCCTGAGGTTCCCAACATGCTCTCTTTCCCCCCCGGGATTTGGCAATCATATCATCAACGTAGACTTCTATTTCTTTGTGCATCATGTCATGGAACAACACCACTATGGCCCTCTGATATGTTGCCCCAGCATTCTTTAATCCGAACGGCATCACCTTATAGCAAAATGTCCCCCACATTGTTACGAAGGTAGTTTTCTCCATATCCTCGAGAGCCATCTTTATCTGATTATAACCTGAGAATCCATTCATAAAAGAAAACAATGAATGTTTTGCTGTGTTATCCACCAACGTATCGATGTGTGGTTAGGGAAAATTATCTTTAGGACTTGCACGATTCAGATCACGATAATCCACGCACATTTGTACCTTGTCGTCTTTTTTCGGTACTGGAACTATGTTAGCTACCCATTTTGGGTATTTGGAGACTTGTAGGAAGCTAGCATCAAATTGTTTCTTGGCTTCTTCTTTTATCTTTAACAGCATTTCAGGTCTCATTCATCTTAGCTTCTGTTGAATAGGTTTGCATTCTGGTTTCAGTGGGAGTCTATGGACCACTACATCCTCGTTTAAACCTGGCATGTCCTGATATGACCATGCAAATACATCTTTGTACTCATGAAGCAAGGCGATCAAATCATGATTGGTGTTATCTGAAATGGAAGTCTCAATCTTTACTTCTTATTTCTTTTCTTCATTTCCCAAATTTACTGTCTCAACCGATTCTTGATGGGGTAAAATATGTTTATCTTCTTGTTCTACCATTCTTAGTAAGTCAGAAGACGAGACGTAATCTTCAGCATTTTCCTCAGCTTCGAATTCTCCTAAATAAATAGTTTTCTTGAAATCGATTTCAAGACTTGTAACGGGGTTGCTCATGTCGTTGATATGTGAGCACCTGAAAGTTGAATGGAAAAGAAAACTATAGTGGAGCACCAAAGTATTGGAACCAACAAGCATAATGTTATGGCATGATATGAGATACATGTAAGGACAGGCTGTGAGAAGAGGGAATAATTATGAAGTTAATGAGAATGAAAAGACCATGACAAAATGCATCTCCATTAATGTTCATTTAAATGATAAAGAGCAAACATAAGCTCTTACAAAAGAATCCCACTATTACTTAGGGGCACACAAAAAAAGAGTTAACATTGAGCATTACTCTAGAGAGGACTTAGAAACTACAAGAAGATCTACAGCAGTCTAATTGTTCAAAACGAATCCAAGAGGACAAGGGCGTATCATTGAAACATCTTTAATTGCATCATCCCCTTTGTCAATAACATTTATACTGAAGTTCTGAAGACCCCTTTCAATCAATAACAGCGTGCTTCGTGAATTATCTCGCCCTGGGTACATCATTCCTGCAAATGTAAATGTTTTTGACAAATGAGGATACACTATGGGCTCTCATTCCAATTTCTGACCTGAGGCTCTTGCAATCTTCCTTTCTTGATCTTTCTGCAACTGTTTTCTTCTTTGTCGTATATCCCGGCTTGAACCTAAATAAATCGACGAGCCTTGTGGTGTACTGGTTTTAGTGCTCTAACTATCCCTTGCTGATATCTTCTCAAACCTTTCTTCGCTCGAGCTCCCTTTCCCACAGTCAGCTTAATTCCCATCTTGGTATTCTTTGACAGCTTGGGTATGGGAATCATATTTCCTTCAGCAACAAATGTAGCATTGATAAATTTGAAGGAATGGAAGGAACATTCTACTGTATCTTTATTTATTTCGATGTAGGGTGCGTCAGCAGAGATAGATGCAACAATGTCTTCTTCACCAGCGACCGTGATCAAGTGGCTATCCATGATAAACTTTACTTTTTGATGGAGAGATGAAGGAACTGCCCCAGCAGAATGGATCCAAGGTCTCCTTAAAAGGCAATTATACGAAGGCGTGATGTTCATGACCTGAAACTCGATATCATATGTACATGGGCCCACTTCTAAAGGAATTTCGATCTTTCCCATGACCTCTCGTCGTGTCTCATCAAATGCCCTTACTGTAGAGTGACACGGCCTCAGATAAGACATATCAATTGGCATCCTAGAAAGCGTGGCCAAAGGCATGACATTGAGTGCAGACCCGTTGTCAATGAGCACATTCGGTATTATATAACCCTTGCAATTGGTTGTGATGTGCAATGCTTTTACGGAGCCCCTAACATTTGGCGGTATTTCGTCATCACTGAAAGAGATGAAATTATCCGCATTTAGGTTGTTCACCCATCTATCAAGCTTTTCAACAGATACGTTGCTTGCCACATAAGCTTGATTTAACACTTTCAGCAAAGCATTTCGATGTGGTTCTGAATTCAATAATAGGGATAATACCGAGATTCGTGTCGGTTGCTTGTTTAATTATTCTACGACGTTATATTCACTATGCTTAATGAACTTCAAGAATTCATGTGCTTCCTCCTCATTCACAGGCCTTTTAACTTCTTGTTCGGATGGAGTTTCAAACTCGACCTCAGCCTCATGTATCGGTGCCTTTCCTTTCTGGTTCGAGTCACCAGTCTTTTTTCTTGGTTCAACCACCTCAGGAGAATAACATCTCCCGCTGCGGGTAAAGTGTCCTACTTCACTAACACTTCCAGTCGTAGCTTTGGATTTTTCACCTTCGGGTATGATAATGTTGACATCATATTTCCATAGTACCGCCTTGTTGTCCTTGGGGAAAGGAGATGAAACTTCAATTATCATATTTGGTTTTATTTTTTCCTTTTTTGCCCCGTAATAAATCACCAGAAGTCGATCGGCGCTATAAGGGGAACCTAATGATTGATTATCAAAAGTACATACTTCTCCTTCATCGGCCTCTTCCACTCTGTTAAAGATCTCAACCTCCTTGTTGTCCATAACGTCTTGAAGTAATTTTCTGAATCCCTCACAAGACTGGATGCCATGCCCTTCGATACCATTGAGATCACAAAAATATTGACCTTTTGTGTTTCTTTTTTTAAAAATTCTGTTGGGATGACAAAACGGCCCCTTTTCAACCATTACCTCCCAAACCTTCCGCAAAGGTGTCTTTTTTTTAGAAACACAACTTTTGGCTTGCCACCTGTCTTCATTTGTCACCGCACTCACATTCCCTTCAGTATGGTTAGGGAGCAGATTTCCAGCCATATTACTAGCACCATCAAATCGTAAAATGCCTGCATCAATAAGATATTGAACCCTCCTTTTAAAGGCAAGACAATTTTCTGTAGAATGCCCCTGGTTCCCAGCGTGGTACATGCAACTAGCATTAGGATCGTACCATTTTGGGTATGGAGGCTTCAGGGGTGCCATATAATGTGGGGATATTAATTATTTTTCCAATAGTTTTGGGTACATCTCTCCGTATGACATGGGAATAGGGGTGAATTGAGGTTTTTCAGGATTGGGTCTTGCCAGTCTTTGTTCATTTTTGGGTTAGCTTTGAGCAGGCATGGTATTTGGTGGGAACATGGCGAATGGTCTTTGGTTATTTGTGGCGTAAACGGGGTAAGGAGGAGGTGCTTGATAGTAAGGGCTTTGGGGAGGAAAATAGAAGTTTGGAGGTGGGCGATATCGAGGTCGTGATTGGGTTGGGTACGGATTAGAAGTGTAGTGGCTCTCGGTTCCCACCATATGAGTTTCTAACTCTTTTTTCTTTATAGGTACTGCCCTTTTCGAACTCTCGGGGCCTTCCATCCTTCCACTCTTTATGACATTCTCTATAAGTTCCCCGGATATTACAATATCTGCAAAGTCTTCCGTGGCGCTTCCTACCAACTTATCGTAAAATAGCGCTTTCAAAGTGTTGATGAAGAGGGTCGTTATCTCAGTTTTAGTTAATGGGGGTTCTACTTGGGCCGAGATATCCCTCTATCTTTGCGCGTATTGCCTAAAAGTCTCCGTCGGCTTCTTTTCCATCATTTTCAGAATTAGTCGATCAAGCACCATTTCGGATACATGCTTGTATTGTTCACAAAATGCTAATGCTAAGTCTTTCCATGATCGGATCCTTTCTCTACTGAGTTGATTATACCATCGAAGAGCCGATCCAACCAAGCTATCTTAGAAACAGTGTATTAACAATTTATCCTCATTCACGTAACCAGTCATCTTCTTACAAAACATGAAAAGATGTGCCTTTGGACATTTCGTTCCATCATATTTTTCAAAATCTGGCACTTTAAATTTTGGAGGCAGAACCAGATCGGGCACCAAACTGAGCTCTTTGGCACTCAGTGCAGAGAAGACTTCAGTACCTTCTATCTCTTTGAGCCTTTCTTCCAGGCTCCTATACTTATCTTGAGCATCGCGATCATCCATTTTCAACTTGGCTATTTCTACCGGATCATCCAAATCTGGAACAATTGGATCTGCAGGATTAGCCCCGAGATTCAATACGAATATCCCTTGCCCTAAATGATCAGGTGGTGCAGGATGTTGCTCCTCGAATGTAAGTTCCCCTTGGGGGAACCTTCTTTGTGTTGTATAGGCGTGAAGTGGAGTGAATCCTGGAGGATAAATTGGATCCTGATTAGCTCTTGACTGGGGTTCTATGATACCAGGGCTCTGCATGGGTCATTTTCCTTTGACCAAAGCTGTCATCATCTCCATCATTTTGGCCATTTGATCCCTTTGCTCGAGCGATTCCTCTCGAGATATTACCATCAAATCTCTTGCTTCCTGTTGTGACTTAGCCAACTGCTCTTGCAACTCTCTTTAGGTCCTTTCCATCCTTTCAATTCTCTCATTGAATTCGACCTCCATAATTCTAGCTCTTAGACGCGTCCTATAAGAATGGCGTGATTCCAGACTTCTAGTGCTGCAACTGTGGATTGTATGGTTTTAACCTTAGTGAATGATTAGGGTGATATGTACATGTAATGAATGAATGTATGAATGAAAGAATAAATGTCAGTCATGCGTAAGTATACAAAAAATAGGTGTTGATTTCAAGATAGCCCCATACTTGGGCGTTTCATTTATCAAAAGAGTCCATTACAAAAAAAGTTTACCATCTTTGTTTTAACTATTACACAAATTTCCTAGCCACATCGCCTTATTTCTTCACCCGTTCTAGGAACTCTGACATGCTTGATCTTTGGCTTGGAGGGAATTGGCAGCTGAGAACTTCTGCTTCATCTGATAATCGCACAATTTGCACGGCTGCCTTGCGAATTTCATTGATCAAATGACCGAGGTGCATATCCTTTTCTTGGAGAGCTCTTTCGTAGGCGCGAGTGTCTATGTCATGCTGACCATTCTTTTCTTCTAGGGCTTTTAGGAGAGTATCCAAATATTGCTGATGAGTTTGCAGCGTATTTTCTAAATCTCGTATTTTCCCTCTTAGCTCTTGATGCTCAGACTGACTAGTCATTAATTCTGCAGACACAGTTTCGTATTCAACATTCTTCTTCCTTAACTCTATCATAGCACGCGCAGCTTTTTCCTCTTCTTTCTTCGCTTTCCCTCTCTAGAATTCCATCCCACCTTTGACGTTGCTTAGTTCTTCCTTCCATTCCGCCGATGATTTGCCCAGCCCACTATTCCTTATAGTGCCTTTTAATTTCTTATTTTCCAAATGAAGATCCCTTAAGTCATTTCTTACGATCTCAGCTTCTTTCTGGACTTTCTCGGTTCTGGATTTTTCAATTTGAACATCGATCTTCAGCTGGTAGTTTTCCTCTTGAAGAGAACTAATATCCCGTAACAGCTTGGCCTTTTCACGTTCAAATTCATGTTTTGCCATTTTCAGCTCGGACGACATTTCTTCTGAGAAAGGATTCTGGAAAGTGTAATACGTCGGCGAGATTTGTTGACTATTCACTCGTCGTTGTCTCCATATGTCATAATCTTGAGTGATAGTATCAGCATAGAGAGCTAACTCCATTAGGTAAATTTCCTTCCAAGACTTTGCAATATCTCAGACTTTTTTCATGTAACCCTCACCTGTAAAGGCAAACTCAGACTGTACCAATCCTCCGGTAGCTGGTATGAACTATCGTGAAGCAAACTGCCTTTGAACTATTAACGGAGCATATCCAACTCCTCCCCATAATCCGAGTAAAGGTACCCAATCTTGGCTTCCGCATTTGTATAATAGAACCGAATGACGGACCCATGGTGCTCTCCAAGTTATATCTTCGGCACGGAGGTTCTGAAAAATCGAGACCCACTGCTGTTCGGTGACATCCTTTGGCCAATCTTTCCCAAGGTAAGCTTCTAATGGAGTGAATGTTTTCGAAAACATATGGAAAGGTGTGCGCTCCACTTTCCAGAAGTGGCTTAGAATCCAAACATTAAGTAATTGTGCACATCCGATAAAACACCCTTCCCCTTTCCTCCTACAACTACTTAGAGATCTGAAAGTATCGGCCAAGATAGTTGGGACGGGGTTGATTCCTTGCCTCAAATTTTTGAAGAAATGCACAACCGCAACTTCTATATGCCCAAGAACCTTTGGGAAGACGATCAATCCGTAAATGGCCAAAGCAAACAAATCCACTCTCTTCAAAACATCTGGATGGTTTTGAACTAATCCACTCTCTTCAAAACATCTGGATGGTTTTGAACTAAGTCTCGAAAAGAAAACCATGGAACACTACTGATTCATTCTCTTTTTTTTTTATCTATTTTTCAGCCCATGTATCAGTCATTCCCGTCAACTTCATTAGTTGTTTTTCTTGAAGGTCATTGGTTTGGACTCTTTGACATATATCTTGTTGAATTGTGCATTATCAACGCAAAGCAAAGCAGCATACTCTTCTATGGTCGGAGTCATATCTTCCTGATTGAAAGTGAAACATTGATAAGCTGGGTCCCAGAATCGAACCATGGCTTGAATCAGTTGTTCGTCTACATTGACTGCGATCAAGTGAACTATATCCCCGTACTTTTAGTGAAGATGCCCCTCGTGTCTGAGTCCCAATGTTTCCAGATCCTAGTCAAGTCTTCGAGGTTATTCTGACGAGCATTCGAAGTCACATGCTCGGGAAGATTGGAGACACATCCTTCCTTTAAACTGTCCCCTTTTACTTTCTGAATTTTCAAAGACCAGTCTCAGACTACGGCATTTTTCTCGGTTACTTGCGTAATTGACTCCTCGATCAGAAACCCGTTTTTGGCAACCAATCTTTAGTCAACACCTTTCTAATAAGATGCCTATGATGCATGACGAAAAATAAAATGAAGACAAATAGCGTTGGTTAGTAATAAGTATAAATGAAGAAAAAACTATGGAAAATCTAACAAATTAAGCTATCCAATTATGTATTTTGGTGAAACTGACCCACGTTTTTTTTATTTTTTATTTTTTTGCCCCGTCATGCTTTACAAAAACCTACCCCACATACTCATTAGATAATCTACTCGATCCAATTTATTAAATGGACCCGATTCCCTTGTATAAAAAGTGTAAATGTAAAAGAAATAAATGGTAAGAGGCGTTTCTCCCATGTACTTATTTTGGTGACTATTAAACGGACGAAGGTTCGGCATGGCTCTAGTTAGGTGGCTCGTACGGTTCACTATATGCGGTTTCGATTCTAGAAAGGTACTCGAATTGTTCGTACTGTCGTCTACTAAGATTAGTATGGAGCCTCGGTCATTGCCCATCACAGGCTCACGAGTTCAATTCGAGGGATTACATTTACTTATGCCTATGCGGAGGGACAAGTTAACTCACGAAAGCATAAGTCATATGTAACCCAGAAGTATTCACTAGCCTGTGCGGAGGGACGAGTTAACTCACGAAGGCATAGCGTTTACTTCCACTTAAACGGACGGGGCCAGGGTAGAGAGCTCATGTAATGCAAAAATGCAAGTGCACGGTGTGTGGGGAGAAACTCACAAACCCTTTTTGTTTTTATTTTAAAACTAAAAAACTAGAACCGTAAAACTTAGAGCTGAAAAACAAAAAGATAAAAAACAAGTTAGAAAAATATTTACAACATGATGCAAATGCATGATTTTTCAAAAAAACAAAATTTAAGGATCACGATTAAATGTTAATTTGAACAAGGAATTTCAAAAATTTTGATAACACGCGTTTAACACCAAACTTGACTCTAAAAAAAAAGGTCCCCAGTAGAGTCGCCAGCTGTAGCGACCTAAAATTTTAACACGGGCGCTAATTGAGGCGATTATTATAAATTTGAAAACAGAGTTTCGCTTTTATTTAAAAAAAGAGGAGTCGCCACCGATCCTTTTTCCTAAGTGTGATCGGACACCTAATAAATCCTCCTTTTAAAAGAAAAATTGTTTTTGAATTTTCTAAAAAAAAAGGCCTAGTTTAGGTCTATGTCAAAATTCCATAGAAAACTAGGGTTCGGGAGTCGGTTACGCACGAGGAAGGTATTAGCACCCTCGCGACGCCCAAAATAGGTATCTCGTTAAACGCGCGTTGTCTTAATTTTCAAAAATACGAGTTCAATTTAATATTTAATCGTGATCCAATTGAAACACGAGAATTTTAATAAATAACATATTATCACATATTCATTTAAATATAATTTGATAATTTACAAAAAAAAAAAGAAATAAATAAATAGATAAACATTTTATTTTAAAAACACGAGAGTTTTTTTTGAAACACGAGAATTTTTGAAAACACGAAAATATTTGAAACTCGAGAATTTTTTTTTGAGAAACCCGAGAATTTTTAAAAACACGAAAATTTATGAAAACACGAAAATTTTTGAAAACACGAGAATTTTTTAAAAACACGAAATATTTTGAAACACGAAAATTTTGATAAATTACATATTGAGGTATTATAATCTAAAAATAAAATTTTGGTAATTTTTGAATAAACCTCTTTATTATTATTACTTTTTTTTGAAAAAAAGATAATTGAATTTTCTACTTTCCCGAAAGGCATTCTATATTTAACACAAAATCAAAAATATCCACCCAACATAGCAGTGAGATCAATGATTTAATGCCAAATCGATTTGTTGCTTAAAAAATGAATTTATTAAAAAAATTAAAATTAGTAAATAAAATCACACCATAATACTAAAAATGAAAATAATGTTAATGAAGCAAGATAAAAACATGGGCCCAATACCCAAAGTAAAAGGTTAAAAAATATACCCTAGCTCAAAATTTTGGGTTGCTGAAGTGGGCTGTTCAAAAATGGGCCTTTGTTGGGCTTTTGCACTTTTTCTTTTCTTTTCTTTTTTTTGTTTTTTTCTTGATTGGGCCGCTGGGACATGGGCCTGCTGGGTGGTGCGGGTTGCGCGGGTCGAGTCGACCCGGCTGTTTATTATTTTTTTATTTTTTTCTTTCTTTTTTCCTTTCTTTTTTTTCATTCTTTCTTCTTCTTATTCTTTCTTCTTCTTCTCCAACTGCCACCGCCGTCGACGCCTCTGTCGCTTCCTCCACCGGTGGTGCGATGCTCCCCTCTCCCTCCTCTTCTTCTTCTTTTCTCTTATTCTTTTCTCTCTTTTTCTCACTTTTTTTTTTTTTTTTTTTGGGATTTTTGTTCTTGGCCGATTTTTGGGGTAAAAACCCCTTTTATGGTTGTTTTTTTGCAGGTATTAGGTGGCTAGGGAGGAGGGAGGCCATGCCCTAGGCTGGTGGCCGAAAATCACGGAGGATAGGTGCTCAAATCACGTGATTTTGCCAGAAAGACCAGATTGCAAATGCAGCAAAACTTCTAGGGTTAAAGTGTAATTTTTAGAAGATTTGGGGTCAAAATGCAATTTAAAGAAAGTTTAGGGGTTAAAATGAAATTTAAGGAAAGTTTAGGGGTCAAAATGCAATTTAAGGAAAGTTGAAGGGTCAAAATGCAATTTTTATTTTTTGTATTTTTCAATTTTTTTTAATTTTGAAAATTAAACACGAAATCGAGCCGGACAAAATTTAGTGCTTACAAACGTAAGTATGGGATGATATTGGGCACTAAACCATCACTTCTTCCTCATCTTTTTATTAATATCCAAATGTAGTATTAGTGTTAGACATTGTTTTTCTTCGATATTAACATATCGTATATTGATCTTGTATGAAAGGTCGATTGCTAACAACTTGGAACACCTTTGACTTTTAGGAAGTGAATCACATATATGATTCTAATCATATTAGCGTAAGTGTGGTATTGGAAATCAAGATTAATATGTTTTTATTTAAAAAGATAACTTAAGTGACAATTTAATGATGGATTATTCGTTTTGTGTTTAGATCCGAGATAGATCTAATTAAATTTGGAAGTGGGCGTTAAAAGGAGTTTTTTGCATTGGAGTTGCTTAGATCAAGTGTGGGTTTTAATATTAAACCAAAAATAAACCTATGTTTTATATTGTTAAAATTATTATTTATGTTTGATTAGGATACTTTATGTATCCATTAAGAGAGATAAAACCCATCGTTATGGATTATGTCAAGTAAGTGATTCGAAACCATTGATTTTGGTGATATGTATGATGTGCGATTTTTTTATTATTAATGATATGAAAATTATGAAAATCTCATTCTCATGTTATGTGATCTTATGGCATATTTGATTTTTGCATGATTTATAAAATGTGAAATTTTGGTACCATGTGTGCATATATGATTTGCATGTTAAGCATGCCTATGTGATTTTAAGTGAAAAGTGATATAATGAGCATGTCTCACATGCCAAAGTGAAAAATGATTTTTAAGTGAAAAAGTGATTTTGGCCACATCACATACATAGGGTGGGATATGTGAAAGGTGGAAATATATAGCAGTTCATCTGCATTAATGTGACACTATTCACGACTTTGATTATGTAGTAGTAGATCTACGATTTTGGTGGCTTGTCCACAATATAGATTATTGGCGGTTTATCTGCGATTTTGGTGACACTGTTAACAATTTGGTGTGTTGGATGGACGAGTTCTAGAGAACTCAATTTTGGTGTGTAACAGAGATGGGTAGGACTATTTTCATAAAATCTGCATCGTTTTACAAAATATGCATTGACATGATCAAGCATAGTATAAGTTTGAAATATTGAGTTATATGAAATTGATATGATTATTATGATTGTATAATGTATATGTTTATATGTATGTGATTGTGTTTATGTTAATCTCACACTGAGTTTTATAGCTCACCCCTCTTTAGTTTTCTGATTTTACAGATAACCCCGAGGTTAGGATTCAATGATGGCATTTGGAGGAGTTTCTCCGAAGTCTTTTTAAATTAAAGTAATTAAATTTTATTTTGATATGTTGATATTTTGGGTTTGTAATAAGTTTGAGTATGGATTGTGGCATGAGACTTTATTTTGGGGATTTTTCATTCTGATTTGCATAAATTGCTTGCATGACATTAAGTTTTAAAAACTGCATAAATTAGTATTTGATAAGTTTTCGCTTGAAACTCAGTTTTTAAAATAGAATCTGTTAATAACACATTTTTCCACATTTTTGAAAAATGAGTTTTTAATAAAATTAGACTTAGTTTTCAAAATTATTAATGTTTACAAATGAGTTTTCTAAAGACATTTGATTTATGAAGTTAATATGTTCTTATTTCCGAAATAATGACGAATAACCGAGTTCTCCACTTTTGAATAAAAAGACAAATGATTTAGAAGTATGATTGAAAATCTGAAATAGCTTTGAATAAATGATTGAATGTTTACAATTGAGATATTACTTATTTTGATTCCTGAAACTTGCACGATTTTTATGAAATTAAAATAAACGTTTTATTTCATTTGTTTTGAATTGATAAGGCAATAGTTTTAAAATATTTTTTAAAAATTCCGAAAGTTTATTTCGGCCATTTTCGTGGACAAATGGTTTTTGAAATGAGATTGAAAATAAAGTTGAACATTCGATTTTACTAGTTTTGAACGAACTGCACAAATGGTATAAAAAAGTACGTTTGAAATCAAGAAAAGTTTCTCTAGGCCATTCCGATGGCCAGTGTAGCTTTTCGAATTCAGCCATAACAACTGGGCCGGGTTTGGGGTGTTACAGGTGTTGTTGCAACTTCGTCAACAGTTCACTAGGTTCCCAATTTCATACATTTTTAAACTAGCATATGGCAACCATGTCTGATCTCAAGGCCTCAATTGCTCATTCAACATATATACAACATGTTTAGTATACAATTTTGAAAACCTCAACACCGTTCTTATGCATAACCACTAACCATTTCATTCATGTACTACATTATTACTCAAAATGGACCATGTTCAACTTGAAACAATATAACCCTATGTACATGCTTTGACAAAATGAAAGGAACTTTACAACTATATTGAGTCGATGGTTGTAGTCTAGATGCTGACTTCACCTCTCGGGGCTTCAAGGATTAACTGTACCTATGCACGGAATAAACAAATCATACCGCTAAGTGATAAAGTTCAGTGGTACTTTCATGATTCAAGATAACATATCTTAAACAATAGCAATTGATCACAAAATACAAATACATTGCCTATCGAATTTATATTCAATCAACCACAACTATTTCATACCATAACATGCTAAATACGTATATGGAAAATATCAATTCAATCCATTTCATATGTATAAAAGAATTGATCAATACATACTACTTGTCAAGTACCATTCTTTATACTACATTCATATTCATTACCAATCATGAATCAAACATACATTTATATACCTTTAACATTATGTCATTTAATTCCATATTCAATTAACATTGTTTACCTTTTTAACTTACCACTCAAATCCCTATATGGAGTCAATAGACTCATTCACATTTGTTTCGGCCCCTCGGACTCATTTTCTATTGATTTGCATGATAGGTTATATGCTTTCTCTATCACAATTCACATATGTACATATTTGATTCCGTAGCATCATATAATTTCATTTCCATATCTTTATAAAACTTACAGTTTATAACCCCCATTAACCTGACTTGGACTTAGATAGATACACGGATCCTTCAACCAACACACCAAACTAGCACCAAAGTGCATCATCGGATAAACTAAAGTAAGGAAAACTGGCACATATAGTGCATCTTGGTGCACGAAGCGCATTATGGCACATAATCGCATAATCCCATACACAATCCAATCCTATGGCATGCCAACTATATCCGACACAACCAAAACAACTAATAGGGTACCAATGTTCAATTTCATTTTATGATTCAATACATATTTCATTTCTTAATCACAATCCAATTTATTATCAATACACATTATGTTTCATGTTATATAACATATTTCTATCCAATTTCTATATCACACAACACATTTTAGCTATTTCATGTTATTTTATATTTTATTCGTTTTAGTCCACTATCTCGAATTTCCATGCCAATACCAACAAAATAATTATACTATCTCTATATACTCACCTCAATGATCAATCATTCAAGCAAATATTTCTATCCCGAATCATAAAATCGGGATTTCGTGTCACTCGTCGGTAACTTTCGTTTTCCCTTTCCCTCTCGAAGGTTTCGCATCGGCGTTAGCTACGTATGACGACAAAACAAAATAAACAATATCAATTTCCATCAATTCACATTCAAACATAAAGTCAAGCATGTTTTACAATTTATTCAATCTAGTCCTAAATCTGAGACAAACATAACTTTTAGTATAGAGCTACGGATTAAAATCTAATTTCACATTTACTCATCAGGGACCTTATACTTTCTATTCTTAGCATAATTTTGTAAACTATTTTCATTTTATTCAGTTTTTTCCCTAATGTAACAAAGCTAATAATCAAGCTTGTTAAGCTTTATAATTTAGTCCTTTTCATAATCTAAGCTTAATTTCTATCAATTTCAAGCCTTATTCTTCAATTTCTCAACAATGGTAATTTATCAATTTTCATAAATTGAACAAAACTGGTACATGGGCTAGCTTAATCAAGCTCCCATGATAAAAAGAATCTATAAAATACAAAAAATAGCTAGGGACTTACTTGTAATGGATGATCGAATGTTAAATAAGTTTTTCTTTTTTGGCTATCTAATGATGGACGATGGCTTTAGGAAGAATATGAGGACCATTCTCATCTTTTTTCACTATCTTTTACTTATATACTAAGTTTAATTTAATTAATCTTAATTAATTGACACTAATCATGCCTTAATTAAACTAATGGTATCCACCATCATCATCCACTAACATTCAATTAAATTTGGTTTATTAACCATTTTAGTCATTTGGATAATTGCTATCTAAGTCCCCAATCCTTTTTCTAATTAAAACTTTATAGCGATTAAACTTTTACAATTCAGTCTATGGATCTTAATTAACCATATTTTCGACTAAATTACTTAAACAAATTTCAATTCATCTATATATTAACTCCTTAAATATCCCTATTTAATATTTATGGACTTGATTTACGGAAACGAGGTTCCAAAATCGTATTTTCTGACTTCACTGAAAACCGGGTCATTATAATCCTTCAATAGCTATACATAATCATATGAAGTAATGTTCTGATTCATTATATTCTTAGTAGTGTAATCATATGTATTGTACAATTGAACTATGTATTGTAGGTGTATACTTGATATGTGTAAACATAATTACTTTTAATACTTAACATGAGGTATTATAAAAATCATATGAGCACCACTAAGTATAGAAGTATGCTTAGTGTGATGGGTTTGTTTTCCACACGTAGGTTGAAGTTTATGTTTGAAATGATGACTTCAAGAGATTGTAGTGAGCCAAGAGTCACATCCATTTGAAGTAATTTTATTGGTTGTTTCAATGTTGTTTTGTTATGTATATATTTTAAAGTTTGAACTCTAGTTGGCATGTACATAATATGTAGTTGTCTATAAGTTATACTTGGCATGTGTATATATGTAAGTATTTAAATTTGGTTATGGTTAGTTTGTGCATATGTTTAGTATGGTATAGAAGACTTAGTTAACACTTATGAATTAATGGTAGAAATTTGATAGTATAATTTGGAGATCTTTAGAATTTTCTTATAACATATTCCGTTAGAAATTGGTAGTAAATTTTGTATGTTTTAATTCTGTAGAAATATATTGTGATATGTTGAGATGTGATAAGATGGCCAAAAATGCTTTTGAATAGTTGTAATTTAGGTTTTGCAATTGCGAAAAGTTTAACGAATATTAGGGGAAACTCTGCAAGATTTTTAAGAACTCTTTAGAAATTAACTAAATGAACCACTATTGTATAGTTAAAAGAATAAAACGATAGTAGAGACCGTAGATGACACTATGCATCAATTGTGACATTGTTTACTTGCAATCATTATTGGTCTTGGTAAGGGGTGTTACACACTCATTATTGAGTCCCTTCTCCTCCAGCATAGCTGTATTGAACCTTTTGACACACTTTCACAGGATTTGATCAAGGTTTTGCTTTATCACCATCAAGTTGGAAGAGGTTATTGATGCTGCAACTTTCAAAGTGTGCTAGAAAACTACGATTAACTTGGTGAAAGTTCACTATTGACCTCAACGTTAAATAGCAGCACCAAATCCTAACAAAGCCTTTGAGAGTGGTGGGGGATACTTGACATTGCACAACATTTGATATACCTGTAGGACCATGAAAGGTTCAAAAGTGATTCAAGTGGTCTATGGGGTCAGTGGTTCCATCATATATGTTAAAGATATATTAATCTTGAGCAATACTTCTAGTTGACGAATCACCAAAGAAAAAGGGGTTATGCTCTGCATCTAAACACTCATATTCATCATAGTAAGGTTATTTGAGATTTTGAAATTCTTACTTGATAGTAATCACTTACTTTTCGAGGTTAAAATCATGATACAAATATTAGTTTTGACATGGCGTCGGTTCTGGTTACATCACATTGTTGCAAGTTAGACCCATGGTTAACGACAAAATGATGAGTTGGTTGGTTTTGCTTATGTGGTTTCTTATTTCCCACTTGTGTATTCATGTTTTGCTAGTTAGCATTTGGCCAAGGTTGTCCTTAGGCTAACCTTCCACAATTCACACCATCATCTCTGCCATGAGAGCAAAACTCTCTAAGTGGTCTTCTAAAATGCGTTGAGTCTGGCCTTGGTTTGTTTGTTCATTTCATTGGCTCTATAGGAGTTAGGTTAAAATCTCTTGTTATGCTACCAAGCCAGATGAAAGAAGTTATAGTTGGGCTAGGTATTGAGGGTGATAGTCAAGATGTTGTTGAAACGAAGTAAACAGAAATGTGGCATGAGTGTAATGTTGCTAATAGGTGGTATGGACGTAATTGAATGCCTTTGATGGGTTAACATTAACTCCAATGGGTTAATCTTATGTTGTTGTTGTTGTTTTTCTAATTACGGAAGGATTTATTAGGTTTTGGGTTGTAAGGTGTGGACCTTGCAAGGTAAATAGGTTTGCAACAATATGACTTCAGTTGGGATGGATGACATCTTGAATAGTGATATTTCGAGTAAGGTGGAGGAGTATATGGGTTGATCATATCGTATGTAAGGTGCATAAGGATGCAGGGTCTCGTGGCTTGGGTACTAAATTGAGGTAAAAGTCTAGTTGGCTTCAAAACTAGTGGATGCTAGAGATGAAGGGTTAAAAGAATCGATATTCACATTAGTGGGGAGGTTAGGAATGCTAGTACTTATGTCAAGAACATGTAGCGGCTTTGTTCATGCAAGCGATATATATATAACTAGTGCTGGCATTGTCACTCTTGAGAGTGTTATAATTGAAGGTTCTAGTGTTTTAGGCGCTTTTTGGAAGACAATATCAGTTCACAAATGGAACAATTTGGCCATTAATTGGTCTAGGTTGGATATCGACAGGGTTAGCTTCAATAGTGGGATCCATGGCTTTTCGACTTCATTTTTAGATTTCCATAATCGACGCTAATTGTTTCAGACACTTTGGGATAACTCTAGATTGAGAGAAGCTTAGGTTGAGAAGTGAAAGACTTGCAAAGAAAAAAAAAAGTCATTAAGAGACATTGAAGCTCATTCTCCGATAAGCACTCTAATACTTAAGTTAAAAAATTTGAAAATGAATAGCTCTATAGTGGAATGAAAGTAAAGGTTAATCCTTACCTTGAAGTTAGACATGTCCAAAGGTCAGGTAGCCCACCTGGCCTGACTTGGGTCGAGTTTGGACAATGATTTTTGCATCTTAGGTCAGCTTGATCTAATCCAAATTTAATTTAAATGATATTTTTTTAAAATTTAAATTTATTTATAAAATATATAAAATATCAATTAAAAATATATGTTTTAATATCTTATTAATTTTTGAACAATGAAATAAGCTATTTAGGCAGATTGATTGGGCCTGAAAACAAACTTAATCTTAAATTGTTTTTAAAATCAAATCTTGACACGACCCGACGCATGAATAACTCTACTTGAAGTAGATATCCTTTCTTCTTTTTTATAGGAGTTATTCCAAGTGTCTCAATTGCAAGGTATAACTCCTTTTTGCAAGCTAATCTCTTTTCATTGGCTTTTGATCATCAAACTAATATTATAGGGTATATATTACAATTATAAGCTCAATTATCAAATTAAATGGGACTTTACTAAAATTATCAATGTGGTACTTTTATTTTCAATTTGTTCAATTTGGTAGCTTTTATCATTATGGTACCTATCAGTAACGGTGTTAAATTCTGACATTATTTTCCATGTGCCCCAATCATGAGGTGCCATGTGGCATTGTGGGTAAAAAAGAAAATTTAAATTATAAAAAAGATGGAGTTGATAAAAATTTTCTCTTTTCATTCCTCCTCCATTATTTGGTGTTGTAGTTGAAGCTAGAGGTGTACATGGGCCGGGCGGCCCGGCCCGGCCCGAAGGCCCGCCCGAAATGTGGGAGGGTTTGGGCAAAAATATAGGCCCGAAAAATGGGCTTGGACAAAAAAATAAGACCCGTTTAAAAAATAGGCTAGGCTCGGGTAAGGCATTTTTAGCCCGGGCTCGGCCCGGCCCGAATTCACTAAAGGAAAAAAAAAACTATTTTTTAATATTATTTTCTTATAATTTTTCTCTTTATTTTGCTACCATTTTACTATTATGTTTCTATTATTTTGTTGTTATTGTTTAGATATTATATAAAACTTATTTTATTGTTAATTTTGTTATTATTTCTGTACATTTGTTAATTTTGTTATTATTTTAGAGGCATTTGCTTGTTAAGTTACATCTATTTTAGTGTTATTTAAGTCTACATATTTTTTAAAATTTATTTTCAATTTGTTGAAAAATATTTATTTTGATTTTTTTAGTATTTTTGATGTATTATATATATTTAAAAATTATATAAAATAATATAAAAAAATTAATACGGACGGGCCGGGCCCAGGTTTTAGCATTTTTATATGAGCCGGACTTGGGCAAAATTTTAGGCTCATTTTTTGGGCCCGGCCCGGCCCGAGTCCCATAAACGGGCCTAAATTTTTAGTTGGGCCCGGCCCGGCCCAGCCCATGTACACCTCTAGTTGAAGCGGGTCATTGCTCCCTCGATTTGGGTTCTTCTTCTTTTCCTAGTTCTTTCGTTTCTAAAGATACCTTTTGTTGTGGTGGTGGGTTCTTGGCATCTTCCATTTCTTTGCTTTGCTTTCGTATCAAAAGGTTTAAAAAAATTTGAAGAAGAAGTAAAATAAAAGTTTGTATATCAAACAAATAATCTATAGAAGCAAGTTATGTTTGGCCTTGATTTTCAGGTTTTTTTTTTTTTTTTTTTTTGAGATATGAGTTTTGTATTTCATACCTTTCTCATTAGTAGCTTGACCCATTCCCATCTTATTAGAAACTCAACCAATCAAATTCTATCCCTTAAACCTCTTTAAACTTTGGGTATGTAGGCTCTTCTGTGGTCAAAATCTCTAAAATATCTTCTTCTTTTGTCAAAATCCCTTTAACCCTTTTAATTCCCTAACCCTATCAACTCCCTAATCTCTTATTCTCACCATGAACTAGTGTTGGCAATCCCCCTTTTAGCCGAATAAAAGAGCAAAACCTTGGGAGAAAAAAAAGTTTAATATAAGATAAAGTGAAGAAATCGAGTGGGAAAGAAATAGAAAAACTAAAGTATTTTATTTAATTTTGGTTGAGGAGAGGAAGAGAAAGATCATATCTACGATTTTTTAGTCGTACTTCAGTGGTTGAGAAATAGAAAAGTCTGTAGATCTCGTTCTCGTTGTTCTTTATGTTTGTTTATCGTCTACTTTTGTGTGTGTGAGAGAAACCCAAAGTTCTCTCTTCTGTTTCTATATTCTTTTGTGATTTTTAAAATCCCCTTCTTTATCGGAGATTGATTTTGATACGAATAAAACCAGAAAAGAGAGACAGAGGAAGAAGAAAGGAGAATATTTGAGAAGAAAGAGAAAGACAGATTGATGGAATTTATTTGATAGTAGTTTTCATAACCTTCCATCCAATTACAGTTGCATATAAATAAGGAAACAAAACAGTCAAAAATTGGTTAATACTTAAAACTAACAGTTTCTTCACGATTCTGGAGGCTTCTGTCCATAGTGGCCACAACCGATGTCCCAGCAAAGTAGGGCATGTGTTGGGGTGGAGGCTACCTATATAAAGCCTCATAAGGGGTGAGATGTATAATTGAGTGATATGATGAATTGTACCACCACTCAGCTAATGGCAGCCAACTTAGCCAGTCATGGGGTCTTTCCCCTATCATACACCTCAAGTATCCTTCGAGGCACCTATTCAACACATCTGTTTGTCCATCAGATTCAGGATAATAGGCCGTTGACATTTGTAATTTGGTTCCTGCCTTCCTAAATAAATCTTGCTAGAAGTTACTGATGAAGATTTTGTCCCTGTCAAAAATTATTGAATCTGGCATCCAATGTAATCTATAGATGTGATCCAAAAACTTCTAAGTAACCACAACAACAATGAATGGGTGGGAGAGGGCCAAGAAATGGCTTTTTTTGGTCAGACAATCCACTACCACCAGAATGGTATTTTTTCCTTTGGAAATTGGCAACACCTCTATAAAATCTAAGCTGATCGATGACCCTGCTCTTTCAGGTACGGGTAGCGATTGTAGTAATCCTGGGCTAGCCACATTTTCTGTCTTTCACCTCTGGCAAATTGAATATTCTTGCACCCATTTTCTAATATCTTTACCCATTCACCTCCAATACAGTAAACTTGCATTCTTTTCTTTGTCACATGGATTCCTGAATGCCCTCCCAAAGCATTGGCATGAAAGTGCTGAAACAACTCCTGTTTAAGATCTGGCACTGCTCTAATCACAATCTTGCCTTTTCTTCTTAAAAATCTACTATCTCAAGTGTATTTCGGATGGTGTTGGTTCTGTTGTTGGACATCAAGACACAACTTCTTTAGCTTGTCATCAAGTTGGTAATAAACTTACACTCTAGTAAGTAAGCTAGAACTCACTGAGCTGCCAGATAATTGTAAGAATTGACTTTCTCTAGCAGATTGCTTCCTGGAAAGTGCATCAACAACAATATTGTTGGACCCTTTCCTATATAGAATGGCATAATCGTAACCTAACACCTTTGCCACCTAAGGTTGCTAGAAGGGTGTGATAGCAACTTAATTAGATAGAAAACGCAAACTCTGATGATTTGTCCTAATCTTAAAGTGTCTACCTACTAGATAGGCATGCCATTTCTTTACATATAATAAGATAGCAAGCATTTCTTTCTTGTATATTGATAGTGATCGGTGCCTTACTCTAAGTCATTTACTAAACAAGGCCGCTGGTATGCCTTTTTGCTGTAACACTGCTCCTACTTCGTATCCTGAGGCATCAGTGTCTATGCAAAATTCTAGCTGGAAGTTTGGAAGAGGTAAGACTGGTGCTAAACACAAAGCCTCCTTAAGTTGGTTGAAAGCAACAGTGGCTTGGTCGGTCCAGTTCCAAGCATTCTTTGATAAATGTAGGGACTGGCTAGTTAGCTACACACTCAATTTTTGGCTGATCTATAGCTATCGTTCCATTGGATATTATATGTCCCATATATTCCACTTGGTTAGTACCAAAGCAACATTTACTTTTCTTGACAAATAATTGATCCTGCCTCAAAATCATAAACATTTCCTTAATGTGCAACAAATGATTGAGCCAAGAAGTGGAGTATACGAGTATGTCATAAAAGAAAACTAGGATAGTCTTCCTTAAGAGTGACTTAAAGGTAGCATTCATCAATCCTTGAAAGGTTGAGGGAGCATTAGTGAGCCCAAAAGGCATCACCAAAAACTCATAGTGGCCTTCATGAGTCTTAAAGGCAGTCTTGTGGATGTCTCTTTCACACATTCTTAATTGATGGTAACCCTATCGTAGGTCCAATTTAGAGAAGACCCTGGCCTTCCCTAACTCATCCAAGAGTTCCTCAATTATGGGAATAGGAAATCTATCCTTGATGGTTAGCTGGTTGAGCTGCCTGTAGTTTACACAAAGCCTCCAGCTATCATTTTTCTTTTTTACCATAACAATGGGTGAGGCAAAGTAGCTATTGTTGTCCCTAATAATCCCATCCTGAAGCATCTCCCTGATCAGTTTTTCCATCTCAGCCTTCTGCACAATGGGGTACCTGTATGGTTGAATTTTGACCACCACTCCTTCATCTTTAAGTGGTATTTGGTGATCTTGAAATTTTGATGGTGGTAAACCAGAATGAGTTCTAAAAATATTTGCAAAGTCATCCAAAAGCAATTGCAAATTGACAGGATATACAACAGGAGGTGTGGTCAAGGTAACCTGATCAGAAGTGGTCATTATCATGACACAAGGGCCCAATTCATAATTTGTCATCGATAAACATTTAGCAGATTGACTAGTAGACATGACTTGAATGTGACCAGGAAGGATACCCTTAATGATGCAAGTATTACCATTGTATAAGAACTGCATGGTCATTGACTTGAAATTCCAATTAATGGATCCGAGAGACAAGAGCCACTATATGCCTAGCACAACATCACAACTTTTTAAAGGCAAAACCATAAAGTCAGTAACAAAATTCGACCCTTGAGCCTCCCAACAAATACCTTTGCAAGTGCCATTAGTGAACAAACATCTGTCATCTGCTACAGTCACCTTTAACTGCTCCTATTGCCAAACTGGTAAATTCAATTGAGCTACCACCCGAGCATCTACAAAATTATGCATACTCCCTAAATCCACCAGAAAAATAGCCTCTATTGATCCCATTTTAGCTATGAAACGCATTATATGAGGGCCTTGAGAATATTTCATAGCATGTAAGGATACCACAAGTCCTTGAGGTTGATCACTTTTTGTAGGGGGTCCTCCAAATGGTCTAGACACTCTTAAAATTCATCCCCTTCCTCCTCAGAAGGAGACTCCAGCAGCACTTGATAAAGTTGAGCCTTAACACATTTGTGTCAACTATGATACTTTGCCCCGTACCAAAAACATAGTCCTTTCTGCTTCCTGTCTACCATTGCAGCTGGACTCAATCCTTTAGAAGGCACTCTAGCTCCCCAGAGCCTCCAGAACCATCAGGTCCCCTAGTCACAGAGTTGCTCGAATGCGGTGAAGATCTAGATGGGGCAGAAGTGTTAACCTTGTGGATAACAGGAGAGTGTGACACCTGTGAACCATATCTAGGCAACGAATTTGGGCTCACTGAAAATCCTTTCTTAGGATATTGACTCAGTATACTCTCCACCTGTTGAGCAATATGAAACCCTTCCACCAATGTCTGAGGTCTAAAGAGTTGTAAGTTTTGACTTATTTATGTTTTAAGGTTACTAACAAATATGCTAAGGGCATATGCTTCAGATAATTGTACCTGGTTTAAAAGACTTACAAACTGATCGTGATATTGCTCCACTGAGCCTTGCTATTTTAAGGTAACCAATTCAACCATCGCGTCCTTGAAGATGTTTGATCCAAAATGCTCTATCAGGTTATGAGCATAACAAGTCCAGTCCAACAAGTGAAGACCCCCATGCTTCTGGGCATAGAAGTAATGCCAATCCAAGGCTTAACCTTCCAAGTGAAGCATCACTGTACACACTTTGTCACAGTCGGGCACTTCTTTAGCTACAAAGTATTGCTCCAATTTCGACCACTAGCCTCTAAATTCAGTTCCATCAAAATAGGGGCACTCTTACATGTATGAACGCTCTTGAGGAACCCTTGATTTAGGTGGGCTTGGGATCGTTGGCCCTAAGGAAGTTTGAGTCACGTCCAAAGAGTCTTTGGGTGGGAAGCCAGAATGTGGCCCTCCCAAGACCCCTTTCCCCTTAGCTTGAGCAATAGCAGTAGTGTTCGAAGCAGTGGGGTTGCCAAAGTAATTCTCAAACAGGGAATGCATCTCCATCCTAAACTCTTCTTTAAAGCCTTGCAATCGAGCCTCCATCTTAGCATCCCACTTGAAATCCAAGTGAGAGGGTTTACCTTGGACCTTCACCATTTCCTGTTGAAGGACACCCACATCCTTCTGCAGTCTCGTGGTCACCCAATCCCCAGCCATAAGAAATCATTTGGCTCTGATACCTTTAAACGAATAAAACCAAAAAAAAAAAAGAGACAGAGAAAGAAAAAAGGGAGAATATTTGAGAAGAAAGAGAAAGACATATTGATGGAATTTCTTTAATAATAGTTTTCATAACCTTCCATCCAATTACAGCTGTATATAAATAAGGAAACAAAGCAGTCCAAAATTGGTTAAAACAAACAGTACGAACATTTATTCAAAACACCCCGTTTTTACTAAAGTCACTGCGCACCATTTCATTAGTGCTAAACACACCGTTTGCCATATGTCAGTTCTGACCTGTATCTTAAAATTTTTCTTTCACCTTTTCATCTCTATTTTTAGTTTCTAATATATGTTTCTTTTTACTTATATTTCTAGTAGGTTTTTGTCAAGGTTATTGGTTTTCAGATTTAGAGAATTACTGTTTTGTTCCGTTGAAATTACGGATCTCGGTGTGCTTCTTTTTGTTTTTTTATCTTGTACTATATGTTCTTCATGATTGTAGCTATCGTGATATATGGTTTATTTCTTTTTATTTTTAGCTTAGCAAAATATTGTTGGCGCTTTTAGGATTTTGAGATTTGGGTTTTAATATTCGAGATTCAGGATTTCCATAATAGTTTTTTGATAAATTACCAAAATACTTTTTTTATGATAAATTATTATTTTACCCTTTTTGACTCAATGCATAATTTCTTCACAATAATAGACACTTTTAATATCCAAATCTCATAGTTCACATTTACCCTTAATAATACTCATTACATGGTGAAAATTGCATTTTTACTCTCTTCTCAACAAAAATGGAAATTTTACGATTTAGTCTCTATATTTTTCAATCTTTCCAATTTGGTCCCAAAAGTGTTTTTCATCCCTCCAAAAAAACATTCCAAATTATTCTTATACTAATTAATCATGAATAACTCATATTCCTTATTTTGGTTAAATTTGCACTTTAGTATTCAAACTATTCAAAATTTTCAATTTGATCCTTTTTGCCTCATTTCCACATCCAAAATACTTTTCATTGATTTCTATCTCCATTAAAAATTTTCCTCTCATAAAATTCTTTGTCTTGCTCATGTTTCAATTTTTTTCTTGTAAATCCACTATTTTAGATCCCGAAATAATGTCATGTGCTTTATAAAAAATTTTAAGGTGTTACACTACCTATTTCCCCTTTTTTTTTTTGCCAAAGACATTATTTTTGCTCAATCAGATCTTGACCAAACAAATATATTTAGCATCTTATCTCAATTTGGATATTTCTCAAGACATAAGGTGAATGCTAGAAAAACTCAAATATTCTTCTGGACTAATACAAAGAAGCCAATGCCAAACACAATTAGTTCTTGACTTAGATTTTAAAGTGTGGATGAAGAAGGCAATTATTTAGGAATTCCTTTGCTACATAAACGAGTTCAAAAATACTTATAAATTTTCTTGTTGATAAAATTCATAAATGGTTAAATGGATGGGATTAGACTTGTTCATAGGTCAGACCATCTGTCCAGGCCCGAAGGCCCGCCCGAAATATAAGATGGTTTGGACAAAAAATGAAATTCAAAAAATGGGCTTGAGTTAGATTTAAGACCTATTTTCTATTTAGGTCTAGGGTTTAGGGCCTAAACCCTAGTCAATTATTTGCATAACTAGTTAATTAAGGAAGCTGTGAAAAATTTGTTCTGCATACCTTGTGGAATCAATAGTTTCCAAGTATTTGGAACAAGCTCGATATTCGACTTGAGTTCGATCGAACATCTAGTTTATACTCGAGCTTGACTCAATAATTAAACTTAAGGTTAATATATATTAAGGGCAATAATGTAATTTAATATTATAAAAATATGAAAAGCTCGATAAGGCTTACGAGCAGTTTGAGTCAAGTATTACTAATATCAAATTTGACTCGATAATTACTGAATCGAGTTCAAATATTTTGAGTCGAAAACTCGAATGGCTTGTGAGTACTAAATCAAAGTCATATTTGATTATTTTATCATTTTTTTAAATTTAAATAAAATTTTCAGCCACTTAGTGTGTTGTAATCTAGTTATATTAAAATTATTGAACTTTTATTAAATTTTCTAATATTTATCTAAATAAAATAATGTGAAGCTTATAGACTCCGGATTAAGGGGAGACACGCATTATATTTATTTATATATTTAACTTTATTTTTTACTACATTTTACAATATATATTATCATATCTTAATCTTGTTTGTGCATTTTAAAATTCTTGATAGGAAAAAAAAAGTTGAAAAAAAAGAGTTAGTTTGTAGTTTCAACACTAGATAATAGTTTTTTTCGCTACAGTTCATATCTTTATACATTTTCCCTACATTTAATGTCTTAATGCCTTTTCCTTACATTTAATACATTTCCCTTGCATTTAATATCTAAAACTATAACTTCTTTTTTATTTAATCTAATGGGTGTCGAGTCACACATTAACGACACCAATTAGAATAATATTTTTTTCACTTGTTTTGTCATGTCAAACTTTTTTTTTTAAAAAAAAACTTCATTAGTTCCATTAATATGTCAGGTGGTACTAAAAATTACTTTAGCAAACACTCCATTTTTGTAATTAATTTGTTTCAATTTTTTTTGTAATTAATTAACTTTTTAATATTATTTTTATAAAAAACATTTACTATAAGATAATTTTTCATAAAATAATATATGAAAAGAGTAATTCTAAAATTGAATTTAAAAATTCCCCACTCATTGTATAAAAAAAAAATCCCGACTCACTCTCCGCTCCGTCTCATGCATCCCCGGCGGCAAAGAAGCCTCTCACTTCGCCAGCTTCGTCTCCCTCAATCTGATACGTGCTTAATTCTTCAACTTTTAAGTTTTTATTAAAATAGCTAACTGTTGGGTTTTGGGTTTGTATTGGATTATACTTTATATTGGGTAGTAATGCATTGCAACATGGAGGCCCATAGGATTTATGGAACAATAATAGATGGGAATAGTTTCAGTATTAAACGGCTGGCAGTAATTAGTAATGCTTTTGTTCTCTTCTTTTCTTGAATTTCTCTGTCTATTCCTCCTTTCCTTAACCTCTTGTGTGTAAATCTGTAGTGTGATTTTGGCACGTATCACAATCCTTCTCTTACCTTCTGAAATACCAGGAAATTGAACAAGGTAAATTTTTTTGAAACCCTAAATTGAGTCGTAAGATTTTCAGTTATCTTGTCTTTGCATTTGCATCACTCTGCTATATCTCATTTTTCTGTTTTCGATCCTACTGCCAGTTATTGTCTTTCTGTTTACTTTGTTGAGTTTAAAACCCATCGGTTTAGCGGAACTAGCAAACTGTTTTCGCCACTATTTTTACCAAATTGAAAAAAATTGCTTAAGTTTAAAGTAACTCTTTAATATTTAGTGTTAAGTTATTTTAAAATATTTAAATTGTTGTTTAAATTTATCGATCTATTTTGGAAATTGATCAATCTTGTCACTGTTAATAATAAAATCATTTTACTTTATGGTTCAGATGCCTCATAGAACACGTCCTATGACAGCTCTGTTAGTGTTCACTGGCCTCAATGCTGTGCTGGTCTCCACCATTACTCCTGTCTATGATTTTGTTTGCTTCCTTCCTTTCTGGGAGAGACGGGTTTGTTTCTTATTGCTCTTTTCTTTGCTTACTTTCTTGGCCCTGACTTTATATATGTGACATTGTGATATTTAATTGGGTGTTCATTGTTACCAGAGGATCTTGGTTGGTTCCTTTGCCCTATGATGAGTTTGCTTGCTATTATTAATCTTAAAAGTTAGTTCTTGTGACTGTTAGGTCAATCTTGATGAGATAGAAACAATTTAGGATTGTTCAATGTTTACTATCAATCTAAACTCATTTTCTTCATTGGTTCTTGTGTGTTATAGGACAGTAAAACTGTAATTTATTGGTTTAGTCAATTTGGGGTGGTGTTACTTGCTGGATTTTGGATTTGGTTTTGGTTTTAAGTGCATATATGTATGCCCTATACATCCAGTTCTGCTGACATAACTTACTCAAAACGGTATATTTAAACTGATCTTTGAAGGGCTATACTTACTCATTAGATAACTAGTAGTTTATTTGCCACTAAGATTAAGCTTGGTTATGGTAAGATCAAAAACGAACCAAGACAAGTACAATAGGTGCTTTCATGGTATAGAATTGCAGGTATAGAATAAAATCAGTAGTAGGATGCGTTTGAATTTAAAAATAGCTGTGGCAGTTTGGTGAGTTATAGTAAGAAGTAAAAATGATTACTGAGGGCACAGATTTTCAAATGAATCAAACTTTGATTTGGTTTAATTATATGCATAAAACTTTGTTGTTTTTTTTTTAATTATACACAAAATTTTAATTCAATTGTATGTATTTTTAAAGATAAATATACTTATATGTGTATATATATATTAAATAAACGTAAAATGAGATTACATCTATGAAGCATGGACATGTTGAAAAACCACTCATACTGATGCGGTACCGGTGTCCGACACGCCAGAATATGTACAGGACATGTTGGGTTGAAGGTGGCTGAATGCATGATAATGATTGTAATAATCTCTATTCGAAACCCAACCTATGTTTTTTGCGGCGATCTTCAAAATTTAATCTTGTGCATTTTATTAGGATGTTGAGAGGGACATCGTGACCAGTTTTTAATTATTCCGACATCATTGACGGCAGTCGGTGGCGGCAACAGTGGCGCGCTGGTTCTAGGTTGAGAGGAAGAAAAATAGATGAAGATAATAGGAAAAAAAAAAAGGGAGAGAAATGAAAAAAAGAAAGGATTTTACTAATTTAAAATTATTTCTTATTATATTTGAAGTTAAGGTATAAATTAAATTTGAAAATTGAATTAATTATGAAATTTTGTAGAATAGAAATAAAATAATTTTGTTAATTATTAATTATATTAGCTAAAAATATTAATATGTTTCGATGTATATTGAATATTAATATATAAAAATAAATTAAAAAGTATTTTGTTGCCGTTGTCTTGTATTGTCTGTATCCTCAATTTATTAAATAAAAAAAAAATTGTATGTTGCATTCATATTCATAGTGTTACATCGATAATTTTATGTATATAATTGTACTTTTATTTGTAATTTTAAGATTTATTTCAATTATAAATTATTAAACTTATATACGGTTCATTTTTCTGTCTTTCATTTGGTTTCTAACTATGGCTTGTGGCTTCTTTTATTTGGTTTGTTTCAGCGAGAACGGCGTCGTCTAGAACGGGAAACTTCATCAAATAAATTTCAATCGTCCTGAAGTATATTTGAGATTATTCTCCCTTTGAAACTAGATTTGTACTTGTGGATGGTTGCCATTGTAAGTATTGCCGCCACCGACTGCCATCAATCATGTCGGAATAATTAAAAAATGGTCACTATGTCCCTCTCAACATCCTAATAACATGCACAAGATTAAATTTTGAAAATCGTGCTTTCAATTAGAGATTATTACAATCATTATTATGCTTTCAGCCACCTTCAACCCAACATGTCCTATATCCTATACGTATTTTGGCGTGTCGGACACCGGTACGGCACGGCACCAGTATGAGAGGCTTTCCAACATTTTCGTGCTTCTTAGATGTAATTCCATTTTACGTTTATTTAATATATACAAATAATTATATTTATCTTTAAAAATACATACAATTGAATTAAATTTTTGTGTATAATTAAAAAAAATACAAATGAAAGACAGAAAAATGAACCGTATATAAGTTTAATAATTTATAATTGAAATAAATCTTAAAACTATAAATAAACGTATAATTATTTACATAAAATTATCGATGTAACACTATGAAGCATAGGCACGTAATACACGTACAAAAAGATTTTTATATTTTTATTAATTGAGGATACAGACAATGCAAGACAACGGTAATAAAATACTTTTTAATTTATTTTCATATATTAATATTCAATATACATATAAATATATTGACCATTTTACCTATAAAGGCCCATTTCCAACTTTATTTACGGAAATGAGCTAATTTTTTCATTATTTACCGGAAAGGGCCGAAAATGACAAAATGCGTCCACGTAGGAGCGTTTTTGGGTGAAATTTCAGCAATATTTTGCCATGTCAGCACAAAACGCGCTGACGTGGAAGTATTTTGATGACGTGGCAAAATCGTTCCCCCAAGGGCGTGATTTGCTCCGTGTTTTTCTAGGTTAGGGTTTTTTGCATGTTTAGTCCTTAGAATTTTTTGGTTTAGGGTTTTTAGGGTTTAGAGTTAGGATTTTGTTAAAATAATTTAGGGTTAGGGTTGTATGGGTAAGATTTTGTTAAAATAATTTAGGTTTAGGGTTTAGAAATTTTAAAAAATAAATCAAGATTTAGTGTTTTTTAAAAAAATTAATTAAACTAGGGTTTAGGGATTTTAAATAAAGTAATTAAATTAGGGTTTAGAGTTTTTAAGAAAATTAATTAAATTAGGGTTTAGTTTTTTAAAAATAAATTTGTGTTTAGGGTTTAGGGAAAACTATATTGACAATAAGGATTTTGTTTTTTTTTTTTTACAGTTGTTTCAGGAAAATTAATTTTGAAAAGACGGTTCTGAAAAAACAATGTCAAAAACGCTTCAAGCAGGATGCACTGTCACAAAAATTACTGAAAAAGCTTCCACGTGGACGCTTTTTTTCTACAGTAGTTCCTGAAAAAATAATTTTGAGAAGACGGTTCTGAACAAATAGTGTCAAAAACGCTTCAAGCAGGATGCACTGTCAACAAAATTACTGAAAAAAACTCCCACGTGGACGCTCTTTTTCTACAGTAGTTCCTAAAAAAATAATTTTGAGAAGACGGTTCTGAACAAATAGTGTCAAAAACGCTTCAACCAGGATGTACTATTAGCAAAATTGATGAAAAAAGCTCCCACATGGATGCTCTTTTTCTATAATAGTTCTTGTTTGGCCTTAGGCTATAAATGAGCCAAATTTCATTCTCAGGTTGCATAAGTTACAGCAAGAAAAATTAGAGAGGCTAAGCAGAATAGAAATTGAAGATGAGTGAACGAATTAGTACTGTTATTTACTATGATGGTGAGGTCCGTGACACCGAGAACGGTGTTGTTTTTTTATCGAAGAACACAACGCGACTAATTTTTAACCAGAACATAGATTTGACAGAACTTCGTAAAAAAATTAGGCGCAAAATCTTCGGAACAACGCCAATGAGGGTTTCTTCTATTAAGTATCGATTTTGTGCTTCGATTGATCCCGTGACATATGACTCATTTGATATCAAAGGTGGTCGTAGTTTGAAGGCGATGGTCCAGACTCATCTCGCTAGTGTATCACCCTATCTTGAGTTATATGTACAATTTTCATCGCCAAATGAAGCATTTGCGACTTTAACATCTACTACTGTTCGAGAGGAATACACGAGCCCTACCCGACACTCTGTTAGTGGGAAGCAGAACACGAAAGTGCCCATATTTGGTGGCAGTATGGAATACACAACTCCTGCACGACACTGGATTAGTGGATGAGACATGCACATCGGTGGGTCGATGTTCGATGCTGAAAATACGTATTAGAGAATGACATCAACTTCTAGTGGTTGGTAATCCATATCTGATTGGGGACGTTACAAAACGTCCACAAGAAGGGATGATGTACTCCCTACGACGTCCACCGGTGAAGGGACCTCGTACGTTGCAGATGATGGTGGGTTGGATAATGAGTCCGATGTGGATCCACCTTGAGAGCCCTACCCCGATGGTGCAGAAGTAGTATTATTTTCTGACCCGGAGCCTGTTCCATCCGAACCTGAAGACGTTGAAAGAGGTTCAGATGAAGAAGAAAAATATCCATGATTCAGGGCGTACTCGCCTTCAGTCCACATGCATAATGTCGATATATTGGTAGATGAGTGTCAGAGTTTCCAGATCTACACACAGAAGGCGTGACCGTACAAGTTCGTAATTGGATTCGGGTGAATTAGAAGTTGGTAAGGAGTTTTCTAGTAATGATAGTTTTCTTGGTGCATTGAAACAACATAGTATCAATCACGGGGTTAACTACAACGTGGTTAAATCCAAATCTGAGAAGTTCGAGGCCAAGTGTGCAGTGCAAAATGATACATGTTCATGAAAAATCATGGCTTCGGTTAGGAAAAAGATAGGCTTGTGAGAGATAAAAAAGTATAAAGGTCCACATACATGTGTTGCCGGTACAATATCACTAGGTGTTTAGGGTTTTTGAATAATAATACTTAATGTTGCATTATTTAACGTACTTCGTTGACAGGTGTTTCACAAGATCATCCCAAGATGGATTCAGGTATGATAGCTAGCTTAATACTACCGATGGTGAAGGCGGATTCCAGGACTTCTGTATCGGTCTTAATTGCTAATATTCGTATCCAATTGAGGTACACGCCCTCTTACCGCAAGGCTTGGATAGCTAAGTAGAAGGCGTTGGAAAAAATGCATAGTGGGTGGGACGTTTCATATAATGAGATGTGGCAGTGATGTCATGTGCTAGAGAGGTACGTCCCAGGTTGCATAACAGACCTTGGAACGATCCCTGCGTAGTACAATGACCGATTGCTCCGTGGATGCCAAGTTTTCAAGCGTCTGTTCTAGAGCTTTAAGTAATGCCGGGACGTATTTGTGTACTGCAAGTCATTGGTATAAATTAACGGTACCTTTATGTATGCTAAATATACCCATCGGCTATTACTAGCTATGGCACAGGATGGCGGTGGGAGAATCCTTCCAATTGCATTTGTAATAACGCTGGAGGAATCAGGTCATACAATTCGATCATGTCCAAATCGAAATAGTTGATAATTGCTGTAATGAAATTATGTTACATTATTTCTATTGACTTATTCAAAAACAACTTCTATTTTATTAAAAATATAAAAATAATTTACTATTAAAATATTAAAAACAACTTTTATTTTATTAAATGAAACAATATAAAAATAGTTTGTACAAATATATTTAAAAAATCAATGTATGTGACGGTCAGAATCAGTGCCACATTGGGGTGGTCGACGATTACGCGTTGGATTCCTCCTTGGTTCAGCTTCCGGCGGGGGTTGTGGTTGCTCCAGTTGTGGGTGTTGGGAGGATGACCCACATTGATAGAATAAAGAATGTGGAGGTGTTTTCATCACCCACGGCGGAGGTGTTTGAATTCCATAAGGCGATGGAGATTGGTAATGAGATGAGCTCCCCGACGGTGCCTCATGCGATCCCTCCGGCGACAATGGCCTATATATCGTCGGTTGATTTGGAGTCATTGGGAAATGAGATGCACCGGGCCATGCATTCCAACCTGGCATAAGACTGGGAAAAGGAAACATATAAGGGTTATGATACATATAAGGACTAAGATACGCACCTGGTATAATCTGAAAGGGCTATCGTGTGGGTGTCGTCGGTTGAGGCGTTGGGCCCGGTGATTGTGTGTGCGCTGTTGGTGGGCCCATGCCGTCATTCTTTCTCCTTGAATTTAAAGGGCCCCGTCGTTCCCTTTTGACACGGATTTTCCGACACTTCTGCTCTTCCGGTAGCAAATATGGCTTGTCATGGATCCTAAACCATGGCATGTAATTCGGCACGCACGCTAACTCTGGAATGATGATCGGTTCGCGAGTAGGTATATGATCATACTGATTTTCCCAAATTTCGATATATTCCGAGAAAAATACCAGCCAATTTGTATTCGATTGTCGTAAGTCAATTTTGTGCTCATCATCGAGCACCTCAAGTGCCTCGGGAATTGGTTGCTAGAATCCAAATTGCCGCAACACTCTATCCGTCCGGTGCATCTCAACAGTAGCACAGTTGACCAATGGGACCTTAACATGCCAAATGTTTGGATTTTGAAAGAATTCATCCAGAATTACTGCCCGAATTGTCGGATCTTCGTATGGTGTCCATTGAAACTATATGAATGTGATAAAAATATTAGTTATATACATAATACTAAATACTAAATATGAAACGACTATTTTATGTATATATATTTTATTTAATACTTACTTGCGCTTCCGACCGTTGGTCTAATAGAATCCGTATATATTCAAGAGCGGTAGGTATTCCAACATAACTCGCTGAATGGTTCCACCTAATTAAATAAATTTTTAGCATACAATTTTATTTTAAATCTATGTAATAATTGTAAAATCAAATATAAATTTTACCTCGTTATGAATGGGAATGTATATGGGTGGTTCACTCGATGACGTAAAAATAGAAAGCGAAACCGAGCCCATGATTGTAGTAGTGATAGACAACCTCCGATTTTGGCTTTATTTGGTGGCGTCGCCCTGCACATTTCCCGGTATAATGTTGCCAACACGGCAGACCCCCAACTAAATTCGTCAGCTGCTCTAAAATCAACGAGTTTTAACAGCCACCTCAGATGTACGAGGTTTCGTGACAAGTCCGACATCAAGTAACCTCCAATCATCTCAAGGTATGGCTCCCCAATTAGCAGATTGAATGGACCCGGTGAGTGCGGACCCATCCACCGGCAATCCCAATTGTAATTGCACGTCCTCTAAAGTGATGGTACACTCTCCGCATGGAATATAGAATGTGTGTGTCTCGGGTCTCCACCTCTCTATTAACGCGCTGATGAGTTTCGGGTCCAACTTGCACCCCCAGCCTATAGTGGCCATGTGCCAAAAACCCGCTTCTCTCAAGTAATTTTCTATTAACGGTGATGGAGGACCAGACATATTATGAATATAACATTGTAACACCCGATCTACAGACTGTTATAAAAAATTATAAAATAAAAATTAATTAAAATTACATAAATGAAAAAAATTAAATAATATTCAAAAATTAAAATTAACCCTTACCATTTTCATTTGTTCGACGGAGATATGTTTATGATCGAGACGAATTAATTCCCCGGCCATTGCTAACACAATCAAATATTTTTGAAAGTATAAAAAATAATACTAATTTAGAAAAAAATTAAAGGAAATAATTAATTAAAGAGAGATTTGAAAAATTTAAAGAGAAATTTGAGAGCTTTGCGAAATCTAGGGAGAAATTTGAGAGCTTTTTTGCTAAATTTTGAAGAAATATTGTGTGAAAAATATAGAAGGGGGTTTTATAATTTTTTTTTTTTACCGTTGGACCCCCCAACGATAAAAAAAATCAAATAGCCGTTGGGAAAAAAAAATACGGAACAAAACGCGCCCCTGGGGAAGCGATTTTGCCACGTCAGCAAAACGCTTCCACGTCAACACGTTTTGTGCTGACATGGTAAAATCGCTTCCCCAGGGGCGCGTTTTGCTGAAATTTCACCCAAAAACGCTCCTACGTTGACGTGTTTTGTCATTTTCGACCCTTTCCGATAAATAATGAAAAAATTGGCCCATTTCCGTAAATAAAGTTGGAAATGGGCCTTTATAGGTAAAATAATCAAATATATTAATATTTTTAGCTGATATATTAATGATTTTAACAAAATTATTTTATTTCTATTCTACAAAATTTCATAATTAATTCAAATTTTTCAAATTTAATTTATACCTTTAACTTCAAATATAATAAGAAATAAATTTAGGTTAGTAAAATCCTTTCTTTTTTCCTATTATTTTCATCTATTTTTCTTCCTCTCAACCTAGAACCAGCGCGCCACGGTTGCCGCCACCGACTGCCGTCAATGTTGCCGCCACCAGATTGATAGACAGAAATTAAAATTCAGGTACTTTAAAAAGTAGAGATACCACATTGATAATTTTATTAAAATACAAGAAAAATTGTCATTATCCCAATTAAATGCGACTAAACAAAATTTTAGAATCTAAGGGTGAATTTAACATTGGTTTCACTTTTGAGGTAAAAAATACAGTTGAAATAAAAATAATACTTAACAAGATACTTTTGAACCTTTTAAAAATACTTTTCGAAAACACCTTTTTAACCAAAACGCACTTTTAAAAAGCCTAAAACTTATTCATCTATAAAACATTAAAACTATTTATCATGATTCATGTTTTAATCTATGTTTTGTTTCTTCGTTTATATTTATTATTCTTGACAAACTCATTATATATTTTATGAATGAACAATTCATTTAACATAACAAGCCAAACTTATACACAACAGTACCTAAAAAAATAAAGGAAGAAAAACGGAGATGTGTTCATTTCATTTATTATCCCCACAACTTAAGAATAAAGAGTGAGTTACAAATACTGAAATTACATATTAATTACCTCCTAATAGGGTGAAGACAAGTAGGAACAGAAATTGCCAGCCATGAATAAATACTTAACAAATAGGTAGGAACATAAATTTTTAAAAACAAAAACAAGGCCTGGATCGAATATCATTGTATCTTTCTCTTCATTATCTCTACAACAACATAGCATGACAACCAGTAAGATCATAATATATATATATATATATATAATATGACATTTTCCATCAAAAAATATGGAATTTAGCAGTGACGACACCCCATCATGCATGCAAGAAATACGTTTCCATTGGGATGGGAATACGAGGACTATACCAAAAAGAAGTGCTCCCTCTCTCTCTTACCAATTGGGACAATCACCCCTTCCTCTTTTCCATAAACCTCAAACGGTGCTCAGAGCTCTGATTCTGATCTTCACGGACACCTTTTGAGGTTGTAGCTCGGGAGAGAGACAATTTTTGCTCTGACCCTGAATGGACTCTCTGGCTTGTGGAGAGGCGACTGCTACCTGAGAGAAGCCAACTTGATCGACTATCGCTGGGCCCTAAAGAAGAGGCTGGCCTGCTGCTTGAGGCAACAGCCCTCCTGGACATGCTGCTAGGCCGGTTGGAAGAAGTTCGGACCCTTCCAGAATCATTATCCTGGAGAACCATGAGAGATATTCAGAACAGACTTCTGAATAATTGATGAACTCTAGACCGATGATTATGAACTCGATATCAAACCTCATACTAGAAGACACGGACAGATGTATTGAATATATTCCATGAAATAGGTTCAGATCCAGATGGAAAATGGATAAGCAAACAATAACTGAGAGCAAAAAAATTAAAATTTATGGCAGTTGACGCGTACCGTATCCTTTGATGGTGATGCCTTCTGCTTTGAATGATCACTGAGATGTCCACTGCCTGAAGCATTTTTCCGAGTAAATGCCTCAGCAGCACCCAAAACTCTATCCCGTGTTTCTCGTCCTACAGCCAAAAAGGGCAAAGGCAAAGAGGGGGAAAATGTTAATATTCATTTAAAACAAAAGAACTTTTTTTCTTTCACAAAGTAACAGCCCAGAAACATGTTGAATCACCCAGCTGAAAATCAGCAAAATTAAGTACCCAAGCCTCGAGCATGATAATTGCAATTTAGAATCGTATCTAGAATAAGGAAATCTAGAAAACTACGAAAATCAAGAAATCCAAATACACCCTTAGAGTTCTAAACATTTTAATAACACGACACAACTGTATATCCCTCTCCCTACAATCTCTCAAGAGAACAGAGCACACCTGATGGCTTCTTTGTTCTTTCAGCAGATGCTCCAGTGTTTACAGCAGCTTTTCCACTTGATGGCTGAAAAGACATGATAAAGCAAATAAGAATAATCTGATATAGGAGAGATGTACAGCTCAAGGTTGACACACACTGACCCGTTGTTTAGAGCTACTGGTGAGCTGAGGATACTTGAGTACAGTCCAGTCATATACATAGTCAAACTGATATCCTGTCAAAAAAACAACCTCGGGTCAAAAACTGCCAACCACCAGCCTCCAAAGAAATATTCTCAAATGATGTTTTCTCATGATATATAGGAGTGTCACCTTATCATGCTTTCGGACAACTTGAAAGCAGGAAAACTAACTTCAGCTAGCAACAGAATAAGCCCACAGACACATTACTGATTTTGTAATAACTGTGTTCACCAGTTTCAAATGCATTTTGATAGGAGTTGGTGTACAAAAAGCCTAACTCAATTTCAAGGTGTATGAGTTAGCTACTGATATTTGGGTACAAGTAATTATGACACAGTAACCACCAATCTGTGCAAAGTTTCTGATACATTTTAATGACTGTACACATGACCAGAAGAAACTAGAAAGGTAGGTCATCAGTTCCCCAGAAAGCAACCCATCTTCTAATTGCTTCCACCATAATGCACAATATGTTATATTTCGAAATGGTCATGCTTTGAATGGAACTGGTTAAGATGCACATAGATTAGGGTATTCACAAGTTACAAATATTTTTGGGCATTACAAAAAGATACAAACAGCTCCTAACTTCTAGTAGTAACTGGAGATATGATGAAAGTATTTCGAACATGAAACTATAATGTTTGGTTCTTACCTTCTCGAATAAATAAGTCACGGAAAAGCTTCTTCAAGTATGAATAATCTGGCTTGTCTTCAAAGCGTAATGAACGACAATAATGGAAGTATGATATGAATTCTGATGGATATGACTTGCAAAGTACCTAAAGGAAAGATTCACATATTTTATGTGATTAGTCAAGAATGAGGGAAGCGTAGTGACAGGGTAATCCCACCAGCCTTGCCTTTTTAGAATTCAATATGAATTCCATGCATTAAACTATAAAGTGACAAGTTGAAACTTATAATACCTCAACAGGAGTTAGCATCTTCTTTTCACTGATTTTATCATACTTCTGTTTTTTTGTCCCTGCCTTAAGGCCCTGCCATGGAAGGCTGATTCCAGCAATATAAAAATTTTAAGAACATCAAAATGATAAATAATTTTCACATCAAATTTAGGATACACAAAAGAATAGTGCCTATATTGTTATAACCTTCCTCGTAAGAAATACATGAGCACATAACCAAGTGATTCCAAATCATCTCTTCTGCTTTGCTCTGCACATGAATTGAGAAACAATTAGATTGCACAATTTACATCATGTCTAACATGAATAAGCAGGCAACAACAAAATAACTAATGTGGCACTTTACCCACCAACTCCAAGGTGAGTGTTAACACTTGCATATCGAGCTGTGCCCGTAAGATTCTTGTTCTCTCTGTGAAAATAGAAAATTCAAAGTATATATCAAACACAGAGAATAAATAGATAAACAACCACTCAGATAAACAATTGAAACTAACCCTAGATGCTAGCCAAAATGTGATCACTTTCTGGACATTTCAAAGTAGCATGCAAGCAATTGAACATAAAAGAATGCAAGTAAAAGCAGCACACAACTGTTCAAGAACTTCCAATGTACCCTAGTGACCTGCCTTCTCTAGCTTGTTTAGCTAGATGCTATCATTTTCAAGAAGAGTCACCACTCATTAGCATCTAGTTTATAAATATCTACCTTTCAGATAAAAAACATGTTACAAACAGCTAATAAACAAACTAGATAAATGGAACAACAGGAAGCAAGACTCATTGTAACACTATTATGGATAAGAAACAAATGGTAAATGCATACCTATATGGTATGTGTTTATGAGTTTGAAGATCCCTATACTTTTTAGCAAGGCCATAATCAATGATATACACCTGTTACAAAATTGATGCAATGGTTAGCAGCAAGTCAAGACATTTAGTAATGGCCCTCTGTATAACAAGTAAATACAGCTGTAATAAGTTTTGGGAATATACAAGTTATCAACTATTGGTACAGGCAAGAGAAATTGAAACACACTTCAATATAAAATCAGAAACTGACCTATGGCATCGGCATGTATAATATTTAATAAAGCTCAAGATAAAGAAAGGCAACTTTAAAACTTTAAAGAGGACATCATGATAAAATTTTACTATCATACAAGTTATTTCAATAACTTAAATTAACTCCTCGTTAAACCAAATAAGTGCACCATATTTAAGATGCAAAAATGCTTATGTGAAAGCTTCACAAAAGAAAATCGCACCGATGCATCCAGAATACAAGATCTTGCAGACAACTTCTCAGTTAACCATGGTATCGGATATTGAACTATTGAAGCTCACAGTGTACGGGAAAAAAGGATTAGTTTACTTTGAAAACTCAATAATTTTCTTTTCTAAAATCTCTTATAGTAATCTGAAGCTATTAACTGCTAAAATTATGAGTGTAAAAATTTTTAAACACAATAATTTTCTCTTTGAAGGCACAACTGCATTAGATAATCTTAATTTCCACTATTCTCTATTCCACCAACCATGAAGTATGATAAAATTTCAAATGAGTGCACTCCACCATCTAACTAGAAAGAGAAAGCATTTAGCTGAAGTACCTGATTTGCTTTTCGTCCCAAACCCATCAGAAAGTTGTCAGGTTTTATATCACGGTGAAGAAATCCCCTTGAGTGCATATATTCAACTCTGTTAATCTGAAGGTAACAGAAATAGGATAACTCATCACACTTGACGCTAAATAGGCAGAAAAACAATTTCTCCAGTAAGACAGGTAAACATACTAACTGATCTGCCAGCATTAAAACTGTCTTCAAAGAAAGCTTTCTATTGCAGTAGTTGAACAAGTCCTCGAGGCTTGGCCCTAGAAGCTCGATAACCATAATATTGTGCTCCCCTTCAACTCCAAACCATTTGAGGTAGGGAATCCCAGCTTCATCAAAAACAATAAAGAAAAAGAACAATGAACTTTAGCTAATTTTTTTTTCACGTCTAGTTCATTTTTTCTCACTATACTTGTTTATAATCAGCATAGGAAATGACAAAATCTTACTTCCGCCTTGAAGAAGTATGTACAACTTTGACTCATAGTGAAGCTGAGGGTGCTTGGTCTTCACAGGTTCCTAAAAATTTAGGCGAAAGATGATTAAAATCCAATGAGATTAAGGTAGGAATCTGTAGACACATTCCGAATTCACTTTTAACTTTTCAGGAAGAAAATGGTACTTTTCATTATAGAATGCATTCACTGTTGCAACATCTAAGCAACAACTCTCAGTCTAGTTACATTTCTGAAAATTTCAGCCTATGTATAGCACCTCGAGCTTTAGACAGAGATATTTGGTCAAAATAAATAAATAAATAAATGACAGACATAATGTTTACACACTTTTCAGCAATCAAAAAACTTGAAAATGCCCAAAAAAAGCCCTATTCCAAAATTCAGTACATCTTTTAATCCAAATCTATGTTTTTTCATTAGCATTTTCCAACGCATCACGAGTCTACAACTCAATATTTTAGCATCCACTCGATCCAATCTAGCAACCAACTGAAAAGTTAATCATTCTGAAAAGCACGTTCTGATCCAATAAATCTCTTAAGATCACACTTACTATATGACTAGATACATAGCTAAATTAGCCCGCATTCTCATAATGTGATGATAACTTATACAAACTCATTTCCACACACAGAATATTAAAAATCCAACTGATTGCATTGGTAATGCAAATAAAAGAAGCTAGACTGGAATTGTAAAACTAATCCCTAGAAATTTCTTATATCCAGGTGATCATATATCAATATCTAAAATCAGTAAAATACAAACAAAAAATATATTTATTAAAATTCAATTCCAAAAACACAAGGCTGATACCATCTTAATAGCAACTTCTTCCCCTGTCTGTACATTGACCCCTACCAAAATAAATTTCCAGTAAATCAGATTAATTATTACTTCAATTTAAAAGGTAAAAAAAAAAGTAAAAAAGAAAGGAAAAGAGAAACAGATTTACCGAGGAAAAGCTCGCCGAAAGATCCAGCTCCGATCTTCCGGCCCACTTTAAATTTTCCACCGACAACACGATCCATTATCAATTTGCTTGATTATTCAGAAAAAAATTAATAAAAAAACTGAAATAATTTTTTTAGAATCTTTCATAACAAAATCTGCTCGAAATGAGAGAAATAAAAAGCGGAAATTATTGGGCCAATGAACCACATTGCTGGAAAAAAAAAGTGAACAGTTTCCGTGGGGGAAAAAATCAATAAAAAGGAATCAAAACAAGAAGATTATCAAATGAAGAGAGGAAACCAAGGCGCGAAAAAGGAGAAAAGCAAGACAAGGATTTAGACAAACAAGAAGAAGAGGAAGAAGAAGGGGAATTTTCTCTGTTTCTCTGATTTTTTTTTTAAGAAATAAAATTATTTTTTCCCCTTAACTCAAAGGAAATTTATTTTTTCTTCCTTTTTTACCTTTTTTTTTTCCCTTGTGTTTTGAGTGATTTTTTTGGTACATAATTTCCCTCTGCTTTGTGCGCGGTTAGTGCTTAAGAATGCGAGCGGCTAGAGCAAGCACGTGACCAACACGTGCATAATAGGTGATTACGTGGCATTAGAACGTATCGTTTTTTTTTTTTCTTGTTTCCATTTTAATTTTTCCCGGTAACCAAGCAGGGGCAAAGGAGCTAGTTCGGCCAGAAAACTAAAAAACAGGGAAGCTAGAAAATCGAGAAAAATGAACGAAAACTCGTTTCGATGAAGAATTAGCGATGGATCATAGATCTGTTGAACCAATTGCAAGCTATGTTGGAATCTGATCCTCTCATGTGAGTGATTCACGTTATTTCAAAATTTAGATCCTTTTTTTTTTTCTTTTTGTTTATGAAATTATATACAGATTTATCATTTTAACTTCTGGATCATATTTGGAAATTAATATTCCATTGTGCTTAATTACTGATAAAATAAACAAAAAAAATTAGAAAATAAATATTGTTGCATTAATTTAGTTAGAAGAAATATGTGAAGATTTATTTAGGGTTACCGGAACATATTTTATTTCTCGGGATTAAATTTTAATCCCATAATTTTAATAATTACTTTTTAATGCAACTATGTCTGTATACCTCAATTTGCAGCGGCTAGGAAACAAGAAGGTGACAAGTGACAACTCTACTTGGGGTGTTGAAAACTAAATTCTAAGGCAGATTCATGCAAATATACACTCTCTTTTGTCAGTCTTTATCAACTAGAAAGAATAATACATATGCTGTACATGCTTTGGCATTGCCATTAATGACCATTGATATTTTATGAAACACTTGTATGTGTGATGCCATTAATGTTAGAAAAGGGTTAAGGGGTTTTTGTAAGGAATTAGGCACTTGTTCTTTGTAATTTCATTTTTTTTTTTTTTTTATCAAATGCAGTCTAGGTATGTGTGTAGAGTCCAATTCAACTATTCTTTCAATCCTTAAAATGTTTAAGTTTATAATGTTTATCTTTCACAGGCTCTATGGTTTCATCGTTGTTTCCTTTCCCTTCATTTGATGCGGCATTTGATAACTTTTGATGGTATTTGGTGCCGTTCTGAGCAGAAAACCAGCTAGGGTAATGAAATCAATATCTTTTTGGACAATGAATTATGTCTCCTGAATTCTTGATCAACCATTCAAGACATGGAGTTTGAGGATTTCGTAGAACAAGCAATGTCTTCAGCAGTTTACTTTTTATGGTTGATGAAGGTAATTGTAACAAAATTGCTTAAATTATATGGGGATTGAACTGCAAGTGAAGCTGAAGTTTGGAAATTTGAGGACCATATATCACATAAGACATCTTCAGAAAGATCTTTCCTTTGGGATTTTTCAGACCTCAGAAGCTTTTAATGAACATCTACATCCAAATTAGTTCATCTTTGTTAAATATTAACTATTTCATAACGTATCTCCATGACTATTTTATGTGGCTTTCGTTAAATTATATGCTCAAATTGGATTGAGGTACTGAAAAGTAGTCTCCAATTGCACTTTTTCTAATGTTTGGGGAGTATTTTATTGACAAGAAGGTGACAAATAATGTTATGGTGATTGTAACTTCCAAGGATGCATCGTCATGTCTTCAAGCTTTGTGGAGATCAGGATACCCTGAGGATAAGGTAAGCTGTTATACATTTAAGAAATGTCTGACCATCCCTTCTCTGCCTAGGTCCTAGAAAGAAACTTGTATCTGAAAAAACTGGGGGCAAACTATTTTACCCGGATTTAGGGGCAAGTATACAATACGGGTATACTCAATGTTTAGTATTTTTCGTTTCATATATTTAGAGAATCAAGTCTCTGTACTCATGCTCATATAGTTTCAAATACAGACATTGGAATGAAGAGTTTGAGTAACATAGGAAGCAACCGCTGGCAAAACTGGAGTTTGCTGATTAGGTATGGAAGCTTTCAGCTTTCTATTAACATATGTGTTGTTTTTGGGTCTACTTATGCTCCCACCCTCTATACCTTTAGCACACATGAAATTTAGCCACTTTACTTTTAATACCGAGAATCCAGTTATTCGACTCTTTTGATTTAATAATTGTAGTGGCCAATATTACATGTGTGAAAGGCTGGATAAACAAATAAAAACATTAAATTTGGGGTTGTGAGGTTTTTTATTCTAAATCTAGGGTTGTAAGGCTTTTAGCATTGTTTCAGAGAAGCATGATGCAAGTTAATATTTTTGTTGCGAACAATTATTTTTTGTCACATAATCCAATTTAACAGAATGTTTTATTGATTAGACTTCAGTTATTAGTTATAATGAGAAGGACTAGATTTTAATTATATGAAGAGTATAAAGATTGGGAGCATAATTAGACCTTATTTTTTTCCGGGTCCAGAACATATGAGTTGGGAGTTTATAGTCCCATTCCTTTTAAATAGAAACGTTATCTTGCCATTCCTTTTAATGGCCTACCAAATTGAAGCCATGGAATATTAGCCAGTTCTTTAGAAATAATATGATTGCTTTCGTTGTCGAGTGGAGCCACTCCTCTCATTCACCATTCCTCACTGTAATATAATGCAGTAAATGTAAAGGCATGTAGTAACCAATGTTGTCGAGTGGGCTTTTCTTTGCTTGAAATTAGCTCAAGTAATCGATGTTGGAAGTTTTTTTTTAATGAAAACTGACATTCTTGTTTCAGAGAGCAATTGTTTATAAATTCTTAATAAAATCAAGGAAGGACCGATTCCATGGGTTGATTTCTTTTCCATGAAATCTTGAATTCGAGGACCCAAGGCCACTCATTGGTGTTATCCAAATTGCAAGTCCCCATCAAAGCCAATGATGAAATTTGGGGAAAAAATATTCAAGAAAATAAAAAAGAAAATCGGAGCCATAGTTTTGATTCGGATAATATATATTTTATTTTATTTTATTTTCATGTAATTTGAAAGATATAATTATTCAAACTAGATTAAGACGGTTTTTAATAAATTATTGAAAATTTTCAAAAAAAAAATCTAGATGTATTTGATAACCATAAAAAAAGTATTAGATAATCATAATAAATCTTTACTAGATGGTTATTTATTAGGGTATTTTACTAAAAAGGGCCTATTTTCAACATTATTTATAAAAATGGGCCATTTAAAAGATTATTTATAAGAATGGGTCAAAAAATCCAAAATGTGCCAATATGGAAGCGTTTTAAAGGGAAAACGCAGAAAAGCACCTTGTCAAGGGTGCGCTTTTGCCATGTCAGCAAAAAGCGCGTTGACATGGGAGTGTTTTAGCCTGTGTTTTTTTAGGGTTTATAGATGGCTTAGAGTTTCTGGGTTTAGGGTTAGGGTTTTTGAAAAATAAATTAGGGTTTATGATTTTTTAAAATAAATTAGGGTTTAGGGTTTTAGGGTTTTTTAATTGGTAATTATTGTTTCGGAATAAATAAATTTGGGGTTTAAAATTATGAAAAATAATTTTGACGTGATGTGTTCTGAAAAATTTATTTTGACGAGATGGAATTTTTTTTGTACAATCAGTAAATGTACAGAAAAAGCTTCCAGCTGGACGTTTTTTTTATACAGTTGATTTTAAAAAAATAATTTTTAGAAGATGATTCTGAAAAAATATCCTGGGATTCACGGGAAATGTGATAGTTGAGGTTGAAAAACATTTCAAGCATGATGTACTGTCAGCAAAAGTACTACAAAAAGCTTTCAGCTAGACGCTCTTTTCAGTAGTGCTGGTGATAGTGCATCCCACTATCCCTTAGGCTATAAATGAGTTAAATTTCATTCTCTTGTTGCATAAGTTACAGCAAGAGAAATTGAAGAAGTTCAGAAGAATAGAAATTGAAGAAGCTGAGAATGTATAAGTTGATTTATCGTATTAATATTTATACAAATCATTATATTTTTGCATAATGTTTTTTTGTTTTGAATTTCTTTTGACAAATAATTTGGTTAAAAATTAGTAAAAATATTAGTGCTGTTATTTTATACGACGGTGAGGTCCGTGACACTGAGAACAACGTTTTTTTATTGGAGAACACAGTACGACTGGTTTTTAACTAGAACACAGAATTGACAGAACTTCGTAAAAGAATTAGGCGCAAAATCTTCGGAACGACGCCAATGAGAGTTTTGTCTATTAAGTATCGATTTTGTACTTCGATTGATCCTGTGACATATGACTCATTTGATATCAAAGGTGCTCGTGGCTTGAAGGCGATGGTGCAGACTCATCTCGCTAGTGAATTACCCTATCTTGAGTTATATGTGGAATTTTCATCGCCAAAGGAAGCACTTGCGACTTTAACATCTACTGCTATTCGAGAGGAATACACGACCCCTGCCCGACACTCTGTTAGTGGGAGGCAGAACACAGAAGGGTCCATTTTTTATGGCAGTATGGAATACACGACCCCTACACGACACTCCGTTTGTGGATGGGACATGCACCTCAATGGGTCGATGTTCAATGCTGGAAATACGTATTGGGGAATGGCATCAACTTCTAGTGGTTGAAAATCCACATCTAATTGGGGACGTTATGAAACGTCCACGAGAATGGATGATGTATTCCCTACGACATCCACCGATAAGGGGACCTCGTACGTCGCACATGTTGATGGGTCGGATGATGAGTCTGATGTGGATCCACCCCAAGAGCCTTGTCCCAATGGTGCAAAAGTTGCATTATTTTCTAAACTGGAGCCTGTTCCAATCGAACCTGAAGACGGTGAAGGGGGTTTAGATGAAGAAGAAGAAGATCCGCGATTCACGGCGTATTCACCTCCAGTCTAAATGCATAATGTCAATCTATCGGTAGATGATGTGTTAAAGTTTCCAGATTTACCACACAGGAGGCGTGACCACACAAGTTCATCGTTAGATTCGGGTGTATTGGAAGTTGGTAAGGAGTTTTTTCAATAAGGATGATTTTTTCGTTGTATTGAAGCAATATAGCATCATAAACGAGGTTAACTACCACGTGGTTAAATCCAAATCCGAGAAGTTCGAGGCCAAGTGTGCAGTGCGCAGTGCGCGATGGTACATGTTCATGGAAAATCATGGATTCAGTTAAGAAAAGGACAGAGTTGTGGGAGATAAGGAAGTTCAAAGGTCCACATACGTGTGTTGCCGGTACAGTATCATTGGGTGTTTAAGATTTAAGAATATTACTGTTATTATTTAATGTTGCATTATTTAACGTACTCATGGGTTGACAGGTGTTTCACAATATCATCCCAATATGGATTCAGATATGATAGTGGGCTTAATACTACCGGTGGTGAAGGTGGATCCCAGGACTACTGTACCGGTCTTAATTGTCAATATTCGTAGCCAATTCAAGTACATGTTTTCTTACCGTAAGGCCTGGATAGCTAAGCAAAAGGCATTGGATAAAATACACAGTGAGCGAGACGTTTTATATAATGAGGTGTGACAGTGGTGTCAGGTGTTGGAAGGTACGTCTCAGGTTGTGTAATAGACCTTGAAACGTTTACTCCATGGACGCCAAGAGTTCAAGCGTCTGTTCTAGAGCTTTAAGCAATGTCAGGACGCATTTGTGTACTGCAAGCCATTGGTACAAATTGACGGTACATTTATGTATGGTAGATATACCCATCAGCTATTGCTAGCTGTGGCACAGGATGGTGATGGGAGGATCCTTCCAATTACGTTTGCAATAACACTGGGGGAATTAGGTGACGACTAGTATTTCTTTCTTTCTAGGTTGAGGAGACATGTATGCCCCCAACCTGATATCTGCATTATATCGGATCGGGGCGCTGGAATACTAGCCGCAATTGAGCGACAGGAAAGCTTATGAGATCACACACACCATCAGTATTATCTAAGACATATTGCGTCCAACTACTACGGGCAATATCGATCTACCACTGAACGAAGATAAGTGACCAACATGGGTATTTAATCGCCACCAATATTATTTGGTTTGTAATATTCAATTTGTTCTGAATGGAAAAGTAGTATGTAATTATCGCTATCCACTTATATTGACAGGGTACGAGATCAATAAGGATCGTTTTTATGAGATATTGACGATTTTGCGGTCAATTAATGATTAAGGCGCAAACTACCTCTGTAACATACCTTTCGATCAGTGGACACAATCATACAACAGTGGCCTACGATATGGTCATATGACCTCAAACTTGGTTGAATGCATCAATTTTATTCTAAAAAGAATGTGTCATTTACCGATAACCTCGATTGTACGGGAGACATACTTCTATTTGGCGGCAATATTTCCAAAGCGAGCAATGAGTTATAAAGGTCAAATACAGGGAGGCCATGTATGGTGCCGGAAGGTACTACAAGAAATTAATAAGGCCAAGGCGCGAGCCAACTCCATACGCACAGTGTGTAACGATCGCGACAACCTATGATTTCGTGTGACAGAGTTCGACAGATCGAACCAAGGTATTACCGACAGACAATATCGTGTACACCTGAGAAATAGGACTTGCTATTGTGGAAAGTTTGATGCACTTCATTATCCATGCGCTTATGTAATTGTAGCTTGTCAGAATCTTCATTTGGATCCTATGAGTTATGTCGACGAAGTGTACAAATTAGAATACATGTACAACGTGTGGAGACACGTATTCCCACCAGTCCCAGATGAACGTAAGTAGTCGTCTGTATCGCTTGCTCTGTTTAATTTGTTACCGAATAGAATTACGTCGCAAATCAAAAGGTCGACCGTGCTCGACTAGAATACGTGATAATATAGATATCCGAGAAAGAATGAACCAACAGAAGTTGTGCTGGTGGTGTAGGAACCCAGGTCATACAATTCGAACATCTCCAAATCGAAATAGTTCTTAATTTATTAAATGAAACTATGAAAAAATGATATGTATTATCTTATTCAAAAGAACTTCTATTTTATTAAATGACACAATATAATAATTTGTACAAAAATATTCAAAACAACTTCTGTTTTATTAAAGGAAATAATATAAAAATAGTTTGTACAAATATATTAAAAAATCAATACATGTGCCGATCGAAATCAGTGCCACATGGGGGTGGTCGACGGTTACGTTCTGGATTCCTTCTTGGTTTAGCTTTCGGCCAGGGTTGTGGTTGTTCGGAATTAGCTTCTAGTTGTGGGTGTTGAGAGGATAACCTACCTTGATAGAACAAAGATTGCAGAGGTGTTTGCATCACCCACGACGAAGGTGTTTGAATCCCATAAGGCGATGGGGATTAGAAATAAGATGAGCTCCCCGACGGTGCCTCGTGCGGTCCCTCATACGACGATGGCCTATATATCGTCGGTTGAGTCAGAGTCATCGCAAAATGAAATGCACTGAGCCATGCATTCCAACCTTGCATAGGATTGGGAAAAGGAAACATATAAGGGTTAGGATACGCACCTGGCATGATTTGAAGGGGCTGTGGTATGGGCATCGTCGCTTGCTCCGTTGGACCCGGTGATTGCGTGGGCATTGTTGATGGGCCCGCCCCGTCAATTATTGTCCTTGAATTTAAATGGCCCCATCGTTCCCTTTCGACACGGAATTACCGATGCTTATGCTCTTCCGAGAGCAAATATGGTTTGCCATGGATCCTAAATCATGGCATGTAATTCGGCTAGCACGCTAACTCTGGAACGATAATCGGTTCGCGAGTAGGTATATTTTCATATCGATTTTCCCACATTTCGATATATTCTGAGTGAAAGATCGGCCAATACGTATTCGATCGTTGTAAGTCGATTTTGTGTTTTTCATCGAGCACATCAAGTGCCACGTGAATCGGTTGTCAGAATTCGAATTGCCGCAACACTCTATCCGTCTGGTGCATCTCTACAGTAGCGTAGTTGACCAATGGGACCCTAACATACCAGATGTTCAGATCTTAGGAATTCATCCGAAATTACTATCCGAATTGACGGATCCTAGTATGGTGTCCATTGAAACTATATGAACGTGATAAAAATATTAGTTCAATACAATAATAAATACTAAATACGAAATCAACTATGTATATATAGTTCAAAATGAAATATATACTTACATGCGCTTCGGACCGTTGGTCTAATAGAAGCCATATATCTTCAAGAGCGGTAGGTATTCCCCCGTAACACGTCGAATGGTTCCACCTATTTAAATAAAATTTTAGTATAAAATTATATTTTAAATCTATGTAATAACTGTAAAATCTAATATAAATTTTACCTCGTTAAGAGTGGGAATGTATACAGGTGATTCACTCGAGGATGTAAAAATGGAAAGCAAAATTGAGCCCATGATTGTAGCAGTGAGAGACAACCTCCAATTTTAATTTTATTTAGTTGCGTCGCCTAACACATCTCCCAGTACAATGCTAACAACACGGTAGACCCCTAACTGAGTTCGCCAGCTACTTTAAAATCGACGAGTTTCAACAGCCACCTCAGATGTACAAGATTTTATGACTTGTCTGGCATCAGATAACCTCCGAGGATCTCAAGGATGTATGCCTGAGTGTATCGTATTCTTTCTACTTCAGTCGAATCATCCCCCGGCTCCGGGAATGTGTCTCGTAACCAGTCCATCTCGATTCAAACTCCGTAAATATTATCTGGAATCGCACCCAAAAGATCATAGCATATGGCTCCCCAATCAGTAGATTGAGCGGACCCAGTAAGTACGGACCCATCCACCGGTAACCTCAATTGTAACTGCACGTCCTCCAAAGTGATAGTACACTCCCCGCATGGAAGATGAAATGTATGTGTTTCAGGTCTCTACCTCTCTACGAACGCGCTGATGTGTTTCGGGTCCAACTTGCACCCCCGGCCTATATTGGTCATGTGCCAAAAACCCGCTTCCCTCAAGTAATTTTCTATCAACGGTGATGGAGGACCAGACATATTACGAATATAACATTGTAACACCCGATCTACCGACTGTTATAAAAAATATTAATTAAATTACATAAATGAAAAAAATTAAATAATATTAAAAAATTGAAATTAACTCTTACCATTTTTATTTGGTCGACGGAGATATGTTTATCATCGAGACGAATTAATTGCCGGGTCATTGCTAACACGATCAATTTTCTTAGAAATTATATAATAAAAAATACTAATTTAGACAAAAATTAAAAACTTAGAGAGCTTTTAGAGTTTTTTTGAGAAAATTAGAGAGAAATTTGGAAGAAATGTAATTTGGATGAAATTTTGTGTGAAAAAAATGGGTGAGGATTTATAATTTTTTTTCATGATCGTTAGCCCCAACGGTCAAATTTTTAAAATGACCGTTGGGGCAAAAACACGGGCTAAAATGCGCCTACGTAAGCGCGCTTTTGTCATGTCAGCAAAAGTGCTTCCACGTCAGCGTGCTTTTGCTGACATGGCAAAAGCGCTCCAACGGGAAGGCGCTTTTCTGAAATTCCCCCTTAAAACGCTTCCACGTAGGTGCGTTTTGCGTTTTCTGAACCATTCTATTAAATAATATTTTAAGTAGCCCATTTCCATAAATAATGTTGGAAATGGGGCTTTTTTTAGTAAAATACCCTATTTATCAATCACTTAATATTAAAAACAATTAAATTCATTTTCTAAATTAACATCAATTGTTATATTAATAAATTAAAAATCGAAACTTATTTGTTTTCCAAGGCACTCCGTGGAGTGTTGATGAGATTATTAAAATCTCATTTAGCTAAGCAAAGAAGTATTCCTTAGTTTCAATGATCTCATCTCATGAATCACAAAGTTATATTCCTAATTGGCCTACAACTAATGGCTAGGTGTGTTTGAATTCCAATGGTTCGATAAGGATTGATGAAGGATTTGCCGCTGATGGAGGTTGTGTGAGGAATCATAATGGTGAGTGGATCATTGGGTTTGCTAGATATTTGGGTAATTATACAGTGTTGGAGACAGAGCTTTGGGAGATCTTGAATGGGTTGAACCTTATTTTGGATAGACGCTTCGAGAAGATCCTAATAAAAACAAATAGTCTTGAAGCTCTTAATGCGATTATGAAATATACTTCGGGGAACTCTAATTCTGCCATAGTCAGGAGAATTCATCAAACTTTGAAAAGAGTGAAGCAGTGGGAAATTTAACATATTCCCAGAGAGGATAACTTAATTTCTGATAGTCTAGCCAAGACAGTTCGTACTAGTGTCACGGGGCTAGATCACTTTAGCCCGTAACACTAGGAGATTAGGCTCAAGACTATTTTAGGATTCTCCTTTGAAGGTCTAGTTTATTTACTTTGCATATTCATTTCTTTCTTTCACCAAAAAAAAAAATTAAAATTATGGAGTAAGTAATTTTTTTTAAAAAACATATTATTATCAAATAATATAATTATTTGGGTTAGTATTTGGTGTAACTTTAAAAATTGTATTTTTTAGAAAAATTTAATATTTTACTATGCTCTTTATAGAACACTTATCAATTCACTAACTCAGCTTGTAAAGTCTAAAAACTCCACTGCCAATGTATCAAATATTATTCTTAATTGTTTTGTGTAAACATAACAACTAGTTTTATAATGTAAATTCAACGCTTAAAAAAATTCTATACTAAAAATTTTGCACACACTTAATCAAACATCTAAATTATTTTATATAATATAAAACAAATATTTTAATTTCTAAATTATAAGAATTTTTTAAAATTAGAACACCATTTTTAAATTTAAAAAACAGATTAATTAAATTGATATAATTTAATTTGGATTTATAAGTAAAATAATTATTTTGTTCATGGTAAATAAATAAATAAAATTTCTATAAGCAAATAGAAGATGTTGTTAAGTATTTTTTTAATACTTTAATATATTATAAGGACGCATTAAAATATTGTAAACCTATTTGTAAAGTGTTTTTTAATTTTAATTTCGACATTTTATTTTCAAAAATCAAAGTAATACATATTAATTGTAAATTTGTAATAGTTAATAGGAGATTGAACCAACTTCCAGCCCACGATTTATGGGGAAAAGTTGAAAATGGAAATGTCGGGTCCATTTATTGGGAGTAAATGCAACATGGACAGTGGGCCTCCCGGGTCAAACAGCACCCGAATCCAACCCGATAGCCAAGACAGATTCCTTATCCTTAAGCTATATCACGAAATCCAATTGAAAATCTGCATGACATAATGTACAAGCGTTGAACACCATCAAACCACTAGGCCACCCAATTTGAACACCCCAAATTTTCAGCTTTATCACCTTTTTCCTTTCACTTTTACAGGTACACTCACTTCCTTCCTTCAGCCTTTTTCTTTTTTATATAGCAAAATGATCTTCCTTGAACATTAAACACCAGACTATAAAAAAAAAAGCCTTTAATTTATCAATGACAATACTGTTTTCAACTGAGTTGATTCCTCATGGCCTACCCTTTCATCCACAACAACTAAAACCAGTTTCAAATTCATCTTCACATCAAACTTCTTTGGTGAGTTGCTTGAGCCATGAGGGTACTAAAGACAGTATTAGGAAGTCTAGGAACAATCAAAAGGTCAGGGTTTCAGCTGAAACAAGACCAACCCATCTCTCATCTTTTGATTTTAAAGAATCCCATTTGATGAAATTGCTCAATAGGTCCTGCAAGTCAGGCAAATATCATGAAGCATTTTACTTTCTGGAATGCATGGTTGGGAAAGGTTACAAGCCTGGTGTTGTTCTTTGTACAAAGATGATTAAAGGGTTTTTCAATGGAAGGAATGTTGAGAAAGCTATTAGGGTGATGGAGATCTTGGAAAAATATGGGGAACCTGATGTTTTTGCTTATAATGCATTGATCAGTGGGTTTTGTAAGATGAACCGTCTCGATTTTGCTAACAAAGTGCTTGATAGAATGAGAAGTAGAGGGTTTTCACCTGATGTTGTTACATACAATATCATGATTGGTAGTTTATGTAGTAGAGGGAAACTTGATTCAGCTTATAAGGTTTTGAACCAGTTGTTGAAAGATAATTGTAAGCCTTCTGTTATCACTTATACAATTCTGATTGAGGCAACTATTCTTCAAGGCGGTATCAATGAAGCTATGAAACTTTTGGATGAAATGTTAGCCAATGGGCTTAGACCTGATATGTTCACTTACAATGCAATTATAAGAGGAATGTGCAAAGATGGTATGGTAGGCAGAGCTTTTGAGTTTGTTAGGGGCTTAAATGCTAGGGGTTGTCAGCCAGATGTTATTTCTTACAACATTTTGTTAAGAGCACTTTTGAACCAGGGGAAGTGGGTTGAAGGTGAGAAACTAGTGACAGAAATGGTTTCTAGAGGTTGTGAACCAAATGTTGTTACTTACAGCATTTTGATCAGTTGTCTTTGTCGCGAAGGGAAGGTCGAGGAAGCAGTAAATGTATTGAAGATGATGAAAGAAAGGGGTTTGACCCCTGATGCTTACAGTTATGATCCATTGATTTCTGCATTCTGCAAAGAAAGGAGATTAGATTTGGCAATTGAGTTTCTAAATTATATGATCTCTGATGGTTGCTTACCAGATATTGTAAACTACAACACAATCTTATCTACCCTTTGTAAGAATGGAAAAGCTGATCAGGCTTTGGAAATCTTTGAGAAGCTAAGTGAAGTAGGATGTCCTCCAAATGTGAGTTCTTACAACACAATGTTCACTGCACTGTGGAGCACAGGGGATAAATTCAAGGCCTTGGAAATGATATTGGAGATGCTAAATAAAAGAATAGGTCCTGATGAGATTACTTACAATTCACTCATCTCATGTTTGTGCAGAGATGGGATGGTAGATGAAGCTATTGAGTTGCTGATAGACATGGGAAGAAGTAAGATTCAACCAACGGTTATCAGTTACAATATCGTCCTTCTCGGTTTATGCAAAGTACATCGTATCGACGATGCCATTGAAGTGTTGGCGGCAATGGTAGAGAAGGGATGTCAGCCGAACGAAACAACTTACGTATTGTTGACCGAAGGGATTGGTTTTGCCGGATGGCGTTCTCAAGCTATGGAGTTGGCCAATGCTCTCTTCAGAATGAAAGCTATTTCTGAAGATTCATTCAAACGTTTGACCAAAACTTTTCCTTTGCTTGATGTTTACAAGGAGTTTGCTCTTTCTGATTCTGATAAGTAAACCCCTTTAACCTTGTCATACTTATTTCATGGAAGCTTTTTTATTATATCATTATTTTCCTGTTAGAAATGTGTTTTACTGAACCTTTGCAAGAACACCAAGCAAGACCAGTGGCTCAGTTAGGTAACCAGGAGAAAAGATCACTTTTAGAAGAGTATTTTAACTAAATATGAACAGCCTAGGTTATTAGAGAGAGGCTTCTCTGTGGTGGGTAGTAAGCTATTGACTCTTTTTGGTACAAGTGAGACTCCGGCATGAAAATAAGAGAAGAGATTGAAAATACTGGGACCGAACCAATAGGCTAAGCCCCGAGTACAATAAGCTACAAACCTATCTGCAGCACAATGGTATAGAACAATATCAAGTAGAAAATCTATCAAAGTATTATAGTAGTTAATAACCAGCAAACTAACTAAACTGTTTATTTATGTTCAACTTCAAGTAGAAAACTAAGTAAAAAAAGATGAAGCAAAAGCTCAAAAGCCAATAAAGAGAAATTATTGTAATTGTACTAATTCATTGGTGTAAATAGCCTACCACATCAACCACATGCTAAAAAGAGATTACTGAGCTTTAAGCTGCTAAATAAAAATAAGTTTAAACAGAAGTGCATTGGAAAAGCTCTCACCTCAAAATATTGGCTATCAAGTTCACAAAGTCTTTAACCCTACACTGCCCTTTCTCTGAAAACCCTCCATGCCATCAACTTTTGATACAACTTGGTAGCTTCTTGTTTCATTCCGGCATCAGCTATACCTTTGATTATCGTCAAATAAGTTGTCTCTTCTGGTTTATTCTGACTTAAGACCATCATTTCTAGAACTTGTATTGCCAAATCTATCTTCCCATTTTTACATAGCCTATGGATCACCATTTTATAACCACTATTTCCAACTGTGTGTTTCCTCTCCGCCATCACCTTTAGTATCTTTACTGCTCCTTCAACTTGATCTGCACGGCAAAATCCTCGTACTAAACATCGATGAGTTATGTCATCGGGATTGATCCCATCTCCTAACATCTGATCATATAATCCCAATGCTTTCTCAATATCACCATTTCTAGCCAAGCCATCTATCAGAGTGTTATAAGTTACCAAACCAGGGGAGCAGCTGCTCCTACTTAAAAATTGAAATAACTGAAGAGCCTCCTCTACCATTCCTTCTTTCGAAAGAGCTCCAAGAAGAATATTATAAGTAACGATGTTCGGAGAGCAATTTTGAGACAACATTTGATTAAACAAGTTGATGGCTCGATCCAAAAGTCCATATTTACACAAACCATTGATCAATATATTGTAAGTAAACACAGTTGGAGGATGAGTAGTTTCCTTCATGATAGCAAGTATCTCATCGACTTCGTCCCAACTCCCATGATTACAAAGAGAATGGATAAGGGTATTATATGTTATAACATTAGGCTCCATGCCTTGAGATAAAATATTATATATGACCAAAGCAGCATCCTCGTATTTCCCCTGCTTACAATTAAAACTAACCAGCGAATTGTAGGTAACAATGTCCGGATAACAGCCTTCAATGGCCATATCATGTAATACTTCCATTGCCTGCAAAGTTCCACAGTGCTTGCAGACTAGCTCAACGAGAATGGTATATGTGATTAGGTATGGCGGGCATCCCTTTCTCAGTTGATTCTTCCAGAACCCAACAGCGTGATCAAAATTCCCTTTGTCGAACATGCAGCGGATTATCGTATTGTATGTTATCACATCCGGAGGGCAACCACTCAAGCTCATGTCTTCCAGAAGGTCAATAGCAGATCTTATCTGTCCTCTCTTACAAAGATCGCGAACCATCATGTTATATGTAATATTGTCAGGAACCCCACCAGACATTATCATAACTTGAAGAATTTTGGCAGCTTTATCAAGTTCATCCACTTTTAGAAATCCCCTTATTAAGTTTATGCAAGAAGGGAAATGAGGAATTTGATTCTTACATGCCATAACTTCTATCAACTGTAACGCACTCTTCAGTTTTCCATTTCTGCAGAGCTTTTGAAGAACATCGTTGTTGGTTTCCTCATCGTTCCTAACAAAAGGTCCATCTAAAGCTGTCATCAAAGAATCCCAAATCTTTTTTGGAACCATTTTCTCTTCGAATTTTCCATTAATTAACATCTTACCATCTTCTGAACTCCTCCTCCATTCATCTTGATCAAATTCATCTAGGTCAATACAAACACTTCTCTGCAGTCCTCTGCACCATAAAGACACCGCCTCTCTTTCCGAACGGTTATCTACCTTCCACGGCAAGTAAGAGCGGCTTCTACGACAACATTTGATTAAACAAGGTATACGAGATGTAGTTACATGTACCGTTGGACATGTCAGAGAGCTACAACCTGGACCAGCTTGTTTGGAACCCCATTGCAAACCATGAAAATGGCAAATCTCAACTAGACAGTTCTGAGGGGAAATGACATACCCCATCTCCTCCTATCCAATCAATATATAAATTTGAATCACTTGTTAACAGTCAATATGTTTGAAAAAACATAAAAATTGTGCTTACTCTTCAATCAAACTCAACTAAGATAAATTCCCAACAGAAAATAACAAATAAAGATCTCCTTATTTCAGGATTTCAGGACAAAATTTATTACTTGGCAAATAATTCCCTTGCTTTCTTCGCTCATTAAAATGATAACAAATGATTGAAAGTATAAAAAAGAAAAAGAAAAAAAATTTATCCAAAAACCTCAAACTCAACTACTCATTTCCTATAATTCAAGCCACTGACCATGTCACCTTCATAGCATTCAAAAGATTTTCAATAACCCCACCAAATATAAAAAGCCCCAGAATTAAAAAGGTTACCTGGATACTACGTCAAGGCTCAAATTTGAAGACCAAAAAGAAAATGTAATCGTTGGTAACTTTGTTTCTGGACATTGAAAACGCAGCAAAGCTTTCCATTTTTTCTTCTTTTAGTAAGTACGTTCAGGGAAGTTTAAGGATTGACGTTAATTACTAGGGTTCAGTTTGTGGTTAAATTACATTTAAGTACTTCTTTTGTAAGCCCGTTTACAATTCAGTATCTTTTCAGGAAGGGGAGAAAAAAAATTGAATAACCATTGCACCCCGAGTGAACCCAACTGATTTAACTCAAACGGGTTGATTTTGATGGTTTTTTTCAAATTGAAAATATCGACATATTTTTTTAATTAATAAAATATTAAATCATATCTAAGATTAATAGTCATATATTCACTGCTCAATATTAGGACTGTTTAAGATTTAGGTTACTCGATTAAACATTTAAGAAGGTAATTCGTAAAATAAATTTAAATAAAAAATTAAACTAATCTAATCTAATCTAATATAATTTTTTTCCTAATTTATAATATGTTAATTTTTCTTTTCTTTTAGGGTAAATTATATAATTATCCCTAGTTTTTTATTGAAATTATATTTTAATCATTTAATTTTTAAAAGTTATATAGTTGTCACAACATTATCAAAATGTTTCATTTTAGTTCCTCCTTCGTTAACTTTTGTTAAGAGGAAGACATGATATGTTAATTTAAAAGGTTAATAATAAACTTAGCCCTTAAACTATAACTAAAATATCAATTTGATACTTTTAAAAAAAATTAATAATAATTCTAAAAATTTAAAAGAATCTTAAAAATAAATAAGAAAATATTAATTTCAAAAAAAATTCAAACAATCAAGCATATTAACAACTAGCTAAACAAAATTAAAAACACTAAATTCTCAAAAAATAAGAACAATGTTCATTAAAAAATAGACATAAAATCTCATTTTGATATCTAAATAATTTTTTGGATCACTTTAATACTTAAAGTTTATGTCGGTTAACCAATTTAGTCCTTCGAATTTAATCCTATTAATTTTTAGACTGAATACTGTGCCACGTATCTTTTTTCTCACATCATATACATGAAATCAAATTAAAATTTTAATTAAGAAATAATTATTTTTTAATTTCCTTCACCCCCACCCCGTTTCTCCCTCCCTCATTCTCTTTCTTCTTCCTTTAAAGAAATCCCTGTAATTTTCTTCCTCCCTAAACCCTAAAAATTTCTTCTTACTTTGAAGACAAAACAAACGCAATCCCTGTAATTTACCTTTCCCTTCTTTTATTTTTTCTTTTCAAATTAAAGTTCTGAGTTTCATTTCTCTCACAATCCCTCCCAAACTCTCTCCAACTGCAGTATACAATACTTGTTGTATACTTGTAAGTTGTAACGAGAAAATAGGCAATTCAAGCTTTTACAAAGATAAAATTTAATATGGAAATTAGGACTAAAAATCTCAATGAACGGTGCCTGCATTCAAACTTATAGCAGAGAAAAACACAGTGAAAGAAAGGACAAATTTCAAGCTTTTAATGGGATATTTTTTTAAATGGCTAGTAAATGACCATCAAGTTCTAATCCGGAGATGCTAATCAAGCAGCCGACAACTTGGCCAAATCTGGAATCGGAAGATCGTCTCACTCGCTTCTGCCAAATTCAACTTAATGCTTTAGGTTCTGCTTTCGTTCTTCTGACTGTAAATAAACACAGGTCAGGCAGATGATTTTATTTTTTTAATAAACATTAAATTTTTACATAAATTTTGGTCTAATATTCAATTTATACATAAATTTTAATTTGTTACAATTTTATATATGGAATTTGAATGTAATGTATAAATATATATAAACTTTAATTTTGATTCAATTATACATATTTAAATAAATAAACACATATCTTGACAGTTTGCCCGAGTGGTCTAAGGCGCCAGATTTAGGCTCTGGTCCGAAAGGGCGTGGGTTCAAATCCCACAGCTGTCAAAATTTTCAAAAAAATACATACATTTATTTTAATATTTATCCATATTTTTTAAAATGACTACATAATTGATGATTTACTATATTACTTCATTTTCTTCCTTTCGGGATATGCTATTTCTCTGCTCTTTTATTTCTCGGCGATTGCGATTGAAATTAATCATTTGTTTAAGAAGAAATTTGCTGCCAAAAAAAATACAAGTTATTTTGTCGTTTGTATTTGATTGCTGGATTGAGTTAAAATAAAGTTTGGTCATCATCCTACAATTCTCCCTCCCCCCAAAAAAACAAATTTTAAGAATTGCTTAGTAGAGCAAACACACTTGATTTCCTACTAATGGTTCAGTCGGTCAAACAGGCTCCACCAAGACAAGGAAGGCGAAAAGCTTCACCAGAGCTGTGCTCACTTGTGCAATATCCCTTTCTTCTGTAGCTTTGGCTTTTTCTGATAATGGTTCTGCCAATGAATTTAAGGACCACATAGATATCCAAAGTTATAAATACAATTGACACACAAAAAAATAAGACACTGAAAAAAACAAGTGGGAAGTATGTACTTTCTGTCTCACAAGGGCATCCTGATCTATCCTCTCCTTCCAGTTACTCTTTCGAAGCTTGATTGGTCTATTTCCCACATATTTACCTGCAACACATCATTTGTACACCAAACATATATCAACATCATGAACGCCCAAAAATAAATTGTCCAAATTTGGCTAATGATTGTGAAAGTACCCACCATTCATCTCTTTAAGTGCAGCTGCAAGGTCAGAAGGGTTAGCAAAGCTAACGAACCCGTAGCCCTTTGTTTTGCCGGTCCGTTTATCTCTAACAACCTGTTGGAAAGATAACATATGCGCACACAAATATCTTAGTTATCAAATTGTTTTCTAGGAACTCATGGATCCCTCACTGCTTTTTTTTAAAGAACAAAGATGGAATCCCAGCAGGTCAACCATAAGCATGACAGAAGGCATGCCATGCTCTCAGACAGAAATACGAGAAACAATATACTGCAAAAGTAATGCCGGTAATGGTACAGTATTAAACAAAATAAACCCAAAGATCATCATAGCTTAATCTTCATGTGCCAAAGAAAATTCATATCACACTAACAACTCAAAATGAGCATACTTACAAATCTGAATCTTATCACTCTTCTTAGCATGATTAAGACCCCACACTGTATAGGTGACACTGAGAATTCTTAATCCAATGCAATTGAGCAAATATAAGCTTACAGGGGAAATGCACCACTATATTCAAGTCAGAAGACCAGAAAAAGCACAAAAGGTTTTAAACATTGTTGCCGGTTGGGACGTGATATAGTAGTTCACGGACCAAAAAAAGGCTCTCTCAAGTTCAATGACATACAATAAAAACTAACAGATAAGGGGAAAACCATACACTTCCCATTTCCCCTCTTTAAGGCTAGACAAGAGGTAGGCATCCAACTTAAACAGTTTAATAGGTTGACTAACCTTATTCAGACTAGTTCAAAATCAATTCAGCCTGCTATGACTCAAACTACTCCATAAGTCAGGTCAAATATACCATACTCAAGCCCTGACCTGTAAGCCATTTTCCAGCAGTCAAGATCCAATATCAATCTCTACAATTTTGACAGGATCAAAGAATACCAATGAAAGTGGATTATCCATTAATTTTCAAACGTGCAGATTTAAGGCACAACCTACCTTAAAACACATAAACATATAACTGCTCTGTGCACTTCATACAAAAATCTGAACAGGAACTGCAAAGAGTTGATAGACATGGCAAAAAATGCTAATAAAAAGGAAATCTGAAAAAAACCAAGTAATTGAAAACTTACTCTAGCCATGTTAAATGAAGGAAATCGAGCAAAAGCTTTTGAAAGAACATCATCATTAACCTCATTACCAAGATCACCACAAAATAAGCGAAAGTCATCTGCAGATTATCAACAGGAATAAAATATAAGAACTATAAAGCAGAAAAGCACTTGGAAACACAGAGAAATAGTAAGATAAATAAACTCAAAAGTTGGATAGTTCATACTTTCTGGCCACTCAGCAAGCGTTGGATCCTCCCATGACTGACCAGCAGCTTTCCGTGGGATCGCTTTCTTCTTAGTTTCTGCTTTGTGCTCAATCTCACTGCTTGCAAGAGCAGCCTTTACGCTCTCTAGTGCTTCTGGGGTAACTATTTGAGCATCCCTTTGAAATAACTGTTGGGCCTGTCCAAATATACTGCAACTTATTACACAGGTGAAGGGCGTACTTGAACTCACAGCTATAAAATAAAATCAACCAACAAATAAAAGGCTTTGTTGCACTTCTACGTATACTATATAGTGTTGTTTTCTCCGAACTTAACATAACGAACAATAATTAGCAGCAAAGAAAAGCAAAACAAAATAAGTAAATTTCTAAAAGCGACACTAATTCAAATGTAATGATAACAAATTAGAGCTAAAAAATTCATTTTTTTTGGGTTAAAATTTCAACTCTCTATCCCACCATTCTTGTTCGAATTTTGATTTCAGTTCTGAATAACATAACCCAGCTAATTTTCAAGTTACTAAAAGAGTTGGTAAAACAATTTAAACCCGATATATCTCATAAATTCCATGAATTCAAATTTTCAAAATAAAAAAATCGAAATGATATTTATAGTTTATTGTTCTGCTGACCTGTTGGTATTGAGGGAGAGAATAGACGCCGGGTACGGGAGCAACAGAGGCAGGGTAGACAGGAGCCGGGGCGACGGAAACGGAGGGGGCCGCGGAGGCATAATGTTGGGGCTGTTGCTGGAGATGAAAGGGCAAAGGAAAATACGATTGATTTGCCGTCGTTTGGTAGGTGAATTGAGAAGAGGATGAGGAAGCAGGAGGTGTAGCGGAAGAGGGAGGAATCGACATGGGTGAAATTGAGGATTTAGGGTTTTAAAAGGAGATTGTTTGGAGAGAAAGAAAAATTGGGGGAGAATATAGAGGGAAATTTTTCGGGAGAATGGGATCCAACGTGCCTTTGCGAGTTGCGATGAAGATTTAACAAAGTGTTCTTTCTCTTTTTTTCGGCCTTTCAGCGGTGCAGCCCAGGGGTCCTTCAACGCTGTCGCATTTGCTCTGAAGAAAGGCTAGGCCCAAGAGAACATAATTCGGCTTTGGACTTTATTGGAATCAAATCTAGAAGACCTAAGCTCAGCTCAGCTTGGTCCAGGCCCGCCCATTACCTTTTTTCTTTTATCACTACGCCTTTTATTATTAAACTAAAACAGTAAAAAATTTGACTCCCTTTAATTATTCTAAAATTTTATTAATTTGTTTATTACATTCCTTAACATTTAAATTTAAGAAAAGATATTTTGTACATTGTCAACAGAATTTTTAGGCTCCACAAACAGGATTAGGGATTGACAAGTGTCTATTGGGGAATAATAAAATATTAAAAAAAAGACACATATGACAATTTTTTAAGGTTGTTTGTGAAATAAAAAAAAATTGTCAATGTATTAAATGCTAACCCTAAATTTAAATCTACTTATAATGCTTGGAAAAAGCACACCTTTTCTTTTAAATCTACTCATAAAGTTAGGGGAAAACACCCCATTAAAAATGGTTTTTTTTGGTAAATTTATTGATAAATGGATATTCATACAACTCCCATGACAGCTGAGGAATTTATAGGTGCCTTAATTCTGTTATTTATGTTTTTGTAACTTATGTTAATTAAAACCCTATAACTAGAAGATATGTATGAGCTTATGGTATCTGTTAACTCGATCGATCATTTGAAATAGCCAAGAGGAGGGGTGAATTGACCCTTAAAAAAATTTAGGAAGCAAGGACAATAAAGTGAAACAATGAACACAAATAATTTCGAGTGATTCAGCCCCAATTGCCTACCCCACTACCTTAGCTTTCCACCACTAAGAATTTTTCCAAATTTCCTAATTTGATCAACCTTTGAGGACAAGGTTTAACCATACAACTCCTTTAACATTTCTATCCAAATCTTAAGACTTAAACCATTTCAAAAGAGTAAGCAAATAAACAAATAAGCAAACAATGAAACAATCCTTACAAGATTAGATTGTTTGCAACTTAGGCACACACCCAATGAGAAACACTTGAGCTTAGATAATACAATAAATGCTCATAAGTGTTACAAGAAAAAGATGAAGAATTTAAGCACAAAAGATTGCTATAAGAGTTTTTTTATCTTTCTTGATAGCTTTTGATCTTTTGTAATCTCTCTTATTGTTGTAGAAGCTTTGGAAGCTGGTATTTATAGCCCCTAATTTATTTCCAACCATTGTAGTTTGTTGAGGAATTGAATAGAGCACCAGAGCATTAATAGCTCCTGCAACAAAAGGTATCAATACCTTTGGAGGGGTATCGATCCTTTGGGCATTTAATGCCTCAATTCAGTGCTCGTTAAAGCCTATTGTAACACCCCTAACCCGTATCCGTTGCAGAAACAGGGTTACAGAGCATTACCAGAATAAACAGATCAAATACAGACATTTCATATCATTTCTCATTTATATCAGAAATCAATCATAAACAATCATATTGTCCCTTATAGGAGCCCTCGAGGCCCAAAATATGCAATAGAAATAAGTTGGGACTAATCCGGGTACTCAGAGAATTTTTCACAAAAATTCAATATTTTTCCTACGTGCAGGTGCACACGCCCGTGTGGTCAAGCTGTGTGGCTCACACGATCGAGAGACACGCCCATGTCTCAGGTCGTGTGAACATTCGAAATAAGGACACACGGCCGTGTCCCAGCCTGTGTCCAAATTAGGATGGTTACTGACTTGGGTCACAGGCCGTGTGAACATTTTAATTTACATTAATTAGGAGCAAGGGCTACACTGCCAAGTCACACGCCCGTGTCTCTGCCCATGTGAAAATACCTGAGCATTCTGTTTTGCAATTTTAAAGATGCAGGGGACACACAGCCGTTCCACACGCCCATGTGCATGGCCGTGTGTCACATACGGTTGAGACACACGCCCGTGTCTCTACCCGTGTGGACAAAATAAGGCCATTTCCAAACCTTTTTTCTCACTCAAACTTGTCTTCCACCTACATTAACACTTAAACACAATCCCAAGCCAATATAAACCATTCAATTCAATCCAAAATCAAGTTTTATGCAAGACAAATCAACACATATGTTCAAGTATCTATACTTACCAAAATACCATATGTACAAATAGGCATATTCTATCAATTTTACCATCATAAACCAATATGCCTATATGATTTTCATCAATTATCCTTTTCAACCACACATCAAGCATATTAAAACCATATTACATATCAAAACATACCATTTACAAGCCATATCAATTGCTAATTCTAACCAAACACGTACATACCATCCATGACCACTTTAGCCTATACATGCCATTATAACCAAAATGTATTTACTATATATACCGAAATAAGCTGATGGATAGTGTGATGATATCTCCGCCAAGCCTCCAACCCAACGAGCTTCCGAATTACTATAAAACAGAAGAAATAGAACAGAGTAAGCATTTAATGCTTAGTAAGTTCGTATAACGGAAATTAACTTACCATTTAATTGCATTTAAGGTAAATATACATAATATATTCAAAGCAAGTTGGCCAATAGCCTATACACATATCCTCATAAAAATGTTAGTCATTTATTTCACTTGAATATCAATAAACAAGTATGAACTTATCATTAATCAAGTTTCCTTATTGATTTACTTTCCATATCATGTATTCAAACTTCATATACAAGTCATGTTCATGTAGTCAAATATATGTCCACAATCTTTCATCACAAACTCATATTGTCATTCATCATAACTTTACCTGTTGAACCACTTATAATATCGATGGATACATGGTTAGTACACACAAAGTGTACATACTATATTTCGTCAATTCATATTCAAGAATGCTCATTGAGCATTTAAACGGGAAGCTCTTCCAAGCCAAATAACAGAAAGCTCATGAGCTTATAACAAGAAGTTTATTCGGGCTTAATAACAGGAAGCTCATAAGAGCTTAAATCAGAAAGCTCATGCGAGCTTAACGGGTAACTTCGAAGAGCTATCATCAGGAAGCTCATGAAAGAGCTTTTAATTGGGAAGCTCTGGATAGCCATATATCGGGACGCTCATAAGAGCTGCGGTGTGTCCGCAACACATGCATGATCACTACCGATCAGAATGCTCATATGAGCATATAAACGGGAAGCTTGGAAGAACCATGTATCAGAAAGCTCAAGAGAGCTTATATCGGGATGCTCATGTGAGCTATAATAGGATGCTCTTGCGAGCTATGGTGTGTTTGCAACATATGCAGAACCACAACCACTTCGGGAACCCTGTATCCATCTATTTTCATTTGTTCAAACATAATTTATTTCTTGTTGGATATGTGATTGATTTTCATTCTTAACAATTATACAAATTACATACATATAAATCAAGCATATCACATTAATATAAAATTTAGTTACACGAACTTACCTCAACAATGTTCTTGAACTTGTATGCTATTAACCCCTTACTTTTTTTTTACCTCGATCTAGCTCTGTATTTGGTCTATCCGGATCTATACGAGTAAATTTAGCTCAATTTAATACAATTCGTATTCAATTCAATTCAATTCACATCTTAGACAAAATTACCATTTTGCCCCTATACTTAGTTACACGAACTTACCTCAACAATGTTCGTGAACTTGTATGCTACTAATCCGTTACTTTTTTTTACCTCGATCTAGATCTGTATTTGGTCTATCTGAATCTATACGAGTAAATTTAGCTCAATTTAATACAATTTGTATTCAATTCAATTCAATTCACATCTTAGGCAAAATTACCATTTTGCCCTTATACTTTTAAGTAATTCAAATTTTGTCCCTAGGCTCGGAAAATGAAATTCATGCAATTTAATCCTTATTTCAAGCCTAGTTGATTTTTACATATTACAATAACAACCCATATATTTCACAAAAATTAGAATTTTTCCATAAATCTCACATCTTTTCAGTTTAGTCCCTAAATCATAATTTCATCAAAATTTCTTTTACAAAAGTTGTTTATCTATCAACAACCTTTCTTTTTCTACCATAAATTTCATAATTCATCTATTCATGTAACAGCCCAATTTTGGGGCTAGTCGGAACAGTGGTTTCGAGACCACTAATCTGAGGTCGAGAAAATTTATTTTGACGTTAATTTATGTGCTGTAGTATGATTATATGGATGCATGAAAATTTTGGTGTTTTAATTCGAGTGACAGCATGCTTAATTGTGAAAAAGGACTAAATCGCATAAAGTGTGAAAGTTCTATTTTTCATGGTGGAGGTGCCTAATAGCTATAGAAAGTAAATTTAGAGGATTTTAAAGTGAAATTAGGCCATTTAATGTGTGTTGGCTGGCCATACAAGCTAGGGGAGACAAGAGCATTAATTTTAGTCAAAATTTGGTGACATTAGGTGAATAAAAAAATGAATAAAATAAGATAAAAAGATGAGATATCATCTTTTACTATTCCTTTTTATTCTACCACCGAAATTTTAGAGGAAATAAGGGTTCTTGGAGTTCAAAATTTTCAGCTACATCTCATCCTTGCAAGTAAGTCATTTTGATGATTATTTTTGATGATTTTTGTATTTTTGGAGTCCCCAAAGCTTAAGCTAGCTAATGGGGGGGCTAGTTTGTAATATGGTGAAAGTCTAAGGACTTGCCATGAGAGTAGTTGTGTTTTTAGCTGAGTTTTCATGGAAGAAAATGAATGTTAGGGAGGTGAGAAACAACTTTTGTGAAAGGTGTTAGCATGGAAACACCTAAATAGGACTTGAATGCAAAGATTAAATTTGTGTCATAAATGCATGAAAATGTTGGAATGGTGAGTAGTTGTAAGAGAAATAAATGTTCATCTATGCTTGTGCATTGAGAAAATGTGTTGAAAATAAATTACGAGCCTATGGGTAAAATCGTAATTTTGCCAATGTATAAGGGCAAAATGGTCATTTTTACCCAAGTGTAGAATTTGAAGTATTATGATCATAGAATGATCTAAACGAATAAATTTCATTGTTATAGATCAAGAAGAGCGCGGAATCAACCTTAACCGAGGAAAAGGCAAGGTGACGGATTAGATCGTTGGTTATCACGTTTTGCACCGAGGTAAGTTTATGTGTAAACAATGCATGATTGTGTAAATATTGTGTGGTTAACTAGTGTAAGGTAAGATCGAGAATATGTGTGGTTCAAATGGATTGAATGTGGAAATTGTTGCTTAATTTACGATGGGCTATGTGTGAAACCATCGTCTAAAATCCTTTGGTGGGCTAAGTGCGATACCACCTTGTTGCTAATTTACGATGGGCTATGTGCGATACCATCGTCTATTCATCTTTTGGTGGGCTATGTGCGATACCATCATAACTAATCTTTTTGGTGGGCTAAGTGCGAAACCACCGAGTGGCTTGACTGTGTGAAATGGAATTAGAAATAGTGAATGTTGTATTATGTGACCTTGTGATACTAAGTGCAGGGAAACTCTTAATGAGTGTGTGCATTAAGATGTGAGATGGTTGAAATGTGGGAATGGAGAAAATGAGTAAGCATGTCATGAATGTAAATTGCTTCTTGCTTATTACGTAATGCTATGTATTTGTTCAATACATGTTATAATGTTGTGTTGTTTATATGTAAAATTACTAAGCTTAAAGCTTACTCTCCCTTCTCTTTTTCCCTTGTTTTATAGAGTTTAAGAGCTGAGCCGGAATACGCAACTAACTGGAAGACCGCCCACACTATCAGCTCCTCTCGGTATACCTAGACTTAATGATTCTGTAAATGGCATGTATAGGTGCTAGGCTAGTTAAGTTATTTTGTTATTTTGGCCAAAGGTGTATTGGCATCTCGTAAGATATTGAAATTTGTAAATTTCCATGCATGATGGCTCATTCTACCTTTTATGAAATTATAAGGTTACCTATGGAAGTCTATGTTGAAGTCATGAGTGTTTATTGGTATGTTGAATGGATTCTCGTAGTGTAAGCTATAGGAGTGCTAAGAGCTTGGCAAACAACCTTGTTCTGGTCCACACGGGTAGGTACACGGGCGTGTGTCTAGGCCATGTGAGACACACGATCAAGCCATGGGCGGGTGCCCTGGCCGTGTGAAGTCTGAACTTTGAAATTAAAATTGGAATGGTCACACGGTTAAAGCACACGGGCGTGTCGAGGCCGTGTTGAATAAGTCAGAATACTAAGGTATGGCACATGGTTTAGACCCACGGGCGTGTTAAAACTGTGTGTGATTAGTCAGTATCGACCACGGGCGAAAGGCACGGACGTGTGATAAGGTACACGGGCATGTTCCTAAAATACATGGGCGTGTGTGCCTATGCATGGGCGTGTCTCATCTTGCACGGGCGTGTAAGACCTGTCTTGAAAAGAAAAATTTTAAGAATGGAAAAAGTTTTGGATTAGTCTTGAGGGTCCTCGAGTGCATGTGTTAGGTCTCGTAAGTTGAGAAGGAGGTTTTAGATAGTAACGACGTAGAGCCTAAGTGGCGATTAAGTGGTTTGAGTTCGGTAACGCCTCAGGCTCGGTTCCCAGTGTAAAACCCTGGTAAAGGGGTGTTACATTTAGTGGTATCAGAGCTATGGTTTAGTCGGTTCTATGACTACCATAGTGTGGATAGGAGTCTAGCTATACATGCCATAAGTGTATGATGATAGTGTGGTGGCTTCTGATGATTTTAAACTTGTTTATTGTAGCATATGAATCTCGAACAATTGGCTACAGATGACACAGCTAGTAATGCGCCGGCTCCTGTGTAAGGGACCGCGCCTGTGCAAAGTAACCCCGAGACTAGGGGTCAGGGAGAAGAGGCTCGGGAAGCCTTTCTTTAAATGATGGATAACTGTACACTAAGTATGTACGAGCAAACCCCAATGCTCAACCCCCTCCACCCCCACCTATACCTCAGCCAATTCCTGTGGCTCCTCAAAGTATAGAAATGGTGAGGACGGCTAAGCTCCCGGTAGACAAAATTCGGAAGCAAGGGGCTGAGGATTTTCGAGCTAATATAGATGACGACCCTGAGCGAGCAAAGTTCTGGCTTGAGAACTCAATAAGGGTTTTTGATGAACTCTCCTGCACACCTGAGGAGCGTTTGAAATGTCTTTGTGTCTTTCTTTGAGGACTCGGCATACCATTGGTGGAAAATATTGACATCAGTGGTTCCTAAAGAGAGAGTAACATGGGACTTCTTTTTGGAAGAGTTTCGAAAGAAGTATATAAGTCAACGGTTTGTAGACCAGAAATGGAAAGAATTCCTTGAGTTGAAACAAGGAAAAATGAATGTGGCAGAATATGAGCGCGAATTTGTTAGGCTCAGTAAGTATGCGCAAGAATGTGTATCCACGGAAGCTATCTTATGCAAGAGATTTGAAGATGGGTTGAATGAAGATGTCAGACTTTTAGTCGGAATTTTAGAGCTAAAAGAATTTGTGCTGTTGGTGGATAGGGCTAGTAAGGTCGAAGAATTGAGTAAGGAAAAGAGGAAAGCCCTGAGTGAGGCTCGAGATGCGAAGAAGAGGCCGATAAGCAAATCATACGAAGCTCAATCGAAGAGGTCCAGGGAAGTGAACCCACAGACAAATACATCAGTCGGGTATTCGTAGAGAGGGCGAGGCAACATGTATTCAGGTTCAAGAGCTCAAGCTACCTCAATGGCAAGTGTGGGCAATCCAAGGCCCAAACCAGAGAGCCCAAGTTGTGGCAGACATCACACTGGGGAGTTTTGGGGAAATAATCGAAATTGCTATAAGTGTGGATCCCCCGACCATCTCATCCGAAATTGTCCTGAAAAGGATGACAATGAGAGGAAGTAAGAGATAAGATCAAGCAGTGCATCCTTTAGAGGTAGGCCACAAAAGAACCCGGGGGCGGAACTAGTGGTAGAGGTGTATCACGAGACACCACTGTAAGGCCAGAGGGTCGAGCGCCAGGAAGAACTTATGCTATTCACACTCGAGAAGAGGCGTCATCACCGGATGTAATAACGGGTACATTTTCTCTTTATGACACCTCTGTTATCGCTTTAATTGACCTAAGATCAACTCATTCTTATATTTGTATGAGATTGGCATCTAGTTTGAGTATGACTGTTGAGTCTACTAAATTTGTGGTAAAAGTGTCAAACCCTCTAGGTAAACAAGTGTTAGTTGACAAGGTGTGTAGGAATTGTCCTCTGATAATTAAAGGTCATTGTTTCCCGGTGAACCTTATGTTGTTGCCTTTTGATGAGTTTGATTTGATTCTTGGTATGGATTGGTTGACTACACATAGTGTTTTAGTGAATTGTGGTAGTAAATTTGTTGAACTAAATTGTGAAAATGGAGATGTTATTCGGGTTGAATCGGGTGAGTCGGATAGCTTACGGTGATGATTTCTTCCATGATAGTGAGAAATATTTGAGAAAAAAGTACGAATCTTATCTCGCTTTTGTATTAAACACTCAAGAATTTGAAGTCGAGATTGAAACAATACCAGGTTGTATGTGAGTATCCAGGATGTATTCGGAAGAGTTGCTGGATTACCCCAGTTAGAGAGGTCGCGTTTGGAATTGAGTTAATTTAGGAGAACAAGCACCCATTTCGGTTGCTTCATATAGGATGGCCCCACTAGAGTTGAAAGAACTGAAAGTTCAGTTGCAAAATTGACGGATAAGGGTTTTGCAAGATCGAGCTATTCATCGTGGGGTGCCCCAGTACTCTTTGTAAAAAAGAAAGATGGGTCGATGAGATTGTGCATAGACTACAGACAGCTCAATAAAGTAACTGTGAAGAACAAGTATCCTTTGCCGAGGATAGATGATTTATTTGATCAAGCTCAAGGGAGCTACGGTGTTCTCCAAGATCGACTGAGGTCCGCATTATTATCAGTTGAGGGTTAAGGAGCAAGATGTACCGAAAATGGCATTTCGGATGAGGTATGGTCATTATGAGTTTCTGGTCTTGCCATTCGGTTTAACGAATGCTCCTGCAGTTTTTATGGATTTAATGAACCGTGTCTTCCGAAATAGTATTTGGACAAGTTTGTGGTTGTCTTTATTGACGACATATTGGTTTATTCTCGAGATGAGAGTGATCATGCGGAACATTTGAGAATTGTCTTACAGACCTTAAGAGACAAGCAATGTTAAACAACAGAAAGTAAAAAAAGAATCGAAAGACTAAAAATCCACCTTCTTTAAACTTCTATTACGTTTCTTTTTCTCAATATTTCGTGTATAGAAAATGAATAAAAAAATGAAACCAGAAACTTAAAATGAAAATGACATAAAAAAAGACCTTTAGAGTTCAAATCTTTTTGTTTTTCTATTCAAAATTTTGGAACAGAAGAAGAAGTATTACAAGGTTCGTTTAGTTTTTTTAACCTAGATTGCTAGATTCGGTTTTGTTTTTTCCTTTTTGTTTTCTGTCATTTTGTCTTTTGCTCTTTGTCTGTCACTCTTTGTCATTTGTTTCTTGTTTTGTTGCTTTGTTTTTGTTTTGCAAAGCGACGTCGAGCGATGCGAGAGCGGCGTGCGGCGGTGGTGGCACGCGTGGAGGAGTGGCGGTGAACTCTTAGGGGCTAGGGTTTCATTCCTTTTTTTTTCTATTTACTATTTGGGTAATTGGACCATTTGTAAATTTGGTCTGTTTTTTTTTTGGTTTTTTTATTCTCTATTGGGCCGGGTAAAAATGGCCCATTACAGCTGCCCCTCTTTGCTAATTGTAGTGTAACGAAAATGGAGCAAAGACTTTAAAATGGTCAATTTTGTCTGGACCTGCCGAGTCTTGACTTCTTTGGTGCTTCTGTTCTTCGAGTGGCCTCGCTTTGACCCATTGCTCTACTGTAACTTCAAAGGGGATAAGATTTGCTATCTTCAACCTGCTCCACTGTAACTTCAAGGAGATAAGGTTTGTTTCGATATGCTCTATTGCAACTTCAGAGATATAGGAACTGGTGTTTCAATTTGCTCGAACGTAATCTCAATGAGAAGAGATTTGTAACTTCGATCTTCTCCGCTGGAAATTCAACGAGATAAGAATTGGTAATTTCAACCTGCTTCTCTGCAACTTCAGGAAGATAAGGCTGGTGGCTTCAATCTGCTTCACTGTAACTTCAGGAAGATAAGATCAACTGTCTTCAGTCTACCCCGCTGCAACTTCAGGGAGACAATATTTGTAGTTTTAGTCTGTTCCACTGTAACTTCAGGGAGATAAGGTTCGTTCTGGTAAATTCAACCCGACCTACTGTAACTTCAAAGGTATAGGGTTTGTCATTTTAATCCGCTCCACTACAACTTCAGGGAGATAGGATTTGCCATGATCTGCTCTATTACAACTTCAGAGAGATAAGATCTGTAATTTAGCTTCAATCTGTTCCGCTGCAACTTCAGGGAAATAAGACTTGTAACTTCAACCTGCTCCACTGCAACTTTAGGGAGATAAGGTTTGCCATGATCTGCTCTACTACAACTTCAGAGAGATAAGATCTGTAATTTAGCTTCAATTTGTTCCGCTGCAACTTCAGGGAAATAAGATCCGCTATCTTGATCTGCTCCACTGCAACTTCGGGGAGATAAGACTTGTAACTTCAACTCGCTCCACTGCAACTTGGGGAGATAAGGTTTTCCATGATCTACTCTGCAACTTGGAGAGATAAGATCGTAATTTAGCTTCAATCTGTTTCCACTTTGAATTTCAGGAAATAAGATCCGCTATCTTGATGCCTTCACTGCAACTTCGGGGAGATAAGACTTGTAACTTCAACTCCGCTCCACTTTGCAACTTCAGGGAGATAAGGTTTGCCATGATCTGCTCTACTGCAACTTCAGAGAGATAAGATTTGTAATTTAGCTTTAATCTATTCTGCTGCAACTTCAGGGAAATAAGATCCACTATCTTCAGTCTGCTCCACTGCAACTTCAGAGAGATAAGACTTGTAACTTCAACCTGTTCCACTGCAACTTCAGAGAGATAAGGTTTGCCATGATCTGCTCTACTGCAACTTCAGAGAGATAAGATCTGTAATTTAGCTTCAATCTGTTCCACTGCAACTTCAGGGAAATAAGATCCGCTATCTTCAATCTACTCCATTGCAAATTCAGGGATGCCAGACTAGTATCTACGATCCGCTTCGCTCAGGAAGGCAAGATCTGCTATCTTCGACCTATTCCACTGCTGGTCAGGGAGATAGGACTGGTGGCTTAAATCTACTCCGCTACTTCATAGAGAAAAGATTCGCCGTATTTGATCTGCTCCACTACTGCTTAGGGAGATAAGATCTGTAATTTCACCGATGTTGCTACACCATCTTCTGGGGGACATGTCCTGTAGACTCGATTTTATATGTTTATGTTTATGCCAAATAATTAGGATGCTATGATCGGAATGAATCTAATGCTCCTAACTAAATGTATTATGGACGACATTTGCATAAATACAGAATGTCATGAGAATGATCCCTTTTTTAGCTGTATAATGATTAGGGTGCAATGATCGGAATGAATCTAATGCTTCTAACTACATGATATTAGGGATGACATTTGCATGAATGCAGAATGTCATGAGAATGATCTTCTTTTTTTAATGTACAACGATTAGGATGCAATGATCGGAACGAATCAAATGCTCCTAATTGGATGTGTATGAATGATATTTACATGAATGCATGAAAATGATCCCTTTTTAATGTTTGAGTTGTCATTGCTCGTTGTTCATCAAGGTTCTATCGCTGATGCGTTACCATGCTTTCTCGTTCAGCTGGTATCTTTGATAGAAAACCCAAAGAAACGATCATATTCTGCTCAGCAAGCTTGCCCCGCTGTAATTTCAGAGTCCCTTCCACTATACCTTCTGGGACATAAAGTTTGTACCTCCCACTGCAACTTCAGGAGAATAACATTTAGTTTCTTTCATCCATCCTGCTGCAACTCCGAGGTATAGGATCAATTTGATCTGTTACACCATTCGCTGGGTGTAATGACCAGATGTATATGCCTGATATTTGCATGAATGCAAAGTATCATTTTCCTTTTCTCGAGAATAATCCCCTTGTACACTTAAGTTGACATTGCTCGTTATTTGTCGAGGTTGTATCACCAACGAAATGTCTTGTCTTTTTGTTCAACCATATTTTTTTTGACAAAAATCTGAAGAGATAGTCACAGTTTAGACTTTTCCTCCACCAATATTTCTATCCCTTAAACTTGATGAGTTTTAAACAATAGTCTTGTTTCAAGTTCTTGTATTATTCAGAAGCTTCCAGAGTAATATGCGAAACTCCTTTTATGAAAGTATTATTAGTCCACTAATCGTTATTTCAATGCAAAATGCTTGAAAAAGATCATAATGATGGATGAAACGGAAATTTATTGAGAGCAAAGCTCGAAATGAACAAGTTAATCAAAGCTAGCAAACGCAATGAAGAAGAAAGTTTATTAAGAGTGTATTTTGAAAAGAATAAGGTAATCAAAGATAACAAACTCAAAATGGGTAAAATGGAAACTAGGTGCCTCAGATATCGCATGACTGAGCTTCTGCATGCGAACCTCTTGAGGGCCATTTTGAGCTCAATATGTGCTGAGGGGATCTAGAGTACTTTGTTGATGCCCCAAGACGTAACATCTCTCCTTCTTGTTAATTCGGAGAAAGCGAGACTACCGCATACCCCATTTTTGACCAAAATTTGAGCTGCCCTTTTCGAGTTTTCAACTCAAATCCCCTTTGGTCTCAAGGCGCCCTTTGCGGGTTTTCGCCTTGGCCTCTCCTTTTTCTTTTTTCTTTTCTTTTTATCTTCTTTTCTTTTCCTCCTTTTTTTTTTGAAATATTTCTTGATTTGAACTCATAGGATTAGGCAAGTCCTGGTTATCCCTCTTAGTCAAAATCAACACCTTTCTAGAGAAGGCATTCTTTACCCCATACGGTCTTTCCCAGTTTGGCATCCATTTTTCTCAAAAGTCCTTTTGTATGGGAATGATCTTTTTCAAAACTAGGTCTCCTTCATGAAATTCTTTAGGGCGAACCTTTTCATCATAATATTGGATAGCTTTCCACCAATTTTCTTCAATCAGGTTTACTTGATCATATCGAAATTAGATCTATTACATTTTATCCAACTCAAACTCGGCAAAACTCGGAGGGAATAAATCTCGACTTCAATAGACAAAACTGCCTTTATTCCATAAATCAACGAGAAAAGTGTTGCCCCGGTGGAGGTCCTAACAGATGTTCGACAAGCACAGATACCAATCTTCATGAGTCTCAATCATTTTCCTGACGATCTTTTTTTTTACCGTTCATTTTGGGTTGATACGGTGTTTAGTCTTGAACAAACTGTAAACTTCTGATGTCGCACTGTTGTTCAAATTTAATGCATCGTCAGATTTGATCCCTTTTTGGGATTCCATACCGACATAGAATTTACTAACTGTCGACTTTGTGACATCGGCACATGAAGTAGCTTCTGCCCGCTTGGTGAAGTAATCGACAACCACAGAGGTGAATCAATATCCGTCAGAAGCTTTTGGCATGATTGACCCACTGCCATCCATGCCCCACATATAGAAAGGCCATAGAGATGTCTTATGAAGATATGAAGGAGGCACAAGAATCTTGTCTGCCATTTTTTTTGTATAACTGATGCAATCCTCTTCCATGGTGGACCAGCAGTACCCGAACTTCATGATTTGTCTGGCCATTGTAAAGCCATTAGCATGTGTCCCTCTTCTAAGATTTCCTTAGCTTTAACCGCATCCATACGTCTTAGTAGCCTAGGCATATCACACGAAAATATCCTTGAATTGGGAATAACTCAACGATGTCTCGCTTTGTCTTTGTGGAGATACAGGCTCCGATCTTCACCTCTCTATCTTCTTCTAGGCTCACAATGACGCTTTATAAGGTAGGATCTATTTTTCATCTCGTTCTACCATCCTTAACAAATTAGGAGATAGGTTACAATCTCTATCGTCTCCAAAGTCCTAAGATCCCTCTAGACACATATCTTACTCAAAAGCAGATTCTGAGTCAGTAGCAGCGTCGCTTATGTCATTGATATCTGGGGACCTATTTTGGGTTTGCAGGAAAATTCCCCAGAATAAATAATTCTAATGATGATTATTTGTATGGTATGATCATGAATGAAAAAGAAAAGAATATTTGAAAGAATGTCCAAAGAATATAAGAATAATTGTTTGTACGGTATGAAATAGAAAGAATGAAAGAATATTTGCTCCACATGATAACAAAAATGCATTTTATAAAGATCTTGGATATAAGCCTATTTCACAAAAGGATTCTTGTTGCCTCTAGGCTTAAAGCAACAAGTGTGTTCTGAATATTACTCTAGATTAGCTCTAAAAATACAGAGATCCCTTTCACAGTCCCATCGTCTAAAATCTTCCCAAGTATGTAAGGGCTTGGAAACTTTTATTCCCCGATTCTCTTCGGATATGTCATTAATGTTCAAACTCCCTAATATTCCTTCGGGTCATTGATCTCTCCAATTTATTATCTATTAGGCCTTGCACTAAGGCCTTGATCTCAGTTCAGTAGACTTTCGTAAGTTCCCAGGTTGCTGAAATAATTTTTATTTAATCAGAGCTTTTCTACAAATTTTAATGCATATGATGCGATGTAATGCAAATGCATGAAATGCAATGCAAATGCATGGAATGAATGCAAAAAGAAAGAGATGGTTGATTCTGAATTCAATTCCATTAGAAGAACTTTTCTAGAAAATAAATTTCTTTGCATAAAACAGATTACATATAAGGCTTTGTCCTCATAGTCCAGGCGAAAACACTAATCCTTTTCTTCGTATCCGGACTTATGGTCGTGTTCAGTGAACTTTCTCAATAGATGCCTCTTCTAGCTCCTTGTTGCTTGGTCCAGGCCGTACCTCTTCCGCGATGTTCATAAGCTTTTTTAAGAAATTTGAGACATGATGACTCTCGAATAATCCTTGTCAGCTTGAATCCTCGGGCAAAGTCTTGTATTCTTCTGCTGACCATTAGCCCTTTCTCGTTGTTTACTTGGACTATGTTCGAACGACCGTTTTACAATCCACTTTATCAAGTAACCCATTTCTTTATGACAAACTCTTCTATTTAGCAATCGAATATGAATCAACACCTCCTTTCTAAGATGATACGGTGCGATGCCATGCAATGCAATCATAAACAAAATAAAACATGTTAGCACATGAGAAATAAACAAAATAGAGTACCTATCCGGGTGACCACTAGGGTTTGGTACAATTCTACCTAGGTAGGCTCTTAGGCCTCACTATATGGGGCTTGGTTCTAAGGTAAGGGTACCTGAATCAGCAGATTCCTCGATCCTCACCCATTATAGGCTCATACGGATCGAGTTCGGTTCAGGGGAATACATTTCCCTATGGCCATGCGGAGATGAAAATCTCACGAAGCACATAGGTACAGATGTATCCCAAAAGCAATCCACTAGCCTATGCGGAGGTGAAAACCTCACGAAGGCGTAGTTTCTTACTCCCACTTAAGAGGGTAAAAATCTAACGATTATGCAATATGATGCACAAAAGTGAACTAAGTGTGATGAAAATGTCATTCAATCAAAATAAACAAAAGCAGAGTGAAGATTTCACACTGACTTAAAACAAGCAAGAAATAAAGCACCTACTCGGGTAACCACTAGGGTTTGGCGTGGCTCTACCTAAAGTGGGCTCTTAGGGCTTGCTATATGTGGTTTGGTTCTAAAGAGAGGTACCCAAACTAGCAGATTCCTCGATCCTCACCCATTATAGGCTCATACGGGTGAGTTGATTCGAGGGGAATACATTTCCCTATGGCTACACTGAGATAAAAATCTCACAAAGACATAGTAAATGCGGATGTATCGAAGCGATCCACTATCCCGCACGGAGGTAAAAACCTCACGAAGGAGTAGTTTCTCACTTCCACTTAAAGGGTGCGACCACAACGGTCATGCAATGCAATGTGCACAAGAAAATAACAATCATATGCAATGACACAAACGAATGCAACAAAAGGATCGTAATTTTCAAATCAATTTTTAAAATTTTTAAATCAAATTTTCAAATTTTTGACAAAAGACAGAAATAATCAATTTACGGCCTGACTCTCTTTATGTCCCCAGTGGAGTCGCCAAGCTGTCGTAACCATTTTTTTGAAAACCAGGTCGACTTTGGTTTTGAAAATGAAAATAAAACAGGAGTCGCCACCGATCTTTATTTGGTGTGATCGGATCACCTTTGTTTTAATAAAACGTTTTGGTTTACTAAAACAGTGTTTTTGGTCTACGAAATTTGAGAAAGCGGGTTCGAGAGTCGGTTACGTGCGAGGAAGGGTTAGCACCCTCGTCACGCCCAAAATTGGTACCAAATTAATTAATTAATGTCTCAATGTCGAAAGTTAAAAATTTAAAAAAGAATTTAAAAATTCGATCTCCTTTTGGAAATATTTGAATTTTCTCGAATTGAATATCAAGATTTTCTCGCTCCGAAGGAACAGAATATCACATACAGTAAGTTAGGACACGGTAATTTAAATCCTCGAATCCAAGATCATCTCATAATTCCCAAGACTCATGCATTAAAAATATCAAAAGGATATTCGATTATTTGGCCAAGCGAAAAATCGAAAACCAGCACGTAGGGCACGATCTCTCGGGTTTCCAAACATAGAATATTGCCTTATTTTTGAAAACTTTTGTTTTTTTGGATAAAATTAATAAAATATTTAAAAATGATATACGTTTGGTAGTTTAGGTTTTAAAGAAACATTATTTAAAGCGTGAATGGGATTGTACTCGACGAATAATGGAAATGTGACACGAATTTAGCGTAATGATAACATAATATACATAATACATAACATTGGTATCGTTGATCTAAAATATTAACATGCATGAATAATAATAACGATAATGGAACAATAATATAAACAATAATAACGATGATGATAATATCAGTGATATGGAAATACGAACAAACAAATTATAATACATGCAAGAATGATAATCACATAGCTTAACATTATTTAAATATCAACATTAACAGTCAAAGATCAATGAATTAAACAATTTAAAAAGAAATAATACATAAAACAATTTAAAATAACTAACAAAATGATTTTAAATAAAGAATACATAAAAATAAAGTAAATAATATATGAAACAATTTAAAATAATGTCAAAATTTAAAATAAACAATATACATAAAGTTTAATAAAAATAATATACAACAGCTTAAAATAAATAATAATAATAATAATAACGAAATTTTGAAGAAAAAAAAAATAAACTCATTAAAACAGGTTGAAAACTAAATTGAAATCAGAGTAAATTAATGAGGACCAAAATAGCAATAAATCAAAATAGAAATGGGACGGGGACCATAACGTAATGCGCGCGGACTTATGGGGACTAAATGGGTGAATAACCCAGCTCCTGAATGCGCGACGTTTCAAATGGCCCAGGCGCGGATCAAATTGAAAATGAAATAAAATAATGGGGCAAAATTTAAAAAGACAAAAATGCAAAATGGGATCCGATCGAACAGCACCGCAAGAGGGAGGGACTCATCGCGAAAATATCCCTTTAAAAGGGACATGCACGGTTTCTCTTGTATCCAAACGGCGCCGTTTCTTTTGTTATTAAAATCAGAAATTTTTTATTCATTTTAGGGTTTTTGATAGAAAAAAAAAAGGTTCATAGTGCCTCCACCCCCTTTTTTCTCTCAAAACTGAAAGAAGGCAGAGAACTCCTCTCCTCCCCCATCGTTTCATGCCCGATGATTGGGCTTCCTCCATCTGCCCATCGCACCACCGTGCCACCACCGTATCGGTGGCCGGTGATGCCCAAAAATCGGACCTTTTGGTCCTCTCTCGAAGCCCTTGTTTATTTTGGACGAAGATCGAACGGAAACCTAAGGGGCTTACGTGGTTTCGGCGCGCACAGAGGTGACCTCTGACAACGGCGCGACTCCGAATAACAGGTATTATTCCCCCCTTTTCTTTTATCGTTTCTTGTTTTATTATTCGTTTGTCAAAGAAGAATTTTTACAAGAAAAGTAAATAAATAAAAATGAAGCAATGTTAAACAACAGAAAGTAAAAAAAGAATCGAAAGACTAAAAATCCACCTTCTTTAAACTTCTATTCTGTTATTTTTTCTCAATATTTCGTGTATAGAAAATGAATAAAAAAAAATGAAACCAGAAACTTAAAATGAAAATGACAGTAAAAAGACCTTTAGAGTTCAAATCTTTTTGTTTTTCTATTCAAAATTTTCGGAACCGAAGAAGAAGTATTACAAGGTTCGTTTCGTTTTTTTATAACCGATTGCTAGATTCGGTTTTGTTTTTTCCTTTTTGTTTTCTGTCATTTTGTCTTTTGCTCTTTGTCTGTCGCTCTTTGTCATTTGTTTCTTGTTTTGTTGCTTTGTTTTTGTTTTGCAGGCGACGTCAGAGGCAGTGGCAGAGGCGTGCGGCGGTGGTGGCACGCGTGGAGGAGCGGCAGCTGAAACTCTTAGGGGCTAGGGTTTCATTCCTTTTTTTCTGTTTACTATTTGGGTCATTGGACCACTTGTAAGTTTGGTCTGGTTTTTTTTTTTTTTGGTTTTTTTATTTTCTGTTGGGCCGGGCAAAAATGGCCCATTACAAACCACTCATGCCATGTGATCATTTTTTCTATGCCATCCAACAGTAATGTGATGCATTTCCATGCTATTCAGATGAAAGTCTCCTGGGCCACTTATTCTATTCATGATAATACATAAACAAAATTATTTATTTATTTGTTTGTTTGTTTTTTATAATAAATAATTTTATACTTGTCATAATTAAATTATTAAATTAAAACAAATGGAAAAAAAACAATTTTTTAAAGAAAATGAACAAAAGATATTAAAATCAATTAAATTGGCCCGGCAGATGAAATTTTAGGCTGTCCTCCTATGATAATTAAGAATTTAACTTTACCAACCAACTCACTAATTAATTCAAACCGGTTTTTGTCTCTTAATTCTGAAATTTAAATTTTAGGAATAACAAATTATTAATACAAACAACAACTCATTAATTAATTCAAGAAAAAAAGGGAAAATCTGAATAAAATAAATTATATTAATTTCTTATTTCAGGTTATGCATGAATTTGATTGTTTGTATTAAATAAATTATATTATATTTATTTTTTTAATTTTTTTTTATAAATTTGTAACATTTCAAAAATACCGTGGTTAAGAAACTGAAAACAAAATAATATAAATTTTTAATTTTTAAAATCTTTATAGTTTGTATTATTATCCAAATATGTTAAAACAATTTTAATATTTAAAAAATTTAATATTGTCTTTTTTCAGTTACCAGTTGGCTAACGTAAAAATGAAAGCACCTAAAAATTTAAGATAGTTGAGTGACCAAAAAAGACAAAAACGAATAATTGAGCAAACATTTTGTAATTTTTCATAGTCGGATGGACAAAAAATAAAATTACTAATAATTGGGTGACCATTTTACAACATTTCATAATTAAATGACAAAATAGCAACAACTATAATTTAATGACCTAATTTACCTAAAAGATTAATTGTGTCTTGAAATAACAAGACATAAGTGTTATTGAGTAGGAATTTTTTGTAAGTGAAATAATTTTATAATAAAACATGAAATAGTATCAGCTACTAAAGTTGTAAGTATTTTTTTTTTATTTTTCTTTTTAGAAAATTGTACATTTTTACTATAATTAAAATGTTTTTAAATTTTTTTGAAGTGATTTAAATTTAAATCTATTTTTGAAGTAATTTAAGTTTAATATGTATACATGTATAATATTTCTTAAAAAAAATGTTTTTAAAGCTTTAATCTAGATGAAATTTAAATCTATATTTGAATTGTATAAATAACAAATTTGAATAAATTCAAAATCTTAAATTTTAGATATTTTATTAAAAAAATTATAAATTTCAAATTCTAATTCTAATTTCAGTTCCAAATGCTACCGTGTAATTTTGATTTCACTAAGGGGTGCTCTCCAAGACTCCAACTACCATATTAATATGTAGTGGTTTAAATGATTAAACCTAACTTCTAACAATATATATCTGCTTTAAACTTTATCATGTGTTTGGTTTGTGGAGTTGGGGTCGAGTCGATATAAAATTTTAGATCCGTTTTTTATTTAAAAATGAACTTAAAATTCTGCCTAATCTCATCCCAGATTAAAAATGTTAAATCCGAGACCAATTCGGTCCATCCATATTAATTTCTTTTAGATTATTTTTTTATATAAAAATATATTTTTTTGTCATTCTTCATGTCCGTTTTACGGTTCATCTTCGGAGTTTGTGGCTGCCCCTTCCAACAATGTCGTCTCTAATGTTCAAAAACATTAAAACACAAAATACATTAAGATAAATGTTTTCCAACAAATTGAAAATACATTAAAAAAATCTTTATAATTAAATAACACTAAAATAGTTGCAACTTGGCAAGCAAATGACTCTAAAATAATATCAAAATGAATAATAAAACAAAAGTTATACAATATCCAAAAAAATAACAACAAAATAGTAGCAAAACAACAACAAAATAATAACGAAACAACTAATTCGAGCCAAAAAATCCTATCCGGGGCTCGACCTGTTTGGAAACGAGCATTATTTTTTATTTAAGCTTATATTTTCGTCCAAACCCTTCCACTTTTCGAATAAAATTTCAGACTTGAACAAATAATCCAACTTATAACCAAATTTACCCTAATTGATATCAGTCTAAGCTTTCATGCTCCAAGAGCTGTTAAATAAGACATGAATTTCTAACATTATCCTCAAACTGTAAAAGTATTTATTTAAGGAATTAAACTCCGAGACACAGTAAATAAAAAATATTTTATAATTTAGTGTGAGTTAAATGATTTTAAAATCGATTTTAAGGTTTAATGATGTGTCATCGAAGACAATAAATTTTCGTTGAAGTGAGAAAGAATATGCAAATTATTATTATTACTATTTTAAGATTATGCAAATTATTTTTAACATATGCCTTTTATAAATAAAATTACAATATTTAATAAACTAATTAACATATTTATAGATTAATGTAAACTAAAGAGAAGTAGCATCCTCGTGTCGTTACAATTTCCAACGGCTCAAATCTTATTACAATTTTATTTGTACAGAATAACAATTATAATAGTTTATTAATACCACTCTTCCTAAATCATCTCAAATAAAAAATAAAAATAAATCATCATGAATTAAAAGTAGGCCTACTCATGCAAAAATACAAAGTTTGGAAAAATGGACTTGAGTAAAATTCAAGATCCATTTTCTATAGGGACTAAGTTTTGTACAATATATTTTAGCTCGAGCCAGAGTCAAATATATTATGTTTTAAAAATATTATATTAATTATATATGTTAGATAATAATTATATATTTATATTTATATTTATATTAAATCACTAACCTAATAATAATTAAACTCATTATCCAAATTAAAAAAAAAAAACTTAACCAACTAACTAACCCAACAAAAAATATATTTAATACAATAAAATATTTATTACATTTATTTAAAATTTTAATATAATAAAACATTTATTATATTTATAGTAGTGTTTTTTAATATAAATACTTTTTAATGTGTGAGAAAATTTTTATTTTAGCATTTTTAGTGCATTTAATGTTATATTTTTAAATTTTTTAAATAAAAATTAATCTAAAATAAATAAAATATGGGCAAGACGAGTCAAATCTGAATTTACCTTTCTTAAATTAAACCGGATTTAGACAAAAAGTAAATCTATTTTTAAATCGAGACAGATTTGAACTTGAAGAATATATCTAGATACATTATATAAGTCTAGTACGATCCGATTCATGAGCATCTCCAATTAAAACCAATAATTATTTTTATATTATATTTGTCTTTGCTACTATTCTTTGGGGGGTGGTTCACATAGAATTGTTTGATTGAATATATATAATTTTTGTTGATAAAATTGGTGATTATTAAGGGGTTATTTGCCAGCTGGCTTGGCTAAAAGAAGAGATATTATGGTTTTTTCTTAGTGGCTAAGACCTTTTTATTTATTTTAACTTTTGGTATATCCAATTTCCATTAACAAATCAATATAATTTCGTACACGTTACTTTCTTCTTCTTGCTAACCCCTTTTGACCAAAATTAATTGTTAGAATCCAATATTAAGTCTTTCTTGCTTTTATTCTTACGTGTTTTTATTATTATTGTGTTATATATATATATATATATATATAATGTGAGTAATACAATTTAAATTTAAACGACACTTAAAATAATGAATATTTTAATCATCAAATTAATACACGGGTTAACTAATAAAATATGAGAATTCACACAAAATTTTCAATACCTCTAACATTGTTATCTAGCAAAAGTATCATTGGCATTTACGGATTTGATTTTTATAATTATAATACTAAAATATTTATAAGCAAAGTTAAGCTAGGTTTGTATCGCACTAGGGGCGAAACCTTGCCACCCTAAAATCGATTTTTTTTATTTAGATTTTTAATTTTTTTAAAAATTTAAATTAATAAAAATAAAATTACACTTTAACCTCTTCTAAAAATATAAAATTTTGATTTAATCATTTAAAAATATAAATATATAGACTATTAAAATGATAAAATTATATTTTTATTATTGTAAAAATTATAATTTAATTTCGACCCCTACAAAATTGTTCTAATTTTGCCCCGGACCTATATAAAATATCAGCACACATAATGTTTGTCAAAGCCAAATTTAGCTTGAAATATGGGGATTTAACTTTTGTTTAAATCTACTGCATTTGTAAACAAATAACTTAATTATTTTTTAAAATTTTATAAAGAATTATACTTTTTAAATTTAATATTTAATAAATTATATAAAATTTCATTTATGTTTATATTATTATATTATATATTATTGCAAATTGAATTTTATATAATATAAATTAGATAATATATGAAAATAAAATAAATTAAAATATTAAAAAAACGAATCGAATTTGGGTCAATTTCGAGTCTTGAATGTTAGAGTCCAAATTTGATCTATATTTAAAATGAGTCTAATTTATTTATCCAATATTTATTTTTCTAATCTATTTTTTTTCGTAACTTTTTTAAATATCAAGTTAAGATTTCAAACTATGACAAATAATTTGATTCTTGAACAAATCTAATGTTGAGTTAGAAATTCCACAACTTGTGATTCAACTGCCACAAGTTAAGTCTGTTCAACTGGACCATTTTATTGTCTTATTATTTTGAATTTAATGTATAACTAAATCATATCATATCATAAAAAAATAATTAAAGAAAAAGCTAATCTAAAAAATATATTATATAAAAATTATATAATTTTTATATCTTTACTATATACTTAAAAGTTAAAACCCTTGTAAGTTATTCCAACTAACCTTTCATCCTTTTTGGAAAATAATAAATGTATTACTATATTGATAGTTTATTTTAATACTTATATATAGGGACGAGTATTCGATCGAGTCGAGTCAAATAGAGTCAAAATATTTTAAGTTTGTCGAGTTGACGAATCCTATTTTAGCAACCGAACTCAATATGAATTTTTTTCGAATCGAGTTGAATCAAGTCAAAAAATTTCGAGTCAAGTCGATTTAACGAATCTTATTATTTATACTCAATGCTTCGTTTACATGGATCGATTATTTTACTAGTAGATGAACTACAAGCTTTTAGATTAATTTTGAATAAAGGAAAAAAATGAGAGTGAGGCAATTCGAGAAGGAAAGTAAGACTAATAAGTAAACATTTATCAAAACAACGTAGTTTTGCAACTCGATATTTTTTTACTTTTAACTTTAGAAAAAGTAAACAATTATCAAAACGACGTAGTTTTACTTTTTTTATTTATTTGAATTTTCGGATAACTCGAATTAGGGGTAAGCGTTCGATCAAATCGAGTGAAACCGTTCGAGTTAAATTAGTAAAATTAATAATGTTAAATTAAAATCTTGTACAATATAACTATTTCCATGTTAAAACAAATAAATTTGAAATAATATATATTTGAATTTTTTTTTAAAGCAAAATAATAAAAAAATAAGATATTTTAGTATGATAAACTTGAATCATTAATCACTTATTTAGATTCCATAATTATTATTTTATTAAAATTTTTATATATTTTTAGTTTTTTTAAATTTATACTTTTTAAAAAAAATAAAAATTTTAAATTTTTTATAAATATTTTGAATTTTTAAAAAATATTTTCAAATTTTGAAAATTACTTTGATTTTTTTGTAATTTTTGTTAAGAGAGATCAATTTGTTCATTTTCAAAATTGACAGGGGTCAAAACGGTATTTATACTAATCTGTTATTCGAATTGTAAAAATTCAACTCGACTCAAACTCGAAATCCAAAATTTCTTATTCGAGTTGACTCGAATAATTCGAATAACTCGAATAACTTGATTCAATTAACTCGAAATTTGATTTTTTTTTCAATTTTTTCAAATCAAATCGAATTTTGTTCACCCCTACTTATATATACTAAAATTTGGAATTAGGGTAATATATATTAGCTCAGGGAGTGTGGAGCAAATAATATATATATTTAAAGTTATTTTGAGACAAATAAAAAAATATAAATAGAAAAATGAATTTCAAATAATTTTCAATTAAATTAGTCATTTAAAAATTTTTATTTTGTTAAATTTTTTTAACAATTTCATTATATGTATTTTCTTTGACACAATATTTATAACTATTCATAATTTCTTTTCAATTAATAAATAAAAAGATAATGCACTTTAACACATTCAAATTAACATTTTCATGCATGGAATGCCAATTAAAGTAAGATTCAACAAACTTCCTTTTGTTAAATTTAGAAATTGACGTTTCAGTAATAATAATGTTTTTAAAATTAAAACGTGATAAATAAATAAATGACCTCATAGAAATAGTCGGTCCATACTATAGTTGATGCCAGTGTGAGAAGAAAGCAGAAACTCTATCATTTGTTCCATGCGGCGTCCGCAGGAAAGGAAAACAGCCCACAGGTAAATAAATTAATTAAATTTACAAAAAAATTATCCTGAATTTTCTCATTTACCTTTTTCTTTTAATTTTTTATTCATCCATTAATGAAAAAACGCTTCACCTTCTGCTTCCTATTTTCCCCAAATTACCCCTCTCAATAAATTAAATACCGTTTATGCTTTCAATTGCTTCATAAAGACACAACAAAAAACTGAAACAAATTTATTAGGTCTATAGAAATTTAACCCTTTTTTTTTATTAAAAAAATTGAATTTTCAATTTATGAAAATCTGTTACTTCTTGAAGCGGTGAATTAATTAATCTTCCATATTTACCCTTATCATCTTCATTCTTTTCCTTGGAATTGTTCTGCGTTCAGATTTTATTTTGAAGGTAGGGGTTTTGATGGTCATATTTGGATTTGTGGGGTACCCTTGTAAAACAAGAAATTTTAGAAAAAAAATATATTATTGGTTTTTTATTTTATCAAAAGAAAAAAGTAACCTTTTTTTTCCTCTGTTGATTTTGATTTTTCTTCTGGTGTTAGGGTTAGGGTTAGGTTTAGATCCGTTTAAAATCAGATTCAACTTTTCATTTCGTTTCCACTTTATATTTTTCTAAAATTTTTATTATGGTTTTAAATTTAGAAAATTTTTAGTGATTTTTTTCTCCCTGAAGAATTGGTCTAGTCAAAAGGAGTTATTTCAGCTGCTTAAGTGAAGTCAAATTATAGAAATCTTTTGGATCATGTAAGCTCCATTTTTTTTAAATTTATTTAATTATTTAGATTTATTTTTAGGGGAATTTTTCTTGAATTCCTTTTTGTCTGATGATGACTATAAAATAGGAAACTAGAATTTTATGAGCTGTATTTTATTTTATTTTGTTCTGAAAATTTTCTCGATCGAATTATTTGTTTGTGTTCTTTTAGGGTTTAGGACTGCTTAATCAATTGGGAAAGTAATGCAGGACCTCGATCATGGATTTAGCTGGACATTTATGTAGCATAAGTTTTGTTTAGGTCTCCTGATTTGATTCTCTTTATATATATTTATAAAAAGAAAACTGGAAAATCTGTTTATGAGTTTGATTTTCAATCTTATCTTTGCATATGAATTTCTGAAGGCTACAGTTGATGAGATTTATTGATGAAAAAATTTCTGATCCAAGAAGGGTCTGCATGGTGTTATTTTCCTGTTATGTAGAACTTTCTGGAAATATTATTTTTAGAAATTTTGATTGCAAGGTTACATATTTGAAGGATCATGATTTTGAAGGTAGAAAAATCACATAGATTTCAACTGCATCATTACTTCACTGGTTTTAATCGATTATATAAAAAAATGAGAAGGCATTATTCTTGTTGATTCACCTAATTAGGCTATATTAATAATTGGGGTAGGAGTTTTATCAAATGAATCTTATGGCTCTTTGTATAACTTCAGGTGGTGTAGATACAAAATTATATTTGTATCTTCATTTCAGCTATTATCTATGGCATGATTCTAGGATTTGGGGATTGACTTACGCATGAGTCAAAGGAAATATGATTTATCATGCCTCTAAGTGTTAGGCCCAGCAACATACTTCAGCATTGACCCTTATAAGTATAGCGAGAATGAAAATGTATACCAGGGATAAGACTAAAGCATAAATCTTGTGAATTTTATATTATTCGGTCTCTCTCTCATTCTCAATTAGCAATTATCAGTATCAAATATGCAGGAATATGGTCGTCCCGTGTTCTTAGCATCCTCATATCTTCTTAGTAGTACTGAATTGTGGTTTTCTGGAGAAAACCTGAGATTTATTATAACAGTTAATGTGATGTTTACATGATATATGCTGAGTTAAGGAACATAATGGTTTGATTTTGGAACGGAGTGAATCTTTTGGATTATGTTTGTCTATTTGTTTTCTTAATAACTGCTTTCTATTTCTGTGTAGATAAAGTTGCTTTTTACAGCAGTTCAGAATTATGGTTAGGATGTTGGGATGCTGAATTGATTCTTAATTAAGGTAGGTCTGTTTTGTATTCAACTATTTCCTATTCCAGATACAGGTGCAGTGTTTGAATTGTCACCTGTTGTCTTGTGTAGCAATACTGATGGGGACAGAACTTATGAGAGTTTGTGTTAAAGAAGAGAACGATGATATTCCACCAGTTCCACCAGGTTTCGAGTCATATGCATCTTTTACTCTAACAAGGGGGGCACAAGAGAATGTGAAACATGAGTGTGATAATGTAAAGTATTGTTCAGCCTCCGCAACCACAATTAGTTCTGTTGCCAATCCTGTCCAGAAGGAAACTGAGTTGGGCAATGGTGAAAGCACAAAGATTACAAAGTCTTTGAAGCGAAGACCTTGGATAAACTATGGTAGATACGATAACAGTCCAGAAGACGAGCTTGATTGTGAAAAGCTTGATCAAGTTAGTTTCTTCTTCTAACTTATTTGTTGAACCTTCTGTTTTCTTTTCTTTGTTTTTTTGAAAACATTGTTTTATAAAAGTTCTGGATGCTGATTTTGAAAAAAAATCAAAATAGTATGCTATCACTTTATGGCAATTCTATATGTTGGTAGTTCATGTATGCCATTCATTTGAGCAGAATCAAAGATTGAGACATAATCTTCCTAAAGGTGTCATTCGTGGATGTCCAGAGTGTAATGATTGCCAAAAGGTAAGTTCTTCAACTTCTTTTGTTCTTTCCTAGTTTTGTTAACCTTTTACATGTTTCGCTATCTGGCAGCACCACTCCTCTATTGTCGTTTGTTTTTTTGACCGTACGGTTATATTAATCAATCTGTAGTAGCAACATCCTAGATGTAAGAATGACTTGGAAATGCCTTATAGTTAAGTTTTGGCTAATTTATATTTAATGTAGCTTAAAGTGACAATGACTGGTAATTGAAAATGGAGCTAAACTAATACAATCTGGATTGTACGATTGATATGCTGTTTTTTCTTTTTGTTAGCCGTTGTCTTCAAATATTATTTCATTGATATGTTAAGTGGTGGAACAGGTGATTGCTAGATGGCATCCAGAGGAAGCATGTAGGCCAGGTGTTGAGGATGCGCCTGTGTTCTACCCGACAGAAAAGGTATTCAATGTTGCTTACAGCTTTGTTGTTTGAATATCATAATTTGCCCACTATAGTTGTTACTGGTTAAATCTGCAGTTCTGAATTAGAGAATTAAATATCTTAACTGGTTTTGTATTGTTTCTTCAGGAGTTTGAAGATACTTTGAACTATATAGCTAGCATACGACCAAAAGCAGAAAAATATGGAATCTGTCGCATTGTTCCTCCATCTTCTTGGAAACCTCCTTGTCCTCTCAAAGAAAAGAATATATGGGAAAATGCTAGATTTGCTACTCGTGTGCAGAGGGTTGACAAACTTCAGAATCGTAATTCAATGAGGAAAATGTCAAAAGTTAATAACAGTATGAGGAGGAAAAGGAGAAGATACATGAGAATGGCTGTAGACTGTAGTTCTGATAGTGGAAGTATCTGCTCTGCCGATGCTGGATTTTGTGAAGTAGAGAGGTTTGGGTTTGAACCTGGTCCAGAGTTTACTCTGGATAAATTTCAGAAGTATGCTGATGATTTCAAGGCTCAGTACTTTAGGAGGAAGGAAAATGATGTAGATATGGAAGGTAAAGTGACCGTTCTGCCAGATCTCCATGAAGCTTCAGTTGAGAATATTGAGGGTGAATACTGGCGCATAGTGGAGAAAGCAACTGAGGAAATAGAGGTAAGATTTGTGAATTTGGAAAAATATCCCCTTTCCTTTCTGTTGATTAATTTACTTAGTGCCGGCTGCCGTAGCTATTGAAGTTATGGTCCTGCTCCAGGAGGCTATGTTTGGACCAAATAAGGGTTTGTCAAAACTATTTTTTTTAGCTTTTCTTAAAGCTGAGATGAGTTTCTCAAGGCTGGGAAGTTCCAAATTGGGGTTCTAGAAAATGTCACTAGGAGAATCTGATGGACAAAGGCAATGAAGTTTCAAGTAGACAAAAGGAAGTAGTTCATAGTTATTTCCAACAATTTCATTCTGTTAAAGTATTTAAAAACCTCACATCAACAGAACTGTTATTTTTCACTCAAACTAGAGCAATCAAGCTCCTGTTTTTTTTATCTGCGCTGTTCTTTCTCTCATTTAAACTGGTTGCAAAGAGGGGTTGCTAATTCATATGCTCCTTTCCTTTTCAGGTCTTATATGGGGCTGATCTAGAAACTGGGGTTTTTGGCAGTGGGTTTCCTAAGAAGTCCAGTCAAGTTGGATTTGCTTCCAACGAGAAGTACATAAATTCTGGTTGGAACTTAAATAACTTCCCCAGGCTACCTGGATCCGTTCTCAGTTATGAAAGCAGTGATATTTCTGGGGTTCTGGTTCCCTGGTTGTATGTAGGAATGTGCTTTTCCTCCTTCTGTTGGGTAAGACTAACCTTGTGTGATTCGAACTCTTGGCTCTGGTATTTTCTGATAATTTTGCATTAACCTAGCTTGTGAGAAATGAATTCATGTCTATTTATTTTGTTTGGGTGAGTTTATACCCCATTAGGTCCTCTCATAGATCATGTGCCTGTAATTTGGCATAATAAGAATAGTTAAGAAGGTTGGTATGCCTGAAAAGTGATCAGATCCTGGATAGCGCTGATGTGAAACCATGGATGAATTTGTTACCAAAATAATGGAAGAAACCCTTAACAAAATATTAGGCCACCTATTGCACCATGCAGATTTTGTGGATGTAGTTTTATGTTTTTAGGTGTTCACCAAGTAATGATTCTTTTGGACTAATGAGTTTTTGAAGTCTCATTTAAGGCCATTACTAGGATGACCTGAGGATGCTTATGATTGCTTTTCTTTCCATTTGTTTTATGTGGATGGGACTAGCATGTTGAAGATCACCACCTATACTCGTTGAATTTCATGCATTGGGGTGCTCCGAAAATTTGGTATGGCGTTCCTGGAAAGGATGCTCCTAAACTGGAGGAGGCTATGAAAAAGCATTTGCCTGACCTTTTTGATGAACAACCTGACCTGCTTCACAAACTGGTGAGTTAAAAGATCTATGATTTGGTGTTTATATTTGTAATTATACCTAGGCAACTTTATCTAACTGTTTTGGAGCAAGCCAATTGTTACTAAGAAGCCAAATTTATCAGAGTATACTCTTTCTTCTTGAATTATGAGATAATCCTGATAGCTGATAGCTCTTTATTGATATAGGATGTTTTACTTGGATCAATCATTTAGTGTCTTGGTAAAATCAATTCTAAGCAGAACCTGGCACAACAATTCAAGGGGTACTGGCTATAATGATTCCTAATTAAAATTTTTAATGTTTTAAGAGAAGATCACAAAGCGGCCTTTCCAAGCCACTAGCAAAATGATTTTTAACCTGAACTAGTTTTAGGTAATATATGAACTGAGTGGACCTGAACTGGCTCTAGTCTCTTTTCTACTTTGGATATCTGAGAGATGTGAGGGTGCTTTTCTGGTTCACTATCATATTAGAGTACTGCATAACAAGTCTGTACATCATGTTGCAAATGTAGTGGATATTTTTAATTAACTGTTCATTGTTGCATGCTACGGAAGATTAAATTTGTAGTCGTAATCCATAGTTGATCTTTTCTCCCATGTATGCTTAATTACAGTAATATCACCGCACAATACCAAATATGCTCTGACCGTCTTTCTTTCATGCAGGTCACTCAGCTGTCCCCTTCGATACTAAAATCTGAAGGGGTACCTGTCTATCGATGTGTTCAGAATGCTGGAGAATTTGTTCTGACATTCCCTAGAGCATATCATGCAGGGTTCAACTGTGGTTTCAATTGTGCGGAGGCAGTAAATGTAGCTCCTGTTGACTGGTTACCACATGGACAGATTGCTATTGAGCTATACCGTGAACAGGGAAGGAAAACTTCCATCTCACATGATAAATTGTTGCTTGGAGCAGCAAGGGAAGCAGTCAAAGCCCACTGGGAGCTCAGTTTATTGAAGAAGCATACTTCTGATAACTTAAGGTGGAAAGGTGTATGTGGAAAAGATGGAATTTTAGCTAAAACTCTCAAGGTAAGTATTATGTCCATTATTTGTCTTTGGGCTGATTTATTGTGTGGGACTTTATGAATTCTTGCTTAGTTCAGAATGTACATGATCTAGATCTGAACTGTGTAAATTTCATTCTTAAGCTAGATTTTTGCATCAAATTCAAATTGAATGTTTTGTAAACATTTTATGCGGTTTTGGAATAGTCCAATCTCTAGTAATCGTTGTTCCCAAATCTCTAAATATTTATGTGCATATATATGCATGTAGATAAATTCATGCATGTATATTTCCATGTTTATTGTATACGTCCATTTAGACCCATGACCTATTATGTTGTATGTGTATATGTAAAATTCATTTTGTAGAAAATACGTATGAATTTATCCCTGGATTTGGATCTAGTATTCAATTGCAGAAATACACAAGTCATTTCTATATTGTTGATAACATAACCTGTATCTAGTAGTTAATTTAATTTCAATGCAAATTCTGAAATAGAATTCATGTTTACCACAGTTTTGTAATATTTATTAACTTTTTAGCATATAAGCAATGCTTATATGACCTTGGGTTGATTTTGACCCACTTTATATATTTTTATTGCCTACAGGCACGTGTTGAGATGGAACGTCTAAGCAGGGAATATTTTTGCAGTTCCTCTCATACTGCTAAAATGGAGAGCAATTTTGATGCTACCAGTGAGCGAGAATGCAGTATATGTTTTTTTGATTTGCACCTTTCTGCAGCAGGTTGTCATTGCTCCCCTGATAGATATGCATGCCTGAATCATGCAAAGCAGTTCTGCTCATGTGCTAGAGGTTCCAAAATTTTCCTATTTCGATATGATATAAATGAGTTAAATATCCTTGTTGAAGCAGTGGAAGGAAAACTAAGTGCAATATATAGGTGGGCAAGACTAGATCTTGGGCTGGCCCTGAGTTCATATGTAACCAAGGACAATATAGGTGGTAGGTTATCCCATACATTGGAAGGAGTACCTAAAGAAGTGCCTCAACCATCAGTCATTTCCTCCAGAGAATTACCAGGAGAAGATATTTCAAAAAAGAAACCCTTGATATTAGCTCAAATTTCTGCTCAGATGTTATTGCTACAAAGAAATAAACAATCAGAGGCTACTTTACCATCAAAAGATCCAAATTCTAAGTTGAAGAAAGGGGAATCCGTTCTCTCTGCTTTAAACTTGAGCATGCCTGGAAGCCAAACTGCCATGACAAGTGGAGTGAAGAAGCCTTCATCTCCAGCAGTTGTTAATACTATTCTTCTTAGTGATGATGAAGGTGATGAACCAGAGAAACCAGTTTCAGAAATACCAAAAGAACATTCTATCAAAGAGCATCCAGAAGCCTCAGTTAGGGTGGCACCATCTGGTGAAAAAGCAAGCACATGTAATTACAAGAATGAGGCTATCTTAACTACCCTTCTAACTGATACTCCATTTACGAATCAAAAGGATGCCAATTCCCCTGATGTACAAAGAAATAATCATTCATCTCATTATTCTGAAGTGAAAGATGAGCATTCTGGAAATGGAATCACATTGCTAGGATCTAGTCGCCAGAATGATTTTTGCCATTTAGAATCTGCCACTGCAGAATCTGGTAGAAATGTTCAGGATTCTTCTAATACCATAGAGATGGATAATAACAAGAATAATCTGTTGACTGGTGAAAGCAGCCTTCAGCATCTGCTGCCTTGGGGAAGTGAAAAAGTTGACAAGGATAAGCATGAGAAGGTGGGAGCCGTTGCCTCTGCAAATTTAGTTGACAACACCAGAACTAATGTAGGTGGGCCGTCTTGCTCTCAAAATAATGTTGACAGAAATGTCCGGCAGAAAGGTCCTCGCATTGCTAAGGTAGTGCGTAGGATCAACTGTAATGTTGAGCCTCTGGAATTTGGAGTCGTGCTCTCTGGGAAATTATGGTGTAACAGCCAGGCCATTTTCCCAAAAGGTTAGTTGCATTGGTGTTTACTAAGGCTGATGCATGTCAATATGCTAAGTATACTAGCTAGATGTATTTACTCGGTTATTCTAATCAATGCAGGATTTAAGAGCCGGGTTAGGTATATTAGTGTTTTAGATCCAACAAATATGGCATACTATGTCTCAGAAATTTTGGATGCGGAGAGGGATGGACCTCTGTTCATGGTAATTGAAAATTTTATGGTATCAACTATGTTTTTGTACCACTATCTTATTAATTGGACATTTTTATCTCTTACCTGAAAAAATGTTTGTTTTTACTACATTTTTATCTCTTACCTGAAAATGTTGTTCTTACTCATATGCCTTCATGATTTTGGGAACTCATAGTAGACGCGGACAGATTTATCTTCGTTCCTGAATTATTTGTCTCTGATGTTCATTGTGTTGATCTTTGCAGAGAGCAAGAAAGTAGTTTATGTATGCTATGTATCTTAATGATATTTGATTGTTAGGCAGAATTGACTGAATCTTGCCATCTGATCTATAGGAAACATATCACTCCTCTTGTTCCCCAGCAGACTTGATTGTTTTAGATAACAGTATAACTTTCTAAACAAATACCATTTGGAGTGCTTGCTGTCATCTTTTCATCTGATGAATTTTAACTTCTATTTCAAAAGTTATCTTCCAACTTAGTTTTGATTTCATCTTTGGTTAGAGCAAAGTGGGCAATAATGGCCAGAAATGTATTGTTCTTTAAGCATGCATGGCCTTAAATGTTGATTTGGTTTCAGGTATCTGTGGAGCACTGTCCCAGTGAAGTATTTGTTCATGTTTCAGCTGCCAGATGCTGGGAGATGGTGAGGGAGAAAGTGAATCAAGAGATAACTAAACAACATAGACTAGGAAGGACCAACCTCCCACCATTGCAGCCTCCCGGCAGCCTTGATGGCTTTGAGATGTTTGGTTTTTCTTCACCAGAAATTGTGCAGGTAAATTAGTTTTTACATTTTGATATGAAAAATGTTGGTCAACTAGGTTATTTTAACTGTTTCTCCCCTCTCCCTTTATGTATTGACTATTATTAATGGCTTAACAGTTTGATTTCATGATAAATGCTCAACTCTGACATTTGAAGTAAAAACTCATTTCTCGTATGGTTTAAACATAAACCAGGCCGTTGAGGCAATGGATCGCAATCGAGTTTGTATGGAGTATTGGGATTCTCGGCCTTACTCTCGGCCTCAAGTGCAGTTCCTACAACATTCTCATACCCCTGGTAATGGTGGCAACTTGCTTAGAACATCTGGGGAACAAAATAATGCAGGGGCTCCTCAGAACAAATGCCTGCCCGGTGAAGTCGACACGCTACTAGGTTTATTCAAGAAGGCAAGCTCTGAAGAATTAAGCTCACTTTGTAGCATATTAAGTGACAAAAGGTCTCCCAAGGATGTAGACCGTGTGGCTCAACTCCTTAAGGAGGAGGTTCGCAGTCGTCGACCTACATGATTGAAAATTTTTTTTTGGTGATTCGGATTCAAAATTCTGAGTCCATATATCCCACATTTTTCGTCACTGTAAATATTGATATCCTGCCTTCACACTGCACGTACAGCCTCCATTCAATCCACCATTCTTTCAGATAGAAGAAGAGTGATAAGAGTAGGTTATTTTCCGGTGGGATTTTTGCATACTGACTGATTTTTGTAGCATAAGAAAGAAAAATGCCTTCTGAAAGTTCAACTGGTCGATTTTCGAAACCACCTAATGTCTTGTTGGCCTCCAATCTTCAGCGGCTACCACAATCTGCAATTCTGCATTTCCACTTAAAACCACTTTAATTTCACTTATTTTCATTAAAAAAAAAGGTTAAATATGGGCCAAAGGATCAGTCTGTATACAGTTCTGACATAAGGTAAAAATATAATTATTGTATTTCTCACTAAAGTTATTTTAGTTTTACATTAGATTCAAACCAATCTGCAGCATGTGTCACGGTCTGCCTGAGTAAGGCCATTCTTGGTGCTACAAGTCCGGAATGGTGTGCGTGCAAGAATGACTGCCGGAATGTTCCGAGATACCCCAGAAGTGTTGACCTAGTCAATTGAGGTGAGAGGCTAAGTTGCACGAGGATCAAACACCTTACCAAATCCTTTTTAAACGTTTCCTGGTCTTTTGTTTCTCTCACTTCTCTTTTCTTGTTTAACTCCTTGCAATTGTAGCGTCTTTCTAACAGATTCTTCTATAGAAATCACAACCTACCGATGCACATAGACTCTGTAATATCCCAAATTTTCAATACGACATTTGGTATCGCTGAAAATAAGTTAGTTAGTTAAAAGAGAGATCGAGGAATTAATTTCATATTTGAGATGGAAAGAGTTGCAATATTATCAAATTGAGGAAATGTGAATTAAAAATGATTATTTGACATGGGAACCATGTGGAATATGTAGTGATAGGATGAGGATCACATTTGAACTAAATTGGATAAGATTTGAAAGTAAAAGGATCAAACAATAACTTTTCCGTGAAGAGAAAATAAGTTTAATTTTTATAATTGTGGACTTATGTTAGAGAATAATTATGGTTTATGAAGTTTGGATATATTACGTGTTAAGTTTAATGTAAACAAAGTCTAATAAGTGGTAAGAAACGGTTGAAGTGTAAAATTTTTGTATTAGGGTATTTTGGTTATTTCACATTAGATTTATGTTAGAATTAGAAATATTTTAAGTGGAGATATTATATGGTTGGGATCAAATTTGTGCCATTGGATGTGTTGATAACATGGTGAGTAAATGTGGATTACACAAATTTTATTTGGACTTTGACCAACTTTGACTTGGATTATTTTTAGGGTAAAAAAAAACATATCCTTTCGCCTCTACAAGTTGACCTCCTCTCTTGTGAAATGGAAAATTTCCCTTTTATTTTTCTTGCTTTTTCTCAAAATCAAGTTAATTTTCAACACCCAAATTTTGATTTCTGGTTAAAGTCACTTAGAAAATCACTTCCTAAACTCATTTCCACCGTATCTTTTTCATCCAAGTTCAAGGTTTCATGAGTTTAATGGGAGAAAATTGAAAATAGTGAAAAGAAACTTCAAATAAGATAAGAAATTATGTTTCTATCATTCCTACTTTCTACATTTGGGATTTTTGTTGTGAGAAAGCTAATAAGCTTGAGTATTGATATTTTGTTGTATTTTTTAATTTTTGAGAAAAAAAATCCATAAATAGAAAGATAATACATTTCAACGCACTTGATCCCATATCTTCTTACATTGGTAACAATGCACCTGCTAATCGAGCTAAGAATCAATCGACACTAACATTATCTTTAATACCATAAATATATGTTTGGATAAATTGTGAAATGATTAATGATTAAAAGTATTATGTGTGCTAATATATCATTAAGTCTGTCTTGATATGTTAAGAAAATTTGAAAGAAACTAATAATATTAATGAAATTTATCTCTTTTTTTTTTTTTTTTTTGAATGGTAGTGAGTTTTATCTTGAAACTTATAAAAATGAAATTGTGATATATTTTGAGAATTTAAGTGTTATAACATGATTCTTGCTTGGAATAAAAATATATGTTAATATGTTATAAAAAGGTAAATAGTTATTGTCGAAACCATTTTTTGTTTGGAAAACGGGCCGACTTTAAAAAGGAAAATGGAGTCGCCACCAATCTTTTTTGAAGTGTGATTGGGTCACCTTATAAAACATTTGGTCTACGAATTTTAAGAAAACGGGTCCGGGAGTCGGTTACGCACGAGGAAGGATTAGCACTCTCGCAATACCCAAAATTTGTACCTTATTGGTTGATTAATGTCCTAATATCAAAAATTGGAAGAGATTTTAAAATATGAATCTTTTAGAAAATGTTTGGACAATTCGAATTGGATATCGAAATTCTCCTATTCCGAAAGAATGAAATATCACATCCAGCACGTTAGGATACGATATTTCAAACCCTAGACACCAAGATCATTTCATGATTTCCAAAATTCATGCATTGCAATTTTAAAAAGGGTATCCCGTTATTTGGCCAAACGAAAAAATCGAAACCCAGCACGTTAGGGCACGATTCCTCGAATTTCCAAACATGAAATATTGCCTTATTTCCGAAGTTGAGAAAACACGGTCAAAATCTTGAAAGGATATTTAGTTCTTTGGACGAACGGAAAAATCGAAACCCAGCACGTTAGGGCACGATTTTCTGAACTTCCAAGCACAAAATATTACCTTTGTGAAACCCTTTTTATGAATTTGGGTAAAAAAGTAAATAAAAACAAAAATAAAAATACATTAAAATATAATTCAAAATCCTCGATCTACATGAAATGATAGGAACAAGAATAAATAAATTATGATAGTAAAAAATAGCAATAATAAAAATAGCAATGATGATGTTGATAATAAAAATAATAATGAGGATGATAATAATAATAATAATAATAATAATAATAATAATAATAATAATAATATGTGTATATATAAATAAAAATAGTGACAAATAAAAAAATGATAATAATTCTAATGAGTATAATAAAAAATAATAGTAATAGATATAATAATAATAGTATATAATAATAAAATTTTTAAGTAAACAATAGTATTAATAATAACAAAACAATAGGAATAATATTAGAGTTAATAGGGATAAATAAAAATAATAATGAAAATAGAAATAATAAATAGTACTACTGAAAGTAATTATAATAATATTAGTGATGAAAATAACGATAATAAATATAATAAATATAAGAAATACGATTATAATAAAATAATAATGATAATAATAAAATAATAATAATAATATAAAGGAATATAATAATAATAGGAAAGTTAATTAAAGATAAAAACTATAGTAGTAATAATATTAAAATAATAGTAATAATAAAAAATAATAGTAGTAAAAATAAAAGTATATTAATAATAATAAAAATAATAATAGTATTAATAATAATAAAAATAAAATTAATAATGAAAATAATAATAAACAAAAGAAATAAAAAAGGACGAAATTAAACTAAAAATAAAAGTTTGGGGCGAATTTTAAAGAAAATGAAAGAGAAAGGGACCTATTTAAATGCGCGAATAACATGGAGGGACTAAAGGGAAAAATTTCCCTCCCTCCAAAACGCGCAGTAGCAAAGGGGACCCAATTGCAAACTGAAATGAATTATCGGGCTAAATTGTAAATAAAAAAACTTGATTATAAATCAATAAAAAAGCGGAAGGGCTAAAAGAGTAATTAGCCCTTCCGTAGAAAACACGCGGACCCTGAGGCGGGTCGGGTCGGATCGGGTCGGTTAAGTGCAAAACGACGTCGTTTTGGGGCTTTAGGAATCTGGCCAAAACGACGCCGTTTTGAATTGCTATATAAGTCAATTTTTTTTTTAAAATTTTCATTTTTTCTCTTCTTCCTTAAAAAAAACCAACAAAACTCTCTCAACTCTCTCTCTCTCCCCTCTCCAGCCGATTGAACGCCGACCAACATCCGGTCGCTGGACTGCCGTGACGCCGCCACCCCCGGTGGCTACCACGCACGGTGGCCAGAATTCCAAAAAAGGTGATTTTTTTTTTGTTTTTTTTAAAATATATATGTATATAGTTTTTTTTAAAAAAAAATAAAAAAATGGAAAAACCTAAAACAGAAATCGAAAATGAAAAATAAAAATAAAAATATAAAACCTTCTTTGCACTTCTGTCATGATTTTCTGTAAGATTCAGTGTGTATTGCTCTCGTATTTTTTTCAAACAAAAATCCTCCCCCTTTTACATTGGATTATTCGGCTTTTATAGCCTCTTTTACAACCTATTTTTCCGATTTTGTAGGTGCGTGGTGGAGAGGGGCTCTTCAAACGGGCGTGGCGGACAATGGAGGCGCGCACGATGCGGAGTGTGTGGGGGATGCTGGCACGAGGCGTGCGGCGCGAGGGCTCAAGCAGTAGCCCTAGGGTTTCCATTCTGTTGTGATTTGGGTAGTGGGCTAGCTAGGTTTGGGCTTTAGGATCTGGGCCATGGACTGTTTTAATTTGGACTATTGTTTTATTTGGTTTATTTTGGTTTGCTTTTGGGCTCGGGTGATAAAAATTGGGGTCAAAATTGGGTCGTACAGCTGCCCCTCTTTGCTTGTTGTCGTGTAACGGGAACGAAGCAAAGACTTTAAAAGGGTCAATTTTGCCCCGTCTTGTTGAATCTTGACTTCTTGATGTTTCCTTTCTTCAGGTAGCTTCATTCCATCCACTGCATCTTCAGGGGTATAGGAATTTTCGTTTCAATCTGCTCCGTTACTGCTTAGGATTTGTAATCTTCAGCCTGTTTCCCTACTGCCTAGAGGGTTAAGGCTCACCGTCTTCGATATGCTCTACTACTGCTTAGGGAGATAAGATCTGTAATTTTCAGCCTGTTACCCTACTGTTTAGGGGGTTAAGGCTCACCGTCTTCGATCTGCTCCACTACTGCTTAGGGAGATAAGATCTGAAATTTCCAACCTGTTACCCTACTGCTTAGGGGGTTAAGCTGATGGCTTGAATCTGCTCCATTGCTATATGGATGTAAGATTCGCCGTCTTCAATCTGCCCCACTGCTATCTCGAGGAGACAAGATCTACAATCTTCTAGTCTGCTCCATTGCCGATACATGGAGATAAGACTTGCTGTCTTCGATCTGCTCCACTCTTGCTTAGTGGAAATAAGATCTGCTATCTTCAGCCTGCTCCATTGCCGATACATAGAGATAAGACTTGCAGTCTTCGATCTGCTCCACTCCTGCCCAGTGGAGATAATATCTGCTATCTTCAGTCTACTCCATTGCCGATACATGGAGATAAGACTTGCTGTCTACGATCTGCTCCACTCCTGCTCAGTGGAGATAAGATCTGCTATCTTCAGTCTCTTCCATTGCCAATACATGGAGATAAGACTTGCTGTCTTCGATCTGCTCCACTACTGCTCAGTGGAGATAAGATCTGCTATCTTCAGTCTACTCCATTGCCGATACATGGAGATAAGACTTGTTGTCTTCGATCCGCTCCCTCACCTTTCGAGTGGAGATAAGATCTCATTATCTTGATCACCGCTACATTGCCAATACATGGAGATAAGACTTTCTTTGTCTTCGATCTGCTCCACTCCTGCTCAGTGGGGATAAGATCTGCTATCTTCAGTCTGCTCCATTGCCAATACATGGAGATAAGACTTGCTGTCTTCGATCTGCTCCACTCCTGCTCAGTGGGGATAAGATCTGCTATCTTCAGTCTGTTCCATTGCCGATACATGGAGATAAGACTTGCTGTCTTCGATCTGCTCCACTCCTGCTCAGTGGAGATAAGATCTGCTATCATTAGCCTACTCCACTCCTGCTTAAGGAGATAAGGCTATTGGCCTAAATCTGCTCCATTATCGATACATGGAGATAAGATTCACCAAAATCTGTAATTCTAATCAATTTTGCTACATTGTCCTCTGGGGAACCTACCTGTAAAATTGATTTCATGGGGTCTATGCTTATGTCAAATGATTAGGATGTCATGAAAAAAAATGCTCCTAACCATATGTATTACCAATGAATGAATGCAAAATGTCAAGAGGGTGATCTAATTTTTTTTAACATCTAGGCTATCATTGCTCGTCATTTGTTAATGTGATATCCATGACGTATGTCTTCTTGTTCAGTTGATACTTCCAACAGAGAATCTGAAGATGTCGTTACTGCTTAGACCCTTATCTTAAGTGCTCCGAGCCCTTTAAGCCTGGTGAGTTCTAAATAATTGTCCTGTTTCGAATTCTTGTATTATTTAGAGACTTTCAGAGTAATATGCAAAACTTCTTTTGTGAAAGCATTATTAGTTCATTAATCATTATTTCAATATGAAATGCTTGAAAAAGATTATAGAGATGAACAAAACTGAAATTTATTCGACAAAATCCGTAAAGAATAGATTGAACAAATGAAGCAAATTTTGCTAAGGTACAAAAAATGAAAAAGGGTGGAATTGGTGCCCCAGATATCACAGCCTGAGCTTCTCTGTACGAACTTCTCGAAGACCATTCTGAGCTCAAACATGTGTCTATGAGATCTGTAGTACTTTGTCAATGCCCCGAAGATGTAGCATATCTCCTCATTGTTAACTCAGGTATAGGATGACTGGCGCATGCCTTATTTCTCCTCAAAAATTTGAGTTGCCCTTTATGGGTTTTCAATTCAAAACTCCTTTGGTCTCAAAGTGCCCTTTGCGGGTTTTCACCTTTGCCTCTCCTTTTTTTTTTTGAACTCAAGACGCCCTTTATGGGTTTTCGCCTTGGCCCATTTTCCTTTTTAAGTGAAGTACTTCTTGACGGAGTCCGCATTAACTGGGTTTGGTTGACTTTTGTCGTCCATCTCGACTAATATCAATGCCCCTTCAGAAAAGGCCTTCTTTACGACAAAAGGTCCCTCCCAATTAGGCATCCACTTTACTCTGAAGTCCTTTTGCATAGGGAGGATCTTTTTCAATACCAAGTCTCCTTCATGGAATACTCTAGGGTGGACTTTTTTGTTGTAGGCCCGCATCATTCGCTTCTGGTACATTTGACCATGACGGATGGCTCTTAACCTTTTTTCCTCAATTAGATTCAGCTGATCATATCGAGATTGGATCCATTTCGCTTCGTCCAACTTCAACTCTGATAAAACCCGGAGAGAAGGAATTTCGACTTCAATGGGTAAAACTGCCTCCATCCTATAAACCAATGAGAAATGTGTTGCCCCGGTAGAAGTTCTAACAGATGTTCGATATGCATAAAGGGCAAACGGTAACTTTTCATGCCAATCTTTGTAGGTCTCAGTCATTTTCCCAAAATTTTCTTGATATTTTTATTAGCTGCCTCAACTGCCTCGTTCATTTTCGGGCGATATGGCGACGAGTTGTGGTGCTTAATTTTGAATTGACTGCAGACTTCCGCTATCGCGCTATTGTTCAGGTTCAACGCGTTGTCTGATACGATCCTTTCTGGCATACCATAGCGACATATGATCTCTCTCTTAAAAAACTTGCTAACTGCCGTCTTCGTGACATTAGCATATAAAGCTGCCTCTACCCATTTGGTGAAGTAATCAATGACCACGAAAATGAATCGATGTCCATTAGAAGCCTTCGGCGAGATCGGCCCAATGACGTCTATGCCCCACATTGAGAAAGGCCACGGAGAAGTCATAACATGAAGAGGTGAATGAGGCACATGGATTTTGTCTCCATAAATCTGACACTTGTGGCACTTCTTGGTGTAACGAATGCAATCCTCTTCCATCGTGGACCAGTAATACCCGAATCTCATGATCTGCCTGGCCATTGTAAATCCATTGGCATGCGTCCCGCAGACACATTCATGGACTTCTTCCAGGATTTTCTTAGCCTCAACAGCATCAACACATCTTAACAGCATCTGATCCTTCCTCTTTTTATACAGGATCTCTCCGTCTAAGACATAATCATTGGCCAGTCTTCGCAGTGTTCTCCTATCATTTTCAGTTGCTTGATCGGGGTATTCGCGACTTTTCACATATCGCAGAATATCATGATACCAAGGATGATCATCTCTCTCATCCTCTTCGTCGATATTGCAGCAGTGAGCCAGAGTCTCGTAGATGCTCATTTGGATAGGCTTCATACCTTCCTGCTCATTTACTCTGATCATAGAGGCTAATGTGGCCAAGGCGTCAGCCATCTGGTTTTCATCACGCGAGAGGTAAAAGAATGTGATATCATCAAACTCCTCAATTAACTCAAAAACTAACTTTCGGTAACCGATCAATTTGGGATCTCTCGTTTCCCATTCTCCTTTGAGCTGATAGATCACCAACGCGGAATCTCCATATACCTCTAGCACCTTGACTTTGCGATCTATGGCTGCTCGAATTCCCATGATACATGCTTCGTATTCTGCCATATTATTTGTGCAATCAAAATCCAACTTACAAGTGAATGGATAATGATCTCCGCTTGGGGATATTAGGACTGCCCCAACTTCATTACCAACGGCATTTGATGCTCCGTCGAAGTTCAGTTTCCAAGGACAATCTTCCAGGGTATCTTCCTCAATAGCCGCTACAAATATCAGATCTTCATTGGGAAAATCAAAGTTCAAGGGCTCGTAATCATCTACCGCTCTACTGGCTAGAAAACCCGCTATTGCACTCCCCTTCACAGCCTTCTGGTTCACATAGACTATGTCAAATTCGGAGAGCAAAATTTACCATCGGGCCATTCTTCCATTCAGGGCGGTTGACTCCATCATGTACTTAAGAGGGTCTAGTTTCGAGATTAACCAAGTCGTATGGTACAACATGTACTGTCTCAACCTCCGAGTTGTCCAGACCAAAGCACAACATAATTTCTCAATTAGCGAGTATCTCATTTCACACTCAGTGTATTTCTTACTGAGGTAATATATCACCCTTTCTTTCTTCCCTGTCTCATCGTGTTGGCCGAGCACACATCCCATTGAATTATCGAATACCGTCAAATACAGAATCAATGGTCTATCAGGACTGGGTGGCATTAGCACTGGAGTATTAGACAAGTATTGCTTAATTCTGTCAAAAGCCTTCTGGCACTCATCGTCCCAAATGCCTGGGTTGTGTTTCTTAAGAAGACGAAATATGGGGTCACATTTCTCAGTCAATTGCGAAATAAATCGGGCAATATAATTTAGTCTTCCTAGAAAGCCTCGGACTTCCTTTGGAGTGCGTGGCGAAGGCAATTATTGTACAGCCCTGAATTTATCTGGGTCGACCTCAATTCCCTTTTCACTGACCACGAAACCAAGTAGTTTTCCTGACTTAGCCCCAAAAGTACACTTGGTTGGGTTGAGCTTTAGCTGAAATTTTCTCAGCCTCAAGAATAGTTTCCTCAAAACCTGTATATGCTCCTTCTCCGTTCGGGATTTCGCAATCATGTCGTCGACGTAAACCTCAACCCTCATGTGCATCATGTCGTGAAACAAGGTTACCGTGGCTCTTTGGTATGTTGCTCCCGCATTCTTTAACCCGAATGGCATTACCTTGTAACAAAACGTTTCCCATAAGGTTATGAACGTGGTCTTTTCCATGTCATCAGGATGCATCTTTATCTGATTGTATCCAGAGAAGCCATCCATGAAGGAGAACAATGAATAACCTGCCGTGTTATCCACCAGAGTGTCAATGTGAGGCAATGGGAAGTTGTCCTTTGGACTAGCCTTATTTAAGTCCCTGTAATCTACGCACATCAGTACTTTCCATCCTTCTTAGGAACGAGGACGACATTGGCTACTCATTCTGAGTAATTCACAACTTGTAAGAACCCAGCGTCAAATTGCTTCTTGACCTCCTCTCTTATTTTTACTGCCACATCAGGTCTCATCCTTCGGAGCTTCTGTTAAACCGGCTTGCATTCTTCTCTTATGGGGATACGATGTACCGCAATATCAGCGCTCAACCCAGGCATGTCTTGGCATGACCATCCGAAGACATCTTTGAACTCTAGCAGAAGTCTAACGAGATCTTGCCTTGTTTCCTTGGTTATACAGGTTCCAATTTTCACCTCTTTCCCCTCTTCCAGAATCACATTCTCAATTATTTCTTTGTGAGGTAGAATCAGCTTCTCTTCCCGCTCTACAATCCTTAACAAATCTGGGGATAAACCACAATCTTCGTCATCTATAAAATCCCGAGATCCCTCTAGGCACATGTCTCGTTCACAAGGGAGTTCTGGGTCCATAGCAGCGTTGCTCATGACATCGATATCTGGGGACCTATTGTGGGTATGAACGAATATTCAAAAAATGAATCTAAGAGTGGCTTATTTGTATGACATGATTATGAATGAAATGAGAGAATAAAAAATATTTGCCCGATATGAAACACAAAAATGCATTTTTTATTAAAAGTAAAGATGTTTGAACATGAGCTTATTTCACAAAAGATTCTTATTGTTTCTAGGCTTAAAATAACAAGTGTGTTTTGAACATTACTCTGTGTTAGCTCTAAAAACTACAGGAATTTCCTCCGCAGTCCAATTGTTCAGAAAACTTCCAGGCTTGTAGGGGCAAATGCCCGCTAAGTTTCCTTCCTTCGGTCCCTGTTCAGATACGGCGTTGATGCTCAAAGTCTTCATCATATCTTCAGCCGCTTCCTCATTCATGCTCTCCGGTCCCGGATGGATAATTCCTCCTGACACGAATGTATGGGATATATGGGGAAAAGTCATTGACCCCCATTTGACCTCAACCCCACTCAATCGTACCCTTCGTCTCTCTCGCTTCCTCTCCAGTTCCTCCTTTCTCTGTTTGGCGTCTGGCCTATGCACCAAACCAAAATGATCACGCTTGTCAGCCAAACCCGGTACTTCAACCCGTCTATAGAGATATTTCCCGAGTCCCCTTCTAGGCAATGCTCCTTTTCCTACCATCAGTCGTAAGCTCATCCACGTAGCTTCGGATATTTTGGGCACCGGGATCTTGCCTCCTTCACTGATGAAAGTCGCATTTACAAACTCTAATGACCAAAAGGAACACTCTATCGCCTCAGTATCATTTTCTATGTACGGCGCATCACTAGTAACGGATGCGATGATGTCCTCCTCCGCATTTATAGTTATCAGCCGACCCTCTGTCACCAACTTTAGCTTTTGGTGCAATGATGATGGTACGGCTCCCACTGAGTAGATCCAGGGCCTCCCCAATAAACAATTATAAGAGGGCTTGATTTCCATCACGAGGAAGTCTACCTCATACGTATTTGGCCCGATCAGGAGGGGTATCTCAATCCTTCCCATCACTTTCCCTTCGGTGCCATCGAATGCTCTCGCTATATTTTGACATGTTTTCATATGAGAGCTATCTACAGGCAACCTGTTCAGCGTAGATAGGGGTAAGACATTTAGTGCCGATCCATTGTCAATTAATACCCCCGGTAATGTATACCCTTTGCATCGGGTAGTGATGTGCAAAGCCTTGGTGGATCCCATGCCCCCTGGTGGTATCTCATCGTCACTGAAAGAAATAAAGTTATCGGCGCTTATGTTGCTGACGAGACGGTCTAGCTTGTTCACCGAAATATCATCGGCGACATAGGTTTCATTCAATACCTTTATCAGTGCGTTACGGTGTACCTCCGAGTTTAAAAGTAAAGCCAGTACTGATATGCGTGCCGGCTGCTTGTGTAATTGTTCCACAACACTGTACTCACTGTGCTTTAGGAACTTCAAAAACTCTTTGGCTTCATTCTCTGTTACTGGTTCATTAATCAGTGGTTCTGTCCTTTCTTCCCCCTGTTTAATCATCAGGGACTTCCTTTTTTCATGTTTAACTTTCGTATTTGACATGATGGCCGGACTCCCCTTTCCCGAGCATGTCACATTACAGCTGTAATTCTAGGGTACCCTTTTGCTATCCTTATAAAGAAAAGCCACGGGTTTCTGTATTACCACTCTCGGTGCCACTCTCACTCCTGCTTCATCAGTTCTCGGTCTTGTGATGATCACTACTGGGTGATTGACCTCAAAGACCTTCTCTGCTGACTCTCCTTCTGTGGTGCACACGTCCTCTCCTTCAGTAGAATCAAAGAACTCAAGTTCCTTATTATCCATTAACCCTTGCACTAGGGCCCTGAATTCGCTGCATCGTTGGATCTCATGGTCCTCCTTATTATGGAACTCACAGTAGTTCCTTCCATCTCGGGGTTTGCTCCCAAACTCTTGCAGAACTAACCCTCTTTTCTGCATTTCCTTCCAAACCTCCCTTAATGGGGTTCTTACTTCAGCAACGCTTCGTTTGATTCTCATCCCCATGTTCTCGACTATCGCGTTTACCCCTTTATCAGTATGACTGGGTAACGGATTTCCCACACCCGGTGCCTCGTCGAATTTCACGACACTCGCTTTAATAAGCCTTTCAACTAACCTTTTGAATGAGGTGCAGTTTTCAATAGAGTGCACTGCAATTCCCGCATGGTATTCACACTGAGCGTTCGTGTCATACTACTTAGGATATGGGGGTTGCAACGGTTTCAAGTAGAAAGGGGCTACAACGTGCGCGTCGAACAGATTTTTATACAACTCCCTATACGTCATTGATAAACCATAAAAGTAACATATTCTAAGCCCACATTTAGTATGCTTTTGGATGATTTAAGCCCCAATTTATGTAAAAAGGTGCTCTTAATCCTTTCTTTTCATGTCTTATACTCAGGAAAGCACCCGATGACGAAAAGAACGAGAAACGGGCTTAAAACGGACCAAGTTGGGCCAAGCCACGAAATCAACACGGCCTGGACTTTAAGCCACATGGCCGTGCCACCATTCCTACTAGAACACGGCCTTACCATGACTTACATGGCCGTGCCTCATTTAGCAGTGTCGAACACGGCCTGGCCACGATTTATACGGGCGTGTGCCGTGGCCGTGCCTCTGCCGTGGAGAAGAGCAATTCCATTCGGGAAAGGATACTTAGGGAGAAAGAAACGTGTTTCAAAAGCCTATAAATACACCCTAGGTACCAGCTGAAATGGGGGCGAAAAGCTAGGCTAAAAAGCCAAGCCGAAAAGGTCAGATTTGTGGGAATCACTCGAAGATAGCCAGTTGATCCATCTCAAGAAGCTAGAATTCTACTCAAGACGGAGGATCTCCTCTTCAATTCCTTCAGGGGGTTTTAGGGATTTCTTATGTTTTTTTTTATCTTTTCTCTTGAGATGTTGTCTTTTATTATTATGAACTAAACCTTCGGATACCCGAAGGGGATGAGACCTATGATGAATCTTGTTATTTGATTTTTGAATTATATGATAATAACTTAGTTTGTTCTTAATTGTGTGAACTTAATCCAAATCTAATGTGCTTAGGTGGAGGAGGAATAGACCCTACCTAAGAGTAGATCCAACATAATTAAGCGGAGTTGATCGCACGCTTAGAGATAGGGTGACGAGATTTTTGGATTAGGGTGAAACCTAATATGGGAGTCCATGAGATCGATTTCATTGCTATTCTAGGGGTTATTATAAGCGAGCGAGAGTTCCACTAATTAACCTAGGGTTAGACGTTATTCACCTCGAGAGAGGGTTTAATATACGTTAGGGAGTCTCACGGATCAAACTAAGTAAATAAATCATATGGTTCAAGGTTAAATAACAAGTGAAGTCTAGGTGGATTTTTCCTAAGGGTATCGCTTGAGTCAAATGAGTTTTCCCAAAAGTTATTTCCGAATTCATTCTTTTTGTCTTTGCGTCTTAGCTTAGTAAGTAGATTAGTTTTAGTTTAAACAATCATCACTTTATATTAAGGCTAAATAATAAAAAGACGGTGAGTATTAGTACTTTTAGTTCCTTTGGGTTCGATAATCCGGTCTTGCCTAAGCTATACTCTTTGTTCGATAGGTGCATTTGCCTCAATCGTTGTCGAGTTAGTTTCGAGTTCGATCATTCTTTTATAAATTTTAAAACTCGATTTACTGACAATCAAGTTTTGTGCGCAAGTCTTAGGGGAGCTAAAATATTAAGAAAACTCTATTTTTATTACTTTAGCCATTATTTTTATTTTTATAATTTATTTTTTTATTTTTAGTTTAATTTTAAATTTGCTAAATTTTCTTTCTTTCTTCTCCTAGCAGTACCTCTAGTTTATGACTAGAAGGAACCCGAGAGGACCTTTAGAATACGATAGTGATATTGAAGCTACCGCTCGAAGAAATAGCAGAGAAATTAGGCGAGCCCTAAATTACCAAAGAGAGCGAGAAGACAGATCCAATCCTACTGAAGGGATGGACGAAAATAATCCACCACCACAAAATGATGTGGCGGATCAGAATGCTTCTCGTACTATGTATGATTATGCTAAACCTCATTTAACAGGGGTGGAATCGAGTATTGTTAGGCCTACTATAGCTGCTAATAATTTTGAATTAAAGCCTAACACTATTCAAATGATTCAACAGTTTGTTCAATTTGATGGTTTGCAGGATGAAGATCCAATCACTTATATAGCTAACTTTTTAGAATTCTGCGATACCTTCAAAATAAATGGCGTTTCTGATGATGCCATACGTCTTCGGTTATTTCCCTTTTCACTAAGAAATAAAGCTAAACAGTGGTTAAACTCATTACCACAAGGGTCAATCACTACATGGGAACAAATGACCGAAAAATTTCTATTAAAATATTTTCCACCGACCAAAATGGCCAAGTTACGTAATGATATATCTTCTTTTGTGCAGATGGTTTTAGAGACATTATACGACGCATGGGAGAGATACAAAGATCTCTTGAGGAGATGCCCACACCACGGATTACCATTGTGGCTCCAAGTCTAAACTTTTACAACGGTGTGAATCCTTCAACGAGGCAATTAATTGATTCAAACCACGGTGGAATACTGAATAATAAAACTCCGAGGCGACCTACGAGTTTATTGAAGAGATGTCACCTTTGAATAACTATTAGTGGCAAGTTACAAGAACAAGGCCAACAAAAGCAGTAGGAGTTTACAACCTCGATGCATTAACCATGCTATCAAACCAGTAGAGTTGATGAATAAGAAGATTGATAGTTTGTGTTCTTCGTAGGTAAATCCGGTGATGCATCATGCGATGCAAGTGGGCTGCGTGGCGACTCTGCAGTACCCACCCTACCAACCGAGAGCGAGCGGATGAACTATATAGGTAACAATTTCGGATCCAATAATAACCCATATAGTAATAATTATAATCCAGTTGGAGGAACCACCCAAATTTTTCGTGGGGAGGACAAGGAAATCAAGGAAATCAAAGACAACAACCTCCTCAAAATTTTCAAAATCAGCCTATCCACGGGAAAAGAAAGTCGAGTCTTGAAGAGACGTTGAACAAATTCATAGCATCCACAAGCCCGTCTCCAAAAAAATGAGGTAACGCTCAACACCCAACAACCATCGATCAAAATGATCGAGAACCAAGTTGGAGGACTTACAAAGGCAATTGGGGAAATTACCCGGTCGATCGGAGCTGCAAAGCTATTATCCGAACAGCCGCAAGGGCGTCTACCAAGTAACACTGAAATTAATCCTAAAGAGCGGATCCAAGCCATAACGGCTCGGGAGAATACAAGGGTAGATGAATCCATCTCAACACAAGGAAACGAGGTAGAAAAGGTAAAGTTGAGGTAACACAAGACAAGCCAAAACCGGTAATCAGGAGTACCAACCTCGCATACCTTACCTGAAGCATTAAAAGAGAGCGACACGAGAGGAACATTTCGATAAGTTTCTTAAACTTTTAAAGAAATTACACATTTACTTACCACTCCTCGAAGCTCTTTCACAGATGTCTGATTCCAGGAAATTCTTAAAGAAGCTTCTGACAAACAAGCGGAAACTAGATGAAGATTCGCATGTGGAACTCAACGCAAAGTGCTCAGCAATCTTGCAAAATAAACTACCACAGAAACTAAAAGATCCAGGGAGTTTTACAAATCCATGTTTAATTGGTAGACTAACTGTTGATAATGTGTTAGCTGATTTAGGGGCAAGCATAAATGTCATGCCTTATAAATTGTTTAAACAATTAGGTCTAGGGAAACCCAAACAAACTAGGATGAGCATTCAAATAGTGATAAAGCTGTTAGAATTCCTAGGGTATTATCGAAGATGTTCTTGTAAAATTGACAAATTCATTTTTTCAAGAGATTTCGTTGTTTTAGACATGGATGAGGATAATTCGATCCCCTAATTTTAGGAAGACCCTTTTAGCAAGCGCGGACTAAAATTGATGTTGATGCGGGAGAACTCATACTTTGCGTAGGTAATGAGACAGTCACCATCAAGGCTCTCGATTCGGCTAGAACATTGAGTAATCAAGGTGAGAATGTAAATTCTACTGATAACCATTCGGTTAACTCTTATTTTCAAGAAGCATCACCAAAGAATACAACTGAACCCGATCTTAAACCCCAAACTAACAAAGAAATAACTCATGAAGATCGAGGGATTCAGTTCGATGATCTAGACGAGTGGAAGACACACTTCAAGGAGAAATTAGGGATGCACGACGAAGAACCAGAACCACACGAGAAAAAATCGAAAGAGCCCTCAGAAGAGCTTATAGGAACAACAAACCACTTCAAAATAGGGGACAAGGTACTGTTAGACGAAGCAGGTCCTCGAATATCTCCTCCGGACCCTAATACAAACAAAGAAATACCTTTTAGGGTAACCAGTGTTTTCCCATACGAAACAGTCGAGGTAAGTAATCCTATTTTTGGTACTTTTATTATAAACGCATCTCGACTTAAATTTTTTCACGAGGATACAGATAATAACATGAGGAAGGACTTCCAACTCCTCAAACCACCCTGAAGATGCAAATGAGAATAGAGTCTAGCTTAAGACTATAAACGAGCGCTTCTCGGGAGGCAACCCGAGCACTAACATAATTTATTCTCACATTTTGCTTTAAATTTATTTTTCTTTTCTTCTTCTCTTTACGAACACGTAGTTATAAACTAACAAGGGGTGCGAATTCCGGACACACGACCTTACACACGCGGCCGTGGCGTGGCCGTGTGTACCTCAAGAATCACGCATCGACATGGCGGGCGGTACAAGTCGAGAATGAACTAATTTCTCGCAATCATGGACTCAACCACTCTCCCACGGCGCGACAAAGTGACACGGCGCGTGCTCACGGGCCGTGTGAAGCTACTTGACTTGCCAACCACGGGCTGCACTGCGCTGCGTGCCGGATAACCATGCCAATATATCGACTTGTCGAACACGAGGCTAGACACGGCGTGGGAACCAACACGCCTTAGAGCACACCCGCATGCGAGGTGGCGTGTGAATCGACACACCTCAACCCACGAGCGTGGGAAAAGCGCGGACACGAAAGTTTATTTAAACACCATACCCTGCTCATTCCTCTTATTAACCCACTTCTTTCTTCTTTCCTTCTTCCTTCATTTCCTTTCTCTTTCCTTTTTCTTTTTCCTAATAAACCCTTAGACTCTTGAGCTACATTAAAATCATATCCTTGATAAAGAAGCGTAAGAGGCCAATCTCCCCAAAGGAGACCGATTCACATGAGTTCATGCCGGCAGCTTCATTTGAACAACAAGCCAAGAATATTCGAGGCTATCTAGTTTTTATTTCATTTCTCTATTCTGCTTAAGTTTCCTTATCTACACTTCTCTTCCGCTTAAATTATTTTACTCTATCTTAGTTTCTTTGACTTAGGAGCTAAAGGCTGCTTGGGAACCACGCCACTTCCGCCACCGTCAGCACCTCCGTGACCGTAGAAGTCACATCCACCTCGCGAACCATACACCAATAAGGATTCTCAAGCCCCTTTATCTTTTAGCTTTATTTCGTTTACATTTTTGTTTCCTCTTTCTTTACTTTTCTTTTCTTTAATTATATATTTAGTTTATTTTAAATTTGTCTTAATAAATCCTGGCCAATCTTCCACGAGTTCCCCAATTTCTTCATCTAACGCAGAACTCATGAGCATCCACCACATCCAAAAACGAGCCCTCCAACTTATCTTTCACCACGACCACTGCCAACTCTAGGAAATCATCCAATTCAGGGAGTGTCACTCTCTCCCCTCTCTTTTGATTTTACATATTAATTGTCATTATATATCTTTGTACATTGAGGGTAATGTACATCTTAAGTGTGGGGGGTGAATCTTAGATATTCTAAACTTTTTGCAAAATCCCTGAATATAGTCGTGTTTGAAAGTAATCTACTCATATTACTAATTAGGATGAAATTTCTGATGATTTATGATTTTTATTGACATGTTTGAGATTAAGTCATTGATAATTGTGCATTGATAATTAAATTCTAAGAATACTAGAGAATCAAGCATGATAAGTCTATTTTTCAGAAATTAAAAAATTGCTAGGTTGTCAAACTAAGTTTAAATATTACCTTGAAGTTTGGAATTTACGAGGTTGACATCAAAATACCCATAATTTTTGTGAGATTTTGAGCCTTATAGAGCATATATTCTTTTTCTTGCTCACTTTATTGATTATGAGTATGTCAACACTGATTTGTTATTCTAGAACTTGCATCGATTATACATGTCGAGACCATATTTTTTTGATTTGAAACACAGAGATAATAAAGGCACCTAGGATTTAACCCACTAATTCCATAAAAAGCCTACCTACATAACTAACCCCTAGTGAACCCCTTTTAATCCTAACAACCCTATTTATTGACTCACCCACTAATATTAACCCAGAACCCCTTTGTTTTTGTTATCACCATTCCTTTTGACTACCCTGATATAGAGATTTGATTTGATTAATAGCCTAACTATGTTTTCTATTTCAGTTAATTCATGCTTTGTTCTTAAAAAAAAATCAAGAGTATATTCATTATTAGTTGTGATTAAATGAGCTTATACGCTTGAATTCCAGATATCGAAGAAGAAGCTCGTATTATTAGTATTATTAGTTTTCAATTGATGTAATTATTATTAGTTCATTAGTTCTTAGTTAGGAAATTTGTCAATTCAATCTCGATTCTAACCCTCTAATTCAGCCTCACTCCACACCTTAACCCTAGCCCCGTTACAACCCTAACAAAGACCTTTTGATTTGTGTTTCATCTCATATTTCAGTGGTGGAGATTTGATTTTCATGCAAGCCTATGGGATTAACTCTTCATGTTTGACTTTTGAGTGCCTAAATTTTGAACCTTAAACACTTTAAGTGATTTGAGTGAATCTTTTGTGAGGATGTCAATCCTTGTCGCTTTCGAATCAGAGGTAATTATTTAGATGAATGGAAACACCTATGTTTTGTGCTACAGAATCTATGACTTATAATGTTTGAATTTTTAGGACTCTTTGAATTGAATTATCCATGTATAAATTATCTATGAATTATGATGAGACACTATCAATAGGAATTATGAATCACAGGAAGTTCGTTTTAATTGTAAGTTGAGAATTTTACTTGAGGACAAGCAAAAGCTTAAGTGTGGGGGTATTTGATAAACCGTAAAAGTAACATATTCTAAGCCCATATTTAGTATGCTTTTGGATGATTTAAGCCCCAATTTATGTAAAAAGGTGCTCTTAATCCTTTTTTTTCATGTCTTATACTCAGGAAAGCACCCGATGACGAAAAGAACGAGAAACGAGCTTAAAACGAACCAAGTTGGGCCAAGCCACGAAATCAACACGGCCTGGACTTCAAGCCGCACGGCCGTGCCGCCATTCCTACTAGAACACGGCCTTACCACGACTTACACGATCGTGCCTCATTTAGCAGTGTCGAACATGGCCTGGCCACGATTTACACGGGCGTGTGCCGTGGCCGTGCCTCTGCCGTGGAGAAGAGAAATTCCATTCGGGAAAGGATACTTAGGAGAAAGAAACATGTTTCAAAAGCCTACAAATACACCCTAGGTACCCAAATTTGAAAGGGGGCGTAAAGCTAGGCTAAAAAGCCAAGTTTAGAAAGGTCGATTTGTGGGAATCACTCGAAGATAGCCGGTTGATCAATCTCAAGAAGCGAATTCTACTCAAGACGGAGGATCTCTCTTCAATTCCTTCAGGGGTTTTAGGGATTTCTTATGTTTTGTTTTATCTTTTCTCTTGAGATGTTGTCTTTTATTATTATGAACTAAACCTTGGATACAGAAAGAGATGAAACCTATGATGAATCTTATTATTTGATTTTTGAATTATATGATAATAACTTAGTTTGTTCTTAATTGTGTGAACTTAATCCAAATCTAATGTGCTTAGGTGGAGGAGGAATAGACCCTGCCTAAGAGTAGATCTAACATAATTAAGTGGAGTTGATCGCACGCCTAGAGATAGGGTGACGAGATTTTGCCAGATTAGGGTGAAACCTAATATGAGAGTCCATAGATCGATTTACTGCTATTCTAGGGGGTTATTATAAGTGAACGAGATTTCTATTAATTAACCTAGGGTTAGACGTTATTCGCCTCGAGAGAGGGTTTAATATACGTTAGGGAGTCTCACGGATCAAACTAAGTAAATAAATCATATGGTTCAAGGTTAAATAACAAGTGAAGTCTAGGTGGATTTTTCCTAAGGGTATTGCTTGAGTCAACTGAGTTTTCCCAAAAGTTATTTCCCGAATTCATTCTTTTTGTCTTTGCGTCTTAGCTTGGTAAGTAGATTAGTTTTAGTTTAAACAATCATCACTTTATATTAAGGATAAATAATAAAAAGACGATGAGTATTAGTACTTTTAGTTCCTTTGGGTTCGATAATTCAGTCTTGCCTAAGCTATACTACTGTTCGATATGTGCACTTGCCTCAATCGTTGTCAGAGTTAGTTTCTAGGTTCGATCATTCTTTTATAAATTTTAAAACTCTGATTTACAGCGATCAGTCATTGGTATGGAAGTAAACTGGAATTTCTCAGTACTCTGCCTCGTGTTGGGCTCCTGCCTTGGTGAGGCCTGCTGGCCCGTGGTTACTGTTCTCGATTGGCTGACAGTAACGGGCTTTGAATAACCTGAGCTCAAATTACTTACTTTGTTTTTCCTTTTCTTCGGAACCAATCTTCTCGTGCTCTCTCCAGCTTCTATTTTTCCACACCTTATCACGTTCTCTATCATTTCACCAGACATCACTATGTCTGCGAAACTCTTAGTGGCGCTCCCCAACATATAATTGATAAAAGGTGCTTTTAGGGTATTAACGAAGAGCATGGTCATTTCTTTTTCCAGCAGCGGTGGTTGGACTTGTGTAGCGACTTCCCTCCACCTCTGGGCATATTTCTTGAAACTTTCGCCCGACTTCTTCTCCATGTTTTGTAGCGTGATCCTGTCAGGCGCTATATCAGTCACATGTCCATAATGTTTCATGAAGGCCTGTGCTAAATCCTTCCATGATTTGACTTGAGTACAACTTAGCTGATTGTACCATTTTGCTGCGGCCCCAGTCAAACTATCCTGGAAACAGTGGATCAACAATTGGTCGTTGCTGACGTATCCCGTCATTCTCCGACAAAACATTGAAATGTGGGCCTCAGGGCAGCTGGTCCCGTTATATTTTTCGAATTCTGGCATCTTGAACTTTGGTGGGAGTACCAGATCTGGGACCAGACTCAACTTCTTAGCATCTACCTTGTATTGGTAATTAGCGCTTTCCAATGCTTTGAACTTCTCCTCCAACCATTTGCATCGATCCTCAAACTCCTTTGGGAGCTCCGCCTTTGCTTTTTCTCCTTCTGCTGCATCATCGAAGTCAGGGACCATTGGTTTTGCCAAATTATCTCCGGGGTTGGAGCTCGAGCCTATCGGGAAGTTTACCGGTGCTGAGGTACCGGATTGATACTGGGGTTTGAGGTTGACGGACACCCTTAGTGGTTGTATCTGGGAATTTACCAGGGCAAAGCCTGGAAGATAAGCAGAATCTTCATTATCATCTCCAGCATCGATCATAGGGCTCTTTCCTTTACCAGGCCCTTCAGTCAATAGCTGTGTTAACTGGCTCATCATATTTCTCTTGGATTCCAGCATTTGATCCCTCATGTCCTGTTGGATCTTAGCCAACTGTTCTTGCATCTGAGTTTGCAGTTGGTCTTTCATCTCCTTCTGCACCTGCTCTAACTTTTCTATCCTTTGATCCATAGCTTTCTTTTTTCTTCGAGTGTAGTAGTGATGTTCCAGGGTAGCTATAATACGATCTCTAGTTAATAGGGTTCTTTTATGATATTTAATGCATATGATGCGATGTAATAAAAATGCATGATATGAATGCAAAAATAAAAGGCGTCGATTCTGGTTCAATTTCTTTTAGAAACTTATATAGAAAACAAAATCTTTTACATAAAACAAAGTCACATATACGGCCTAGCCCTTATGCTCAAAGCTTTAACTTTCTTAAGAAGCCAAGCTAACTCTCGACCCCGGTCCGACTCTAGCTCATATTTCACACTTAATACATCAGCCTAAACCGCTAAATCTTGTAAATGATCAGCCACTTCTCGTATCTGAGTCACAGCTTCGCCCATGACGTAATCTTTTTTTCTGACCTGGTCTTGAGATCGTTGAAGCTGCTCTTCCCATCGCTCGTTATTTGCCTCCAATAATTGGATTCAGAGCTCACTACTTTGCAGCGCTGTTTCGAGCTCTACCACCTTTCCTTTCAACTCTTCAATCTTGTTTAGACTTGATTCCAGCTTCACCGTAGAGTTGCGGCTTCGACACAATGCCTTCTCTAGTTCTGCTACTCGAGCTCTTAACATCTCATTTTTGCTTTGGCTCTCACACACAGTTCTTTTCAGAGTATCCTTTTGTGCTTGAGCATAATGAAACCTCTTCTTCCACTGATCGACCTTGGCCTTCTCTTCTTGAATTTCTTGACGCCATTGTTCTGAGGTTTTACCCAACCCAGCAGTCCTCATCGATGAATGCAACTTTATGTAATCAGTCTTCAAACTGTGCAAATCTTCTTCGGCCTTCCTTTTCCCTTTTCTCAGTTTCTCAGCCTCTAATTTCTGGACATCAATATCTAACCTCAAATGCATTTTTTCTTCTTCCAGTTGTTCTATCTTTTTCCCTAACTCTGAATTTCTATTTTCAAAGTCTTGTTTCATGATTTCCAACTCGGAAGGGACTGCTTGCAGGTATTCCTCCATCGGTCGAGCATCATCTTGTGCCGGTCCGGGGATATTATCATTGATTCTCCTACTCCGCCACGCATCATATTTGAGGGTTGTTATTGGACCTACATCAACTCTTTTCATTCGACAAGTCTGCTTCCAAGCATTAAAAATCTCTCGAACCTTCTTCTTATAATTATCGCCCTATACGAAAATTCAAACTGAGCTAGCCCATGCGTCGCCGGTATAAACTGTCTTGATCTGTATTGCCTCTGCACAAGCAAATGAGCATACCCAACGGCTCCCCAAATTCCTAACAGAGGGACCCAATCATAACTCCCACACCGGTAGAGAATTTTGTCAGGAACTAACCAATGGGCTCTCCACTCAACTTCCTCTTCTTGGAGATTCTGAAGGAGCGCGATCCAGTTTTCTTCTGATATGTCATCTCTTCTGGCCGTGGCTGCCAACTCCTTTAACGGGGAATATTCTCAGAAAAAATCCGATAAGAAACTTTATCTACCCTCCAGACATGGCTATGGAACCAAACTAACAGTAGTTGCGCACATCCCATGAATCTACCTTCACCTGCCCTCCGACACGCGTTCAAAGATCTGAATGTCTCGGCAAGAATTGCTGGTATCGGCGTAACTCCCATGTCAAGTCGATCAAATAAGTCAGCAACTGCTTCATCTACATGTCTCAAGGCTTTGGGGAAAATTACCAAACCATAGATACTCAGGGCGAAAATGTCAACTTTCCTTTTTATATCTGGATGTGCTTCAATCAAGTCCCTCAAACTCACCCAATGAATGCATTTTCTTTCACCTTTTTGCTGAATTCGGGCCGTGACCCACTGTTCGCTCATCCCGGTGATACTCATCAGCTTCTTTACAAAAGTCGGTACATTAGCGGCCCTGAAATAAGTTTTGTCGGCTCGAACCTTTTGACACCGAAACAAGGCTGTGTACTCTTCCACTGTAGGCACCAAGTCCACTTTTTCGAACGTGAAACAGCTATATGCGGGGTTCCAAAACTGAGTCATAGCCCGAAATAAGTGCTTGTCCCCTTTGATGTCAAACAGGTAGGGTAGATTACCATAATTAAAATAGAAGAGCTGTTTAGTCTCATCATCCCAACGAGCCCATATATCTCTCAATTCCTGGAGTTCATTCTGTGTCACACTGATACTAGTGAAGTCCCACAACTCCGACGTATATCCCTCGGTTAGACTATCCCCTTTCTCAAGTTGTATCTTCTCTGACCATATACGGACAACCGCATTATCCTCTATTTTATCAAGAAATTCATTCTCCATGACAAGCCTTCTAATTCAGTAACCAAACAGGATTCGACACCTTTTTAATATGAAATGACATGCAATCATAGCCAAAACATAACAAGTTAGTATCGAATAATAGTAACCAAAGCAAGTAAAAAATGTCAATCAGCTACCTGGGTAACCACTAAGGTTCAGCGTGGCTCTATCTAGGGTGGGCTCTTAAGGATCGCTATATATGGCTTAGTTCTAAAGGAAGGGTACCTGAGCCGCCAGATTCTTCAATCCTCACCCATTATAGGCTCATACGGATCGAGTTCAGTTCAGAGGAATACATTTCCCTATGGTCATGCGGAGGTGAAAACCTCACGAAGACATAGGTACAGATGTATCCCGGGAGCAGTCCACTAGCCCATGCGGAGGTGAAAACCTCACGAAGGCATAGTTTCTCGCTCCCACCTAGAGGGTGTAACCATAATGATCATGCAATATGATGCAGGAATATCCTACGAGACTCAAACCACACAAACATATGACGCGACACGAGCTCATGCAATGAAAGAATCGAAATCAAATTTTAATTTTCGATAAAAGAACATTAATCAACCAATTCTACGACTTGACTCTCTTATTGGTCCCCAGTGGAGTCACCAAGCTGTCGAAACCATTTTTTATTTGGAAAACGTGCCGACTTTAAAAAGGGAAATGGAGTCGCCACCAATCTTTTTTGAAGTGTGATTTGGTCACCTTATAAAACATTTGGTCTACAAATTTTAAGAAAACGGGTCCGAGAGTTGGTTGCGCACGAGGAAGGATTAGCACCCTCGCAACACCCAAAATTGGTACCTTATTGGTTGATTAATGTCCTAATATCGAAAGTTGGAAGAGATTTTAAAATATGAATCTTTTAGAAAATGTTTGGACAATTCGAATTGGATATCGAAATTCTCCTGTTCCGAAAGAATGAAATATCACATCCAGCACGTTAGGATACGATATTTCAAACCCTAGACACCAAGATCATTTCATGATTTCCAAAATTCATGCATTGCAATTTTAAAAAGGGTATCCCGTTATTTGGCCAAACAAAAAAATTGAAACCCAGCACGTTAGGGCACGATTCCTCGAATTTCTAAACATGAAATATTGCCTTATTTCCGAAGTTGAGAAAACACGGTCAAAATCTTGAAAGGATATTTAGTTCTTTGGACGAACGGAAAAATCGAAACCCAGCACGTTAGGGCACGATCTCCTGAACTTCCAAGCACAAAATATTACCTTTGTGAAACCCTTTTTATGAATTTGGGTAAAAAAGTAAATAAAAACAAAAATAAAAAGACATTAAAATATAATTCAAAATCCTCGATCTACATGAAATGATAGGAACAAGAATAAATAAATCATGATAGTAAAAAATAGCAATAATAAAAATAGCAATGATGATGTTGATAATAAAAATAATAATGAGGATGATAAATATAATAATAATAATAATATGTGTATATATAAAAAAAAAATAGTGACAAATAAAAAATGATAATAATTCTAATGAGTATAATAAAAAATAATAGTAATAGATATAATAATAATAGTATATAATAATTTTTTTTAAGTAAACAATAGTATTAATAATAACAAAACAATAGTAATAATATTAGAGTTAATAGGGATAAATAAAAATAATAATGAAAATAGAAATAATAAATAGTACTACTGAAAGTAATAATAATATTAGTGATGAAAATAACGATAATAAATATAATAAATATAAGAAATACGATTATAATAAAATAATAATGATAATAATAAAATAATAATAACAATACAAAGGAATATAATAATAATAGTAAAGTTAATTAAAGATAAAAACTATAGTAGTAATAATATTAAAATAATAGTAATAATAAAAACTAATAGTAGTAAAAATAAAAGTATATTAATAATAATAAAAATAATAATAGTATTAATAATAATAAAAATAAAATTAATAATGAAAATAATAATAAACAAAAGAAATAAAAAAGGACGAAATTAAACTAAAAATAAAAGTTTGGGGCGAATTTTAAAGAAAATGAAAGAGAAAGGGACCTATTTAAATGCGCGAATAACATGGAGGGACTAAAGGGAAAAATTTTCCTCCCTCCAAAACGCGCAGTAGCAAAGGGGACCCAATTGCAAACCGAAATGAATTATCGGGCTAAACTGTAAATAAAAAAACTTGATTACAAATCAATAAAAAAGCGGAAGGGCTAAAAGCGCAATTAGCCCTTCCGTAGAAAACACGCGGATCTTAAGGCGGGTCGGGTCGGATCGGGTCGGTTAAGTGCAAAACGACGTCGTTTTGGGGCTTTAGGAATCTGGCCAAAATGACGCCGTTTTGAATGGCTATATAAGTCAATTTTTTTTTTAAATTTCATTTTTTCTCTTCTTCCTTCAAAAAAACCAACAAAACTCTCTCAACTCTCTCTCTCTCCCCTCTCCAGCCGATTGGACGCCGGCCAACATCCGGTCGCCGGACCGCCGTGACGCCGCCGCCGGCCACCACGCACGGTGGCCGGAATACCAAAAAAGGTGATTTTTTTGTTTTTTGTTTTAAATATATATGTATATAGTTTTTTTTAATAAAAAATAAAAATAAAAAAATGAAAAAACCTAAAACAGAAATCAAAAACGAAAAATAAAAAGAAAAATATAAAACCTTCTTTGCGCTTCTGTTATGATTTTCCGTAAGATTCAGTGTGTATTGCTCTCGTATTTTTCTCAAACAAAAATCCTCCCCCTTTTACATTGGATTATTCGACTTTTATAGCCTCTTTTACAACCTATTTTTCTGATTTTGTAGGTGCGTGGTGGAGAGGGGCTCTTCACACGGGCGTGGCGGATAGTGGAGGCGCACACGACGCGGAGTGCGTGGGGGCTGCTGGCACGAGGCGTGCGGCGCGAGGGCTCAAGCAGCAGACCTAGGGTTTCCATTCTGTTGTGATTTGGGTAGTGGGCTAGCTAGGTTTGGGCTTTAGGATCTGGGCCATGGACTGTTTTAATTTGGACTCTTGTTTTATTTGGTTTATTTTGGTTTGCTTTTGGGCTCGGGTGATAAAAAATTGGGGTCAAAAATTGGGTCGTACAGTCATAATGCAAAATTGAAACTAGGCTAAGAGAAAGTGTGATATGATAAGGCAAAGATTAATATGAGATATGAAATTGATAAGGTAATGAAATTGCTTAATAAGCATTGGTATTCAAAATTATATGAGATAATTATCTAATAAAGTGCGTTATGGTGACATTGTCACCTAATGATCAAATGAGAATGTGAATTAAGAAATAAGAATAACTTGAGTCATGAGATAATTTGTTAAGTACACATGTAAACACATGAAGCCATATATGATGATATGGGTCACTTAGGTGACAATGTGATAATGTGGATGAGTATGAGTGATATTTAGGTGCGAACAAACATCAAAATGTGATGTGTGTGAAATATAAGCTCTATTGGGTGATTTGGAAACCATGAAAACATATTATGTTATGCAAGTATATGAACTATATCAAATTGATTAATAAGATGAAATGCTTTTGTGAGCTTGGTACATTAGCAAGGATACAATAGGCATGCCCTAAGAATTGGATGCGCACTTGTATGGGCATGTGCGTGAGGGAGTTTTGACACAGTGCCTTACGGCATAGCACATTTGTGCTCTTGATGTGTTTGGAGGGTATGCAATTTCTATCTATATCTTGTGTGTTTGGCCAGGGCACCTTGGGTGCATTATCTTTGGTGTGTTTTAGATAGAATTTTGTATATTCGAGTCTATATTACTAAAGCTACAAAATGCTATGAAATTGAATTTGATAATAAATCAATTTGGAATGCAATAAATAAGTAATGAACTTAGTCCACAATAAGTTTGTTGGAAAAAATAGTTTTTTAGAAGCTTTGAGACATATTCTCGATTAGTAAAGGTGAAGATTTGAGTCATAAAAGTATGGTTTTATATTCTACCCCATGAGACCTTTACAATGGTATATTATATGCTCAAAATGGTTGAGTGATGAATGAGAAATTGATGCTCAAATTAAGCCACTTGTGAATTATGTTGAGGAAAATGGATAGCTTAGTCCCACATTGATTAGATATCAAGAGTGAAATATGTTTATATATATGAACCAACTTGGTAATTATTGAATGATTAAGCTATTGTTATCCTTTGTGTGTAAGAGGGGTGCAAATTCGAACTTATTGGGGTTGGGGGCACACGATGTGGTGACGTTGAGGTGTCTAGATTGGTTCAAGCCCTTCTATGCCTGCAGATATTTAGCCCAATAAGTAATTTTATTTTTTCCTTTAATTCAGACGTTTAGTCTATTTTTTAGATTATATATATATCTATATTGTTCTGGTTCGATCTTGTGAGTCGGGGTTGGGGGCGCATGACGTGGGCGACGCGAAATGTCCAGACCGGTCGGGCCCTTCTATGCTTGTGGATATTTTAGCCCAATAAGTAATTTTATTTTTTCCTTTAATTCAGACGTTTAGTCTGTTTTTCAGATTATATATATCTATATTGTTCTGGCTCAATCTTGTGATTTGAATCAATATTTTACATTACTGTTTATTTCACTAACGTGTGTGCAACAAAATTTAGTCTGCAAACTTGTAAATCAAACTAATCTATTCAAAATATGAAGTGAAAACTTGACTAAGAGGCATAAATTTGAATATTAGTTCAATGCATATGAGAAATATGAGTTGTAACCAAGTTGGTAAATGTTAAAGCAAATTGGTTATGGATAAAAGATTTGCCTAAAGAATATATATAATGTAATCAGTTTGATAAAGATTAAGTGACTTAGCAAACGTGTGAGACAATTTGATATTTGGTTTAAAGTAGGCATGTATGTTGATATATGTGAGAATAACATGTGAGATAAGAATTAGTTTTTAAGTAGCCCTTGGCTTAATAAGAAAGAAAATCAAATTTTGATGTGTTAAGCTTTATTGTAATGCCTCTAAAACCACTATATAGGTGATGTTATATTGGGAATATGCATAGTAGATTTTCTTGGTAAATAAAATATGATATATTAGTGATAGTTGAGAAGGGTATTGGATACCAAATAAATTTGAAATAAGTGGTGTATCATGAGATGTTAATCCGAGTATAGACTAAATTGTAAAGTTATGAAAAGTGAAGGGGTCAATTGTAAAATTTAAAAGATGTTGGATTAAATTGAATTGCTAAGAAAAAATGGACTAAAGTTGGAATTTTACCAAAAGTGAGAAATGACTCAAAAGTGAAAATAAAAGATTATAAAGGGAAAAATGATCATTTTTCAAGTGAATTTATATTTGGTAAAATTACCAAAATACCATTGGACATGTGTATTGAATTTGAGCCATTGGATTTACTTAATGAAGTTGGAATTAATGTAGACCATTGGATTAAAGATAATTATGTACTTATATTATTTATTAAATTATGGATTTTTGGAAAAAATATTAGCCATTGGATTTTAAGTGAGATGAAATGGTGACCCTTGGATGGAAATTATTATATTTATGATATTTTATTCTTTTTATTATTTTATATTATATAATTATAAAAGGAAAAATGAATAATTTTCTTCACATTGTTCCTTATACAAACATGCAAGCTAGGAGATAAAGAAATAAAGTTTTATTTTCTTACAATTTGGTCATTCTCCATCCAATTTCATATTCTCCTCTCAAAACCTTTGATTTTTAAGTCAATTTTCAAGTGAAATCGAGTCCCCAAAAACATCAAGAATTTAGTTTTCATAATGGAATTCATGAGTTCATAGGTGGAAGTGAGAGAAAGTTAAGAAAGTGTGAGAAATCAAGGTGAAAAGGTAAGAATTCAAGTGTTCTCTTGTGAATTTTCTGTTTTGATGAGTTAAGAAACAAGAGAAAGTGATTTCTAGTATAGATTTTTATTATGTTCATGAACAGCAAAAGAAAAAAAAAAGTGATTGAAGTGTTGTAAACAAAGGAAAGGAAGTGACAAAGGGGTGAAAGGAAAAAAAGTGAAGCAAATGGAGTGAAATCTACCTAAAAATAGGTAAGTACCCCTATGAATTCTATTTACTTTGAAATGGACTAAATTGAAATATGGTATAAATTAAGTGATGTGAATGTAAATTTAATTTAAAATAATACTAGTGTGAAAGAATTAATGAGAAATGATATTTAGAAATTATAAGAGTTTAAAGTGAGTAAATTGATTTATTATGTGAAAGTGAAAATACGTTCTTGATCATGTACTTGATATGTTAGAAAGTGAGACTAATTTGAATAATATTCAAAAGATAGTGAAAAGTGTAAATAAGTGATCTTGAGCTAGAAATTATTATGTGATAAGTGAATTAATTAACAAGTAACAAAATTAGTAAAGTGAAAGATAGTAAGTGACATTAAAAGTTAAAGTATGAACAAGCGCTATCACAAGTACTCATAAGTGATTTTTTATGAAATAACTATAAAGAATATAAGAAGTGAAATTTAGTAATTAAGTGATCATGAAAGTGAATTGATAAACCGAAATAGTAACATATTCCAGGCCCACATTTAGTATGCTTTTGGATGAATTATCCATTGATCTATGTAAAAAGGTGCTCTTAATCCTTTCTTTTCATGTCTTATACTCAGGAAAGCACCCAATGATAAAAAGAACGAGAAACGGGCTCAAAACGGATCAAAATGGACCAATGAGGAAATCGACACGGCCTGGACTTGGACCCACACGACCGTGCCAAGTCAATCATCTAAAACACGGTCTAACCCCGACTCACATGGCCGTGTCTCATTAAAGAAATCCGAACACGGCCTGTCCACGATTTACACAGGCGTGCGCCATGGCCGTGCCTCTGCCGTAGAGAAGAGCAATTTCATTCGGGAAAGGATACTTAGGGAGAAAGAAACGTATTTCAAAAGCCTATAAATACACCCTAAGTATGACCTGAAAGGGGGAGCCCAAATCCATCGTCTAGGGGCATCGTGCTAGGCCAGAGAAGGTAGATTTGTGGGGATTCACTCAGGGATAGCCAGTTGATCCATCTCAAGAAGCCGGAATTCTACTCAAGACGGAGGATCTCTCCTTCAATTCCTTCAGGGGGTTTTAGGGATTTCTTATGTTTTGTTTTATCTTTTCTCTTGAGATGTTTTCCTTTATTGTTATGAACTAAACCCTTCGGATGCAGAAGAGATGAAACCTATGATGAATCTTGTTATTTGACTTTTTGAATTATATGATAAATACTTAGTTTGTTCTTAATTATGTGAGCTTAATCCAAATTTAATGTGCTTAGGTGGAGGAGGAATAGACACGCTAAGAGTAGATCCAACATAATTAAGCGGAGTTGATCGCACGCCTAGAGATAGGGTGGCGAGATTTTTGCGGATTAGGTGAAACCTAATATGGGAATCTATAGATCGATTTCTTTGCTATTCTAGGGGTTATTATAAGAGAACGAGAGTTCCACTAATTAACCTAGGGTTAGGCGTTATTCGCCTCGAGAGAGGGTTTAATATACATTAGGGAGTCTTACGGATCAAACTAAGTGAATAAATCGTATGGTTCAGTGTTAGATAACAAGTGGAGTCTAGGTGGATTCTTCCTAGGGTATCGTCTAAATCATTTGAGTTTTTCCCAAGTTATTTTCCAAATTCATTCTTCTTTGTCTTAGAGTCTTTAGTTTAGTAGTTAATTAATTTAGATTAATAAACAACTTCACTTATTTTAGGCTAAATAATAAAAAGAAAGTTAGTATTAGTACTTTTAGTTCCTTTGGGTTCGATAATCCGATCTTGCCTAAGCTATACTACTATTCGATAGGTGCACTTGCCTTTAATCGTTGTCAGAGTTAGTTTCCAGGTTCGATCATTCTTTTATAAATTTTAAAACTCTGATTTACAGCGATCAAGTTTTTGGCGCCGTTGCCGGGGAACTAAAATATTAAGAACGCTCTATTTTTATTACTTTAGCCATTATTTTTTCTTTTTCTTTTTCGCAATTTATTTTTATTTTTAGTTTTTATTTTTGCTAAATTCTCTTTCTTTCTTTTCCTAGCAGGTACCTCTAGTTTATGACTAGAAGGAACCCGAGAGGACCTTTAGAATACGACAGTGATATTGAAGCTACCACTCGAAGAAATCGCAGAGAAATTAGGCGAGCCCTAAATTACCAAGGAGAGCGAGAGAAGGCAGATCCAATTCTCTTTGAAGGGATGGACGAAAATAATCTTCCACCACAAGATGTGGCGAGAAAATAATGCTCTTCGTACTATGTTTGATTATGCTAAACCACATTTAATAGGAATAGAATCTAGTATTGTTAGGCTCGCTATATAGCTGCTAATAATTTTGAATTAAAGCCTAACACCATACAAATGATTCAACGAGTTTGTTCAATTTGATGGTTTTCAGGACGAAGATCCAAACGCTCATATAGCTAACTTTTTAGAGTTCTATGATACCTTCAAAATAAATGGCGTTTCTGATGATGCCATATGACTTCGGTTATTTCCCTTTTCATTAAAGAATAAAGCTAAACAGTGGTTAAACTCGTTACCACGAGGGTCAATCACTGCATGGGAACAAATGACCGAAATTTTTTTATTAAAATATTTCCCACCGGCCAAAACGGCCAAATTACGTAATGATATATCTTCCTTTGTGCAGATGGATTTAGAGACATTATACGATGCATGGGATAGATATAAGGATCTCTTGAGAAGGTGTCCACACCATGGTTTACCCTAGTGGCTTCAAGTCCAGACTTTCTATAACGGTGTAAACCCCTCAACGAGACAACTAATTGATTCATTGCGCCGGTGGAACCCTGAATAATAGAACTCACGAGGCGACCTACGAGTTTATTGAAGAGATGTCATTTGAATAACTATCGATGGCAAGTTACAAGAACAAGGCCAACAAAAGCAGTAGGAGTTTACAACCTCGACGCGATAACCATGCTATCAAATCGGTAGAGTTGATGAATAAGAAGCTTGATAGTTTGTGTTCTTCGCGGTACATCCGGTCATGCGGTGCGACACAAGTGGGCTGCGTGGCGAATCCTTAGTACCCACCCTACCAACCAAGACGCAGAGAGCGAGCGGATGAACTATATAGGTAACAATTTGGATCTAATAATAACCCATATAGTAATAATTATAATCCAGGTTGGAGAAACCACCCAATTTTTTCGTGGGGAGGACAAGGAAATCAAGGAAATCAAAGAAAACAACCTCCTCAAAACTCTCAAAATTAGCCTTATTCGCAAGAAAAGAAACCGAATCTTGAAAAGACGCTGAACAAATTCATAGCATCAGCAGAGGCCCGCTTCCAAAAGACTGAGACAACATTAGATAATCAACAAACATCGATCAAAATGATCGAGAGTCAAGTTGGGGAACTTATTAAGTCAATTGAACAACTTACTGAGATGGTTTCCAAAATTCGATCGTGATTTTCTCTAAAGAAAGCGAGCAGGTAAAAGCGGTTACACTAAGAAGTGGAAAGGAGCTAGTCGAACGAGAGAAAAAAATGCCATCCGTAGATAACAAAGCAAAGGATATGAGAATTGAGGATGTAATTACAGTACATAAAGAAAGTAAACCACCGATCCCATATCCGGCAAGGTTGAAGAAAGAACGATTAGACTCCCAATATGATAAGTTTCTCGAGCTTTTAAACAAATACATATTAACCTACCTTTTGTTGAAGCCATTTCACGAGATCTTTGAAATGCTGCGAAATTCTTGAAAGAACTCACGACGAATAAAGGAAGCTTGAAGAAATATCAATGGTGGAGCTTAATGAAGAATGTTGGCCATCCTCCAAAACAAGTTACCAACCAAATTAAAAGACCAGGAAGTTTTACTATTTCTTGTTTAATTGGCGGTTTAAATGTTAAGAAAGCATTAGTGATCTAGGTGCGATATTAATTTAATGCCTTATAAGATGTTTAAACGACTAGATCTCGGGGAACCAAAACCCACTAGGATGAGTATTCGGTTAGGTGATAGATCTATTAAATATCCTAGAGGAGTTATCGAAGACGTCTTGGTAAAAATTGATAAATTTATTTTTTCCGTTGATTTTGTTGTGCTTGACATGGATGAAGACATTGAGGTCCCCTTAATTCTAGGGCACCCTTTTTTAGCTGCTAAGTAAGTCATTATTGATGTAGGTGATGGTAAACTTGCATTAAGGATAGGCGATGAGGAAATTATTTTTCAAATTTATGATGCCATGAAATATTCTAGAGAACAAGATGATTCATGTTATTTTGTTGATACCAATGACCATCTCATTCAAAACTCATTACAGAAATCTCGCATGATGACACGATGGAACATGTCTCACTCAAGAAGAGGGGGAAGAAGATGAAGCTTCCGAGCTAAAATTATCATCAAAACAAACGAAAAAAAGAAAGCATCGAATTTGATGACGATTTCAAATTGATGAACCACCCAATTTAGAATTAAAACAACTGCCAAAGCACTTAGAGTATGCATTCCTTGGGGAAAATTCTACATTACCAGTAATTATCTCTTCGGAATTAGAACCCAAGGAAAAAAAGGAGTTGATACAGGTACTGAGAGAGCATAAAAAAGCCATAGCTTGGAAAATCTCTGACATTAAGGGAATAAGCCCAACATTTTGTACCCACAAAATTTTAATGGAAGATGAGTACAAGCCATGTGTGCAACCACAAAGACGACTAAATCCCAGCATAAAAGAAGTCGTGAAAGCCGAGGTAATTAAACTTCTAGATGCTGGAATAATCTATCCTATTTCGCAAAGAAGTGGGTAAGTCACGTGCGAGTTGTTAGAAGAAAGGGGCATGGCAGTGGTGGCTAACGAAAGGAATGAACTAATTCCCACCAGGACAGTCACAGGTTGGAGAGTTTGCATCGACTACAGAAAGCTGAATGACGCCATTAGAAAAGATCACTTTCCCTTGCCCTTCATTGATCAAATGTTAGAAAGACTATCAGGGCATATGTACTACTGCTTCCTAGACGGACTCTCTGGCTATTTCCAAATCCTAATAGCACCTGAAGATCAAGAGAAGACAATGTTCACATGTCCATACGGTATGTTTGCCTATCGTAGAATGCCTTTCGGATTATGTAACACCCCTGCTACTTTTCAGCGATGCATGTTAGCAATCTTCGACGAACTCGTCGAAGATATTATGGAAGTATTTATGGATGATTTCTCCGTATACGGTAATTATTTCCATCTTTGCCTTAAAAATTTAAAACAAGTCTTAATGAGATGTGAGGAGACGAACCTTATTTTAAATTGGGAAAAATGTCACTTTATGGTGCAGGAGGGGATTGTACTAGGTCATAAAATTTCTAGTAAGGGGATCGAGGTAGATAAAGCAAAGATTGAAGCTATAGAGAAATTACCTCCCCCTAGTTCAGTTAAGGCTATTAGAAGCTTTTTAGGACATGCAGGATTCTATAGAAGGTTCATTAAAGATTTTTCTAAAATAGCCAAGCCTTTAACAAAATTACTAGAAAAAGATGTTCCTTTTAATTTTGATCAGGAATGTTTAGATGAATTTAATATCCTTAAGGATAAACTAATAAATGCTTTGATTATGATTGCAACTGATTGGAATTTACCATTTGAACTAATGTGTGATGCAAGTGATTTCACAGTAGGTGTAGTTTTGGGACAACGAAGAGGCAAGCATTTTTAGCCAATCTATTATGCTAGCAGAACTTTGACACCCGCATAATAAAATTACACCACCACAGAGAAAGAACTACTAGCTGTAGTCTTTGCTTTTGACAAATTTAGACAATATTTATTATTATCTAAAGTTGTCGTTTACACTGATCATTCAGCCCTTCGTTATCTACTAACTAAACCCGATGCAAAACCACGAATCATAAGATGGATTTTACTTTTACAGGAATTTGATTTGGAAATACAGGATAAGAAAGGAGCTGAGAACCTTGTGGCGGATCACCTCTCTAGGCTTGAAAACCCCCATATTGAAGAGTTAAATGAAGATGAGATAAATGATTCATTCCCAGAAGCACAACTCTTTTCGATAACTCATTCCGAGGTACCATGGTTTGCAGATATTGCGAATTATTTAGCCGCTAACATCTTACCAAAAAGGCTAACACATCACCAAAAGAAACGATTCTTTGCTGATGCAAAAAACTATTTTTGGGAAGACCCCTTTCTTTTCCGAATATGTGCAGATCAGGTAATTCGAAGATGTGTTACAAGGACAGAAGCAAGCAAAATCATGGAACATTGTCATTCAGGACCATTAGGAGGACACTACAATGGCATCAAGATAGCACATAAAATACTCGAATCAGGTTTTTACTGGCCCACTCTATTTAAGGATGCCAACAGGTACGTTACCTCGTGTGATAAATGCCAGAGAATAGGTAATATTTCTAAACGTGATGAAATGCCCCAAACATATATGCTATCATGTGAAATATTTGATGTATGGGGTATTGATTTTATGGGGCCATTCCCTAGTTCATTTGGAAATAAAAACATCCTAGTAGCAGTTGATTATATGTCAAAATGGGTAGAAGCAGAAGCCTTGCCTACAAATGATGCTAGGGTAGCAGTGAAATTTCTCAAGAAGCTATTTTCTCGATTTGGGACACCTAGAGCCATCATTAGTGATAGGGGCACTCATTTCTGCAATACTCAATTCGAAAAAGTTCTAAAAAAATATGGAGTACACCACATGACAGCTACCCCTTATCACCCTCAAACTAGTGGGCAAGCTGAAGTAGCAAACCGAGAACTTAAGCGCATCCTAGAAAAGACGGTTGAATCAAATAGAAAAGATTGGGCATTAAAAGTAGATGATGCCTTATGGGCCTATAGAACAGCATTCAAAACACCCTTAGAGACATCCCCATACAAACTTGTATACGGGAAAAGCTGTCATCTACCATTCGAGCTAGAACATAAAGCTTTTTGGGCTATAAAATTTTTAAACTATGATCTTAAAGTTGCAGGAAGGAAAAGAATGATGCAGATGAATGAGCTAGACGAGTGGAGAACTGAAGCCTACGAGAACTCAAAGCTATACAAGGAGGCAACAAAGCGACGCCATGATGCCCGTTTAAAGAAATCGAAACAATTCGAAGTGGGGGACTTGGTCCTGTTATACAACTCAAGGCTTAAATTATTTCAGAGGCGAAATCAAGGTGGTCCGGCCCATTCATGATTAAAATAATTTTTCCATATGGCACAATCGAGGTAACTCACCCCACTAAGGGCACATTCAAGGTAAATGGTCACCGACTCAAAATATATAATGGTGAAGATTTTAGAGATATGAAAGAGGAGTTTGACTCAGTGAGCCTTCCTTTAGAAATGAAAGCAGGTAAGTCTAGCTTAAGACTATAAGCAGCGCTTCTCGGGAGGCAACCTTGAGCACTAATTCACTAACAAATTTTATTCCTATCATTGTTTTGATTTTTAGCATCTAACCCCTACTAAATTAGTCTAATAAAAGCATAGGTTTTAGACACACACGGCCTTGCTGCAGGCGTGCCGTGGCCGTGTGGAAGGCGAGAGGGCGAACCACAGGCGTGCCAAGAGTCAGTGCACAAATAGAGAAGAATTTCTTTTCCCAAACATGGGCTGCGATACCAGTCCACGCCCGTGCTAACTACCCGTACGAGGTTACTGACTTGTCGAGCACGGGTAAAACACGCCCGTGCCACCAAACCGTGCCAACATACTGACTTTTCGACCACGGGTAGAACACGCCCGTTCTAAATGACCGTGTAAATAAAAACACGTGCGTGCCTCTGAACCCACGACCGTGGCCAATTACCTGAACACGCCCAAAATTTAAAATCGCGAAAAACACGGGCACTTTAAAGTAGAACACGGGCGTGGCCCATGCCCGTGCCTCCCACCCCTATTTAAGAAGCTCAACCGTTCATCTCCCCCAACCCCAACCCTAAATCAGTTTTCTCACCCCCTTCTTTCCAAAAATCCGGCCACCATACAAAAATCAACCACATTGTGACCCCAAAAAATAAAAAAAACTCCCTCCACCGTCCACCCCTCTCAAATCCCCATACAACCCATCTCACGCCCGTACCACCGCCGTGCTACCGAACTCCACGCCCCTGCCACCAGCGTGTTCATGCTGCAAACCCGCACCACCATCGTGCCCAGCCGGTGTCCAACAGAAAAACACCACCATTATATCGGGTTCCTTTCTTTAACTCAATTTTGACAAATTTCATATTATTTTCATAACCTTGCATATTATTTCAATATTAATTATTTTGATTTCGTGTAGTTTTAAGTCTAATTTTCTCATGTTTATTACATAATTGTGAAAGTGCTATTAGTAGTCATCATTGATGCTATCGCAAATTCCTATTTTGAATTGGTTGCATTTTTTTTTTAGTTTTAAGAAGAATTCTTTCTCATGTTTGTTATGTTACTGTTCATTTATGCTATTTGTTGCTTATTTGAGAATTTAGAACTTGGAATGCATTTTGGTACAATTTGTTTTCAGGCACCATGTCGTCATCACGACCAAAATAATCCACAACCGCCCTAAGCAAGAAAAGAAAAGGGCCCGGATCATCTTCAGCAAGTGCTTCTTCCGAGCTACGACACCAATTTCTACGTTTTCCCAAGGGAATCCAAGAGGATCGATATAAGGCATTACGAGAATGATCGCTCGGAAGCGGTAGGCGTATCGATTGGACCGCTTTAGAACAAGTCGGCCTCGCAGACGATGTTCGAGCCTTACTCACCACCGAGCCGTGGGATAAATTCTTCACAATCATAGAGCCGACATATTTGGAATTCACATTAGAACTCTGTTCTACTTTCCAACTACAGACTGTGATGGCAAATTTCGATGATCCAAGAACAATACAATTTCATCTCGGAGGTACCATACGACAACTCAACGTGCCACAATTTGGAGCCGCACTGGGACTGTACACCGACGAATTTGTAGAAGAGCATGACCTCTCCGAACTACACCGCCATATTCATTGCACCCCTATAAGTTGTTGGTACGAGATAGGAAAAGGCCCTTACGATCCCAGTCGTTCCAAAGCGACAGCTATGACCCCACCTCTGAGGTACATCCACTCCATTTTGGCCCACACAATTACAGGAAGACGCGAAAGCACCAGCGTGGTGAACACACACGACGCCTACTACTTATTCTGCATGTCGAACGGACACATTTTTGACCTCGCCTATTTTATTGCCTGTGCGATTCAGCACCAGACAGAGTCACACAAGAAAGGGATTTTTCGATGGGCCCTTATATCACACGATTAGCCCGACACTTTGGCCTCCTAGAAACCGATGCCCAGAGCTCTTCCCTCACACTGGTTGGGCAAATGGCACCTCAGGGCATTCATTCGGCGATCGCATATGAGGATGATTAAACACCGTCGTGGGACTGATCCTCCCTAATACCGATTAGCCCCTTCCACTGACACAGAAGAACCCAAGGACATTACTGACGATGTTCCACAGGAGGCACTAGTCCCAGCCCAACGACCCTCTCATACAAAGAGCCTTCACTATCGGATCTCTCGGCACGCTTTACGGTTTGAGCGGTATTGCACTCAGCGGTTCAGCGACACAAACATGACGGTTTGATGGGATTGAGGCTACCCTCCAACAGATATGCCAGCACCTCCACATCTCATCAACAGAACCACCGTAGGACCCGGCCGATGACGAGGACCTTTGAGTCCTTTTATCTAATCTTTGTTTGCATTTTTAATGCTATTTTTATCTATCTTTACTTGTCTTGTTTGAACTTTTTCTATATGCATTACAAATTATTATGATTATCATTGGCTATCTAACCTTCGAGTATGCCTAACAATTATTTACACCACCAAAATATCTAACTGATGACTTTGCAGCCTCAACCACGCACTCATTATACACAAACAAATCACTAGGAGTAATTCACTAAATACATAAGTCATCCTATACCACATCCTTCATCTCAAGGAATCCATCCGAAAATTCAGGAAGTGTTACTTTCCCCTTCTCTTTTGATTTAGTATTACATGATTTATTACATAACTTTGTATATTGAGGGCAATGTACGTCTTAAGTGTGGGGGGTAACAGTACTTAAACTTTTTGCATTATTCTCAAATCCCTGAATTTAGTCTTGTTTTTAAGTAATCTTCTCATATTTCTAATTAGGATGAAATTTCCATGATTTATGATTTTTATTGATATGTTTTAGAGTAAGTCATTGATAATTGTGCATTGATAATTAAATTTGAAGATACTAGGGAATCAAGCATGATAAGTCTAATTTTTCAAGAAATTAAAAATTTGTTAGATTGTTAAACTAAATCTGAATATTACTTTGAAGTTTGAAATTTACAAGGTTGACATCAAAATACCCATAATTTTTGTGAGAATTTGAGCCTTATAGAGCATATATTCTTTTTCTTGCTCACTTTATTGATTATGAGTATGTCAACACTGATTTGTTATTCTAGAAATTGCATTGATTATACATGTCGAGACCACATTTTTGTGATTTGATACACAGAGATGATAAAGGCACCTAGGATTTAACCCACTTACTCCATAAAAAGCCTACCTTCATGATTAACCCCTAGTGAACCCCTTTTAATCTTAACAACCCTATTTATTGACATAACCGCTAATATTAACCCAGAACCCCTTTGTTTTTGTTATCACCATTCCTTTTGACTATCCTTATATCGAGATTTGATCTGATTAGTTGCCTAATTATGAATTTTAGTAGTTTATCCTTTATTATGTATTTAGTTTGTTCTAAAAAAAACGAAGTATATTCATTATTAGTTATGTGATTAAACGAGCTTATACATTTAAAATCCAAATATCGAAAAAAGAAGCTCGTATTATTAGTATTATTAGTTTTCAATTGATGTAATTATTATTATTAGTTTATTAGTTCTTAGTTAGGTAATTTGTCAATTCAATCTCGATTCTAACCCTCTAATTCAGCCTTATTCCACACCTTAACCCTAGCCCCGTTACAACCCTGTTAAAGACCTTTTGATTTGTATTTCATCTCATATTTCAGTGGTGGAGATTTGATTTTCATGCAAGCCTATGGGATTAACTCTTCATGTTTGACTTTTGAGTGCCTAAATTCTGAACCTTAAACACTTTGAGTGATTTGAGTGAATCTTTTGTGAGGATGTCAATCCTTGTTGATTTCAAATTAAAGGTAATTATCTAGATAAGGGGAGACGCCTATGTTTTCGAGCTACAAAATCTATGACTTATATTGTTTGAATTTTTAGGACGCTTTGAGTTGAATTATCCATGTATAAATTATCTCTGATTTATGATGAGACACTATCAATGACTATTATGAATTATAGGAAGTTCGTTTTAATTGAAAGTTGAGAATTTTGCTTACAAGCAAAAGCTTAAGTGTGGGGGTATTTGATAAACCGAAATAGTAACATATTCTAGGCCCACATTTAGTATGCTTTTGGATGAATTATCCCTTGATCTATGTAAAAATGTGCTCTTAATCCTTTCTTTTCATGTCTTATACTCAGGAAAGCACCCAAGGATAAAAAGAACGAGAAACGGGCTCAAAACGGATCAAAACGGACCAATGAGGAAATCGACACGGCCTGGACTTGGACCCACACGACCGTGCCAAGTCAATCATCTAGAACACAGTCTAACCCCGACTCACACGGCCGTGTCTCATTAAAGAAATCCGAACACAGCCTGTCTACGATTTACACGGGCGTGCGCCATGGCCGTGCCTCTACCGTGGAGAAGAGTAATTTCATTCGGGAAAGGATACTTAGGGAGAAAGAAACGTATTTCAAAAGCCTATAAATACACCCTAAGTATGACCTGAAAAGGGGAGCCCAAAGCCATCGTCTAGGGCGTCGTGCTAGGGCAGAGAAGCGATTTGTGGGGATTCACTCGGGGATAGCCAGTTGATCCATCTCAAGAAGCTGGAATTCTACTCAAGACGGAGGATCTCTCCTTCAATTCCTTCAGGGGTTTTAGGGATTTCTTATGTTTTGTTTTATCTTTTCTCTTGAGATGTTTTCCTTTATTGTTATGAACTAAACCCTTGGATGCAGAAGGGATGAAACCTATGATGAATCTTGTTATTTGACTTTTTGAATTATATGATAAATACTTAGTTTGTTCTTAATTATGTGAGCTTAATCCAAATTTAATGTGCTTAGGTGGAGGAGGAATAGACCACGCCTAAGAGTAGATCCAACATAATTAAAAAGCGGAGTTGATCGCACGCCTAGAGATAGGGTGACGAGATTTTGCGGATTAGGGTGAAACCTAATATGGGAATCCATAGATCGATTTCATTGCTATTCTAGGGGTTATTATAAGAGAACGAGAGTTCCACTAATTAACCTAGGGTTAGGCGTTATTCGCCTCGAGAGAGGGTTTAATATACATTAGGGAGTCTTACGGATCAAACTAAGTGAATAAATCGTATGGTTGAGTGTTAGATAACAAGTGAAGTCTAGGTGGATTCTTCCTAGGTATCGTCTAAATCAACCGAGTTTTCCCAAGTTATTTTCCAAATTCATTCTTCTTTGTCTTAGAGTCTTTAGTTTAGTAGTTAATTAATTTAGATTAATAAACAACTTCACTTATTTTAGGCTAAATAATAAAAAGAAAGTTAGTATTAGTACTTTTAGTTCCTTTGGGTTCAATAATCCGGTCTTGCCTAAGCTATACTACTGTTCGATAGGTGCACTTGCCTTTAATCGTTGTCAGAGTTAGTTTCCAGGTTCGATCATTATTTTATAAATTTTAAAACTCTGATTTACAGCGATCATGAATATGATAAGTGATATATAAAGTTAGTGAAAGAATATTTAATAAGTGGATTAAGTGATAATTGATGTTAATTATTCGTGTAAAAGTATATACTTGAATATGACATGTAAACATGACAAGAAATAAAATTAACGTGTATAAGTGAATAAGAAAGTGTAAAGGCCCTAATAAACAAGGTAGAACTGGTAGGATATAATTGATATGTCATATGAATTCCATCTACCGCGCTCATGCTTAGCACTTATGTGCTCGTGTTGTTCTGCATATCCTTCTTGGTTCTCCATCGTTTACTAAGGAGTACATGAAGTAAAGGCTAATTGAAGAAAGTGCTAAGTGAAGTAAGTGTTAAGTGAAGAATTTATACTTGAGACATGTTACATTAATAAAATATTTGATATGCTATAGTAAAGTGATTAAAGCAAGGCATAAATGAATTAGTGTAAATAAATGAAATTTATTTTTATACTAAGATAAGTAAAGAATTCATGCGAGTACTTATTAAGCTTCCATGAAATGTTCGAGTGTGTTGTTTTCAAACGTGTAGATTGCACAAAGTGATCGAGTACAAAGTGTTCGAGTGTGGTTTGCCAAATCACATCTCATCAACAAGGTAAGGAAAATGAAGTATGAATTTCAAATCATGGACATTAGTGCGACATGTATATAGATATTCTTTTGGTATGAAGGTATTAAATAGATAGTGAAATGTCATAAGGACGAGTTGTGTTTAAGTGGATAAGTTTTGAATCTTATGAAGCATATTACTTGATGATTGAAACTAGATGAAAATGTGGTGTTTTGAATGATATTTTGAGGTATTTTAAGGTCTAAGAATGATTGAGAATAACTGGGGTTGATTGGAGTATGAATTGGTATGTTTTAAAGTGTCTTTAAGTTTGATTTTGACTCCACTATATCCAAGTCTCGATACTTACAAACTTTGAACCTAAAAATCTATAGTAATTGGCTCGAGTATCGATACTTCTTGATCCCTTGCTTCAAGAAAATGCTATTTTCTAAGCCTCCCGAAAGGTCTCCGAATGACTCTGGAATGCTCCCACTTCAAGACCCGAATAAAGCCCAAAACATGTGTGAAAGTTGAGAAGTATTATAGGTAGTCAAATGTGACATCTCTTGCTCAAGTTACAAATTAGACTTGGGTAAGGGGTGTTACATTTGTGATATGTGAATAAATCTAAAATTTATTGATGGAAATGTGTATAGCTTGAAAACAAAATTAAGATTGATATGGTATAAATTAGAACACATTAAATGATTAATAAGTGCTAGTTATGCAAGTCACCTCAATAAGTGAAATGAACTCGTGTACGGTAGCTTACTTGAGTGTTGAGTCCTAATGTGGAATTAGTTATGAGAATGGCATAATTGGGCCCAACCTTATGGTTATAAAAAATTCAACACAATTATGTATAAGGTAGGATAAGAAATCCTTGTGTACTTACTAAACTCTTCGAGCTTATAGCGTTAGTTGTTTAAATGTGTAGGTAAAAATCTTTTTTGGGAGGCTCGAGACCTGATGCGTCGCGAAATTAATTAAAATTTTGACTAAGACAAGTGCACCTATTTATTAATATTATAGCTACAGTGAGCAAATATATTATTTCCACGAAGAGTAAAAGTACTAGTAATTATCGTCTTTCTATTATTTAACCGAATAAATAGAGTGATTGATTAAAAACTAAAATTAACTAAATTAATTAACTATCAAACACGACAAAGAATAAATCAGGAAATAAATGATTAACAACCAAGAAACAAAACAATACCCAAGAAAGAATTCACCTAAATTTCATCTGTCGTTATAATCTAAATTACGCAATTTCTTTACTTAGTAAAATGATTCGTAGAAATTCCTAAATTATGCAAATATCTCTTTCGAGAGTAAGCAACTGACTCTAAGTTGACTAATTAAAATTTATTTCTAATTAAAACCTCTATTATCGCATTAACTCGTGCTATGGATTCCCCAATTAGATTTAACTCTAATCCGGTAGATTTATGTCGTCCTATTTTTAGGATTGCATGCAACTTCACCCAATTACGCAAGATTTCCTCCTCTGATTTAAGCATATCAAACATGGATCAATAGTCTAGAAATATTAAACCAAGAATTAAGCACACATAATTGAGAACAATAAACTAAGTATTTATTGCGTAAAATAAAAATCAAACGACAGAATCCATCGTAGGGTTCATCTCCCTAGGTATTTAGAAAATTAGTTCATGCTTGAAAATAAAAACATCCAAGATACAGTATAACCGAAAGAAATAAAGAAACTCATGATAATCTCCTAAGAAATCAACTGAGAATCTTCAATCTTGACTGAAATCTGCTTCAGAATCGATTTCAATGGTGTTTTTCGAGTTGTTTTCTTGAATATTCTATGACGACTCCCTCCTATCTTCTTATTTTTGTCATATATACATATTATAATGCCCGGAAAATCTATAAATCACGCTTTCTTGCTGTTTAGTATGTAAATCCGCACAATTGACACGTCCTACCATATGACCGTGCGGTAGCCTATGTGGGCCACACGGCCATGTGGATTGGGTCAACTCGTGTGGCTCCTGTAGCTAGCTTCGATTTTTCGATTTTTGCTCGTTTTTCGCTCATTTTGCTCCCAAATGCTCTGTTAAGCATAAAAAACATGAACTTAAAGTATTAGGAGCATAAAATTCACAATTAACAACGAATAATCACTCAAAAATGCATTAAGAATGATGTTAAAATATGTTACTTTTAGCACTTATCAAGACCGTATCTTTAGAGGATTGCATCACTGGCGTGGTTTAAAGGTTGTATAGTAGTGAATTTATACTTGCTTATTTGCATTTTGTCATGTATATAAAGGCTTAGACTAGTTTGAGTATTTACGAGTATATTGGCTTGTGTAATCATGTGTGATTTGAAACAATTTGATATTTTAAGTTAGCTTTTTACTCCTAAATTTGATTTGGACATGTGTGTGACTTGAATTTGTGTTTGAATAGATCTTGATTCGGTTTTTAAATGATCTAAAACTCATAGATAGCTATAATGATATTTGGGGATGATTTCATGTGTTTTGAAGCCAATTTAGCTTCTGGGAACTCGTGTATTGAAACATGAATTGGTTGTATCGTTACAACACAAGCCAATAGCTAAAAAGTTAAAAGTAACAAGGGCTTGTATCAATACATCTATAGGATGTACGGATACATCTCCTCCTGATACTATGAAAACACTGCTTAGGCCATTTTAAGCCCTCGAAAACTTGTTTAAGGCCCCAAACACCTCTAATCATTTATGAATTGAACTTAAACGACATTAGCATATTTCCTAAGTCCAGTAATTGATTTAAACTTGAATCATTATTTTTTTTCCTAATTGTTTTAAAGTTTTATTTTCTCAAATTTTTAACCGCAATATTTTGAGTTTTTGTTTTGGTAACATCTCCTATCCATACCGGTCGACAGGATGGATAAGGGGTTTGCAAATAATGTTCCCCTCCGATGGTGTTTTAGCCATTCATGAACAATGCATGCAACTAGCAATCCTAACTTAATAGACGAGGCTACTACAGCTGCATTCATGGCGAGGAATCCCATGCCCATGCCTGGGCACGACAAAGTTGCTGCCCTTGTTATTGAATACAGGATTGCAGCTTGCATGGCCAGCAATTTTTGTTTCTTTTTCTTGGATTTAATAGTGATTTCATTTGTTCTGTTGTTTACCAATTTCTTTTATTGATATCTTTTATTAAAATGGATTAATAAGGTCAATTCCATTTGATATTTTTGGTCAATCTACTTTTACTTTTGTTAATTTCATTGAATAAGTAAATTAGTTGAATTTTTTTTTAAAATACATGATACACTTTGATTTTTTTTTATTAGATAAATATTATATTTTTAATAGCGTTACTAACATAACTTGAATTTTTAAATTTAAAAAGTATAGTACTTAAAATCTTGAATTTAACATTTCTAGCCTTTTGGTTTTAAGATTATATAGCATTGGTCAAATTTTTAATTTTAGTCTCTATATGACGCTCAAATTTAACATTTAATTTTTATACTTCAATTTTTGACATAATTTGGTAAACCATCTTTTTACAATACCATTAGATAATTTAAATATTTTATTTTAGTTAAAATACTAACATAATTTCTAAATTATTAACACCTAGACTTGTTCATGGACGCTCGTCCGAAAAGTGGAAGAGTTTGGATAAAAATATAGACTCAAAAAATGAGATAGGGCAAAAACTAAGACCCGTTTAGAAAACGGACCGGGTCTTGAGTAAGGATTTTTGACCCGGGCCTAGCCTGAATTTGCAAAAAGAAAAAAAAATTGTCGCTTTCTTGCTTGCTGTTTTCTCATTGTTTTGTTGTCATTTCACTATTATCTTGCTATTATTTTATTGTTATTGTTTGAATATTGTATAGTTCTTATTTTATTGTTAATTTTGCTATAAATATATTTTTAATTTATTTTTAATTTGTTGGGAAATATTTATTTTTATGTTTTTTAGTATTTTTGATGTACTATATATTTTAAAAAATTATATAAAAAAATTAATACGAGTGGGCTAGACCGAGCCTGGATTTTAGTATTTTTATCTGGGTTAGACTTAGGCAAAATTTTAAACTTATTTTTACGGATCAGACCGAGTTCAAACCTATCAAATGAGCCTAAAATTTTGTTAAGGCCTGACCTGATCTATAGAAAGATCTATTAACATTGTTTTGCAATATATTTACCAAAATTATTAAAAATTAACCGAACCCAAGTATTAGTAGAGTGTAAATGTAGTGGGCAGGGGCAGAAGGCGAGTGGGGGCAAACGCTAAATGTAAGGCCTTGTAGAAAAACAAAAACCCTAGTAGAAAATGGTCATCATATAATTCAAAGAAAGAAGAGTCAAAGATTCGAATCGTAACATGTATGATGGCCTTTCTGAAAACTAATAAGCGGAGCTGCCTATTTTAGAATCACAGAGAGTGACTGCTGAACTGCTTCTCCATACCACTGAGGTTGTTGCCTCATACTCATGCTTCCCAAATATATTTATAATTTTTTATCATAATGTATATAATGAAAATAATAAGCATAACAGGTGTGAAGAGGTGAAATGAATGTCAAAATCTGAACCTCCAATGACAGTGATAGTGGTGGTGAAGGGGGGCCGGCCGTGTAATGGGGGGCAGCAAACATTGAAAAAGAAGCAGTTCAATTCACCCGTTCCAAAACCATTACATCCACCCCCCACATTGACATTCACACACAAGCAAACAAATCAACACACAGCTTCCACTCACTACAATAAAATAAAATAAAAACACAAATAGTTTGGGGTTTTGTAATAAATTTTATAATGATTATGGTGTAAAATATAATAGAATAATAATAGTTTTTCTAAATGTTTTCAACTTAAATATTTCAAGTTTTACAGAAATACCATTCAACATTCAAACTAATAAAATTAGTACATAACTGGAAGACCTCAAAGTTTTAACTTTTTATTAGGCAAAAAAGTAACAATATTTGTCCACATCAATTTCATTTCTGTATAGAAATATATTAATTATTTAAATTTGAATTTCTGTATTTACATCATTATATCCCCTCTGTTAATCTAATTATATTTTGAGATTTAATCATTGCAATTTTTATTTAAGATTCATTTTTTGATAATTAATATTGTTGATTTTTTTGTTGTTGAAATTTATCAACTTAACGTATTCATTAGATTTTCTTTATATAATGTGATATATGATTGACGGAAAATAAATATGTTCTGATGTGAACTATCAACGATGATAATGATTGAAAGATAATTTTTAAATTGACATGTGGGTTGAATTTTTAACTTTTAATATATAGGGATTAAATCTCATATTCTATAAAAATACAAGAACTAATAACGTAATTATATTTTAATCAATACTAGGAGTAGAGGCGGATTTAGGGGGGCTGGCAAGGGTCTCGCCCCCCCTAAAATGGAATTTTTTTTCATTTTGACCCTTACAATTTTTAAAAATTTTAAATTAGTAAAGGTAAAATTATACTTTGTCCCCCCTAAAAATGATAAAATTTTTATTTAATCCTTTAAAAAATTATAAAGATATAGACAATTTAATTTTAGCCCCTCCGGAAAGTTATTGTAATATAAGATCTAAGGCAATTTAGTTCTTCAAATAAATAGAGCAATTTAATCTATTAGTATTTTCATTAATAAATTATTAAATTAGGAGTAATTTTTTCAATTTTAAATTAACGAGGGTAGTTTAGTCCCTATATATGAAAATTAAAAAGAAAAAGATAATTGATTACAACATTAACTATTTAAATCGATTGTGAAAAGAAAAAGAAACACATAGTTGTGTAAAACATCTTCAGTTGTCCATCTTCAATTAGTTTAATTTTAAAAATAAAAAAATAAAAAATTATATAATATTTTAAAACATTAATAAATATTTCCAAAATCTTGAAAAATTTAAAAAAAATTAAAAATTCTTTTTAAAACTTTTTAAATTTTTTTAAAATTAAATTTTTATTTTTTATTTTGAAGTTTTATAAGAAATTTTTTAGAATTAATTAAATAAAATTTTGAGTATATTATAATTTATGTGAATATATATTTTTTAAAAAAATCAACTAATTGTGAATTTGCGCCTAACCATGTTTTTTTTTTCATTTGTATTTATCTTCCTTTATTTAGAAAAAAAATTTAATTAGGCACTTACCAACCCCAACTTGTAAAATCTAAAAATTTATATACCAAATATTTTCCATGATGATTCAACGTAAAAAATAAAATCTGGTTTTACAAAGAATTTAAAATCATCCATTAAAATTTTGAAAGAATTATAATTTATTTTATATAAAAATAAATCTCTTTCCATTACTAAGATCCAAAAATTCTTTTTATCTTTTTTTTTTTCAACACTCGAAACTTTTCTCTCAATTTTTTTTAATCTCTCGCACACTCTCTTTAGAATTTTTACAAGATAAGTGATCAATATTTCAGTACCTTCAAGTTAGTCCCCTAATTTGATAATAACTATTCCTTTCATTTTAAGCTTTATTGATTAATCTTTAGAAAATTAGAATTGTGGTTAACATCTAGAAAATTAGGATTGTGATTTTTTTTTGGTGACAGATTAGGATTTTTATTTATTGCAAAACTTAATTTTTTGTTTTTAAATGAGTTTGAGATATTAATTTTATTCCTAACATCTTAATTGTCTAATTAATTTTAGAGGTTAATTAATCTAAATCATTGAATAAATTAGGATTGATTGTATTTATAATCTTGAATTTCATGAATACTGATTGAAAGTTTAAAATCAACACATTGCATTCTCATGCTACCAAAAAGCTTAACTGATTTTTTATTTTTGTGAAATAAAATTACTAGTTATATGTTGCTTCGTGAAAACCTTTGTGTTTGAAACTTAGATTTATTTGTTCTAAATATTTAACATGAGTAAAGATAGTTTACTAGTAGAGTATTTTTTAAAAGAAATGCTTAGATTTATTTGTTCAAAATGTTGACTTGCGTTAATTTTGCTAGTTGCTAATGAAAATTGTAAAAAATCATTTTGAAGAATCAAATTGGAGATTAATGGATGAATGATTGATTGATTACATATGTTGAAAAAAATATTTTTAATAACATTGACAAGAAGACAATTCAACAGTTTCAACACACGACAAAACATTGTGGACAATTATAAAAGAAGGTACGCACTATTTAAATTTATTTGATGTAACTTTTCTTCTAGTCACTATTTTAATATCTCTGTAATAGTCTTACTTTAGCCAAATACATTGATTTATCAATGATTAGTATTATGCATTAATTTATATGACTTTTATGAATATTTTAATTTAAAAAAAATTAAACTTAAAATTCAAATTTCCTGACTTCGTCCTTGACTATCATCAATTATTCTTATTTGCTTCAATTTCTTATATTATATGGACTAAATTACTCTATTTATTTGAGAGGAATTAATTTGCCTGTACATAGGCCTCTTGAGAATTTAGTAGATTAATAAATGAGAATTTAGAATTACTTAAAGTTCATTAAAAAAATTGTAAAATCATACTTATAATTAGACTTATTTATGGGTTAAATAGTTGGCTTGGTCTAATTAACTTGGCTTGAACTAAGCTTGAATAAAGATTCTTTTTCTACCTTGTGCAACCCAAATTTAAATTGAATAATTTTAAAATATTTTATTTAAATTTAAATATATAAATATTAGTATAAAATATATTTTTTAAATAGTAAAATAAACTATTTAGACAAATTGGGCCAAATCAAACTCAAACTCTAACCTAATTTTTTTTCTAAATTCATATTGCAATAGTTGTACAACCCGTCAACACCTTTACTTATGATAAGTGATTGATTTGTACATAATTATTATCTTTTTGATACAAGTGAACAATAACATTACAATGGGGAAGGGGAAAAGGGTATATAAACATAGGGATCTAACCCTAGATCTCATGCCAATTAACTTAAAACCTACACAAGTTTATCATTGAACCGGTAGTATGATTGGCTACTTGTACATAATCATTGAACATAATTGGATTCTAGAATAGTTCTAGAGAGGATTCATAAATGATAGGATTGAAGTTGATATATATATTCATAAAAAAAAATCACTCTTTAAGAAAATACATAATGATAAATTTAGCCCTTATGCTTTACTTGGTAGAGTGGAAAGAAAATTCGAAGGATAGAAAATTGAAGGGAAACTAGAATGATAGAAAACATAATTCTTTTTCCCATAGGTGTGTTTGGTAGAAAAGATGGAAGAATAAAAAGGAAGTTACATTTTATCGAAAATTAATTTTTAATCCTTTCCTAACTAAATTAATACGAATTAAATCAATCAAAAATTTAAATATAACAAATTATTTAATTTAGTATAAATAAAGAAAGGACAACAACTTCTTATTCATTGGAAGATCATTTTGTTAACGTTTCCCTTGGATTATATATATATATATATATATATATATATACATTTTTGCCCTATCAAAACCAATAATGCACCTCAAGTGCTAACTTTGTAAAAAATAATTAGATAAATTATAATAATAGTCACTCAATTATTAGTATTTTTCTGTTCTGATCATTTAAGTTTAAAACTTTTTATTTTAGTCACTAACGTTATTAAAATTTAATATTTTAGTCAATCACTAATGGTGGCTTTTTTTTTTGCCATAATAATAAATTTAGCCCTCCAGTGTTTACAAATTCTATCAATTTAGTCCCAAATCTAAAAAGTCAACAAATTTAGCTCTCAATTTTACACATTTTGTCAATTTAGTCTTGATTCTTAAAAATTTAAAAATTTAAAAAAACTTTAAACAATAAAAATTATTCAAAAGTTCATTTTTCGATAAAAATACATAAAAATATTTATAAATAAATGAATATATATTTTCCTCATTTCTAACATGAAACTTATTTATTATAATAATCTTATAAATAAATTAATTTAAGGGGGAAAAAACCATGAAAAAGACTCACACATTTTCAACTTTTCCTTTTTTCAACATTAAGAACCACCATGTCAAAAACTACAGTCTAAGGTCGGAAATGGCAAGAATTGATGTCTTTAGGTTATTTCCAAGAACAAGTTTGTTGCATTTAAGATTTTGCTTGAGGATGAGCATGATTGGGGATATATAGGTGATGATGAGGTTTTGGAGATCTAGTATGTGGAAGATCATGCCTGCAACTCCACAACCAATTCCTAGTTTGGTTGTGTGATGATGGAGGATGTCAAAATCGAGGAATTTAGAGTAAGGGTTATTGGTGCTAGTGTTTGTGGCGAAGGTGATACTCAACACTCGAAAAATTTGACAAGGACTAAGGAACAATGTTAGATCTATAATAAAATTTATTATTTATGAAATAAACTAAAAAAAGAGAAATGTTTGAATTTGGTTTAAGTCTTGTTTTGGGGTTTTATAAAAAAGCTTTTTTATTTATAAAAGTATACTTTTAATAAATAAATTTCATGTCAAAAAAGAGAAAAATGAGTATTCATTTATTTATTATTTTGTATGTACTTTTATATAATCTTATGCATTTTATCGAAAATTGAAATTTCAAATATTTTTTTTATTTTTTAAAGTTTTTTCAATTTGGAATTTTTGAATTTTTAAGAAGTAAAACTAAATTGACAAGATGTGTAAAGTTGAGGGTTGAATTTGTTAAATTTTTTAGAATTAGGACTCAATTGATAGAATTTATAAATATTGGAGGGATAAATTTATTATTATGCCAATAAAAAGGTCATTGTTAGTGATTTAACAAAGGAGTAACAAAGAGATTAAATTTTGATAATGTTAGTCACAAAACAAAATTAAACTAATAGTTCCGTGATTATTTTTTATAACTTACCGAAAAAAATTTAAGATATTTGACAAGTATGAATTAACTTCAAATAATTTACCCATAATATGATTTTTTAACAATATTCTCTGTCGTTTTTAAAAAAAAGAAGAAGATGAATACATATAATATTGTGGTATGATTTAAACATAAAATTACTATTATAAATAGGAGGAATTACATAGAAGTAAGGAGAATGGAAATCACCTCATTTTTCTCCCACCTGCATTTGTTGATGTTACTACATGCACACATACAAAGAGAAAACTAAAGAGAGAGTCTATTATGAAATCAAATGATATAATATTGTTTTGAAAAAACAAGGAGGGACTTCATAATTTAATATTTTATGTATTGCATGGGGATCAGTCCAAAATTATATAAAAATCAATCACACCCACTCTTTCTTTAATTTATATTACATGCTAGTAATTTTAATTCAAATTAATAAATTTTTTTTTTTGAAAACCTAATCTATAATGAATTGAAATAAGGGGAAAAAAAAAATTCTTCCTTCATAAATGGCAAAAGTAGGCGACGCCCAAAGAAGGAAAGATGAAAATTTATAATATAAAAAAAAAACGAAAAACAATCGGAGGGTGAATATGAGGCCATGTGGGAAAAATCAAGTGGACCACGGTGCACGAGGCAGAAACTGCTGTCGTGGGGGGGAAAAGATCGTCTATTTCTAGACAAGCAGTACAAATGTCCACGTGGGAGCACGAGGCTGGTAGGGTCCACCTGATTGATGCACGTGTCAACTGCTTTGCTCCTTCACCGTAGATTGCGGGGATCTTTTCTTAGTACGGATTTTTTGGTTTATATATGGGACTGTGCCTTTTGCGTCCCCAAAGAAGCCTTTGTAAATGCTACTATTTTTCTTAAAACAAAAAATGAGTAAACTACAAAAAATGTGACTTTTGTTTGTCTCAAATTATATTTTAGTTATTTATGTTTGAAATGTTACGTTTTAGTTACTTACATTATCTTTTTGTTACAAAGTAGTCACTCTATCGTTAAGCTCTGTTACCTCCCTAACGATAATCTTACGTGATAGTTCAAATAAGTTTTAAATATCAACTTGAACTGGAAATTTTTAAATTAATTACACCTTAAACTAAAAAAGAAAAACCGATCATCTTCTTTTCATTTTAGTTTTCTTTTTCATTTTGTTTGAAAAAACTATTTTCATCCCAGTTGAATATCTAAGTGGACATTTAAAGCTCATTTGAACTGCCACGTAAGATTGTCGTTAGGGAGGTAACGAAGCTTAACGACAGAGTGAAAACTTCGTAACAAAACGATAATGTAAGTGACTAAAACATAACATTTCAAATATAATTGACTAAAATGTAATCTGAGACAAATAAAATTGACTATTTTTGTAGTTTACTCAAAAAAAAATTATAAATAGGACCGAGATTATTTTCTTTTGTGCTACATGTTAATTAATATCTAAAACATGGAGTATAAAAATTGTATTATTACTATTTTATTTTTAATTAATTTAATAAATTATTATTATTATTATTTAATTTAAATAAAATAGATCACAACATGAACGTAAAAAGAAGGGTTATCAATTTTGAAATCCTAGTATCGTTTCTAGAGGTTATCGCATGCATGAAGAAGAGAGATATTTACCAAAAATTCTTAAGGAATTGTTTTTAATGCATTTTTTAATATAAATTTATATACAGATGGTAAATCATGTGATGCCATCAATTAGTTAAATTTTATTTTATGTATTAGTTTTTAATGAAGTGATTAATTGATTGCCAATAAAAGTGTTCCTATGAGACATTCACATGTAAAAAGTAGTATCTAAATTTCCCATTAAACAACAATATGGGCAGACTTGAAACTTGTTTAGGACAAGTAAAGACGAAGAACATGAACTATAAGGCAAGCATATGTAAAAGTTCTGCATGTTATGGCTTGGGATACGTCAAGCTTGAATTAGTCAACGAAAACCCTTAATTATGTTGACCCAAGTAATATTTTTCACCTGCAATTATACCTTCTCCATCTATAGGAAGAATTTAACTATATATTATAGAGAAAGGATTGTATAAAACAGTGACGCCACGTCATCTGTATTCCTTTCTAATAGTTTTATACCACATCAGTATTCTTATCTTGAATTTCAAGATTTTAATTTTGATTTGATTTTTTTAAAGATAAAAATGTTAAAATTCAGGATGAAACTTTTGGCTGATAAAGTTGAATCCAGAGACAATTTTAAGACTCGGGGTTGGGGGGGAGAGAATTATAGAAAACGTTTTACATGAATATCTAGCAAGACATGAGAAATATTTAGAACCACTATATAATAATATATAGCTTTCCAACCCTTGAAGCTAAAGACTTGGAAATTTTACTTAGGTTTATAATTTTTTAATTATTAGTCCTCATCATTAAGCGCATCAAATATAAATCCATATGTCATTCAAGCTTAGCCAAAAAGAAAATTATCTTTCATGATACACATTTGTTGAACAAAAAAAACATGATACACACATATGGTTCAATATGTAGGGCACATTATTACATCCCATTTTGAGCTTAAGATTCTCTAATCACTGAAATTTACAAAGAAACTTGCAAAATAGCCTCTTCATAATTCTATCTATAAAGTTGTAATGGTTGAATATTGGGCCATTTTTAACATCATATACCATAAATAGTTATTACTTACCGAGAGGAACTAATAACATAACTTTTCAATGCTTTAATCAAGAAGAAGTGTTTAGAGTACATTCAAACACACCCAAATACATTATTCAATTTCATTCATATACATTGATCACCTAAGCATCAAACTTTCTATGTGATAAGTACACATATATGATTTTATAGCTCAAGGGCATCTTATTCATGCTTCTCCACCCTTTCATTCATATGAATATGATTCTATGCAGAAACATGTACGTGTGTGTGTGTATATATATATACATATATCATGTATGTTACTATTTTGGGCAGTTAAAAATCAGCAGAATAATCAATGGAAATTATAAGTTGAAGCACAACCCATTTGTTCACCCCAAGACAAAATTGTAAAGGCTTTCTTGAGTTATGTGCTTAGACTAGACTGTTACTGGCACAAGAATGTGACTACTCAAGTTGGTGCATGCATGCAGTTTTTATGTTCTGTGATATGGTCCACCATTTCTTCACTGCCAATGCATGAGTTTTCATTGGCAGATACACCAAGGTTTCTATGTTAATTTATTTCCAATAACAACACGAACTGCTTCATAACAACTCACATATATATATATATACACACACACATTCCATATAGCATGCCATGATTCAGCATTTGTTAGTATTTTCATATAGTCCACAAGAGTCAGTCTAAACTAGTTTGTGTCAGCAGTTCCAGAAACACACACGCGAAAGGAATAATTAAATTATGATTTTTTTTAATGAATTAATCTAACTTATTAGATTTTATGGAACCTTTAATATTCATTCTTCCAAAGCTTTGAAAATAGTAATTTAATGTAATCTTTCAAAAGGATTACACTAGATGTTAACCAAAAAAAGAAGAGATAATCAAACATCAGCCTAGCATTAAACAAGTATTATCCTTAATAATGTTCAAAAGTTTGTCTGACCAAGTGGATTAACAAATAGCCCTTTGATTAGGCCTCAAACCTTCAAATATTCCATCTGCTTTATTGGCTCAAAATTTTGTATAAACCTAACACTTTCGTGACATGTGTGTGTTTTGTGTTTTGTTTTAGCTGTCACCAACATTAGCAAAAGATGAATCTAGGTTTTGTCTTTTTGCCTTACAATATAGATCTGATTGTTATTATATTTTAATCGGATTGGTGTCTAATGGCATTACTAATTAAGACTGATGTTGATTATATAACAAAAGTATAAGTATTAGATTAATTTTCTTCATAGAATTTAGTGAAAGTAATATATAAAGAATTAACATATTTTTCAAATGACAATTAACTAACCTTTAATATCTATAAATACTCGTTAATTAACTGGATCCTGTATCTGATATGGACAAGCTATGGACAAGCTCGTGAGTTTCCACATCCCATTATGCTTTGTCTTCCATTACAAATATTTATTATTATTATTAATATTTGATACATCCACTTTGTTTAATTTTATATATTAATGATATAGCATCATAATTCACTTATAAATATAAAATTATGCGCTATTAATAACTTGGCTAAATTCTCTAGACATTATGTGAATCACATGGAAGAGAATTGGATATATAGGAACAGGTTTCATATTAATATATGAAAAAAAAAAACATAGAAAATTACAAGATATATATGGCCTAGCAGTGGCATTGGCTTATACCATCAAATTGTATATATAACATTTTGATAAACTATATAAGCCACTGAAATATGATGAACTAGAAAAAGAGAGACTACCTTAAAAAGAAAAACAAAAACCATTAAACCATATCATCCCAGACAGTTACTAATTGCAAAAGGACCCCTTATCCTTGTTCCAATTATATAGTACTTGCTGCAAAAAAAGAAAAAAAAGAAAAGAATAGGAAATGTCTCCTTTAGCATCAAGCCAAAAATAGAAAATTGAGATTAAAAATGTCCCAAGAAAAGCAAGCAGCAGCCAGCTAGAAAGATAATCCAAAGTAAATAACAGTTTGATGATTGGTTTGAGTATATACCTTTTGTAGAAACAAAATTTAGACCTAAATTTCTGAAACTGCATGGACTAATTAGATTAAATTTGAATTTATTTATTATTTTTTTTACTACATGTTAATAGGATCTTTCTTTTGTTGCCATCATTTTCTTTTTTGTACTATTCATTCCCAGTTACCTCTGCTTCCTAGTAACTGATCATCATGTCATTACCATTACACACTGTCCCCTAAAGACCAATTCGAAGGGTACCCACTTTCCAAAGCAGACTAACCTAGTTTTCAAATGACCAAAGCAAAACATACAGAGATTGTACAAGCTCAAATATGGGGAAAAAAGCATAAAATTAAACAAGTTTGAAAAGGGAAAACTCACTTGCAGTAGTGGCATCAGCAAGTGTGGGTGGTGTAGGAGCTGATGATTGTTGTTGTGGTGATGATGGGACAGGTACCTTCAGCTTAGGCCTCTTCCTTTTCTTCTCATAGCTAACACCTCTAGCTTTGGCCTGGAAATCCCTGACTTCCCTCAAGTAAATCCTCACAGCTCTAGCTCCAAAAGGGTTCCCTTCAGGCCTACCCCCATGCTCCTCATAGGCAGCCCTGAGTCGGCCAATGAGTGCATCCAGGCTACCCCAAGCTTGTCTAAGAGGACAAGGACAAGGAGCAGGAGGGTTAGGGAGACCATAGAAAGGGCAAGTCTGGTTGTGAACTTTGGTCTTCCCAAATTGATCCAGGTACCTAAGGAACTCAAGGACATGGACACCACTACACATTGAAAGTGAGAGTGGAGGCCTATGGTTTCGCAGGTATTGGCAAAAAGTGTTCCAATCTCTACGCTTCTGGTTCTCATACCGGCTTGGAGTGGTCGATGGAGGTGGAGTCATAGTTGTACTGCTAGAATTAGGCGTTGCAGTTGCACTACTATTACTACTGCTACTGATGATGCTGTTGTTGTTGGTAGCCATAGTTGCTATGGTGCTTGAGCTTACCATCCGACTTGGATAGTCATTTGGGTTGTTTTGTGGGGAAACCAAGTCCATTATCAGTTTCTTTCTTGGGTATGAAAAGATCTTGGAAGCTACTGCTTTTCGTGCCGATGATGTTATCTTAGCTTCTTGTTTTGATGCTCTTTGTAGGGTTTCACTTCACTCTTCTATGTTTTTCTTGAAAGATCGGGGGATAATAAGAAAAGTGATGAACGACGTTCACTTGCAAGCATATAGGTGACAATAATAACTCAAGAAATGACGATGAAATGAAAGATACATGGCTTCCATGAGAATTGATAAGAAAAAAAAAAAAACCCAGAAATAAGGGTGTCCTAAGATTTTTTTTTCCTGGGAGAGAATCTGGTAAAATTGAATTGGAAACAAAGAGATGATAGCTTTGGGGTTTGAAATTAATCACACAAACAAAAATACACATAAACCAGCAAGCAGAGAGAGAGTCAGCAAGAAATTCTTGAAAGACTGCAGTTAACTGGTGTATGAACTATGAAAAAGTAAGCTTAAAGATAGGGAAAAGAAAGAGAAAAAGAAATCAGAGATGATCACTCAGATTCTCTTTTGATTTCACAGAAAAAGGGCAAGCAAACTGAAGTTAAAACACTATTGATAAAGTAAGAGAGAGAGGGGCTTTGAAATAAAGAGAGAAAGAGAATGAGGGAAAATGAGTGACACAACTCTCCTTGTCCAATGGCTTAAGAGATGAGAAAGAGAGAGAGAACTGTGAAGGGTTCTCAGACATTGATAGGCCTCTCTGGCAGGTTAATAAGTAGTCGAGAGTTAAAAAAGAAAAAAGAAAAAGGAAACTGTGTAGCAAAAAATAGGACAAAGTTTGGCAGTGATATGCAGTCTTGATGGTGACCCAAGGCCTGTACCCAAATATTTCAGGCTTTCATTTTCACTTCATAAAACTTCAAGCTCCCCTTCTTAAGCGCGTGTAAATCCCAACAAATGTAATGATGGTAAAGAACTAAAGATTTTCAAAATTTCAGCCTCTAATCAATTCAAACTACACGACAGATCAATCGTTAATTTATTAATATGTTTATATTTTAATCAATTAATTTTAAAAAATTATAAAATAATTATGGATAATATACCCGTATATATCAAAAAATAAATAAATTTACAGAAAAGAGTCGATTTTTTGAAAATTTACGAAAAATGACCATTTCCCCACAAAACACGTCCACATCAGCCCGTTTTGTGGGGATGCAGCAGGAAAGCGCGCCCTTTGGGAGCGTTTTTGCCACATCAGCACAAAGCACGCTGACGGGGACGCGCTTTGTTGATGTGGCAAAACGCTCCAAGCGCGCCTCCCAAGGCTGCGCGCTTTCGCAACGGTCAAAATCGTTGGGGGCCAACGGTCAAAAAATAAAACCTATAAATACCCCCAACCCTTTTATTTTATTCATACATTAGTCCTCTATCATCTTTCTCTCAAATTTCTCTTAAAGTCCTTGAATATATTTAATAACATAGAAATTATTTAATTTTTTATTGTAATTTAATTTTAATATATGTAATATAATAAAATAAGAAGTTGTTTTTTATTTTTTATTTTTTGTAATTTAGTTTTAATATATTTAATAAATTAATAGTTGTTTATTTTTTTTATTTTTTTAATTAAATTTTAATATATTTAATAACATAGAAATTGCTTAATTTTTTTTATTGTAATTTAATTTTAAAAATAAAAGTCTAATATTTGTAATTTTATTGTAACTTAAAGGTTTTTTTATCCAAATTAGTCATTCTACAAAAGTTCACCGTTTTCATTAACAAATAAATAGAATCTACATAGACACCAAGAGACAAAAAAAGTTAAGAAGACTGTCAACTATTCCGATTTGGACACGAGCGAGATGTATGGCCTGGGTTCCTACACCATCCGCACAACCTACGTTGGTTGCTCGTTTCTCGGATATCCATATCGTTGCGTATTCTAGTCGAGCAAGGTCGACCTTTTGGTTTGCGCCTCAGTTGTCTATCTGGCAACAACTTATACGGTGCAAGCGATACCGACGGCCATTTACATTCATCTGGGACTGGTGGGAATACGTGTCTCCACACGTTGTACATGTTTTCTAATTTATACACTTCGTCGACATAGCTCATGGGATCAAGACGGAGATTCTGACAAGCCGCAAGTACATGAGCGCATGGGTAACGAAGTGCATCAAATATCCCACAGTCGCACATCCTATTTCGCAAGTGTACACGATACTGCCCGCCAACAATACCTTCGTTCGGTCTGTCAAACTCTGTCACACGAAACCATAGGCTGTCGCGATCGTGACACACTATGTGCATGGTGTTGGCCCGTGTCTTCCCCCTGTTAATTTCTCGCAAGACCTTCGCGCTCCATACATGGCCTCCTTGCATTTGGCCTTTATAACTCACGCTCGCCGAAAATAGTGCGCGAAAGCGAAAATATGTCTCTCGCACAACCGATGTTATCGGCAGATGACGCGTTCCTTTTAGAACAAAATTTATACATTCTGCCAGGTTTGAGGTCATATGACCATATCGTAGGCCGCCGTCGTATGATTGTGTCCACTGTTCGAAAGGAATATTGCATAGGTAGTTTGCGCCTTCTTCGTTATCTGATCGCAAACTCGCCAACATCTCCTGAAAACGGTCCTTATTGATCTCGTACCCTACCAATTTACGTTGATAGCGAATATTACATACCACTCTTTAATTAAGAATAAATTGAATATTACAAACGAAATTATATTAACAGATATTACATACCCATATCGGTCACTTGCCGTCGCTGACTTTTAGATCGATGTTGCCCGTAGTAGTTGGATGCAACATGCCTTAGGCAATATCGATGGTGTGTGCGATGCCACAGGCTTCCCTGGCGCTCTATTGTGGCTAGTATTCCAGGGCCCCGATCCGATATAACGCATATATCAGGTTGGGGGCAGACATGCCTCCTTAACCTGGATAGGAAGAAATCCCAATCATCAGCTGACTCCCCCGGTGTTATTGCGAACGCAATCGAAAAGATTCTCTCACTGCCGTCCTGTGCCACAGCTAGCAATAGCCGATGCGTATATCTACCATACATAAAGGTACCGTCAATTTGTACCAATGGCTTGCAGTATATAAATGCATCTTGGCATTCCTTAAATGTCCAGAAAAGACGCTTGAACACTGTGCATCCACGGAGCAAACGATCGTTGTAGTACGCCGGTTCCGTTTCAAGGTCTGTTATGCGACCTGAGACATATCTCTCCAGCACCTGACACCACTGCCACACTTCATTATATGAAGCGTCCCACCGACCATGCAACTTTTCCAACGCCTTCTGCTTGGCTATCCAAGCCTTCCTGTAAGAAGGCGTGTACCTCAATTGGCTATGAATATTGCCAATTAAGGCCGTCACTGTAGTCTTGGGATCGACCTTCACCGTCGGCATTATTAAGTCAGCCAACATGTCTGAATCCATCTTCGGATGATCTTGTGTAACACTTGTCAACGAAGTACGTTAAATAATGTAACATTACGTAATATTAGTATTATTCAAAAACATTGAACACATCGTGATACTGTACCGGCAAGACATGTATGTGGACCTCTTTACTGTTTGATGTCCCACAAGCCTGTCCTTTTCCTCAACGAGGCCATGATTTTCCATGAACATATACCGTCTTGCACTGCACACTTCGCCTCGTACTTATCGAGCTTGGATTTAACCACGTAGTAGTTAACCCCATTCTTGATGCTGTACTATTCCAATGCAACAAGAAAAGCATCCTTGTTGGAAAACTCGTTACCAACTTCTAATTCTCCCGAATCCAACGACGAAGTTGTACGGTCACGCGTACGGTGTGGTAGTTCAGGAAACTCTAATGCATCGTCTTGAGATAGATCGACATTATGCATGTGGGCTGGAGGCGAGTACGCCCTGAATAGCGGATCTTCTTCTTCTTCGTCTAAACCGCCCTCGACATCTTCAGGTATTGTTAGAATAGGCTCCGGTTCAGAAAATAATCCAACTTCTGCACCATCGGGCCCGAGCTCTCGAAGTGGATCCACATCCGACTCATCATCCGATCCATCATAATCTGCAACGAACGAGGGCCCCTCACCGGTGGATTTCGTGGGGAGTACATTATCCCTCCTTAAACATCTCTCGTAACGTTCCCAATCATATGTGGATTACCAACCACTAGAAGTTGATGACGTTCCCCAATACGTATTTCTATCATCGGACGTCGAAGGAAGGATATGCATGTCCCATCCACCAATCGAGTGTCGTGCAGGGGTTATGTTTTCCATACTACCACTAAACACGGGCACTTCCATATTCTGCCTCCCACTAGCAGAGTGTCGACTTGGGGTCGTGTATTCCCCTCGAACAGAAGTAGATGTTGAGGTCGAAGGAAGATTACTTGGCGATGAAAATTCTACGTATACCTCAAGATAGGGTGATCCACTGACAAGATGAGTCTCCACCATTGCCTCAAAGCTCCGATGACCTTTGATGTCGAATGATTCATATCTCATCGAATCAACCGAAGCGCAAAATCTATACTTAATAGACTGAACTTTCATTGGCGTTGTTCCGAAAATTTTACGCCTAATTCTTTTGCGAAGTTCTAACAAATCTATGTTCCGATTAAAACCCAGTCGCACTGTGTTCTCCGATAAAAAAATAACACCATTTTCGGTGTCACAAACCTCACCATCGTAGTAAATAACAGCATTAATACGTTCACTCATTTTTAGTTTCTATTTTTCTTTTGCCTCAATTTCTGTTATGCAACTTGAGAATGAAATTTGGCTGATTTATAGTCTAAGGATTGCCACAGACTACTGTAGCAAAAGAGCGTCCACGTGGGAGCTCTTTTCAGTACTTTTACTGATAGTGCATCCTGCTAGAAGCGTTTTGGCCACTGTTTGTTCAGAAACATCTTCTCAAAATTATTTTTTCGGAGACTACTGTAGCAAAAGAGCGTCCACGTGGGAGCTCTTTTCAGTACTCTTGCTGACAGTGCATCCTGCTTGAAGCGTTTTTGGCCACTGTTTGTTCAGAAACGTCTTCTCAAAATTATTTTACCGGAGACTATTGTAGCAAAAGAGCGTCCACGTGGGAGCTCTTTTCAGTACTCTTGCTGACAGTGCATCCTGCTGGAAGCGTTTTGGCCACTGTTTGTTCAGAAACGTCTTCTCAAAATTATTTTACCAGAGACTACTGTAGCAAAAGAGCGTCCACGTGGGAGCTCTTTTTAGTACTCTTGCTGACAGTGCATCCTGCTGAAAGTGTTTTGGCCACTGTTTGTTCAGAAATGTCTTTTCAAAATTATTTTACCGGAGACTACTGTAGCAAAAGAGCGTCCACGTGGGAGCTTTTTTCAGTACTCTTGCTGACAGTGCATCCTGCTGGAAGCATTTTGACCACTGTTTGTTCAGAAACGTCTTCTCAAAATTATTTTACCGGAGACTACTGTAGCAAAAGAGCATCCATGTGGGAGCTCTTTTGAGACTCTTCTTTGACAAGTGCATCTTCCGGAAGCGTTTTGGCCTTGTTTGTTCGTAAAGGTCTTCTCAAAATTATTTTTCTCGAGACTCATCAGAGCAAAAGAGCGTCACGTGGGAGCTCTTTTCAAGATTTGCCGACTTGTGCATGCATCTGCTTGAAGCGTTTTTGGCCACCGCTTGTTCGAAACGTCTTCTCAAAATTATTTTGCCAGATACAGCTGTCAAAAAAATTCAAATAAATTTTTTGGCTAATATATTTTGCCCAAAACCCTAAATATATCATACCCTAACACTAAAAAGCAATTTGAAAGGGCGGGACGGGGAAGGAGGGCAAAACGCGCGCACGCGTCGGTAGCGTTTTTGTGGGGATGCAAGAGAAGCGCGCCCTTGGGAGAGCGCTTTTGCCACATCAAAGCACCGTCGGTAGCGCTTTGTCTTTGATGTGGCAAAAGCGCTCCCCCAAGGGCGCGTTTTCCTGCTGCATCCCCACAAAACACGCTGACGTGGACGCGTTTTGTGGGGAAATTGCCCTTTTTCGTAAATTTTTAAAAAACCGGCCCTTTTCCGTAAATTTTTTTTTGGTATATATGGGTGTATTACCCAATAATTATTATTCAATTTTTTTATTTAAATTATTAAATTGTTTAGTTTTTTTAAAAAATTTACTCAGCGAATTTTACATCATGATTTGACATGCCTAAAAAAATAGTATAATTACACATTTTAAAATCTTTATTAATTTTTCATAAATTTATTTTATACCTATACATTAATAATTTTATGGTTTTATTTTTACAATTTATGAGAAATTAAATGTTTACGTGTTCACTGCTCATTCACATATTACTACAAGCATGATACTATGAGAATGACTACCAATAAATATAGTTGCATCGAAGTCGTTGATTTTATCAAATTTTAATTTAGAATAAATTTTTATCGTGAGAAAATGTATGTTAAATTTATTGTTTTACTTATGTTGCGTGAATTAGATTTCAATGATTAAGTTATATTAATATTAAAAGTATGATTGTCTCATGGATTATTTGATAAAAATAAAATGCTAGTTTATCACATGCATAATTGTTATTGGTATAAAATTATAATATACATTATATATCGTGCAAGAAAGATGGATGAAATGCATAGAATGCAAGGTTGGGAAAAGATTTATTAATGAATCGAAACAATACTTTTGTTTTGAATGGTGATGACATTGTTCAAATATTAGTTAAAGAGACTTCTATCCAATAGAAACATTATGACCATTCGAGAGAGCCTTCTTAAACAAAAAGTTGAGTTATTGAATCTAATAGTTACTTTCAAAATGTTGGGTTGAAATGATTTCTTGAAACCAAAAGTGCATCTTGAAAAGTGATGTCATTTTAAAAGCCACTTAGGTATCTATTGATGCATTATAGATAAACAATAAGCTTGGAGAATTGAAATTTAATTCATTCGATCCACTTTGTGAGTGAAACTTTTTGGTAAAAAAAGTACTCTTTCTTTTTTCATGTTATATATTTAACTTTAGATATGAAGTTATTTGTTTATTCAAATCATGATATTAGTAAATAACATTTGAATGTTATTGATGAGACCTTATTTTAAGTGTATTCATTGCTAAAAATGAAAGTTTACAGATGATCATATAATATGAATAATCTTGGTTGGTTTAGAAAAATAATAATCATAAGCTGAATGAATTTTATATATGGTAGAACATTTTTTAGTCTATGTTATAAAGGTTGGACTAGAAGTGACTTTGACTAGAAATGAAATAAGTCATATGCAATATGCATGGGTAATTTTTCTAGTCAAAGTAGAATAGTGGAAAGCATTACTTGATATCTCAAAATTACTATCTTGGTATGAAATCTTCTAGTGAGAATGTGAACATGATGATCATATATTTGAAATCAAGATCCTACTGTGCATATTTATGATAGTGCACATGATTTTTATATATGGGTTGGATATGATCTATAATCTCATGTAACTATAAAGTTTGAGATGTAGTAAAATTTAAAATTAACTTTTGAAAGCCATGAATAAAAAAATCTCGTATGGAAATATCAATACAAATGTTATTTAACCCATTTAGGTGATGTCATGATTTTGATCATAGTCAAGAAATGACTAATAATATCAATGATAAAGGGTGTATAAATGTATAATGTTATAGTTTAAGGATTGGATGATTAATTGTCCTCTAATATGACTAAATTCTAAAAATATATAAAGCATTGATCGTAGTTTCGAGAGTTTTAATATTTATATAATGAATGATCGAGCCTAGAAACTAACTATCACTACGATTGAGGCAAGCGCACCTATCGAACAAAGAGTATAGCTTAGTGGCAAGATCGAATGTCGAACCCAAAGGAACCAAAAGTACTAATACTGACTTTCTTTTTATTCTTTAGCCTAAGTACTAATACCCAAAGGAACCACATTATCTTGCCTTAATTTGGGATCATCTAACCCTACACTATAATGAGCTGTTATGGCTTGAATTTGCTCCTTTGGGTTAGTCCTAGTGTTGCTTGGTAGGCTTCCTTGCGGTCGTTCGGAGATCAGCTTAGCAAGTTGCCCTAACTGGTTCTCGATCCCTTGAATTGATGCTTGTTGATTTTTAAGTGTTGTTTCGGTGTTTTAGAAACGTGTTTCTGACACTGCTATGAATTTTATCAGCATCTCCTTAAGGTTCGGCTTCTTTTCCTGTGGGTAGGGCTGTTGTTAGAAGTTTGGAGGGAGTTGTTGTATCTGATTTCCTTGACCACCCCATGAAAAATTGGGGTGGTTCCTCCAACCTGGATTATAAGTATTACTATGAGGGTTATTTTGAGATCTGAAATTGTTACCCACATAGTTCATTTGTTCGCCTTCCATGCCATGTCCGTAGGGTAGGTACTCAGGATTTGCCACACCTCCACTTGTTTCGCACTGCATTACCGGATGTACCTGCGAAGAACACAAACCATCAATCTTTTTGTTTAACATCTCTACCTAATTTGATAGCATGGTTACTGCGTCGAGGTTGAAAACTCTGACTGCTTTTGTTGGCCTTGTTCTTGTAACTTGCCACTGATAGTTATTCAGTGACATCTCCTCAATAAACTCGTAGGCCGCTTCAGGAGTTTTGTTATTCAAGGTTCCACCGGTGGCTGAATCAATTAGCTGCCTAGTTCAGGGGTTCACACTGTTGTAAAAGGTTTGAACCTGAAGCCACAAAGGTAGCCCATGGTGAGGGCACTTTCTCAACAAATCCTTGTATCTCTCCCATGCATCATATAGTGTTTCTAGATCCATCTGTGCAAAAGAAGAGATATCATTCCTCAACTTGGCCGTTTTGGCCGGTGGAAAATATTTTAACAAGAATTTTTCGGTCATTTGATCCCATGTAGTGATTGGCTGTAACAGTCTGGTTTATACCCTAGTCGGAACAGTGGTTTTGAGACCATAAATCCGAGTCTGTATAATATTTTAATATTATATTCTGTGCCGTTGATATGTGACTAAGCATGTGGTAAATTTTCGTGAACTAATTTGTCTGTCTGTGTGTTTAATTTGAGCAAAGGATTGAATTGCATTGATTTGTAAATTAGCGTGCTACATGAAAAGGTGCCTATTTGCCATGACTTTAAAAGTATGGAGGATTTATATGGCAAATTTGCCTATTACCTAAGTTAGATGACGGCACAAGTACTAAAATGGCCTTAATGCATTTGTTATATATTTTTATTATAAGGATAATTTTGTAATTAGATTAATAATATGTTTTGTAATAAAACAAACAAATGAAAGTGGATGTTCATCTTCGTGTCTTACCACCGAAAATCAAAGAAAGAAAAACAAGAAAACCTTAAGTTAGGTTCGACCATTTCAAGCTCAAATTAAGGTGAGTTTTGACTTCGGTTTTTGATAATTTCTACGTTTTTGTAATCGTTGCTTAGTCTACTATCAAGCCCATGTCTCAATTTGATGAATTGATGTTGTTTATGAGAAAGGCCATTGATGTTATGTTGAGCTTTGTGATGATTTATGGTGTTAAATGGAAGATTTGAGCTAGATGAACATATTTTGTTCTTGAATTTTTGATGAATTTTGCTAATTAGGACTAAATTGAGAAAATAGCAATTTGAAGGACTAAATTGGAAATTTGATGGAAAATATGGGCTTGTATGTTATATATATGCATTCGGCTAAGCATGTGTATGTGATGAATTTGTGTATTTGATGTTTTGAGAAAAATGGAATAAATTGATAAATTATGCAAATGTGAGGGTTAATTTGCAAATAGCCCTAAATGTGTGTCCTTGGACTAAATTGAATGAATTAGTGAATAAAAGAGTTAATTCTGAATATGTTTAGATCAAGAATCAAGGAAAACAGACTTAGATTGCGGGAAAGCGAAAGTAACCGAGTAGCCGTTTCCGTTTCAGTAAATCGAATCCGAGGTAAGTCATATTGCAAATAAATGTAATTGTAATGAGTTGAGCATATTCATATACCTATCGTTGATAACGAATGCTTATGAAGTGTTATGCAAATGAATTTTGAGATAAGATCGACTTAGCGACAATGTCTGAGAAGTCTCTACAAACCGTTGTTTATACAGCAGATATGTGATGCTCAGAAATCTGATAATGAATTGATAGTGAAATGAGCTCAGTGTGATTCGAATTATGAATCTAAATTTTGAGTTGTTGATGATTGCTTGAGATTTCGAGATCGTATCTGTGTTCCAAGAAATCCACAATTGATTCAGTTGATTTTGAGTGAAGCACATAATAGTCATCTATCTGTTCATCCAGGGAGTACTAAAATGTACCATGATTTGAGGTGACACTATTGGTGGTCTGGTATGAAGCGTGATATTTCTGACTTTGTTTCAAAATGTTTAATTTGTCAGCAAGTCAAAGCTGAACATCAAGTTCCGTTTGGGCTGCTACAACCGATTCTGATTCCTGAGTGGAAATGGGATAGAGTGACAATGGATTTTGTTTCTGGTTTGCCTTAGACTCTGAGAAAGAAAGATGCGATATGGGTCGTAGTTGACCGATTGACGAAATCTACCCATTTTATTCTGGTAAGATCTGACTATTCACTTGATAGATTAGCCGACCTTTATATTTTTGAGATTGTTAAATTACATGGGGTGCCACTATCTATTGTGTCAGATAGGGACCCGAGGTTTACATCGAGGTTCTGGAAGAAATTGCAAGAAGCTTTAGGCACAAAACTGCATTTCAGTACAGCTTTTCATTCGTAAACAGATGGCAAATCCGATCGGATTATTCAGATTCTCGAAGATATATTAAGATGATGTATACTTAAGTTTAATGGTTCGTGGGAACAGTATTTGCCATTGATTGAATTTGCATACAATAATAGTTTTTAGTCGAGCATCAAAATGGCACCATATGAAGCTTTGTACGAACGTAAATGTTATACACCTTTGTATTGGACCGAGCTCAGTGAAAATAAGCTACACGGGGTTGATTTGATAAAAGACTCAGAACAGAAAGTGAAATTGATCCGAGATTGTTTGAAAGCAGCATCTGATCGTCAGAAGTCTTATGCAGACTTAAAACGAAAAGATATAGAATTTAAAATCGGCGAAAAAGTATTTCTGAAAGTTTCACCATGGAAGAAAGTACTTCGTTTCAGACGTAAAGGCAGGTTGAGTCCGAGATTCATCAGGCCGTATGAAATCATTGAGCGAGTTGGACATGCTGCATATCGATTATTGTTGCCTCCCGAGCTAGAAAAGATACATAATGTATTTCATGTCTCGATGCTCCATAGATATCGATCCGATCCGTCTCATGTGATTGCCCGATCTGAAATTGAAATCTGATCTGATATGTCATATGAAGAAGAACCGATTCGTATCTTAGCTCGTGAAGTGAAAGAGTTAAGAAACAAGAAAATTTTGTTAGTGAAAGTATTGTGGAATCGACACGGAATAGAAGAGACTACGTGGGAGCCGGAAGATTCCATGAGACAACAATATCTGACTTTGTTTAATGGTAAGATTTTCGGGGATGAAAATCCCTAAGGGGGGAGAATTGTAACAGTCCAGTTTATACCCTAGTCAGAACAGTGGTTTCGAGACCATAAATCCGAGTCTGTATAATATTTTAATATTATATTCTATGCCGTTGATATGTGACTAAGTATGTGGTAAATTTCCGTGAACTAATTTGTCTGTCTGTGTGTTTAATTTAAGCAAAGGATTGAATTGCATTGACTTGTAAATTAGCGTGCTACATGAAAAGGTGCCTATAAGTATGGAGGATTTATATGGCAATTTTGCCTATTACCTAAGTTAGTGGACGGCACAAGTACTAAAATGGCCTTAATGCATTTGTTATATATGTTTTATTATAAGGATAATTTTGTAATTAGATTAATAATATGTTTTGTAATAAAACAAACAAATGAAAGTGGATGTTCATCTTCATGTCTTACCACCGAAAATCAAAGAAAGAAAAAGAAGAAAACCTTAAGTTAGGTTCGGCCATTTCAAGCTCAAATTAAGGTGAGTTTTGACTTCGGTTTTTGATAATTTCTACGTTTTTGCAATCGTTGCTTAGTCTACTATCAAGCCCATGTCTCAATTTGATGAATTTATATTGTTCATGAGAAAGGCCATTGATGTTATGTTGAGCTTTGTGATGATTTATGGTGTTAAATGGAAGATTTGAGCTAGATGAACATATTTTGTTCTTGAATTTTTGATGAATTTAGCTAATTAGGGCTAAATTGAGAAAATAGCAATTTGAAGGACTAAATTACAAATTTGATGGAAAATATGGGTTTGTATGTTATATATATGCATTCGGCTAAGCATGTGTATGTGATGAATTTATGTATTTGATGTTTTGAGAAAAATGGACTAAATTGATAAATTGTGCAAATGTGAGGGTTAATTTGCAAATAGCCCTAAATGTGTGTCCTTGGACTAAATTGAATGAATTAGTGAATAAAAGAGTTAATTCTGAATATGTTTAGATCAAGAATCGAGGAAAACGGACTTAGATCGCGGGAAAGTGAAAGTAACTGAGTAACCGTTTTCGTTTCAGTAAATCGAATCCGAGGTAAGTCATATTGCAAATAAATGTAATTGTAATGAGTTGAGCATATTCATATACCTATCGTTGATAACGAATGCTTATGAAGTGTTATGCAAATGAATTTTGAGATAAGATCGACTTAGCGACAATTTCCGAGAAGTCCCTACGAACCTAGGAATACATAGGTATATGTTCTGTTTTATCATGTAAGACCACGTCTGGGACGTTGGCGTTGATTTGAGACTTCGTGTAAGACCACGTCTGGGACGTTGGCATCGATATGAGCTTTTCGTGTAAGACCACGTCTGGGACGTTGGCATCGATATTATCTTTTCGTGTAAGACCACTTCTGGGACGTTGGCATCGATATGAGCTTTTCGTGTTAGACCACGTCTGAGACGTTGGCATCGATATTATCTTTTCGTGTAAGACCATGTTTGGGACATCAGCATCATATTGATTCGTATAAGACCCTGTCTGGGACAGTGGCATCGTTATCTGAGTACACGTAAGACCTCGTCTAGGACGTTGGCATTGTACAACTATTCTGAGCTTTCTGAGTATCCTATTAGGTTCAATCGGTTCAACGGGAAAGTCTGTGATACGAATGGTTAAGTGAATTGTATATCCGTTTCAGGTATGTTGATTTATACACTAAGTGTGTATATAAGGTAAGTATCTATGTGATCTCACTATGATGATTATGTATATTGGAATAACAATATGATATGTGAAAGTGAGCATGAATGTGCTATGTTTATATAAGACTTTTGAATTGATGAATGTGACAAATATGGCCAAGTACATGGACCAAAGCATATATGTGATAGTTTGCTAAGTCATTAAGAAGTGCCAATGTACCTATATATATATATGCCTTTCATACTAAGTTTGTTTGTATTATGACTTACTAAGCTTTTGGAAAGCTTACTCTGTGTGTGTGTTTTCTCTGTTTTATAGGTCGTTAAAGCTACTGAAGGCTCGGGACCGTCAAAGATCGTCATCACACTACTAAACTCATTTTGGTACACTTTGGATATGTATATAGCTAGATATGGCATGTATAGGCTAGTATTAGATATGAGTTTTCTATTTGAACTTAGCCATGTGAATTGGTTAGATATGAGTTGGTAATATGCATTAATGTCTATGATATGTGATATATGTTTTGGTATGGTTAGATGACATTGATAATGGTCAAGTTTTTGGGTAAGTATAGATGAATTGTGCTTGTGTTTACATGAGTTTTAGTCTTGTGATTTGGATGGTTATTTTGGTATGTTCTTAGTTGCCAAATAGGCATGAGATGTCTTGATGATTTTGCTTGTAGGTAAGACCCATGTGGGTGGCATTTTGGCATTGCAAATGGCCTATTATGTCACACGGGCATGCCTAGTGACCATGGGGCTAAGTCAGTAGCTAGCCTAGGAGCACACGGCCAAGACACACGGGCGTGTCTAGTAGCCGCCGTGTGAAAAGTCGATATATGGCCTATGAGTGCACTCTGGCCTTAGCACACGGGGTGCTTGGTAACCGTGGAGCCAAAACAGATTCGACCACGGCCAAGGTGCGCGGGCGTGCTTGGTGGCTATGGATATAAAGTCGATTCGACCATGGGAGGACACACGGTGTGTCCAAAGCCGTGGGAGGCACACGGCCCGCCCACACTCAAGGCGTGTAACCCCTGAAACTTAGAAAAGTTTTAAATTTTCGTGAAATTTTGTATGTGTTCCGGTTTAGTCCCGACTCTGTTTCTAAGCATGCTTAAGGTCTCGATGACCTACTTAAGGGACACTATGATTAAAATAGATGAACGGTTGTATGGAATTTTCTGTAAATGTTTCTGATCTGTTCGGTAACGCCTTTAACCCTAGTTCAGCAACGGATACGGGTTAGGGGTGTTACATTGACCCTCGTAGAAGAGAATTCAACCACTGTTTTGCTTTATTTCTCAAAAAGAAGGGAAATAACCGAAGACGAATGGCATCATCAAAAATGCCATTTATTTTGAAAGTATCGCAAAATTATAGGAAATTCGCCAAGTGATTATTTGGATCTTCATCCTGCAAACCATCAAACTGAACAAATTGCTGTATCATCTGAATTGTGTTAGGTTTCATTTCAAAATTATTTGCAGCAATAGCAGGTCTAACAATACTTGACTCAGTTCCTGTTAAATTAGGTTTAGCATAATCATAAATAGTTCGAGGAGCATGATTTTTTGCCACCTCTGGAGGTAGCGGATTATTCTCAGCCATCTCTTCGGTGGTATTGGTTTCATCTTCTTGCTCTTCTTCTATGTAATTTAAGCTTCGCCTTATTTCTCTACGATTTCTGCGAATAGTACCTTCAATATCACTGTCGTAAATTAAGGGTCCTGTCGGGTTCCTTCTAGCCATAAACTAGAGGTACCTGCTAGGAACAAGTAAAAGAAAGAAAGAAAAAAGAAAAAAAATATTAGCAAAGTTAAAAACAGAATAAAAGTAAATTGCGAAAATAATAAAAATGGCTAAAGTAATAAAAATTGAGTGTTCTTAATATTCTAGTTCCCCGGCAACGGCGCCAAAAACTTGATCGTAGTTTTGAGAGTTTTAATATTTATATAATGAATGATCGAGCCTAGAAACTAACTATCACTACGATTGAGGCAATCGCACCTATCGAACAGTAGTATAGCTTAGTGGCAAGACCGGAATGTCGAACCCAAAGGAACCAAAAGTACTAATACTGACTTTCTTTTTATTATTTAGCCTAAGAATTAAGGGAATTGTTGTTTAATCTAAAATTTAACTAACTACTAAGCTAAAGATGCTAAGACACAGAGAGTGAATTGGGGAAAATACTTGTGGGAAAAACCAATTGATTAAGACAATACCCAAGGAAGAATCCACCTAGACTTCACTTGTTATTTAACTCTGAACCAGACGATTTATTCACTTGACTTGATCAACAAGATTCCCTAATTTATATTAATACCTCTCTCGAGGCTACTAACGTCTAACCCTAGGTTGATTAATTGAAATCTCTTTCTAATTAAAACCCCTAAGATTGCATTAACTCGATCTATAGACTCTCATATTAGGTTTGACCCTAATCCGGCAGATTTTCGTCATCCTATCTCTAGGGTTGCGATCAACTCCGCTTAACTATAGTAGATCTACTCTTAAACAGGGAATATTCCTCCACTGCCTAAGCACATCAATACCTGAATCAATATCTTGAAATATCAACACAAGAATTAAGAACACATAGTTAAGAAAAAATCAAGTATTTATCATATAGTCCGTCTTAGGTTTCATTCCCCTCAGGTATCTGAGGGGTTTAGTTCATAATCATAAAACAATAAATCTCAGAAGAAAATATAAAACAAAACATAAGAAAACCCTAAAAACCCCTGAAGGAATTGAAGGAGAGATCCTCCGTCTTGAGTATGATTCCAGCTTCTTGAGATGAATCAACTGGCTTTCTTCGAGTAAATCCCACAATTCGACCTCTCGGCTCGGCTCCTTGGCCTAGTTGGACGCCCTCAAGGTTGGCCTTTAGGGTGTTTATATAGGCTTTTGGAATGTCTTTCTTTGCCTCTAAGTACCCTATTCCGAGTGAAATTCCTCTTTGTCACGCGGCGAGGACACGCCGTGCAACACGCCCGTGTGAATCGAATCCAGGCCGTGGTCGAGCCTGCTAAAGGGGCACGGCCGTGTGGCTTGGGCCCAGGACGTGTTGATTTCTTACTTTGGCCCATTTGGTCCGTTTTTAGCCCGTTTCTCGTTCTTTTCATCCTCCTATGCTTTCCTAAGTATAAAACATGAAATTAAAGGATTAAGAGCATCAAATTCCACAATTAAAAGGATAAATCATCCAAAAAGTATGCTAAATGTGGGATTAAAATATGTATATATTACGGTTTATCAAGCACCCTTCTATATGTATGATTTGTTGAGAAAAAATAATGTTATTTAAGTATGCATACATGACAAGTTTTAAAGGTCATCTATTGACAATGAAAAGAAGCTATGAAAAATAACAAATATGTTGTATTGTTTCACCAAGGGATTTGAGGCCTCTTTACAACAACTTGCTTGGTTAAAAAGACATGATGTATGACTTCATATATTTGGTGATTGTGAAATTAATTTCTTGGATAACAAGAAATAAATAAAGTAGACAAATATAAAACCATCATGATAAAAAAAGAGATAAATTGATCACTATAATTTGATAATAGTAGAAATGATAACCTTGATAACATTCTTTAAGAGAAAGAAATGGTAATTAAACATGGCGGGGATATTGGTATTGTGTGTTGAAAAAGTCGATTAAGAAACAATGATTTTAGGTACAACAGAAGTTTTAAATTTTTTCTTAAACCGAACTGTTGTGTTATTTATAGTCATAAGCTCTAACTGAAATATACATGTGCTTTGTGCGAGACGGACTAAAGTTGATCTTGACTTTCAAATGAGCGACCTTCTCCACTATCCTTGAACCACAAATTGCCTCGAGTGTGAGCTCGAACAACATGAACTAAATCACAAAATGAAAACTTTTATTTACTTTTGTTAGGAAAGTAAATTGTCTTTATAATCGATAACTGTACGTTTTTCCCAATAAATAAAATTTATTCTTAAAAATAAATTTCCATTATTTTCTGGCAGTATAACAACTCATGATAAGGTGTAAATTTCTTATCACATAGTTCCTATTTAGAGAGGAATGGTAAAAAAAGTTCTATTTGAATAAGAACTGATTGAATAATATTAGAGTTGAGTGACTCGAATCCTTGTTAAAATAAAATATAGTGGTAAAGTAAAATAAAAGTAAAATCCATATAGAACTATACTTATTTTATTTTACATTGATTAGAATAATGTTTTTCAACCTTACTACACTTTATCTATTTAACATTGATTAAAATAAGGTTTTTTTCAACCTATAAATAGATGTAGTCTAAACTTCTCTTGTATCATTCGAATTCGACATTAGTGAATTTTCTTTTCCTCTGCTCGTTGTTTTTCCCGAAAGGGTTTCCAAGTAAAATTTGTGTTCTTATTTTTCTTTCTTTCTTTCTTTTTTTGCAATCGTTCTATATTGTCATTACCGACGTTCAACTTTTACAAACTGGTATAAAGTGCTTTCGAGTTACTTATCTTGATCACGATAATGGCAACAATGAAGTATGATATTCCGCTGTTGGATTGCAACACCAAATTCGCGTTGTGGCAGGTAAAGATGCAGATAATTCTTGCGCCAATGGATTTGGAGGATGCCCTGCTAGGGTTAGATAAGATGCCTTCGACATTGACAGATGAAAAGAAGAGAAGTAAAGATCGAAAGGCTTTAACACAATTATAGATGTCGAATGAAATTCTACAGGACATGTTGAAGGAGATGACCACTACTACATAATGGAAGAAGCTTGAGCAGCTATGCATGTCGAAAACCCTAACTAGCAAGCTGCATATGAAGTAGCGTCTTTATGCTCATCATTTGGTGGAAGATGCATCTGTGCACGAACACTTAATTGTGTTTAAAGAAATTCTCTTAGACCTAGAGGCCATGAAGGTTCAGTATGATAAAAAATATTTAGGGTTAATTCCACTTTGTTTGTTTCCCCCGTTTTATTCAACCTTTAGAGATACAATTTGTATAGCCGTAAATCTCTCACAGTTGATAAAGTCTATGCTTCCTTAACCTTGTATGAAAAGATGAAACATCTTGTGGTTGGATTCAACACTCGGGGAGAGGGTCTCATTGTTCATGGGAGATAAGAACAAAATACTAATGATAATCGTGGGAAGACACAAGAACGAAAACTTCACAATAAATCTAATGGTAGATCGGGATCTTCAAACAGAGGTAAATTCTATAACTTCTGCAAGAAGAAAGGACACATTAAGTCCGAACGAGTGCTATAAGTTGCGAACAAAATAAAAAAAGAGATCTGCGAATCAAAAGGGAAAACAACCAGAATAATCCGATGAAGCTAATGTAGCAAAAGACTACATTGATGGTGAACTTCTAGTTGCTTCTGCTGACAACTCTAAAGTGAGCGAGGGTTGAATCCTCAATTCTGGTTGCACGTTCCATATGAGCCCCAATCGGGATTGGTTTATAATATATAAAACTGTGTCTTAAGGTGTTGTTTTGATGGGAAATAATGCTTCATGTAAAATTGCATGTATTGATACGATCAAAATTAAGATGTTCAATTGAGTCATCAAAACATTTAGTGGCGTACAACATATACTAGAATTGAATAGTTTGATTTCATTGAGTACTCTTAATTCAAAAGGGAACAAGTACACAGTTAAAAGTGAAGTTCTGAAGTTTAGCAAGGGTTCCCTTGTTGTGATGAAAGGGAAGAGAAAGATTGCCAAGTTATATGTGTTGCAAGGTTCAATTGTTACTGGTGATGCAACCGTCGCTTCATCTTCCTTGTTAGATAATGAAGTTACTAGACTTTGGCATATGCATCTAGGGCTTATGAGTGAGAACAATATGACAGAATTGATCAAAAGATGAATTTTTGATGGATAAGGCATTAGTAAACTGAAGTTTTGTAAGCAATGCATTTTTGGGAAGCAAAAGAGAGTTCGGTTCACCAGAGGAATCCATAACACGAAGGGAACGCTGGATTATATTCATTCTGATCTTTGGGGACCATCTAGAGTGCCTTCAAGGGGTAGAACTAATTATATGTTGACGATCATTGATGATTTTTCTAGAAAAGTTTGGGCATTCTTCTTAAAGTAGAAAAGTGATGTGTTGTCCACGTACAGATAAAGCACCTCCGTACAGATAATGGTTTGGAATTCTATTCTGATGAGTTTAATGAATTCTGCAAATCAAAAAGGATCGTGACACACTTAACAGTTCGTTATACTCCACAACAGAACAACGTTGCAGAACGAATGAATATAACAATCATGGAAAAGGTTCGATGCATGTTGTCGAATGCTCATTTACCGAAGTTGTTTTGGGCTGAAGCGGCCTCTACTACATGTTTTTTGATTAACCAGTCTCCGTCCGTTGCCATTGAGAAAAAGACTCCACAAGAGGTATGGTCTAGTAATCCTACTGATTATTCTGATTTGAATATTTTTGGGTGTTCTACGTATGCTCATGTTGATAATGTAAAATTGAAACCTAGATCCATTAAATGTGTTTTTCCTGGTTATAAGGCTGGAGTTAAAATGTATAAGTTATGGTGTCCTGAAAATAAAAAAAAAATGTGATTAACAGAGATGATATTTTTGATGAAAATGCTATTCTACCTAACTTATCTCTTAAAAACTCTTCCAGTAAAGACCAACAAAAGCAGGTGGAGCTTTAGATTGATCCAGGATCTACAACAAAGTCTACTCCTCAAGTTAGTACAAAAACTTAGAGTCGAGTTTCTTCTTCACCACAATATTCTATTGCCAAAAACAGACCTAGAAGAGAAATTAAACCTCCAAAGAGGTACGCCGAGACTGATCTAGTTGCTTATGCTTTAAATGTGGCTAAAGATATAGATGCAAATCAAGAGTCATCTACTTATTCCGAGGCAGTTAGCTGTGAAGATTCAAGAAAGTGGATGATTGTCATGCAAGAAGAGATGAAATTGCTCCATAAGAACAGAACATGAGATCTAGTGATGCTTCCTAAAGGTAAAAATGTTGTTCATTGTAAATGGGTGTTCAAAAAGAAAAAAAGAATTTCAGAAGTTGAAAAACCTAGATATAAAGTAAGGCTGGTTGCAAAAGATTACAGTCAAATTCTAGGTGTAAGGCTGGTTGCAAAAGATTACAGTCAAGTTCTAGGTGTAGACTTCACAGATGTGTTTTCTCCATTTGTGAAGCATAGTTCGATTCGAGCCTTGCTTAGTATTGTGGCCATGTATAATTTGAAGCTTGAGTAGTTAGTTGTAAAAACAACGTTCTTGCATGGAAAAGTTGAGAAAGATATTTACATACAACAACCAGAGGGTTTTACAGTCTCAGAAAATGAGGACTATGTTTGCTTGTTGAAAAAGTCCCTTTATGACTTGAAATAGTCACCAATGTAGTGGTACAAGAGATTTGATTCTTTTATGATTTCTCATGATTTCAAAAGAAGCAACTTTGACCGTTGTGTTTATTTTAAGAAAAACAGTGATGGTTCTTTTGTGTATCTACTCTTCTATGTTAATGACATGTTGATAGCAACAAAAGATAAATGAGAGATAAGAAAGGTCAAAGCTAAGCTTAGTAAAGAATTTGAGATGATGGATTTGGGAACAACAAAGAAGATACTTGGTATGGAGATTCTCAGAGATAGAAAAACATGTAAATTGTACCTAAGTCAGAAAGCCTATACAAACATCGTCAAACCCACAAGTTAGTAAGCTCATCCATGATAAATATGAACTCAACCATAATATAAGTAGATTTCCATATGCACAATATATATTACAATTGCCTTTTCATAGATTATGATTCAATATCACATTGTGTACTTACCATGCCATTCCTTTTCTTACCCGTTGAACCATCTAGAATTACATCAGATACTTGGGAATGCTCACACATAGTGTGCTTTTCCGTATAACAGTAACCTTTCCTTTTCAATAGTGCTCACACGAGCTGTGGGTCGGAATGTTAGCTACACAATGTTGCTCAAATGAGTTGTGGAGGATCCACAACAAATGTAGGACCTCAACCATCAGTAGGACATTCAAGACCAGCACCCGAAACATTAAATCACTAATGACATGTCATTCGTATCCTAAGAATTCTTAAGGTTCAAACGGGACTCGTTATCCGTCAATTATTCATAACATTGATACATGTATATTCAAATTCATTTACAGCAAACACAATATAGTAGATAGTCAATTTAACTAACATTAATATGATTATAATTCATACGAACTTACCTCGATAACTAGGGTCGTAGAAGTAGAACCCGAAACTAATCTGAAGCTTTAGCCTTTCCTCGATTTAAGTCTGGTTGTTGTTTATCTTGATCCAAATAGATAATTTCATTCAATTAAGAACTTCTAGTATTCAATTTAATCCATAATTCATATTTATGTAAAATTATAAAATTACCCCTAACATTTTAACTTTTCACAATTTAGTCATTAAGCTCATAATTTGAAATTTAACCATTTTAATCCTCCATACTAGCTAGCCAATTTTCTTAGGGACTCATACCAACCCACTTAAACCAACATTTCATAATTTTAACATGAAATTTTACTATTTTCACAAATAAATCCCTAAATGCAATTTCATCCAAAATCACTTAACAAAACCTATTTATTTTACAACCAAGATTAATAATCTATCAAATAACTTTAAAATACATTCAAAAACATCCATGGGAAGTCCCTCAACCTTTAAATTTTTTGCAAATTAACCCCTGGGCTAGCTAGATTAAGCTAAAACGAACTCAAAAACATAAAAATGGTTAAAAACATGGCTTAAATTCACTCACATGCAAGATAGGAGCTTGGCCGAACCTAGTTTCTTCCTTTGGCTATGGCTTGTACGGTTTCAACAAAAAAAGGAAAGAAGGAAGATGATGATGCATTTTTATTATCTTTTACCTTATTTACTAATTACTTATTTATCCATTGAAATTTCATTAAAACCTATCCATAAACATCCACTAACATATAACATGGTACAATTACCATATAAGTCCATTAGCTTTCCTTTCCATAGCTATTTAGCCCTTTTAACTAATAGAATTCAATTTTTACACCTTTTACAATTTAGTCCTTTTTACTTAATTAACAGTTTAAACATCAAAATTTATTAACGAAACTTTAATACGACCTTAAAATAATCACGTAGACATTAATTAAATAATAAAATAATAACTCACTTGTCGGAATTGTAGTCCCAAAACCACTGTTTTCGACACCACTGAAAAACGGGTTGTTACAATACCCTTCAAACACACCAATATATATATGGCTCAACCAAGATATCCTCTAAACACACCAACTCCCAGGTGCAATAAGTAGTCTTGATAATATATATAATATCAAATAGCTCAATTTAGACATATTTAATAATTTATCTAAGCACTCTTAACCATTTATATGCAACCAACATACCAACATTTTATATGATCATGTTTTAGAAAATATTAAAACCAACAATCACCTCAATCAAATAAATCATTCATAAATTTCACAACAACCTAAGAATCTAACTTATATTAACACATAAACTAATAAAAAAAACTAGAGAGCATAAATCGATCGTCACACTTCTCCTACCTTCTCCTTCCTTCTAGCTTTAGAATTCCCACCAACCTCCTCAGCTTTAATTTCATACCAAAACATTAAAATCAAGTTAGTAAAACATAAATCAACAATTGAAACGCCTAAAACTATTGAAATGATGTAACTTGATTAAGCGAGACATCTATTTCACTTCCTAAATCTCACAAAGAATTCTCCTAAACCTTAATCAAACCTCATTAAAACTAATTTCTATTGGTTTAACTATAATCCAAAGCTTAAAAACTTACCAAAACTGATCGAAAATTATCAAGAACCTAACACTCCTCATTTTCTCTCTCTAGAACTTGACTAAAACCTCAACTTCTTATAAACAATGAAAAATCAAAGCTTTCTCTCTTTAACTAAGAAAATGACGTGAATGAGAAGAAAGTGAGAAAATGTTTGATTTCTTGAAAAATCTTGATTCCTAGTAGTTTAAAATAATATTTAGAACTTGAAAACATCCAATCTCAGATAAATTTTCACCAAGAATCATCAAAATCCAAAACCTCTCCATTATAGAGATTGATGTGGGAGAAGCTTTGAAAACAAAAATGTTGGTTCAAGCTTAAAACATCCAAATAAATGAAAGCAATAATCAAAATCTTGCTTACCTTGCTGGAATTAATCAATTCACAATTAATCAATCCATAATCAAGCATACACATATATTTTTATATATGAAATCAAACAGAAAATCACGCATAACAAAATAAAATGATAAATTCCATATGAACTTATCTGTTCAAAATGCAAAACAAGTGAATTCTTCAGGAACTAGTCCGCAATTTTTTCTTTCCCCCTATTAGCTCCACTTGGATCCAAATCTTGATCTATACAATTATTTTATACAATCAATAACATTTTCATATGATGCCATGATATCATTGAACCTATATGAACTTATTTTTTGATATCCCTAAAATTTTACACTTTATTCAATTTAGTTCCTAAATTTGAAATAGTCATAACTTCCAATTTTGAGCCTCGGTTTAAAATCTAATTTCACATATATTCATTAAGGACCCTCTACTTCCTATTCCTACTGAAATTTCATAAAAAATCATTTTATTCAATTTGGTCCATAATGTATGAAACTAACAATTAAGCTTTACAATATAGTCTTTTCCATAAACTAAGCTTAAAATATATCTATTTCAAACCTAATTCTTCAAGAAATAAAAAATGAAAACTTTCTAAAACTTTAAAAGTTTTATTAATTGATACATGGGCTAGCTAAATCAAGCTCCCATGACTTCAAATCTATAAAAATTACAAGAAAAAAATTTGAATTTGCTTACCAAGTAAAGACCGAATGTTTGAAATCATAGGAAAGTTTTTCTCTTTTATTTTTCTATGAAGAATCAGGTAAGAAGGATGAAGGAGATGGCAATTTCTCTTTCTTTCCACCTATTTGAGTATATATAGTATAATTAAACTTAATTAATCTTAATAATCATGTTTAGTTTAACTAAATTAATCATTAAAAAGCTTAATGAACATGCAATCATCTTCCACTAACACTTAATTACAAATTGCTTAGTTACCATTTTGGACCTTTAGCTAATAGCAATTTAAGGCCCTAAGTCTTTGGCCAATTAAAAACTTATAGCGATTGGACTTTTATAATTTAGTCCTTGTACCTAGATTAACAATTTAATTGACAAAATTGATGGACCAAACATCAATATGCATTTATATTAACCCCGTAAATATTCATATTTAATATTTACAAACTTGGTTTATGGAAATGGGATTCTGAAACTGCCTTTTCTGGTACCACTAAAAATCGGGTTGTTACAGCCTGTATTGATGACTTGATCGTATGCGTCATTGCCTAAGCTAGAATATTTGGGGAGTGAGTGTTAGAATACCTTGAGGTTCTGAGTTCGAGTCCTTGTGTGGGCGTTTTGGAGAAACATTTTATTTATTCTTGTTTTAAGTTATTAATAGGTACTTATTTTGTTTAATTTTTATATTATCTTATATTATTTATTTTTTTAGGAAGTTATTATTGTTACTGGATGTTTTTATTTGGTTCTTCCTCCCTTGGGTTCTTTTTCCTTGGTTTTCCATTATTTTCTCTTGAGATTGGTTTGCTAGGGAATTTTGGATAGTCATTTTCTCGTCGTCAAAGTCGGTGTCGGAGCATCGTAGATCGCAAAACAGGTGTAGGTTCGAAAACTTTTCCTTTTTGGTTATTGACGAAATTATGATTTGGTTCTGTGAGTTTCGACATGGTTTGTGGGTTTCTGAAGTTATCATTTAAAGTGTCAATTGTGGTGGCTTTGTGTAAAAATTCGACTGGTTAGGGTGTGTTTTTGCACTGTTAGAGGTTAAGGATCATTTGATGTCAAAATTCATGTTTTCCGGGCTATTTTAGAATGGTTTCATGACCACATGGGTGGCCACACGGGCGTGTGCCTGTTCACACGGCCGTGTGGAATTAGGAATTAGGGTTTCTGGGCAAGATTAGGTGCCACACGGCCATGTGGCAGATTTGGGGAAATTAGTCGATTTTCACACGGCCATGTCCCTTTGGCACACGGGCGTGTGTGTTTGGAAATTTAGGGTTTTTGATTATTTTTAGTACCACACGGCCTGGCCACACGGCCATGTGAGATATTTACACAGCCGTGTCTCCTCTGTTCTTAATTTTTAGCACTTTTGGATAGTGAGTTACACGGGCTGTTCACACGAGCGTGTGCCCCCTCCACACGGTCGTATGGGGCCTTCACATAGGCGTGTGTGGCCTCCACATGGGCGTGTAGACCGCCAAACGGCCTGGGTAATTCCATATGGCCATGTGGTCTTACCTTGTCAAATTTTTGTATTATGTTGATTTATGACATGTTTGTGGGTCTGTGTGTTTCAAACCTTGGCTAAGCCTTATAAAGGGTAATTAAGACTTTGTTTTGGGTTGCGGCCTATGTGATATCTGTAATTGTTGTGTGAGATGTTTGACTCTGAACCCGATTAGCTGGGTGTGTGCGCATATCTATTTCTGTCTGACTTTTTGTGGATGTGATCTTTGTTTTCTGTGTTAATGTATACATACATACACTTGCATAAATTTTTGAGTGGGATTCCAAAGTGAAGGAAGTCTAATTCTGATCTGATTTGACAGTTCTACTGCAACATATTCGTACGGTGATTTATCGCACTGCACTACATGTGCGTCAGCTTTGCTGCGTACTATATTCTAATCTGGCAGTATAACTGCAACAGGACTGTACAGCGAATTATCGCATTGCACTGTACAGAACATATGCCAGTTCTGCTGCGTATTAATATCTGAGTGGCTTGGTCCACATATATGGTGTGTAGGGTTGGACAGACCTACGTGGTCCTACATGGTGTGATTCGGTTAGTTGAGCTTAAACAACTCTTATGGGGTGTAATCGGGGGACAGAGAGGTGTGTCGGCTGGATAGGTGGGTTTTATCACTTGACTGCATTTCATCCGCATTTGTCTATGAGTTCTGACTGTAAGATTGGTTGTCTGTATTCTATTTGTCTGCACAACACTTGTGTTGGGTTTCGGTGTGTACTTGGTGTGCTCTGATTGTTGTGTTCTGTTGGGACATTAGTCCCAAGAATGCTTCCTGACTCTGTGAGTATTTGAGGATCTGTTGCGCTACTGATTGGAAATTCGTATTTCTTCTGTCTCTTGTTTTGTTTCGAACTCACACTAAGCTCTAGTAGCTCACCCCCTCTTAGTGTTTCTCTTTCAGGTATCTTTCCATAATTTTGACGCTGGACTCGGTGTGCGAAGGTCTCGGACAGTCTTAGGGAAAAATTCAGTATAAGCTATATTTTCAGTTTCTATTTTGTCATACAGATTTTGAACTGTAAGGTTTTTATAAAATTTGTGGTTCAAGTTCCGTCTTAATTCTTATTTGTTCATTTAGTCCCGATTTATAATAAACTTATCTGTAACTACTTATGGACTGAATTTAAATTATTAAATGTTTCGGTTTGAGGTGATGTCTTGTTTTGTAAAAATTTACCTACGATCACTTCGGTGATCAATGTAACATCCGGGATTCGATCTAAACTTCTAGGCCGGGTTCAGGGTGTTACATCATGGATCCTATACCAAAAATAATTATGCACTAATGGTGTAAAATTCTCATCTAAACCAATGCTCCTTTAGTGATATGCTCAAGATGGGTAAAAGTATCATTGAAGCCCCTGTATTAGTAGTTGAACTGCATTTTGCCTCATTTACTCAAAAAATGGGAAAATTAGCCCTATTAGACCAAAGAGTAAACCAATCATTCCGTTAAAAATTCAATCCGCTTCTATTATTAAGTGATGATGTGTCACTGTCTGGTTTCTTAAATTAAACCTTCTATGTCAAAATTTATATCCATTTCATAGTCTATTAGAAATTCCATCGATTTCTTATGTTAAAAATCTTATCCATTTTGCTTGAATTAGCATCTCCATGTTAGCATGAGGTATAAGTGGCATGCCATGCATCATTGTCTGGTTGCTCTGTTATCCTCATCATCAGTTAATAGTAGAAACTAATAAAATTTTTAATAGAATAGCTAGTTTACTATTTGATCTAATGTGTAGGAATTAATTTGCCTATTTTTTAACAGAAACTAATAAAAAGTTTGTGGAACAAAAGGAATAAGCATTAACCACAGTAAATGATACCATCCCCAAGCTTGTAAAAGTAGAAAACAACTATTTATTTCATAGATCACTTATGAGGCTACCTTATATAGTGCCCTATATAGAAATGTAAAAATTGCTAACCACCAACTGTTTCTTACAATTGTTTGGAAATTGATAACAATAAGAGATACATGCAAAGAATAAAATTGCCAGACTTACCTGGTATTAACACTCCTTCGATCGGAAAAAAGATGTAAGCTTTAGCGTATTGAGTGATCTAAACTTAACTTGTATTTTCTACTAGATTACGAAAATGCCTCTACAACCATGTAAATATCAATCACTTCTCATTGAAATTTGTTGCATTATTGGGGACTGCACCAAACAATGTATAGAGTACTTGTAGCAAGAATGGAGTCTCTCATGTTATCACGCCACCATTGACTGAAGACCCATTAGTAGTGCTAGATCTTCTAGCTTTATTGTACATTTACCAAATGAAAAATGACAAGTATGGGTCTTGGGTCTCCGTCGTCAACTAGAGTAGAAAGAAAAAAGGAGGGTCTTTTTATTCCAAAAGGTTAAAAGAAAATAAAAATTGATAGATACATTTGAAATATCATATCATATAGATTTTGTTACTAGTCCTTGCACTTTGTAAAAGTTATGGATATAATCCCTATACTTTTATTTGTTCATTTTTAATCATTGTACTTTCTTAATTTTAAAATTTCAGTCCTCACCAAACAATAACTATTAAAATCATTATGTTAAGTTCCACTTTTTTCCTAAATTTGATGCACTAAATATATTATCATATGTGTAATGTCATGTCAGCTTATTATTTCCACATATGACTCACTAAAAATCCAGCTAATGGATTAATGACTTTCATTCGCGTCAAGACTGGAATTTCAAAATTCGAAAAGCATAGGGACATTGAATGATCCAATTGGAGAATATGAATCAAATATACAACTGTACACATAGTACAAGACTATTAATGGAATTTAACCAAATGTAATTCACCGCTAGTGTTTGGATCAAGACTAAAATTTCAAATTTTGACAAGTACAGAGACTAAATCCAGAACTTTCATAAAATATAAAGACTAATAGCAAAATTTAACCTAGTATATATGTATGTATGAATGTTAGGAACCTTCATAGCAATTGCCAACTTTTCTCATCATCGTCATTCCCCCACAGGCTTGTAGGATAAACCCTTGAAAAGGGCTTTGAGGTTCGGGTAAAATACCCAAATATACCAAAAAAATTAAAAATTTACAGAATTGGGCCGGTTTCTAGAAAATTTACGGAAAAGAGCCATTTCCCATCAAAGCGCGTCCACGTCGGTAGCGTTTTGAGGAAATGCCCGCAGCACGCTGCGCCCACAGGGGCGCTTTCTTGGCGTGGACACAAAGCGCATCCCTAGGGCGCTTTCTTACGCCAATGGTCAAAATTTTTGTAATTTAGTTTATTATTTTTGTTTATTATTTTTTATTTTTTTAATTTAGCTTTAATATATTTAATAAATTAAAAAGTTGTTTTTTTTTGTAATTTAGTTTTAATATATTTAATAAATTAAAAAGTTGTTTTTTTATTTTTTTGTAATTTAGTTTTAATATCTTTAATAAAATAGAATTTGTTTAAATTTTTTATTTAATTTTAATTTTAAAAATAAAAGTCCAATATTTGTAATTTTATTGTAACTTAAAGTTTTTTTTCCAAATTAGTCATTCTACAAAAGTTCACCGTTTTCATCAACAAATAAATAGAATTTACATAGACACCAAGAGACAAAAAAAGTTAAGAACACTGTCAACTATTCCGACTTGGACACGAGCGAGATGTATGGCCTGGGTTCCTACACCATCCGCACAGCCTACCTTGGTTGCTCATTTCTCGGATATCCATATTGTTGCGTATTCTAGTCGAGCAAGGTCGACCCTTTGGTTTGCGCCTCAATTGTCTATCCGGCAACAGCTTAAACGGAGCAAGTGATACCGACGGCCACTTACGTTCATCTAGGACTGGTGGGAATACGTGTCTCCACACGTTGTACATGCTTTCTAATTTGTAAACCGTCGACATAGCTCATGAGATCAAGGCGGAGATTCGACAAGCCGCAAGTACATGGCGCATGGGTAACGAAGTGCATCAAATATCCACGATCGCGAGTCCTATTTGTCAAGTGTACACGATCGCCCGCCAACAATAACTTGGTTGGTCTGTCAAACTCCGTCACACGAAACCATAGGTTTGTCGCGATCATGACACTGCTTGTGTGCATGGTGTTGGCCGTGCCTTGCCCTTGTTAATTTCTTGCAAGACCTTGGGCTCCATACATGGCCTCCTTGCATTTGGCCTTTATAACTCGCTGCTTGCTTCAGAAATAGTGCCGCTAAAAGAAAATATGTCTCTCGCACAACCGATGTTATTGGCAGATGGCGCGTTCCTTTTAGAATAGAATTTATGCATTCGACCAGGTTTGAGGTCATATGACCATATCGTAGGCTGCCGTGGTATGCTTGTGTCCACTGTTCGAAAGGAATATTGCGTAGGTAATTTGCGCCTTCTTCGTTAACTGAGTGCAAACTCGCCAACATCTCGTGGAAACGGTCCTTATTGATCTCGTACCCTGCCAATATAAGTTGATATCGAATATTACATACCACTCTTCAATTGAGAATAAATTGAATATTACAAACGAAATTATATTAATAGATATTACATACCCATATTGGTCACTTGTTGTCGCTGACTTTTAGATCGATGTTGCCCGTAGTAGTTGGATGCAACATGCCTTAGGCAATATCGATGGTGTGTGCGATGCCACAGGCTTCCCTGGCGCTCTATTGCGGCTAGTATTACAGGGCCCAAATTCGATATAACACATATATCAGGTTGGGGGCAGACATGCCTCCTTAACCTAGATAGGAAGAAATCTCGATCATCGGTGACTCCCGGTGTTATTGCAAACGCAATCGGAAGGATTCTCCCATCGCGTCGTCTGTGCCACGACTAGCAATAGCCGCGCGTATATCTACCATACATAAAGGTACCGTCAATTTGTACCAATGGCTTGCGGTATATAAATGCATCTTGGCATTCCTTAAATGTCGAGAAAAGACGCTTGAACACTGTGTGCATCCACAGAGCAAGCGATCGTTGTAGTCTGCAGCGCGGTTCCGTTTCAAGGTGCGTTATGCGACACGAGACATATCTCTCAAAGACACGACACCACTGCCACACTTCATTATATGAAGCGCCCCACCGACCATGCAACTTTTCCAACGCCTATACGCTTGGCTATCCAAGCCTTCACCGTAAGAAGGCGTGTACCTCAATTGGCTATGAATATTGCCAATTAAGGTAAAATCATTGTAGTCTTGGGATCGACCTTCACCGTCGGCATTATTAAGTCGACCAACATGTGCGAATCCATCTTGGATGATCTTGTGTAACACTTGTCAGCGAAGCACGTTAAATAATGTAACATTACGTAATATTAGTATTATTCAAAACATTGAACACATCGTGATCTTGCACCGAAGCAAGACATGTATGTGGACCTTTTCTTGTTTGATGTCCCACAAGCTGTCCTTTTCCTCAACGAGGCCATGATTTTCCATGAACATATACCGTCTTGCACTGCACACTTCGCCTCGTACTTATCGAGCTTGGATTTAACCACGTAGTAGTTAACCCCATTCTTGATCTTTGTACTATTCCAATGCAACAAGAAAAGCATCCTTGTTGGAAAACTCGTTACCAACTTCTAATTCTCCGAATCCAACGCGAAGTTATGCGGTCAGCGTGCACGGTGTGGTAGTTCGAGGAAACTCTAATGCATCGTCTTGAGATAGATCGACATTATGCATGTGAAATTTGGAGGCGAGCATACTGAATAGCGAGATCTTCTTCTTCTTCGTGCGAACCGCCCTCGACATCTTGGTATTGTTAGAATAGGCTCGGTTGAGTAAAATAATCCAACACGCACCATCGGGCCCGAGCTCTCGAAGTGGATCCACATTCGATTCATCATCCGATCCATCATAATCTGCAACGAACGAGGGCCCCTCACCGGTGGATTTCGTGGGGAGTACATTATCCCTCCTTAAACATCTCTCGTAACGTTCCCAATCATATGTGGATTACCAACCACTAGAAGTTGATGACGTTCCCCAATACGTATTTCTATCATCGGACGTCGAAGGAAGGATATGCATGTCCCATCGACCAATCGAGTGTCGTGCAGGGGTTATGTTTTCCATACTACCACTAAACACGGGCACTTCCGTATTCTGCCTCCCACTAGCAGAGTGTCGACTTGGGGTCGTGTATTCCCCTCGAACAGAAGTAGATGTTGAGGTCGAAGGAAGATCACTTGGCGATGAAAATTCTACGTATACCTCAAGATAGGGTGATCCACTGACAAGATGAGTCTCCACCATTGCCTCAAAGCTCCGATGACCTTTGATGTCGAATGATTCATATCTCATCGAATCAACCGAAGCGCAAAATCTATACTTAATAGACTGAACTTTCATTGGCGTTGTTCCGAAAATTTTACGCCTAATTCTTTTGCGAAGTTCTAACAAATCTATGTTCGATTAAAACCCGATCGCCTTTGTGTTCTCCGATAAAAAATAACACCATTTTGGTGTCACAAACCTCACCATCGTAGTAAATAACATGGCATTAATACGTTCACTCATTTTTAGTTTCTATTTTTCTTTTGCCTCAATTTCGTTATGCAACTTGAGAATGAAATTTGGGTGATTTATAGTCTAAGGATTGCCACGGACTCACATGTAGCAAAAGAGCGTCCACGTGGGAGCTCTTTTGAGATTTTGCGATAGTGCATCCTGCTAGAAGCGTTTTGGCCTTTGTTTGTTGAAACATCTTCTCAAAATTATTTTTCGGAGACTATCAGAGCAAAAGAGCGCCCACGTGGGAGCTCTTTTCGGTACTCTTGCGGCGATGCATCCTGCTTGAAGCGTTTTTGGCCTTTGTTTGTTGTTGAAACGTCTTCTCAAAATTATTTTACGGAGACTATTGTAGCAAAAGAGCGTCCACGTGGGAGCTCTTTTGAGTACTCTTCGCGGCAGTGCATCCTGCTTTGGAAGCGTTTTGCCTTGTTTGTTGAAACGTCTTCTCAAAATTATTTTACCGAGACTCATTGTAGCAAAAGAGCATCCACGTGGGAGCTCTTTTTAGTACTCTTGGCGACGGTGCATCCTGCTTTGAAAGTGTTTTGCCACTTTGTTTGTTGAAATGTCTTTTCAAAATTATTTTACGGAGACTCTCAGTAGCAAAAGAGCGTCCCACGTGGGAGCTTTTGAGTACTCTTCTTGACGAGTGCATCTGCTGGAAGCATTTTGACCATTGTTTGTTCGTAAAGCGTCTTCTCAAAATTATTTTACGGAGACTCATCAGTAGCAAAAGAGCATCCATGTGGGAGCTCTTTTGGTACTCTTCTTTGTGATGCATCTTCTTTGGAAGCGTTTTGGCCTTGTTTGTTCGAGAAGGTCTTCTCAAAATTATTTTTACGGAGACTCAGAGTAAAAAAGCGTCTACGTGGGAGCTCTTTTGAGTACTCTTCTTGACAGTGCATCTGCTTGAAGCGTTTTTGGCCTTTGTTTGTTGAAACGTCTTCTCAAAATTATTTTGCGAGATACAATTTGTCAAAAAAATTCAAATAAATTTTTGGCTAATATATTTTGCCCAAAACCCTAAATATATCATACCCTAACACTAAAAGCAGTGAAAGAGGCGAGACGGGAAGGAGGAGGGCAAAAAGCGTACGTCGGTAGCGTTTTGTGGGGATCGGTGAGAAAGCGCGCTTGGGAGCGCTTTTGCCACATCAACCACCGTCGGTAGCGCTTTGTCTTTGATGTGGCAAAGCGCGCCCCAAGGGCGCGTTTTCTCTTTGCATCCCCACAAAACACTGTTGGCGTGGACGCAGCGTTTTAATGAAATTACCCAGCACCGTAAATTTTTAAAAACCGGCCCTTTTCCGTAAATTTTTTTTTGGTATATATGGGTGTATTACCCAATAATTATTATTCAATTTTTTTATTTAAATTATTAAATTGTTTAGTTTTTTTAAAAAATTTACTCAGCGAATTTTACATCATGATTTGACATGCCTAAAAAAAATAGTATAATTACACATTTTAAAATCTTTATTAATTTTTCATAAATTTATTTTATACCTATACATTAATAATTTTATGGTTTTATTTTTACAATTTATGAGAAATTAAATGTTTACGTGTTCACCGTTCATTCACATATTACTACAAGCATGATACTATGAGAATGACTACCAATAAATATAGTTGCATCGAAGTCAGTGATTTTATCAAATTTTAATTTAGAATAAATTTTTATCGTGAGAAAATGTATGTTAAATTTATTGTTTTACTTATGTTGCGTGAATTAGATTTCAATGATTAAGTTATATTAATATTAAAAGTATGATTGTCTCATGGATTATTTGATAAAAATAAAATGCTAGTTTATCACATGCATAATTGTTATTGGTATAAAATTATAATATACATTATATATCGTGCAAGAAAGATGGATGAAATGCATAGAATGCAAGGTTGGGAAAAGATTTATTAATGAATCGAAACAATACTTTTGTTTTGAATGGTGATGACATTGTTCAAATATTAGTTAAAGAGACTTCTATCCAATAGAAACATTATGACCATTCGAGAGAGCCTTCTTAAACAAAAAAGTTGAGTTATTGAATCTAATAGTTACTTTCAAAATGTTGGGTTGAAATGATTTCTTGAAACCAAAAACTGCATCTTGAAAAGTGATGTCATTTTAAAAAGCCACTTAGGTATCTATTGATGCATTATAGATAAACAATAAGCTTGGAGAATTGAAATTTAATTCATTCGATCCACTTTGTGAGTGAAACTTTTTGGTAAAAAAAGTACTCTTTCTTTTTTCATGTTATATATTTAACTTTAGATATGAAGTTATTTGTTTATTCAAATCATGATATTAGTAAATAACATTTGAATGTTATTGATGAGACCTTATTTTAAGTGTATTCATTGCTAAAAATGAAAGTTTACAGATGATCATATAATATGAATAATCTTGGTTGGTTTAGAAAAATAATAATCATAAGCTGAATGAATTTTATATATGGTAGAACATTTTTTAGTCTATGTTATAAAGGTTGGACTAGAAGTGACTTTGACTAGAAATGAAATAAGTCATATGCAATATGCATGGGTAATTTTCTAGTCAAAGTAGAATAGTGGAAAGCATTACTTGATATCTCAAAATTACTATCTTGGTATGAAATCTTCTAGTGAGAATGTGAACATGATGATCATATATTTGAAATCAAGATCCCTCTGTGCATATTTATGATAGTGCACATGATTTTTATATATGGGTTGGATATGATCTATAATCTCATGTAACTATAAAGTTTGAGATGTAGTAAAATTTAAAATTAACTTTTGAAAGCCATGAATAAAAAAATCTCGTATGGAAATATCAATACAAATGTTATTTAACCCATTTAGGTGATGTCATGATTTTGATCATAGTCAAGAAATGACTAATAATATCAATGATAAAGGGTGTATAAATGTATAATGTTATAGTTTAAGGATTGGATGATTAATTGTCCTCTAATATGACTAAATTCTAAAAATATATAAAGCATTGATCGTAGTTTCGAGAGTTTTAATATTTATATAATGAATGATCGAGCCTAGAAACTAACTATCACTACGATTGAGGCAAGCGCACCTATCGAACAGTAGTATAGCTTAGTGGCAAGATCGGAATGTCGAACCCAAAGGAACCAAAAGTACTAATACTGACTTTCTTTTTATTCTTTAGCCTAAGTACTAATACCCAAAGGAACCACATTATCTTGCCTTAATTTGGGATCATCTAACCCTACACTATAATGGTTGTTATGGCTTGAATTTGCTCCTTTGGGTTAGTCCTAGTGTTGCTTGGTAGGCTTCCTTGCGGTCGTTCGAGATCGACTTAGCAAGTTGCCCTAAGCGGTTCTCGATCCCTTGAATTGATGCTTGTTGATTTTTAAGTGTTGTTTGGTGTTTTAGAAAGCGTGTTTACGATAATTGCTATGAATTTTATCAGCATCTCCTTAAGGTTCGGCTTCTTTTCACTGTGGGTAGAAATTTGTTGTTAGAAGTTTGGAGGGAGTTGTTGTATCTCGATTTCCTTGACCACCCCATGAAAAATTGGGGTGGTTCCTCCAACTGGATTATAAGTATTACTATGAGGTTATTTTGAGATCTGAAATTGTTACCCACATAGTTCATTTGTTCGCCTTCCATGCCATGTCCGTAGGGTAGGTACTCGGGATTCGCCACACCTCCACTTGTTTCGCTTTGCATTCACAGGATGTACTGCGAAGAACAAAACCATCAATCTTTTTGTTTAACATCTCTACCTAATTTGATAGCATGGTTATTTGCGTCGAGGTTGAAAACTCATTTGCTTTTGTTGGCCTTGTTCTTGTAACTTGCCAGCGATAGTTATTGATGACATCTCCTCAATAAACTCGTAGGCGCTCAGGAGTTTTGTTATTCAAGGTTCCACGGTCATTTGAATCAATTATTTTGCCTAGTTCGAGGGTTCACTTTGTTGTAAAGGTTTGAACTGAAGCCACAAAGGTAGCCCATGGTGAGGGCACTTTCTCAACAAATCCTTGTATCTCTCCCATGCATCATATAGTGTTTCTAGATCCATCGTGCAAAAGAAGAGATATCATTCCTCAACTTGGCGTTTTGGCGGTGGAAAATATTTTAACAAGAATTTTTCCGGTCATTTGATCCCATGTAGTGATTGGTACATAATGATCGGTTTATACCCTAGTCGAACGAGTGGTTTTGAGACCATAAATCCGAGTGCGTATAATATTTTAATATTATATTACGTGCCGTTGATATGTGACTAAGCATGTGGTAAATTTTAGTGAACTAATTTGTCTGCATGCGTGTGTTTAATTTGAGCAAAGGATTGAATTGCATTGATTTGTAAATTAGCGTGCTACATGAAAAGGTGCCTATTTGCCATGACTTTAAAAGTATGGAGGATTTATATGGCAAATTTGCCTATTACCTAAGTTAGATGAATGGCACAAGTACTAAAATGGCCTTAATGCATTTGTTATATATGTTTTATTATAAGGATAATTTTGTAATTAGATTAATAATATGTTTTGTAATAAAACAAACAAATGAAAGTGGATGTTCATCTTCGTGTCTTACCACCGAAAATCAAAGAAAGAAAAACAAGAAAACCTTAAGTTAGGTTCGACCATTTCAAGCTCAAATTAAGGTGAGTTTTGACTTGGTTTTTGATAATTTCTACGTTTTGTAATCGTTGCTTAGTCTACTATCAAGCCCATGTCTCAATTTGATGAATTGATGTTGTTTATGAGAAAGGCCATTGATGTTATGTTGAGCTTTGTGATGATTTATGGTGTTAAATGGAAGATTTGAGCTAGATGAACATATTTTGTTCTTGAATTTTTGATGAATTTTGCTAATTAGGACTAAATTGAGAAAATAGCAATTTGAAGGACTAAATTGGAAATTTGATGGAAAATATGGGCTTGTATGTTATATATATGCATTCGGCTAAGCATGTGTATGTGATGAATTTGTGTATTTGATGTTTTGAGAAAAATGGAATAAATTGATAAATTATGCAAATGTGAGGGTTAATTTGCAAATAGCCCTAAATGTGTGTCCTTGGACTAAATTGAATGAATTAGTGAATAAAAAGAGTTAATTCTGAATATGTTTAGATCAAGAATCAAGGAAAAGCAGACTTAGATTGCGGGAAGCGAAAGTGCTTAGAGTAGTTTTTAGTTTGATAAATCGAATCGAGGTAAGTCATATTGCAAATAAATGTAATTGTAATGAGTTGAGCATATTCATATACCTATCGTTGATAACGAATGCTTATGAAGTGTTATGCAAATGAATTTTGAGATAAGATCGACTTAGCGACAATGTTCGAGAAGTCTCTACAAACCGTTGTTTATACAATGAGATATGTGATGCTCGAAATCGATAATGAATTGATAGTGAAATGAGCTCGGTGTGATTCGAATTATGAATCTAAATTTTGAGTTGTTGATGATTGCTTGAGATTTCGAGATCGTATACGTGTTCCAAGAAATCCACAATTGATTGATTGATTTTGAGTGAAGCACATAATAGTCATCTATCTGTTCATCGAGGAGTACTAAAATGTACCATGATTTGAGGTGACACTATTGGTGATGCCGGTATGAGCGTGATATTTCGACTTTGTTTCAAAATGTTTAATTTGTCGCCAAGTCAAAAAGTGAACATCAAGTTCAGTTTGAATTTGCTACAACCGATTCTCGATTCTGAGTGGAAATGGGATAGAGTGACAATGGATTTTGTTTACGGTTTGCCTTAGACTCGAGAAAGAAAGATGCGATATGGGTCGTAGTTGACCCGATTGTGAAATCTACCCATTTTATTACAGTAAGATCGACTATTCACTTGATAGATTAGCCGACCTTTATATTTTGAGATTGTTAAATTACATGGGGTGCCACTATCTATTGTGTCGGATAGGGACCCGAGGTTTACATCGAGGTTACGGAAGAAATTGCAAGAAGCTTTAGGCACAAAGCGCATTTGATCTGACTTTTCATTAAGTAAGCAGATGGCAAATCCGATCGGATTATTGATTCTCGAAGATATATTAAGATGATGTATACTTAAGTTTAATGGTTCGTAGGAGCGAGATTTGCCATTGATTGAATTTGCATACAATAATAGTTTTTAGTCGAGCATCAAAATGGCACCATATGAAGCTTTGTACGAACGTAAATGTTATACACCTCTGTATTGGACCGAGCTCAGTGAAAATAAGCTACACGGGGTTGATTTGATAAAAGACTCAGAACAGAAAGTGAAATTGATCCGAGATTGTTTGAAAGCGACATCGATCGTCGGAAGTCTTATCACGGACTTAAAGCGAAAGATATAGAATTTAAAATCGCGAAAAAGTATTTACGAAAGTTTCACCATGGAAGAAAGTACCCGTTTGGGCGTAAAGGCGAGTTAGTCCGAGATTCATCAAGCCGTATGAAATCATTGAGCGAGTTGGACATCTTTGCATATCGATTATTGTTGCCTCCCGAGCTAGAAAAGATACATAATGTATTTCATGTCTCGATGCTCCATAGATATCGATCCGATCCGTCTCATGTGATTGCCGATCCGAAATTGAAATCGATCGATATGTCATATGAAGAAGAACCGATTCGTATCTTAGCTCGTGAAGTGAAAGAGTTAAGAAACAAGAAAATTTTGTTAGTGAAAGTATTGTGGAATCGACACGGAATAGAAGAGACTACGTGGGAGCCGGAAGATTCCATGAGACAACAATATCTGACTTTGTTTAATGGTAAGATTTTCGGGGATGAAAATCCCTAAGGGGAGAATTATAATGATCCAGTTTATACCCTAGTCGAGCAGTGGTTTTGAGACCATAAATCCAGTGCGTATAATATTTTAATATTATATTCTATTAGATTGATATGTGACTAAGTATGTGGTAAATTTAGTGAACTAATTTGTCTGCATCGTGTGTTTAATTTAAGCAAAGGATTGAATTGCATTGACTTGTAAATTAGCGTGCTACATGAAAAGGTGCCTATAAGTATGGAGGATTTATATGGCAATTTTGCCTATTACCTAAGTTAGTGGACGGCACAAGTACTAAAATGGCCTTAATGCATTTGTTATATATGTTTTATTATAAGGATAATTTTGTAATTAGATTAATAATATGTTTTGTAATAAAACAAACAAATGAAAGTGGATGTTCATCTTCATGTCTTACCAGAAAATCAAAGAAAGAAAAAGAAGAAAACCTTAAGTTAGGTTCGGCCATTTCAAGCTCAAATTAAGGTGAGTTTTGACTTGGTTTTTGATAATTTCTACGTTTTTGCAATCGTTGCTTAGTCTACTATCAAGCCCATGTCTCAATTTGATGAATTTATATTGTTCATGAGAAAGGCCATTGATGTTATGTTGAGCTTTGTGATGATTTATGGTGTTAAATGGAAGATTTGAGCTAGATGAACATATTTTGTTCTTGAATTTTTGATGAATTTAGCTAATTAGGGCTAAATTGAGAAAATAGCAATTTGAAGGACTAAATTACAAATTTGATGGAAAATATGGGTTTGTATGTTATATATATGCATTCGGCTAAGCATGTGTATGTGATGAATTTATGTATTTGATGTTTTGAGAAAAATGGACTAAATTGATAAATTGTGCAAATGTGAGGTTAATTTGCAAATAGCCCTAAATGTGTGTCCTTGGACTAAATTGAATGAATTAGTGAATAAAAGAGTTAATTCTGAATATGTTTAGATCAAGAATCGAGGAAAGCGGACTTAGATCGCGGGAAAGCGAAAGTAATGGCGAGTAGTTTTTCGTTTGAAGAAATCGAATCCGAGGTAAGTCATATTGCAAATAAATGTAATTGTAATGAGTTGAGCATATTCATATACCTATCGTTGATAACGAATGCTTATGAAGTGTTATGCAAATGAATTTTGAGATAAGATCGACTTAGCGACAATTTCCAGAAGTCCCTACGAACCTAGGAATACATAGGTATATGTTCTGTTTTATCATGTAAGACCACGTCTGGGACGTTGGCGTTGATTTGAGACTTCGTGTAAGACCACGTCTGGGACGTTGGCATCGATATGAGCTTTTCGTGTAAGACCACGTCTGGGACGTTGGCATCGATATTATCTTTTCGTGTAAGACCACACTACGGGGCGTTGGCATCGATATGAGCTTTTCGTGTTAGACCACGCCCGAGGCGTTGGCATCGATATTATCTTTTCGTGTAAGACCATGTTTGGGACATCAGCATCATATTGATTCGTATAAGACCCTGTCTGGGACAGTGGCATCGTTATCTGAGTACACGTAAGACCTCGTCTAGGACGTTGGCATTGTACAACTATTCTGAGCTTTCTGAGTATCCTATTAGGTTCAATCGGTTCAACGGGAAAGTCTGTGATACGAATGGTTAAGTGAATTGTATATCCGTTTCGGGTATGTTGATTTATACACTAAGTGTGTATATAAGGTAAGTATCTATGTGATCTCACTATGATGATTATGTATATTGGAATAACAATATGATATGTGAAAGTGAGCATGAATGTGCTATGTTTATATAAGACTTTTGAATTGATGAATGTGACAAATATGGCCAAGTACATGGACCAAAGCATATATGTGATAGTTTGCTAAGTCATTAAGAAGTGCCAATGTACCTATATATATATATGCCTTTCATACTAAGTTTGTTTGTATTATGACTTACTAAGCTTTTGGAAAGCTTACTGTGTGTGTGTGTTTTCTGTTTTATAGGTCGTTAAAGCTCTTTGAAGGCTCGGGACCGTCAAAGATCGTCATCACACTACTAAACTCATTTTGGTACACTTTGGATATGTATATAGCTAGATATGGCATGTATAGGCTAGTATTAGATATGAGTTTTCTATTTGAACTTAGCCATGTGAATTGGTTAGATATGAGTTGGTAATATGCATTAATGTCTATGATATGTGATATATGTTTTGGTATGGTTAGATGACATTGATAATGGTCAAGTTTTTGGGTAAGTATAGATGAATTGTGCTTGTGTTTACATGAGTTTTAGTCTTGTGATTTGGATGGTTATTTTGGTATGTTCTTAGTTGCCAAATAGGCATGAGATGTCTTGATGATTTTGCTTGTAGGTAAGACCCATGTGGGTGGCATTTTGGCATTGCAAATGGCCTATTATGTCACACGGGCATGCCTAGTGACCATGGGGCTAAGTCAGTAGCTAGCCTAGGAGCACACGGCCAAGACACACGGGCGTGTCTAGTAGCCGTGTGAAAAAGTCAGTATATGGCCTATGAGTGCACGGTCTTAGCACACGGGGGTGCTTGGTAACCGTGGAGCCAAAACAGATTCGACCACGGCCAAGGTACGCGGGCGTGCTTGGTGGCTATGGATATAAAGTCAGATTCGACCATGGGGAGGACACACGGGTGTGTCCAGCAGCCGTGGGAGGCACACGGCCTGCCTACACGGGCGTGTAACCCCTGAAACTTAGAAAAGTTTTAAATTTTCGTGAAATTTTGTATGTGTTCCGGTTTAGTCCCGACTCTGTTTCTAAGCATGCTTAAGGTCTCGATGACCTACTTAAGGGACACTATGATTAAAATAGATGAACGGTTGTATGGAATTTTTACGTAAATGTTTACGATCCGCGTTCGTGAACGCCTTTAACCCTAGTTCAGCAACGGATACGGGTTAGGGGTGTTACATTGACCCTCGTAGAAGAGAATTCAACCACTGTTTTGCTTTATTTCTCAAAAAGAAGGGAAATAACCGAAGACGAATGGCATCATCAAAAATGCCATTTATTTTGAAAGTATCGCAAAATTATAGGAAATTCGCCAAGTGATTATTTGGATCTTCATCCTGCAAACCATCAAACTGAACAAATTGCTGTATCATCTGAATTGTGTTAGGTTTCATTTCAAAATTATTTGCAGCAATAGCAGGTCTAACAATACTTGACTCAGTTCCTGTTAAATTAGGTTTAGCATAATCATAAATAGTTCGAGGAGCATGATTTTTTGCCACCTCTGGAGGTAGCGGATTATTCTCAGCCATCTCTTCGGTGGTATTGGTTTCATCTTCTTGCTCTTCTTCTATGTAATTTAAGCTTCGCCTTATTTCTCTACGATTTCTGCGAATAGTACCTTCAATATCACATAGTAAATTAAGGGTCTGTCGGGTTCCTTCTAGCCATAAACTAGAGGTACTGCTCGGAACAAGTAAAAGAAAGAAAGAAAAAGAAAAAAATATTAGCAAAGTTAAAAAGCAGAATAAAAGTAAATTGCGAAAATAATAAAAATGGCTAAAGTAATAAAAATTGAGTGTTCTTAATATTCTAGTTCCCAAGAACATGGCGCCAAAAACTTGATCGTAGTTTTGAGAGTTTTAATATTTATATAATGAATGATCGAGCCTAGAAACTAACTATCACTACGATTGAGGCAATCGCACCTATCGAACAGTAGTATAGCTTAGTGGCAAGACCGGAATGTCGAACCCAAAGGAACCAAAAGTACTAATACTGACTTTCTTTTTATTATTTAGCCTAAGAATTAAGGAATTGTTGTTTAATCTAAAATTTAACTAACTACTAAGCTAAAGATGCTAAGACACAGAGAGTGAATTGGGGAAAATACTTGTGGGAAAAACCAATTGATTAAGACAATACCCAAGGAAGAATCCACCTAGACTTCACTTGTTATTTAACTCTGAACCAGACGATTTATTCACTTGACTTGATCAACAAGATTCCCTAATTTATATTAATACCTCTCTCGAGGCTACTAACGTCTAACCCTAGGTTGATTAATTGAAATCTCTTTCTAATTAAAACCCCTAAGATTGCATTAACTCGATCTATAGACTCTCATATTAGGTTTGACCCTAATCCGGCTGATTTTCGTCATCCTATCTCTAGGGTTGCGATCAACTCCGCTTAACTATAGTAGATCTACTCTTAAAGCAGGAATATTCCTCCACCGCCTAAGCACATCAATACCTGAATCAATATCTTGAAATATCAACACAAGAATTAAGAACACATAGTTAAGAAAAAATCAAGTATTTATCATAAAGTCCGTCTTAGGTTTCATTCCCCTCAGGTATCTGAGGGGTTTAGTTCATAATCATAAAACAATAAATCTCAGAAGAAAATATAAAACAAAACATAAGAAAACCCTAAAAACCCCTGAAGGAATTGAAGGAGAGATCCTCCGTCTTGAGTATGATTCCAGCTTCTTGAGATGAATCAACTGGCTTTCTTCGAGTAAATCCCACAATTCTAACCTCTCTGGCTCGGCTCCTTGGCCTAGTTGGACGCCCCCTCAAGGTTGGCCTTTAGGGTGTTTATATAGGCTTTTGGAATGTCTTTCTTTGCCTCTAAGTACCCTATTCCGAGTGAAATTCCTCTTTGTCACGGCAGGGACACGCCCGTGCAACACGCCCGTGTGAATCGAATCCAGGCCGTGGTCGAGCCTGCTAAAGGGGCACGGCCGTGTGGCTTGGGCCCAGGACGTGTTGATTTCTTACTTTGGCCCATATGGTCCGTTTTTAGCCCGTTTCTCGTTCTTTTCATCCTCCTATGCTTTCCTAAGTATAAAACATGAAATTAAAGGATTAAGAGCATCAAATTCCACAATTAAAAGGATAAATCATCCAAAAAGTATGCTAAATGTGGGATTAAAATATGTATATATTACGGTTTATCAAGCACCCTTCTATATGTATGATTTGTTGAGAAAAAATAATGTTATTTAAGTATGCATACATGACAAGTTTTAAAGGTCATCTATTGACAATGAAAAGAAGCTATGAAAAATAACAAATATGTTGTATTGTTTCACCAAGGGATTTGAGGCCTCTTTACAACAACTTGCTTGGTTAAAAAGACATGATGTATGACTTCATATATTTGGTGATTGTGAAATTAATTTCTTGGATAACAAGAAATAAATAAAGTAGACAAATATAAAACCATCATGATAAAAAAAGAGATAAATTGATCACTATAATTTGATAATAGTAGAAATGATAACCTTGATAACATTCTTTAAGAGAAAGAAATGGTAATTAAACATGGCGGGGATATTGGTATTGTGTGTTGAAAAAGTCGATTAAGAAACAATGATTTTAGGTACAACAGAAGTTTAAAATTTTTTCTTAAACCGAACTGTTGTGTTATTTATAGTCATAAGCTCTAACTGAAATATACATGTGCTTTGTGCGAGACGGACTAAAGTTGATCTTGACTTTCAACTGAACGACCTTCTCCACTATCCTTGAACCACAAATTGCCTCGAGTGTGAGCTCGAACAACATGAACTAAATCACAAAATGAAAACTTTTATTTACTTTCAATAGGAAAGTAAATTGTCTTTATAATCGATAACTGTACGTTTTTCCCAATAAATAAAATTTATTCTTAAAAATAAATTTCCATTATTTTCTGGCAGTATAACAACTCATGATAAGGTGTAAATTTCTTATCACATAGTTCCTATTTAGAGAGGAATGGTAAAAAAAGTTCTATTTGAATAAGAACTGATTGAATAATATTAGAGTTGAGTGACTCGAATCCTTGTTAAAATAAAATATAGTGGTAAAGTAAAATAAAAGTAAAATCCATATAGAACTATACTTATTTTATTTTACATTGATTAGAATAATGTTTTTCAACCTTACTACACTTTATCTATTTAACATTGATTAAAATAAGGTTTTTTTCAACCTATAAATAGATGTAGTCTAAACTTCTCTTGTATCATTCGAATTCGACATTAGTGAATTTTCTTTTCCTCTGCTCGTTGTTTTTCCCGAAAGGGTTTCCAAGTAAAATTTGTGTTCTTATTTTTCTTTCTTTCTTTCTTTTTTTGCAATCGTTCTATATTGTCATTACACAAGCGTTCAACTTTTACAAAGCGGTATAAAGTGCTTTGAGTTACTTATCTTGATCACGATAATGGCAACAATGAAGTATGATATTCATTGTTGGATTGCAACACCAAATTCGCGTTGTGGCGGGTAAAGATGCGAGATAATTCTTGCGCCAATGGATTTGGAGGATGCCTGCTAGGGTTAGATAAGATGCCTTCGACATTGTGGATGAAAAGAAGAGAAGTAAAGATCGAAAGGCTTTAACACAATTATAGATGTCGAATGAAATTCTACAGGACATGTTGAAGGAGATGACCACTACTACATAATGGAAGAAGCTTGAGCGACTATGCATGTCGAAAACCCTAACTAGCAAGTTTGCATATGAAGTAGCGTCTTTATGCTCATCATTTGGTGGAAGATGCATCGTGCACGAACACTTAATTGTGTTTAAAGAAATTCTCTTAGACCTAGAGGCCATGAAGGTTGGTGATGATAAAAATATTTAGGGTTAATTCCACTTTGTTTGTTTCCCCGTTTTATTCAACCTTTAGAGATACAATTTGTATAGCCGTAAATCTCTCACAGTTGATAAAGTCTATGCTTCCTTAACCTTGTATGACAAGATGAAACATCTTGTGGTTGGATTCAACACTCGGGGAGAGGGTCTCATTGTTCATGGGAGATAAGAACGAAATACTAATGATAATCGTGGGAAGACACAAGAACGAAAACTTCACAATAAATCTAATGGTAGATCGGGATCTTCAAACAGAGGTAAATTCTATAACTTCTGCAAGAAGAAAGGACACATTAAGTCTGAGTGCTATAAGTTGCAGAACAAAATAAAAAAGAGACTGCGAATCAAAAGGGAAAACAACCAGAATAATCCGATGAAGCTAATGTAGCAAAAGACTACATTGATGGTGAACTTCTAGTTGCTTCTGCTGACAACTCTAAAGTGAGCGAGGTTGAATCCTCATTCAGTTGCACGTTCCATATGAGCCCCAATCGGGATTGGTTTATAATATATAAAACTGTGTCTTAAGGTGTTGTTTTGATGGGAAATAATGCTTCATGTAAAATTGCATGTATTGATACGATCAAAATTAAGATGTTCAATTGAGTCATCAAAACATTTAGTGGCGTACAACATATACTAGAATTGAATAGTTTGATTTCATTGAGTACTCTTAATTCAAAAGGGAACAAGTACACAGACTAAAAGTGAAGTTCTGAAGTTTAGCAAGGGTTCCCTTGTTGTGATGAAAGGGAAGAGAAAGATTGCCAAGTTATATGTGTTGCAAGGTTCAATTGTTACTGGTGATGCAACCGTCGCTTCATCTTCCTTGTTAGATAATGAAGTTACTAGACTTTGGCATATGCATCTAGGGCTTATGAGTGAGAACAATATGACTGAATTGATCAAAAGATGAATTTTTGATGGATAAGGCATTAGTAAACTGAAGTTTTGTAAGCAATGCATTTTTGGGAAGCAAAAGAGAGTTCGGTTCACCAGAGGAATCCATAACACGAAGGGAACGCTGGATTATATTCATTCTGATCTTTGGGGACCATCTAGAGTGCCTTCAAGGGGTAGAACTAATTATATGTTGACGATCATTGATGATTTTTCTAGAAAAGTTTGGGCATTCTTCTTAAAGTAGAAAAGTGATGTGTTGTCCACGTACAGATAAAGCACCTCGCATCTGAGATAATGGTTTGGAATTCTATTCGATGAGTTTAATGAATTTCGCAAATCAAAAGGATCGTGACACACTTATGATTCGTTATACTCCACAACAGAACAACGTTGCGAGCGAATGAATATAACAATCATGGAAAAGGTTCGATGCATGTTGTCGAATGCTCATTTACGAAGTTGTTTTTTGGTGAAGCGGCCTCTACTACATGTTTTTGATTAACCGATCTCCCGTCAGTTGCCATTGAGAAAAAGACTCCACAAGAGGTATGGTCTAGTAATCCTACACGATTATTACGATTTGAATATTTTTGGGTGTTCTACGTATGCTCATGTTGATAATGTAAAATTGAAACCTAGATCCATTAAATGTGTTTTCACGGTTATAAATTTGGAGTTAAAATGTATAAGTTATGGTGTGTCGAAAATAAAAAAATGTGATTACTTGAGATGATATTTTTGATGAAAATGCTATTCTACCTAACTTATCTCTTAAAAACTCTTCCGAAGAAAGACCAACAAAAGCGGTGGAGCTTTAGATTGATCCGGGATCTACAACAAAGTCTACTCCTCAAGTTAGTACAAAAACTTAGAGTCGAGTTTCTTCTTCACCACAATATTCTATTGCCAAAACAGACCTAGAAGAGAAATTAAACCTCCAAAGAGTGTATGAGACCCGATCTAGTTGCTTATGCTTTAAATGTGGCTAAAGATATAGATGCAAATCAAGAGTCATCTACTTGTACCAATGGCCGATGCGTATATCTACCATACATAAAGGTACCGTCAATTTGTACCAATGGCTTGCAGTATATAAATGCATCTCGGCATTGCTTAAATGTCCAGAAAAGACGCTTGAACACTGCGCATCCACGGTGTAAACGATCGTTGTAGTACGCCGGTTCCGTTTCAAGGTCTATTATGCTGCCTGGGACATATCTCTCCAGCACCTGACACCACTACCACACTTCATTATATGAAGCGTCCCACCGACCATGTAACTTTTCCAACACCTTGACCGCTATCCAAGCCTTTCAGTAAGAGGCGTGTACCCCAATTGGCTACGAATATTGCCAATTAAGGCCCGCAAGATTGTAGTCTTGGGATCGACCTTTACCGTCGGTATTATTAAGTCACCAAAGCATGTGCGAATCCATCTTCGGATGATCTTGTGTAACACCATCAACGGCACGTTAAATAATGCAACATTACGTAATATTAGTATTATTCAAAAACATTGAACACATCGTGATACTGTACCGGCAAGACATGTATGTGGACCTTTTTACTTTTTGATCTCCCACAAGCCTATCCTTTTCCTCAACGAGGCCATGATTTTCCATGAACATGTACCGTCTTGCACTGCACACTTCGCCTCGTACTTATCGAGCTTGGATTTAACCACGTTGTAGTTAACCCCGTTCTTGATGCTGTATTGTTTCAATGCAGCAAGAAAAGCATCATTGTTGGAAAACTCGTTACCAACTTCTAATTCGCTTGAATCCAACGACGAAGTTGTACGGTCACGCGTCTGGTTTGGTAGTTCAGGAAACTCCAATGCATCGTCTTGAGATAGATCGACATTGTGCATGTGGTTCGGAGGCGAGCACGCCTACGAATAGCGTATCTTCTTCTTTTTAAATGCGAACCGCCTCAACATCTTCAGTATTGTTGGAACAGGCTCCGATTCAGAAAATAATTCAACTTCTGCACTATCGGGCCCAGGTTCTCGATGTGGATCCACATCTGACTCATCATCTGATCCACCATAATCTGTAACGAACGAGGGCCCCTCGCCGGTGGATGTCGTGGGGAGTACATTATCCCTCCTTAAACATCTTTTGTAACATCCCCAATCATATGTGGATTTCCAACCACTAGAAGTTGATGACGTTCCCCAATACGTATTTCTATCATCAGACGTCGAAGGAAGGATATGCATGTCCCATCCACCAACCGAGTGTCGTGCGGGGGTTATGTTTTCCATACTACCACCACTTCCGTATTCTGCCTCCCACTAACAGAGTGTCGGCTTGGGGTCGTGTATTCCCCCCGAACAGAAGTAGATGTTGAGGTCGAAGGAAGATCACTTGACGATGAAAATTGTACATATACCTCAAGATAGGGTGATCCACTGGCAAGATGAGTCTCCACCATTGCCTCAAAGCTCCGAGGACCTTTGATGTCGAATGATTCATATCTCACCGGATCAACGGAAGAGCAAAATCTATACTTAATAGACTGAACTTTCATTGGCGTTGTTCCGAATATTTTACGCATAATTCTTTTGCGAAGTTCTAAGAAATCTATGTTCCGATTAAACCCCAGTCGCGCTGTGCTCTCCGATAAAAAACAACACCATTTTTGGTGTCACAAACCTCACCATCGTAGTAAATAAATAAAGATTAATACGTTCACTCATTTCGAGTTTCTATTTTTCTTTTGCCTCAATTTCTCTTATGCAACTTTGAGAATGAAATTTAGTGATTTATAGTCTAATTTTACAGGAGACTCATCAGTGCAAAAGAGCGCCCACGTGAGAGCTCTTTTCGGTACTCTGGCGACGACAAAGGCATCCTGCCGGAAGCGTTTTGTACTTGTTTGTTGAAATGTCTTCTCAAAATTATTTTACCAGGAGACTATCAGAGCAAAAGAGCGCCCACGTGGGAGCTCTTTTTCAAGTACTCCTGCCGACAGTGCATCTATTTGGAAGCGTTTTTGGCACAATTGTTTGTTTGAAACGTCTTCTCAAAATTATTTCACCCGAGACATCAGAGCAAAAGAGCGCCCACGTGAGAGCTCTTTTCAGACTCTTATCGACGCATGCATCTGCAGGGAAGCGTTTTTGGCCAATGTTTGTTTGTAAACGTCTTCTCAAAATTATTTCACGGAGACTATCAGTAGCAAAAAGAGCGTCCACATGGGAGCTCTTTTCAGTACTCTATCGATCATCGCATCTGCTGGAAGCGTTTTTGCCACTTGTTTGTTGAAGCGTCTTCTCAAAATTATTTTGCCAGATACAACAGTCAAAAAAATTCAATTAATTTTTTGGGCTAATATATTTTGCCTAAAACCCTAAATATATTTTTACCTAGCCTAGAAACCTTAAAATTTCATACCCTTATTGGTCGGGAAGGAAGGCAAAACGCGTCCACATCAGTAGCGTTTTCTGGTTATTCGATCGAAAGCGCTACCGGGACGCGCTTTGTGTCACGTCGACAAAAGCGCGTCCACGAGGGCGCTTTGTTGAGGTAACAAAGCGCGCCCCGAGGGCGCGCTTTGTCGGGCATCCCCTCAAAACGCTACCGACGTGGACGCGTTTTGATGGGAAATGGCCCCCTTTCCGTAAATTTTCTAGAAACCGGCCCAATTCCGTAAATTTTTAATTTTTTTGGTATATTTGGGTATTTTACCCTTGAGGTTCTCCTTCTCTCTTGTTTTCATTAATGCAAGTCTTTTTATTGGGGTATATATACGATATTCATCTTTCAAATAAATATTTTTTTAACATATTTCAAATAACTAGATTTCGATATCATGTGAGTATTTATATTTTTAGAATTTTTTAAAATTATTATTTTGTAATCGTAATTAAAAATAATTAATAAATATAACATTAAAATAAATAAATAACTTTCAAATCATAATTAAATAATTGTCTAATATTTAAAATGTATATTTAAAATGTTTAAAATAAGGACATATTGTAGTTATATACTTTTTTATTCTTCAATCTTGCTTTTTCTTTAATCTTTACAAAATCGATGTAATTAAATCAATGATATTATCAATGTATTAAATAATAATGTTCTTTTCAGTTATAAAGTAAATGTTTCATACGTGTTTATCTTGTAATAACACCTATTTGTTTACTGCATGTTTTGTATATACCTCTTTTTTGTATTTTTGTCATCTAATAATAGAAATAGTCTTGGTTTAAATAAAAAATAATTTAAAATAATAAGATATTTGTTATTTATTAAATTGAATAATCTAAATTATAATGAAAGTGTAGTTTTTCTATCTTAGAAAATTTTTGTAAATATATTAAAGATTAAATTATAATAAATTAAAATTATTTTGAGAATTGAGATATTTGATTTATTTTGGATTTAATGTATTAAAATTATTTGAATTAACTATTAATTTTTATATTTAATATTTAATATTGAAACACAAAATTCAATTTTTTTTTAATATTAAAAACTATTTTTAACATTTTATATTTAAATTTCTTTTTAATTCAAAACCAAATAACAATGTTATTAGTTAAAAGTAAATTCAGCTTGTATAAAATATAAGCAAATTAAACTTAATGAATCTTATTCAAAATCAGCTTATCTAATTGGATGAGGTTATCACAATATATTCTTTAATTTTCTAATAGTTTATATTCATAAGTTAAAAAAATACTGAAATTATTAAATCATCTAATTGTAATATAATAAAATATGAAATAAATTAAATACAATTTTAAAAACTTAAACTTCTTAATTAAACTAAAATTATATTTAGACAAATTAAAAAATCCAACCTCCTTAAAAATTAAAATAAAATCTAATTTAAAATAAATACTAATATTATTACAAATATATATTTAAATTTTTATTTTCACGTCTTCAATCTATCACTCTCGTCATCATCTTCTATTTGGATCTTCTTTTTCATTCTATTATCTTTGTAGTATCTTCAATCAACATTAGACTTCTAATATAATTAATTATTTTAGAGTTGTAAATTACCTAAACGGTCACATCTCAAAAACCGGTTTGTAGAAATTGGGTTAGTGAAACCAAGAGTGATCAAGTTTTGTTTTTAAATTAAAATTGTGAAAATTTTATCAAGTAATTAATTTAGTTCAATGGTTAAGAGATTTGTTTATGTGCTTAAGGTCCTGTGTTTAAATTCTTTCCCTTGAAATTTTTGTTATTTTTATCCCAATCTTTGACTTTGGATATTAAGCTTATCTATTTATTTAACTTAATTGATGATAAGAATGAGTTTGCTGGTTTAGTGGTAAGGCTTTAATTTATTTAGAGGTCCTGTGTTTGAATCTTGTGCCTGCAAAGTGGAATTATTATTTTTTTGATGTAAATATCAGATTGGGCTTTTATTTCTAAAATTTAAGTTTACAAGAAAAACTAAAATCAGAAAAAGGAGAACAGTTCAGGCCTTTTATGGCCCGAAATAAATCAAAACTAATTTAATGGCCCTAGAATAATAAAACTTACGCAAGAAGACTCTAGAAAAAATTTAAAAAACCTGCCACCGATTTGACTGCCCAATCAGATCATCATTTCGCCTGCCAATGCTAGTCACGTCTTTCAACTCCTTCATTAATGGCGATACTAGTTTCCAATGGGAGTAAAAGCTCTTATGGCTCATTTGATTTTCATTTTTGAAAACTCCCTCTGCCGATTCATCTCTTATTCTCCTCAGTCTGGTTCTCTGATACTTTCGTTCCTTGCTTGTTCTTTTGCATAGATGGGTATATCGTCGACCAGGTAAATCTCTTCCCTCATTCTTAGTGATTCCGTTGCAAGAACATGGGCAAGGTTATTTGCTGATCTTGGGATGAACTCGAACCTTAACTTCCTGGCTTTTGCGATTATTCTTTGTATATCTTTATGCACGTTCCTACCAAAGATTTGTCAGGCTTTGCACTATTACATTTCTTTATTATTGACAACGAGTCTCCTTCAATAATGGTATCTTCTCTGTTCATTTCGTGGGCTATTTGGGCTGCTCGGCGACATACGGTTGCTTCCGCTGCAAAAGCAGACGTTACCCCCTTATGGAGATCCGTAACTGAGATGAGAACGCGGCCAGTCTTATTCCTGACTACAACCCCTGACGCTGCCTGTTTTCCCCTTTCATCAAACGCCCCGTCGAATTTTATTTTCACTGTCTGTCCGGATGGAGGATTCCATGTCGGTTCTGCTTTTGGTAATATTCGATCAACTTTTTTAACTCCATCAAGTTCTTTCAGATATCCATACACAAAGTTTATAATTTCCTGACTTGTTATGCCTTTCTTTTCATGTATACGGGAGTTTCTGTCCCCCCAAATAGCCCAAAGAACTCCACAATAAATTCTGCATTTTTCCAAAGGGAGAGTAGCAAAAACCTCGGTAAGCCATTCTTTAAAGTCTGCATTTGGGAACAAGAAAAAAGTTGGATCTGACAAATCTTTCCATTTGTGATTCAGGGCATTCACGAAAAATGTGATTCGTTGTTTCATCCCTTCCATTACACCGAGGACATACTGTGTTTCTAGACAAATTTCTAATTGATAGATTTACCCTAGTAGGTAGATAGTTCCAGGAAATTTTCCATATTAATATCTTAATCTTTGAAGGTAGATCAAGCCGCCATAATTTTCTGTAAAAGTCTTTGTAGTTGTTTTGTAAATCATAAGCTATAGGATCCATACTTTGTAATAGTTTATAAGTGCTGCGGACTGAAAACTCACCCGATGGTTCACCACTCCATGCAAGAAGGTCCTCATGAGGTTCCAGCGCCAAAGGAATCTGGAGAATCAGATCTGCTGTTTCTTCTGGGAAGGTATTCATTATCAAATCTCTATTCCAGTCTCTGTTACAGCTGTTGATTAACTCTGACACTTTATCAAATTGCGAATAATCACCTTCAGAACTTAATCTAAAATTGTCATAATTTGGAATCCACGCATCCTCGTTGACTGAAATATTGGTGCCCGTGCCCACTCTCTAAATCTGACCTTTCTCTAATACTCCTTTAGTCACATAGATGCTACGCCAGACAAAGGAGTAAGAGCTCCCCAAACTCGAATTAATAAAATCACATTCGGGAAAATATTTTGCTTTAAAAACTTTTGCTACTAATGAATTCAGAAAATTTGACAGCCTCCACCCCTGTTTTGCCAAAAGTGCAATATTGAACTGAGCCATGCTTCTAAAACCCAACCCTCCTTCTTCCTTTGGTCGACAAAGAAATTTCCACTGGCACCAATGTATTCCTCTTTTGCCCGCTCCTTTTTGCCACCAGTACCTGGCAACCTTACTTTCTATCATTTCGCATAAGGCTTTAGGAATTAGAAAACAAGACATAGCATAGGTGGGTATTGCCTGTAACACCGCTTTTATGAAAACTTCTTTTCCCCCTTGAGATAGTAACCTGGTACTTCATCCTTCGATCCGCATAGCTATTCTGTCTAAAAGACTTTGAAAAGCCTCTTTTTTCCGTCTTCCCACTACATTTGGAAGTCCTAAATATTTCTCCGGGCTTGTAGAACTTCTTACTCCGAGCATGTTTGACACTTCTTCTCTTTTCTCTCTACTTGTGTTTGAACTGTAGAAAATTGTGGATTTGTTGAAATTGACACATTGTCCTGAACAACTCTAGTACTCTTTTAAGATATCCTTCATAATCATTGCTCCCTTTTCTGTCGCTTCATTGAACATTATGCAATCATCTGCGAAAAGTAAATGTGATATCTCTGGCCCTCTTCTACTCACCTTTGCTCCTCTAATCTGACCATTTTTATTTGCTGTTCTCATCAAAGATGAAAGGCCTTCACTGCATATGAGAAAAAGAAACGGACTTAAGGGGTCACCTAATATTGCCCCACTTTCCATTAGTAATAACCGCATAAGAAGCTGTGGCAATACATTTCATTATTAAATCCACCTATTTTCTAGCAAACCCCATCTTAAGCATTACCTCTTTAACAAAATCACATTCCACCCTATCATAGGCCTTACTCATGTCGAGTTTTACCGCCATATACCCTTCCTTCCCTGTTCTTTTTTGCCTAAATGTATGCAAAATTTCATATGCTAAAAGAACATTGTCTGAAATCAATCTGCCTGGGACAAAAGCACTCTGAACCTCATCGATGCAGTTGCCAATTACAGCTTACAATCTGTTTGCTATAGTTTTTGCTACTATTTTATAAATGACTGAACATAAACTTATAGGCCTAAAATTTACCAGAGTTGAGGGTTGTGGGACTTTTGGAATGAGGACTATATCTATACTGTTTGCTGTTTCTACCCCATTGTTTCCATTTAATATTCCTAGACAATACTCTGAAACCTCCTTGCCTACAATATGCCAGTATCTTTGAAAGAACAATGCTGGAAATCCATCTGGTCCTGGTGCTTTGTGGGCCCCATCCCCTTCAAGGCACTCCAAATTTCTTCTTCTCTGAATGGCGATAATAACTTTGAGTTTTCCTCTTTGGTGATGCTTTCTTCGATACCTTCCAATACCTTGCCTGGGTTTGCTACTCCCTTTGTTGTAAAAAGTTCTTTGAAAAACTTCGTTGCTATCCCATTTATTTCATACCCTTCTGTGATCTCCTTCCCATCATCCGTAACTAATTTGGTGATTGAATTTGTTCGCCTGCGCGTTGTTGCACATCTATGAAATTAGGCTGAGTTTTTATCTCTAAGCTGAAGCCAGTTTGCTCTTGCTCTCTGCTCCCAATACATTTCGTCTTTGTCAATCTCCATGTTTAAAAGAATTTTGTTGTCAATTATCTTTGCCATTGTCTCGTCGTCTCTTTCTTTATTCAACAAGATCTCAAGTTCCCTTGTAAGCTTCTTCCTTTGACCCTCCTTCTTGTTTCTGTTTTGTCGAGCCCACATCTTCAGTCTCTCCTGTAACTCTTCTATTTTCACCATTAACGATTCTGAATCTGACTCCCAAAATTCCTTAATAACTTGTTCAGTGGTCTCCTCCAATGTCCACCAGGCTTCAAAGTGAAAACGCTGGTTTCCTGAGTGTTCAGTTGCATGATCTGTACATATAAGAAGGGGACAATGATCTGACATTGAGTAGGGAAGATGTTGAAGTTTACCCATTGGAAATAGAGTCATCCATTTTTTGTTTGCGACTCCTCTGTCCAGCCTCTCTCTAATGTTTGTCTCTGGAAGGTTTCCTCTTTCCCACGTGAACCAGGTTCCCGAGTACCCAATATCCATTAATTGACAATCCTCTAAAGTGTCTCTGAATGCCTCCATTCTCCTTTGATCCCTTTGCACTCTACCCTTTTTCTCGAAAATATACATTATTTCATTGAAATCTCCTGCTACAAGCAATGGTTGGTTACTTTCTTGACTGAGTCTTCTAAGCAAGTCCCAAGCAGAGTTCTTTTCTTTCAAATATGGCGAACCATAGAATCCCGTGAACCGCCATTTTTCTCGAACACCCTCTTCTCCCACTATTGCATCAATGTGCCTTTTGGAGAAACTCTTTAAGGAAATTCCGATTTCACCTTTCCATGCTAAACATAGTCCCCTAAACCCCTCAGCTTCAATATCAATTCCGTTAGTAAATCCACAACTCTTCCTGACCCTTTCCATGCTCTTCTGATCTAACTTTGTCTCCATTAAGAAGACCATTTGGAGATTTTGCTGCTTAACTAAATGCCGCAGCCTTCGTACTGCCCGTGTGCTCCCCAACCCACGGACATTCCAGTATATGCTTTTCATTGTGTTCGGTCGGCTTGCCCATTAGTAGCCGCTGATCCTAAATTATTTGTAGCAGTAGATTGTCTCTCAACACCGGTTGTAACCTCCATACAGTCCTCATAATGACCCTCCAGATCTTCATTTTTTAGCCTTTTTGCTCCTCCTCTGTTTATCGTGCCCGAGCTGTCCATGCTGTCCCTTTCTTCAGAAAATTTCTTCTTTCCCGTCCCACTTGTATGCTTTCTACACTCTTTTTGATTTGCTGTAGCTAACCTTCTCCTGCTTGATTTTTTTAATGGTTTCTGCAGCTCTCTCTAAATTATTATTTCCTCCAATTGGTTCCCCCAACTCCATCGTATTAAAACTGCCTCCTAGTTCCTTAAAGCCTTCCTCCCAATGCTCTAGTATCTTTCCCCCTTGAATTATTCCTTTCGTCACAATGGTATTATTCTCCTTATTCAGCCCAGACTGTTCCTTTGAATTCCCTGTGTAGGTTTACTGCTTACCCATCTTTTTTGCAAAAACATTAAATTTCAAACTCTCTTTCCCCATTGCTTTTGATTCAGCTTTTAATGCAATCGAAAAAGGAGGATCCTCCCTGATTTTATCTTTTTCTCTAGGGTCTATCTGCAAAAAATCATTAAGGCTATGATCCATTCTACCGCACCCAAAACAGAAAACTAGCAGTTTTTCATATTTGAACGGAATCCAGGATTTAACACTATTCTCACTTGATACAAATATACCTCTTCTAAGTGGACTCTGTATATCTAAATTAACCCTAAGTCTGCATATATCACCATTTATTTCTGACCTGATTACTCCACCGAATGTACTCCCAATGGCATGTAAAAGATCTTTCTTATCAAATTCTGGTAAAATCGGTCCAAGCTTAATCCAATATGGCGAAGAAGTAAGTTGAATTTGATCTCGATCAATCAGATTACTAAGTCTTTCAAACAAAATTAAGTATTTTCGAAAAAGCCAAGGCCGCCCCTCCATGATCATCTTCAGATCTTCTTCTAGGTCGAAAACTATTAAAAATAAATTCTGCCCTACCGTTTGAATGTCAAATTTTCTTTTTGTTTTCCAGATGCTCCTCAGTTGCGCCTTCATACTTTCTGGATTAAAAGACTCCTTTGTCCAAACGGAACAAATAAGAGTTGCCTTTTCATTAGGCACCACCACTGATCTTTTAATGGATAATTGAATGAGCTCTTCTGCTAACAGTGAGATCTCCTCCCTGCTATCCCTCTCATCGCCACCACTGATCTTTTAATGGATAATTGAATGAGCTCTTCTGCTAACAGTGAGATCTCCTCCCTGCTATCCCTCTCATCGCCACCACTCTCCTCCATCTTAAGCTGCATCAGTTACCACTCTCTTTAGGACTCTATAGAGAGCACTCTTGGTTCTTCAAGGGACTCTTTGCCATCATACGAACCTGGTTTCTAAGTTCTGGTTTATAGGTCAATCGCCAGTAAGGGTTTAGGCATCTATTTTTATTTTAAACTTTGTGGAAAGTTCTTATAAGTATAACTAATCAGCTTTAATAGGAGTTACTGGATGGTTTTTTTTAAAGAAGAGAGAATTATCTCCTAGTTTCTCTCTCATGTTTCCCACTCCTCACATCCCACACTCTCTCATTCTCTCTTATTTTTGCCGTAACTTTGTTTTCTTCTTCTCTTTTTCCTAGTTTTGGGTTTTCTTCATTTTTTTTCTCTTACTACCAAGAACATTTATCAACCATTTTTTTGTGATTTCAGCCTATATTCTTTTATTTTCTATTGACCATTTTTTAAGATTTCTTCGTGGATGTTCTGACCTTTTCCATCTATAGTCTCCGAGTGTGTGATTGGTGTGTACGAATTGGAATAATAGAGTTGTGGTGTTCGTCTTATTTTGATATGGATATTTTAAGATAACCTTATTTGAGATTTTTTGGTTAGAGTTGATTGTATTTTGATACCCTCTTTTGTGTGGGAATTTGTTAGGTAAAGTTCATAAAGCACCTAACACTTTTCCGGTGAGCGGAGTGTCTTAGGAATCAGTTTCTTTTTAGGTAAAGGCCAAATACCTTAGCATTTATGGTGGAACAACTGATTTGAGATTGGTAATCCTTGTTAATTTGTTTATTTTCAATGACGTTTTAGGGTCTGGAAGTGTGCTGTAATGTCGTGTTTTAGAATCGACCAGGTGTATCACGAAAATCCCGAAAAACAACGAACGGCGTAAAGCCAAAAAGGCCACTATCGACGCCACACGACCGTGTGCCAGACAGTGTGGGTCACACGAGATGGGTTAGTTGGGCCGTGTGGGCCACACAGGTATGTGGACCCATTTTTTTGTAAAACTTTGTTAGGGTCGTATTTGAAGTGCAATTCAAAAATTTGTCACTCTGTAGGTTCTGAAATGTGTTATGTAGGTACTATGAACATGAAATTTGGTATTTTGCCTTTGTTAATGTGATTTTTTGAAAGCGTGATAGTATGTTCTGATATGTACAATATGTATGATATATTAATACATCTGTTATCTTATTAGTGTTTGCAAGTGAAACCTGCTACCTGAAATACTGATATTGCATGTGTAATATTCGAGAGCATGTCTGTGGTATAATTTCTGCTTTTCATATGTAATTTGAGAAATCTGTATAAGCATGATTTATTTATGTGATTTCACCTTATATTATTTGGTTTTCTATTAACCATTTTAAAGATTTCTTCATGGATGTTCTGACCTTTTCCATATATAGTCTCTGAGTGTGTGATTGGTGTACGAATTGGAATGATAGAGTTCTCGTAAGTTTCACGTAATTGGTGTTCGTCTTTTTTTGAGATGGATATTTTGAGATAACCTTATTTGAGAATTTTTTGTTAGAGTTGATTACATTTTGATGCCCTCTTTTGTGTGGGAATATGTTAGGTGAAGTTCAAGAAGCACCCAACACTTTTCCAGTGAGCAGAGTGTCTTAGGAATCGATTTCCTTTTAGGTAAGGGTCGAATACCTTAGCATTTGTGGTGGAACAATTGACTCGAGATTAATAATCCTTGTTAATTTATTTATTTTGAATGACGTTTTAGGGTCTAGAAGTGTGCTGTAAAGTCGTGTTTTAGAATCGACTAGGTGTGTAATGAAAATCTCGAAAAATAACTAATGACGTGAAGCTGAAAAGGTCACTGTCTACGCCACACAGCCATGTGGGTCACACGAGGTAAGTTAGTTGGGCCGTGTGGGTCACACAGGCATGTGGGCCTAGTTTTTCGTAAAATTTTGTTAGGGTCGTATTTGAAGTGCGATTCAAAAATTGCTCACTTCGCAGGTTCTGAAATGTGTTATGTAGGTATTATGGACATGAAATTTGGTATTTTGCCTTTGTTAATGTGATTTCTAAAAGCGTGATAGTATGTTCTGATGTGTATGGTATGTATGATATATAAATACATTTGTTATTTGGTTAGTGTTTGCAAGTGAAACCTGAAATCTAAAACACTGTTATTGCTTGTGTAACATTCGAGAGCATGTCTGTAGTATAATCTCTACTTCTGATCTGTAATTTGAGAAATCTGTATAAGCATGATTCATTTATGTGATTTTACCCTATATTCTTTTGTTTTCTATTAACCATTTTTAAGATTTCTTCATGGATGTTCTGACCTTTTTCATTTATAGTCTCTGAGTATGTGATTGGTGTACGAACTAGAATAATAGAGTTGTCGTAAGTTTTGCGTAATTGGTGTTCGTATTATTTTTAGATAGATAATTTGAGATAAACTTATTTGAGAATTTTTTGTTAGAGTTGATTGCATTTTGACGCCCTCTTTTGTGTGGGAATTTGTTAGGTGAAGTTTGCGAAGAACCCAACATTATGCTAGCGAGCAAAGTGTTTTAGGAATTGGTTTTTTTTTAGGTAAGGGTCAAATGCCTTAGCATTTGTGGCAAAACAATTGACTCGAGATTGGTAATCCTTGTAAATTTGTTTATTTTGAATAATGTTTTAGGGTCTGAAAGTGTGCTGTGAAGTCCTATTTTAGAATCGACTAGGTGTGTAACGAAAATCCCAAAAAACAGCAAACGACGTGAAGCCAAAAATGCCACTATCTACGCCAAACGACTGTGCAGGTCACATGGGGTAGGTTAGTTGGATTGTGTGGGCCACACGGCCTAGGTTATTTGGGTCGTGTGGGCCACACAGGTTGGGTTATTTGGGTTGTGCGGCCACATGGGCGTGAGTTAGGCCGTGTGGGCCACACATGCATATGGGCCTATTTTTTTGTAAAACTTTGTTAAGGCCGTATTTGAAGTGCGATTCGAAAATTTGTCATTTTGTAGGTTTCGAAATGTGTTATGTAGGTATTATGGACATGAAATTTGGTATTTTGCCTTTTTTAATGTGATTTTTGAAAGTGTGATAGTATGTTCTGATATGTACGGTATGTATGATATATAAATACATTTATTATCTGATTAGTGTTTGCACGTGAAACCTGAAACCTGAAATATTGATATTGCATATGTAACATTTGAGAGCAAGTTTGTGGTATAATCTCTGCTTTTGATATGTAATTTGTGAAATCTGTATAAGCTTGATTCATTTATGTGCATCTGAGTATGTAATATGTTTAGACATGTGCATTGGGGTGGGATAATGATGTGATGGAGGAAGTGTTCTGACAGTTTAATTGCATACTGATATTAGTAACTCACCGTTGTCGCGCAACCCGGAGTGGCATGTCATCATTGTCGGGCAGCCCGAGATGACTTAATTTGCTGTATAACCACATAACTAATGTAACACCCCAAACCCGACCTAGAAGTTATGACTGGATATTAAGGAATTATATGAACTTGTTCAAAGCTTTTGTTTTAACCAAACTCAGTGCATGTTTCGAAAGCATAATTTTTTTACAAAACTCTCATACATGTTTAGAAAAAAAAACCAAAGTTTGAAAACACTTATTTAAAACCCAAAATACGAATTCAAGTTGCATGTTTTGAAAGTACAATGTTGACAGATCATTTCTAGTACAAAAATAAACATTTAAAACCATATATTTATTTACAGAAAACACTTACGTGACTACTTAATCTTCGTAGCGGAATTTCTCCTAAGTTTTAATTTTGAAAATTGAATTTTTAGTTTGGTAAATCATACGATTTTCATATATCATATTTTCATAAACATATATCAAAATGTGTTTATGAAAATGTTGTATTACTAGAAACATATATCAAATCATAATGTCATATTTCCGGAACATATTTTGGATTGGAATATCATATTTTCATAAACACATATATCAGACAAGAGTGTCATGATAGACCAGAACAAATGCAGACACAGATCCTACTTCCATCCGCTACACACTAACTTCGTCCAACCAATCACACCAGTTAGGACTACAAGAGTCCACCCATCCAATCACACTAGGTTGTGGTGGTATGCCATGCATATAAGTGCAGCTGAGCTACCAAACAGAAATATTGTGGTAGTCTGCCTGAATCAAATATGTGGTTAAGCCATTATAATTGCAGTCAAGCTACCATAACTGATATTGCGGATAAACCGCAAGAAGATGCAGTAATACTGCCAGAATCACACTTCCTACATCACATATCATATCCTACCCTAATGCTCATGCAAATACTAACAGACATCATATGCACATATGTCATACATACGTTTCACATCAGAACATACTAACAGAATTATCAGATTACAAATCATATATGAATTTCACATTTTACACATGCAATTGTAACACATACCTTATCCTTATCACGTACATTTGTAAAACATCATATTTCATATTTTAGAATCATATTTAAGCCTAACAGACCCCACAGAAGATTACAAATTTCAAAATCTAACGGCCCTAAGTGAATTTTTTTTAAAATGGGCCCACAGGACCATATGGCCCACACGACATAAATAGCCCAGCCCATTTGGTCCACACGACCTGAGACACGGTCTAATACACACTCGTGTGGCCCACACGCCTGTGTGGTCCACACAGCCATGTGACGTAGAAAAGTTTTGAAAATAGTCTCTTTTTTCAAGTTTTCTCGAGTTTTTAATATCATTTTGGGTTAGAATCACACACATGATTACTGATTTGATAAACCACACCAACATAACTCACAAACCTACAAATATTCATTAAACTCACTTTGATTAAACATCGAAAACCCCGACCAAAAATGCATTCTAATGTCAAAATTTCAATCTTTAATATACGATTCGTGCACTTACCACTCTAAAGCAGCGTCCAAATGAACACTACCCCATTGGAGAAACTCGATCTTCCAAACCCTCACCTAACCAGCAATCATGGAAACATTTAATCATAGAATAGAATGGCTAAAACTAAAAGTTAATCTTGAATCCTAAACAAAATACAACTAGAAGTAGCAGAAAATTAATGGTCAAAACATACACTATTGATGAATTAAAATCGCAACAGACTTTCAACGTAGCCCCATGACAATCAAAAGGTAGCGAACAAGAAATGAACCAAGAATAACAAAAGAAAATCACAAGAATAATCGAAGGAAAAGAAAAGAAGAAGGAAATAGGAGAAGATGATGAGAAAAGAAATAAATGTGAAAAATAGAATGGGAATTTTGGGAAAAGTAGAAAAACATGGACTGTTGAGGGGGAACAATTTTAGGGGAAATAAAATTGTTAATAATATATATATATATATATTTTAAAAACCACCCATATCCCCACTAACTCCCACCAAATCCAATTAGTTATTCGTATCAGATTTTTCCATAGAGTTTAAAACAAAAAAAAAATAATTCTTACTTTGCATAAGCAAGGATTCGAACACAAGACCAGAGGGTAAGCTAACACCTTACCGCTGAACCAACAAACTCATTCTATCATTAGTTGAGTGAAAATTAAACTTAATTCAGATGTCCAAAGTTAGGGATTGAATAAAAAATTAACAAAATCACAAGGGAAGGGTTCAAACCTAAAACCTCACACACACATAAGCACAACATCTATCCACTGAACCAAATCACTCACTTTACATAATTTTCAGTATCTTAACTTAAAATCAGGATGTGACCACTCTTGGTTTCACTATCCCAATTTTTTCTAACCCAGTTTTTGGGATGTGACGTTTAATCTAGTGGCTTGACCACATTATTTGATTATGGCGGATTACCACATTATTTTTGGCAGCTTGACTGTGCTATTCTGAAAAGTGACATATGCTCACTTATAGATGTGTGGGGTTGGATGGGTACTCGTTACCCTATTTAGTGTGATTGCTAGGACAGAGATGGTGTGTAGCGGATGGGGGTAAGATCTATTTTTGTGTCTATATTTGCATCTGTAACAGTATCTGTATCTGATTCTGTGAATGAAATTGTATTCTTATCTGAAATTGATATTGTATATGTATTTGAATTGCTTCTATATCTGTATATGTTACTATATTTGAGGTTGTTATGTAACATCCTAGATTAGGGGTTATGCGTTTATGCATAATTCGAGTGTTAGCATGCTTCAGTGTGTGATTGGATGAATTTTAAGGGCCTTGAGAACTTTAAGATATAGGAGAATGCCTTAGGAAAATTTTTGGTTTTTAGGTGAAAAAGGGGAGTTGGCTAGAGAGGCCTTAAGATTAATTTTAGGCGTTTTTGGGCATAAGAAATGCCTTGGTAAGGTGGCTTCCATGCGCCACTTAAGGGGCTGATTATAGCGCCATCAAGGGCTTGGGTTCGAATCCAGGCGGCAGCAGTGAAGGGTTTTTATTTTTGTTTTTTTGGGGCGTTAAAAGGAAGGAACTAAGGAAGTAGGGCTTAAAAGAAATTGTGGCGCGTTTTTGACACAAACAACGCCTTGGTCGAATGGCACTGGCGCTACTACTGTCGCTTGTTCCACCGAGTCCCGTGTTCGAACCATGGAGGTGCAGCAAGGGTGTTTTATTTTTATTCTTATTTTGCATGCATTGGTAAGATATTGGACTGGCACATGGAGTCTTAATTGGATGAGGATAAAGCTTTGATTTATTTCTCTTATATTAATTTGGAAGAGTTAGATATACATATGGTTTTGTTTTATTTTTTTATTATTTAATTCAAATAGGTAGATAGAAGATAAATTGTTGTTATTTTATTTATTTTGATAGATAAGGATTAAGCTAGTATTGTTTTTAAATTCGGCTGGGATAATGAATGAATGATGGCTTTTATCTTTTCATTTATTTATTTATTTAGTTAAGATAGAAAGGGTGGCATTATTTTAATTGGTTTTGAATAGGTGATATAGAGATAAAATAGGAGAAAGTGTATAGTATAAATAGGGGTGCCGAATTTAGTTTCTTTTCCCCATTAGTGCCGTTTTTCCCTTGTGCAAAGCCGCTTATGTTTCATTCCTCTTTTCTATTTGTTCTTGGCCAAATCTATATCCCTTTCCCAATTCCTTTCTTTTATTTTTGTTAGCCGAATCTTCCCTTTGCCACCGTTGCCGTATTGCTCAACTCCTTCTTCTCTTCCTTTCTTTAAGAACTCTTTTAAAAGCCGAAATACTTTGGTGAACCATAGCAGAATCCTCTAGGCGATAAACTCCTCTACTTTTGTGTTTTCTTCTTCACCATGAAAGAGCCGACCTATTCTCATTTAGTCTTCACAAGCAACAATAGTGCAGCGTTAAGGAGTCTTAGAAGAGCCTCTTGGATTCGACTACTCAAGGTGAGTTAATGTGGTATTCGGCCATAGGCCATTTTATAAGTTTCGGTGTGACCGATTGTGTATTATGATTTTTGGGGCTAATCGACAAGTAAGCGAGTATCGGGATTCTAGATCGTGTTAGATTCGAGTAGTTCGGAATTTCGCTAGAAAGTCAAGTGTGTGATTAACCCACCGTTTTCCGGGTTTTTGCTATATTTGTATGTGTTGATTGTGTACTAACAAGTGCAGTAAAAGTTATGAGATGGATACCCTCAAGGGGTATGTCGATAATCCGGTAAGTACCGAATCTGATAAAATGTGATTATTGATGTGAATATGTGATAATATGCTAAATAACATGTACATGCATTATCATGGCATTATTTTATGTTGCATGTGCATGGGTGGGTTATGAAAGAAGGACAGGGTGTACTTCGAGTACGTGGTTTGATGTTAGCCTTGAGCTACATCGTGGATTGACGTTGACTGAGGTCACGTTGTGGATTAATCGCGATTTAGTTCGCGTGGCTTGATGAGTAGCTCTGTGCTTCATCGTGGTTGATATCGGCTATGTGCCATATCGTGGTTGATGAGTGACTATGTGTCCCATCGTGGTTTTGGTGTTAGCTACGGCTACATCGTGGATTAGCGCCGATCGAGGTCGCGTTGTGGATTATTTGCGATTAAGTTCGCGTGGACGGCATTTGTTGCCATATTGGAGTAAAAGGAGAGGGTGATTTAATAATCCCCGGTGTGTGTGGTAATTTGGATAAGGGGTGTGTAGAGGATGGACCCTAGGTGGGTTGGGCTTCATAATTGCATAACTTTGCATGTGAATATATGTGGAAATGGGCCAAGCCCAATATGTGATGTGGATTAATGTGAAATGGGCCAAGCCCAGTATGTGAAGTGGATTCAATGTGGTAATGGGCCAAGCCCAGTATGTGGAAACATGTGGTTAATTACACTATTATAAGAATGTGATATGGTTATGGGCCAAGCCCAATATGTGAACTCTATTGATATAGATATGGGCCAAGCCCAATAAGTGAACTCATGTAAATAATGTTGCATTAATATCTGACATGTGGGTAATTATGTGGTTAACATGTGGGTGGAATTCAGTGGATTAATTACACACTGAGTCTGTTAGACTCACCCAATATTTTATTAAACCTTACATGTGATGCATGATGCTCGGACCGGGTTGGAGAGGATACGAGGTGGCCCATGCAGAAGAAGATGTTTTCATTATTTTATGCATTTTAATATTATGTACTTTGTTTAAGTATTGGTTGTAATAAGGGTCTTATAATATTTGTTATTATTTTTATTATGGCTTGATTTAATTAAATTACTATATGCAAATGATTTTGTTTTTAGCAACTTATTTACTCAAAATACATATATTAAAGTTTTACTTAAAATTTCAAATACACAATGTTTTATTAAAGACAAAAAAAAAAATTTTAATGTTTTTCCCAAAAGTGAAATCAGTCTCCAAACGTTTTCCGCAGTGGCATTTCAAATTCGGTCGTAACGAATGGGCCGGGTTTGGGGTGTTACATGTTATGTTTACTTGGTTTGAGTTACACACTGAGCTCGTAAGCTCAACCAATTTTTTTGACTTTTTAGGTAATCAGTAGAATTAGGAATGGGTGGCGTTTAGAAACTCGGACTGATTTTCTCGCATAAGATGGTTTAATTTATTAATAATTTAACTTTTCTAGACTTTTCATTTTTTAATAAATTTTTGGATTTAATTTTGGTTTTTGTTATTTAGTTAAAGTTTTCTGCGTGATTTTTGTCAATTAAAATAAACACTTGATTTTCAAAGTTAAATGAGCCAAGGATTTTTTTCTGCAAATTTGAAAAGAGTTTTACGAAGGTTAATAATGAGAGTTTCAGAATATTTTTAATCAAAAAAATTATACATTTTCACTTATCGAAGTCACAAATTTCAACTTATCAACTCTGAAATTTCCACTGAAAAATGAAGTATCAATTTAAGTGCTTTTTCGCAAAACAAATAAATTTTGCACGTGTGTTTTTATAAACAACATGTAAGAGTATTGCCAAAAATAATATTTTTGATTCATGTGATTTTAAAAGCTAGATTTCAATTTTTGGTTTTTTTTAAACAAGCTAATGTAATTCATCCATATTCAACCATAACGTTTAGGTCGGGTTTGGGGTGTTACACTTAGTGGTATCAGAGCCCGATTTAAAACTTGGGTTGTGATTTTTGGGTTCAAAATTTAGAGAATTGTTTTAAATAATACAATTTTTTTATTGATTTTGATATATGAACTTATAAAAAGAGAATCCGAGTCTCCAGCGTCGATCCAAGTAAGATACTTTTTACTTTAGTTCCTTTAGTTATTTTTACTTTAGTGCTTTAGTAAAACTGTTGGACTTTAGGGATTGTAGAATAAAACATTCTCTACTTTAATATAACTAAGCATTTCTGCTAAACTTTAGACTTAGGACTTTTTCTTAAAAAATTACCTAAGCTAACTTTAGAATTTTGGACTATAGATAAGTTAAATGAGTTCACGCGATGTGTATGGTCGAGGTGCGCGAGAACGAAGTGGACGTAATCAAGTGGCTCGCATTGAGATCTCTACTTTGGGTAGCTTGCCTAATCTAGAAACTAGCGAGATTGTGGAGACGCCCGTTTCTATGGGTGGTTATCAAGGAACGGGGGACGATGTTGCATCTCAAGGTATGCTTGGAGATTTGCAAAGGGTCGTTGAGGCCCAATCTATACCTGTGAGCCAAGGGTTAGTGACTAAGTGAGTTCAGTCGAATGAAAACAAGTTGGTGGGAGAAAGTAATTGCTTGGAGGGCGAGGATAAGGAAATGAATAAATTGAGAAATAGTAAGAGCTCTGGTCCTGCTGTCTTGAATTCTCGACCTTGGAAGTGAGTCAGAATGGATAGACCTCAATGGGTTGACGCAACTATAGGTGTGGATCGGGCTCTGATTTGTGCTTCCTGTGATAGCTGTCATCTAGCAAGTGTTGGAGGAAAATGGGAGCATGTTTTATATGTGGATCCGTTGAGCATCGTGTTAGGGATTGTTCGCGATATTATCTTAGTTGGATACAATTTTCATCTCAGAAATGGAAATGGAGACTAGTCCATTCAACTAGGCATCGAGAGGATCGAGATGCAACTGGCAACGATACAGGTACTTTTGCGACCCATTTCATTATTACCTTGCATTGATTAAGAATTATTTGTACCCAATTTTTTGTTGTAAATGGTGTTTCTGAGAATCTGGGGTAGAAGGATCGTTAGTGATATTTATGTAGGAAGTTTTAGAGACAATCCAAGATAGTGAATAGGAAGTTAGCTAGGGATATTGTCTGGATTGCATTGAAATCAGAGTTGCACAGCGGTAGCGTGATGGTCAATTTGGAATGAGGAGTTTTAGATTTTATGGTTAAGTGAATGGTGCGACAACAGGAATTTCGAGGACGAAATTCTTTTAAAGAGAGGAGAGTTGTCACATCCCAAAAATTGGGTTAGTGAAACCAAGAGTAATCACATTCTATTTTTGAATTTAAGTTGTGAACATTTTGTCAAGTGATTAATCTAGTTCAATAGGTAAGAGATCTGTTTATGTGCCTAAGGTCCTGTGTTCAAATCCCTTCCCTCGAATTTTTTGTTATTTTTATCCCAATCTCTTTCTTTGGATATTAAGCTTATCTATTATTTTAACTCAACTAATGACAAGAATGAGCTTGTTGGTTTAATGGTATGGCTTCAGCTTACTCAGAGGTCCTGTGTTCGAATCTCGCGTGTGCAAAGAGGAATTATTTTTTGTTTTAAACTCTGGGAAAATTCTGATAATGATAACTAATCAAATTTACTAGGAGTTAGTGGGTGGTTTTTTTTTTAAAAAAAAAAAAGAAGAAGAGAGAATTATCTCTTAAATGCTCTTCCATGTTTCCCACTCCCACTCCCACTCCCACTCCCTCTTACATCCCACACTCTCTCCCTCTTTCTCATTTTTTTTGTAAATTTGTTTTCCTCATCCCTTTTTCCTAATTCTAGGTTTTTTTCATTTTTTTTCTTTCTACCAAAAAATTTCTCAACTGTTTTTTTTTGTGTGTGTGTGTGTGTGTGTGTGTGATTTCAGCCTATATTCTTTTGTTTTCTATTAACCATTTTTAAGATTTCTTCATTGATGTTCTGACCTTTTCCGTCTATAGTCTCCGAGTGTGTGATTGGTGTATATGAATTGGAATAATAGAGTTGTCGTAAGTTTCACATAATTGGTGTTCGTCTTATTTTTAGATGGATATTTTGAGACAACCTTATTTAAGAATTTTTTGTTAGAGTTGATTGCATTTTGATGCCCTTTTTTATGTAGGAATTCATTAGGTGAAGTTCGCGAAGCACCCAACACTTTGCCGGCAAGCGGAGTGTATTAAGAATTGTTTTTTTTTATTTAGGTAAGGGCCAAATACTTAGCATTTGTGGTGGAATAATTGACTCAAGATTGGTAATCTTTGTTAATTTGTTTATTTTGAATGACGTTTAGGGTTTGAAAGTGTATTGTAATGTCATTTTTTAGAATTGACCAGGTGTGTAACGAAAATCTCGAAAAATAGTGAACGATGCAAAGCCGAAAATGCCACTGTCGACGCAACACAGCCGTATGAGTCACATGGGCTAGGTTAGTTGGGCCGTATGGGCGACACGAGTGTATGCTAGACTGTGCAGGTCACACAGGCTGGGTTATTTGGGCCATGTGGGACATACAAACGTGTGTTCGGCTGCATGGGCCACACAGGCATGTGGGCCCATTTTTCGTAAAACTTTGTTAGGGCTATATTTGAAGTGCGATTCAAAAATTTGTCACTTCATAGGCTCCGAAATGTGTTATGTAGGTATTATGGACATGAAATCTGGTATTTTACCTTTGTTAATGTGATTTCAGAAAGCGTGATAATCTGTTCTTATATGTACGGTATGTATGATATATAAATACATTTGTTATCTAATTAGTGTTTGCAGGTGAAACCTGAAATCTGAAATACTGATATTGCATGTTTAACATTCGAGAGCATGTCTATGGTATGATCTCTACTTCTGATCTATAATTTGAGAAAATTGTATAAGCATGATTCATTTATATGCATCTGAGTATGTAATATGTTTAGACATGTGCATTGGGGTGGGATAATGATGTGATGGTGGAAGTGTTCTGAAAGTTTAACTGCAAACTGATAGTAGTAAGTCATCGTTGCTAGGCAAACCAGGGTGGCAGGTCATCGTTGTCGGGTAACCTGAGATGACTTAATTTGTAGTGTAACCACATATCTAATATGGTGGCTTGACCACACTATTTTATTTGGTGGATTACCATATTATTTCTGAGAGCTTGACTGCGCTATTCTAAAAAGTGACATACGCTCACTTATAGGTATGTGGAGTTGGATAGGTACTCGTTACCATATTTGGTGATTGGTGGGACAGAGATAGTGTGTAGCGGATGGGGGTAGGATCTATTTTTGTGTCTTTGTTTGCATCTGTAACCGTATTTGTATCTGATTCTATGAATGAAATTGCATTCGTATATGAAACTGAGATTGTATATGTATCTGAATTGCTTTTGTTTCTATAATTGTTACTATATTTGAGGTTGTTCTATTTGCTTGGGTTGAGTTACACACTGAGCTTGTAAGCTCACCCAATTTTTCTGACTTTTCAGGTAATCTGCAGAATTAGGAGTGGGCGGCGTTTGGAAACTCGGACTGGTTTTCTCGCATAAAGTGGTTTGATTTATTAATAATTGAACTTTTTTGGAGTTCTCATTTTTGGATAAATTTTCGGATTTAATTTTGGTTTTTGTTGTTTAGTTAAAGTTTTCTGTGTGATTTTTGTAAATTAAAATAAACGCTTGATTTTCAAAGTTAAATGAGCCAAGGATTTTTCGCTGCAAATTTGAAAAGAGTTTTACGAAGGTTAATAACGAGAGTTTTAGAATATGCTCAATCGACAAAATTATACATTTTCACTTATCGAAGTCACAGATTTAAACTTATCAACTCTAAAATTTTCGCTAAAAAATTAAGTATTAATTTAAGTGATTTCTCGCAAAATTAATAAATTCTGTGCATGTGTTTTTCTAAAAAACTGTAACGCCCCAAACTTGGCCTAGACAATATGGCCGAATTTGGAGGAATTACATTAGTTAACTTTTAAAGAAAACCCAAAAGTTTAATCCTAGCTTTCGAAGTTGATAATTTTGAAATTAATATTTTTTAGCAAAACACTTGCATGTTATTTTGGAAATTACACACCAAACTTATTTATTTTCCAGAATAACTCTTAACTTGTTCTCGTTTGAAAACTTCTAATTTCAGTGAGTGTTTAGAAAATATAAATATGGCAAACATTTTTCAAAAGCTATTTATTCGTTTACAGAAAAACACTTAAGAAATTACTTAATTTGCAGCAGCAAATTTTTAGAGTTTTAGATTTGAAAACCGAATTCAATTTTGTTAACTCGTGTGATTTTGCAATTTTACGTTTGAAAATATCAAAAATCGAAGAATAAAACAAAAACTAAAACAAAGCCCAAAAACAAATTACAGTCCCAAAAGTCCAAAATAGATAATTACGAAAATCACCATATTTTAATTAACTGAGAAAAAAATTCGAGCTCCCGCATGCCGTCCGGTCCTAAGTCAAAAGATTACCTAAAAAGTCATAGATTAAACTAAGGGGTGAGCTAATAAGCTCAGTGTGTAACAAACTTAAATCGAGAACTCAAATAACACAACCAATAATTCACAGAATCACAGAGAATTTCATAACGATCATTTAAGCAAAATTGAGAATGCGTGCTTATGCCAATGTAGTATTTTTCAGAAAACATAATGCATGTTTTTTTTTTCAGAAACATCCTACCCAACTTGTAACAGCCCGGTTTAGACCTTGGTCGGAACAGTGGTTTCGAGACCACAAATCCGAGGTCAGAATATTAATTTAATGTTATTTTTACGTGTGAATGGTATGTGACTTAGTGCGTGTGAAAATTACGTGAGATAATTTGATCGTTTGTGTGTCGAATTAAGAGAAATGACTTAATCGTATAAAGAGTAAAAGCTATGTGCTGAATTATAAGTACTTAAATGTTGTTGTTTTATTAATGTGGAGGCTTTATGAGACAATTACACCATTATTAAGTTAGTGGATGGCTAAATGACTTAATAACCTTATTGTATTTTGTCTTATATGATTAAAAAAAGGGCAAAGTGGTAAAATGATAATTAAGTCATAATTTCATAAAACAAAAAGCATGGAAATAGGCCATTATTCATCCTTGTTGGTCGAATGTGTTGAAGAAAAGAAAGCATCCATGGTTTTCTAAGTTTCAGCTAGTTCCAAGCTTAAATTAAGGTATGTTTTGGCTTCGGTTTTTGATAATTTCTACGTTTTCGTAATCGTTACTTCGTGCTCTAGCTAACCCATGTTGTAATTTTGTGAATTGATGATGTTTTTGTGATGAGTCAATGATGAACATTTGAGCTATGTGCTAGTTGATAGTAAAATATGAGAACTTGGTGTTGGATTAACATGTGTTGTTTTTGAATTTTTAGTGAATTTAGCTAATTAGGGCTAAATTGTGAAAACAGCAAATTGAAGGGTTAAAATGCGAAATAAATGAAATGTGTGGGTTTGTATGGACATTAGTAAAATTCGGCCAAGCTTATACTAGGAGAAATTATGTGAATTTGGTGATTTTGCGAAATAGGGACTAAAGTGTCGAAATGTGAAAATGTGAGGGCTATTGTGTAAAATGCCCTAAATATGTGTGTGTGGATTTAAATGAATGATTTGGTAATTGAATGGACTGAATTTGAATGTGTATAGACCAAGAGAGAAGAGGTTCAGATCGAGATCGAGGAAAAGATAAAGTGCTCGATTAATCGACCGTATTGATAGTCGACGTCCGAGGTAAGTTCAGATATAATACATGTTATTAACATATGTTTTTGTATTATGAAATGAATGTGTATATGTGTATGAAATTGAGATGCTATGTGCAGGATTTAGTTAAGGGCACTAAGTGTGCGATATTAAAATCGAAATAGAAAAGAATAGCCTTTGTGTGTGCGATGTTATGAAAGCTTCGGCTTATAGAATTGGCACTGTGTGTGCGTTACCGAGATAAGTCAGTTGGAAAATTTGGCACTAAGTGTGCGATGACTAATATGTACCGACCATGTATATAGCACTAAGTGTGCGAATAAGCTGATTGAATATTAAAGGATGATCAACAAGTAATATTGAGCATTGAGTAGCTTGGAAATTGAATAACTATGTGTTAGCCAAGGTATGTCTTGAACCTTTGTGGTTGATGAATTTATAGATAAAGCTATAGATGGATGAATGAGTATCTTGACTAGGGATGATATAGTATGGATAAGAGAGAAATGATCTATGTGATGGTTATTGATTATATTGGTTTGGTTTAGTGACATGATTATATTGTATATCGAACTTACTAAGCTATAGAAAGCTTACTGTGTGATTTCTTTCTCTGCTTTGCAGTGCCAGTAAAGCTAGCTCGGATTCGGGGATCGTCAGCATCTCAGTCACACTATCGGCAATCTATTTTGGGTATTTTGGAAAGATGTACATAGTTAAAATATGGCATGTATAGGCTGGTCATTTAAATCATGTTTGATGTTTGTAAGTAGCCATGAGATGTGGCTAGATATGTGCTAGTCTTATCATGAATGAATTTGATATATGTGATGCATCTTTATGCATGATTTGTGGGTTGAGAAATTGACTATTGAATGGTAACTTTGTGTTGGTAAAATGCTAGTAGGAATTAGTGAAATTGAGAAGGAATGATGTTTGGTATTGAATGTATTATACTTGTGATGAGATAGATTTTGGTATTGAATTTGTTATGATTGGAATGGGAATTGAATGCATAGATTGGATAGTCATATTGGTAAGTTTTTGGTTGCCTTGTGTGCATGATATGTTTTGGTATGTGTTGCTTGTAGGTTTGGCCTAAGTGGGTAGCATGTTGGCCTTGCAAAATGGCTTATAATGTCACACGGTCAAGGCACATGGGCGTGCCTACAAACCGTGGGTGAATTGGCGGACATACTGACTTAGTAGCACACGGCCTCGACACGGGGTGTCGCTAACCGTGGTGTACAAGTCAAGAACTAGCTAAGAGCACACGCGTGGCACACGGGCGTGCTTGGTGGCCGTGGTGGGGAAGGCGATTATAGGACCACGGTCGGGACACACGGCGCACCTAATGGCCGTGGGGACTAAGTCGAGATAGACCACGGAGAGGACACACGGGTGTGTCTAGCACCGTGGAAGGCACACGGCCTACCCCACGGCGTGTATCCCCTGAAACTTAGAAAAGTTTTAGATTTTCATGAAGTTTCAGATGTGTTTTTGGTTTAGTCGACCCTCTCTAGCATGTGTTTAAGGTCTTATACGCCTTAATAAGGGACTATTTGATTATGTTTGATGTATTATGATGATGATTGACTTTGTGTCGTAATTGGGTTGTGAAATGATCTTATTATCCGGTAATGCCTCTTAACCCTATTCCGACGACGGTTTTGGGTTAGGGGTGTTACACAACTCCCCTACACACTAATTAGAGTTCCCCAAAACTCGTCTATCCAATCACACCAACAGAATAATTGTGGTCAATGCCACTAGAGATTGTAGTTAAAACTGCCAGATTGGATATATGTGGACAAGCCACTCTCTTGTAGCCAAGCTGCCAGAACAACATATGTGTATGGTCGAGCCACCATAAATGTAGACAAGCTGCCAGACAGAAATGTGGACAAACCACTAGATAATGCAAATCATTAAACTGCCAGAACTTCTCCCATACCATAATATCCCAACCCTATGCAATGTGACATGGCATGCATAAACTGAAACAGAATGGTAAGCATGTTTAACATGCATTTATATTCTTAACAAAAACCAGTAAGCATGTGATTTCATGCTTTGTAGATAGATATATCAACATTACAAATCACCTTAACCAGAAAAGCCACAATGTCACATGCATGGTCATATAACCAATTCAAAAATACAAATTAACAAAATCGCACATCATACACACATATACAGACATAGCAAATCAAGACATACCATCAGAACTATCAATATCAAATCACGCAAATATATTTCATATACTTTAAACACATCATACACAGAAGCATATTAATAGATACCTTGTTTCCAAGCCTTAATTAAGCAATATGGGCCCTATGGAAAATCTAATTACAAATTTCAGAGTCAAACGGGCCTAGGTGAAATTTTCAGAAAATGGGCCCAATTGGCTAGCCCGTATAGCCCACACGACCTTAAACACGCCCGTGTGGCCTACAACAAACCGATATGAAGCCTGTTGAGTTATCAGTGAGGCTACCACCTATGAGAAAGGTAGCTTGTGCATTAGACTTTGGGGGAAAAGTAGTGATATAAATTGGGCAGTTGTAACGAATAAATGCAATGAGTAAGGTACATCTCAAAAACTTTCCTAGTGTTTTACACTATGACTTACTATTGTCTTAGCAAAGACACGAGGCCCTTTCAGAGTTTTGAAGCGGGTAAGTAGAGGGGCTTACAAACCAAAGTTAGCGGTAATACTCAAGGTTAACCTGGTCTTCAAACAGGTTCTCTGAAGCCTATTTGTGCTGATCAAGGGGATCCTAACCGAGGCAAGTCACAATAGGGGCAATTAAGAGTGGTAGGCTCTTGCAAACAAGATGTACCAATGAGAAGAACGATTCACGTTAGGCGATAGAGAAAGACAAGGCAAATGTTTCGAGGGGCGAAACTACCCGACAAAGAGACTAGTTAGGAATCGACCGAGGGGTCGAGATAGTTCAAAAATGAGTCAAACTAGTGTCATTTTAAGGACGCGACGAGGGTGTTGCGAGAATGGGTGAGAGAGAATGTCATAGGCCACGGATCGAAGCCCGTGACTAATGCATAAAGAGTATCCCATAAAGGTCAATTGATTAAATGGGGCTCATTCGACCCACTTGAACTGACCTAATTCGTGGAGCATATGGAGAAGCCCATCTACTTGAAGCTTTGGTGACCTAGTGAAATACTTAAAGAAAACTAGGGTTGTCATGGTAAATATGGAAACTAATATTTAAATGTATTGTTGGATCTGGAGGAGCTCAACTATAAATAGAAAATTTCCTCCTCATTTGTAATCATGCCATTGAAAGTAATCAAATACTTTTGAGAGCATTTACTCAAATACTTGGTGTGCTATTGCTTTCCTGTAGCTTTTTTGTTCTCTTGTTGCATCATTGTCTTTGAGTTGTTTTCGCTTTACTTTTGGTGCTTTAGAGAATTTCCATTAAGAATTCTCATTTTCGAGATTTAGGAATTTGTAACATGCGGATTGCGAGACTAAAGCTCTAGCCCTGTGGCACTAGCATATAGATGAAATAAGAGTGTGTTTGGATTAGGAATTTGAAGGAAGAATTTCATTTATATCAAGGTTTTCAAATTTCTAAAAAATAATTTTTCTTATTTGGATAAAAAAAATTGGAGAATTTTGAAACTTATGAGGAATTTCAGTGAGAGATTTGAGTTCATCAATTTTCTTTTTTTAAATTCCACATAAGAAATAATTTTTCATAATTTTATTTCATTTAATACTCATTCTCCCATCGTAAAATAAAAAATTTACTTCAAAATCATTTTTATTTAATTCTATTATATTTTTAAATTTTATTTTATTAAAATTATTTATAAAATTTTACAAATATAATGATATTAATATTGAATTTTTTATATTATTTATTTTTAATACCATTATCCTTTTTATAAATATTTATAATTTGTAAAATCTCAATAAACTAAGTTTTCCTTAAACAATTATTTATCCAAAGAGAGTAATTACCATTGTTAGCATCCTAAGTTGATAGATTTTAAAATGCTAACATTTTAAAAATCTCTAAAACTCTCCATCCAAACCTATTTTGAGGGGATGCCAAAAAAAAACCCTTCATTATCAATTATTGTCATGGGTTAGTATTTGGTGCACTGACAGTGTAGTACTTTTTTTTTTTTATTTCACAACAGCCTTAAAAATTGTCATGCGTCTCTTTTTTTTAATATTTTAGTAGACCACTCATAAGATACTTGTTAATCCCCTAACCCTACTTGTGGAATTTAAAAGCTCCACTGATAGTGTATCAAATATTAATCCTATTATTATATCTCTATATATAAATTTTTAATTTTTTTAATTAGAAAAATACTAAGAGTATGTTTGGATAGCATAAAAAATTGCAATAAAATAAAAGACTAGACTAGTAATTACAATCTCATGTAATTTCAATGAATTCTCTTTATCAGACATATTTGGTACATGGGCGTAACTAGGGGGTCACAGGGGCCCCAGCCCCCCCTAAAATGGAAATCTTTCTATTCATGCCCTTTAAATTTTTTAAAATATTAAATTAATAAAGGTAAAATTACACTTTCATTTTCCTAAAAAAAATGATAAAAATTTAATTTAATCCTTTAAAAATTATAAAGATATAAGATACTAAAATTGTGAAATTATATTTTTACTATCATAACGCTAATTATCTCATGTTATGTCTCTAATTATCACCCTTTATTATAAATTGAAGAGTATAATTAAAATACTTTAACTACATTAAATTTAATGGGATCCATTAATTACATCGTTTAACTAAACATAATGTACATACAAAATTACAAATAATTACGCCAAAATCTAATTATTAGATAATTTTTGAAGCGAAACTTAATTATATTTTAATTTTATGTATATAATATTAATTTGTACTATTAAACAATGGTTAATATTTCTTTCCTCATAACAATAACGGCGAGCCAAGAGAAATAGGACCACGTCCCTCTGGTAAAAGAGGATCTAGGGAGTAGGGACAGGAGAGGAAGTCTTCTTTTTTTCACTCTCTTTTTTACCATATATTTTTATTTTGAATATTGGGATTATCCAAAATATACAGTCTCGTATTATATATTAAGAGGAGGAGCCATGATTGTAGCAGGTGAGGAAATAAGAATTAGAATATGTTAAAAATAGAAAACAAAATTGCTCCACTTAGAGTAAGAAAAACACATCTCCTGCATTTGGAATCTCAAACCTACAAATAGGGCAGCACATTGGAAACTAAAAAGGATTAAAATATAATGTCCTCTCCATAATTTCCCATAGCTGTTGGAACCAAGGAGATAATAGCTAGCTAGATAGCTTCGGTTAACCAAGTTATATAGGTAGGTTGCTTCACATTTAGGTTGTACCAAGAAAGGAATGTAAAGAAAACCCCAAATTTACCCTAATTAGTTAACATTGCCAACAACCACTATTCCTTTAGGGTTTTGTTGTTCCATTTTTGGGCTACATTTCCATGCATTTCTACATAGAAAAGATAACGTTGAGAGATCTTGCAAGTTGCAATGTTTTCTTTCTCATATAATTTTATGCGATAAACTTTTTTCTCTTTGGTACGATAATAAAATTTTTGCTTAACTCTTGATATCTAAACTAAATCTATTTATGGTCAGGCAGCTCGTTCGACTCGATCTAGGTCAAGTTTGGGTAAGTATTTTTACACCTCAACTCAACTCAATTTGGCTCGAATTTAATTTAAATAATATTTTTTAAAATTTTCAATTTAATTATAAATATATATAATATCAACTAAAAATATTTTTTAAAATTTTTATTATTTTTTAACAATAAAATGAGGTTTTTGGGCTAGTCAAGCCAAGCCAAAAGTGGGCATGTGCTTGAATTTTTTTTTGGAATCGGATCTTGGTCCAGTCCGACCATGGGCACTTCTAATCTAAACTATACTATTTTTCTCATCTTAGTACTTAAACTTTTTTTCGTCACAAGTGATACCTAAACTATTTTTTTTCTCAAGTTGGTACCTCCATTAGTCTACCTGTTAGTCAAATCATTAAGTTTATTTTTAAAAAAATGCTTAACCTACGAATTGATACCTAAATGATGTTATTTATTTCTCATTTTTGTACCTAAACATTTATTTTAGTCATAAGTGGTACATAAATAACTTTTATTCCCCAAGTTGGTACCTTTATAGTTTAACCGTTAGTCAAATTGATAAGTCTATTTTTAAAAAGATATTACTTAAAAATTGTCATGGAACAAAAAAAAGATAAAAAGTATTATTTTCTTTATATATATATATATATATATATATTCTTTTTACTTTATTATTTATTCTTTCTTCTCCCTCTTATCTTGGGCTTCTTTTACTAGTGTAAACATTTTGGGCTTTATGGTTTTGATCAAGGTTCTCAAAATTGGAACGATGGTCAATCCGATCAAACCACTAGTATTCAATTTGAGCGGCTCATATGATTTGATCAAATACATTATTAAAAAAATATAAAAAAATAAAAAAATATATATTTTTTAAAATAGAGAAAACCACTTCCATCGTTTTTTAGCTTGGTTCAACCAACCTGTATCAGTTTCTAAGTCAATTGGTTCAACCCCTATCTCTAGGCCGATACCTTGATTGGCTCTCAATCAATCGATCAATCCGGTTTGGTTCTAAAAACACCAGTTTTGATCGATGAAAGAACTTTTTTAATCCTGTTAGGTCGAGTAAACAGGTGGTGAATTGAAAACAAAATTAATTGTGAGCATATTCACCTTGGGAGGACAAATTTCGAGCATTGCTAGCATTGTCAGATGAGAGAGAAATAATGTAAAAAAGAAAATATTTTTTTAAAAAAAGTTATTTGTTAAAGTTTATATGACATGGCAATCTATTATTGGCTAGAACTTTTTTAACGGATATAACATTTTAATGTATAATAATGAAGGAATATAGTACCACTTGTGATAAAAGAAAAGTATGTACCAATTTGGAAAAAAAAAGGGTATAATTTAGGTACTAATTTGAAAAAAATGTATAATTTAGGTACCAATTTGGACTAATGGAAGTAACAACTTAGGAAAAAACATAATTTAAGTATCACTTGTGACAAAAAAAAATTTTAAGCATCAAGATAAGAAAAATGGTATAGTTTAAGTATCAATTATTTGTGAGTTGAACCGCAAAATTTAAATCCTATCCATTAGGGTGCCAATAAATGGTCTTAACCACTTCTCTCTCTCTTTTAAGCCCATTGATAATCAATTCTAGAGCATAGAGAGAGATAAATATATGGTTTTTTTACTAAGAATATGCCAGATGGAGTAATTATTTAAAAAATAGTTCAACTTTTAGATTATTTAAAAGTTAGGATATTTTTTTCAGGTATAGATCTCGTCACGCTAGATGACGAGTCCACTATGCAAGTGACATGTCCCTCACTTGAAAAAAAAAATTGAGCTAGATGGCACATGTCAACATATTGTGTAACTGTCACTTGATGTTGTAATTTCACATTATGCTAACATGTGGCATTCTACAAAAAAATTAAAAAAGAAAAAAATAAGATTATCATGGAAGGAGGTCATTTTTGACTCCCTGATCGACACCCTCCCTAATATCTCTCAAACCCCTCCCTTCTAAGAAAATTCATCCATTATCGATTCCCTTACTCCCAACATCCGCCAACATAGCAAACAATTTCACTGGTTTAATGTTACTAGTAGAGCAATGCATTACAATCATTGTCTCCACATCCTCATCATCTAAGAGTTGCATCTTGTTATATATACGAGGATTTGACGAAACTAAAAATTTGTAGAATAATCTAGACATCATCCTCTCACAACATCAAGTGATTTTTGCACCAATATTTTTTTCATTTCATCAAGTTTTACTCTCTTGTTGAACCTCATTCCTATCTGATGGTGCAATTCAAATACACAACCAACTTCAGTATGGCAAATTACCCCAGTCGAAATGGATTGACAAGGGCATAATCTCTCAATTATTTATGATGTTCCTTTTCTTGAATTATTTGTGATAAAAAACCGAAGTTATTTCATGGCTCGAGCCCAAAAAGATCAAGAAGGTGTCCAAAATATTATAATTAAATGATTTGAAAAATCAAGATTATTTCATTATTTTTCTTTTTTTTTATCATTTGAATTTTAAGATATTTTATTTCAAAATAGAAAATATTGTAATTTTTTTATGAAAATTGTGATTTTTATAATCGGGTTTAGATATCTTATTGTAATTTCTTTCCTCTTAACAATGAATATTGTTGGGATCGACCCGATTAAGCAATAAGTAAAACAAAAATTGCGGAATAAATTGAGAAATTAAACACACAAATTTAACGTGGAAAAACCCCTCCAAAGAGGATAAAAAAAATCACGAGTAAAGATAAGTTTACTATAATGGCAAAAGAACGAAGAGTACAAAAGATGGAGATAAAAACTAGACCCCAAAAACTCGAAAACAAAGAATCTTCAAAACGTAAACACAAAATTCTCTTAATGTGTTATGAATTCTAATCTCTAATGGGTGTATTTTCTAAGGTTATCCATAGGTCAAATAATAATAAAATAATCTAGACTAATAAAAGTTTGATTGAAACAAATAAACAGAGTTTAACTGAAAGATTATTTCTCAAATTTGACTGAAATAGGAGTCATACTCAACAAATATAATTTAATTAAATATGAATTTTAAAAATTATTTATATTATTATTTTCATTAAAAAATGAAATATGATAACAGAACAATTATAAAGTAAATGATGAAATATGATAACACAACAATTATAAAGGGTTAGCAAGTAAATCAAAGTTGCAAAAGGAATTAAATAGAGAAAATCATAATGGAAGAGATCAAAGTTAGCACAATAAAAGGGATGATAAAGGAGACAATGTTACAAATAAAATGTAATTAGTAGCAATATATTATGTTTATTAAATAGAATTGTATTTTAGAAATAGAAAGTGTTCTAATATTATTTAAAATTATTGTTATAAATACAAGATACACAATTTTTTGTTTACATCCTTTACAAATGCATCCCTATTCATCACTTTTAACTAAAATTCATGTAAAATAATATTTTTTTATAAAATTACATATTCAATCCCATTAATACTAAAAGTATTTTTTAATAACTTCATGATTGGTACTATTTATTAATTTATTGTCAAATTTGATTATAATATATTTAGTTTTATTTTTAAACAAACAATTTTGTAAAACTAAACTTCTCTAATAATTTGTATATGATCAACTATAAAAAATTATTTATGAATTACTATAAATATTAAATATTTTTTTCAAAAAATTAATATTATGAAGTATTATTTTAAATTAAAATAATTTTTCAGTACCCTTGTTTTGTACTTTAATTATGAATTCCATTTCACTTAAAAAAGAAGGTATTATTTTTATACATTATTTAGAACACAAGAGTTTGTGGAATGCTTGAAAAGAGCTTATTTTTACTTGAAAAAAACACCTATGAATATTTTAAAATGAAGAATAATATATATATCTAATGCAACCAACTTTACACCAGTGCCACAACCTAAAGAAACTAAAGTATGAAGCAAATTAATTGATGATTCACATGAAAGGTAGGCCCAATGTCAAATCATATTTAATGGGGCTCATATGTCGCTAATTTTTTTTGGTTCTCACCTGAAAGGGACCCAATCTGCCCCTCCCAATGGTCCCTATATATCCTTGCAATATCTGTCTCCTTGTTTGCCACATCTTCCATGCAACATAAAATGAAACATTTTACTAAATGTAACAGAACTATGCTTTACTATTATGAGACTGCCCTTGCCTTACTTCTTTTTATTTTGTTGTTGATATGAGAATAGAAGAAAGGATTGTATATATTCTTATGAGTGTGATCTCTTAAGTATAAGATTACGCGTATGAAACATCCCGAGACGTTGATATAGAGTAGCTCCCGTTTTCTTGGTGCATACCACTGAAAGCTTGCTACAATATTGAAAGAAGAAGAATATAAGTTGCATGGCAAAAATCATCAAGAGGCTGGAATCTTAAGGGATGATGATGTTGATCACCTGAAAGCATGACAAAGTGTAGTGCACATCACTTGATGAAATTTGGTGGTGGAGGACAATTCTCATCCTGAATCACCATAAAACACCCACCATTAACCTATTATATCTAGCTTTAATACTTGTACAACTGTATACTTGTTCCGGTTGTATTGTCGAGTTTCTATGTATGGTAACTGCTAGACATGATATAGGTTCTGTTTTAGCTGATTGAATGCAATTAACCATCCAAAACCATGGTTTTGGGGCTATGAATATATACACATGTCATTGTCATTAAACCTGCAAGTTTAATCGATTTCCGAGTAATTGAAAGCAATATGAATCTATGGGGATGGTTTTTTAAGGGAGAATACTGACCTGGATAGGCCCTTTGGCATTACAAGTACACCATGTTCCTCTAAATTCTTGTATAGTTTCTCTGCTGTGATTTTTGAGCCCTCCACTATGTCAACATATATCTGTTGAAATAAAGCCTTTGCTTTTAATTTTTAACATCAAGTTTTCCTTCTTTCTTTTTCTTTTTCTTGGTTAACACGGAAGCAACAAGTTTTGTACATATGATCTTTACTAAAGAACCGAATAGCAACTCCAACCATACAAACTCGAACCCGGATTGCACAGAAAGAGAAAATTGGCATTAATGTAGGTTTAGTAACTATGCCATACTCACAATATTGGTTTCCACTGCAGCAACATCCACTTTTAGACCTTTGATTTGATTTAGGCCCTCTGAAACCATACAAAATTAACATAAAGTTGATGAATTTTTACACGTTAGTTCATTGATTGAAAGCAGTGGAGAAAAGTAACGTCTGTTCTTCCAAACCGAAAAGTTCGTATATAATGTTTACCTGCTAACTCCTTTGCCTTCTTGTGATCACCATCAAGCTTTTCAACATTCTCTTTCAAAGCAACAAAAGCGGCAGCGCAGATGAAGCCAACCTGCCTCATCCCACCACCTAAGGTTTTCCGAAGTCTCCTAGCCTAAAAAAGCCGAAAAAAATGCAGAGTTTGAGCATAAGTTTCATAGATTGTAAAGATCTTTTTGCAGCAAAGTCTTTTGCCTTTACCTTGGTAATGAAGCTTTTCGAACCAACAATGACTGATCCAACCGGAGCACCCAAACCTTTTGATAGACACACCTACCACAGACAAAATAGGAAAAAGTTCCATACTATATAATCACACTGTATGCAAGATGTTCGATAGATCGAGAACTTTGCAGAATAAAGTTGTAATCTAGCAAAACAAAGACCTATAAACTAACATGACAATTAAAACTGCTATTAAGTAAACTTATCGGTATCGTTAGAAGATGCCGAAGCTGAAATAAAAAATAATGTTTACACCAAGTGTATACCGAGACAGAATCCGCAGCTTGTACAAGCCTCTGAACTGGAACTCCAAGTGCCTGCCAGACCAACCCTTTAGTTAGATACTTGGACAGATACACACTGATAAGAAGAGAATTCGGTTAGTATATAAGCTGTTCTGATTTTTCGATGAAACTTAAACAGGAAGATCAGCAGGCCATACAATTGCAACAAGATATAAAGTGTAAATATAAAAATGTTTTACTCACCACTGATGCATTGAAAATGCGAGCCCCATCGATGTGAAGCTTCAAGCCGTGCTTCTTAGCTAGCTCTCCAACTCTGTCGGTGTATTCCGCAGACAAGCATCTACCACCGGAGCTGCATTGAGTATTAGTGAAGTAAACAAATCATTTAAGAACTTCAACTGAATACGAAAACTGTAGACTATAGATCATATTGTCATGAATGATTCTTACTTGGCATGTGAATTCTCCAAGCAAATCAACTTTGTAGTTGGGAACACAAGCTCTCCTCTCGGATCTCTAATAGCGACTTCGATTGAATCGATATCCATTGTTCCATCTTCATTGTTCTTGACTGGCCTTGGATGTACACCTCCAATTGTTGAAATACCACCATTCTCATAAATATGGATATGAGAATTGTCACCAAGAATGACTTCACTTCCTCTTATATCACAATGAACTAGAACACTTATGAGGTTACCCATGGTGCCTGATGAGACAAATAGACCGGCTTCCTTGCCCGTGATCTTGGCGACCTCCGATTCTAACCGGAACGCAGTTGGATCAGCTCCCAAGACATCATCATCAACTTCAGCAGTGGCCATTGCAGCCCTCATTGTCTCTGTCGGTTTTGTTACTGTATCAGATCGAAGATCCACTGTTCTAGCCACCATTGTTGCTGAAATTAATCCCAGAAAAAAAAACACAATCAAAACAATATTGATTTTGTGCAACCATTTTCAAACTAAAATGAGACAAATTTTAGATGTCACATGAATTTAGTGTCGAAAACCATATAATTTGTGAATTTATCCCATGACATGTTGAACTAGTCTCAAGGAAACTCCATCCATTAAAAAAGAAAAGAGAAAGGAAATTGGAGAAATCTAAAAACCCATTAGAGAACATGCACGTGGACTCACTTTCCTATACTCTCGCATATAGAAAGATATATAGATACGTGTGTATATATGGCCATATTTTACCGGTTCAAGCTCTCCTTGTTTCATTGCCTTAAAAAGCCAGAACGTAAAACTTATAACCCAACAAACAACAAAGAAATACAACAAGCAAAAGAGAAAGCCAAAAAATCAAAAACTTTTACCACTGAAAGAAATTTCAAGCTCACCTTTTATAGCAAAACTAAAAACAAATTGTTGTAGACACAATCAAATTCAATGAATCAAATATTGGGATATAAAAAATAATTTCTTTTGCATACCTTAACCTTCCCAAAGTTGAGACAGTTTTAATAGCCCATAAAATAAGATGACTGACAAAGGAGCAGATGAAAACCAAATAGGTAGATTGTTTTTGTCACCTATACTTACCATACAAAGCCGTAGAATAGAAGAAGTTTGAAGAGAGTCACAAGGGAAACATGAAGTTATATATAATAGGCAAGTTCATGATTTTAGTTAATGTTTTGGTAGCTTTTGTCCATTATCTTTTTAGTTTTCGTGATGGAGACTTTCCTTTCTCCTTTCCCACTACGTTTGAATTTAGATAACTGAAACAAAATTACGATTTAACTCTTAAATGCTAATCTAACAACTACTTCACCAACTTTAAGATTACTGCTTCATCTTATCTCTTGGGGTTTAGTTTACAAATTTTTCCATTAATAGCTGAAATTCAATGATACCGGAGGTGTCATTTCAATCCTAAATCAATATCAGATAATTTTGGGTTTGATCCAAGTTTAAATGGATTTCAGTCATTATGGTGTTTTTTCAATCTATTTCCTAATTTAATATTTTAAATCAAAACTTGTAACATTTGTTATCTCAATATCTTCCTTTAGTTTTGGGACGGCCTTTGTGGATCAACATTATTAGACGATAATCTGGATCAAATGAAATATGAAATTTCAGTTTCCAAACTTCATTTTGGGTAAGAAAATTCCAACAAATTACTGCCACGCATAATATTTGACTATCAACTTCATGTTTTTAGCTGAACCAAAAATGAAGAAAAGATAGCATCAAGATGTCTAAAAGGAAAAACTGAATAAATAAACCATTTCAATACATCTCATAATAATCACATTTTGAACATTTCCGGGTAAGAATCCAAAATCTCTGGCGCAAGAAAACATCGTGATGCAAAGATTACAACAGATAATGGTCTGCTCCAAAATTGCTAATTGCCATGGAAAATTAAAATACAGAGGCAGATGTGGATCCATCAGTCCCCCCAATATTACTGGTTGAATGAGAAAATTTCCTGACCTAGTTTCTCATAATTCGAAAAAACTTGTTAAGAGCTAAAAGCCTAAACAGCTATTCCTCCATTGCAGTTTGGTTTTCAGCAGTATCTCCACCCAAGACACATGTACTGTCAATCTTGGCATGATCAGTAAAACCTTCACCTTCAACCGTTTCTTCGATGCTTTCCGGTTTGGTAGAGACTGTGTCAGGATTTACAGATTCTGCAGCAACCTCAGAACTTGTTCCAGCATCCTGAGTCGGTGTCTTTGTGATATTATCTCCGTTGTCTTCCACAACCAAAGGCACATTACCAGACATGTTTCCATCTGTTTCCGAATCCATAGTGGCATGCTGTTCTCGGGAATCAACATTCGTATCAATTTTCAGGCTTGGCTGGCCATCAAGAGAAGAGTAAACATCCTCCGAGGAAGGTGCAGGCTCAGAAAGTCCTGAGCTTGGCACAGCAGCTTGACTTGCTGGAGCCTCAGACGACTCAAGAGCATGATCCTTTTCAGCTGCCTCTTCTTGTTTTTGTGCTTGTACTCTGTATACATTGATGAGCTTTTGTATCCTTTCTATCTCAGCTATGAGATTCCCGTAGCGACTTTGTAAGGTTTGTTCAAGCTCTTTCTGTTTCTGAACTTCCTCCCAGAGACCATTTATTCTGTGTGAAGCTGCTAGCTGCTCCTGCTTTTGTAATGCTTGAAAACACTCTAGTTCTGTTCCTGCAGTATCAATCTGCTTAAAGGTTGATTCAATCTGACGCCAAAGTGTTGCAGCCCGTCTCTGATCAATGAAATTGCCCATTGTTTAGTGCAAAAGGAATTACAATTTCAATTCCCTAACTGAAAGTATGAAACAACATTTACAATATGGAGTAAAATACAATTAGTGAGTTCATCAATTTATTTTTATAGAAACTGGATAGAAGCAACTCTATGTTAGACTCAAGTGTGAGTGTCGGATACGGATATGTAACTGACATGCGTGTCATTAGATTCTTTTTTATGTTTTTCAGTATATTTCAAGGATCCTTGGATGTTTTATCCCCATATCCATGTGTTGGACACGGGTTCCTCAAGATGAAGAGTCCAAGCAACATAGAAGCAACCATCATCCATTAAGTAGCACCAAAGGATTGAGTTCTAAGTTTTAACATAAGACATCAAGAATCCCCAGATTATAGAACTTACTTTAAAAAATAAAAAACACAAAGATTCATAGGCCTCCCTAGGAAATTTTAAAACCAGCCCAAAACTGAATAATATAAAAAATGGTTTATCCAATCCTTAGCTTTATGCAGGTACTTCATTACATGCTAATTCTTCCATCTTAAGCCCATCCTACTCTAATCCAACATGTAATTGTACAAGCCTACTTCCAAACACAGATCTCGAGGCACCAAGTTTACTGGACTCTGACAGAGAAAATACATGTATAAAGACTTCTTTAAATGTTATTAAGCACTATGAAACTCCTCTATGAACTCTAATAACAGAAATTGCATAATAGAGATTAGGTGTGCATTTTACAAGTTTCATGAAAATCAAATTATTATAATGGTAGAACAAGAAATCATTAGCCAGTATCTAGTGATGTACCTCATAACCCTGTGTGAGAACATTGAACTTCTTCTCCATGCCTTCTGCTTTCAACTTATCATTATCCATCTTCTTTTTCACATGGTCAAATTCAGTCTGCAGGGCTGCAAGTTTCTCCGTATTTCCAGCAACACTTGACAGACCATAAGAATGACGAGTAGGGAAGTACATGAGATCATTTAGGCAAGTATTATGTGCTTCAACAAAATCATCAAGAGATTCATTTTCGTGCCCCATTGCCACACGAAGGAATTCAGCCTCTTCCTTTACCCACGAATCAGCCTGCCAAGAAAAATAAGATCATTTGTCAGTTTGCAGAAGGCTCATCATCAGTAACGGTCACACATCATTTGTGATATACTGTTATTACAATAGTCAAGGATCAAAAGAAAATAGAAAAGATAAAAAGAATCTTAGCATCAGGTTTAGAGTAGACGACCTTACATGAACAAGTAAGCTGCAAGAATTACAGACACCAAAGTATTTACAAGGTTATAAAAGCAAATGAAAATCACTTTTCCACCACTCGAATGAGATTTTAGGTGGTTTGAAATCCTTAATGAATAAAAACCTGTGATAGGCGATGTTTAACAGAAGCTCAACTCAATTCTATAGCAAGCACCAAATGAGAAATTCTTACAGTAATAAGAAATTATATAGTTTGATGATAATCTCCCATGGATTCACTAAGGCTCACAAACATAAATTGCATATCAAAGAATGAAAACAAAGGCAACATAATCAGTGAAATGCATGACAAACCTCTTTCATTTCATCTTCCTCAAAATCTTCTATACTGGGAATAGATCCATTAGCAGAACGCTTGGCACCCTTTTTCTTCCCTTTGTTTGCCTTTTCATCAAGTGGATACTTAGCATTGTCGTGCTCCAGCAAGGACAGAAGCTCTTTTCTTATCATTTCATCAGCCTGCTCAATTAGAGTAGGAGGAACAAAGGTACTTTTGTCTCCATCAGTCCTCATCAAAGAATCTCTAATTAGTTCCAGTGATGCACTAGGTGGTCTTGGAAGCTCCCTTTGCAACACTTTTGATCTCTTCTTAAGCAATGCCTGCTGCCGTGCTTCTTCCTCAGCCCTTTCTCTGGCTATTCTATCAGACATGTCTTCTTCAATCTTCTCCTCTGGTTCTTCACTTTCCTCTGGGGGTGGTTGAATGACTATTTGGTACTCATTCTTTGGCTGTGGAAGACTACCAAGCCCAGATTGCAAGTTCCTTCTTATATCAGCTTGTCTTCGTTGCTCAAGCTTGGCACTGTCATGTAGATCCATGTCTTCATTTATGTGGAGCTCATCCCTGATGGGAGTTCCTTTAGGGGTCAGACCAAAAGAGTAGCCATCCCTTGATGGTGTCATTCCAATTCTAGGAGTAAGACCAGTACCACCAGGGGTTGCCGCAGGAGTCAACATTGGGTTGGGTGTTTGGACCTGCATTTTAGGAGTGACCCCAGAAAAATCTGAAGGATGCAGCTCAGGATTTTCTCCCCCAAGTAGAGGGGTTTGGGATTCTCTCAACCTAGCCAGATTTTCAGCTTCCATCATGATAGCATCACCTTTTCCAGCAGGTGTTCTTTGTGGGGTCCGTAAAGGTGTCACTCCCTGCCGTGGAGTCTGGGAATAATTTGCAAGAAGAGCACGAGTAGCACTACTCCCGTCAGCCAGTTCCTCATTACCAGCAAGAAGATCACTGGCATATCCCATCTTGGCAATCTCCTCTAGTTCATGATTTGATATCTGAGGTTCTGGTAGCATAAGTTTGGATCTCTTCCTCACTGCTTCTGGATCATTTAGCTTGTTGGCCTGCAATATTGCCGATGCGGCATCCTGCCTCTGTGCAATTTTATTTTTTGCAATATCCTGCTTCCTTAACTGTGCTTCAATATCAACTCTTCTTTTTCCTTCAAGTTCTTCAATGGTTGTTGGGAACTTAGGCTGTTCCACAGGTCTATCTTCATCAGCAACATCATAAAACCCCGGAGGAGGCCTCTTCTCAAAGGGGATTTCAGCATTATAATCAATTCCCTTTCTTTTTCTTTTTCGTTGCCTTGTATCGATCCCAGCAGCCTTAAGTTCCCTCCTTTTCTGCAAAGACGCAAGCCTCCTAGCCTCTTCGAGTTGTTTCTCCCTAGCTTTCCTCTTCGCCTTCTTACCCCTAGTATTAGCTAACCGGGCACGAGCTTCAGAAAGCATTTCTTTCTCATCCTCATCCATATCGACAGGATCCGGTCGTGCAGCTTTTGATTCAGGGTTAGGATCAATCTCTCCAGGACGTAATTTCCTGGGGTCATCACCAGGCTCATAATTTTCATCTCTAGCACAAGCTGCATCAAGGAGTTTCTCATATCGCTCTAGACATTGAGATGGAGTCCGACCAACAATTGGAGCAATTGTTCTCCATTGTGTTGGCATGAGCTTTGCGAGATGCAACAGCTTTTCATCCTCTTCTCTTGTCCACTCGGTCTACATATATCACCAAAGAAAACAAATTATCACTTAAAAGCTCCTACTTTAATCGGAACAAATAGACAAAATTACTGATAATTTAATTCATCAAAAGGAATCAAGTAAAAACACTTGAATTAACATTAATAATCCAACACAAAGAGATAAAATAGAACCCATCTTTCAGCAAGAATGCCACTGACAATTTGAGCACCAATAGACTCCAATTCATAAATTAGAATGCTGTTGGTTCTTATTTTAGCCTCTTTCTTTTCAAATGCTCTGAAAGCAAAAGCCATATTTGACACACAAGTACATAGATAGTTAGATTTAAAATTTTGAGACTGTTATTTTTATATCATATAATTACATCCGAGTGTGGGTTAGTTCACATGTTAAATATTTACAAACTTTTGATCAAACGTTATTTTGGTTTTCTACAGTTAACTTTTTGCATTCTAAAACCAACTTCTGAGCAACCAAACAGCAAGTAACAAGAAGCTACAACATAGTTTCTTTTAATGAAGCTTAGCTTATTTAACGAAAATAAACACAATGAAACACTTGTAATGTAGCTTAACTATTCAATACTCCCAAAAAAAAAAAAAAAAACCTAATGTTTAAGAAAGAAGTCATCTTACAAATTGAAATACTGAAAGGCTTCAATGCCGATAACTGAGTTGATGAATTAAGAAGAAAAAAAAAACCCAAATAAACTAACACATATGAAGCAATGTAAATTTCTATCAACACACATTTTTAAAACAAACCCATCTTAGTAACCTAAAATGATTTCCAAAAAGGAAGAAAATTACCTTTTTGATAGAAGGGTCAAGCCATTCATACCAACGAGCCTTACATTGCTTAGCAGATTTACGAACAAGTAAAGAAGAAATTCGGGCCCATTGATTCTTCCCATATTTCATAACCGCCGCTTTCAATATCTCATCCTCCGTGTTCTTCCATACTCCTCCTTTTATCATAATCCTCATTGTCGCTCACTTGTTTTTTACTTGCACCGCCCTGGAAGATTCAATAGAAAGGAACGAATTATACACCCTAGCTTCTTCGATTAACAATCTCAGCTCTTTACATAAACCCTAGATTTTATTTTTTTTTCTGATCGAGTGGGAAATTAACTACAGCTCGAAGAAGCAAGTGAAAACCAGCAAGGGGATGTTGATCTTTTAAATTGTTATTTGACCCCTCAACTTTTGTATAATTAAATTAGGACCCTCATGGATAAGTGTTTGTTTTCTATGGGCCGTCGGCCTACTAAAATTGCAAATTTGGACAAGTTACAAATTAATTTTGAGAAATGCTAGCTTAGCATAATTTATCTCGGCCCACTCCCAATAATTACTTCTTCTTTTTTAACAAGTGTTTTTTTTTTTGAAAGGCCCAACTGATGCATTTATTAGATGGGATATTATCCAAGGACAGACGCAACAATAACTTCTTCCTACAGCTGTCCTACTGTAATTGGCGTCCAAAACGGCGCCTTGGGGAAATGAAAACAGAAAAACAATAAAAGAGTTTTAGGAATCGAGAAAAGCAAACAGAAAGACTCTAAACTTGAAAGCAGAAAAATGAAAGGCTAAGATTAAAATCCCATTTTCTTCTCACTAAACCCATAATTCCGTTGTGCATCAGTCGCTTTGGAGACTCCTCCGCTATGAATCTATCAGCATATGACTTTTTAAACACCAGCCTCCGTTGTTTCCACGAGTTCATCGAATCGATCCGTTATTTCGAGATCCGGACTCGTCACTGTCATTTCTTCTACCATCGTTGCGGTTCCTGTCATTATTCACCAATTCTTCTATTGCTCGTGGTGCCTCTTCCACTCAATATTGTGGGTCTTTGTACTTCCATCCTTCCATCGCCAGTCCGTGCGTTACTTTATTAGCTGCTCTTGGTACATGTTTGAACTTTATACTTCTGAATCCGAGTGATTTTCTTTTGATTTCTTAGATATAGACTCTAATGCATGATCTGTCTTCTGTTTCAAGGTTTAGTTTCCTAATAACCGTCAACGCATCTCCCTCAACCTGTATTTCATGGAAACCTATTTCTTCCGCCATAGTGACAGCCAGTAAGCACGCCCTTGCCTCGGCCGTTGTTGGATCTGCAATATTTTCTCCTGGGTAAGTACACGATGCCATCACTAACCCTTCTTTATTTCGCGTAATGATTCCTGCTACTGAAGTATGCTGGATCTGGTTAAAAGACGCATCAAAGTTGATTTTTATTACATCTCCTCTGGGTGGTTGCCACTCCTTACTGTTATTCTTAGTTCTGATCTTCATTACTTCACCCATATGTTTAATTTCTGCACAATATGCATTGATAAATCCCACTACTTCATGCACTAGGATCCTTCTTCCCTCATGATACACTCTGTTTCGGTTGTACCAAATAGCCCATAAAAAGATGGTTCTGATTTTACATTCCTCTTCAGTGAGATGCTCAAATTCAGTCGCTAACCATGTTTTCCAATTTGTTTCTCTGTTACATGTCGCATTGATATCTCCCAAATCCCGGAGTACTTGTCGGGTGAAGTTACAATCCCAAAAGAGATGGCTCACCGTTTCCTCTTCTTCTTGACACACTGGACAAGTCGTGTTTATCACCAATTTTTGAAGTTTCAGATTAATAGGACCGGCACGAACTCATTAGCAACTTTCCACAAATGTATTCTGATTTTACTTGGCACCTTAAGGTTCCATAGTTTTGTCTAAAACTTAGTTAGGGGATTATGTTGTATTCTAGGATCCTCTGTTGTATTTAACCTTCTGTAACCATTCTTAGCTGTGTAAGTCCCTGTATTATCCCCCCTCAAAATTAGTACATCTTGTGGCTCACTGCTCGCCAACAGTATTGAGACAATTCTCTGCATTTGTTCCTCACCAAATAAAGAACGTATTTCCTCCTATTTCCAGGTAACAGAATTTCTTTCAATTAAATCGGATACCTTGGAATACCTAATATCAATTTGCTGACATTGAACTCTTCCATTTCCAGCTCCCGGCAGCCATGCGTCATTCCATGTATTGACACTCCTGCCATTCCCGATTCTCCAGCCAATTCCCTCCTCTAACAGACGTCTGGCTCCCCATATGCTTCGCCAGGTAAATGATGGGTAAGATCCGATTCTTGCACTCATAAACTCTCCTTTTGGGAAGTATTTCACTTTCATTACTTTTGCGAACAAACAATTGGGCTGCATAATAATCTTCCATCCCTGTTTCGCTAACAGGGCCATATTAAACATTGATAGATTTTTAAAACCCAACCCTCCCTTCGTTTTGGGGATGCACATATCACTCCATTTACACCAATGAATGCCTTTATTTTTTTGGGGGGTTACGCCACCAAAATTTACACATAATATTTTCAAGTTCATTGCAAAAAGAAACTGGTAGCTTAAAACACTGCATCGCATAAATTGGAATAGCTTGTAAAACGGATTTAAGAAATACCTCTTTTCCCCCAGCCGATAAAAGTCGAATACTCCAATTGTTTATCATTTTGTTGAAACGTTCTTTAATCTCAATGAAAGCCTACTTTTTCCTTCGATCCACCATTGTAGGAAGCCCCAAATACTTCTCCGGATTATTAGAAATACATACTCCCAATGTGTTGCCCACCTACTCCTGTAATTCTTCATCAACGTTCCCACTAAAGTAGATCAATAATTTTTCAAAATTGACTTTTTGCCCCGACAATGCTTCATATTCATTAATTACTCTTTTCAATGTATTAGCACCTTCAGTCGATGCTTCTCCAAACAAAATGCTATCATCAGCAAAAAATAAGTGCATTATTGAAATATTGCTTCTTCTCACCTTTACCCCTAGTAGCCTCCCCTCTCTCTTTTCCTTTTCAATAAGACGTGAAAAACCTTCAACACGGATAAAAAATAAATACGGGCTTAATGGATCGCCTTGCCTTAATCCTCTTGTAGGTCTAAATTCCTCTCTATTTTTTCCATTCATCACCACTGTATACGTAGCACTGGTTATGCACCTCATCATAAGAGAAATCCATTCCTCGTAAAATCTCATTCTTCTCATCAGTCTCTCCACAAAGCCCCATTCAACCCTGTCATAAGCTTTGCTCATATCGAGTTTTAAAGCAAATCCTCTATTCGAACTCCCTCTTCTTTTCTTAAAAAAATGTAAAATCCCGTAGGCTACAAAAATGTTATCTGTAATTTGTCGTCCTGGTACGAATGCTCATTGACTGTCATCAATACAGTAGTGTAAAACTTCACGAAATCTGTTGACAATCACCTTTAAAATTATTTTGTAAATCACATTGCAAATGCTAATGGGACGAAACTGACTCATATTCTTTGGTGAAGTTACCTTAGGAATTAAGACTATACTTGTACGATTCACCTCCTCCATATTTCGTTGACCATTCAGGATTTGCAAATAGTACCTAGTGATTTCCTCTCCCACAATGTTCCAGTACTTTTGAAAAAAGATTGCCGAAAAGCCATGATTCTCTGATACTTTAAGAGGGGCTATAGATTTTATTACTTCTAAAATCTCTTCTGCTTGGAATTCCATCTTCATATTTTCGTTGAGCTCTTCTGTGATGCAAGGTGTTATTGTCGAAAGTAAATTGTCACTGCTACTTACCTTGCTGGCCAAAAATAGATCATTGAAATAATGTGTTGCTATCTTAGAGATTTCGTTAGCTTCAGTCACCTATCTTCTAGAAACATTTTCAAGCCTTGTGATCATATTTTTTTTTCTCCGATAAGAAGCCCATCTATGAAAAAAATGTTGTATTTCTGTCTCCCATTTGAAGCCAATTAGCTCGGCTCGTTGTTCCCAGAAAAGCTCCTCCTTATCAGCTTCTAAATTCATCTCTAATTTAATCTCTGTCATTTCTGATAAAACTTCGTTGTTGATTTCTTCAGCACTCAACTTTAACATTCTGGAATTCAAGTCTTTTGTTCTGCGTTCTCTTACCCCTTTTTTCTTTCTTCGCCTATTTGCTCAACTGATCTCCCAACTCGCTTAGCTTCTTCAACGTATCATTCTCATTCGTTGACCACCCCTGTTTAATTTGCCCCTCTAATTATTTGTTCATCATCCAATCTACATTAAATCTAAATTTCCTGTGACAGTCATTAAACTTCAATCTCTTATTCCCTACTGTATCCACTAATATTGGATAATGATCCGAAAAACCATGCTGTAAATGATGCACCGAATATTCTTTGAAAAGATCCCACCAATCTTGATTAGCAACATCTTTATCCAGTCTTTCCCTAATATTATTTCCAATTAATCTTCCTCTTTCCCAAGTATACCACTGCCCAGAAAAACCCAAATCATTTAATTCACATTCCTCTAGGACCTCTCTAAAAGCATTCATCTGTCTTTCCTCCCTTATCCGTCCCCCGTGTTTCTCATAAGAAAATAAAATTTCATTGAAATCTCCCAAGACTATCCACGGCTTGTTACTTCCACGCTTCAAATGTCGTAATAAATTTCATAATTCTTTATGGTCGTTCTCCCAAGCGCTCCGTAGAACCCCATAAATCTCCATACAATCTTTCCATCTCCTTCTTCCACCTCCACATCTATGTGTGATTTTGAAAAACTTTTCAATGTTAAATTCATACCATCTCTCTAACCTAATGATAATCCCCCTCTTGTTTCCTCCGCATCAACATCAATACCATATTCAATTCCGCACTTCCTCCTTTTTTTCTCCATCCGTTTTCTGTCAACCTTTGTTTCCATTAGAAACAAAATTTGGGGCTGAATGTGTCTCACTTTGTTTTTGAGACGATTTACTGTTCGTGACTGCCCCAAGCCACGAACATTCCAACTAAGTATTTTTATTGTGCCCGGTCGGCCAGCTTGATAGCTGCCGCCGATAATGCATTTTTCAACCCTTTCTCCAATACTCTCTTGCTATTATCAGATCCACCCCCTTCTATATTATATCTTTGCCTTTTCTTTCCGTCCACAAATTCAATAGACATATCTTTCGAATTTGCTTCCTCTCACATTCCCTCATATTTTCCCATATTATTCTCCATCCTCAACTCAATTGGCTTTCTTGAATATCGCATTGAACTTCCCATTAATCCCTTGTCTTCATTATTTTCTTTTTGATTGGTAACATCACTGCCAAATCTTCTTGCCGTTTTCTCCCCATCTATATCCATTCTTGCCCATTTTTCATTATCAAATTCCTCCCGTAACCATTTACTGATTACTTGTCCTCCCCTCATTTGTGTTGCCCGTAGGGATATATCCCATCCAAAATCCACTTGCTGATCTCTCGACATTAATCGTACTGGACAAAAGCTTTCTCCATGCCCAAGACGGCCACATAAAAAGCAAAATAATGATAATTTTTCATATTGGAATAAAGCATATGTGAACTGATTTCTCCCGATACTTATCTTTTTCTTTCTTTTAAGTGGGCTCCGAACATCCAATAGAACTCGTATCCGCATATATTTGCTCATCCCCTTTGTAATCAATGACACATAATACTCCATAAAGTTTCCAATAAAATCTCCTAATTGCCGTGCGATTCCTTCTGATATGAATCCAACCGGTAAATTATGAATCTGCACCCAGAAAACCGTAGCCCATAATAAGACGGTTGATGGATCCTCACCCCTTGTTAATTTATGAAAGACTATTAGGTGTCGGTTGAAAAACCATGGCATACCATCTATGACCCGTTTCAGATCAACTACACTGTAGAAGCGAAATAAGATACGCTTATCCTCAATCTCCGTAATCGTCACCCCTCTTAATGGATGTCACAAATCTGCCAGCGTATTTTTTAGATATGGAAAATTCACAATGCTTTCTGTAAGTACTTTCCCTACCAGACATAACTCATACCCAAATTCGTCAGGTATTTCCTCTCCTTCCACCACCAAAAGGTCCTCCTCTTCATCCATTATCTGTAGATTTGCCAGATCTGCTCCTACCACATTGATATTAGCCATAATCCACCCCCAGATTTGAGATCCAACTTTTGTTGTTGCTGAACCCTAATAAAAAAACCTCAGAACATAAATTCGTGCCACAAGGCAGATTACCCTAATTCATACAAGTTAAATCAGTTATAATTAGAATGTCCGTACAAGTACACATAAATACACAACCAAGTACACATAAATACACAACCAAGTAGCTATAATTAGAATAAAATCAACGAAAAAATAAATCTGAATATCTTTGGACAAATGTGGAGTAGTGTGGTACTTAAATCAGAATAAATGTGGGGAGAATTTAAATTAAACTTATTTATGGATCGGGTTATCTATTTAAGTTCAAAAGCCTGCCTCAAATTTAGGAGGTTAGGCAAAAAACTAGATCTGTTTAAAATATGAGTTAAACTCGAACTCATGTATTCAAGGCCTAAGTAGATCCTAGCTATGCCTGTTTTCTAATATTATAGTATATTATATTATAATTTTTCTATATATTATGTAATTTATTAGACAAAATTTAAACCTATAGTAATATGTAATACTATAATACAAGCATATTAAGAAATTGTTAGGGTGCCTATATATAAAATTTTAATAAATGAAAAATATATAAAAGTATTAAATGTTAAATTAAAAATAATATATTTCAAAAAAAATTAAAATAATATGAGTTGACTTAAAATTAGTTTGCCTTAGCCATTATTAGATATAAGCGGGCTTGGAGAAAATTTTAAGTTTATATTTCAAGTCAAATTAAGTTTAGAAAAATATAAAATATATTAATATCATGCTTGAGGCCGACCATAAACACCTTTAACCCAAACACAATTTACATAATTTGAGACTTAAACTTGAGGTAAGAAAATTTTTAAAGTCTCGTTATTTTCATTAGGCGAATGCCTCATTGCCCTTTTTCCCTTTGCTGAAGCAAAGAATTCAAATTAAATATTTTTTAAATATTTAAATCATACATTATTTACTAAATAAAGAGGATAAATAATTTAACAAGAAAAACAAAAAAAACTACTTGATATATTGTATTTTAATTCTTCTTTTTCTATTTGCAATTTTGTATAAGTGACAAAGTTATTTATTAGTCAGACTATTCAATCAAGTTCGAAAGCTCAATTAAAATATGAGAAGGTTTAAATAAAAGTATAAGGAAAATGGACTTAGACAAAAAAAAAAAAAAAAAAACACTTTTACAATATGGGTTAGACTGGACTTTAATATTAATTCAAGACATCAAACCCGAGTCAGCTTAGCCCGTTTTATACTTTTGTAATATATTTTATTTTATTTTTATATATTATGTAATTTACTTTACTTAAAATTAAATATATAATAATACAACATTGTGTGATGTTAAGTTGTTCAGGTTTACAATTTTAATTAAAAACCATCTAAAATATTAAATATTAAATAATAAATATCTTTAAAAAATTAATATGAACAGTTTTAAAACAGGTTTAATTTAATTATTTATAAATATAAACAAATTTAAAAAAAAATTTTAATCTCATATTTTAATTCGAAACAAACATAAAATAAATTAATTTTATATATAAACCCGACTCAACCCACTGAATAAGTGATAACTATTATCATTATTCACTTTTAATCAATAAACCTTGTCCTAATTGGTTGTAATGAAAACGAAATGGGAAATCATTACAGAGATAGGATTACAAAAGAATATTAGTCTAAATCAGAATGCATAATAAAATTCAATTACTTAAAACCTCGGATTATGGATAAAAATAATATATTATTATCTTTGAAGTTCCCTTAAGCATGCTTTTATTACATTTTTACGCAGATGATTCTAATCGCAATTATTGAGTTTTAAGTTGGAATTATTTTAATACAAAGACAAACTAAACATGATGCCACAACATGTTGTAGGTCGGCAATGACAAAATCCCTTGGAGTGGTGCATGAACCATACAAATACTTATTTTTTTAACTATTTATATTAAACTATTTTGTGTTAATTACTTGCTAAAATCCATGCTTAAAAGTTATAATGGATCATGCATTAAATGTAATTAATATATGACCTAAATATATGTAAAATATATATATATATATATATGTTTGGATCATTACTCACATTTAGAGTGGGTTTGGATATATGGTGCGATGCATTCAACTTATTATTTATTTTATGTTATAGTATTGCTATAGTATCTAATCTCACCGTCACCGCTGTTTTTATAATAATTACACACATCCATCTAAACTCACCATCACACTTTTTTAAATAATAAAACAAGCCTTTGATTCAGTATAGATCGTATCTTATCAAACCAAAATTATTAAATATTATTTGAATCCATACCCCATTTAACCTAACCCATAAGCTTCCGAGGAAACCACACGTCGCTTTGAGATTTTATTGCATACAGATACTTTTTTTTATAATTTTAGATATTTATAATAATAAATTCAGTTCCACCCTCAAAAGAAAATAATAGAAATGTAATTTTCGCATGACAAATGCTGCTTAAGAAGTAACGAAGGGTGGCATAAAAAATAATTAATGTTGGATAATTATATCTACTAATAGTCTAAACCCGAATTGTTGGAATGATTGTGGTAACTTAATTAAATTAAATGAAATTACTTAAAAGAAAATTCAAGCTAATGAAAAAGACAAGTGAAAAGATGATGAATGCATGGAAAGAGCAAGTGATTGGTGGTGATGGCATGAGACATTTGGTGTTTTGATAGGATTCCACTTGGCAATTAAACCCTAATCAATCAATCAATAAAAAAAAAGAAAAAGAGAGAGAGAGAGTAAAACCCATAAAAGATTGGGTTGCTGCAGGTGGCAGTGAGAGTGAGTGGTGGGGGCAGGTTTTGCGAAAGAAGTTGAAATTAGTACACAGAAAAATTTAGATATCTGGTGCTGGTTGAGTGGTATTCTTATATCTTTATTGCACTTATATTATTTGGAATTTGGAATAATTTTATATGATATTGATGGTATCATATCCAACTGTTGGAATCTATATATTATAAATATTCGTTTTGTGTTACTTCATGTGATTCTTTTTGGTGGGTTGTTTTGGAATTCTCGCCTATACAAATGTAATCTGCTAATTAGAAGTTGGAAAAGGACAAAGCACAAATCTAATCTACTGTAAGCTGAAGTTTTAAAATTAAAAGAAAAAAGGTTAATATTTAATAAATCATGTATTTTTTATTTCATAAATAATCTTAAAAAATTAATTTTTTTTACTATACATATTAACCCTTGTGTGGAATCTAAAAACTAAATTTATAGTATACCAATTGTTTTTTTCTAATAAAATATAGGATAAATATTTTTTAGAAAAAAGCTTCACATATTAAAAACAAGCTTATAGTAAAATTACATAGTTTTTAAGAAAAATAATAAATTAGAATGTGATCTGAAAAAGACAAATATTGAGTTGTAAGTAAAATTAATATGAAACAAATGAGATGGAATTTGAATTTTACGATTCTAAACAAAAACACGTTGCTCAAATTCTCTATTCATTTATTTTTCCCATGATAAGGATCACCAAAGTTACAGTAAATTTTGTAATATTGAGGGATTGGGATAATAGTAGAACTTTGCAAGGCCAAAGTTAACAAATTTGAGAGAAAATAGTCCAAATTAAATCAATAATATTTTAGAAGAGCTAAAAATGATCAAAGTTAAAAAAAGAAAAGATTAAAATCGAACTCTTAATTGTTAAGAGGGACTAAAAGGAGAATTATACCATTTAAACATGAGAACCTTGGCAATTTATATTTTTATGCTAGTCTATAAAATTTAAATCTAATTAGGTTTTATGTTAGCCATAGTCACCGTGACATAATTATTTACTTAGACATGCAACACTTTATGTCAAATCTCAATGGGGATTAGATCGAAGGACTTTACATGTTTTGAGATCAAAATTAAGAATCTTATCCAAATTAACCTAGGTCTTGTTCCTCCACTAATTGTTGCTTTTTCTTTAAAACATTTCTTTCCATTTCCATTCTTCTTCCCATCTAGAAACACACAATATAGTTGATTAAATCTTAACTTGATTGGTATGGATATTATTATCAACGTAGGAGGATGTGGGTTCGAGTATTCTGAAGTGCATTATTCTCCAATTAATAGGTTAAGGAGGGGTTATGGGTAGTTTTAGGCATTATGCCAAAAATAACAGAACCTATAATAAGTTTGCTCAAAAAAACCACACACAAATTTTTTTTGAAAATTTTTTGTTCAAGATAATTCAAGTATAAGTTTATAACTATAATTTTTAAAATATATTTATATTTATATTCATCAAAAATATTTGAATTCGAACTATTTATCTTTTTTGCAAATTAAACTTTAATACATTTACTTTTAAATTCAATAACTTATTTCTTCTACTATTTCAATTTAATAATTAAAGTATAATTAATAAATTTCTCAAATGATTTCCATTAAATTGAATGATGTAACATTTTAAAACTAAAACAATTTGCTCTCATGGCCAATATTACAAAAGTGAAAGGTTATATAAGTAAATAAAAAAAAGTTTAAAAAAAAAATTCTTACATAACTTCCACACCATTCTAAATTGGTCAGTTAGGGTTGTGAAAAGAAATCGAGAGCCAAAAATTGATTCAAATCGATGTATTCGATTCGGTTTTTATATTGTTTGATTTGGTTTTAAGTTGGTGTTATCATCTAAACCGCACAATTTAGTTCGGATTCGGATTTGTCACATGGAACCTGTTTTATCCAAATCAATTTGAATGAAAAAAAAAATCATGTTTAAAGGAATAATTTTAATAGAATAATAAATTGGCCATTAATTTAAATATATATGTGGACTAATTCATTTAATCTATGTTTAGGGCTGTACAACTGTGAATGACTTATTAACATAATAGTTTAAATTAAAATGATTTTTTAAATAGTGTTTTATTGATGGTTATAATATTAATTTAATTATTTAATTCACTTTATAAATATATAAATAAATCTAGAGCGCAATATTATTATTATTTTAAGTCCAAACTAACTTTTATTGTTATGCACCTAAATAGGTGTAAATTAAAAGAGGTTTACTTCCATATATTTTACATAAAATATTAGCCAAAAATAAAAATCTTGTAATAAAATACTATATATTGCTACTACAATTGTAAAAAAGAAAAAGATTAAAGCGCATAAATATTAAATGTTTGGTTTATTAAGGAAAAGAAAGCCTTATCCTTATCCCCAATGTCCTTGCTTTGTACCTTGCCCTGATCTGAAAAGCATTTATCACCTCCACTACTACTATATCCTAAAAGCTTGGGGGTTCATTATTATCGTTTTTAGAAATATTAAATCATAGTGTAATTAATTTTTTAATTTAATAAAAATAATCTATTAACAATTAAATATTTTTTAGAAAAGGTAAATTTTAATTGGCTGATTTTTTACGACTTAAAATTTTTTATTAAGTAGTTTAAGTTTTCTTTTCCATCAAAATTTCGGTGTATTTTAATTGTTTTTGTGTGTTTCGAGTAATATCGACTTGTATCAATGATAAAAGATTGGTATTTTAAATTTTTATTTCAACTATTTAATTACATTTAAAATTAAAATATAATTATTAAACTAAGTTAATAAACTTAAAATTAATATTTACACATAAATATAATATATACGTGTTACATTAAATAACTAAATATTAGATTATAAATATATGTAATATATATTTAAAAATATTAATAAACTCAAAATATATAAAACTCACTACCTTAATTAAATTAAATTAAAAAATAATGATTTAATTAACAACTTATTTTGAATATTTAAATAATGTAAAAGGGAGAGCTGAAGAGTTCCTGAATGATTTAAAAATGATGATTGTGGAGACATACCTGCCTACCTATAACAAATTAGGTTCTGGTTTAGTGTATTGGTAATTGATTGGATAAAGCTTATTTAAGCTTCAATTATTTGTTGAATTTATTATTGTACAATAATTTATTATCTGTCTTCACATCACTACTGCATCCATAGATATAATGTTTTTTTTATTGTATGATACGTGGATTGTATGAGAAATTTGGCATGCACAAAACATTTTAGATTTTAGAATTATTTATTTTTATTTTTTTTATTTGTTAAAATATCTTTTTTAAGACATCATTTATCATTAGATTATATTTATCTTCAAGACCAAGTAACTTTCTCTTACATTAACAAATTGCATAACAAGGATTCCAAGAATTTACATTAATTTCTAAACCATCTTTTGTACTTAGCGACAAAATGTATTTACTAGTGATAGTGATACATGTAATCTATTTATCTTACTTATTATTTTCATTCATTTCACAGTTTATCGATTCTACATGCAATTCGTTTTGGATTATCTTGAGTTAGCAGAGGGACTAACTGGACATATATAATTAGGGCTCATATAATTTGTAATTAAGTTCTGACTCTTCTCCTATTAATTACAGCTTATTTAATCATGAAGTCATTCCACTATAGTAACATAACTGAACCCTCCCTTATTATATACCATTAAGAAAGTTACTTTATTAAGTGCTCGTTCAATGTCTTTGTCATAAGTGTGTGACCCTCATAGGATATCTGTAATCTCTTTGGGATAAAAATCGTTCTCCTAATATAATCCTATTTTATCTCATGGTTTTCATTACATCTTCTAATATGAAAAAGTCAATTACCAACATATAGTAATTAAATCATTTGTCTTATGACAAATGACCTATGGTCACGTTCCTTTTTCATCAATCATGTAATGCCAATGAGAGAATATCATTTATCATTATGGGTCTATGATTCCACTATTGTGGAATGATGTTATATCATGTATAAGTCATATACCCAATGTATCAACTTTCAGTTCTTTATCTATTTTACATCGGGCTTTTATTTATATCAAAGTATATAAGTTACACATACATAGTTCATTATCTACTTAGGATTAGTGTATGTCACACTATAAGCTTCATAAGTGAATAAATCCATAAATGAATATAGGATAAATTCAATTTGAGTTTTGTCCGATGTATTGACAATCCATATAATGACAACTCCCCTCGAATGCCCAAGACAGGATATCCCCCCAATTGGACTTGATAGACAACGTAATAACTTTTTAATCGATTTGCTCAATTTCGATTAGACTATGGATTTTTAGATTATCTACTCACATTATGATCCGACTATATAATACAACTTAGAATTAGTTAAACATTAAATAATAATTGAGCTAATATATGCTTATATTTTGTTTTACGTGTAAAAACCATTAAGGACAAATACAAATAATGTTAATGTATAGTGGAATTTTATTTAATTCAATCTGTTAAAAATTATTAAGTATAAATTGATGCTAGATCCCAACAGCTAACACAACGTTGTAGGAGTCGTACAACATATTTGTTACACTAGACCTGATATACGTTTCAATGTGAACACGGTAACCCAATTTATACATGCTCCAAGAGAGTGCCAGTCAAAAGAATCTTAAGGTATTTGAAAAGGACTCTTGAAGATGGTTTAGTTTTTGGTTCGACACATCATATGGTTCTTCCTAGTTTTTCAAATGCAAACTGGGGTAGTGACGTGGATGATAGAAGATCCAGCTCAGGTTATTGTTTGTTCTTTGGTAACAACCTTATTTCTTAAAGCTTCAAGAGGCAACATTCAATTTTGCACCTGATGGCGGAGGTTAAGGGTGAATTTAGTATTACTTCTAAGAAGTACTTTTGGGACAAAAGTATTTCTAAATAAGTTACTTTTGAGAGAAAAAGTGATTATCCTAAGTTAAAAAGTAGTCTAAAAGCATTTTTTTCAAAAAGTTAAAAATTTTAACTTTTCCTCAAAAGTATTTTTTTTTTTGAAAAGTAATACTAAACTAAGCATAATAAATATAAGAGCCTGACTGATGCTACCTCTAATCTTATTTAGGCCGTGCTTAATGAGCTTGGGGTTGATTTAGTAGAGATTCCAAAGTTGTGGTTTGACAACACGAGTACAATAACCATGACAGCAAATCTTGTCTTACATGCTAAAACAAAACACGGGGACATGAATTTGTATTTCATTCATTAGAAAGTCTTTGACCAACATTTCAAATGAATTGGCTTAGTCACAAGTTGCAAACGTGTTAACTAAGCCATTACATGCAGTGTTGTTTGGTCATATGCGTGAGATGTTAGTCTTGAAGAGCTTATTGGTTCAAATCATTTACCAGAAGGAAAAAAAAAAACCTATGCTGATTGTTGAGCTTTATTCATTTGAGTCTATTTTGCTTAGTCATGGTTGATTTGTCACTGCTATTATGAACTAGCTAACTAAGATCGGTTAGTCGGTTGTACATTTGTTAGCATCATAAATATGGATTGTAACCTCAAAGTTAGAATCAAAATTTTCAGCCACAATTTTCCGATGTATTTTAAATCGAATTGATATTGAATCGGTCAAGTCATCGGTTTAGCTGGTCTCCAATTAAAAAAATAAAAATTTAAATAAATTTTTAGAAAAATTTAAAAAATTCCAGTTTGACCGTTGGTTCAAACGATTCGTATCGATTTCTAATCTAACAGATTCATAGCACCTTCAAGACTAATATCCTAACCAATTCCTAATCTAACCGATTCAATCGACCAATCTAATCCGATTCAAATAACATTATAGCTTTTTTATTTCACTTTATCTCTTAAATCTCTTTTTTTTTTTTTTGTGGTTGATCTTGAGTCACTGACTAGTTCAATGATGTATTTGTTGGAAGTGCATTATTTTTTACATTTGATGATGATAAAAAACTGAATGGACCAATGTAACGCCCTAATTTTTTTTAAAAAAAATTTGTTGTGGATGTGTAACATAAATGTGTATCTGCTTCAGTGGTTAAGTGTTCTGGGTGTGTGTGAGAGGTCCCAAGTTCAAGCCTTGGCTTGGGAAAAATTTTTGTTTTCTTTGAATAAGCCCTATCTTCAGACAATAGGCTTTTAATTAAATGTTGGTAAAGTATGTTAGAATGGGCCTGTTGGTCTGGTGGTTAAGTGGAGTGTAAATAAGCTGGAGGTCTGGAGTTCGAGTCTCTGCGCAAACAAGGGATTTATTTTGCTGCTTGTGCTGTGTGAGAGTTTGAGTTGGATTAGAAATCTGAGTAGTGGATTTAGTGGGGAGTTTGATGGAGAGAATTAAGGGATTCTGTTCTTTCCCAAAACTGTTCATCTTTCTGGCGCCTCCTCTCCACCTTTTCCCACTTTTTTCTTTTTGCTGTAGCCAAAATTCCCTATTGCTGCCGATTTTTCACCTTATTTTCTTATTCTCCATGCTCAATTTTTGCCTCTTTCCCATCGATATTGTATATCTCTGCGTCTAGTGTGTATCCGGTAAGTCTAGAGATACGTTTTGTTTCATTTTGGTGAAGTAATGGAGTATTAAGAGGTTGTTTTCTGATTAGGGGACAATCAAGGAGCTGTGGGCTACTTTTTGGTTTTGTAGCAACGAGAAATCATCGTTTCTCATTAAAGGTAATGTTGTGGGTAAGTTTTTGGGAATTTTCTGTTCATAACAACTCGGATTAAGTGACTGAAATTGGGCTTTCAATTGTCGAATATAGGTTTTGGAGTGCTCGGGAGTGATTACGCGTCGAAATCAAATCAAGTGTGTAACCGGTTGCACAGAAAATGAGATTCGGCGAAAGTCAAAAAAACATTCTGTCGACGCCACACGGGCATGTGGTCGCCCGTATGGCAGGCCGTGTGAAAGGCTGTAAGTCACAACACGACCGTGTGATCGACGACCCAGGCCGTGCGCAGGCGACACGGCCGTGTGATGGTTTAGCAAGGCCGTATGCGAGATACAGGCTTGACCAATTGGGTCATTTGGGCTTACACGGGTGAACCATACGGGCGTGTGAGATTTTGGGCTAGGCCGTGTGGAGGCCAATTTGGGCCGTGTGGGCCATACGGGCGTGTGGGCCCACACGGGCAGACAACATGGGCGTGTGAGCCCATTCTCACTGATTTATTGCTAAGGTTGCACGGGTCATCCGAGACGACTGTGAACCTACTGTAGGGTCGGTAAGATTACCTAGACTCCTAACTGAATGACTGTATATTGAGTATGCTGTTTGTTCTATACTGTATAAATGTGATATACCATGATTGAGTATGACATAACTGTATGATGCATTGCATGGGGATGGGTTGATATTGACTGGAGGAAGTGTACTGAAAGGCTTCGAGCCTAATTTATCGCAACACCATTTGCAAAACATTCGCTCAAAGGCCGCAACCGCATATTACTTAGAGTGTAGGGATTGGTGGGTTGATTATATCCCTACATAAAGTGTAGGGTTGGACGGAGATGGAGTGTAGAGGTTGGTTGGGTAGGATTTTCTGATTGCATATCTGTTACTGTTACCGTACTGTGATGGGCTAAGACCCTAATGCTCACTGTTACCGAAATGGGCTAAGGCCCAAACTGAGATTATCTGTTATTAACTGATTGTTTGCATAGGGATTACACACTGAGTTTACGTAAACTCACCCCTTCTATTTAATCTGTACAGGTAATCTCTAGACACAGGCAGATCGGTGCGGCGGAGGACTCAGCGGTGACCACACGACCTACTTCTTTCCATTTAAGTACTTAAATTTTTGTTTTGATTTTATGTTGGGGATTTTAATGTATCATGGCCTCTTTGGATTTATATTTTTTTATCTGGGATTTTTATTGTTTGATTTATAACTGCTAGTAGTAGGTAAAACTCGGGTTTTCAAAAGAGATAAATATTTTATCAAAATACCACGCAGACATAAACTGTTTAAAAAGCTTCCGCAACATTTAATGTTTTAAAAATTAACGACTGAAATAGAATCACGATTTTAGAATTAATAAAATATAATGAGGAATTCTAAACGGAAAATGTTTTAAGCAAAACTACAGTTCTCTAGCATACTACCATGTGACATCGCCAGATTCGGCCATAACGTTCAGGCCGGGTTTGGGGTGTTACATTTAGTGGTATCAGAGCAGGGTTACAAAACTCGGTTGTGGATTTGGGTTTTTAAAATTGGATTTTAAAGTACCAATTTTTAGATAATTGAAATATTGTCCCAGCATGCAAGGTACACCGAGTCTCCGGGCCGATCCCGTAAGTTCACTGAAACTTTTATGTGCTCTAAACTGAAATACTATAGATAGTATATACTGAAACTATTATAGATAGATTGTACTGAAAACACTTAAGCTAGTGTATAATGATACTGTAGCAAAATCGATAAACGCTGATAGGCACTGCGTTGTACGAAAACAAACTTGACACTTCTGATATTGTTTTCATAAAGTATCTGTTAATAAACACTGGAACTGTAAACACTGGAACTTTAAAATATTTAGTGGTATCAGAGCAGGGTTACAAAACTCGGTTGTGGATTTGGGTTTTTAAAATTGGATTTTAAAGTACCAATTTTTAGATAATTGAAATATTGTCGCAGCATGCGTGGTACACTGAGTCTCCGGGCCGATCCCGTAAGTTCACTGAAACTTTTATGTGTTCTAAACTGAAATACTATAGATAGTATATACTGAGACTATTATAGATAGATTGTACTGAAAACACTTAAGCTAGTGTATAATGATACTGTAGCAAAATCGATAAACGCTGATAGGCACTGCGTTGTACGAAAACAAACTTGACACTTCTGATATTATTTTCATAAAGTATCTGTTAATAAACACTGGAACTGTAAACTGATGCATAAAACTGTTAATACAGATAAACGCTATTAGACAATGAGTACACGAGGTACTCGCGGACGAGGTACAAGAGGCCGTGGTAGAGGCCGTAGAGGGGCTCGAGCGAGCTCCTCATCTTCTGGTAACCTTCCCAATCTGGACACTAGCAAGACACCGGTTTCGCCTGTTACTGAAACTGGGTCTGGGTCTCATGATTGAGAGGCTGGGGATGACGCACTATCCCAGGCCATGTTGAGGATCTTAGAGAGGGTCGCTGGGCCCAATACTAGAACTGGAGGCTGAGGGTCGGTTACGAAACGACTCTGGTCTAATAGAGCTAAGATTTTTAGGGGTGTCGCTGGGGTCGCTCCTAATATGGCTGAGTACTAGATTGAGGCCACAGAGAGGATCATGGATGACCTGGACTGCACCCCCGAGCAGAAACTAAAGGGTGCAGTGTCACTGTTGAGAGATGAGGCTTACTAGTGGTGGCTTACGGTTAAGGAGGGCACTCAGCCCGATCGAATGACCTGGGATTTCTTTAAGACCACTTTCCAGGGGAAATATGTGGGTGCCAATTACGTGGATGCCCGGAGGAGAGAGTTCTTAAATTTGATTCAGGGGGATAGATCGGTGGCCGAGTATGAGGCTGAATTTCTGCGACTGAGTCGCTATGCGCGTGGTATGGTGACGACTGAGTACGAGCGATATGTTCACTTCGAGGACGGCCTCAGGGATAATCTGAGGGTAACGATAGCTCCACAGAGGAAGCGAGACTTTGCTGCATTGGTTGATAAGGTAAAAATCACTGAGAAAGTGAAGCGCGCTGAGAGCCAGAACCGTGAGAAAGAGAGAGGTAGAAACAAGAAAGATTCGGAGCCCTCGAGTTCTATTCAAAGGCATAAGAAAAAAGTCAGAGTTGATGGGCCGATCAGAGTTGGGGCTCCTATTGTTGCTATTGGACAGTAGCCGTATACTGACTGTGGTAGACATCACCTGGGCGAATGCTGGAAAAGGACTAGGGCTTGTTTGAGGTGCGGTTCTCTGGAGCACCGTATTAGGGATTGTCTACGGAGGGCCGATCAGATGCAAGCTCCGGGTACTGTTACTGCACCACCACCGAGAGTAGCTTAGCAGCCACCAAGAGGCCGTGGTCAGGCCAGGGGTGGTAATGGTTTGGGCCGTGGTCAAAGAGCACCAGGCAGAGGTGCTGGTCATATTAAGGTAGGCGGCCGGCTCTAGTTTATGCTGCACGTCACCAAGAGGAGGGTGATGCTCCGGACGTCATTACGGGTACTTCTTTATTTATAATGTACCTTATACTGCACTGATATATATATGATCCACTCACTCCTATATAACTTGTTCTATGTCTGAAAACTTGGGTGTACTGGTTGAGAGCACTACGAGTGAAGTGACTGTACTTAGTCCGCTGGAACAATCAGTAAGGGTAAAAAAGTTGTTTAGAGACGTTCCCTTAGAGGTTCAAGGGGCTATTTTTCGGGCTGATCTGATGGAGCTTCCATTTGGGGAGTTAGATTTAATACTGGGAATGGACTGGTTAGTCAAACACCGAGTGAGCTTAGATTGCGCCACAAAAAGGGTTGTACTGAGAATTGAGGAAGACATTGAGGTAGTCGTGATTGGGGAACGTCGAAACTACTTGACAAATGTGATTTTTGCACTGAAGGTGGAAAAGTTGGTTCGTAAGGGATATGAGGCGTATCTGGCCTACATCAGTGTTTCAGATTCGGAGGATTCCTCGGTTAAAGATATCAGGACGATTAAGGACTTTCCGGACATTTTTCCTGAAGAGCTACCTGGGTTACCTCCGGATCGTGAAGTAGAGTTTGGGATTGAGCTCATTCCTGGTACAACTCTGGTGTCTATCGCCCCTTATAGAATGGCACCGAAGGAGCTTGTAGAGCTTAAGGCTTCAGATTCAAGAGTTATTGGATCGTGGGTTCATCCACCCCAGTGTCTCTCCGTGGGAAGCACCTGTACTATTTGTGAAAAAGAAGGATGGATCCATACATATGTGTATCGACTACCGTCAATTGAACAAGCTGACCATCAAGAATAAGTACCCCCTACTGAGGATTGATAATCTGTTTGACCAGTTCTGAGGAACTTCGATTTTCTCTAAGATTGTTCTACGATCAGGGTATCACCAGTTGAAAGTTAAAGAGGCTGATGTACATAAGACGGCATTTAAGATTTGCTACGGTCACTACGAGTTCTTAGTGATGCCATTTGGACTGACGAATGCACCAGCAGCTTTTATGGATCTGATGAACCGAGTGTTTCAGCCCTATCTAGATCATTTCATGATGGTGTTTATTGACGATATACTGGTGTATTTGAAGATAGAGGATGAGCACGATGAACACCTCAGAGTGGTTCTACAGATTCTACAAGAGAAACAACTGTACGCCAAGTTCAGTAAATGTGAGTTCTGGTTACGTGAAGTAACATTTTTGGGACATATGGTTTCTGCAGAGGGGATTAGAGTCGATCCTCGAGAGATTGAGGCTGTCTTGAATTGGAAGCAGCCTAAGACTGTATCGGAGATCCGCAGTTTTCTGGGATTGGTAGGGTATTATCGATGATTTGTAGAGGGGTTTTCATTGATCGCCGCGCCCTTGACTAAGCTGCTACGTAAGGGTGTGCCGTTTAACTGGACGGACACGCAGCAAGAGAGCTTTGTGAAGCTCAAGACTATACTGACTGAGGCCCCTGTTTTGATACAGCCAGAGTCTAGAAAAGCGTTTACTGTCTACAGCGATGCATCACATGTCGGTTTAGGATGTGTGTTAATGCAAGAGGGGAAGGTAGTAGCATATGCGTCTCGTCAGCTTAAGACTCATTAGGCGAATTATCCAACGCATGACTTGGAGTTGGCCGCGGTGGTATTTGCACTGAAAATTTGGAGGCATTATCTATGCAGTGAAAAGTGTATCATTTACACTGACTACAAGATCCTCAAGTATCTCCTCACTCAGAAAGAGCTGAATCTTAGGCAACGAAGATGGATTGAGCTGCTTAAAGACTACGACTGTACGATCGAGTACCACCCTGGTAAGGCTAATGTGGTGGCCGATGCACTGAGCCGTAAGGCTGTGACTGATTTGAGGGCGATGTTTGCTCGTCACAGTTTATTTGATGATGGTAGTCTGTTGGCTAAACTTCATGTTAAACCGACGTGGATAGAGCAGATTAAAAGTAAACAGATGGAGGATGAGTTGTTGGTTCTTCGTTTTCGACAGGTTGAGAGTGGGAATATCGAGGATTTTGGACTAAATAGTGAAGGGGTGCTCTATTTCCGTGGGAGAGTCTGTGTACCGAATGATACCGAGTTGAGACAGTCTATACTGCGGGAGGCGTATAGTAGCCCTTATGCTATGCATCCTGGCGGAAACAAGATGTACCGAGACCTTCGCGAGTTATACTGGTGGCTAGGTCTTAAACGAGAGGTTACATACTTTGTGGGTAAATGTCTGACATGTCAGTAGGTTAAGGCTGAGCATCAGTTACCTTCAGGGTTGCTTCAGCCAGTTAAGATTCCGCTTTGAAAGTGGAAGCGTGTAACCATGGACTTCGTTAGTGGGTTACCCCTTACACCCACTAAGAAGGATTCTGTATGGGTTATCGTGGATCGATTGACCAAGTCCGCCCACTTTATACCGGTCCGTACTGACTACTCTTTGCAGAAACTGGCTAAGCTGTATGTGTTGGAGATAGTGAGACTGCATGGGGTACCGGTTTCAATGATATCTAATAGGGATCCTCGCTTCACGTCTTGATTCTGGAAGAAGCTACATGAAGCTCTGGGTACTAGATTGGACTTCAGTACTGCGTTCCATCATCAGACGGACGGTCAGTCAGAGAGGGTGATTCAGATACTGGAGGACATGTTAAGGAGTTGCGTGATCGATTTTCGAGGCAGTTGGGAGGATTACCTGCCGCTAGCAGAGTTTGCTTATAATAACAGCTATCAGTCTAGCATTCAGATGGCACCGTACGAGGCATTATATGGTCGTAGGTGTTGCACACCTTTATGTTAGACTGAGTTAGGCGAGCAACGTGTTCTGGACCCTGAGCTGGTCTCTGATACCGAAGACAAAGTTAGATTGATTCGAGATCGACTTAAAGCGGCATCAGACAGACATAAGTCCTATGCGGATTTGAAGCGTCGAGAGATTGAGTATTCTGTGGGGGACTTCATTTTTCTCAAGGTCTCGCCATGGAAGAAGATACTGAGGTTTAGACGTAAGGGCAAGTTGAGCCCTAGGTTTATTGGGCCTTACCGTAAATTGAAACATGTGGGACCGGTTTCCTACCAGTTGGAGTTACCTCTGGAGATGGATCGGATTCATGACGTGTTTCACGTCTCCATGTTGAGATGCTACCGCTTTGATCCCATGCACATTGTTCTTGTTGAGGAGGTCGAGGTTAGGCCAGATCTGACCTTTGAGGATGAGCCTGTCCAGATATTAGATCGTGATGTAAAGATTCTGAGAAGAAAATCCACCCCACTGGTTAAAGTTCTTTGGCGTAATTATAGTTCGGAGGAGGCCACGTGAGAGTCTGAGGATGCGATATGTCAGCAGTATCCTCATCTATTCTGATCAGGTAAATCTCGAGGACGAAATTTTCTTTTAGGGGGTAGAGTTGTAACGCCCCAATTTTTTTTAAAAAAAATTTGTTGCGGATGTGTAACATAAATGTGTATCTGCTTCAGTGGTTGAGTGTTCTACGTGTGTGTGTGAGGTCCCAAGTTCAAGCCTTAGCTTGGGCAAAATTTTTGTTTTCTTTGAATAAGCCCTATCTTTAGACAGTAGGCTTTTAATTAAATATTGGTAAAGTATGTCAGAATGGGCTTACTGGTCTGGTAGTTAAGTGGAGTGTAAATAAGCTGGAGGTTTGGAGTTCGAGTCTCTGCGCAAACAAGGGATTTATTTTGCTGCTTGTGCTGTGTGAGAGTTTGAGTTGGATTAGAAATCTGAGTAGTGGATTTAGTAAGGAGTTTGATGGAGAGAATTAAGGGATTCTATTCTTTCCCGAATCTGTTCATCTTTCTGGCGCCTCCTTTCCACTTTTTCCCACCTTTTTCTTTTTGCTGTAGCCAAAATTCCCCATTGCTGTCATTTTTCACCCTATTTTCTTGTTCTCCACACTCGATTTTTGCCTCTTTCCCATCGATATTGCATATGTCTATGTCTAGTGTGTATCCGATAAGTTTAGAGGTACGTTTTGTTTCTTTTTGGTGAAGTAATGGAGTATTAAGAGGTTTTTTTCTGATTAGGGGACAATCAAGGAGCTGTGGGCTGCTTTTCGATTTTGTAGTAGCGAAAAATCATCGTTGCTCGTTAAAGGTAAGGTTGTCGATAAGTTTTTCAAAATTTTCTGTTCATAACAACTCGGATTAAATGATTGAAATTGGGCTTTCAATTGTCGAATATGGGTTTTGGAGTGCTCGGGAGTGATTACGCGTCGAAATCAAATCAGGTGTGTAACTGATTGCACAGAAAACAAGATTCGGCGAAAGCCAAAAAAGCATTCTGTCGACGCCACACGGGCGTGTGGTCGCCTGTGTGGCAGGCCGTGTGAAAGGTTGTAAGCCACAACACGGCCGTGTGATCGACGAGTCAAGCTGTGTGCAGGCGACACGACCGTGTGATGGTCTAGCAAGGCCGTGTGCGAGACACAGGCTCGACCAATTGGGCCGTGTGGGCCACATGGGCGTGTGGACCCACACGGGCGTGTGGGATTCTGGGCCAGGCTGTGTGATCCACACGGTTAGACAACATGGGCGTGTGAGCCCATTCTCACTGATTTATTGCTAAGGTTGCACGGGTCGCCACTGTGAACTTACTGTAGGATCGGTAAAATTAACTAGACTCCTAACTGAATGACAGTATATTGAGTATGCTGTTTGTTCTGTACTGTATAAATGTGATATACCATGATTGAGCATGACATAACTGTATGATGCATTACATGGGGATGGGTTGATATTGAATGGAGGAAGTGTACTGAAAGGCTTCGAGCCTAATTTATCGGCAAAGATTGCATTTTGTAAACTATTGTTTAGTGTCATGGCGGTACTACTTGGAGTGTAGGGATGAGTGGGTTGATTATATCCCCACATGGAGTGTAGGGTTGGACGGAGATGGAGTGTAGAGGTTGGTTGGGTAGGATTTTCTGATTGCATATCTGTTACTGTTATCGTACTGTGATGGGCTAAGGCCCTAATGCTCATTCAGCAGAAATGGGCTAAGGCCCAAATTGATACTGATTCTGATATTGAAAAGGGCTTAGGCCCAAACTGAGATTATCTGTTATTAACTGATTGTTTGCATGGGGATTACACATTGAGTTTACATAAACTCACCCCTTCTGTTTAATCTGTACAGGTAATCCCCAGACATAGGCGGATCGGTGCGGTAGAGGACTCAGCGGTGACCACACGACCTACTTCTTTCCATTTAAGTACTTAAATTTTGGTTTTGATTTTATGTTGGGGATTTTACTGTATCATGGCCTCTTTGGATTTATATTTTTTTATCTGGGATTTTTACTGTTTGATTTATAACTGCTAGTAGTAGGTAAAACTCGGGTTTTCAAAAGAGATGAATGTTTTATCAAAATACCACGCACACACAAACTGTTTAAAAAGCTTCCTCAACGTTTAATGTTTTGAAAATTAACGACTGAAATAGAATCACGATTTTAGAATTAATAAAAGATAATGAGGAATTCTAAACGGAAAATGTTTTAAGCAAAACTACAGTTCTCTAGCATACTACCATGTGACATCGCCAGATTCAGCCATAACGTCCAGGCCGGGTTTTGGGTATTACAACCAAAACATCTTTAACTTTCATTATCATATATATGGGACATGTCCTATAATAAGCACCAAAGTTAGTAGATCAAAATTTTGAGTTCTAGGACAAAAGATAATGATATATTGTAATAATTTATACGAAACGGAATATTTGTTTTCTTATCCTCTTTATTTTTGTTGTCCAATTTTTTTAGATGTTTTAAAAATAATGCTTTTTTTAAACGATCAATATTCTTTTTCTTTTTATAAAGAGAATTGAAGTTTTAATAAAAATAAAAGAACACATCAAAATCATTTTCTAGTTTTTAACTTACAATGGAAGTATCACATAACGGCAAATATGAGACGGAAAGAAAATAGAGTGAAGTAATAAAGTTTCCCACTTTCATGAAATACGAATTAAAGTTTAGTTTACTACCAATCCCTTATCATTTCAAAAACTTCATTTTAGTCCTCTACCTCAATAAAGTTTATATTTCTATCTCTACATGTTAACTTTGTCTTTCATGGAACAACGTGACTTAATGGTTGTTGACATGAAATTAAATCAAATTAAAAAATTAATTTATCTAGAAAACAAATAAAATAACATAACTTAATGATAATTGACGTGGACCAAATTATAAATAAATTAAACACAATAATTATATAAAAATAAATAAAATTGAAAACAATTTGAGATAAAAGCAAAATCATTTTCTCACTTCTACTCATTCTTTAAAACTGTAGTTTAACTTTCTAATTTAATTTGATGCCACATCAGTCATTGTTAAATAATATCGTTGCACTAAAAGCAAAGTTTACGTGTATAAACTTAAATGTAAATTTTTTTAATGTACATAAATTAAAATATAATTTGCATATATATAGAATAAAAGGTAATGATTGTTCAAAAATCAAATTTAAAATTAATGTAACCAAGAGGTGGCTGCCAAGGGCAAAATACCCAAATATACCAAACAAAAAATTTATTTACTGAAAAGGGCCAGTTTTTTTAAAATTTACGGAAAATGGCCATTTTCCCACAAAACGCGTCCATGTCAGCGCGTTTTGTGGGGATGCAGCAGGAAAGCGCGCCCCTGGAGGAGCGCTTTTGCCACATCAGCCAAAAACGCGTCCTTAAGGGAGCGCTTTGCTGACGTGGAAAAAACGCCCCCCAAGGACGCGTTTTAGCCCGTGTTTTTAAAAAAAGCTATTCTCAAATTTTTTAAAAATTTACGAGAATAAACCTTTATAAAGGCTCAAAATGACAACACCATTTTTTTTAAGGTATCATCAATTAATAAGGAAATATAACTTACAAAGGAAATCTTTATATAGACCCAAAGTCTCATTTCCCTTTTTTCTTGAGCAAAGTGGGGTGGGATATGAGATATGTGTATATATAGACTCATGAATAGTTTTGTAGCTTGTTCCTAAACAATGTGGGATTCCTTCCTCTTTTAACTAACAACATGAGATTAAAGGCTACACTATATTTGATATTTTTTTTACAAAACAATTTTTTTTATATATTTTGTTAACATTTTCTTATATTATAAAATTATCTTTTGAGATCTTTAACCTTGTTGCATTTTAGAATTGTTAACATATACAAAAGAACTATTAAAAAAGAGAGAGAACAAATTGCACATATGAAACTTGTACATGCAATAATCTTCTATTCAATTTTAAATGTTTGAAGTTAATATTGATTGTTTTATACTTTATTATTACTATATTGTTGCACTAATCTAATGCTGACTATTAGATGCCTGATCAAATCGTGTTATTGTTACTATATTGCTGCACTAATCTAATGATGACTATGAGATGCAATTTATTTGGACCTTTAGCTATCGACACTGATATTTTTTTTAATCTTTTACCCAAGTAATGGCAAAGGGAAAATCTTTTCAGCAACTCATCACCAGGATTTGTGGAATGGGGTTGTCTATATTTGTATGGAGGAGAGGAATAAGCTCATTTGAATGTTTGTCACATTGCAGTGATGATTTTGAAATTCAATTTTATGGATTCTATTAACCTGGGATCATCATATTTTCTTAATTTGCTTTGGGTTTGATGGGAGTTTTAAGGAAGTGATGACAAATATTTGAGGATTAGCTTAGCTACTTATTCTCAAACATGGAATTGCATATTCGTTCAATGAAAGCGAGTGTCTTAGCTATGGAAAGTAAAAGGAATATTGTATTTTATATGAGAAAGATAATGTGTAATTTTTGGAGTGTAGCTTTGGAATGGCCACAATGTTGCTTTTGAAAACGGGACCAAAAGCGAGAGGAGAGGAAGCTCCAATACTCACCGCTGAAAAATATAAGCGAAAATATTTTTTGATTAGTTTAATTTATGATAAAGTTTGATTAATTTTGAAAAGTAATTGAGAGAATGAAGTTATATTTTAAAAGTCGTGAAAATAAAGTATAAAACAATCAAATTAACTTCAAACATTTAAAATTAAATAGAAGATTATTGCATGTACAAGTTTCATATGTGCAATTTGTTCTCTTTTTTTTAATAGTTCTTTTGTATATGTTAACAATTCTAAAATGCAACAAGATTAAATATCTCAAAAGATAATTTTATAATATAAGAAAATGTTAACAAAATATATAAAAAAAAGAAATTGTTTTGTAAAAAAAATACCAAATATAGTGTAGCTTTTAATCTCATGTTGTTAGTTAAAAGAGGAAGGAACTCCACATTGTTTAGGAACAAGCTGCAAAACTATTCATGAATCTATATATACACATATCTCATATCCCACTTTGCTCAAGAAAACAAGGGAAATGAGACTTTGGGTCTATATAAAGATTTCCTTTGTAAGTTATATTTACTTATTAATTGATGACACATTAAAAAAAATGGTGTTGTCATTTTGAGCCTTTATAAAGGTTTATTCTCGTAAAATTTTAAAAAAATTCGAGAATATTTTTTTAAAAAAATACGGGCTAAAACGCGTCCTTGGGGGAGCGTTTTTGCCATGTCAACAAAGCGCGCCCTCAAGGACGCGTTTTTGGCTGATGTGGCAAAAGTGCTCCCCCAGGGGCGCGCTTTCCTGCTGCATCCCCACAAAACGTGCTGACGTGGACGCGTTTTGTGGGGAAATGACCATTTTCCGTAAATTTTAAAAAAATCGATCATTTTCCGTAAATAATTTTTTTTGATATATTTCGATATTTTACCCGGCTGCCAAAGTCCCAATCCTTAATAATTGTGCTGGTTCTTGTGTTTACTTGATGTCAATGTCATGCTCTGTTGTACAAAAGCCAAAAGACTAACATAAAATTAAAGATATCCACTTACACTAACATAAAATTAAAGTGGTTTTACATCTTTTAATAATTTTTATATAATTAATATTTTAATAATTTAATTGTTATATTTCATGTTTTATTTATATAGATCATGCATGTCAATTTTGATATAAATTAAGAATTTTTAATTATCCGTTTTATGTAAAAGAATCTTTCAATCATTAAATATATAATAATATAAATAATATTTTAGATCGATATGATAGAGATATCAAATCGGTTCAACATTTTACATGTGTAACTAGTACAAATATCTTGATAAATTCAACGGTCAAATTATAAAAATATTTGTTGTATAAAAAAATTACGAAATAATGTAAAACTATTTTAATTTTATACATATAGAAATGAATCCCTCCCCAATTATTAAAACCTAAATCTAGATCATTAATTTGATACTAAAAAGTTTTAATTCTTTATCAATAAATATCATAATTATAAAAAATAATTTAATTATTGATTTAATCTTTTTTTTAGTTGAACTTTATCCATATTATTAGTTAAAATGTATTTAAATATATAAAGATTTATTTTAAGGATTAAAAGGATTATGAGTGGTTTAGACACTAAAAACAAACATTTTAATTAGGTTTAATATATAATTTGATACCTGAATTTGATATTTTTTTTAAATGTGGTAATTGTGTTATATTTTTCCAATTTGATACCCATGCTTGACAAAAAATTATATATTCTGATACTGTTAAATTTTTAGCGTTTAATTCGTGTTTTAAAATTGATTTAATGAAAGTTTATTGCTAATATTATTAGGTTCGAATTTCTATGATTTTTCAATAGAATAAATTTAGTGATAATTGTAAATTTATTTAATTTTGCGTTTAATTTTTCAAATACAGTCCCATGGATGTGATTTAATTCGGATTTTAGGGTTAATTTGATATAAGTTAATTTCTAATATTATTAGCTAATTATGAGCTTTCATCAAATCAACTCTAAAACTCGAATTAAATACTAAAAAGTTAACACCATTACTTTTGGATACCAAAATATATACCTTTTATCAAATACAAATACTAAATTTGACCAAAAAATAATACAAGTACAACATTAAAAAATGTCAAACTTAAATACCAAATTATATATTAACCCTTTAAATTAAATAAAAATAGAATAAAAGAAACAAAATCTTGAGTGTGCAAAGGGTAGCAAAATTTTGGAATGGAATTTATATCAAATAAAATATAGGGAAAGAAAAAAAAAATCAGATTCCTTACTAATGTGAATTTACTTTACAATATAAACATTCATGTTTTTGCTTCATTTTTTTTCTTTCCTTGACAAAAAGCATTACTCACCTAAAGAATTTCAAAATTAATGTATTTTTTTAATTCTTAAAAAAGTTAAAAGTATTTTTAAGGGTAAATTACACCAACAATCACCCAACTTTAATGCAACTAACAAAACAGTCACTCTAGTTTCAACTCAATCACTCAACTTTTGAAAAATGAAAAACCAGTCACTACCGTTACAGACATAACAGAAAGTTGAGGTGGCCCGTTAACTTGTCATGTTGACATCTCATGTGGAAAAGACAGCCTCTATACCATCCCCCATTAACTTGCCGAAGAAGAAGAAGAACAAGAAGAAAGAAATAAAGAAAGAAAAATAAAGAAAAAATACAACCCATGTGTTTGCTTTGCCAAAATTGGGGGTGGGCCTGGGGGAGGTAGGGGTGGCAGAACCATTATAGGAGCCTCTTTTATATCTAGATGGTGATTGACATCAGTTTCAGATGGAGCACCTTCGGCTTAGTAAACTGTGAATTTAGGGGGCATTCCAGGAGGAGGATGAAGTACTGGAGGCACCTAAAAAGGTTGAGGAGAGAGAGAGACAGAAATTAGAGAGAGAGAGACAGAAATTAGCACTTTCTTCAGAGCAAATATTATGAACTACCACGAAATTATTTTGTTCTATGCATTTGGACCAAGCGTATATTTTTCTGGAATAAAGAACTTTGAGGCTCCCAACTTTGAAAAAGTCAAAATAATCTAAACCTATTGATAAATTTCTATTGAAAAAGTCATTTGACTATAGATATATTTTCTCCTTCATTTCTGTTGGTGCCAAAAAGAGGGGGTAGCACAAACTGCGGAAATGGAGGAGGTGGAGGTAGTGGATGTTGAATTGTAAATTGCTCTTTAGGTGGGGAACCAGGTGGTGGTGGACCAGGTGGGGGAGGCAAAGGAATACCCAAGTTCATAATGGCAGGTTTGGAAGGCATAAGTGGTGGAGGTGGTAGAGGCAAAGAACCAGGAACATCAAAAGCATCCCTTGAGTTCAATTTACTAGTATCTGGAAAAGGAGAATGAGGAGGGGGTGGTACAACTATAGAAGAATCCTCTGTGAGGAAAAAGCAGTGGCACTTGATGATGCACTAAACAAGGAAATTCTAGGTCCTAAAGAGAAAACCAATAACATGATCTAAGAGAGAGAGAGTAAAACAATATTAAGGGTTTATGTAACACCCCATACCTGGCCTAGACAACAATGCCAAATTTGGAGAGTTACATTGAACAACATTCAAAACATAACTTTGAAACCTAGCCTTAAAAATCTTCTAGAGTCAAAAAAGACTTAAAGGAATAACAAAATAAGCAGTTTGAGGTTTATCATCCTACTAAGTTGGAAATACGAAAAGTTAACTAACAATACTAGTAGTACTAAACAGTTTAAAACAATATAACCGAGCTTCCCATCCGCCGACCCGCTCAAGTTTGTGATTTACCTGTAGTTCATTCAATAATAAAATAAATTAATACTTCATAAAGAAACCAACTATATATATATTCAATAGAGTCATGGTTAAACCAATAGATATCTAAGTGCAGATGTTGATTCAGACTTATGAGACAATACATTCAATTACAGATCAGAACCGTACATATATACAATAAATCAAGTCGTAGTCAAATTCAGAACAGAACAAATGCAGTTTTCTAATTCCATCCGCTACACACCATCTCTGACCAACCCAACACACCAATAGGGTATTTACTACCCTTCTAACCCTACACACCATATAGTGTCGGTCTGACATGTTTCAATGATTGTAGTCTAACTGCCAGATCAGAGTACAGATACCAATGTTTTAACCATTGTTTCAGAACAGAACAATTCTTCCTTACACAATTCCCGTCCAATGCAGATGCAAGTCTCAATGACAGTTAGTATAGAGTCCTATACGAATATCCAAATACAATTCATGCTCGAATGTAGTAGATCGATACCATTAACATTTTTCATACGCAATACACTCACAGATTTTCAGTACACAGTGTTAGGTTACAGAATATCAGTTTATACAGGTTAATTCAGTTCACACGGCCTCACCAAAGGCTTGTATTCGTTTCAAGCGATGCTCATGGTTCGAGGGTAAAAATTTAATATGTTGGCCCACACGCTCGTGTGGCTTCACACGGCCTGAATAATTGGCCACGACCTAATACACGACCGTGTCATTCACCCGTATGGTCCCTATTTCATAATTAGTGAGTTACACGGCCTAGACACACGCCCGTGTCCTTGGCCCGTGTGAACCTTGCATTAACATGGCTAAGGGTGAGCAAAACTCGATTCGACTCGAAAAAATCGAAAAAAAATTCGAATTTCGAGTTAAACGAATCGAGTTACTCGAGTTAATCGAGTTATTCGAGTCAACTCGATTTTTTTTCGAATTTCGAGTTCGAATCGAGTTGAGTTTTCGAATTCGAATAACTCGAATAATTCGAATATCAAACTATAATATTTTACATTTTTACCCCAAACTTCCAAACCTTTTTACTTTTCCCTCAAAACTTTTACTCCTTCCCACTTTCCCCCCAAAACTTTTACTCCCCTCCCATCCCAACCCCCCAATCTACCCAAAATCCATTTCCCACCAAAATTTTACTCTCCCATTTACTTTTTCTCAAAATTTTACTCCCAAAACCCTCAAAACTTTTATTTTCCCCAAAATTTTTACTCCCTCCCACTTTTCCCCTAAAACTTTTACTCCCTTCCCATCTCACCTCCCATCTACCCCAAACCCATCTCCCCTCCAATTTTTTTAATATTTTCCCTTCAAAATTTTACTCCCCCCTATTTACTTTCCCTCAAACTTTTATTCTCCAAAACTTTTTATTTTTCCCCTAAACTTTTACATCTCACCCTTTACTCTCAAATAAAAAATTAAAATTATCCAAAAAAAATCACTAAACATAAATAGTAATAATTTTATTTATATCTACTATTTATATTATTAAATTAAATTCCACATTTTATATTATTTATATTATTGAATCAGTCATATTGAATATTTATATTAAAATTGAATTATTAATTATGCCATAAAATATTCGTGTTAAAATTTTATATTGGTATCAATTTTACATTTTATCTTTAAAATAACTTTCATTAAAAAAATCACATTTTTACATTTAATATATTTTTTAATTCCAAAATACATAGTGACAAGAATTTGAAGATAATTGAAACAACTAAGCAAGCAAAGAAGCTAACCCGTATATAAAAGATTAATAAATAAATTATTTGGTGATGAAAGTTAATAAAAAATTTGGTTAAGGTGGACAAATTTTATTACGATGGGTGACAATGGTTACAAGGACCCAAAATTATTTTTTAAAATTTAACTCGAACAAATATATTCGATTCGATTCGAATTCCATCTCACTCGACTCGATTCGTGAAAATTTCAAATCAAATTAGGATGATAAAATATGATTCGTCAACTCGATTAACTCGAAATTTTTTTATTCGATTCGATTCGATTCGATCGAACGCTCACCCCTAAACATGGCCATACACAGTATGGATACACGCCCGTGTCCCTTGCCCGTGTGGCTCTATTTGGGGAATAGTGAGTCACACGGCCTACCACATGGCCTGACACACGGCCGTGTGGTGTCGACAGTCATGTTTTCTAACGTCCGAATTTTGTAAAAACTTGGGTTTTCAATACACACCTGAAATAGTTTTGATGTAGAAACAATGTAGAGGAATCTTGGAGCCTAAATTAACCAACCAAAAACCAATTAAACGACTATAACGACGTACTTCGCATAATTTAACACTTACTAAACTATGTCGAAAACTTTAACATAAAACTTCCAACGGAACTAACGCTTACTAGCGAATCAGCGGCAACCGCTCGAATAACATGTCAGCAAATGCTACTTCTGTCACCTACGCCTAAAATAAAGAAGCCAAAAGTCACTTAATCATAAGAATTCAACCCAACAAAAATGAAGTCATTTCAACAGGGCGAACCTGACGTTTTAAAAAATTCACAAAGAGATTTACACAATTAACTTTCAATCAATAATATGACGAACGTACTTACTCGAATATACTGCAAAGGATTTAACAGAAACCAACGAGGAGAGACGAACAAAAAAAATTAAGAAAAAGAAAAAAGGAAAATGGAAGAACAAAACAACAACAAAAAAGAAAAAGAAAAAGAAAAATAAAGGAACGTTAATTTTAATGGTTAAAACCACCAGTGAGGATTCTAACAATAACAAAAAATATTTCCTAACGCACACGCCGAGACTCGAAGACAGAACCAGAGAGAATACAAAAGCTTAACCATCAAACCAGCAGGCTCATTCTTGTCATAGATTTACATAGAATTAAACTTAAATCAACTATTCAAAGATAGAGGTTTTGCTAAAATAAATAGCAAAACTTTTTAAAAGTACGACTCGAACCCCTGACCTCAAATACATACACAGAGCACATAGCCACAGATACAAAGATTTAACTATGCTAGTATTTCTTAGCCAAACATTCAAATTTTGGGGTGTTACAACTCTCTCCCGCTAAAAGAAATTTCGGCCTCGAAATTTATCTAACTCAAATAAATACGGATATTGCTGTTGAATCGAGTCCTCGGGTTCCCAAGTGGCTTCCTCATTGCCATGATTCCTCCATAGGACCTTAACGAGAGGGACAATTTTCTTTATTCAATACATTGACATCTTGATCCAGAATCTGACCAGGTTCCTCCTCAAAAGTTAAATCCAATCGTACTTCAATCTCCTCAATAGGGACAATGTGCGACGGATTAGATTGATACCGTCTAAACATCGAGACGTGGAACACATCGTGAATTCGATCTAACTCAGGAGGTAATTATAACTAATAAGCAACAGGTCTGACACATTTTAGAATCCGGTAAGGTCCAATGAACCTCAGGCTTAACTTGCCCTTACGTCTAAACCGAAGAACCTTTTTTCCACGGAAACACTTTCAAAAACACCTGATCACCTATAAAAAACTCGATTCCTTTTCTCTTTAAATCTGCATATGATTTTTGTCGATAAGAAGTAACCTTAAGTCAATCTCAGATTAATTTAACAGCATTCTCGATCTCAGAAACTAGCTCGGGACCCAAAACCCGACGCTCACCTAACTTGGTCTAACACAGAGGGGTACAACACTTATGACCATACAGAGCCTCGTAAGGTGTCATCTGAATATTAAACTGGAAGTTGTTGTTGTACGTAAACTCAGCCAACGGTAAGTAATCCTCCCAACTACCCCAGAAATCAATTACATAACCACGAAGCATATCCTCCATAATTTGAATAACCAGTTCAGACTGTCCACCGATCGAGTTGAGTGCCTAACGCCTCATAAAGATTCTTGTAAAACTGAGAAGTAAAACACGGATCCCTGTCTGCGATAATCAAGACTAGAACTCTGTGCAGTCTTACAATTTTAGAAATATATAGCTAGGAAAGCTTCTGTAGTAAGTAGTCTATTCTAATAGGAAGGAAATGAACAGACTTGGTCAATCGATCAACGATGACCCAAATCGAATATTTCTTGGTGGGTGTTAAGGGTAACCCACTAAAAAAATCCATCGTTACTCGTTCTCACTTCCACAGAGAAATTTTGACCAGTTGTAGCAACCTAGAAGGCAATTGATGCTCAGTCTTAACCTTTTGGCACGTCAGACAATAAGACACAAAGGTAACCATTTCCCGTTTCAGACCAGGCCACCAGAAAGTTCTCGGAGATCCCGATACATTTTATTTCCACTAGGATGCATAGCATAAGGGCTACTATGCGCCTCTTGTAGAATTGATCGCCTCAACTCTTTATCGTAAAGCACACAAATCTGGCCCCTGAAACACAAAACTCAATCACTATTCAAACCGAAATCAGAAGTTTCATCCGCTTTGACCTGACGCAAACGTAGAACCAGAGACTCATTCGTCAGTTGCTTAGTTCGAATTTGATCAACCCAAACGGTTTTAACCTGCAACTCGGCTAACAGACTCTCATTTTCAAATAAACTCAGACGAGCGAACATCACTCTCAGATTGGTCATCGCTCTACGACTAAGAGCATCGACCACTACATTAGCTTTATTGGGATGGTATTCTATCGTGCAGTTATAATTCTTAAGCAACTCAACCCATCTATGTTGCCTAAGATTTAACTCCTTTTGACTTAACAGATATTTGAGACTCTTGATACACCTCTCACCATACAGGTAGTGCCTCCAGATTTTCAGAGCAAACACAACTGCAGCTAACTCAAGGCCGTGCGTAGGGTAGTTACCATCATGTGACTTAAGTTGTCGAGGTGCATAAGCTACCACTTTGTCGTCCTGTATCAGGACACATCCCAAACCAATATGTGACGCATCACTATACAACACAAACTCCTAACCCAGCTCGGACTGAACCAACACAGGAGCTTGTGTTATAACAGACTTGAGCTTTTCGAAACTCGACTGATGCTCCTCAGATCACACAAATGAAGTGTTCTTACGCAACAGTTTAGTCAGAGGAGACATAATTAGAGAAAAACCCTCAATAAATCTCCGAAAGTAACCAGCTAAGCCTAGAAAACTTCGAAGTTCAGGCACATTCTTCGACTGTTTCCACTTGACGACAACCTTAATTTTCTTAGGGTCAACTCGGATCCCTTCGGCAAGTTACTCAATTTCAGAACTTACACTTACTGAATTTGGCATTGATAAACCGTAAAAGTAACGTATTCTAAGCCCACATTTAGTATGCTTTTGGATGATTTAAGCCCCAATTTATGTAAAAAGGTGCTCTTAATCCTTTCTTTTCATGTCTTATTCTCAGGAAAGCACCCGATGACAAAAAGAACGAGAAACGGGCTTAAAACGGACCAAGTTGGGCCAAGCCATGAATTCAGCATGGCCTGGACTTTAAGCCACACGGTCGTGCCACCATTTCTACTAGAACACGATCTTACCACGACTTACACGGCCGTGCCTCATTCAACAGTGTCGAACACGGCCTGGCCATAATTTACACACGGCGTGTGCCATGGCGTGCCTCTGCCGTGGAGAAGAGCAATTTCATTCGGGAAAGGATACTTAGGGAGAAAGAAACGTATTTCAAAAGCCTATAAATACACCCTAGGTACCAGCTGAAAGGGGGGCGGAAAGCTAGGCTAAAAAGCCAAGCCGAAAAGGTCAAATTTGTGGGAATCACTCGAAGATAGCCAGTTGATCCATCTCAAGAAGCCAGAATTCTACTCAAGACGGAGGATCTCCTCTTCAATTCCTTCAGGGGGTTTTAGGGATTTCTTATATTTTGTTTTATCTTTTCTTTTGAGATGTTGTCTTTTATTATTATGAACTAAACCTTCGGATACCCGAAGGGGATGAAACCTATGATGAATCTTGTTATTTGATTTTTGAATTATATGATAATAACTTAGTTTGTTCTTAATTGTGTGAACTTAATCCAAATCTAATGTGCTTAGGTGGAGGAGGAATAGACCCTGCCTAAGAGTAGATCCGACATAATTAAGTGGAGTTGATCGCACGCCTAGAGATAGGGTGACGAGATTTTGCCATATTAGGGTGAAACCTAATATGGGAGTCCCTGATCGATTCATTGCTATTCTAGGGGTTATTATAAGTTTAACGAGAGTTCCACTAATTAACCTAGGGTTAGACGTTATTCGCCTCGAGAGAGGGTTTAATATACGTTAGGGAGTCTCACAGATCAAACTAAGTAAATAAAGCATATGGTTCAAGGTTAAATGACAAGTGAAGTCTAGATGGATTTTTCCTAAGGGTATCGCTTGAGTCAACTGAGTTTTCCCAAAAGTTATTTCCCGAATTCATTCTTTTTGTCTTTGCATCTTAGCTTAGTAAGTAGATTAGTTTTAGTTTAAACAATCATCACTTTATATTAAGGCTAAATAATAAAAAGACGGTGAGTATTAGTACTTTTAGTTCCTTTGGGTTCGATAATTCGGTCTTGCCTAAACTATACTACTGTTCGATAGGTTGCACTTGCCTTTAATCGTTGTCGAGTTGGTTTCCAGGTTCGATCATTCTTTTATATATTTTAAAACTCTGATTTACAGCGATCAGGCATACAGTTGGTTTTCTTAGAGCGTTTGCAGAACTATGCGGAGATGCTCATCGTGCTCAAGCTTAGTTTTGGAATAAATCAGTATGTCGTCAATGAAGACCACTACAAACTAATCCAAATACGACTAGAATACTCGATTCATCAAATCCATGAATGTAGCCAGAGCATTTGTTAAACTGAATGGCATAACCAGGAACTCGTAATGACCATAATGAGTCCTGAAGGCGGTTTCATACACATCAGTCTCCTTAACCTTGAACTGATGATAGCCAGAACGAAGGTCAATTTTAGAAAACATAAATGTTTCTTGAAATTGATTGAATAAATTGTCGATTCTCGGTAGCGGATATTTATTCTTTACCGTGAACTTGTTCAGCTGACGATAATTTATACACATTCTCATCGTACCATCTTTCTTCTTAACAAAAAGAACCGGTGCTCCCCACAGAAACACACTCAGTCTAATGAAACCCCGATCATGAAGTTCTTGAAATTGAGCTTTTAGTTCCGCAAGCTCCTTAAGTGTCATGTGATACGGTGCAATGGATACTAGAGCAGTACCAAGTAACAGTTCTATGTCGAATTTGACTTCTTTGTCCGTAGGTACACTAGGTAACTCATCCGGAAAAACAGTCAGGAAGTCCTTGATCGTATGAATATCCTTCATAGACGACCTTGTAGGATCAGAGTCAGACACAAATGCGAGATATGCCTTGTAACCTTTTCGGGCTAGTTTTCCAGCTACGAGGATTGAAATTACATTAGAGAGATAATCTCGACACTATCCAACCATAATAATCTTGCTATTATCATCGGTTCTCAGAGTTATCCTCTTAGTGGCACAATCTAGACTGACCCGATGTTCTATGGGCCAATCCATTCTCAGAATCAGATCAAACTCACCAAAAAAGGCAACTCCACTAAGTTAGTCAGAAATACCACAATCTGAGTCTCTAACGGAACCTGTCTATACACTTTATCAACTTGAGCCGACTGACCCAAAGAACCAATCACAGAGAACTCCCTAGTAGTATTCTTAATAGATATACTCAGAATTGCAGAAACGATACTAGCTATATAAGAGTAAGTAGACCCAATATCAATCAAAGAAAAATACGGAACAGAGTGAATAAAGAACGTACCCACTATGACGTTGACGTCATCACTATCCTCACGGAATCTCGCCATATAGACCAATACAGGTTGTCGTACCTCAGTCTGACCCACACCTCTACCCGGTGCTCTCTGACCTCTACCAAAACCATTATCACCCCTGACCATACCATGGCCTCTAGGTGGTTGCTAAACTACTCTTGGAGGTTGAACGGTCCCAGAGCTAGAGTCTGTGCCGTAACAGGCACCTGATCTGGTCGACGAGGACAATCTCTAACACGGTCTCCATCTACCTATAATAGAAACAAGCTCTAAATTTCCTCCTGCACTTGCCCGGATGGCGCCTCCCGCAATCGCTACAGAGCTGAGTCTCAATCACTACAACTTGTGCCTCGATCCTCTAAGGCCCGTCAAACCTCGCATATTTCTTATGGCGTTGTCTAAAACTAGAGGGACCAAAATCCCTCCTAACCTTACTCTGGCCTCTCTCACGATCTCGGTTCTCGCGCTCGTTGCGCTTCACTTCCTCTACTATCTTGGCCTTGTCCACCAAGACTGTAAAAACTCGCTCCCTCTGTGGAGCTATCAGTACTCGCAGGTCAGAACGCAAACCTTCCTTAAATTTTACACACTTATCGTAGTCAGATGCTACCAAAGCCCGAGCATACTTGCTAAATTTCAGAAACTTGATCTTATATTCGACCACAGATCTCTCACATTGCACCAGATTCATAAACTCGCGTCAGCGAGCTTCCACATAGCTCTCCCCAACAAACTTACTCTAAAAGGCATTCTTAAAGTAATGTTAATTAATCTATTCAAGCTGAGCACCCTATTCAACTATCAACCACCATTGATAGTCTTCGTCCTAGAGTAGAGATACAACACCCCTCAATTTCTGAGCAAGAGTGCAGTTAATATCAGTCATAATACGCTCAGTAGCCTCTAGCTAATATTCAACAACAGTAGGGACAACTCCAATGAAATTCCTAAACAACTCAACACCATTCGACCCGAGTCGTTCAGTAACCAACATGCGGCCTTCAGATCCAAAATGGGTCCCAAGGACCCTCTCTAATGCTCGAATCATAGCTTGAGACAGTGCGTCATTCCCAGCCATCAGAGTTTGGGACCCCATCTCAGCAGTAGGAGCACCAACAGTTTCGCCGGTCTCCAAATTGGGTACACTGCCCATAGAGGATGACTTTGCTCAAGCTCCTCCTTGGCGTCCACGACGCCCATGAAAACCACGTCCACAACTACCGTACAAACTCATAATATCAGTTTATCTACAATGTCAGAAGTGCACAGATCAATTCAGAAGCTTTATCATAGTTCTTCCACCAGTTCATATCAGAATATTTAGCTAGACAATAGTATAATACGAATACGGAACAGAAATGCTTACAAGTTCAGCGTCGGAGGCTCGGTCACTTAAAAAATTGACTTTTAGAATGACTCAGATATTTTATTCTCATTCAAACACCTTTTTACACATAATAGGAGCCCAGATCACAGCCCGAGTATTGACAAACTTGATTCTAATACCACTAAATGTAACACCCATATCTACCCTAGACGACAAGGACAAATCTGGAGAGTTACATTAAACAACAATCAAAATGTAACTTTGAAACTTAGTTTTAAAAATCTTCAAGAGTCATAAAAGACTTAAAGGAATAAAAAAACAAGTAGTTCGACATTTATCATCCTACTAAGTTGGAAATACGAAAAGTTAACTAACAATACTCGTAGTACTAAACAGTTTAAAACAACATAATCGAGCTTCTCATCCGCCGACCCACTCAAGTTTGTGATTTACCTGTAGTTCATTCAACAATAAAATAAATTAATACTTCATAAAGAAAACAATTATATATATTCAATAGAGCCATGGTTAAACCAATAGATATCTAAGTGCAGATGCTGATTCAGACTTATGAGACAATCCATTTAATTACAGATCAGAACTGTATAGACAAACAATAAATCAAGTCATAGTCAAATTCAGAACAGAACAGATGCATTTTCTTAATTCCATCAGCTACACACTATCTCCGACCAATCCAACACACCAATAGGGTATTTACTACCCTTCCAACCTTACACACCACATAGTATCAGTTTGACACGTTTCAGTGATTGCAGTCTAACTGCTAGATCAGAGTATAGATACCAGTGGTTTAACCACTGTTTCAGAACATAATACATCCTCCTTACTCAATTCTCGTCCAATGCAGATGTAGGTTTCAATGACAGTCACTGCAGAGTCCTATACGAATATCCAAATACAATTCATGCTCGAATGTAGTAGATTGATACCATTAACATTTGTCATAAGCAATACACACATATATTTTCAATACACAGTCTCAGGTTACAAAATATCAGTTTATATAGGTTAATTCAGTTCACACGGCCTCACCAAAGGCTTGCATTCATTGTCAGCAATGCTGTGGTTCGAAGGAAAAAATTAGTATTTTATCTCACACATCCGTATGGTTTCACACGACCTGAATAGCTGGCCTATTTGTTCACACACAGCCTGGCACACGCCCGTGTACCTATCCGTGTCTCTCACACAGCCTAACACACGGCCGTGTCATCTGCCTGTATGGTACTTATTTCATAATCAGTGAGTTATACGACCTGGACACACACCCGTGTCATTGGCCTGTGTGAACCTTGCATTAACATGGCCACACACAGCTTGGACACATGCCCGTGTCCCTCGCCTGTGTGGCTCACACGGCCTACCACATAACTTGATACACGACCGTGTGGTGTCAAAAGTCATGTTTTTCGGCGTCCAAATTTGATAAAAACTCAAGTTTTCGGTACGCACCTAAAGTAGTTTTAACGTAGAAACAACGCAAAGGAATCCCATACTCTAAATTAACCAACCAAAAACCAATTAAACGACTATAACGATGTAATTCACACAATTTAACACTTACCAAACTATGTCGAAAACTTCGACATAAAACTTCTAATGGAACTAACGCTTACAAGCGAATCAGTGGCAACTGCTTGAATAACCTGTCAAGAAACACTACTTTCAACATCTACGCCTAAAATAAAGAAGCCAAAAGTCGCTTAATCACAATAATTCAACCCAACAAAGATAAAGTCATTTCGACAGAGCGAACCCGATGTTTTAAGAAATTCACAACGAGATTTACACAATTAACTTTCAATCAACAATACGAAGAACGTACTTACCCGAATATATTGCAAAGGATTTAATGACAACCAACAAAGAGAGACGAATCGAAGAAAATTAAGAAAAAAAATAAAAAATGGGTATAACAAAACAAAAAAAAAGAAAAGAAAAAGATAAAGATAAAGATAGGAATGTTAATTTTAATGGTTAGAACCACCAGTCAGAATTCCAACAATAATAAAAATAATTTCCTAACGCACACGCTGAGACTTGAACACATAACTAGAGAGAGTACATAAGCTTAACCATCGAACTAGTAGACGCATTCTTGTTATAGATTTACACAAAATTAAACTTAAATCAACTATTCAAATATAGAGGTTATGCTAAATGTAACATCCCAAAAATCGGGTTAGAAAAATTTGGGTTTTGAAACCAAGAGTGGTCATCCCTTGATTTTGAGTTTAGATTTTGGAAATTTTGACAAATAAATTGACCTGGTTTAGCGGTTAAGTGTTTTGGTTATGTGTGTGAGATTCTGGGTTCGAATCCTGTTTCTTGAAATTGTTATTTTTTGTCAAACCCATATTCTTGATCATCTGGTATAAGTTCTATTTTCGATCAATTGATTAGAAGAATGAGTCTACCGATTCACTTGCTAAGCATCCTTTTACTCTCTAGTCTTGTGTTTGAGTCTCTACGAAAGTAATATAGAAATGTTTTTATTTTGCTGCCTCGTGAGGTAGTTTTGGTTGGTTTTAAATTAACCAATGCTCTCAACTTTCTTTTTGGCTTGTTACATTCGTTTTATCCTTTTTGTTTTGACTATCGTCTCCGTGTTTTCTCTTTTTATTTGTCAATTCTTCTACTAACGATTTTCCATTGAATCTTTGAGACATCTGTCCTTCTAACTCATTATGTTGTTCATCTGTAATCAGTCATGTAAGTATTCTCTGTCAAGTTCCTGCGTGAGTTTATTGTTAGATGGGGTTGTAATTCATCTCTGTGACAAAAATGTTGACTTACGTAATTTTGTGTCAGGCAAAGTCTCGATTTTAACGTTCTTTCGATGACATAAGGTCTGCGAAATTATAGTTCGATTATCCGTAAGTGCGTAGTCTGATTTGGAGTTGTGCGTCGAAGTTATTTGACATAACTTCGATTTTGGGTGTTAATTTTAGCGATTGATTTTGAATAAGTCGTCTGATCTGTTATTGTAATGTTGTTTAGGGACGGGAATTCATCTTTATTGTTTCTGCATCGGATTCGTATCAAGTGGGTATCAGAAACCCCTTCTTCTTTGGATTTCAGTCGTCAGAAAATGGGACTGTCGACGCCACACGACTGTGTGTCAGGTCGTGTAACTTACTGTTCACAAAATTGGAGGCACACGAGCATATGCCTAGATTGTGTGTGGATTATAAGATGTGTCGGGTTCACACAGACTAATGACACGGGCATGTGTCCAGGCCGTGTTACTCACTATTTGCGAATTAGGACCACATGGGTAGGTGACATGGGCGTGTGTCAGGGTGCGTGAGACACGGGCAAGCACACATGTGTGTGCCAAATTGTGTGGAGTCACACGAGCTAGCTTCCCAGGCCGTGTGAAACCACACGGGCGTGTGAACCAATATTTAGAATTTTTTGTCTCGGGCTACAAGTGTCGGTCAAAATAAATGCAGGCCTATTGTAGGGTTCGTGCGATCTGAATTAGACTATATAACTTGATATCTGACGATCTGACGATGAACAACTTGAGAACTATACGCATGTCTGCTATGTTGAACCTAAGTACGTAGGATCTGTCAGAACGTAATGTGCTATTGTATAATGTATGCGAATTATCTAGGTACAATCTGTATTATGTTAAGTTTGTTGGTACGCCTTTACGTGACTCTATTGCTTAAGAACATGTGATATCCGAATATGTTGAATTTATTGGCACTGATTCTGATCTATAACCATGTGTCGAAACCATTTTTAAGTTTTGAAAAAACGGGTCGACTTTAAAAACGAAAATGGAGTCGCCACCGACCCTATATTAAGGTGGGATCGGATCACCTCGACATTGATCACTTTAATAAAACTTTGATTTATTTAAACATATTTTGGTCTACCAAAAACTCGAGAAAATGGGTTCGGGAGTCGGTTACGTACGAGGAAGGGTTAGCACCCTCGTAACGCCCAAAATTGGTACCTAATTGTTTATTTAATGTCTTGATGCCGAAAACTTGAAAAGATTCTAAATTACGATCCGTTTGCTTGAAATACATTTGAACAAAATTATGTTGGACGCCAAAACTTCTTATTTCGAAGAAATAAAATGTCGTACTCAGTAAGTCAGGGTACAACATCTTATATTCTCGAAATTAAATTTATCTTTGATTTTTTTTTTAAATCCATGTGATAAAATTTGAGAAGGATATTCGGTTATTTGGGCTTTATGAAAAAATTGGAACCCAGTAAGTTAGGGCACAATTTCTCAAAATTCCCAAATGCGGAATATTGCCTTTGTTTTTTTAGAAATTCTTACCTCGAGATGATGAAACATCACATTCAATGAGTTAGGATGCAACGTCTCAAATTCCCGAGAATAAGTTTTTTTATTTAAAATGTTTTGATTTAAAAACATGAAAATGGAACTCGGTTGCTAGAATTTAACGAGAAAAATCGGAACCCAGTAAGTTAGGGCACAATCTTCTCGAAACTTCCGAACACGAGCATTGCTTTATTTTTTTTTAAAACCTTTGAATGGATTGATTTTTTAAACTCGAATGATATTAAAACATGATTTTTTTAAAAACAAAATCGCAATGGAATGATAATATACAAGGCAAAGTAGCAATACATATACCAAATATTACAATAATGAATCACAAATAATTAATGATTACAAATTAACAATTATAATCCATACAATAACAAACAAGTGAACATCTAATACATAGAAAATAGTATGCGTCAACTTAAATAATACATGCATAATAAAAACTTGATATAATATAATTGTATATTAAAAATAATAATGACATATGAAAGTGTTTGGAATAAACAAATATAATTTAAAAAGGGTTTTTCCAAGAAATCAATTATATACATAAATAAATTTAATATATATATATATATATATGTATATATATGTAAATAAGTTCAAAAGAAAATACATACATAAAATAATACGAAATTAATAATATGTACACAAAAATAATATAAATTATATCATAAAAAGAATATATATATACATAAAAATAATTTGATATGAATTACATATGTATATAAAAGAATATATATAAAAATTTAATGAAAATAATATAGAGAAATAAATAATACTTAGAATCGTTTAAAATATATATAATATTTGATGTTAATTTTAAAAAGAATAATTAAAAAAGAAAAAAAATCAATAAACAAACAATTAATTAAATTAATTAAAGGACTGTATTGAAATCAGCACAAAGTCAGAGAGCTAAAGCAGTAAAATAAAAAAAAAACGAAAAAAGGATTGAAATGCAATACGAGTAAATTAAAGAGGACTAAAAGCAAATTTACCCGAGTCATTAAACGCAACGTTTAAATAGGGATTAAATTATCACTGCACAAAATTTTTGGGCAAAATCAAAATAAAAGAAAAACTTAATTTAAAAGAAATAAAATACGGAAGGACTAAAAATATAAATAAACCATTTACCCATAACGCGCGGATCCCTCCCTGGATCGGGTCACTCGCGCTGGTTAAGGCCTTAAATGACGCCGTTTTGGGTTCAAAAGAATCACGCCAAAACGACGTCGCATGGGTCTACTTTAAATACCAAAAAAAAAAAAAACCCAAAACTTCATTTTAAAACCTCCTTTCTAAAAAAAAAAAAAACTCTCTCAAAAGACCTCTGCCCTCCGAACACTGGCCAACGTTCGGTCGAATTCCGGTCATCGGGCCGCCGTACTCCGCCACCGTTCGTCGTCGTGCGCGGTGGCCGGAGACTAAAAAAAAAGTCGTTTCGAACCCTTTTAAACACCCTAAGTCCAAATCTCCCTTTCAAACCCCTAAAAACCCTCAAAAAGATCGAAAAGAAATGAAAGACGCTTCGGTTTTGGTTCAAAAAACACTTCGGTTTCAGCCCCGATCGTTACAAAAGGTGAGAAAAATCTATCTTTTTCTTAATCTATATATGTACAATATATTAAAACCGAAAATGAGATGAAAAAATGATGGGCAATATACCTCTGTTCTCTATTTCTGTATTAAAAAAAAAACGTAAAAAAAAATGCAGTGGTTTCTTCGGTCTTTATATAGCCAATTCCAAATAAAATGAAAAATACAAAGTTTTTTATTCTTTTTTTGTTCTTTTCGTTCTATATTTGCTGCTGTCATGGTCTGATTCGCAGGTACGAGGCGACGTGGAGGCACGAGGGTGGCGTACGGAGGTCGTATAGTGGTGACGTGGCGCGGGGTGGCTTGCTGTTGGAGCTGTGTGCGGCGCTGGTGGAAACCCTAGGGTTTCTGCTGGCTCAAAACGTTTCAGGCCATTTGGGCCAATTTCTGTTATTGGGTCAATGGGTTTTGGGCAAGTTTAGGAATTGGGTTTTATATTTGGGCTGTTATTTGTTTTAAGTTATTGGGATTTTTTAATTTAATTTGGGTTTAAAATTAGTTTGGGCCGATTGGGCTCTGTTGTTTTGTAAATAAGGACTGTGGACCTTTTTATTGGATTTTATTTTGTTTTATTTGGTTTTTCTTGGTTTAAAATGGGTCGGGCAAAATGGGCCTATTACACCATGCATGTGACTTTATGGAAAATCTGATATTATTTGTTAAGTTTCGATAAATCTATTTTATGACGCATGAACTCCCGTGCCTACTAACTCTGCTATTGTATGATAGCATGACTTACATGCTTATCACTCTGCTTCTGTATATGCATGCCATAACACATTGCATGGGACTTGGGATGATGTGTAAAGAGGAAGTTTCTGGTAGTTTGATTATCTGCATTATCTGGTGGCTTATCCATGTTTCTGTTCTGGCAGCTTAGCTGTAATTTAGGGGCTTGACAACGTGTATCCGATCTGGCAGTTTTAATTGCAAAATTCTGGTGGCATTGTCCACAATTATCTGTTGGTGTAATTTGGTTGGACGAGTTCTGGGGGAACTCTATTTTGGTGTGTAGCAGAGTTGGGTAGGATGTTTTATGATAAATTTGCATTTTGATCTGTTTGAAAAATACTACATCTAAATAACACACATCCTCTGTGTAGTTTTGCTCTGTTCTACTCTGCTCTGTTCTGTTCTGCTCTGTTATGTCCTGCTCTGTCCCGTTCTGGCTGGGTTGTTTTGTTTTGTTATATTACACTTACTATTAAGTTCGATGTGTTTACTCTGATTTATATACTATGTTTTGTTAACTATAGTTGACGTGGGTTATACACTGGGCTTTATAGCTCACTTTTTGGTTTTATCTTTGTGTGTTCAGGTAAATCTATGACTTAGGACCGGACGGTGGGTGGGAGCTCGGATTGTTTTGCAATAATGTAAAAGTGCTTTTAATCTTTTGGGTTTGTAGTATATTTCTGAGCTCGTCTTGGTTTTTGCTAAATTCGTTAGTAGTTGATAATTTTTAATGCGAAACTATAAAACCACTCAAGTCGACAAAACGAATTTCGGTTTTCAATGTTAAACTCTGAAAATATTTTCTACCACGAATCAAGTAAAGTTTTGAATGTTTTCTGGATAATTGTTGAATTCAGTTTTCAATACGTTGGTGTAACTCGTCAAGATTCAGCTTAAACTTCTAGGCCGAGTTTGAGGTGTTACACTAAAATAAATAGTAAAACTTTCTAAAAGTACGAATCGAACCTCTGACCTCAAACATAGACACAGAGCACATAGTCATAGATACATAGATTTAACTACACTAGTATTTCTTAGTCAAACATTCAAATTTTGGGGCGTTACAATTTAAGTCAGAAGCAATGGAAAAAGAATCGTGTTTGTGGATTTTACAGAATCTTCTCTTCTTCTTCTTCTTCTGTTGTTGCTCCTATTATGGTTTTTTTTTTCAATTTCTTCTTAAATTGGGTGGGTTTCCACCGTGGACATATCCAATGTGGCCAGTTAACTGGCCACGTCAGTTGTCCCGTTAGTTCTGTAATAGAAAATGTTAGTGGGTGACTGATTTGTCACTTTTCGATAACGTTAGTGAACGATTTGTCATTTTTCGAAAGTTGAGTCACTGAATTGAAACTAGAGTGACTGTTTTGTCAGCTACGTCAAAGTTGAATGATTGTTGGTGTAATTTACCCTTTTTTTAATATCAATCTCATTATAGATTCTTATCATATCTATTATTTTTGATACAATGCCTAAAACTATCCATACTCCCTCCTCAACCCTTAAATAGGAGGATAATGCGCTTCAGCGCACTCAAACCTACATTCTCCTACGCTGGCAATAATATCAATACCAATCGAGTTAAGACTCAATCGATAAAAAAAACCAAAATATTAAAAATAAGAAATTCTTAAAATAAAATAATTGTTTCTAGATTCTGTTAAAATAGTTTTTGCTTCACTCCCCCTTCTACCAATAAAATAGTTGTCTTATAGAATAATTAAACAAAATTCAAACATATGCATGTAAAAACCAAATATTTGGTCTTTGTCTTCACTAAGTGAAGTTGTATTTCCCCCTTTTTATAGCTTATTTTTTGGGGCAAAACTCCAGAAAATACCAAAAAATAACAAAAATTACCGGAAAGTATAGGGTTGAAAATTAATGACCGGAAAGGGCAATTTCCCCCAAAATCGCGTCCCCGTCGGTAGCGTTTTTGGGAACGCGACCTAAAGCGCTTCCCGGGGGGGAGCTTTAGGCCACGTCAGCAAAAACGCGCCCCGTGGACGCGCTTTTTTGCCGACGTGGCCTAAAGCGCCCCGGGACGCGCTAGACTTTTTTCGGGAAATATGGTGGCGCAAGTGGGAAGAAAATGGCGCCAAAATTAGGCACCGAAAGTTGATGTGATGTGAAAATTGGTATGGGGTAATTGCAATATTGGTCCCTATTTGAATAGGTACTTTGTAAGTTTGATCCCTAAACCTCAACTATAAATAGGCCTAACCATTTCTCATTTTCTTCATCCCACAATTTGCCATTCTCTACTTAAGGCATTGTTCTCTCTCTCCCTATTTGTAAATTTTCACTTGTATTTTTGGAGTGAAATATATTTGTTAGTGCCCAGAAGACGTAGGCAAAATTTTTTCATATCTTGTGAGTGTGATCGTAGTTATTTATTGTGCTATTAAATTACGATTGAGGATATTCGGCTAGGAAAGACTTGGTACTTAAGTGATCCTTGTGATCCACCTCTCTTTCTGGGAATTGAACTTAGTGTGATTTTTAGTACAATAATTTTACTCTTTTACACCGCCCACTTGCAATGAGTGAACGTATTAATCTTTGTTATTTACTACGATGGTGAAGTGCGCGTGACAGAAAATGGTGTTGTTTTCTTATCGGAGAACACAATAGCGATTGAGTTTTAATCTAACGTCGATTTGGTAGAACTTCGCAAAAGAATTAGGCGTAAAATATTCGGAACAACGCTAATGAAAGTTCGATCTATTAAGTATAGATTTTGTGCTTGGTTGATCCGGTGAGATATGACTCATTCGACATCAAAGGTCCTCTGAGCCTTGAGGCAATGGTGGAGACTCATCTTGCCGAGTGGTTCACCCTATATCGAGGTATATGTGGAATTTTCATCTCCAAGTGATCCGTTTGCGACCTCAACATCTAGTATCGTTCGAGGGGAATACACGACCCCAAGTCGACACTCTGTAAGTGGGAGGCAAAACACGAAGTGCCCGTGTGCGGTGGTAGTATGGAAAACATAACCCCGCACGACGACACTCGGTTGGTGGATGGGACATGCATATCCGTCGATCGACGTCCGGATGATAGAAATACGTATTGGGGACGTCGTCAACTTCTAGTGGTTGGCAATCCACATACGATTGGAATCTGACGAAAGATGTTTAAGGAGGGATGATGTACTCCCGACGACATCCACCGCGCGAGGCCCTCGTTTGTTGCGAGTTATGGAGGGTCGGACGATGAATCGATGTGGATCCACCTCGGAGAGTGGGCGACGGTGCGAAGTTGGATTATTTTACAACCGGAGCCCGTTCCAATTGTACCGAAGACGTTGAGGGCGGTTCGAGACGAAGAAGAAGAAGATCCGCTATTCGGGGGCATACTCACCTCCAGCGCACATGCATAATGTCGATCTATCTCAAGATGATGCATTGGAGTTTCTGAACTACCACACCGGACGCGTGACCGCATAAATTCTTTGTTGGATTCGGATCAATTAGAAGTTGGTAACCAGTTTTCCAACAAGAATACTTTTCTTGCCGCATTGAAACAATACAAAGATCGTGAATGCAGGTTAACTACACTATGGTTAAATCAAAGCTCGATAGGTGCGAGGCAAAGTGTGCGATGCAAGACGGCACATGTTCATGGAAAATCATGGCATCGTTGAGGAAAAGGACGGTACGTGGGAGGTGAAAAGTACAAAGGTCCGCATACATGTCTTGCAGATGCAGTACCACTATGTGTTCAATGATTCGAATAAGACTAATATTATGTAATGTTGCATTATTTAACGTACTTCATTGTGGTGTAATGAGAAGATCATCCAAGGATGGATTCGGACATGTTGGTGATTTAATAATCCCGACGGTGAAGGCCGATCCCGTAACTACTGAAGGTGCGGCCTTAATTGGCAATATTCGTAGCCAAATGGGGTACACGCCCTCTTACAGAAAGGCTTGGATAGCCAAGCAGAAGGCGTTGGAAAAATTGCATGGTCGGTGGGACGTTTCATATAATGAAGTGTGGCAGTGGTGTCAGGTGCTGGAGAGGTATGTCCCGAGCAAAGACAATGAGACCTTGAAACGGAACCGGCGTACTACAACGATCGTCTGCTCCATGGATGCGCAGTGTTCAAGCGTCTGTTCTGGACATTTAAGCAATGCCGAGATGCTTTTACATATTGCAAGCCATTGGTACAAATTGACGGTACCTTTATGTATGGTAGATATACGCATCGGCTATTGCTAGCCGTGGCACAAGACGGCTGTGGGAGAATCCTTCCACTTTGTGCTCATCATCGAGCACCTCAGGAGGCACGGGAATCGGTTGCCGGCATCCAAATTGCCGCAGAACCCGATCTGACTGGTGCATCTCGACGGTTGAGTAGGTGATTAGCGGGACCTTAACGTGCCAACTGTTCGGATTTTGGAGATACTCCTCCGGAATTACTGCCCGAATTTCGGGATCCTCGTACGGTGTCCATTGAAACTATATTAACATTACCAACTTATTAGTTATATACATAATATTAGACACTACCTACGAAATACTAAATTATAATAACGAAATTCGACACTTACTTGTGATTCGACCTTTGGTCCAACAGAGCCGTATATCCTCAAGCGCAGCGTAGGTATTCCAACATGATCGCTCCTCGGATGGTTCCACCTAATTAAATAAACTTTTAGCATGCAATTATACTATAAATATACGACATAATTGTAAAATATAATATTAAATTTACCTCGTTATCGGTGGGAATGAATATGGTTTGGTCGACTCGAGGACGTAAAAATGGAAATCGAAACCATGCCCATGACTGCAGTAGTGATAGGCAACCTCCGATTTTTTTTGTTTACTCGGCGCGTCGCCTACACATCTCCGGTATAATATCGATAGCACGGCGGACCCCAACTCAATTCAATTCACCGCACGCTCGAAATCAACAAGTTTCGAGGAGCCATCTCGGTGGGACGAGGTTTCTAGAGAGGTCCGGCATCGATAGCCTCCAATTATCGAAGTATGTATGCGCGCATACCGTATTCTTTCTTCTTGATCGAACCTTCATTCGGTGCGGGATTGCGTCTCGTAACCAAGCCAAATCGATCCGAGCTCCTTGAATTTTATCGGAATGGCACCCGTAAGCTCGTAGCATACGCCATCCAATCGAGAGATGTTACGGACCGGTGACTACTGACCCGCCCACCGGTAATCCCAATCAGAATCGCACATCTTCCAAGGTGATGGTACACTCTCCGCATGGCAAATGGAAAGTGTCGTCTCTACGGTCTCCACCTCTCTATCAACGCTACCGATCAAAAGCGGCTCCAACTTGAACCCCGGCTATCGTGGCCACGTGCCAAAAACCCGCTTCCGCGAGTAATTCTCGATCAATGGCGATGGGGACCGGGCATGTTGCGAATATAACATTGCAACACCCGATCTACTGATCGTTAAAAATTATAAAATTATAAAATTCTAAATTAATTAAAATTGCATAATTAAAAATTTAATAATATTGAAAAATTAACATTCAAACTTACCATTTTCTTTTTTTGACGGCAATGTGGTTCTCGCCTAGGCGACATAATTCCCGACCATTGTACTCAGATAAATAATTTAAAAATTTTCCAAAAATAGGTTTAAAAAAAAATTATAAAGGGCTTTTTATAAATAGTAAAGGACTATTTTGAAATTTAAGCGTAAATTTGAGAGAAATTTGAGAGCAAATTGATAGCAAATTGAGAGAAAAATGAGAGAGGATTGAATTGTGAAAAAATGAAGGGTTGGGGGTATTTATAGGGTTTTTTTTTTACGTGGTTGGGGCCCAACGGTCAAAAAAATTTGATTGCTGCGAATGTAGCGCGTCCCGGGGGCGCTTTAGGCCACGTCAGCAAAACGCTCCCGGGGACGCGCTTTTGACGTGGCCTAAAGCGCCCCCCGGACGCGCTTTAAGTCGCGTTTCCCAAAAAAACGCTACCGACGGGGACGCGATTTTGGGGGAAATTGCCCTTTCCGGTCATTAATTTTCAACCCTATACTTTCCGGTAATTTTTGTTATTTTTTGGTATTTTCTGGTTTTTTGCCCTATTTTTTGGGGGGGTCAAGTATAAAATTTTAGAATTATATGTTATAAAATACAATATTTTTAGGGGAATTGCTATACAGTCCTTAAACAAACGTGTTGTGTCTCAACTGCTTTTCCTCCTAACCCACCGAATATTCCTCTCTTCAATTCCGTTCCTTTCTCTCTATAAATCCCCCTCCCCTCCCCCTTCTTAACTCCCTAAACCAAAACAAGAAAATAAAGAAAAGCCCCCCCTTAAAAATCGACCAAAACAGAAAACCCAGATCATAAAAAGCTCCCTAAAATGTTGAGTGAAACATTGAAGAACAAGTACCAATTATGTGAAGAGATCGGAAGAGGGCGGTTTGGGGTTATCTCTCGAGTGTTTTGCCCTTTAACCCAATCCTCCTCCGCCTGTAAATCCATCGACAAACGCCTCCTTTCCGACCCCACCGATCGAGAATGTCTGGAGAACGAACCCAAAATCATGACCCTTTTGTCTCCTCACTCCAACATCGTTCAAATCTACGACATGTTTGAATCCGATGATACCCTTCAACTCATCATCGATCTCTGCCAGCCTTTTACCCTCTACGACAAGATTCTGGAACCCGATATGTCTGAACCTAAAGCCGCGGCTTACATGCAACAGCTTATGTTGGGTTTGGCTCATTGTCACAGGTTTGGGATCGTTCATAGAGATATTAAACCTGATAACATTTTTTTCGACTTTAGAGGTAATTTGAAGATTGGGGATTTCGGGTCTTCCACATGGTTAGGGGAAGTTGGGACCGCCGATGGGTTGGTGGGTACGCCTTATTATGTAGCGCCGGAAGTTGTGATGGGTAGGGCTTACAATGAGAAGGTTGATGTGTGGAGTGCGGGTGTGGTTTTGTACGTTATGTTAGCCGGTGTTCCACCGTTTTACGGTGAAACGGCGGAGGAGATTTTCGAGGCTGTTCTGAGAGGGAATTTAAGGTTTCCATCTAGGATTTTCAGGTCAGTCTCTGCTGAGGTTAAGGACTTGTTGAGGAAGATGATTTGCAGAGATGTTTCCAGGAGATGGTCTGCTGAACAAGTCCTGAGTAAGTCCTTTTATTTTCTCTCTTCATTTTAATCTCCTTGTTTGGGGCGTTTTACATATTGAAATCAATTGGCAATTTGGGTTGATCTTCGTTTATTGAAATTTGCTTGTTATGAAATGCAGGGCACCCATGGATCTTGAATGGAGGGGAAACAATTTCAATGGACTGATTTAATCAAAGCATTGAAAAGAGCATAAATAAGACTATAAGAGCTTATTAGGAACACCCCCACCCCTCCCCTCCCCTTCCCCTCGCCCCCTTCCCCGCCCCCCTCCCCAAAAAAAAAAAAAAAAAAAGAAAGAAAAAGAAGAGAGCTTATCAATGTAAATATTAGGCACTGTCTGCATATCAAGAATCCTCATAAGAAGGGTCCCCCAAGTAATCATCTCTACAAAGCAAAAGTCAAAATCAAGCAAAGCTTCCAGTTTTGCAAGGCCATGGAAGTTATACACAAGAGAGCAGAGTTTCATCACATGGGGGGGTCCAAACCAACCACCATGATCAACCTACCAGTCTTTATTAATATCTTTTTTGGTTTTTTGTTTTTGTTTTTGGTTGATGTTTTTAAGAACTAAGCATATAGAGTGTACATAGATAAAAACAGTAAGTTGAGACTCCACCTCCTGTACTTGGTGTTTTTTTATTAATGAAAGTATGAAGGAAGTGAGAAAAGCCTCTTCTTTTCATATATTATTATATATAAAAATAAGGGTATCTCTTATAACTTTTTCATTTATCTTTCATTTTTGGAATCTCCATTTCTGGGAATCCAAATGTTGATGGTGCATGTGTACTAATAGCATGTACTTGAGCATATACTGAAGAACAAAACTGGGTTTCAAGGAATCTGCAGAATTGTTGCAAAGGCAATGTGATTGTGAAGTGGCATATGATATGACTATTCTTTCCACATTGACATTTGACAAAAGTATATATGAAATGAAAATTTTAAATTCCATAACTTTTGTCAAAGTCATAAGTAGAAGCTTGACACTAAAGAATCAAAATATTGGGGAACAAGCTTTGCATGTTGGCATATGCTTTGGTTTATTCCCTTCCCCTAAGAAAAACGTGTAGAAGATAATTCTTAGTTGATTTTTTTTTTGTTTGTTAAGAAAGGGTCATTTATAGCTTGTAGAATGGGAAACACACAAGTGATTTCACTTTCATACTCCTAAAATCTCAATGGGAAGCAAAACTCTTTTAATATTATGTTTTTCTATCTATAGAATTACAAACATATGAGATTTGAGTGAGTTTTAGGATTTCTTTGATTTTAACTGCTAAAAATGGTGTCCATTGATGTAGATTGGTTGGACAAGGTGAAGAAGAGAGGAGTTATTGAAATCCAGAACATTGAAGGATGTGCAATTAAGATGGCAGGTGGATGAAATTAAAAAGAATGGCACTTATCAAGGCTTTTATGATACCTTTTTAAATAATAATAATAACTCAAGCCCTATTATCAAAACTTTGAATATATGCTTTTAGAACCAATCTATTTTGAACATGAATCCTGGAATCTTTAACACCTGGCATGTGCAAGTGGGGGAAAAAAACATGCAATCCTACTTAGATCGGATACCAGTTTGCAGTATCCACTACAAGTTTTTTAATTATAAATAAAAAGAAAAAGGGAATTTTTTTCCTAGAGGACAATATTCTCCTCCAATTTTCTGTTCATGGGTCCTCACAAGGCTTCATTTTTAAAGTTTGGTTAAAAAAAAAAAGGATGCAAGTATAAAGAAATGTATTGGTAGATCAGTGAAGTAGCATATCATATGGTAGTTGATAATGAAGAGAAGGAAAAATAATGGTAGTTGGTAGAATAGAATAATAAAAATATACTTTTTTAAGGCTCACATGCATACCATATGGCAACATCTTTGATAAGTTATCACACTTCTTATTAACCCACAAAATTTATATTCTTAAGAGACAATTTAACTCATAATTTCTATAAATTATTTCATAATAAAGTGCAACTTTTGCAGGAATAAAATTATAAGGGGCTAAATTAATTTCTTGTAAATCTAAAGATTTAATCTGTTATATGGGACCAAAACACAAGATGAGCAAAGGGGAAAATTTTTCTTGGCAACCAAACAAAGAAACTGTTGGCTACTTTTTGTAATATCCATTGCTTATTAAAAGGTTGTAGTGCCCAAACTCCATCAATGCTTTAGACCCACTCCATGTGCCACCTGCAAAATTTAGGTCCCACCATGTGACTACTATAGTTTTTTTTTTTTTTTTTATTTCCAAATATTTTCTTAAATTTTATGGATAATTTAATGCTAAATTATTTGTGGTTGAAAGGGTTCATATTGGTCTTTGTCAATATTGATGACTTCTATTGTCCTCATAATTGTTTCTTCTTATTCAAATTTCACTTATTTAATCATTATTATTCCTTATTGAATCAAAAGTCATACATGACATGTTTTGAAATCTAGAATCAAAAGACTCATCTAGAATAGTAGAATGTATACACTAAAAATACATTGAAATTAAAATCAATAATATTTGTGAAAAAATAGAAAAAGATTCTAAAAACTATAACAGGATAAAAACAGGGAATAAAAGAGCAGACAGGAACAGCTATAGGTTGGGTTAGGTTTGGACATTGTAGGAAACATAGTACATTAAAGTTGTGAAGTTATATGTAAGAAATTGTGAAAAGCAATGGTGTTTTCGAGGAGCTTACGTGCCTGAAATTTGGTTCAAGATGTCGACATATCATTGTGGTTGCTAATCACAATTTCTGATATTTAATTTGAATTTCCCCTTCTTTCTAGAACTCCTAATAAAACAACATTTAAAATAGAAAAAAAAAAAAGCCATTTTCTTTGACCATTGATAAGTTATCCCTGGTCACTTTAAGTTTTTTCTATAATTAACACTGTTTTAGATGATTTTTTTTTTTACTTCAAATCCATTTATAATTCACAAACTCGAAAATGAGAATTCACAAACAAATATTTTTAAAGCATCGTAATATAGTAGAAGCAAACTCGAAAAGACAAAGGCATTCTAATCGAACAAAAAAACAACAAGAAAATAATGTACACCAATTGTTTGAATAAATGCTCTCAAATATATTTTTTAACTCAAGAATAAAATACGATGGGATGAAGTGATTACAAATGAGGGGGAAGATCTTTATTTATAATTGAGCACCCAAAATCTAACGGTACAGATTGAATTACATCAACGATTGAGATTAATGTCTACGTACAATATTAAGATTTATATTAATTACCTTACTAACTCTAATTTTACTGGGTGTTTCATTGGGTCACTAAGGTCTTAAGTAAATAGGTTTCTCCGTGAATTTCATGAATCGAGTCAGTTCAAATGTGTCAAATGAGCTCTAATTGTACTTAATATTAGTTAATATTATTTGTTATTTGGTTTAATGTATAAGAATTAATTTACTATTATTGAACTAAAAAATGAAATACAATTTAAATATTAATATAATAATATTTATGGTACTTTTTTTTATTAGAGCTTATAAATGTTTGATAAGAGTATGGGAATATAAATGTTGGTACGATTTAGGTTACGGAGGATGTCACACTCATCACTTATTTATGTTTTCAACTTTGGTGTAAAGCAACAACGAAAAGAAAAAATCTGGTGTTTTCCACCCACAGAAAAAGATGGAGAATAAAGTTTTAGAAGGGACATTTGTTTTTGAAATTTTGGAGTGCACGAAAAATGCTTGTGTGTGTGAATGCCTTTTTATGCTCATTTCAGCATCTTCTTTGTTGGATATTCTTGCTAAAATATTAATTTCTAGAATTCCAAAATCAGGTGGAAATTGGAATAATAATACTTCTACACCAAAATGTTTTTTTTTTTTTTTTTTTTAATTTTTCCTTCTGTAATAAGTCATATTTGACGAATAATAACAATTTTATGTTTTTTTTATTGTGATTTTTAATGAGCGTTGAAAGGATTATATTTTATTTAGAAAAGAAAATGTCTACTCTGTATCCACAACCACAATAAATTTTAATTCAATTTTTTAAAAATTATAAAATTCAGTTGGGTGGAAGATGCATTAAATATTAAATTTGGTAATGTAATTAAACAAAAGTGTTAGGATTTTGGACATGACAGCCACAGGGGACCTAACTTCATATTTATTATACAAATATCCTCCTCCTCCTTTACCTAAACATAAACAGCACTCAATTATTTTTAAAAATTGGGACAAAGACACATCCAGCAAAGCTCACATGTTTTGGGGTTATTAAGGTTTGGTTAGATAATCAGAGTTTTGGTGACATACCATTTGCAATCCCCCTTCTTTTTTAATTACAAATCCAATCGGATTTTTTTTATCAAATATTAAAAAAATTGAAAAAAAAAAAAACCTTTTAACGAATGATTAAGTATCAATAGTACTTCACTCGAGGATTGGATGAACTTGTGAACATCAATTGCTTTTTAAAAATATCACTTAATACTGAAAAGGTATATTCACTTATTTGCTTCTTAAACTTTATAACATATTTATTTTAGTCTTTTATTTTTTTTTGTCTTTTTTAATTATTAAGCTTATATTATTTATCAAATCACCTCAAAATAGATAGAAAAGTTCACATATATTAACTTTATTGATATGGCATCTACATATATATCACATTAGTAATTAATTAAATTTTTAAAAAAATTAAAATTATTAAAATATTTTTTTATAATTTTATACCTTTTAATTTTTACAATTTTTTTTGAATTTTTAAAATTAATTAATTGTTGACATAGTATCTACGTGTATGTCATGTTAACAAAGTTAACAGCCATTAAGTTTTCTATCAATTTTGGGGTAATTTGACAAACAATACAAGTTTAAGGGTTAAAAGAGATGAAAAATTAAATGGAAGGCTAAAATGATTTTTTTTTTTTGATAAAGTTGGAGGGCCAAATAAATTATTATGGGGTTGATTTACAAAGAAAAAGAATAGTTGAAATAATTATATCAATGTATTATTTTGTCCAAAATAAGTTAAAATAAGTTTGAATATGAATAATAAATTTATTTAAAATACAAAACATTACCTTCTTTAATTTGTTGAAAATAAGAAGATGTCTAAATTTTTTATCCAAAACTAGTTAAAATAAGATTAAATAGTTGAAATAAAATGATTTTAAAATAATATAATTGAATTGAGTAGGAGTAATTTTTAAAATTATAAAATAAAACCTAAAAAAGACATACAAAATTGGAGATTTGAAATTGAGTTACATCTTTTCAAATTAAGTTGATTAAACTTTAAATGTGTGGAATCTATCTATTAAATGTGAACTCATGAAAAATTATCCAAGTATTAAAGCTAAAAGTTCAATTTTACTAACAAGTTATAATTAATTGGAATTATAATTTAATTGCAACTTCTTGTGAAAAAGCAAAATGGGATTTGTGATTTACTAGGAAACTTTAATTAAGGTTGCAAAATAATATATTAAATTTTCTAGATTTTTCTTTTGTGAATAAATAATGTCACAGTTTGTTGGAAAAATTCTCCAGAAAAATAGAAAAGTGCATGTGCTTATATATATATATATAAGTCGTATAAAATTTCTACTAAATGGGTTGGGACCCACTCCATATGGAATATGCTTTTGCTCTATGAAAAGCATCTTTTGACTTGTGTTAAATTATCCTGCTTCAAAATTGCCGCCTTCCTAACAATATGCCACCATTTCTGCTTCATCTCTAACTCTTTCTTTGTCATTATTATTTTTTGTTAACCAAGGGAAGTCCATTAAAGAGTTTTAAACTTATTCTATATCTAGAACGAAAATAAAACTCTGAATCACTAATTAATGTAGCAGAAGAAAATTTTATCATCTCATCTAACTCCCATTATTTTATTGTGAAAATTTCCATTATTATTTTATTAAATCAGTTAACTAATAAAAAATTATTACTTTTCCTTTTAAAAAATCAATTATTACATGACTTTAATATAAATATCACACCCATACATAATGGCATACTAACTTGACACATCAAAACTTATTTTAATTTCACAAAAGTTAAAAGTTGCTAAAATTTTCATTTCTTACCCATGTAAATTATGTGTATTATTTTTAATTTTTTTACCATGTGGATATTTTCTAGAATTATTTTATTTTGAACTTAAATATATTTTAATTATTTAATCGGATAATACCTTTAATTCCAATTATAATTAATTCAAATGTAATTTTAAGCTTTTTATTGAATCATCTTAAAGCACTTTTTTTCTATCAATTTGAGGAATTTAGTTTTTAAAAAATATTTTTCACTCAAAATCAAATCAATTAGAAAAAAAAGTATTTGTTGATTTCATTAATAACAAGTTTATTTCTTATCATTAAGCCAAACTTTATTAAGTAATTTTATTTTTTTTATTAATTTGATAAATTTTTTTCTTACAAAAATTAAATTAAATTTAAAAATCGTTTTGATAAAGGGTAGAAATTGTAAAAAAAATTAAACCCAAGATCAATAATTCAAATATAATTAAACTCTTCACTCTTCAATTTTTGTATTTTCTTAATAGTCAAACAGTTAATCATAATATAATTGGTAGATAATACATAATTAATATAAATGTTTTATTTATAATTTTTTTATGAAATATACTTATATAAATAATTAACTTTTTTTAATTTAAAAGTAAAGTAATAAATTTCCTATTTGCCTAATTGGATAAAAGTAATTCAATAAAAAAATTTAACTATTTATTTATTTATTACTGTACAGATTCCTTTAAAAAAAAAAAGCCTTTTAATAGAGGATATATCCCCTTTTTTATGGGTTTATAGTCAAATCTCAGTCACTTAAGGACCAAGAATTTTAGTCAAAACAGTTGTGTGTAAATGTGATCAAACATTACACTGAACTTGGACTGTTTCCAAGTTGAGAATTTCAATTTTGGATATATTTTTACTAAAATCAAGGCCCATACATTTTGGGTTGTCACTTCAGAGGACTGTTCCCCCACAAAATTTGTTTCTCTTCTGTCACATATATGAATTTAGTCATAGATGACACATATTATGGGAATATATGACCCATGAATTTTAATTTCAATGTCACTTATTTGACTTGTAAATATTTTGTTTTAGGTCTCAAATTCTACCACACCAACATTTTATTCAAGGATGGGTACATAATTCTTTTTAGTTAAAGTATTAGGATTAAAGTAATTTAGTTTTTTATTATTATATGAGTTAATTTAGTTTCTATATTGTTAAAAAGAATCAAATAAGTTCAAAATATAATAGATTTAATATTTATTGTATAAAAAATACCTTGAAAGTTAATTCTTTTCAAATGCAGTTTAGTTCCAAACAAAATATTTTATTTACAGAACGATCAAGACTTTAACTATATTAAGTATGTTAAATAATAAATGATGTTTTTTAAACAAAAATGTTAACTCTATTCCAATTTGGCCTTATATAATTGTATAATGATGTTTTTTTTACACAAGTTATCGAAATTGTATAATGTGAATTATTAATATTTGACATATCAAATTTTATACTCTTTAATTTTTTTTAATTAAATATATAAAATGTATAATGGTTTGTTTAGCCCTCTAACTTTGCAGAAAGTCATTTTAGCCTTTCATTTAGACCTTAAACTTGTATTGTTTATCAAATCACCTCAAAATATATGAAAAAAAATTAATGTATGTTAACATTATTGATTGATGTATTATTTTGTATTCAAGTTAAGAGAATTGTGTCAAATGTGTACCCAAATATTTCATATTCATCTTCTTAAAATTCCTCTTTTATCTATCATTATTATTTCCAATATTTATTTTCTTAAATACAATAGTGTTTGAAGAATATCTAATCTTCATCTTCTATTATTGTCTCTTACATACAATAAGAATAATAAATATTGCAAAATTGCAAATGATTGGAAACTAGAATGTTTTGCCCATGACCAAGGGTTTGAGAATCATGTATTTAAATATTTGTTAAAATTTAGATATATATTTATGTAAAATCTATACCTTTAATATAAAGATTAAATGGTTGGAAATATTGATTTACTAATCAAAGGTTATTAAAAATAGTTTTTAGAAAATCATCAAAATTTTAAATCTAGGGATAAATCCATAAAATTAAAATTTATCTTGATTTTTTTTATCAATAAGTTTACTAGTATCTTTTTACTTGAAAAATAAAAAAAAAAGTAACTATATATATAATAGTTGAAAAAGAAGAAATGCTATTTTTCTTAATAACCAAAAAATATATAAGATAGAATTCATTACGTTTTAAGAAATAAAATTCAAAATTTAACTTTGCCAATAACCACATATTTATATGCAACATAAATAGATTGAGTATTTAATTTTTTTATTATACCATATAGATATATATATATATATTAAAGATGATTGTATTGGTATAGATTGTGTTCAGCCAAATTATGATCCTGATCATTTTATTATATTTAAATTTGAGATTTAATTTTTATATTTTTATTTCATAAATTTTAGTTTAGATTTTTATTTCATAAACTTTAGTTTTTCTACTATTCTAACTCATATGATGAAATTTTGTGTTAGAATAATTTTCTTAAAAAAAAAAAAATTCACATTAATGTCTTAATCTGATTTAACAATAAATTATAATATATATAGTTTAATTATTACATCATCTTGGGGATTAATTGAGAATTATCTCACACTTTAAGAAGATGAAATTGAAAATATACAACAATTATCTTCTTTTCTATCATGTCTTGCAAATATAAAATACTTTAGACCTGGAAATACTATACTATGAATAAATATGATAATTTTGTATATATAGCAGTTTAGTAAATCATTAATTTTAATGAGAGGTAATAAATATAAGTAGTTCTGAACAAAAGTCGTTATTTTGTGTTATTTTTGGACCCAATCCTGAGAAGAAGAATTGATTTTGAATTTAAATTTAAATTTGAATTTGATGAGCTAAGTACAAGCAGCCAGCCATAAAAAAACAATTAAAAGATCATCTGAAATCAATGTATTTTTATTTGTCATGCTGCTTATCTCACTGATGATGCCCCAAAGCCTTTGGCTTCCACTTGCCTTCTCTTTCTCTTTCTCTTTCGCTGTCTCTTTGTTTTTTTGACTTTTCCCTCTTATATATATAAACAATTGAATGCCTTTTGTATTTATAAAAATACTTTAACTAATAGGAGCCTTTAACAATAAACGATACATTTTAAATTAATGCACAAATAGTATGCAGAATCATTCACTAAGAGGTGAAAGATAAACTGTCAATAACCATGATATAGGAAGAATTTAGAAACAAACTAGTGATGCATTATATTGATCAAATCACTAAAAATTGAATCCTAACCTCGCTATCATCACACCAATTTAACGATGAACTCTGGTCAACCAAGAAACCACTACCAAGAGCTCCAAGAAAACCATTGCATCAATGATGCCCAAAAGACCAAGTCTCAGATGGACTATCCTACTCCTCATCATCTCGGATTCCACTTTTATCAATACACCACTATGCTTTATCATGACCATGCCTTCCAAGAATGGTTTTGTTGAGGATCAATCCGATTAAGCAACGAACAAGTAAAAAATAGCGGAAGAAATTGAGAAATTGAACACACAAATTTGACGTGAAAAACCCTCTCCAAAAAGGATAAAAAACCACATGCAAAGATAATTTTACTATAATGGCAAAAGAACAAAGAGTACAAAAGATGGAGATAAAAACTAAACCTCGAAACCCAAAATACAAAGAATCCTCAAAATGTAAATACAAAATTCTCCAAAAGTATTACGAGTTCTAATATTTTAATGGGTGTATTTTCTAAGGTTGTAAAAAAGCCTATTTATAGGCTAAAATCGTAGGTCAAATAATAATAAAATAATCTAGACTAATCAGAGTTTGACTGAAACACATAAACAGAGTTTAACTGGGAGATTATCTCTCAAATTTGACTGAAATATGAGGTATACTCAACAAATCTCCACATTGACTAGTATTTCCACAATTTCATCTTTGCCAAAGCCCACCATGAGCCTATCTTGAACTATGCATGGAATTAACTGAGTCGAATATGTGCTTAGAAGCTGGAAGACTTCTAGCCTTCGACCGTGCACTGCCAAATCAAAACTAACCCGAGTTTGATTTTCACGAACACAATACCCTAACTTTTCAAAACCTGCATCCAAAAGAGAACATCTCTTCAACTAAATGGTCATACCTTTTTCCATCCTATGACCAAGTTGCCTTCGCTCCAAACAAGTTGACTTCAACTCCGTAACAGACGAGGGACGTTCAATTTCACCAATCACTGTAGAACCTTCGAAATGAGAGCCCCCACTCTACTCGATGTTTATTCTGCAACCTTTCGAGTCTAAAATTGTAAAACCCCACACTCGACCTAGACATTATGGCCGGATTATGGAGGTTATTAAGTTTATGCAAAAAGAGATGAATGTTTGACTTGATGGAAACCAATTTCAGTGGAAGGAAAATTCAATTGGATTATACTTTTGAAAATCACAGCGACTTTCCGAAATCACCATTTTAATTTTGTAATTAAACACCAAAACCAATGTATTTGGAAACATTTGCGTGTTAAAGCATTTTGAGAGAATTTTAATTAACCTTGCAGCAGAAAACCTTTTAGCTTTTTATATATAAAACTGTAGTTCATTTTAATTATCTTAGGTTAAGTGTTCCTAAATGATAAAAGCTTTCGTGTAATGAATATAAAAAAATAGTCTTAATGAACTAGTTAAAAATTAGAATGTCCAACCAAAATGAAAACCCCTAAACAGTCCAAAATGTCCATAATGAAACAAATGAAAAAGTCCGTAATGCTTAATTTAAATTTTTGAAACCCGAGCTTCCGATTCGCCGTCCATTCCTAAGTCGGAGGATTACCTGAAACAAAGCATATAAATCATGAGCTCTAAGCCTAGTTTGTGATTTGACCCAAAACTTCAATACAGGAAATCATAATCATCAATTTGTTTCATAGCGTATCAGATTTCATATCAAAATATATCTTGTCATAACATATTATATTGTAACAAATCATATCATTTCATAACATAGCGTAACATATCATATCATATCATATCATATCATATCATGTCCTACCCCCATCCGCTACATACCATATCTGTCCAACCAATCACACCATATAGGACTACTAAAGTCCATCCATCCAATCACACTAATAGGTGGCGGTGTGCCACTCGTATAAATGCAGCTGAGCTACCGTAAATAAATTTGCGGTCTAGCCGCCATAATTGTAGTATAAACTGCCATATAGCACTTCCTCCATCATACCATAACCCACCCTGAAACACACAAAAATCATAATCATATATCATAAATCATATAGCATGCATACTTACAGATTTTCATATAAATCATAACATAACATAAGATTTAATGGTAACATTTCATATAAATCGTTTCCCCTGTGCACAACTCTACTTTCAACCGAACTGTATGTGGAGAACCATTCTCTACTGGGACACATGTGGAAAGAACATCTCGAATCTAGGATCCACTTGAACGTAAGCTCGAAACTATCGCTCGTTGACACTAACAATAAATCATCACCAATTTCGTTGGCCAAATTAGCACCAGCTACATCTTCCTCGTTACTCACAGCAGCCCTTTTTATTTCGTAGGTTATAACAATCTGCTTTGATGTGACCTAACTTCTTATAATAGTGACACCTTTTGTCTCGCTTATTTGATGCTACCAAAATGAAAGTTTGCCTATCGACCTTGCTATCTGAACCAAACTCATTGTTGAGTTTGTCTTTGTAACACCCCCTAACCCTTATCCGTCGCCGAAACAGGGTTACAGAGCATTACCAAACTTTTTAGAACAAATACGAATATTACACAATTCAATTAGCATACACTTCATAAATTAATCATATAGTCCCTTTTATGGGTCCTCGAGGCCCAAAATACGTGTTAGAAACGAATCGGGGCTCAATCGAAAACTCAGAGAATTTTTCGCGAAATTTTAAAATTTTTCCTAGGTGCAGGGCACACACGCCCGTGTGGCCAAGGGACACGCCCGTATGACCCTATGACATGCCCCTGCTTCAGGCCGTGTCTTAACCTATGTACTCCCTGACTTACCTCACACGGCCAAGTCACACGCCCGTGTGCTAGGCCATGTGGTCAATTTATTTTTCGAAAATTAAGTGCAGTTTTCACACGGCTAGAGCACATGCCCGTGTACTAGGCCGTGTATCTCACACGGCTGAGACACACGCCCGTGTCTCTACTCGTGTGGCAAAACCTGATCATTCTGTTTTGAAATTTTTAAGTTGCAGAGGACACACGGTCTATCTATACGTCCATGTGTAAGCCGTGTGTCTCACACGGTCTGGTCACACGCCTGTGTGCCAGGCCGTGTGGACTCAAAATGAACTTTACACATCAAGTATACCAACCCTACAAACCTTGAACACTAAGCAATTCAAAAACCAATCGTTCAACTAATCCAAAACACATTCAAATACATTTAAAAACATGTCAAAATAAACTATCTAATGAAGTAACCAATATACTTTATAAACATTTCAAATATATTACAAAACAATCCACCATTTACTATAAGAGAGTAATTCTAAATTCATGCCAAATTTAACCAAAATATGCCTATATTATATTCTTTCATACATTAACCCAAACATACCATTATATAAACTTAACATAACACATATGTAACGCCCCAAATATTTTTATTTCTGCTTCTGTAAAATTTGACACAAATATGTATCTGCTTCAAAGGTTAAGTGTTCTGGGTGTGTGTGAGAGGTCCTAAGTTCAAACCCTAGCTTTAGCAAATTTTGTTCCTTTTTAAAATTAAGCCCTATCTCTGTTCAGTGGGCTTATATTTAATTATTTGTAAAACCATATCAGAATGAGCTTGCTAGTTCAAGTGGTAAGGGAATTGGTGTGTTGGAGTTCCTGTGTTCGAATCCCTACGCGAGCAAGGGAGTTTATTTTTGCTCGGTTATCTGGAAGAGTTTCAGGGGAATTGGAATTCTAATGTAGTTGAGAATGAGAGAAAAGTGGGGAGTGAGATATTGGGGAGTTATCAAATTTATTTTTATTTTATTGATTTTATTTTATCCTTTTCAAAATTTTCTCTCTCCTTCAAAAACTTTCTGACGTCGATTTTTCCCCAAAATTATTCCATCTTTTAACGTTTGTTTTCCCTTCTCCTCTGCTGAATTTTTACTTCTTTCCCTTCTTTCGAGTATTCAAATTCGCCTCGTTCTCGTGCAAACATTTGATTGTGAACGTCCGGTAAGTTTGCACTGTTACAATCTTGTTGTTTCGTGGTTAGCTTTCTAAAAGGGGTTTTCTTTGTGGTTACCTTTGGCTAGGGGAAGGTCAAGGAACAATTGTTACTCCTTCAGTGATTTGATCTTTAAGGGTCTCTGTTCGTTGGTGGTAAGTTTTCAAACTCGTTGGTTGACATTTTAAGGCTGCGTATGTGAATTAGTTCCGAATTGAGTTTCGTAATTGTGTACTGAATTAGGGTTTTTGAATGCTATTTTTTAGGTTCGGTGGTCTTGGGAACGTTATTACATCGAATCGATACGAGGTGTGTATCCGAAACGAAAGGAAACGAGTTTTTGGAAAAAGCTGAAAACCTTACTGTCGACACCACACGGTCATGTGGTAGGCTGTGTACGACGACACGGCTGTGTGATCGTTGAAGGCCAGGCCGTGCGCAAGACACGACCGTGTGATGGCCAGGGTGTGGCCGTGTGGGCCATACGGGCTACGTCAAATTGGGCATGTGGGCCACACAGGCGTGTGATATCTGGGCCAGGCCGTGTGATCCACACGGGCAAGGCTAATCTGGGCGTGTGGGCCACACGAACGTGTGGGCCCACACGGGCAGGCCCCACGGGCATGTGGGTCCCTTATACTAAAATTTTCCGTAGGGTTGCACGGGTCGTCCTAACCGACTTTGGACCTACCGTAGGGTCGATAAAGGCTTACTAACCCTAAAACTATGTGTTCTGCTAGACTGATGTACTGTTCTGAGCATATCTGTACCATGTATATCTGCTATCTGTTTTTATAAGCATGTTAAGCATGTATTATCTGTAAATTCTGTATGCATGTTCTGTTTTGTTACTGTTATTGGGGAGGGATTTTTATATTGAAGGAAGTGATCTGAAGCGCGCTTTTGCCTACTATCCGCGCAAAGATGGTCGCATTATATCGATATGTGCCGTATCAGCATGACTTGGTGTGTGGGTTTGGGTGGGTGTTTTAAACCTCACATGGTGTGTAGGGATGGTCGGAGATGGTGTGTAGAGGATGGGGGTAGGATTCTATTATCTGATTTGCATATCTGTAACTGTATTTGTATCTAAAATAGGCTCAGGCCCGAATCTGTATCTACATCTGACATGGGCTCAGGCCCGATTGTGAATCTGCCTGATTTGTGATATTCTGTATGTTTACATGCTTAACTCTGCTGGGTTACACACTGAGTTTATGTAAAATCACCCCTTCTCTATTTTTCTGTACATGTAACCCATAGTCTTAGGCGGATCGGTGCAGCGGAGGATATGATGGTGACCACTCGCCAAAACTGTTTTGTTTGTTTTAGTTTTATTTAAATTTGGCGTTAGGATTTGAGAATTTGTATTTCCTGGACTCTCTAGACTGTTTTTAAACTATTTGGCTTTGGCTTTGGTTTTGGGTTTTTGGTTTTGATTACTTATAACTTGAACGATTTTTCTAAACACAACGATTTTACAAGCTTCCGCTACAAATACGTTTTTCTAAGTGATTAAACGAAAGAGAACTTTGACATTAATAATAGTAATAAAGGCTAAATGAACTGGAAAGGGTTTTTAATTTAACGACAATGGTTTTTCAACTCATTTCATGTGACACTTTCGGATTCGGCCATAACGTTTAGGCCGGGTTTGGGGTGTTACAACATATGTTATATATATATCCAACCCATTTCATATTATAGCATAATTACAATCATTTCCCAAAGTGACAAACATAACATCTTAGGTACATGCCATTTACCAAAAAGAAATGTACTTCACCACAATGAGTTCGGGATCGGCCTTGGATGCTAATTCAACGATCAGACTTTAACCTAACCTGCACACGGAAATAAACTATACGCTGAGTATAAACTCAGTGGTATTTCTATAATCTGAATACTTATTAAACAAGAATTTACAATATTTATATATATAAACACACATAACAAAAGTCATTTAAACAAATAATCAATTTCATAACACATAATTCATAACACTTTCAATTCTCATCTCTTACTATTTCAATTTCATAATTGATATTCAAATAACTTTTCTTAATAGAATACACATATCATTTCATTATGTCAATAACTATTTCATGAACCCTTTGGTTCATACATTTCAATTTCATAACTCAATTCAATATCCCAATTTCAAATTGTCCAATATCATTCATATTGCCAATTCATTTATTTAACCCTATTAACAAGACTCGGACTTTGGCGGATACACGGATCCAACCAAAACACACCAGTATGGCACCCAGTGCCTCATCGGATAATTCGAAGTATTAGATTACACCCAGTGTCTTATTGGCCTTGCCGAAGTAAATTTTTACCCAGTACCTCATCGAATTTATCCGAAGTAATAGTTTGAAACCCAGTGTCTCATCGAATCGTGGTCGAAGTATCCCTGAACACTTCCTATCCTATGACATGCCAACTATATCCAACTCAGCCCGATACAGTTAATAGGGTTTCATTCACTTTTCAATTTCAAATAACATTCATTTCAATTCAAATAATTACATATACTCACATAATCAATTCAATTCAATTCAATATCATAATATCAATACTCACCTTATTTCACTTACCATACATATTAATCAAAATACAACGATTAATATTACTACATTCGGATTATAGAAATACAAACCAGAATTCTCGAGCTACTCCTCGTTATCTTTGTCTTTTCCTTTTCTAGCTGAGGACTCTGGCTCAACGTTAGCTACGAAAATCGAAAGAATTAAAAATTATCAATACAACACCAATTCACATCAAATATTTAAATTTATACTTAACTTTTGCCTAAATTCTAATTTAGTCCTTAAATCGAGACTAGCTTTATTTCTTCAAAACTAATTCCATTTTTTCATTCAATTACCACTTAAAACTAAATTTAACTATCCAATTTCACCATAAATCCCTAATTTCAAAATTCTCTCAATTTAGTCCCAATTACTCAAAACTTATGATTTGTTTTACAATTCAATCATTTTCTCAATTCTAACTTGAAATTCTATCAATTTAACCCCTAATACTTCAATTTATTCAACATGAACAACATCTAAAAATTCACTAACTTTTAAAATTCTAACATAAATCAAGTAGTATTTTGTTTTAGGATCCTAAAAACACTAAAATTACAGGAAAAGGGGCTAAATTGACTTACCAATTGAACTTGGAATCTTAAAAACCCTAATTTCCCTTCTTTCTTTTTCTTCCTTATCTCGTTTCCCTCTCTGTTTTCATTTTATTTCTTTTGTTTCTTTATTTGTTTACTTTAATTTAATTATAATAGTAATATTTTAACATCCTAAAATTTGGAATTTTATGTGTTGCATTATTTTTGGTGCTAAGCTAGTTAGATTATTAATTGTGTATGTTTAGGAGGTCCTGAGAAGGCTCGGGGTTTATTTGGACCTAGTAAATTTTTTTGGCATTTAGCACTTTAAGGAGATAGAGTAAGTGACCTTAAAGCTTATGGAAATAAATGAGTAAATAGCTAGCATAAATGAGCATATGGCAAGGAGGTTATGGCGTCAAGTGGAGTACTTGGAGGGAAGAGGTTCAAATCCCATTGTGTGCAAATTTTGACTATTATTTTTGCACTCTTTTCTTAAGTGTCGGCCAAGCATGTAAATAAGGCAAGGTGGACTTTTTTATTTTTGGCAAAATGACTAAGGAAAATAGGAAAGGTTGAAGGTGAGGAAAGAAATCAAGAAAAAGGGGAAAGTAAGGGGAACATGTGGCCTTTTTCAAGGGAAATGTTATGGAAAGTATGGTTGGCAAATTCTTGACCATTATGGTCATGTATGTGGACGGTTTTGTGTGTTAGGGGGGATAGCCGAATTTTCCTTGGTGTTTTGGTAAAGTTTTAGTCAAATTCCTTTAGCATCAAGTGTGCCATTTTCTCCAAACTACCATTGTCTTAGCCAAATTTTGTCTTTGGCAATTGGTAAAAGTTTTGGTATTGTTTTTGGCCAAAATTCCTATATGCAACTTTGGTGTCATTTTTGTTTTCTCTCCAAACTTCCTTCTTGCCGAATCTTCAAGCCATTGGTGAGCTTATTCTCTTCTTTTCTTTCTTTTTGTTGCCGAATGTACCCAAATCTTTGAGACCAAAATTTGTTCACTCATCACCTTTTGAAAACCGAATCTATTGGACACCATTTTCTCTTTTTATTTTCTTTTAATCATCATTTCAACCTTTCTTCCATTTCTTAAAAGTAAAACTTCATTTTGATCAAATCCTTCTCCTTTATTCATTCTCCCTATAACCGAATATCAAATTACATTTTCCTCTATAACCGAACTTTCATCTCTTCTCTATCTCTTCTTCTCATTCGTACTAACACTCAATCCTTGATCAATCGGTAAGTATTCTTCTCAACATTTTTATTTTCTTTCTCTTAATGCCGAATCTATGTTTTGGTTTGGGATGGTCATTTTGACCAAGACCATCACCTTATTTCTCTCTCAAATGAGATCACTTCTTCTTCGTAGTGATATAGTGGAAGGCCGAAACTCTGATTCTTCCAAAGTCATCGTATAATCGTTGGGAATCGGTCCTAAAATCTTTAAGGTAAGGAGTTCTTCGAGGATTCTATAAAATCGTTCTTTATTCGTTAAGATGTTATTGGATAGTGATGATTAACCGATTACAATTATAGGGATTAAATCGCTCGATCTATCCAACCGTTGATCACTCAGAATTAGTGGTAAGCCGATCTTTACCCTTTGTCAATCCAGATTTCATCGTAATATCGATCTATATAAGATCTAACCGAATGGAGGCTTGTGGTACCGATTCGAAAGGAAAGTCGAGTGGAGATCTCAAAAGGAGCGAATTAGCGATCCCTACTCCTAAATTCAAGTGAAGGGCAGTATTGGCAATTCGAGACTTTCCACCGGGTTGTGGACCCTCATCCGGTGAGAATCGACTATTCGAGGTCGTTCACAATTTTGAGGCATCAGCGATTCGGGATTTTCCACCGGGTTGTGGACCGTCAACCGGGGAAAACTGAAAAATCGTGGTCATTCACGATTCCAAGGGTAAGCACCGTAGATCGTTCATTTTAGTGTTGATTAATAATCGCGTATGTCGACTAATCAAGCGTTATAATATTTTAGGTGTCGACGATCAAGAAAGCTTAATGCTTACCATAATCAGGTGTGTAATCTCACACCGTTTTCCGTGGGTTAAAGATTAATATCATATTGGTAGTAAATCGCTTGACTAAAATCGTATTATGGTGAAACTGGGAAAATTGGCTTAGATCTCACTATTTTGATAAAATTGACAAAATCGGTAATAACACCGTGAAAGATTACGAAAATGCCCCTAATGGGCCAAATCGTTATAATTTGCTATATTGGCCGATTTGATAATTTGCTATATGGGTCGATTTGATAATTTGTTATATGGGCCGATTTAATAATTTGCTATATGGGCCGATTTGATAATTTGCTATATTGGTCGATCTGATATTTTATTATATGGGCCAAGTTGATATTTTGTTATATGGGCCGATCTGATATTTTGCTAAATGGGCCGATCTGATATTTTGCCATATGGGCCTAATTGATAATTTGTTATATGGGCCGTACTGTTGATAATGAATATCCAAATAAATTACTGTTGTTATATTGTAAAAATCATGAATTGTTATGCATTTATATACATGATTTTGCATGGGATGGGATAATATTGAAGAGAAGTTCAGGTGGCTCTGCCACATAATTTTGGTGGCTCTGCCACAAATCTGTATAGTGGCAATGCCACGTAAATTCTGTTATTCTGGTGGCTTGTCCATAATTATTTTTGTTATAAATGGCTTAATGCCTGTGATTGGTGTGTTGGCGGGGTGGGTTGACAAAAGATCCCCACAGGTGTGTTGGTTGGTACGGGTGGTGTGTAGCGGATGGATTATTAGGTTTGGTTTGGGAATTGCATTTCATACACATGATATAATTGATACATTATTATCATTGTAAATGGGCTTAGGCCCAAATTATCGCTTAATGGGATTTTGGCCCAGTGGACAACGGTAAGTGGGTTATACACTGAGTTCTAGTAACTCACCCTGTTTTTCCTTATCCCTTTTTAGGCAATGATCAGTGATGGAGACTTGGGCCATGGATGACTCGGTGAAGGCCATACTACAAAAACGGTTTAATTTGGAATTTGGATTTCTTTTTAGTACTTTTAAATTACTTTACTATTTTGAGTTAAGGTTGTAATAAGGCCTCTGGATTAATTTATGTTTTGTTTATTGTTTGACGAATTTATAATTTGCTCTAAGTTCTTCAAATTGAGGTTTTTCTAAAAACTTAAAATAAACGTTTTCTTAAAATGGATATACAAAAAGGGTTTCATAATAAACTTTCATAAATATATTTTTAACTCAGAAATTTCTCAAATAAATTTCATCAACATTTTTTTAAAAAAAATATTTCCAAATTCTTCTCGAACTATTAACGATATTTCCAAAGTCACGGTTTATAAGATTTTATCTCAAATTTATCGATTTATCAATCAATCTTCATTCAATAATACTTTATTTAAAATTTTTAAATGGGAGTTGATTTAAATGATTTTAAATCTAAATCTTTTTATGTACAAATGAAAAAAGACTTAGTAGTATTTTTCTCATGTAACATGTCAGATCTGGCCTTAACGCATGGGCCGGGTTTGGGGTGTTACATTTTATGGTATCAGAGCCCAGTTCAAAACTCGGCTGTGGTTTGGGTTCAAAAACATTTTTTGTCAAAGCTGTTTTAAAATGTAAAATTTAGAACGTATGTTTTTAAGGAAGTATGGCACCACGAGTATCTGGCACCAAGTCAAGTAAGTGTATGTTATTATTGTATGATTATAATGATTATGATATGACTGTAGGAATACTCTAGAACTTCTAGTTTTAGGTATTGAAACTATAGAGATTGAGACTATAGGATGCGACTACGAAAACGACTTTACTTATTATGTTTCATAAAACATTGTTTAATAAACACCGAAATAGTATACTGATTCATAAGACTTTTAATCAGATTAAATCGAATTACCCAATATGAGCGCTAGAGGACGTGGACGCGGTAGAAGTGGCCGTGGTAGAGGCCGAGGCACTAGAGTTGCGTCTGAAGCGTCGGGACATATGCCGAAAATGGACGCACCTACGTCACCCGTGACTGAAACTGGATCACATGATCGTATGAGGGAGGACATTGCTCTATCCCAAGCAATGTTGCGAGTCTTAGAAAGGGTTCTTGCCGGGCTAGAATCGCGGCGGACTCGTGGATCAATTTCGGAACGACTTAGGTCAAATGGTGCTGAGGTTTTTAGGGGTATCTCGGGTGTAGCCCCAAATGTAGCAGAGTATTGGCTCGAGGCAGTAGAGCGGATCATGGATGATTTGGAGTGCACCACCGAGCAGAAACTGAGAGGAGCTGTGTCCTTGTTGAGAGACGAGGCGTATCAATGGTGGCTTACTGTTCGGGAAGGCACTTAGGCCGATCGTGTTACCTGGGATTTCTTCAAAACTGCATTCCAAGGAAAGTATGTCGGGGATAGCTATGTGGATGCCCGAAGGAAGGAATTCCTAAATCTGGTCTAAGGAGGTAAGACTGTGGCAGCTTACGAGGCGAAATTTCTACATCTGAGTCGTTATACCCGGGGTATAGTGCCAACTGACTGCGAACGCTGTGTGCGTTTTGAGGACGGGTTGAGTGATGAGTTGCGGGTACTGATAGCCCCACAACAAGAAAGGAATTTTGCCACACTTGTGGTGAAAGCCAAGATAGCTGAAGGGGTTAAGCACTCGGAGCGGCAAAACCGAGAAAAAGATAGAGGCAAGAGCAAAAGGGACTTTAAGTACTCAGGTCCTGCTAGAGGGTTTCAGAAGAGGCCCAGGAATAATGAGCCAGCTCGAGCTAGAGTACCAGCTGCTACCAATCAGATACAACCATGTGCTGACTGTGGAAAATGACACCCGGGTGAATGCTGGAAGAGAACCGGTGGTTATTTCAAATGTGGTTCCAAGGACCATCAATTCAAAAATTATCCTCGATAGACTGCTCAGACTCAGGATGCTCGTAACTATGATGCACAGCCAGCTAGAGGCGCTCAGCAGCCACCGAGAGGCCGTGGGCCAGGTCGAGGTGGTAATGGTGTAGGACGAGGTCAGGGTGCACCGGGTAGAGGTATTGGTTTCAGGGGTAACGCGGAGGCGAGACAGCCAAGGTTGGTTTATGCGGTCAGACACCGAGAGAATGGTGATGCACCTGATGTGATAACCGGTACGTTCTTCATATCTGATGTATCTGTTACTGCTTTGATAGATATCGGATCCACCCATTTGTATGTTGCTAGTGCTGTGTCTGGAAATCTGAACATTAGATTTGAGATTACTGCTAGAGAGATGACGGTAATTAGTCCTTTAGGACAGTCTGTGATAGTGAATAGATTGTTTAGAGATGTGCCCTTAGAAATTCAAGGAGAAACATTTTTGGCGGATTTGATGGAACTGCCTTTCGGCGAGTTCGACCTTATTTTGGGCATGGACTGGTTGGTGAAACATCGTGCGAACTTGGATTGTGCTGCAAAGCGGATGACGCTAAGAACTTCAGAAGTTAAGGAAGTGGTGATGATAGGTGAAAGGAGAAACTATCTATCAAATATGGTATCTGCTTTAAAGGCAGAAAAGTTAGTGCGAAAAGGGTGTGGAGCATTCCTAGCCTTCATTAGTGCGTTGGATGCCAATGAATTGTCGGTGGAAGGTGTTAGAACGGTGAAAGAGTTCTCGGACGTCTTTCTCGAGGAACTTCCTGGATTGCCTTCGGATCGGGAGGTAGAGTTTGACATTGAGTTATTGCCAGGAACGACTCCGGTGTCCATTGGTCCATATAGGATGGCGCCGAAGGAGTTAGCGGAGCTTAAAGCTCAAATTCAGGAGTTGTTGGATCGGGGATTCATTCGACCGATTATGTCACCGTGGGGAGCACCGGTCTTGTTCGTCAAGAAGAAGGATGGGTCGATGCGTATATGCATCGATTATAGACAGTTGAATAAATTGACGATCAAGAATAGGTATCCGTTGCCGAGAATCGATGACCTGTTAGATCAACTGCGAGGAGCTTCTGTTTTCTTGAAGATAGATTTGAGATCTGATTATCATTAACTTAAAGTCAAGGAGGCAGATATCCATAAGACTGCGTTTCGAACTCGTTATGGACATTATGAGTTCTTGGTGATGCCGTTTTGGTTGACTAATGCACCAGCTCCATTTATGGACATGATGAACCGGGTCTTCCAACCCTACTTAGACCGGTTTGTGGTGGTGTTCATAGATGACATCTTGGTATACTCAAGAATGAAGAAGAGCATGATTCGTGATCTGCGCAGTGGTATTGCGCAGAGATATTGCGGGAAAATCAACTTTATGCCAAATTCAGTAAGTGTGAATTTTGGCTGAAAGAAGTGACCTTCTTGGGGCATGTTGTGTCGGCTGAAGGAATTAGAGTTGATCCCTAGAAAGTAGAGGCTGTGTTGGATTGGAAACCACTGAAGTCAGTGGCTGAAATTCAGAGTTTCCTAGGATTGGCTAGTTACTACAGGCGTTTCGTTGAGGGGTTTTCGTTGATTGCTGCACATCTAACTAAACCATTGCGTAAGGGAGTACCATTTGTGTGGTCAGATCAGCAGCAAGAGAGCTTTGGGAAATTGAAGAAGATTTCGACTAAGCGCGATTTTGATTCAACTCGAAAGGTGGAAAAGAGTTTATTGTTTACTGTGATGCGTCACATACGGGCTTGGGATGTGTGTTGATGCAAGGTGGAAAAGTGGTGGCTTATGCATCTCGCCGATTAAGGCCGCACGAAGTGAATTATCCCACTCATGATTTGGAGTTGGTTGCAGCAGTGGTGTTTGCTTTGAAGATTTGGAGACACTACATGCGTTGAGAAGTCGATCATCTATACGGATCATAAGAGTCTAAAGTACCTCCTTACCCAAAAGGAGTTGAACTTAAGACAATGCGGAGGTGGATTGAATCGTTGAAGGATTATGACTTCTCAATCGAGTATCATCCCGTAAAGGCTAACATGGTGGCGAGGCACGCGTTGAGTCGTAAGGTGATATCGGATTTGAGAGCAATGTTCGCTCATCTCGGCTTGTATGAAGATGGTAGTCTCGCTAGCGTAACTTGGTGAAGCTTGCGTGGTAGTTAGTTGATTAAGGAAAAGCGATTATCGATGAAAAGTTGGGTTCCATACTTCAGCCAAGTGGAATGTGGTGTGATAGGGATTTTGGATTGAATAATGATGGAGTATTGTGTTTCCGCGGAAGAATTTGTATGCCCAAAGATTCGAAATTGAGACAAATGATTCTGCGTGAGGCGCATAGTAGTCCTTATGCTATGCACCCCGGGGGAAATAAAATGTATCGAGACCTCCGTGAACAGTATTGATGGCCAGGGTTGAAACGGGAGGTTACTGATTTTGTGAGTAGGTGCTTGACATGTCAGCAAATGAAGGCGAAACATCAATTGCCGTCGGGATTACTACAACCGGTGAAGATTCCATTATGGAAATGGGAACGGATAACGATGGACTTTGTTAGTAGGTTACCCTTATCGCCTACTAAAAAAGATTTCGTCTGGGTAGTAGTGGATCGGTTGACGAAGACTGCCCATTTCCTACCTGTTCGTGCGGATTACTCATTGCAGAAGTTGGCCAAGTTGTACGTAGCAGAGATCGTGAGGTTACATGGGGTACCAGTGTCTATCATTTCGGACAGGGACCCTAGGTTTACATCACGATTTTGGAAAGCCTTACATGAAGCTTTGGGAACAAAGTTAAATTTCAGCACGGCATTTCATCCTCGATCGGATGGTCATCGGAGAGAGTAATCCGGTCGGAAGACATGTTAAGGGGCTGTGTGATTGACTTCAGGGGTAGTTGGGAGGATTTCCTACCGTTGGAAGAGTTTACTTATAACAATAGCTATCAATCTAGCATCCAGATGGCACCCTACGAGGCGTTGTATGGTCGTAGGTGTCGTACTCCTACTTGTTGGACCGAATCGGGGGAGCGACAGTTATTGGGTCCTGAGCTGATATCAGAGACGGAGGAAAAAGTAAAGGTAATTCAGGCACAGTTAAAGGAAGATTCGGATAGACAAAAATCGTATGCGGATCTGAAGCGTAAGGATATTGAGTTTGTGGTGGGAGATCAAGTCTTTCTAAAGGTCTCACCTTGGAAGAATATCTTCAGATTTGGAAGGAAGGGCAAGTTGAGCCCTAGGTTCATTGGACCGTACCGTGTTTTGAAGCTTGTTGGGCCAGTGGCTTATCAGCTTGAGTTACCTCCGGAGTTGAGTCAGATACATAGTGTATTTCATGTCTCAATGTTAAGGTGTTACCGATCGGATCCGTCCCATATAGTACCGGTAGAGGAAGTTGAGATAAGACCTGACTTGTCATTCGAGGAGGAGCCAGTGCAAATTTTAGATCGGGATGTTAAGGTGCTGAGAAGGAAGTCGGTACCGTTAGTCAAGGTTTTATGGCGCAATCACGGATCGGAGGAAGCTACATGGGAGCCTGAGGACGCGATTCGGCAGCAATATCCTCACCTCTTTTAATCAGGTAAATTTCGAGGACGAAATTTTCTTTAAGGGGGATAGAATTGTAACATCCTAAAATTTGGAATTTTATGTGTTGCATTATTTTTGGTGCTAAGCTAGTTAGATTATTAATTGTGTATGTTTAGGAGGTCCTGAGAAGGCTCGGGGTTTATTTGGACCTAGTAAAATTTTTTGGCATTTAGCACTTTAAGGAGATAGAGTAAGTGACCTTAAAGCTTATGGAAATAAATGAGTAAATAGCTAGCATAAATGAGCATATGGCAAGGAGGTTATGGCGTCAAGTGGAGTACTTGGAGGGAAGAGGTTCAAATCCCATTGTGTGCAAATTTTGACTATTATTTTTGCACTTTTTCCTTAAGTGTCGGCCAGACATGTAAAAAAGGCAAGGTGGACTTTTTATTTTTGGCAAAATGACTAAGGAAAATAGGAAAGGTTGAAGGTGAGGAAAGAAATCAAGAAAAAGGAGAAAGTAAGGGGAACATGTGGCCTTTTTCAAGGGAAATGTTATGGAAAGTATGGTTGGCAAATTCTTGACGGTTTTGTGTGTTAGGGGGGATAGCCGAATTTTCCTTGGTGTTTTGGTAAAGTTTTAGTGCTTGTTTTATTCAAATTCCTTTAGCATCAAGTGTGCCATTTTCTCCAAACTACCATTCTCTTAGCTGAATTTTGTCTTTGGCAATTGGTAAAAGTTTTGGTATTGTTTTTGGCCAAAATTCCTATATGCAACTTTGGTGTCATTTTTCTTTTCTCTCCAAACTTCCTTCTTGCCGAATCTTCAAGCCATTGGTGAGCTTATTCTCTTCTTTTCTTTCTTTTTGTTGCCGAATGTACCCAAATCTTTGAGACCAAAATTTGTTCACTCATCACCTTTTGAAAACCGAAACTATTGGACACCATTTTCTCTTTTTCTTTTCTTTTAATCATCCTTTCAACCTTTCTTCCATTTCTTAAAAGCAAAACTTCATTTTGATCAAATCCTTCTCCTTTATTCATTCTCCCTATAACCGAATATCAAATTACATTTTCCTCTATAACCGAACTTTCATCTCTTCTCTATCTCTTCTTCTCATCCGTACTAACACTCAATCCTTGATCAATCGGTAAGTATTCTTCTCAACATTTTTATTTTTTTTCTCTTAATGCCGAATCTATGTTTTGGTTTGGGATGGTCATTTTGACCAAGACCATCACCTTATTTCTCTCTCAAACGAGATCACTTCTTATTCGTAGTGATATAGTGGAAGGCCGAAACTCTGATTCTTCCAAAGTCATCGTATAATCGTTGGGAATCGGTCCTAAAATCTTTAAGGTAAGGAGTTCTTCGAGGATTCTATAAAAACGTTCTTTATTCGTTAAGATGTTATTGGATAGTGATGATTAACCGATTACAATTATAGGGATTAAATCGCTCGATCTATCCAACCGTTGATCACTCAGAATTAGTGGTAAGCCGATCTTTACCCTTTGTCAATCCATATTTCATCGTAATATCGATCTATATAAGATCTAATCGAATGGAGGCTTGTGGTACCGATTCGAAAGGAAAGTCGAGTGGAGATCTTAAAAGGAGCGGATTAGCGATCCCTACTCCTAAATTCAAGCGAAGGGCGGTATCGGCAATTCGAGACTTTCCACCGGGTTGTGGACCCTCATCCGGTGAGAATCGACTATTCGAGGTCGTTCACAATTTTGAGGCATCAGCGATTCGGGATTTTCCACCGGGTTGTGGACCATCAACCGGGGAAAACCGACAAATCGTGGTCATTCACGATTCCAAGGGTAAGCACCGTAGATCGTTCATTTTAGTGTTGATTAATAAATCGCGTATGTCGACTAATCAAGCGTTATAATATTTTAGGTGTCGACGATCAAGAAAGCTTAGTGCTTACCATAATCAGGTGTGTAATCTCACACCGTTTTCCGTGGGTTAAAGATTAATATCATATTGGTAGTAAATTGCTTGACTAAAATCGTATTATGGTGAAACCGGGAAAATTGGCTTAGATCTCACTATTTTGATAAAATTGACAAAATCGGTATTAACACCGTGAAAGATTACAAAAATGCCTCTAATGGGCCAAATCGTTATAATTTGCTATATGGGCCGATTTGATAATTTGCTATATGGGTCGATTTGATAATTTGTTATATGGGTCGATTTAATAATTTGCTATATGGGCCGATTTGATAATTTGCTATATTGGCCGATCTGATATTTTGTTATATGGGCCAAGTTGATATTTTGTTATATGGGCCGATCTGATATTTTGCTAAATGGGCCGATCTGATATTTTGCCATATGGGCCTAATTGATAATTTGTTATAATGGGCCGTACTGTTGATAATGAATATCCAAATAAGTTACTGTTGTTATATTGTAAAAATCATGAATTGTTATGCATTATATACATGATTTTGCATCGGATGGGATAATATTGAAGAGAAGTTCAGGTGGCTCTGCCACATAATTTTGGTGGCTCTGCCACAAATCTGTATAGTGGCAATGCCACGTAAATTCTGTTATTCTGGTGGCTTGTCCACAATTTTTTTTTTTTATAAATGGCTTAATGCCTGCGATTGGTGTGTTGGCGGGGTGGGTTGACAAAAGATCCCCATAGGTGTGTTGGTTGGTACGGGTGGTGTGTAGCGGATGGATTACTAGGTTTGGTTTGGGAATTGCATTTCATACACATGATATAATTGATACATTATTATCATTGTAAATGGGCTTAGGCCCAAATTATCGCTTAATGGGATTTTGGCCCCAATGGACAACGGTAAGTGGGTTATACACTCGAGTTCTAGTAACTCACCCCGCTTTTTCCTTATCCCTTTTCGTAATGATCGGTGATGGAGACTTAGGCCATGGATGACTCGGTGGAGGCCATACTACAAAAACGGTTTAATTTGGAATTTGGATTTCTTTTTAGTACTTTTAAATTACTTTACTATTTTGAGTTAAGGTTGTAATAAGGCCTCTGGATTAATTTATGTTTTGTTTATTGTTTGACGAATTTATAATTTTCTCTAAGTACTTCAAATTGAGGTTTTTCTAAAAACTTAAATAAAAGTTTTCTTAAAATGGATATACAAAAAGAGTTTCATAATAAACTTTCATAAATATATTTTTAACTCAGAAATTTCTCAAATAATTTTCATCAACATTTTTTTAAAAAAATATTTCCAAATTCTTCTCGAACTATTAACGATATTTCCAAAGTCAAGGTTTATAAGATTTTATCTCAAATTTATCGATTTATCAATCAATCTTTATTCAATAATACTTTATTTAAAATTTTTAAATGGGAGTTGATTTAAATGATTTTAAATCTAAATCTTTTTATTTACAAATGAAAAAGGACTTAGTAGTATTTTTCTCATGTAACATGTCAGATCTGGCCTTAACGCATGGGTTGGGTTTGGGGTGTTACAAATATAATATAATAATATAATATAATATAATAATATTTTCTTATATAATAAGTAAATATATATGTATTACAAATGTTTGTATGTATTTATTACACAGGTATATAACTATTACCATACAATTGTCACAATTTGGTTTATTTATTCATTTAGTCCCTTAACTTTTCCTTTAATCTATAATTCAACTTTTACCCTTTATTCAATCTAGTCCTTATACCTAATTACTCTTAATTTAAGCTAATTCTCCTAACCAAAACCTAATTAACCACACAACTAACTTCGTAAATATTTTTAATAAATATTTACAAATCCATTTTACGAAAACGGAGACCCGAAAATGCACTTTTCCAATACTCGTAAATTTCAGGTTGTTACAATCTTTACTCAACAAATGTTCCTTCACATCTTTAAATGAGAGTTTGTCTCTGCCATAAATCAGAGTCTCTCTGAAAGACTTGTATAAAAAGGGTAAAGAGCACAATAATAGCATAGCCTGATCTTCATCGTCAATCTTAATCTCAATAGTTTTTAAATTATTCAAAAGAGTAAAATTGACTAATGTGATCTCTAAGAAGCTCACCTTCGTTCATGTGAAACGTAAATAGATGTTGTTTCAACACTAAACGGTTAGCCAGTGACTTAGTCGCATAAACAATTCCTAACCTTTTCCACAAGGCGGATGAGATTTTATCCATCAATACCTCCTGCAATACCTTATTCGTGACGCACAACTGAATTGGAGATAGGGCCTTTTCATCAAGATTTTCTCATTCTGTCTGATCTAGATTCTCAGGCTTTTTCATGGTAACGACCTTTTTCAAGTTGGTTTGAACTAGACATCATTTGAACTTGCCACAGATTGAAATTTGTGACACCATTGAACTTCTCAATGTCAAACCTTGTTGCTGCCATCTCTTAACGGGTAGATCTACGAATATTAAACTCGCTTTGATACCACTTGTTGGGGATCGACCCGATTAAGCAACGAACAAGTAAAAAATAGCGTAAGAAATTGAAAAATTGAACACACAAATTTAACGGGGAAAAACCCTTCTAAAGAGGATAAAAAATCACAGGCAAAGATAATTTTACTATAATGGAAAAAGAAAAAGATGGAGATAAAAACTAAACCCCCAAATCCAAAAAATAAAGAACCCTCAAAACATAAATATAATGAGAACCCGAAAAATTCCTAGTGAAGGAAAAAGAGTACACATATCTATAATACGCATAACATGCTGCTTCATTAAAAACCTTACCAGGAAAACCCAATGAGACAAAACCTTGGTTAAGGAAAAAAGAGTACAACGCGTATTTACTCCCCCTCATGAAAACATCACATAATATCTCATATTCTACGTATTCAATCTTGAATACTAGCTTTTCAAATGACCATTTGAAAGTATTTGCTAAGGATTTATATCAACATTCTTTTGAAATTCATGAGTGAGGAAAATTTTGGAGAAATATATTTTGATCTCTTTAGGAGTTTCTGTAACACCCATAACTCGTACCCGTCGCCAGATTAGGGTTACAGCGTATTATCATACAATCCAGAACAATCAATAACAAATAGCATCAAGTTGCCAATTTAATTAACACAATTTCATAATAATTTAGATCGAAGTAATACATTCATTTATGGGTCTTAATCGAGCCTACGAGGACTTAATAATTTTCTTCAAGTGTTGGACAAAATAAACATTTAAAATATCCTTGAATTAATTTAATTTTTAACGAGTTTTTGAAGTCCGAAGGATTTTTATCAATACTTAGGTGGACAAGTATTGGTAGAACTCAAAAATGGAAAGACCTTGAAAAGGCTACAGAACTCTGGGTTCTACCGATACAACCCGAACTTTTATCGGTATAACGCACTCCAGTGAGCAAGGTAATTTTGGCCTGGGACTTCTACCGATACCCTGAGGACTTATACTGAAACAAGTCAAGTTAGTAGCCAAAGTTTAGCATTGTAATACCCTAAAACACATCAACGGCAACCAAAACATGCCAAATATACTCACCTAAGCTTAACCAAATTGTCTTTGAAATTCACATCACATAGTAATTATAATCTTCATCTCTTAAATCAAACATACAAGCCACTATACATACACATTGAATTTGCTTACCTTGACCTCAAACACCATGCCTAGATCCAAACCAATTACTACCATTCATGATCAAACATTGAGCACAACTTAAGAGTTAACATGGCATATTATAGGAATTTCTAAAGTTTATATCATCAACAACATACCAACCAACCAACCAACGCATACTTATAAACTTATAACAATTTCATTAACCCTACTACATGCCATATAAGCCTAGATGTTCACAAAATCTACTAAAAGAATTCTCGAGATAGTGTGAATCTTCAAGTTGATCCGGTCGCTCGATTATCCACAAAATGTTATCTACAAAAAAACATAACAAACACGAGTAAGCTTTTATAAAGTTTAGTAAGTTCGTCGATTAAACGATAAAGCCTATTGAATTAAACATAATAATTCAAATAACAATATTAATAAACTGAATTCCTGTCAACAAGGTTCTTAACAGAATTCCTGTCAACCACAGATCACAACAGGTGAGTTTATACATAAACAAGTATGAAATCATTCATTATCAAGCCACAATGTTATCAGGGGATCCATGAATAATCTTTTAACATTTCTATAACAAGACATTTAACGCAAGAACATTACCGATAAACGATATACGGATATGAGTACACGGTTAACCATCCGAGAACACGCCATATGCTCATATGAGCTAATCCAACCGATAACACGCCTTGGCACTAAGTGCCTAGCTCGTAGGCTAACATCCGCCCCAAGTAACATGCCAGAAAACACTGTAATATAACACGATAGTCAGCAATAAATGTAGAACTTTTGTATATTTAGTGAATAAGAATTAAACAAGAATCACCATCTCGTCTCATACCAATCCCGTATAGCGCGCATTATAACCTATCGGCATGCCAATCGTACTCTATCCTACGTTTATAGGCTGAGGAGATATCAATAGTAACTAGTGTTATAAACAATTCTTTATTTTCGTTCTCATTTACATAACATCAAATGTATTAACCAATAATCAACAATTAAATTTCTATCCAATTAACATGTAAAATGTATTAAAATTAAACCGAATGAACTTACCTGACTAAATTGTAGCAATGAAAAAGGTACAGAGATTATTCAATAATTTTCTCTTTTCCTCGGTTTTCCACTCGTTCTTAATCTAAAATAATATTTTCATTCAATTAACTAATTCCAACAGTAAAATTAACACATTTTAAGCAATAAGTCTTTTTTGACATTTTTACAAAATTACCTCCAATATTTTATTTTTATGCAATTTAGTCCTTAGGTCCAAATCATGCAATTTAACCATTTTCTATTAAATTTAAACTTAGCCGATCTGTTAACCCCTTCATTACAACCCATACTTGTTGTTATTTTGTATCAAGTCCTTATACATTTTAGTCCTTAAACATTAAAAAAAAAAAAAAAAAACTACTGTACAAACTAGTCCTATCTATAAACCAAACTCAAAATTTTTTCATAAAACTTCAAGAACATGCAAAACTCATCAATGACATAACTCATAACATTTGATAGTTTTGCAAATTAGTCCCCGATTAGCTAGATCAAGCTAATACGAACTCGAAAACATAAAAATTACTAAAAACGGGCAAGATTTACTCGCCAAATTAAAGAACCCTAGCTTGGCCAAAGCTTGTTCTCCTCTTTCATGGTGAATTCGGCTTTTTCATGACATAAAAGAAAGAAGATGATGATATTATCTTTTTTTAACCTTTTAATTTAAATTATTATTTAACTAATTACAAAATTAACCTTCAATTATAACTTATAAAATCATTAAACATATCTATAAATTTCCATAATATATAAATATGGTATAATTACCAGCCAAGTAAGGTTTAATTTCACAATTGCTCCTTCAGTTATTTTAAAATTTAACTAAACAAGCTTAATTTCAATTTAATCCTAAACTAATTAGGACTAAATGAGCAAACAGCCCAAAGGTTAGTGGATTTAATCATGCCGCCACCGCTTGGACTTTTTCACCATGGTTTAATTACCATTTTTGTCCTTGTACTATTTTTAATATATAACAATTGACTTTTACCTCTTTTACAATTTAATCCTTTTACCGTAATTAAGCTATAAATCATCAAAATTACCAGACCAAACTTCAATTCACATATAATACGACTATGTAAATATTTAATAAAAATATTTACGACCTTAAATTATTGAAATGAGGTCCTAATACTTCGTTTTCAATAACCACTTGACTTTTGAACCAAACCACTCATACTAACTTTTAATTCAATTGGTAAAATTCCTCAAATCAAAATTCAATAAAAATTATTATTAACTCGTATAATTTAAATACTAATTTTACAAACTCACTCGTCGGATTTGTGATCCCAAAACTACTATTTTTGACACCATTGAAAAACGAGTTGTTATAGTTTCAACAATAATCATAGCAAACTTTAATAATGATTCTTCTATAAAAATACAAATAGGTATTTTGTATCATTTTATAATCCTCCTACAACTACTATTCACTAAGTCAAATTTACCACATATGTTCAAATTTCACAAAGTTTACAATTTAGTCCTTAGCATCATGAAAATTCATTGTTTACTAAAATATCTCTTCAATATCACTTTGTATTTAGCTCACTAACACTTAACACTTCATTTAAACTCTTTATCCTATTATTTTGTTCTACACATAAACTTTTTTACAGTTTTCAATTTAGTCCCTTGTTCCATACTTTCATTACACAACATCAATTCACTTTGAAATTTACATTAAATAGATATTTTCTCTATACTTTACTAAATTTCAAATGAAATAATTACACTAATATTTTTAAATTAATCACACAATTTATAATATAACAATTTCACATATTTTATACTTAGATTCTAATAGGTAAAGTAAAGTTGTTGAAGTACTTACCTCTCTTTTGTAAAGAATTCACTAATTTTGCTTTACTTCTCCTCTTTCCTCACTTTAGTCACCACCTTCACCTAGTTTCCAACGCTTTAATTATTTCTTCTCTTTTTCTAGTTCATCAACACATCGAAGACATAATCAAAGTTCATACTACAAATCATTTTCTTATATTTCTACTTCAATTAAACATGAATTTTATAAAAATTCTTTAATTTCTTACCTTATCTCTTTAATCCCTTCACTTTCTTCTCAACTTTCTCCACTTTCACTTCCAATTTCTTTCTTCCAAGATGATAATCTAACTCTCTAGGATCTCTACTTTGCTTTTCCTTTTTGGTGGTTGATCGCATTCACATGTCCGCATAAAATAAATGATTTTACAAAAGAATTTTAAAGTTTGTCTTTACTGCAAACGTACATGTCAGTTATAATATTTGTAATGTTATAATGGAGCACCAGAGTATTCCAAGGATCGAGCTCAAAGGAAATGACGATTTCGTGATTGATAGCGTACACTATAGAGTCTAAGCGGTTATTGATACGATTTTATAGTACGAAAAATCATAACAAAATTTTTTTGCAAGAAAATTAAATATGGTAATCTAGGGACTATATTGCAAAGAGTGAAAAACTAAGAAATCAACCAATAAATGACTAACGGTGGTTGGTTGATTTTGATGTGGTTTGTCAATCCTCGAACAAGGGACTTAAATCGCTTGAATTACTAAGTGGCTCCATTTTATATTTCTATATCAATTTTACCAACTTAGACGAATTAATCCAATTTATCTCTTGATCTACCGTTTAATCTGAGACTAGTGAATGGGTGCACAACAAGATTACCTTTCGGTCTCACTTGCCTAGATATTCCCTTAGAGGCATCACTTTCTAAGTTTTTAGGTCTATTCAATTTTGTCTAATTTATTACGATTTAGTCTTTGTCCAAAAATCAGCTTACCCAATATCTCTATCAACCAACCCCCTTTTTAGGTTTAGCTACTCATGCTGAAAATAAAGAGAATGAACATGGAAATGAAAAGCAAAGAAGCCATTAAAGTAAAACTTAAGAAAAATATAAAAGTTTGGATTTTTATGCAAGAAACTTAAAAGAACATGAACGAGAAAATCTAAAGCAATAAACATAAAAGGAACAAACTTTAGCTTATTTAAAGTAAAAGAAATTGAAATACATTAAGCTAAAGCTAAAAATGTCTAACAACCAAGGTAATTGGACTAAAAGTGTAAATAAAACTAAGCTATAGTGATAACAAACTTAACTAACACTAAGAACATCAAGAACAAGAAGTAAATGCAGAAAATAAACTCTAAAATTAAGAAAGAAAACGAGAAAATGAAAACCCTAAAAAAGTTACAAAAAAATTAAAAGAAAACCTAGAGAAAACTAAGGTTAAAACTAAACTAATGTATGTGTCTCTCGTCCTCAGCCAAATTTGGCTGTTTTAGGTTGAATTTTGATGTATTTTTGTTTCCAAAATTGCCTCTACACGGTCCTTGGGTGATTGGTGGATCGAGTGGACAAAGACTACCATATTTGTCCAGTTTTGTCCCCTCAAAATGTCAGTGTCATGATACCTAGAAGAGGATATCGTGATACTTTAGGTAGTTTCGAACCTTGGGGTCTTCTTTGAAGGGTGGATATCACGATACCCAAAGTGGATATCGTGATATCACTAAAGGGTGGTCTCAGACTTGCCATACAGTTGGAGGTATCGCGATTCCAAAGCATGGATATCACGATACCCTTTTGTAACACCCCTAATCCATATTCGTCACAGGATTAGGGTTACGAAGCATTACCGTACAAACAAAACATTTAAACATACATTTCATACTTTATCATAAACATATTATAAAACATTCATTCATATACATATTGTCCCTAAATTGAGCCCTCGAGACCTTAAAGATACCTTAGAAACAAATTGGGACTAAATTACAATCATTTGGAAAGACTGGGAAAAAGATACAAAAATTTGAATACAAGGGTCACACGGCTCTGTGCCTTACACGGTTGAGACATACGCCCGTGTCTCATGCAGTGTAAGCTTTGAACTAAGAACACACGGCTGTGCACCAGCTTGTGTCCTTACCTGTGTAACTCTCTAAGTAGGGTCACACAGTCGTGTCACACGCCCGTGTGCCAGGCTGTGTAACTCTTTGACTTGCATGCAAAGGACCTTTCAGGAGACACACGTCGTCTGTCACACACAGTTGAGTCACACGCCTGTGTCTCAGACCGTGTGGACCTAAAGTTTTCCTAAAATCAAGCCATTCCCAACATCAATTCATGCATAAACCTTTAGGCCTTATGTGCACATAATCAAAGCATCAAAACCCTATCAAAACATACATATAATGACCAATTCAAGAGTTCTAAAATCAACTAGCCAATATGCCATTCAAGGCACCTCAAATGCAATCATCAAAACTTACCTAAACATGCATATTTGGTCACATTTCCATCATCAATTATAATTCAACTTTTACCAAAACATGCAACAAACATAACCATTAACACATCACTACAAACATACCATTTGAGTTATTCCAATCATGCATCACAAGTTACCCAAAATGACACAATCCAACAAGTTATGAAATGGTACCAACCAAGACAACTTGCACAAGTTATACATACCAAATCATCCATCAAACATTCAACTAAACATCATTATAAGTGTAACAACCCAAACCCGGCCCAAACACTACGACCGAATTTGAGTTATTACGAGGTAAAACCTTGTGAACGCTATTTCGAAAACACTTAATTTTCCATTGAAAACTCCTCGTTTCGGTTATCTTGTTAAAGCTACCTTTAGATCTAATGTGAAATTTTAATTAGGTCCAATTGTTATACCAGTTTCAAGTGTACCCGATGGCACGTTTAAACTTCCACGTGTTAACTTAAGAAAACATGTGATTTAATATAATTTAATGATATAGTTTAAGTCGATATCCAACATAAAAAAAAATAATGCAACTATAGTTTATGGAGGCCTTATTACAACCCAAAATAAAATTAAACAAATTTAAAGTTCGTAAAGTAAAGTCCTTTGCATGGCGCCTCGAGTCCCACTGGCTCCTCAACCGCCATCTACGAGTCACACTGAAAAAAATGTTAAAGGAGAAGGTGAGTCACCAAGAGACCAGATATGTAACCCTTCCCCCATTTTAAAGCATTTTCATACACATCAAATAACAAATTAATTAAGCAAAGTATCATGTACCCAACCTAGCCAACCAAACACCTTTGCCTACCCCACGTGGTACCAAACCACTTTGGTGACCGTAGTCACGATGTGTTACCAAAACACTTGGTGGTGCCAAACCATTGGTGACATGTAGTCACAATGTGCTACCAAAGCACCGGTGTCCGCAGACACAAATCGGGTGATGGGGCCAACCCATCGTGTGATACCAAATCACCGCGTGACGATCCCATATCTCAAGTGGGGCCAACCCACGGTGGTGTTAACCACAGGACAAGTCGCTATGAGGTACCAAACCTCCTGGAGGTACCAAACCTCACGGTGACATATAGTCACAGCAGTGCTACCAAAGCACCGGTGCTCGTCAAGACGATATCACGCCGCCCTCCACTCAATCAACCCACATAGTCAACAATCACATATAGATTTATCATTTGTATTATCACAGCATGCTTCCCAAAAGCATAAAATAGCAATTATATGCACAGGTACTTACCAGGTTACCCCATATACCGTTATGGTATTCAAGCCATTGCTACACACATCAAGTTAGCAATCACATACTTAGCATAATTTAATAAGTTAAATGGTGTGTATGTACACACCTGTCACCAACAAGGAGTCTAAATCCGAGAAGAGAAGTCGGCCACACTCAAGTCTTTGCCCCTATATTCGGCCAACTCTCAAGGTTAGTGATATGGCCCATTCGGCCAAACCAAACAATTTAAAAGAGTTCTCTTTTTGAACCCAATCCTTACCCGAGTGCCTTTGAACCCAAGTCCCTAAACTCTGAATGGTTTTACTTCCCTGAAATCGACAACTATTAGTAACCACTCGATAGCCTTTGGCTTTTCTTAATCATTAGAAGAATAACTTTCACAAGTAGGCACTTACCCAAATCCGAACACTTTAGAAGTTTAGAGGCTTGAATCAAGCGCTTACATTAATTTGGAGTACCTAAAGGGAATTGATCACCGAAAAGTGTTTAGAGGCCTTATCAACAAGCTCACGAAATTGGCACTTTTCCTTGCAAAAGTTAAATGAATATACCAAAGAAAACCCATATGTATTCGGCCAGGCACCTTACCTTCTTGGTCGTTTGCTAAGGAAGATTCAAGGAAATCTATCCTGCTCAACAATTAGGCTTAGATGGGTTCAAAGAAGAAAGAGAGATTCGGCACCCAAGTTAAAGATAGATTCGGCTTGAGAGGAAGGAAAAATAATGGCGAAGGAGGTGTTGAAAGTTTCGGCTTAAGGGAGTTTGAAAAGAGAAAGGTATAAAGAGAAAGTGATTTCGGTTTGGCAATAATGTGAGAAAGGAGAGAGTAGGTGTTTTGGTCAGAAATCAAAAGTAAAAGAAGGGAAAGATGGTGGTGTAGAAATCGGTTTTGGGAAAAAAAATGAAAGAAAGAAAATAGGTGATTGCTAGCCGAAAATTAAGAAGAAAAGACTTAGCAAATTCGGCATTATCCCTCCCCTCTTTCACTTGCCGTCCACTCCTTCCAAAGGAGTTCAAATTTCGGCAAATACCACAAATTGCTCTTGGCCACAAATTTGGACTAATTCAAAAATAATTTGAATTAGCCACCAACTATTTTTCCTCTGCCAACTATCTTAACTTAAGCTAATAATAATCCTCAATAATATCCAATTAATAATCTATTTTAATCTTAATAATATCCCACATATTATCCTTAGAATTTTAAGGAAATTAAAGCTCATATTATCACTAAAAAAAAATAATTAAAGAGAGAAAAATCCTCCCTATGTGCCGTCCAACATAAATGAAAAAGAAGGGGGATTCATGTGACTCGAACACAAGCTCCCCTTACTCTCCTTGTGGCGTCACATGTAGCTCTTAAGTGGGCTTACTTTGCCACTTTACCAAGGCCTCCTTAATGCCCAAATTCCTTCATATATTCTTATAACACACTCTGCTAAGGCTCCTCGCCTTTAAAGTTAAGAACTAAAATTTTCTACCAAAATGAGACAACTCAAGGCCTTAATTTAAACTCTCTTATTCCATAAATAATATTTCAAAGTAGTTCATACATAAGAAAATAATGAAATTTCAAATAACCCGTTTTTGAGATGTTACAGTTCTACCCCTCTTAAAATAAATTTCGTCCTCAAATTCCTTAACTAGAAAAGGTGGGGTATTCTTTGCCTCATTACATCCTCGGGTTCCCACGTAGCTTCCTCTATACCATGGTTCCGCCACGGCACCTTCACCAAGGGCAGCGACTTCCACGTAGAACTTTCTCATCTCGGTCTAAGATCCGAATCGGTTCCTCTTCAAAAGATAAATCTGCATTCACCTCGATTTACGCTCATCGGCACAACGTGCGAAGGGTCCGACCGATACCGTCTTAGCATTGACACATGGAATACGTTATGAATCGACTCGATTCTGCCGGCAACTCTAGCCGATAAGCCACTGGTCCTATTCGCTTCACAACAAAGATATGGCCCAATGAACCTTGGGCTCAACTTCCCTTCCGTCCAAATCTCAACACCTTTTTCCAAGGCGACACTTTCGTAAAGACTTTGTCTCCCACAAAGATACTCCACTTCCTTGCGTTTGAGATCGGCATACGACTTACGCCTATCCGATGCTTCCTTGAGACGAGACCGAATCACCTTGACTTTGTCTTCCGTTTTCTGTTACCAACTCCGACCTAACTTGTCTTTCTCCCAACTCCGTCCAACATGTAGGAGTACGACACTTTCGACCATAAAGGGCCTCGTATGGAGCCATTTGAATACTCGCTGATAACTATTGTTATAAAGCGAATTCCGCTAGTGGTAGGTACTCCTCCCAACTACCACTAAAATCCAAGACATGACCTCTTAACATGTCTTCTAAAATCAGATCACCCTTTCCGATTGTCCGTCGATTTGTGGATGGAAAGCCGTCTCTTGAAATCTAACCGTGTACCCAAAGCTTGATGCAACACTTTCCAAAACCTCGACGTGAACCTCGGATCCCTATCCGAGATAATCGACATTGGCACACCATGCAATCGACTATCTCAACCACATATAACCTTGCTAGCTTCGAGGAGTGAGTAATCCATTCTCACGGCATGAAGTGAGTCCGACTTAGTTAGGCGATCCACAATTACCCAAATCAAGATCCTTCTTAGTGGGCGTAAGGGTAGCCCACTAACAAAATCCATGGTGATCCTCTCCCATTTCCATTGAGGATCTTTATCGGTTGAAGTAGTCCCGATGGTGACCGATGTTCACCTTAACCTGGCGACACGTCGGACACTTTCCTACGAACTCCGTTATCTCACGCTTCAACCTGAGCCACCAAAATCTGTTTCCGCAAATCTCCATACATCTTGCTTCCCCGGGATGCATAGCGTATGGCTGCTATGTGCATCTTGGAGAATTTTTCGCTTTAATTCTCGGATCTTTTGGCATACATACCCGTCCTTGAAAACAAAGCACTCCTTCACTAGTCGATCTGCACCTTCCAAACCACTGTCTTGAACTTGTACCCTCTTAGCGCTCAAGCCTTCATCCACTAAGCGCTTTTCTTTAATCTCTCAATCCATGTCGAAGCTTAACTTGAAGCTCACCAAAAGACTTCCATCATCATACAGACTTAACCGAGCGAACATTGCTCTCAAGTCCGTCACCACCTTCCGGCTCAATGCGTCAGCTACCACATTAGCCTTACCCGGATGGTACTCGATTGAACAATCATAGTCCTTTAGTAGTTCAATCCATCGACGTTGTCTCAGATTCAGATCTTTCTGAGTCAGAAGATACCTCAAGCTTTTGTGATCCGTGTAGACCATCGACTTCTCCCCATACGGGTAATGTCTCCATATTTTGAGCGAAGACGACATTGCTAACTCTAAATCGTGAGTTGGGTAGTTAACCTCATGCGATCTTAACTGACGGGATGCATAGGCTACTACCTTCCCATCTTGCATCAATACACACCCCAAACCGGTGTGAGATGCATCACAATAGACTGTGAATAACTTTCCCGCTTCAGGTTGCACCAAAACCGGAGCTTCCGTCAAAATCTTCCTTAGTTTATCAAAGCTTTCTTGCTGCTTTTCCGTCCATACAAATGGGACCCCTTTCCTTAGCAACTTAGTCAACGTATTTGCTATTAGAGAGAATCCTTCCACGAATCTCCGGTAGTATCCTGCCAAACCCAGAAAACTCCGTATTTCACCACCGCCCTAGGTGGTTTCCACTCCAATCTCGCCTCAATCTTGCGGGGTCTACCCTAATTCCTTGGTGATACTACATGCCCTAAGAAAGCCACCTCCTTCACCCAAAATCGCGCACTTATCGAATTTGGCATATAAGCGCTTCTCCTCAATACTTGCGAGAACTATCTCTGTAGATGCTTGTCATGCTCCTCTTCGTCTTTGAATAAACCAATATGTCGTCTATGAACACCACGACAAAGCGGTCCAAATCTTCTTTGGAATACTCTGCTCATCAAGTCCATAAATGCCGCCGGCGCATTAGTCAACCGAATGGCATCACCAAGAACTCGAAATGCCCATACGAGAGTTCGGAATGCCTTTTGTGAACATCGACCTCCTTTACCTTAAGTTGATGATATCGACCTAAGGTCTATCTTTGAAAACACCGAGGCACCCTTTCGGTTGATCGAACAAGTCGCCAATCCGAGGCAACGGATACTTGTTCTTGATCGTTAACTTGTTCAACTGAACGGTAGTCGATGCACATCCGCATAGAACCGTCCTTCTTCTTGACAAACAACACAGCGCTCCCCACGGAGATATACTTGGTCGTATAAATCCTCTATCCAAGAGCTCACGAATTTGAGCCTTTAGCTCCACCAATTCCTTTGGCGCCATTCGGTATGGTGCTATGGACACAAAGTGCTGCGTTCTGGTAGCAAGTCTATACCGAATTCGACTTCTCGATCCGGAGGCAAACCCGGAAGTTCTTCTGGGAACACATCAACAAATTCCCCAACCGTTCGGACCTTTTCAACTACCAACTCCTTAGCTTCCAAAGCACAGATTTGAACCAAATACGCCTCACAACCCTTCTTGACCATCTTTTCAGCCTTCAAGGCAGTCACTACGTTGGATAGGTAATTCCTCCTATCTCCTATCATAACCACTTCATCACCTTCAGTCGTCTTAAGGACCATGCGCTTAGCCGCGCAATCCAAACTCGCTTGGTACTTAACCAACCAATCCATACCAAGGATCAAATCGAACTCCCCAAACGGTAGTTCCATTAGATCAGCTACAAATACTACCCCTTGGAGTTCTAGGGGTACGCCTCTATAGAGTTTATCTACGACACGAGTGACCTAAGGGGCTAACTACAGTCATCTCCCTAGAAGCAGTTTCAGAGTCTAGGTCCATAGTTCCTACCACACTACTAGCAATGTACGAGTGCGTCGAACCCACATCAATCAATGCAACATAAGGAAAACCAAAAATTAGAAACGCGTCACGGTTATGATGACATCCGGTGCGCCACCTTCTTCACGACACCTTGCCGCATAGACTAAGCCGGTGCCTAGCCTCTGTATTGCCGAACCTCTACCTTGAGTTCCACGACCTCGGTTAGGACCGTTATTTCCTCTACCATTACCACGACCCTCCGTGGTCCTACATTCCTATCTTGAGCACGCAGTTACGCCCTTCCGGCGCTTCTTAGCTAGTTTCGGGGACAATCTCGACGCGATGCTCCAAAGATCCACACTCAAAACATCCTTTATCACCGCCCAACAACCTCCCCAATGGGTCTTCCCACAGCGATTGCACTGCGTCGGCCTCGACAGCGATCGTGGGCCTCATTGCTGATTGGGCCCACTTGGCCTAGCCTTTTTCTCGAGCACTTCCGCTTGATCCGGTGACCCAAAACTTCTTTTCTCGATTATTCTTACTATAGTTACGCCTCACGGCCTCCTTGATTCCCTCGGCTACCTTAGCCTTCTCCACTAGGGATGAGAACTCACGAACCTCTTTGTGGGGCAATCAAGAACCTTAGATCATCTCGAGTCCGTCCTCAAAGCGGACCAGCGCTCATGTTCGGTAGCCACGATGCCTCTCGTGATATCTACTCTCCTCGTAAATTACGCCTCATATTCGACACACGGACTTAGTTCCTTGAACTAATCCCTGAAAAAGCCTTTCTCTGCTGGCGTCGGTGTAGCTAATGCCCACATACTTTTTTTCCGTAGGCGGTTCGAAATACTCCCAAGTCAAATCATCTGCTGTAGCCCCATCTCGAACCGTAAGCCACCATCGTCACGCTTCATCCTTTAGAAGCGACACGCCCCTTTCGACTTCTCTTCTTCAATCAAAGTCAAGGTCATCCATGATCCTTTCGGTTGACTCTCAGCCAGATTCCATTGCAGCGGGTGCCACTCTCGACACACCTCGGAATACCTCCGCTCCGTTGGATCGAGTCGCCGAAAGATTTCCGAGCTCCAACATTTCCACCAGCCCCACCACCATCTCCAAGACTCGCAACACCGCTTGCGATACCGGTCGCCACCGGTCCGCTCCGCCTCATCACCCTAAAAGTAGGAGGAGGTGGTGGTGGGTGGTACCTCATTCTCGAACCTTGTCCCGACTGGCGGGTTCGACACCGTCATCCTACCCTACCACGCCCACGGCCCACGCCCCTCTAGAACTCATTCTATCAACCGCGCTTTTAACTCGATTAAGAAAAATTTTATGCATTAGCATTTGTTTCACTTTATTACTCGCGAAGAAATTTTATGGATGAGGTTTAATCAGGGATTCTTTCGAGCAAACAATGTTTCAGTTTCCTATCCTAGTTCACACAAAGAAGTTCATGCATCCATTCCTTAATACTTCCCATACCTATTCACTCATCGGACATTTCTGCCCATTTCTAACCCAGGGGTACTTTCGTCTTTTTCCCTACAGGGGTATTTTCGTAATTTTCCAAAACCAGGATATTCTACTGCCGATTTCCAAAGCTAAATTGTTGAATATTTGTAAAATAGTTAAATTTTTGGGCAAAACCGTTGAATCAATATTTTATGGATCAGGGGCATTTTGGTAATTTTACTCCTAAGGGTATTTCTGTAATTTTTCACAAGTCAAGTTTTCCGCGAAAAACATTGTATACCTAATGTTCTAGGGTTTGAGAGGGTTATTGGGATAAGTTTTGAAAACATTAGGGCTTGTTGTCTCGTTCTATTTTGAAAAACAAGGCTAATTCCCTTTTTCGGGTTTTAATCATTGTGTTTAGCCTATGACCGAGCCCTCCTGGTCAGGGTGAACCAAAGCTACGCACTGTGCAGGCAGAGTTCAAGTGAAGAGGAGGTGGGTCACACGGACCGCTTAAATACCAAGCTCTCACTGAACCTTTCTAGACATGCGCACAGAGGTTGCCACACCACTGAGCCTTCTGAGTTAGGGTGAACCGAAGCTACGCACCAGGTAGGATACCTGCGAAGAGGAGGTGAGTCACGAGGACTGCTTAAATACCAAGCTCTTCCGGATCCAATCCTAGACATGCGCATGAGGTTGCCACACCCTAGCTCATTGACTAAGTCATAGGTGGGTTTAGTTCTTTAAGTCTTATGCTTCGTTGTGTTTGAGTATTCTAACCCTAGGGTCCAAGTCCTATAAATCTATCTACGTTCCATGCTTCCTACCCTCTCTACGTAATATAATTCACGAAAGGTTTAGATGTACTTACCTGGGCGGATCGGTGCCGGAGACTCGGGCCATGCTGCTTAAAAACTCAGAAATCATACTATAAGGCCTACCAAAAACATTTTTGGGCCTTGGGCCCCCACAGCCGAGCTTTGAACTGGGCTCGATACCACTCAGAACAACCCAAACCCGCCCAAACACTACGACCGAATTTGAGTTATTACGAGGTAAAACCTTGTGAACGCTATTTCGAAAACACTTAATTTTCCATTGAAAACTCCTCGTTTCGGTTATCTTGTTAAAGCTACCTTTAGATCTAATGTGAAATTTTAATTAGGTCCAATTGTTATACCAGTTTCAAGTGTACCCGATGCCACGTTTAAACTTCCACGTGTTAACTTAAGAAAACATGTGATTTAATATAATTTAATGATATAGTTTAAGTCGATATCCAACATAAAAAAAAATAATGCAACTATAGTTTATGGAGGCCTTATTACAACCCAAAATAAAATTAAACAAATTTAAAGTTCTGTAAAGTAAAGTCCTTTGCATGGCCGCCTCGAGTCCCACCGGCTCCTCAACCGCCATCTACGAGTCACCTGAAAAAAATGTTAAAGGAGAAGGTGAGTCACCAAGACCCAGTATGTAACCCTTCCCCCATTTTAAAGCATTTTCATACACATCAAATAACAAATTAATTAAGCAAAGTATCATGTACCCAACCTAGCCAACCAAACACCTTTGCCTACCCCACGTGGTACCAAACCACTGGTGACCGTAGTCACGATGTGTTACCAAAACACTGGTGGTGCCAAACCACTGGTGACATGTAGTCACAATGTGCTACCAAAGCACTGGTGTCCGCAGACACAAATCAGGTGATGGGGCCAACCCATCGTGTGATACCAAATCACTGGCAGACGATCCCATATCTCAAGTGGGGCCAACCCACGGTGGTGTTAACCACAGGGACAAGTCGCTATGAGGTACCAAACCTCTGGAGGTACCAAACCTCTGGTGACATATAGTCACAGTGTGCTACCAAAGCACTGGTGCTCGTCAGCACGATATCACTGCCCCCTCCACTCAATCAACCCACATAGTCAACAATCACATATAGATTTATCATTTGTATTATCACAGCATGCTTCCCAAAAGCATAAAATAGCAATTATATGCACAGGTACTTACCAGGTTACCCCATATACCGTTATGGTATTCAAGCCATTGCTACACACATCAAGTTAGCAATCACATACTTAGCATAATTTAATAAGTTAAATGGTGTGTATGTACACACCTGTCACCAACAAGGAGTCTAAATCCGAGAAGAGAAGTCGGCCACACTCAAGTCTTTGCCCCTATATTCGGCCAACTCTCAAGGTTAGTGATATGGCCCATTCGGCCAAACCAAACAATTTAAAAGAGTTCTCTTTTTGAACCCAATCCTTACCCGAGTGCCTTTGAACCCAAGTCCCTAAACTACGAATGGTTTTACTTCGAAATCGACAACTATTAGTAACCACTGATAGCCTTTGGCTTTTCTTAATCATTAGAAGAATAACTTTCACAAGTAGGCACTTACCCAAATCCGAACACTTTAGAAGTTTAGAGGCTTGAATCAAGCGCATTTAATTTGGAGTACCTAAAGGGAATTGATCACCGAAAAGTGTTTAGAGGCCTTATCAACAACTGCCGAAATTGGCACTTTTCCTTGCAAAAGTCGACAGAATATACCAAAGAAAACCCATATGTATTCGGCCAGGCACCTTACCTTCTTGGTCGTTTGCTAAGGAAGATTCAAGGAAATCTATCCTGCTCAACAATTAGGCTTAGATGGGTTCAAAGAAGAAAGAGAGATTCGGCACCCAAGTTAAAGATAGATTCGGCTTGAGAGGAAGGAAAAATAATGGCGAAGGAGGTGTTGAAAGTTTCGGCTTAAGGGAGTTTGAAAAGAGAAAGGTATAAAGAGAAAGTGATTTCGGTTTGGCAATAATGTGAGAAAGGAGAGAGTAGGTGTTTTGGTCAGAAATCAAAAGTAAAAGAAGGGAAAGATGGTGGTGTAGAAATCGGTTTTGGGAAAAAAAATGAAAGAAAGAAAATAGGTGATTGCTAGCCGAAAATTAAGAAGAAAAGACTTAGCAAATTCGGCATTATCCCTCCCTCTTTCACTTGCCGTCCACTCCTTCCAAAGGAGTTCAAATTTTAAGCAAATACCACAAATTGCTCTTGGCCACAAATTTGGACTAATTCAAAAATAATTTGAATTAGCCACCAACTATTTTTCCTCTGCCAACTATCTTAACTTAAGCTAATAATAATCCTCAATAATATCCAATTAATAATCTATTTTAATCTTAATAATATCCCACATATTATCCTTAGAATTTTAAGGAAATTAAAGCTCATATTATCACTAAAAAAAAATAATTAAAGAGAGAAAAATCCTCCCTATGTGCCGTCCAACATAAATGAAAAAGAAGGGGGATTCATGTGACTCGAACACAAGCTCCCCTTACTCTCCTTGTGGCGTCACATGTAGCTCTTAAGTGGGCTTACTTTGCCACTTTACCAAGGCCTCCTTAATGCCCAAATTCCTTCATATATTCTTATAACACACTCCTGCTAAGGCTCCCTGCCTTTAAAGTTAAGAACTAAAATTTTCTACCAAAATGAGACAACTCAAGGCCTTAATTTAAACTCTCTTATTCCATAAATAATATTTCAGTAGTTCATACATAAGAAAATAATGAAATTTCAAATAACCCCGTTTTTGAGATGTTACAATAAGTCCACCTATACATGCCATTATAACCTTGGCCAAAACATTCAAAACTACTGATATTTATGCTGGATAGTATGATAGATCTTCGACGATCCAAATCGATCGAGCTTCTGATGATCTATAGAACATAAGAAAGAAACAACGCAAGCACATAATGCATAGTAAGTTCGTAGAACATGAAACATAACTTACCATTTCATTTATATAACATTAAGTTTAAGCATAATATAACCCAAACCACAAGCTTGGAACAAGCCTATGCATCATCATCAATACACAAGTTAGTGCATTTATACATAATTCACTTGGATTAAACATATGATAAGTCATTTCCATATGAACATACCTCATTTGATTCATTCATTCTTTCATGAGCATATGCATAATGTAGTCAGTCCTTGGATGAAACGCTGTACTAAAATGTAGTCGAGTACCTAGAGCTTCATGGAACTTGCTCCAAAATGGAGACGTAAACTATGGATCCCTGTTAGAGATAATAGAAACTGGTACACTGTTCAATCTAACAATCTTAGAAACATATAACTCTGCCAATCTCTCAAGTGAAAAATCCGTACGCACTGGAATGAAATGCGCGGATTTCGTCAAACTATCTACAATGACCTGCACGACATCTTTTTTCTTGGGGATAGAGGCAATCCCGATACGAAATCCATCGGTACACATTCCCATTTCCACTCTAGAATCACCACAGGTTGTAATAAACCAGAAGGCACTTGATGCTCGGCTTTAACTTGCTGATAGATCAAACACCTCGATATGAACTCTAAAATCTCTCGTTTCATACTTAGCCACTAGTACATTTATTTCAAATCGTCGTACATTTCATTACTACCAGGATGAATCGATAAGCTACTACTGTGAGCTCCTTGTAAAATCTTTTGAATAAGATTAGAATACCTCGGAACATAAATTTTGTCTTTAAAGTACAAATTGTCGTCTAAACCAACATGAAAATTTGAATTGGGTGTCGACTTAATCTGTTTCCATTTAGTGATCAATTCATCATCACTTTTCTAAGCTTTGCAAATCTGTTGTAAAAATGTCGGTCTATCTTTCAATTCAGCTAAGATTGAGCCGTCATCAATAAACGTCAACCTTGTGTTCAATGCTTGTAAAGCAAACAAATATTTTCTACTCAAAGCATCGGCACCAACATTAGCTTTTCTCAGATGATAATCAATGATCAAATCATAATCGTTTAGTAACTCAAGCCATCTACGCTGTCTCAAATTCAAATCTTTCTGTGACATTAAATACTTCAGGCTTTTATGATCCGTGAAAATGTGACATTTTTCTCCATACAAATGGTGTCTCCAAATATTTAAAGCAAACACAATAGCTGCAAGCTCTAAATCGTGAGTCAGATAATGCTTGTCGTGCAGTTTCAACTGTCGAAAAGAATATGCTATCACTTTGCCTTCTTGCATCAAAACACAACCTAAACCATTCAATGGAGCATCGCTATCAATCACAAATTCTTTATTGGACTATGTCTGAACCAACACAGGTGCCTCGATTAACAACTCTTTCAACTGATTAAAACTTTGTTGACATTTCTCAGACCATTCAAATTTAACATCTTTTTGCAACAGTTTTGTTAACGGCGTAGCAATCATCGAAAATCCTTTGACAAATCTTCTGTAATATCTAGCTAAACCCAGAAAACTTCTGATTTCAGATACATTTCTTGGAGGTTTCCAGTCCACCATAGCTGAGATTTTACTCAGATCAACTCTAATACTGTCTGTCGACACTACATGTCCCCAAAATTTAACTTCTCGGAGCTAGAACTCACATTTGCTAAACTTAGGAAAAAAGTATTTTTGGCGTAAAGTTTGTAAAACAATTCTCAAATGCTGGGCATGCTTTGTCTCATCTCGTGAATAGATCAGAATGTTATCAATAAATACAACAACAAATCTATCTAAATACAGTCTAAATATTCTATTCATCAAGTCCATAAGCACAGCAGGTGCATTAGTCAAACCAAATGGCATCTCAAAAAACTCATAATGTTCGTACCTGGTTCTGAAAGTAGTTTTCGGCACATCAGAGTCTTTAGCTCGTAGCTGATAATAACTAGAACGAAGATTGATCTTTAAGAATACCGTCAAACCTTTCAATTGGTCAAACAAATCATCGATACGATGTATTGGATACTTGTTCTTGATGTGACTTTGTTGAGCTATCGATAATCGATACATAGTCGCATTGATCCGTCCTTCTTTTTAACAAACATCACAGGAGCACCCTAAGGAGAAAAGCTGGGCCAAGCAAAGCCTCTATCTGTCAACTCTTGCAACTGTTCTTTCAACTCTTTTAATTCTATAGGTGCCATTCTATACGGAGCTATCGATATCGGTGATGTTCCTGGCATTAACTCAATTGAAAATTCAACCTCTTTGATCAACGGTAACCTTGGTAACTATTCTGGAAACACATCTGTAAACTCACATACAATTGAAATCGATTCTAACTTGAATTCTAAAACTCTGGAATCAAATATATAAGCGAGATATGGTTCACAGCCTTTTCTAGCATATTTCTGTGCCGACATAGCCGAAATAACATTAGATGTACTGTCCAGTCTATTTCATTCAATTCGAAGCTTTTCACTGTTCTGACATTTTAACACGATATACTTTCGTCTAAAATTCATAACAGCATCATGCAAAGTTAACCAGTCCATACCCAGAATCACATCAAACTCGTCGAAGGGTAATAACATCAAATCAGTCAGAAAGTTGCAACCCCGAATCATCAAAGGACACTTTTTACAGATTTTATCGGCTAACACATACTGACCTAAAGGGTTCGTTACTTTAACCACAAGCTCAGTAGACTCAAAAGGTATTTTCTTATCTGACAATAAAGTTTTGCATACATATGAGTGCATTGACCATGGGTCAATCAAAGCATTAACATTAGTATCAAAGAAAGAAAATGTATCGGTGATTACATCAAGTGGTGAAGCTTCCTCTCGAGCAAGAATTGCGTAAGCCCTAGTTGGTGCCTGTGCGTCAGATCTTACAACAGAATCTGTCGTTCCACTTTAACTGTTACCCACATTTCCAATATTCCGGGATGGTCTCCCTCTCGTAGCCGCATTACTTGAATGAGTATTCTGAGCCTTTTCTTTATCTGACCTTCCAGAGCAATCTCTGAGATAATGATCGTAGGAACCGCATTTAAAACAGGACCCGTCTTTCAGTCTGTATTCACCAAAGTGTTGTCTATTACATTGTTGACATTCAAGCTTGTTATTTCTGATACTGCCCACACTCGTTACGGTTGTAGCCTTAGATTTTGAGTTCGAATGATGCTTTCCTCTATCCTTTCCAAAATAACCCACTGAAGCTGATGAACGACTATGAACTTCTTTTGACTTCTTCGATGAAGACGAGAATGATTTTCCCAAAGGTCTCTTTCTCGTATCACGAGACTCAGAATCATCTTTTCTCTTCGCTTTGCTAAGTTCCTCGGCCTTGTGAGCTCTATCAACTAAAACCACAAATTCTTTTAATTTAAGAATCCAACTAATAGTTTGATGTCCTCATTTAAGCCATCTTCAAATCAAGTGCACATAGCAACCTCTGTTGGCACACATTTCTAGGCATACTTACTGAGTCGCACAAATTCCCTCTCGTACTCAGCTACTGATATACGGCCTTGCTTCAATTCAAGGAACTCTTTACGTTTCTTATCTAGGAACCACTGACTTACATATTTCTTTCTGAACTTTGTCTGAATGAATTCCCAATTTACTCGATGTCTCGGTACTACCGCAACCAAGGTGTTCCACCATTGATAAACTGAGTCTTTCAACAAAGAAACAACATATTTCAAGCATTCAACTGGAGTACACAATAATTCATTAAAAACTCTCACCGTGTTTTCTAACCAGAACATGGCTCTATCTGGATCATCTTCAGCTATACCTCAAAACTCTTCAGCCCCATATTATCAGATTTTATCAACCATAGGCTTACTTACTCTACTGGTTCCAAAACCTGAGGAACTATAGGGACCGATTGGGGTACGGGTGGGGGTGGAGGTCGTTGAGCCATTGGGTTCGTTCGCACAAACTCTGAGAACCATTCAGACATCATCTAGAAGAAGGCTTCTTTAGCCTCTCCTCCCCGGCCCTCAGATACGGGCCTACTACCATTAGAAGCTACCACGTGAATGGAGGCTTGCGCATTACTTTAAAATTTATCGGAATCAGCTCAGTTGGATGACATCTTATCTACATTAAAACATAGTTAAATTTAAGTTAAGAGTTATCACACTATCGCAAGTTATATAATGACATGTATTTCTAGACTCATACATGCTACATTCAGCCTAAGAACTGACTAAACTATAGCTCTGTTACCACTAAATGTAACACCCCTAACACGTATCCGTCGCCAGATTAGGGTTACGAAGCATTACCATACAAACAGAACATTTAAATATACATTTCATACTTTATCATGAACATATTATAAAACATTCATTCACATACATATTGTCCCTAAATCGAGCCCTCGAGGCCTTAAAGATACTTTAGAAACAAATTGGGATTAAATTAAAATCATTTGGAAAGTCTAAGAAAAAGATTCAAAAATTTGAATACAAAGGTCACGCGCCCCTATGCCTCACACGGTTGAGACACATGCCCATGTCTCAGGTTGTGTAACCTTCGAACTAGGGACACACGGCCGTGTCCCAGCCCGTGTCCTTACCTGTGCAACTCTCTGAGTAGGGTCACACGGCAGTGTCACTCGCCCACGTGCCAGGCTGTGTAACTCTCTGACTTGCATGTAAAGGACCTTTCAGGAGACACACGACTGTGTTGCCAGGCCGTGTGTCACACACGGTTGAGTCATACGCCCGTGTAGACCTAAAATTTGCCTAAAATCAAGCCATTCCCAACATCAATTCATGCATAAACCTTTAGGCCTTATGTGCACATAATCAAAGCATCAAAACCCTATCAACACATACATATAATAACAAATTCAAGAGTCCTAAAACCAACTAGGCAATATGCCATTCAAGGCACCTCAAATGCAATCATCTAAACTTACCTAAACATGCATATTTGGTCACATTTCCATCATCAAATATAATTCAACTTTTACCAAAACATGCCACAAACATAACTATTAACACATCACTACAAATATACCATTTGAGCCATTCCAATCATGCATCACAAGTTACCCAAAATGACATATTCAAACAAGGTATCAAATGGTACCAACCAAGACAACTTGTACAAGTTATACATACCAAATCATCCATCAAACATTCAACTAAACATCAATATAAGTCCACCTATACATGCCATTATAACCTCGGCTAAAACATTCAAAAACTATCGATATTTATGCTGGATAGTATGATAGATCTTTGAAGAGCTTCCAAATCGATCGAGCTTTCGATGATCTATAAAACATAAGAAAGAAACAAAGCAAGCACATAATGCTTAGTAATTTCGTAGAACATGAAACATAACTTACCATTTCATTTATATAACATTAAGTGTAAGCATAACATAACCCAAACCACAAGCTTGGCACAAGCCTATGCATCATCATCAATACACAAGTTAGTGAATTTATACATAATTCACTTGGATTAAACATATGATAAGTCATTTCCATATGAACATACATCATTTGATTCATTCATTCATTCATGAGAATATGCATAATTCCATTTGGAAACTTACCATGTCAATCCATTTTCTTGCCCATTGAACTATCTAGAATATCATCGAATCCTCGGGAAAGCTCACACGAAGTGTGCTTAAACATATAACCGTACATTTCCTTTACATCGTTGCTCACACGAGCTGTGGGTCGGAATGTAAGCTACACGATGCTGCTCATACGAGCTGCAGAGTATCCGTAACAAATGTAGGACCTCAGCCATCGTAAGACATTCAGGACCAGCACCCGAAACATGAAATCCCGAATGACATGTCATTTGTATCCTACGAATTCCTAAGGTTCAACCAAGACTCAGTATCCGTCATTTCGTCACAACATTGATACGATTATACATTAATCCATTTACATTAAAAATAACATAGTAAACATTCAAATTAAACAACATTAATTCGATAACCGTTCATACGAACTTACTTCGACGACTAGGGCGTAGAAGTTAAATGAGTTATTTCGAAGCTTTTGCTTTGCCTCGATCTAGGTCCATACGTGGTCTATCTTGGTATAAATAGACATATTCAATCCATTTAATACCTATAGTATTCAATTTAATCTACATTTCATATTTATTTTTAATTTTTCACAATTTAGTCCTTAAGCTCAAAAATTGAAATCTAAGTATTTTAATCCCCCATTCAAGCTAACCAAATTTATTAGGGACTTATATCAACCCATATAAACCATCATTTCATAAATTTGACATGAAATTTTACTATTTTTACAAACAAATTCCTAAATGCAAATTTCATCAAAAATCACTTTACAAACTTGTTTATTTATCAACAAGGATCCATAATCTACCATTTAACATCAATAATCGTACAAAAAATTTCATGACATAACCCTCAAACTTTAACAGTTTTATAAATTGGCCCCTGGGCTAGCTAGATTAAACTAAAATGATCCCGAAAACATAAAAATCACTAAAAACGGGACAAAACTTCATACCATGCAAGAGAAGCAAGCTTAGCCGAATCTTGTGTTCATTAATTGTGTTTTCTTTCTCTTATTTTCAGTTAGGGAAGAAGAAAAATAAAAGATGATACCATTTCTTTTCTTTTCTTTTTTAACTTTATTTACTTAATGACCATTTTATCCTTTAAAAACATTCAAATTTCAATAAAACTTGCCATGAATATCCATTAACTATTAAAATGGTCTAATTACCATCTAAGTTCACTCACTTTAAAGTTTCATAGCCATAGGACCCTTTTAACTAATGTAATTCTACTTTTACACTTTTTACGATTTATTCCTTTTCACTTAATTAATCATGCAAACATCAAAATTTCTTAGCGAAATTTTAACACGACCTTTATATACTTCCACAAACATTAAGATAATAATAAAATAAAAATTTACTTGTCAGATTTGTGGTCCCAAAACAACTATTCTGATTTAATTGAAAACGAGCTGTTACACCTTTTCTTTGATGCTGTTCTCACTCGTTTTCAACATTCAACACGTCCCTTATAACACCATAAACTCATCCTGGACATCCAGACCAAGTCTAGAGAGTTACTTCATCAATATTAAGAATACCACATTTATGACGCCGTTAGAATGAACCATTCATCATATAATATACATCATAGCAATTAACTAAGTATCTAATCTTCTAAAACATCATAATATCATAGAATACCAAAATTCCTAATAGTAGTATTTAAAGGAAAGATAAAAGCTTGACCGAGCCCCCATAGCACCGTTCCGTTCAAGTTGAGAACCACCTGAAATCCAATAAGAACAAAATAAGTTGTGAACTCAGTGCATAAAAGACGTTCATTCAATTTGAACACATTTATAAGATAATTCCCGAATCCCAAGATTCGGATAAGTAATAGAAGCAATTTTAGTTCTGATATAGAGCAAAATAGTTACATATCCAGAAGCAATTTCAGTTCATATACAGAACATATTAGATTCATATATAGTTATTCCTACCCCCACCTACTACACACCATATTTGGCCATCCTAACACACCGTTAAGGGCGTTCAATACCCAACCAACCCTACACACCATAGAGTGTTTGTCTCACATGTTTATAGAGACGCAACTTAGCTGCTAGATCGAAAATGCGACAAAGTGCCAGATTCATATTTATACGCATCGTGGCTTAGCCACTAATTCAGAACAGATTACTTCCCTTTTCACAATACCCCAACCCATGCAAATACAGGGAACAAATATCCACAACATGTGTTCAATCATTCTAATTTATTTCACAAATAGATAATGCAGTTTAGTGTGAGAAATAGAAATCACAATACACATACAGTTATGTTATCCATATGTTAGTCATAGAACATCAGAGAGTCCTCATACAATCAAATTTAGATTATTTATACATTTGGGAGGTCAGTGTTAGTGTTGGACAACACTCACGGCCTCAAAAAACAAGATTCATACTATATTTATATGCCACACGGCCTGGACAGACGCCTATGTCCTTGCTTGTATGGCTCACACGGCCTGGACACACACCCATGTCATTGTCCGTGTGAGTCACACGGCCTGGACACACGCCCATGTCCTTTGCTCGTGTGGTTTTAAAACATAAACAGTGAGTTACACGGCCTGGACACACACCCATGTCCTTGCTTGTGTGACTCACATAGCCTGGGCACATGCCCATGTCCCTGGCCGAGTGGTCCTAAATCACAAACAATGAGTTACAGAACCTAGACACACGCCCCTCTCCGTTGCCCGTGTGAACCCTACATTAACATGGCCATACACGACCTGGGCACATACCCGTGTGGCTCTAATTCGATGAACAGTGAGTTACACGACCAACCAGTCGAGCAATAACAAAATTTCTAATGTTGCGACTCAAACTCTTGACCTCAACCATAGAAGCAGAGCACAGAACCACAGATACAGAGACTCAATTATGACAGAAATTCAAGAGTCAAATGTTAAAGTTTTAGGGTGTTACAACTCTCTCCCCTTAAAAAAAATTTCGACCTTGAAATTATCTGATTCAAACAGATACGGGTATGGCTATTGAATTGAATCTTCGGGTTCCCAAATGGCTTCCTCAGTGCCATGATTCCGCCATATAACTTTAAATAGAGGAACAATTTTCTTCTTTAATTTTTAACATCATGAGCTATAATCTGAATAGGTTCCTCCTCAAACGTTAAATTCGGTCACAACTCGGTCTTATCGACGAAAATAATGTGCTACGGATCAGACCGATACCGTATCAATATCGAGACATAAATACATCATGAATCTGCTCTAACTCCGGTAGTAATTCTAATTGATATGCCACAAGTCCGACACATTTCAAAATGCGGTAAGGTCCAATGAACCTCAGGCTTAGCTTGCCATTGCGTCCAAATCGGAGATTCTTTTTCCACGGTGATATCTTCATAAACACCTGATCACCTACAAAAAACTCAAAATCTTTTCTTTTTTAAATCAGCGTAAGAATTCTGTCAATCAGAGGTGGCTTTCAGATGATCTCGAATCAATTTCAGAGTGTTATCAGTTTTAAAAACTAGCTTGGGGCCCAAAACCTGGTGTTCACTTGATTTTGTCCAACATAGGGGAGTATGACACCTACGACCATACAAGGCCTCGTAGGGTGCCATCTGAATACTATACTAGAAGCTGTTATTGTAAGTAAACTCAGCCAACGGTGGGTAATTGTAATAGCCCATTTTTAGTGAAATTGGAATAGTGGTTTCGAGACCAAAAATTTGACGCTAAAATATTTATTTTATTAATATTATACTGTCTACAACATGTTAATAGTGTCGTATAAAAAATTTGTTAAGAAATTTTATCGTTTGCATGCTTAATTTGATAAAAGGACTAAATTGCATAAGGTGTAAAATTTGAGTTCTATAATTAAAAGTTGTCAAATTACTATGAAATTTAATTATGAGTGGCCTTAAATGGTAATTAGACCATTAACATAATTAGTGGACAATTATGGACTTTAGTTATGAAAATATAAAGGTTAAAAGTAAGGTTAAATTAGTAATTAAGTTAATAAGTAAAATAAAACAAAAAGAAAATAGAGGTGTCATCTTCCTTAATGTGAAACACCATCAAAATTGAAGGATAAGAAGCCATAGCTAGGTCTTGAACCATTCGGCCAACCTTGGTGTGTGCATGTAAGTGCATTTTTGTCTCATTTTTAATAATTTCTATGTTTTTAGAGTCGTTGTAGCTTAATCTAGCTAGCCCGGGACTAATTTGCAAAATTGTTAAAAGTATAGGGTTTTACCATGAATTTATATTAGTTATTTTTGATGTTTGATGGATGAAAATGAATGTTTGATAATAGTTGAATAACTTTTGTAAAGGGAATCTTGATGAATTTGCCAATTAGGGATTAAATTAAAAAAAATATTCATGGTGAAATTGTGAAATAGATGAAATGTAGGGCTTGCTAGGGGCCTAAGTAAAATTCAACTATAGTGGGTTGGTCCCAAATTGTATGAATTTCATTTTATAAGCTTAAGGACTAAATTGTAATGAATTCAAAATTATAGGGGCAAAAGTGTAATTTTGCCAAAATATGATTTTTTGATTGAATTGAATAGAATGAAGTTTGAATGAATTAAAATTGATATTTAGATTAAGAAAAGCATCGTACAAATTTAGATCAATGAAAAGAAAAAGTGTTGGATTAGTCGGTCGTATTTCTTCGGTTGTGATCGAAGTAAGTTCGTACATTTATTTAGCATTTTAATATGCTCAATTTAATTGCTATTATGTTGTATTATGGTATTACGGCTCTACAGAAATATTGAACAAAGTTTTGACGACACGACCGTGTGTCCCCTATAGCTTACAAAGGGTTGCAAGTGAGGCAGTTACACGGCCTAGCACACGGCCTGGCATACGGGCGTGTGAGGCAATTTCGAAGGGTACACGGCCTGGCATGCGAGAGTATGGATTGGCCGTGTGACCAAAGTCAGAGAGTTCCACGGGCATGGACACGGGCTTGGACACGGCCATGTGTATCTACTTTGAATGCCCACACAGCCTGAGACACGGGCTTGTGTCTCAGTCGTGTGAGTAACACGGCCGTGTGGCCTCTGCAGTTTGAAAAATTACATCTTTTTCAAAAAAAACTTATATGTTTCTGATTTAGTCCCGACTCGTTTATAATGTGTTTTTAGGGCTTCAAGGGCTCGTAAAAGGGACTATATGCATGAGTTTGAATAACATTGCTATGTTTTATTTTGTGTTTTGTATATGGTGAATAAATGTTCGTTGTATGATGTTACCTTCCAGTAATGCTCCGTAGCTTGAATCCGACGATGGATACGGGCTAGGGGTGTTACATTTATTGGTATTTGAGCTACGGTTTAGTCGATTCTCAGACTGGACGTGGTGTATGTGAGTCTAGAAATACATGCCATTATATAACCTATGATAGTGTGATAACTCCTAACACATTTTGAAATATGTTTTCATATAGTAATGGATTCCAACCGAGCCGAATTCGATGAAGTAGAAAGTAACACCCAAGCTTACACTCACGGAGCAGCGTCGAGTGGTTCAAGGCCCGTATCTGAGGGCCGATGAGGAGAGGCTAAGGAAGCCTTCTTCTAGATGATGAGCGAGTGGTTTACTGAGTTTGTTTGGACGAACCCGGCTACTCAACGTCCTCCACCCCTACTTATCCCCCAACCGGTCTGCGTTATTCCTCAAGGATTAGAACCTTTACGCGTGAATAAGCCGCCTATTGATAAAATTTGCAAATATGGGGCCGAAGAATTCAAGGCTACAGTTGAAGATGATCCTGTGCGAGTAGAATTCTGGTTAGAGAACACTACCAGAGTCTTTGATGAGTTATCTTGTTCACTGGCCAAGTGTGTTAAATGTGTCGTATCTCTATTAAAGGATTTAGCTTACCAATGGTGGAATACGTTGGTTTCTATTGTGCCGAGAGAACATGTAGATTAGGAATTTTTCCAAACCGAGTTTAGAAAGAAATATATAAGTTAGAGGTTGTTTGATAAAAAAACGCAAAGAATTCCTTGGGCTTAAATAGGGTCGTATGATAGTATCTGAATATGAAAGAGAATTCGTTAGATTGAGCAAGTATGCCCAAGAATGTATCCCAACCGAGGTTGCTATGTGTAAACGGTTTGAAGACAGGTTAAATGAAGACATAAAGCTTCTAGTCGGGATTCTCGAGCTGAAAGAATTTGTTGTTTTGGTTGATAGAGCACATAAAGCCGAGGAGCTTAGCAAAGAGAAAAGAAAGGCTGATTTTGAAGCTAGAGACTCAAGAAAAAGATCAACTGGGAAATCGTATCAGTCATCGTCGAAGAGATCACAAGAACACCATAATCATTCGACTACTTCAGTGGGATATCCTAGTAGAGATCGGGGTAAACAACATGCGAGTTCTAAAGCTCAAGCTACATCAGTAATGAGTGTTGGCAGTGTTAAAGCCAACAAGCCTGGTTGTTAGTGATGTGGATGACGACACTTGGGTGAGTGCCGGATGAAAGACGAAGCCTGTTTTGATATGGTTCGCTTGTCCACTTTATTCGAGATTGTCCTGAGTTACCTGAAAAAGAAAAGATTCAAACTGTCCGACCGAGTAATACAGTTGCGAAAGGGAGATCGCCGAGGATCCCTAGAAATGTGGATAATAGCCGTAGTGTGACTAAGGACTCTGCTGTGAGGTCTGAGGCAAGAGCACGAGCTGGAGCCTATGTGATCCATGCGCGAGAGGAAGCTTCTACTCCAGATCTTATTACTGGTACCTTTTCTATCTTTGACACTAATGTTACTGCTTTAATTGATACGAGATCAACCCATTCGTATGTATGTACGAATTTAGTGTCAAGTAAGAGTTTACCTGTTGAGTCCACTGAATTCGTGGTAAAAGTATTGAACCCCCTAGGTCCTTATGTGTTAGTTCATAAAGTCTGCAAGAATTGTCATTTGATGATTTGGGGTTATAACTTTCTGGCCGATTTGATGCTATTGCCATTTAATGAGTTTGACGTAATTCTGGGTATGGATTGGATGACTTTGCATGATGCTATTGTGAATTGTAGACAAAATCTTATTCTATAAAAATGTTAGAACGGTGAAAAGCTTCAGATTGAATCGGATAGTTTGAGTGTGTTGCCTATGGTTATTTCAGCTATGACAGCACAGAGACACGTGAGAAAAGATTGTGATACATACCTTGCATATGTATTGGATTCTAAAGTATTTGAGTTGAAACTTAAATCAGTTCCCGTGGTTTGTGAATATTTTGATGTGTTTCTAGAGGAGTTACCCGGATTATCATCGATCAGAGAGGCTGAGTTTGCTATTGAGTTAGTACCAGGAACGTCACCGGTATCGATAGTACTGTGCAGAATGGATCCTACATAGTTAAAAGAGTTGAAAGCATAGTTGCAAGAGTTAACAGATAGGGGTTTTGCTCGACCTAGTTTTTCACCTTGGGGTGCACCTGTTTGTTCGTTAAGAAAAAGGACGGATCAATGAGATTGTGTATTGACTACCGTAAGCTCAACAAGTTTACGATCAAGAATAAGTATCCATCGTCGCAAATTGACGATTTAGTTGATCAGTTGAAAGGTGCAAAGGTGTTCTCGACGATTGATCTATGTTCTGGTTATTATCACCTGCGAGTTAAAGATTCGGATGTGTCGAAAACTACATTTAGAATTTAACTAATGCACCAATTTCTTGTGATGCCGTTTGGTTTAACTAATGCACCTTCAATATTTATGGATTTGATGAACATGATTTTCAGACCGTATTTAGACCGATTTGTGGTGGTATTCATCGATGATAGTTTGATTTACTCTCGAGATGAGTCTGAGCATGCGAAACATCTGAGAATTGTATTGCAGACCCTGTGAGTAAAGCAATTATTTGCCAAATTTAGCAAATGTGAATTTTGGCTTTTTGAAGTCAATTTTTTGGGACATATCATTTCAGCTGAAGGCATCAGAGTTGATCCAAGTAAAATTTCAGTTGTTGTTGATTGGAAACCACCGCGAAACGTATCTGAGGTTAGAAGTTTTCTGGTTTTAGCCGGGTACTGTAGAAGATTTGTCAAGAGATTTTCTATGATTGCTACACTGATAACGAGACTACTACAAAAAGATGCAAAGTTTGAGCGGTCTAAAAAATGTCAGCAAAGGTTCAATCAGTTGAAATCACTGTTGACCGAGGTTTCAGTACTAGTTCAGCCTGAATTGGGTAAAGAATTTGTGATTTTCAGCGATGCATCTTTAAATGGTTTAGGCTGTGTTTTGATGCAGGAAGGCAAAGTGATAACTTATGCTTCTAGACAGTTAAAGCCGCAGAAAAATAATTATCCAACACACGATTTGGAACTGGCAGCTATTGTATTCGTGTTAAAGATTTGGCGACACCCTTTATACGGTGAAAAATGTCATATTTTTACATATCACAAAAGTTTGAAGTATTTAATGTCGTAAAAAGATTTGAATTTGAGACAACGTAGATGGCTCGAGCTGTTGTAAGACTATGATTTAATTATTGATTATCATCCGAGTAAAGCGAATGTAGTTGCGAATGCTCTGAGTAGAAAGTCTCTATTTGCTTTGCGAGCGTTGAGTACGCGACTGATGTTATGATGATGGTTCGATTTTAGCTAAGATAAAAACTTGACCAATGTTTTTACGATAGATTTGTGAGCTCAGAAATACGATGATGTGTTGATAGCTAAACAGAAGTTGAGTGAGTCGACTGCTAACCTGACATGCGATGGCTCACTGTATACTACAAAATCCCGACCTGATTCTGGTTGAACTAAAACAGGGGTTTGTGTCAAAATGGACATGAGCTTATCAAAACTAGACTGCTGTGCCTTAGACTACACAAACAAAGAATTCTTGCATAACAACTTCGTGAGAGGTGATGCAATCAGAGAAAATCCCTCGACGAACCTTCGGTAGTAACCTGCTAAGCTTAGGATACTACGAAGGTCAAATACATTTTTCGGTTGCTTCCACTCAACTATAGCTTCTATTTTCTTTTGATCAACTCGGACCCCTTCCGCGGTTACCACATGACCTAGAAAAACAACTTCCTGTAACCAAAACTCGCACTTATTGAACTTAGCATACAACTATTTTTCTCGGAGTGTCTGAAGTACAATACATAGATGGTTATCATGCTCAGTCTCAGTTTTAGAATAAATCAGGATGTCATCGATAGAAACATCTACAAATTGGTCCAAGTACGGTTGGAACACCCAATTCACTAAATCCATAAACGCCGCTGGGGCATTCGTCAAGCCAAAAGGCATCCATCAAGCCAAAAGGCATCACCAGGAACTCGTAGTGTCCATAATGGGTCCTGAAGGCAGTTTTGTACACATCAATCTCTTTGACCTTAAGCTGATGATAACCAAAATGCAGATCAATTTTGGAGAAAATAGATGCCCCTCGAAATTGGTCGAACAAGTCGTTAATCCTTGGTAACCGGTACTTATTCTTGATTGTGAGCTTGTTCAACTGTCGGTAATCTATGGACATTCTCATTGATCCGTCTTTCTTCTTAACAAACAACACTGGTGCCCCCACGGAGACACACTCAATCAAATGAACACCTTATCAAAAAGTTCCTGAAGATGTGCTTTTAGCTTGCCTAGTTACTTCGGTGCGATGTGGTAGGGTGTAATGGATATCAGAGTAGTACCTGGTAACGATTCAATGCCAAATTCCACCTCTCTATTCAGAGGTACTTTGGGCAATTCCTAGGGAAAAAACATCCGGGAATTCCCTCACAGTGCTGATATCTCACACAGAAAGCCTTACGAGAATAGAATCAGATACGAAGGCAAGGTATGCCTTGCACCCCTTTCGGACTAACTTGTCAGCTGCAAGAGCGAAAATTACATTAGAGGGGTAATTTTGACGCTCACCAACCATAACCACCTCGTCATTCTCACCCGTTCTCAGAGTAGCTCGCTTAGTTGCATAATCCAGACCGACCGAATATTTTATGAGCCAATCCATTCCCAGAATTAAATCAAACTCATTATAGGGTAACTCTATTAGATCAGTTGGAAACACTATACCCTGAGTCTCTAAGGGTACCCGTTTGTATACTCTATCAACTCGAACTGACTGACCTAAAAGGTTAATCATAGAAAAATCTCTAGCAGTATTTTCAGCAGTTAAACCCAAATTTGCAGAAACAACACTAGCTATATACGAATGAGTAGATCCAATATCAATGAAAGCATAGTACGAAACAAAATGAATAAAGAATGTACGTGCAATGACATCAGCATCATCGCTATCCTCGCGACGTCTCACCTCATAAACCAGTACCGGTTGACGAGCCTTAGTCTGACCTGCACCTCTACTCGGTGCTCTCTCTCATCTCCTGAAACCATTACCCCCTACCAGTACCACGACCCTTAGGTAATTGTTGAACCACTCTCGGAGGCTGAACATAACCCAAAGCCAGAGTCTGTACCGCAGCTGTCACTTGATCTGGTCGGCGGGGACAATCCCTAAACTGATGCTCCATCGACCAGCACCAGAGGCACGCTCCTAACTTACTCCAGCACTCACTCGGATGACATTTCCTACAATCCCTGCAGAGTTGAATCTCGATCACTACAGTTGGTGCCTTAGGCCTCGGGGGCTTATCAAGTCTCGCCTGTTTTTTAGGGCGCTGTCCAGAACCAAAGGGACCTGAATCCCTATTAATTTTACTTTGATCCCTCTCGCGGTCACGCTGCTCACACTCATTGCGCTTTACCTCTTCCACTATCTTTGCTTTATCAACCAGAACTACAAAACCCTGTTCCCTTTGAGGAGCTATCAGAACTCACAGATCATATCTTAATCCTTTCTCAAACCTCATACACTTATTATAGTTAGATGCTACTAGTGCCCGTGCATACCTACTCAATTGTAGAAACTCAGCTTCATATTTAGCCATAGATCGGTCGCCTTGAACTAGATTCATAAACTCGCGTTGGCGAGTTTCCACTTAACTCGCCCCCACAAACTTGCTTGGGAAGCCATTCTTGAAATAATCCTGGTTAATTTTTTCGGGCTGAGCACCCTACTCAATCGTCAACCACCATTGACAAATCTCGTCCCGAAGTAGGGACACTGCACCCCTCAATTTCTGAGTAGGAGTGCAATCAAGGTCAGTCATAATACGCTCGGTAGCCTCGAGCCAATACTCAGCAACAGTAGGGGTGACTCTAATGATGCCCCTGAATAATTCAGCTCCATTCGATCGGCGTCGTTCAATAACCGACCCTCAGCTTCTCGATCTAGAATGGGTTCCTGTGACCCTCTCTAAAGCTCGAATCATGGCCTGGGATAGTGCGTCGTCCCCAACTGTTAGAGTTTGAGACTCCATCTCAGCAGTAGGAGTACTAACTATCCCGTTAGTCTCCAGATTGGGCCTACTACCCATAAAGGATGACTCCACTCGAGCTCTTCTTCGGCGTCCTCGACGCCTATGAGTTCCCCTTTCACGACTACCGCGTTAACTCATAATAGCAATCTATCTACAATGTCAGAGTGCACAGATCAGTTCAGACTTCCAATAGGATAATTCCACTAGTTCACATAAGAAAATCTAACCAGATAATAGTTTATGTACTACAGTGTTTCAGTTAACCATTACAACAGAACAGAAATACATACAGGTTCGGCGTCGGAGGCTTGGTCATTTACTAGTATTTCAGTTTTCAGATTGACTCAGATATCATATTCTCATTTAACCACTTTTTATCACACATTATGAGCCCAAACACAGTCTGAGTGTTGACAAACCTGGGTTTGATACCACTTATTATAACACCCTAAACCCGGCCTGGATGTCCAGACCAAGTTCAGAGAGTTACATCATCGATATTAAGAATACCACATTTATAACGCAGTCAAAATGAACCATTCATCACATAAATCCATCACAACAATTAACTAAGTATATAATATTTCCAAACATCATAATATCATAGAATACCGAATATCCTAATAGAAGTATTTAAAGTAAAGATCAAAGCTTGACCGAGCTCCTGTAGCGCATACCCGTTCAAGTCTAAGAACCACCTGAAATCCAATCAGAAAAAAATGAGTTGTGAACTCAGTGCGTAAAATATTTTCATTCAATGAGAACAAATTTATAATATAATTCCCGAATCCTAAGATTCAGTTAAGTAACAGAAGCAATGCAGTTCCAATACAAAACAAATCAGTTATATGTGCAGAAGCAATTTTAGTTTCATATACAGAACAAAGAAAATTCATATACAGTTATTCCTACCCCCATCTGCTACACACCGTCTTCGGCCATCCCAATACACCGTTAAGGGCGTTCAAGGCCCAACCAACCCTACACACCATAGATTATCTATCTGACACGTTTACAGAGACGCAACTTAGCTGCTAGATCAAAAATGCGACAAAGCGCTCGATTCATATTTATATGCATCGTGGCTTAGCCACTAATTCAGAACAGATTACTTCTTTCTTCACAATACCCCAACCCATGCAAATGCAGAGTACAAATATCCACAACATGTGTTCAGTCATTCTAATTTATTTAACAATTAGATAATGTAGTTCAGTGTCAAAAATAGCGATCACCGTACACATACAGTTATGTTATCCATATGTAAGTCATAGAGTATCAGAGAGTCCTCATACAATCAAATTAAGATAATTTATATGCCACATTCAAGGCCTGGACAGAGCTTCAGTTCAGTGTTGGACAACACTCACAGCCTCAAAAATAAGATTCGTGTAACGCCCTAAATTATTTATTTTTGTTTTTGTAATTATCTGATACAAATATCTGTCTGCTTCAGTGGTTAAGTATTCTGGGTGTGCGTGGGAGGTCCCAAGTTCAAGTCTTACCTTTAGTAATATTTTTTATTTTTGGAATTAAGCCCTATCTTTGCTCAGTGGGCTTATATTAAATTGTCTGTAATCTCATATCAGAATGAGCCTGCTGGTTCGAGTGGTAAGGGAGTTGGTGTGTTGGAGATCCTGTGTTCGATTCCCTTCGCGAGCGTGGGTATTAATTTTTGCTCTGCTGCCTGATAGAGTTTTGGTTATTTTAAAAGTCTGAGAGTAGGGGTTAGTGGGAGAAAAAGAGGGGATTTGAGGATAATGACTTTTATTTTGAAAATTTTCTCTTTCCTAAAAAAAAATTCGCATTCCTTCCTCGTCCTCTGCTGTTTTTCCTTTTTCTTTTTCAAACGCAATATTTTTCTCTTTTCGTTACTCATTTTGACAAAATCTTGCTTCCTTGTCGCGGTATGTCAGATTGTGCATTTTTTGATTGGTAAGTGGTAGTAAGTTTTGCCAAGAAGGGAGCCTCTGTTATTCTTTTTAGCCTTGTCGAATTCTCTGTTAATGTGGTACTTGTGTTTTGGCAGTAGCAAATCAGGAAAATAGAGGCTTTCCTCATTTAGAATTGTAATCAAATCGTCGGGGTATTAGAGTAAGTCTGGGATTTCGATATCAGTTTTGTAGTTACATTTTAGTTGTGAATTAAGTCTAACTCCAAGCGTTAGGTTGTCGATTTTTAGGATTCTGGTGGCTCGGGAGTGGTTTCGCATCGAAATAATACCAGATGTGTACCCGAAACGCAGAAAACAAAGCTTCAAAAAAAGCTGAAAAATAAACCTATAGACGCCACACGGGAGTGTGGTCACTCATGTAGTAGGCCGTGTGCGAGAGCACGGCCGTGTGGTCGACGAAGGCATAGCCGTATGCAATACACGACCGTGTGGTGGCTCGAGTGTGGTCGTATGGGCCACACGGGCTAGGCCAAGTTGGGAGTGTGGGCCACACGGGCATGTTACACGGGCGTGTGGACTTTGAGCTAGGCCGTGTGGGCCACACGGCCAAGGCCAATCTAGGCGTGTGGGCCCACACGGGCATGTCACACGGGCATGTGGGCCCAAATTTTTGGAATTTCTCCTAGGGTCGCACGAGTCGTCTAAATCAACTGTGGGCCCACTTTTAAGGTCGGTAAAGGCTAATAAACCCTAAAACTATGTGACTTACTAGTTTGAAACATTATTCTGAATATAATTATGCATGTCTGATTACCATGTTAATTGCATATATGGTATCTGTATATATATAAAATCATGTTAAGCATGTTAACTTGTTAATCCTGTATCTATTTTTGTATCTGATTGTGGGGTGGGTTTGTATTGATGGAAGAAGTGTTCTATACGGTGATCATCGCCTTCTATCTGGCAGCTTGGCTGTACTATATCTGATACGTGTCATAATGGCACAACATGGTGTGTAGGGATGGGTGGGTGTTTTTAACCCCACATGGTATGTTGGGATGGTCAGAGATGGTGTGTAGTGGATGGGGGTAGGATTCTATTTATCAGATTCAGATCTGAAGTGGACTGAGCCCGATCAGATTCAGATTCTGCTTCGATTGTATGAGTGATTTTGTATGATTGCATGCTTAATTCTGTTGGGTTACACATCGAGTTTACGTAAACTCATATCTGTTTATCTGTTCTGTCAAGTAATCCACAATCTTAGGCGGATGGGTGTAGTAGAGACTCAGCGGTGACCACTCCTCCGTAAAACTGCTTAAACTTATTAATTATGGTTTTAATTACAATTTTGGTATTTTCTGAGAGTTTGTAATTTCTGGGACTCTCTGGACTTTATAATTTTTAACTGTTGGTTGTTGGGTTGTTTATAATTTGCATGCCTCGATAAAATGTTTTATGAAAATGCAATTCATGCCAAAAGAGGTTTTCTAAAGTATGATTCAAATTTCTTAAATGAACTGGTTTTGTGTAACTTCTGTTGTAATAACTGATTTGGCAAATAAACAGTTAAAATAATATTTTCTGTAATGAACATGAAAGAATGTGAGTTTTAAAAGTGAGTAGTTAATTAAATCAACTTGTTTTCAAAATCATTCCATGTGACGTCACCAAATTCGACCATAACGTCTAGGCCGAGTTTGGGGTATTAGATTTAGTGGTATCAGAGCCAGGTTACAAAACTCGACTGTGACTTTTGGGTTTCAAAATTTTGTTTTAAAAGTATTGATTTAAAAATGATTTGAGTAATTGAGGAAGCAAGTGGTACACCAAGTCTCCGACGTCGATCCTATAAGTATTTCTGTACTTAGTTAAAACTGTTCTGAAACATTATAGATAGTACTTTCTGAGACGATACTGAAATAGTTAAAGACTGAAGCTTTTGAAAACGATGCTGAACTTCTGATAAATTATGCATAAAATATCTACTAATAAATACTGAATTGATGCATAAAACTTTTAATGTAGCAAAAATATGAATTAGACAATGAATGCTCGTGGAATTCGCGGACGTGGTACTCTTGGCCGGGGAAGAGGTCGTAAGGGGGCTCAAGCTGAGTCTTCCTTATTGGGTAGTATGCCACATTTAAATACGAGTGAGACCCCATTTTTGCCTGCTACTGAGACTGGGCCTTAGAGCCGATTGGCTGGGGACGACGCACTGTCCCAGGCCATGCTGAGGATATTGGAGAGAGTTGCTGGACCCCATTCTGGTTCTGGGGGTCGAGGGTCGGTAACTGAACGACTCCTTTCTAATGGTGCTGAATTGTTTAGGGGTGTCACTGAAGTCATCCCTAATTTGGCCGAGTATTGGTTGGAGGCCACGGAGAGGATTATGAATGATCTGGACTGCATTCCTGAGCAGAAACTGAAGGGTGCAGTCTCTTTGCTTCGCGATGAGGCCTATCAATGATGGTTGACGGTTGAAGAGGGTACTCAGCCTGATCGTTTGAGTTGGGAATTCTTTAAGACCACCTTCCAGAGTAAGTACGTGGGGGCGAGCTATGTGATGCTCATAGGCCTGAGTTCATGAATCTCACATAAGGGGATAGGTCTGTGGCCGAGTATGAGGCCAAATTTTTGAGGTTGAGCCGCTACGCTCGAGGCATGGTGGCGTCTGAGTACGAGAAATGTGTTCGATTTGAGGACGGTTTAAGAGACAGTCTGAGAGTACTGATTGCTCCATAAAGGGAGCGAGAGTTTGCTGTTCTGGTAGAGAAGGCGAAGATCGCAGAGGATGTTAAGCGAATGGAGTGCCAGAATAGGGACAGAGTGAGGGGTAAGAATAAGAGGGATTCAGAGCCCTCGAGTTCTGTGCAGAGGCCTAAGAAAAAGGCCAGATGTGATGGGCCTATTAGAGTCGAGGCCTCTGTTGTTTCTATCGGGATCTAGTCGTACAGTGACTATGGTAGGCGCCATCCGGGCGAATGTTGGAGAAGGATTGGGGCTTGTCTGAGGTGTGGGTCTCTTGAGCACCGCATTAGGGAGTGTCCACAGTGGGCAGATCAGATGCAAGCTTCAGCTCCGGGTTCTGTGCAGCCTCAGAGGGCAGTTCAGCAGCCACCTAGGGGTCGTGGTCAAGCTAGTGGTGGTAATGGTATGGGTCAAGGACAAAGAGCATCGGGCAGAGGTGCTGGTCAGACAGAGGCGAGACAACTTACATTGGTATATGCTGTTTGACGCTGAGAGGATAGGGATGCTCCTGACTTCATCACTGGTACGTTCCTTATATTTGATGCACCTTATACTGATTTGATAAACATATGTTCCACCCATTCCTATGTTGCTAGCACTGTTTCTGTAAACTTAGGGATTTCTGTGGAGAGTACTTCTAGTGATGTTACTGTACTGAATCCATTGGGACAGTCTGTTCAGGTTAGTAAACTCTATAGGGATGTTCCGCTAAAGGTACATGGGATTGTTTTTCTGGCTAATCTGATGGAGCTTCTGTTAGGGGAGTTCGACCTGATTCTGGGCATGGACTGGTTGGTTAAGCACTGAGTCAGTTTGGACTGCACAACTAAGAGGGTTGTTCTGAGGACTGAGGATGATAAGGAGGAGGTTGTGATCGGCGAGCGATGATATTATTTTTCTAATGTGATCTCCGCTCTTATGGCTGAGAAACTGGTTCGAAAAGAGTGTGAGGCGTATCTTGGTTACGTCAGTATTTTTGTATCTGGGGACTCTTCTGTCAAGGATATCAAAACTGTGAGAGATTTTTCAGATGTCTTTCCTGAGGAGTTACCGGGTTTACCTCCGAACCGAGAGGTTGAGTTTGGGATTGAGCTTCTTCCGGGTACAGCTCCGGTGTCTATCGCTGCTTACCAAATGGCACCAAACGAGCTTACAGAACTTAAGGCTCAACTTCAAGAACTTCTGGACCGTGGTTTCATCCGTCCTAGTGTGTCTCCGTTGGGGGCACCGTAACTATTTGTGAAAAAGAAGGATGGGACCATGAGAATGTGCATCGACAATCGACAGCTGAATAAGTTGACCGTGAAGAATAAATATCCGCTTCCGAGGATTGATGACTTGTTTGATCAGTTTAGAAGGGGCTTCGGTGTTTTCTAATATTGATCTTCGAACTGGGTATCATCAGTTGAAGGTTAAGGAATCTGATGTTCATAAGACTACATTTAGGACTCAATATGGACATTACGAGTTCCTAGTTATGCCTTTTGGTTTGGCAAATGCTCTAGCTGCATTTATGGATTTGATGAATAGAGTATTTTAGCCTTATCTAGATGAGTTCATCGTGGTTTTCATCGACGATTGTAACAGTCCGGTTTAGACCCTAGTCGGAATAGTGGTTTCAGGACCACAAATCCGAGTCCTAAAAATATTTAAATATTATTTTCTATGCCTATGATATGTGATTAAGTATGTGTGAAAATTTTCGTAAGTTAATTTATCCGTTTGAGTGCTTAATTTGAGTAAAAGGATTAAATCGCATAAGTCGTAAAAGTAGTATTCTATTTGATTAATGATTTATTTGGAGTGGTTTATTAAATGTGAAGGATTTATATGGAAAATTGGTCATAAGAGGAGTGAGTGGACGGCAATGGTCTTTAATGACCTTATGTATATATGTTTTGTCTTATTTTATAAAAGGTTAAATATGTCATTTATGTATTAAAATGTTTTATAATAAAAAAAAGAGTATGAAAATGAGCATTAATTCATTCATCTATTTAACGAAAATATAAAAGAAGAAGAAAAGAAAAAGAAGGCTAGGTTTCGGTTGATTTTGAGCTTGATTAAGGTATGTTTTGACTTTGGTTTTTGATGATTTTTATGTTTTTGAGATTGTTGCTTAGTCTACTATCAAGCCCATATTGTAATTTGAAGAATTGATGATGTTTATGAGATGTGCCATTGATGAAATGGTGAGCTTTGTGATGAGTTTTGGTGTTAAATGAAAGATATGTGTTTAATGAACATGTTTTGTTCTTGAATTTTTGGTGAATTTAGCTAATTAGGGCTAAATTGTGAAAATAATATTTTGAAGGACTAATTTGTGAAATAAATGAAATTTATGGATTGATATGAGCATAGTGTGTATTCGGCTAAGCATGGGTATATGATAATTTTGTGTATTTTGTGATTTTGTGAAATAAGGACTAAATTGTCCAAATATGAAAATGTGAGGGTTAAATTGCAAATTGCCCTAAACATGTGTTTTTGGATTGATTTGAATAAGTTGCTGAATAAAAAAAAGGTTAAATTTGAATATGTATAGATCAAGAACCGAAGAAAATGGACTTAGATCGCAGGAAATCAAAAGTAATCGAGTAGCCGTATCCATTTCCATTAAACCGAACTCGAGGTAAGTCGATATACAAATAAATGTATTTAAATTGACTTAATTGTGAATATATGAAATTTGAATTGTTGTGAATAATACTCGAAATGATGAATATATGGATTATGAGAAAGTATCGAGAGATGGTTAATGTCTGGGAAGTCCCGTCTTAACCTAGGATTAGATAGGATAGTATATGTCATGACATAGGTGTCCGTTATGTGATATCATGTAAGACCACGTCTGGGACGTTGGCATTGATTCGAGATTTCGTGTAAGACCACGTCTGGGACGTTGGCATCGATATGAGATTTACGTGTAAGACCATGTCTGGGACATTGGCATCATATTTGATTCGTGTAAGACCCTGTCTGGGAAGGTGGCATCGATATCTGATTACATGTAAGACCACGCCTGGGCCGTTGGCATTGTACGACTATTCCGAGCATTCTGAGTATCCTATTAGATTCCGAACGGTTCAACGGGCAAGTTCGAGATGTGAATGACTAAGTGAGATGTATAATGATTCAGGTTCGTTGAAAGGTACACAATGTATGTGTATGAAAGGTAAGTATACATTTATGAACTTACCAAAATGAATGTGAATATGGATTTGAGGAGATAATATGTGATATATATATAAGCTTGAATGAGCTATGTGCATGAGTGATGCTTGAATTGAGAAATGTGGTAAGTGATGGCTAAACAAATGAGCCAAAGGTTATGTGATGAATTTTGCACATGAGAAGTATTAATGTTGATGTATCAATGTAGCTATGTGTATATATGCTAAGTTTATTTGTATATGGCTTACTAAGCTTTTGGAAAGCTTACTCTGTGTGTGTGTTTGTTCTGTTTTATAGATCGTTAAAGCTATGTAAGGCTCGGGAACTGTCGAGGATCATCACCACACTATCAAACTCAACTTTGGTACTTTTGAATGTGTAATTAGCTAAATATGGCATGTATAGGGTAGTTATTTTGGATTATGTTTGAAATGTGTATAAATAGCCATGAGATGTGGCTAGATAAATGTTGGTAATATGCAAGAGTGAATACGATATATGATTGATGTTTTGGTATGGCTTGATAGCTAATGAAATGGCCAAAGCTATGGTAAGCATACGGATGCATTATGAGCATGCATGTTTGAGCAAAGGAACAATTATATGCAAGGTAAATGTAGATGAATAATGTTTGCATGTATATGTGTTTTAGTTGTGCAAATTGGCATGATTGGAAATGAGATTGGATGTAAAGATTTGTTGATTAATTTGACATGTTTTTGGATGTTAATTGTGCGTGAAATGAATTGGGATATTTCTTGTAGGATTGACCCAAGTGTGGGTGGCATTTTAGCCTTGCAAACGGCCTGTTTTGCATACACAGCTGTAGTACACGGGCGTGCCTGGTGGCCGTCTGGATAAGTCAGTAGCTAGCTAAATTTTACATGGCCATGGCACACGAGCGTGTCTGGTGGCCGTCTGGATAAGTCAGTATACATGCTCTGTTTTGGCACGGCCTGGACACATGGGTGTGTCTAGTAGCTGTGGGAGGCACACGGCCTGCCCACACGGGCATGTGACCTCTGTAACTTAGAAAAGTTTTTAAATTTTCAAGAAATTCCATATGTGTTCGGTTTAGTCCCGACCCTATTCTAAAGCATGATTAAGGTCTCATAGACCTATAAAATGGACACTTTGATTGTGAGTGATGACTTATATTATGAAACGTCTGTAAAAGTTTCCGATCTGTTCGGTAACGCCTTTAACCCTAATCCGGTGACGGATACGGGTTAGGGGTGTTACAACGATATTCTAGTATACTCTAAGTCTAAGGATGAGCACGATGAGCATCTTAGAGTAGTGCTTTAGATTCTCCGAGAAAAGCAGCTCTATGCTAAGTTGAGCAAGTGTGAATTCTTGTTGCGAGAGGTAACCTTTCTGGGGCACGTGGTTTCTGCTGAGGGATTCGTGTTGATCCTCGAAAAATTAAGGCTGTACTAGATTGGAAATAGCCTAAGATCGTGTCTGAAATTTGCAGCTTTCTGGGTCTGGAGGGTTATTACCGGCAGTTTGTTGAGGGGTTCTCTTTGATTGCAGCTCCTCTTACTAAGCTTCTGCGTAAGGGAGTCCCTTTTGTCTGGACTGATGCACAGCAAAAGAGCTTTGAGAAGCTCAAGTCTATTTTGATTCAGGCTCCTGTTCTGATACAGCCTGAATCTGGGAAGAAGTGTAACACCCCTTACCCGGGTTCTACGTCGGAACTGAGCTCGAGGTGTTACCGTACCAAAACTACTTAATCGCCACTTAGGCTCAACAACTACTCTCTTAAGTCACTTCAATAACCTCATTCTCGACTTAAGAGGCCTTAATCATACGCACAAGGGCTCTCGGGACTAAATCGAAACTTTTTTTCCAACCATAAAAATTTTCTCTTTTGAACAGGGCTCACACGCCCGTGCAAGGTACAACACGTCCGTGTGAAGTCACACACGCCCATGTTCCCAAACCGTGCTTAAAAACCCAGCATACTGCCAATGCCCCACGGTCAAGCCACACACCCGTTCTTCTCAACTGTGGTAAACACTAACTTCCCTCACACGGCCTGGAGTCTAGACACACGCCCGTGTGTCTAGCTCGTGGCCAATTCTGACTTAATATGTCAACCTGCAGGGGGACGCACGGCCAAATCACACGCCCGTGGGCTGACCGTATGTCACACATGGCCTAGACACATGCCCGTGTATCTATCCATATGGCCAAGAACAAAGCTATTTGCTAAGCTCTTCTCACCCTTATAGCTTACAGAACATGCACTCATACAACACATCCATAATCAACTCAAATTGAAGTGCAATCTCACATAGAAAACTATATCTTTCTTTCATATAATGTAATAGCCAACAACCATGGCATTATACAAAATACACTATCCATCTAAAGGCCAACACATCTTAGCCATTTACACCAAAAATTCACTAATTTGTCTAGCCCCTATACATGCCATATACAAAACATTGAGTCTAATGTACCAAAGTGTGCTGATAGTGTGGGCGATCTTCCAATTGATCCTCGTATCTCGATTCAACACTTTTATTCTATAAGACAAGGGAAAAGAAAGAGAGTAAGCTTTGAGCTTAGTAAGTTTACACATAAACAATTAAGCAACATAGTATAAGCTAAGCAATAATTAGCATTATACTAACATAAGTAATTCACAACTATGCTTACTCTTTCTATCCCTTACCACATTTCCAACACATCATGAGTCACTTACTCATAACCATTGACATACACCCCTTCATTCAACATCACATTTACACAATATACAACACAACATTATTTCTCGATAATACATCCACACAGCTAATCCACACAGCTAATCCACACAGCTAATCTACTCACTATCACATCCACACAGCAAATCTCTCGGTGGTTCCGCACTAAGCCTACCCCATTCAATTAGTAAGGTAGTATCGCACTTAGCCTACCAACAAGGTATTCATAGCGGTTTCACACATAGCCCACTAAATAACATACCTAACGATAGCATCGCACATAGCCAGCTCATCGTCAATATGCATTAGGATGGTATCGCACTTAGCCCACCTTTTTGCATTATTACAACACATCAACATATTTACTTACTCTATCATTCATCCATTCATGTATTCTACTTGAACCACATAGGTTCTCAATCATTCTCAATCATGCTACACACTATTTAGCATTCACATATTGTAAGTAAAAATGCATTATTTATGCATAGACTTACCTCGATACTCAAAAGTATAGAAACATGCAATTTAGTCCACCACCTTACTTTTGCCTCGATTTCGATCCGGGCTTCGTCTTTCTTGATCTATAATGAATAAATCAGCTTATTCAATACACACATTGACTAAATTGACCCACATCTCATATTTTAGCAAAATTACTATTTTGCCCCTAAACTTTCTCATATCTACACTTTAGCCCCAAGGCTCGTAAAGTGATTTTTATTCAACTTTCTAGCCTTTCATGCTTAGCCGAATCATTTAATCAACTAAAGCATTCATCAATTCTTACTAAATCACACATGTATGACCAAACTTAGAACTTTTACAAACTAGTCCCTACATGTATTTTCATGGAAAATCACTTAACAAAAGATGTTTCTAATACATCTAGCTTTCATAATCTTCCATAAAACATCAACATACATGCATGTCATACATATGTACATTTTTGAACATCCATCATAGCTCACCAAATAGCTAAAAATAGCTTTCTCATGCTACAAGGACTTCAAAAATACAAAGAATATCAAAAACGGGACTCAAATGCACTTACTAGCAAGCTTGAAAAATTGAAGAACCCTAGCTATGGCTTCCTTCAAATTTTCGGTAATGAGGGGAAGAAGATGAGCATATTTTGTCATCTTTTCTCCTTTTTAATCATTTAATAACCAAATGACCAAAATGCCCTTTTTGATAAACTTTCTATTTTAACTCATCCATGCCCATTTTTGTCCAAAAACTAAAAATTTGGAAAATTGCTCATTAAGGACCTCTAATTAATATTCTAAAGCTATTTCACACACATAGCTTCTAGAATCTCACATTTTTCAACTTTTGCAATTTAGTCCTTTTTGACAATTCAACCGCAATTTCACAAAATTGCTTCATGAAACTTTCACACTAGCATCCATACATAGCATAAACTTTCACACCACTATTCTGATTAGACCCTAAATTGGGATGTTACAAGAAGTTTGTGGTCTACAGTGATGCTTCGCACGTTGGTTTGGGTTGCGTTCTGATGCAGGATGGTAAGGTTATGGCTTATGCGTCCCGTCAGCTTAAGACACACGAAGGGAATTATATGACGCATGATCTCGAGTTGGCTGCCGTTGTCTTCTCGTTGAAAATCTGGAGGCACTATTTGTATGGTGAGAGGTGTATTATCTACACTGATCACAAGAGCCTCAAGTACCTTCTTACTCAAAAAGAGTTGAATCTCAGGAAGCGCCCATGGATTGAGTTGCTTAAGGATTATGACTGCACGATTGAGTATCACCCTGGTAAGGCTAATATGGTGGCTGATGCTCTAAGTCGTAGGGCGATGTTTGATTTGAGAGCGATGTTCTCTCGACTCAGTCTGTTTGATGGTAGGGGTATGTTAGTTGAGTTGCAAGTTAAGCCGACTTGGATTGATCAGATACAAGTTAAGCAGTTAGAGGATGAGTTCCTAGGTCTGGGATTTCGGCAGATTGAGAGTGGTACTATTTCTAATTTTGGGTTGAATGGTGATGGGGTTCTGTGCTTCTGAGGTCGGATCTATGTACCGAACGATTCTGATTTGAGAGAGTCGATTCTGAGGGAGGTGCATAGTAGCCCTTATGCTATGCATCCAGGTAGTAATAAGATGTATCGCGATCTCCGTAAACTGTACTGGTGGTCGGGTTTGAAGCGTAAGGTTACCGACTTTGTTGCTCGTTGTCTGACGTGTCAGCAGGTTAAGGCTGAACACTAGTTGCCTTCGAGATTGTTACAGCCAGTTAAGATTCTCTTATGGAAATGGGAACGAGTGACGATGGACTTCGTTAGTGGGTTGCCCTTAACACCCACTAAGAAGGATTCTGTTTGGGTCATCGTGGATAGATTGACCAAGTCTGCTCACTTAATTCCGATTTGGACGGACTATTCTCTGCAGAAGTTAGCGAAACTTTACATCTCTGAGATAGTTAGAGTGCATGGGGTTCCGGTGTCGATTATTTCTTATAGATACTCTCGTTTCACTTCTCGATTCTGGAAGAAATTGTACGAGGCTCTGGGTTCAAGATTGGACTTCAGTACTGTGTTTCATCCTCAGAATGATGGTCAATCTGAGAGGGTAATTCAGATACTGGAGGATATGCTTTAGAGTTGTGTGATTAATTTCCGAGGTAGTTTGGGGGATTATCTGCCGTTAGCTGAGTTCGCCTACAATAATAGTTTCCAAGCTAGCATTCAAATAGCACCTTACGAGGCTTTGTATGGTTGTAAGTGTCGTACACCGCTATGTTGGACTGATATGGGTGAGCGTTGGGTTTTGGGTCTTGAGTTGGTTTCTGAGACCGAGGATAAGGTTAGACTGATTCGGGATCGTCTAAAGGCAGCTTCTGATAGACAGAAATCCTATGCGGATTTGAAGAGGCGTGATATTGAGTATTCTGTGGAGGACTTTGTCTTTCTTAAGGTTTCTCCGTGGAAGAAAGTTTTGAGATTCGGTCGTAAGGGAAAACTGAGCCCTAGGTTTATTGGGCCGTATCGGATTCTAAAGCGTGTAGACCAGTCGCTTATCAGTTGGAGCTACCTCCAGAGTTAGACTGTATCCACGATGTGTTTCACGTCTCGATGTTGAGAAGATACTGGTCCAATCCATCCCATGTTTTTTTTGAGGAGATCGAGGTTAGACCGGACTTGACGTTTGAGGATGAACCGGTTAAGATTCTGGATCATGATATTAAGGTTCTGAGGAGGAAGTCCATCCCTTTGGTGAAGGTTCTGTGGCAGAATAATAGTACCGAGGAGGCCACGTGGGAACCTGAGGACTCGATATGACAACAATATCCTTATCTGTTCTGATCATGTAAATTTCGAGGTCACTTATCAGTTGGAGCTACCTCCAGAGTTAGACCGTATCTACGATGTGTTTCACGTCTCGATGTTGAGAAGATACCGGTCCAATCCATCTCATGTTTTTTTTGAGGAGATCGAGGTTAGACCAGACTTGACGTTTGAGGATGAACCGGTTCAGATTCTGGATCATGATATTAAGGTTCTGAGGAGGAAGTCCATCCCTTTGGTGAAGGTTTTGTGGCGGAATAATAGTACCGAGGAGGCCACGTGGGAACCTGAGGACTCGATACGACAGCAGTATCCTTATCTGTTCTGATCATGTAAATTTCGAGGTCGAAATTTCTTTTAGGGGGTAGAGTTGTAACGCCCTGAATGATTTGTTTTTGTTTTTGTAAATATATGATACAAATATCTGTTTACTTCAGTGGTTAAGTATTCTGGGTGTGTGTGGGAGGTCCCAAGTTCAAGTCTTACCTTTAGCAATTTTTGTTATTTTTGGAATTAAGCCTTATCTTTGCTCAGTGGGCTTATATTAAATTGTCTGTAATCCCATATCAAAATGAGCCTGCTGGTTCGAGTGGTAAGGGAGTTGGTGTGTTGGAGGTCCTGTGTTCGATTCCCTTCACGAGCATGGGTATTAATTTTGCTCTGCTGCCTGATAGAGTTTTGGTTGTTTTGAAAGTTTGAGAGTGGGGGTTATAGGAGAAAAATAGGGGATTTGAGGATAATGACTTTTATTTTGAAAAGTCTCTCTTTCCTGAAAAAAATTGGCGTTCCTTCCTCCTCCTCTGCTATTTTTCCTTTTTCTTTTTCAAACGCAATATTTTTCTCTTTTCGTTACTCGTTTTGACAAAATCTTGCTTCCTTGTCGCGGTATTTCGAATTGTGCGCTTTTCATTTGGTAAGTGGTAGTAAGTTTTGCCGAGGAGGGAGCCTCTGTCATTTTTTTGGCCTTGTCGAATTCTCTACTAATGTGGTACTTGTGTTTTGGCAGCAGCAAATCAGGAAAATAGGGGCTTTCCTCGTTCAAAATCGTAATCAAATCGTCAGGGTATTAGAGTAAGTGTTAGATTTCGGTATCGATTTCGTAGTTACGTTTTAGTTGTGAATTAAGTCTAACTCCAAGCGTTCGGTTGTCGATTTTTAGGTTTCTGGTGGATCGGGAGTGGTTTCGCATCAAAACAATACTAGGTGTGTACCCGAAACACAAAAAACGAAGCTTTGACAGAAGCCGAAAAATAAAATTGTCGACGCCACACGGACGTGTGGTCGCCCGTGTGGTAGGCCGTGTACGAAAGCATGGCCGTGTGGTCGACGAAGGCATGGCTGTACGTGTAACACCCTAAACTCGGCCTAGATGTTATGGCCAAATCTGGCAGCGTCACATGATAGTGCTTTTGAAAACTTAACTACGTTGAAACCATTTGTAAATATCTTAGGCTTTCGTCAAAACGTGTCATTTAATTATTATCCATTTTCAAAACATTATAAGTTGCGGAAGCTTTTAAAATAATTTGCAAGTTCGTGTGTATTTGATAACACATTTGTTTATTTTGAAACTCGCATCTTATCCTACTGCTAGCAATTCATTAATATGGAAATCCCAAATTTAAAAATAAAATCCGTAAAGGCCTTATTACATAAAAATTACCCAGATATATTAAACCATGATTAATAATTAAAAATAAAACCATAGAGAAATGTCCAGAACCGTGGTCACCGCCGAGTCCTCCGCCGCACCAATTCGTCTATTGCTGGGGATTACCTGTACAGATTAAACAGAAAAGGGTGAGTTTTCGCAAACTCAGTGTGTAATCCCCACTGAATACATACACACAGAATATCAGATTACAGACATATATTCACATTTTGGGTCTGAGCCCTTTACAGAAACAGTGTGGACCTTAGCCCACTCAGATACAAATTCAGACATATTACTGAGCCTTGGCCCATTTCAGACAGAATATGCAGATAACAGAGTCCTACCCACCAGCCTCTATACACCAACTCCGTCCAACCCAACACACCATGTGGGGATAAAATCAACCCACCCAGCCCTATACACCATGTTGTACCGAATGCGGCACAAAATAAGAAATTTGCAGCTGAGCTGCCAGATAACAGGCTTAAAAGCCTTCCAGATAATTCCTCCGAATATCATCAATCCCACCCCGATGCAATGCAACATACATAAGATGTCATGCTATTATGCAAACACAGTTCATACATTCAGATATCAGAATTTATGCTCTGATGTAAATCGAAAAGTCAAGTCACATAATTGGGGTTTAGGTAAAGCTTATCGACCCTACATTAGCCCACAATCGACTAGGGCGCGACGGTGCAACCTACGAGAACATTACAGAAAAATGGGCTCACATGCCCACGTGGCCTGCCCGTGTGGGCCCACACGACCCAAATTGGCCTTGCCCGTGTGGATTACACGACCCCGCTCGGCCCTCACACGGCCTGGCCCAGATTCCCACACGCTCGTGTTGCCCACACGGCCCAATTGGTCGAGCACGTGTGTCGCACACGGCCTCGCCCAACCGTCACACGGCCATGTCGCTCGCGCATGGCCTGGCTCGTCAATCACACGACCGTGTGGTGACTAACAGTCTCGCACACGGCCTACCACACGGGCGACCACACGCCCTTGTGGCGTCGACAGAATGGTTTTTGGCTTTCACCTAAACCTTGTTTTTTGTGTTTTCGGGTACACACCTGGTATCGAATTGATGCTAACACAATCCTGAGCAATCCCGAACCTATAATTGACATAATAACGCCCTTATTCAGTAACATCTTCCAAATTTTAATAGAAAAAAATTCCACGAGCGAAATCTCATAACAGTCAACAACGTTATCGAAACTTACCGGCGATGATCAGAACCTCTAACGCTTAACTCATGATAGCAGCACCCACCAAAACTTGATCTTCCCCTAATTGAAAAGAACCAAAACAGTCCCCTTTTAGCAAACTAACACTAAGGAGAAAGTAACAGCAAAATAGTTACTTACCGATCAGCGTGAAATAGTCGAACGATTTGAAAACTATTGCTAAAAACGAGAAGGGAAAACAGAGTAAAAATTTCGGCAGAGGAAAGGGGAACCCAACGTTAGAAAGTTTTTGGGGAGGAGAGGTTTTGCAAAAAGAAAGGGAACCCCAAAATCTGATAACCCTCAAATCCCTTATTTTTCTCACCCCCTACTCCACTACTCAGTTTTCGAACCCAACTCAAACTCTCTGAATCATGACAGACAAAAATAACGCTCATGTCGCAACTCAAACACAAGACCTTTTTTCCATCCCAACACTCCTCTTAACCACCAGACCAGCAGGCCCATTCTGACAAGTTCTTACAAATAATTACTTATAAGCCTACTAACCAAAGTTTGGGCTTTATTCACAAAAATACCAAAATTTACCCAAGTTGAGACTTGAACTTGGGACCTCCCACACATACCCAGAACACATATCCACTAAACCAGACACTCATTCATGTCAAAATTACCAAAAGCCGAATTTAAAGAAAAACGGGGCGTTACAGTGCGCAGCACACGGCCATGTGGTGGCTCGAGTGTGGCCGTGTGGGCCACACGGGCTAGGCCAAGTTGGGCGTGTGGGCCACACGGGTGTGTGGGGTCACACGGGTGTGTGGGCCCACACGGACATGCCACGTGGGCTTGTATTTTTTTGTATTTTTTTTTTAATTTTACCAACTTAATTAATTCACACCAACACTGTAAAAATCACTATAACATGATATGTATAAAATACAACATATTATTTTTATTACTTAAAGCAGAAACCATTATAATATCATATGTATACAATACAACATATTAATTTTATTATTTAAAGTAGGGGTGAGCGTTCGATTGAATCGAATGAAAAAATTTCGAGTTAATTGAGTTGATGAATCCTATTTTATCATCCTAACTCGATTTAAAATTTTCTCAAATCGAGTTGAATGCGATGGAATTCGAATCGAATCAAATATATATATTTGAATTAAATTTTAAAAAAAATGATTTTGAGTCATTGTAATCACTGTCACCCAACGTAATCAAATTTGCCCACCGTAATCAAACTTGTTATTAACTTTTATCCCCTCATAATTTATTTATTAATCTTTTATATACGGGTTAGCTTTCTTTGCTTGCTTAATTGCTTCAATTATCTTTTGATTCTTGTCACTATGTATTTTGAAATTTAAAAATATATTAATTGTAAAAAATGTGATTTTTTTAATAAAATTTATCTTAAAGATAAAATGTGAAATTGATACCAACGTAAAATTTTAACACGAATATTTTATAGCATCATCAATAATTCAATTTTAACAAAAAATTATAAAGATTCCATATGATTAAACAATTCAATAATATAAATAGTATAAAATGTGAAATTTATTTAATAATATAAATAGTAGATATAAATAAAATTATTATTTAGGTTTAGGATTTTTTTAATGATTTTAATTTTTGATTTTGGGATAAAATGTGAGAAGTAAAAGTTTAAGAGGAAAACAAAAAATTTTGGGGGTTCAAGGAGAAATTTTGAGGGGGAATATGAAAAAGAATTGGGGGGAGGGTTTAGGGTATAAGGGGATGGGATGGGAGCAAAAATTTTGGAGAAAAATAAAAAATTTTGGAGTTGAGGGAATAAAATTTTGGGGGGAAAATAAATGGGGAACAAAATTTGGAGGGGTTATTCAAAAAAAAAAATGGAGGGAAATGAGTTTGGAGTAGAAGATGAATGGGATGGGAGGGGAATAAGAGTTTTGGAGGGAAAGTAAGGAAAATTGAGGTAAAAATATAAAATATTATAGTTTTTTATTCGGTTTATTCGAATTATTTGAATTATTTTAGTTTGAAAACCAAACTCGATTCGAACTCGAAATTTGAAAAAAAAAATTCGAGTTGACTTAAATAATTTGATTAATTCGAATAACTTAATTCGTTTAACTCGAAATTCAAATTCTTTTTCGATTTTTCGAATCGAATTAAATTTTGCTCACCTCTATCTTAAAGCAACTTGCTTTGAGTGGAACTTGGAAGAATAACTTTATGCTTTAATTAAAATGCAAGAGACGTACCTCTATTTGCTCAAACAACACTTTATGTGAAAACATAATTTTTTTCTTAATTGATTGAAATTTTAATGTTTAAGACTCAATCCCATATAAAAGATATATAAATATTTAATTGGTTTTTTGAAAAAATTCAAATACTTCAAAAATCTTCGGTCAAAAAACATGTAATTTTATTGTATTTAATTTTGTAATTTCACCAACTCATTGAATTCGCATCAACTCTGCAAAAACCATTATAGTATCATCATATGTATAAAATACAAGATATTGTTTTTATTACTTAAAGCATCTTGCTTTGAGTGAAGCTTGGAAGAATAACTTTATGCTTTGATTGCCAAAGAAAGACTTTATGCTTCACTTGTGAAAGAACAATTTTTTTTTTCTTCTGGGGAAAGAAAGATATTGTTAAAATTTTTATTGCTAATTAAGAAAAATAATCTAATGTTATTAGCTTTGAATTAAAATCTTTATAGTTACCATTCAAATATTGTGGTTTTAAAAACTAAAATTTAACATTTTAATTAATTAGTAATGCATAATCTTTTAATGAATATTTAGGAATTAAAATTTTAATAATTAAAAATTAATAATAGTATGGGGATAGCCCATTTATCCTGTTGATCCAAATAAATGTAAAATTCACTATTAGATCATATGTAAATAAAAAAATCATCTGATACATTGACATACGTGTATATTAATTACTTTATTTATATTTAAACATTAATATTATATATTACAAAGAATAAAAAGTAACAAATACCTTAAAAAAAAGTAACAAATACATTAACTTTGTATATATTACAAATAAATAAACATGATAAATACATTAATGTAGAAAGTTTCTCCATGTACAAATTATATTAATTTTATTATCTTGACGTTCATGTAAAAATAAAATTAAAATGATAATATAAATTTAATATAAATTTATAATGAATTAAAATAGATCCATTTGAATTTTTTTTTCTCTATATTTTGTTATGACTTTGTTTTAAATTACAATATATTTTAATTTCTTATACATTTTATTCTATAGGTTTAAAATTCAATTAATCCTCCAGCTTGGGGCAAAGCTCCCATATATACAAAAAAAAAAAACAAAAATTACCGGAATATACCACTTTCAGAAAAATTTATCGGAATGTACCATTTTTTCTCAAAACGCCACGACGACAGCGTTTTTGGGAAAAAATGGCTAAAGCGCCGCCCGGGCGCGCTGGCAACCACCTCGAAAAACGCGGCGTCCACGTAGGAGCGCTTTTGTTGAGGTGGCCTAAAGCGCCCTCCGGGCCGCTTCTTTAGCCACTTTTCCCCAAAAAGCGTCTACGACGTGCCGCTGCGTTTTGGGGTTCCTTCCGTCCACTTGCAATGTGAAAAATGAATTGAGTTTTTGGCCGTGAGTCTCCGGCAAAATAATTTTGAGGAGACGTTCAACAAACAAGCGATGGCCAAAAACGTTGCGCGCGTGGACGCTCTTTTTGCTACTGATGGACTCGGCAAAATTATTTTGAGGAGACGCGTCAACAAACAAGCATACAAAAACGCCAGCAGCAGGTGCACCGTGCTTTGTGGAGTATCAAAAGCGCCCCACGTGGACGCTCTTTTGCTACTGATGGTATCCGCAAACTTAGGCTATAAATCAGGCAAATTTCATTCTCAAGTTGCGAAGGCAAATTCAGCAAAAGAAAAAAAAATTGAAAATGAGTGAACGTATTAATCTTTGTTATTTACTACGATGGTGAAGTTCGTGACAATCGAAAATGGTGTTGTTTTCTTATCGGAGAACACAGCGCGATTGAGTTTTAATCGGAACGTTGATTTGGTAGAACTTCGAAAAAGAATTAGGCGTAAAATATTCGGAACAACGCTAATGAAAGTTGTGTCTATTAAGTATAGATTTTGCGCTTCGGTTGATCCGGTGAGATATGACTCATTCGACATCAAAGGTCCTCGGAGCCTTGAGGCAATGGTGACAGCACATGTTGCCTATTTATGTGTTTTGGGACTAAATTGAGATAAAATGTGCTTGAATGAGCTTAATTTGATTATGTTTAGATCAAGAACAAAGAAAAACGGACTTGGATCAGGGAAAGGCGAAAGTTATCGAATAGCCGTTTCTTGTCGTCCAACGAAGTTAATACTATAAATATTGTTCGTAACCTAGTTATATGCTGAATTTTGAATTATTGGATTGAAATGTAGACATAGCCGAATGTGACATATTCAATTTATCAATGAAAGGTAGTTAAATTAAATTGAATTCATTGTGTGAAAGTGATATGAATTATGTGTTATATATGTGATTTTAGTAAAATGTAATGTGTACGAGATGGTGGAATAATATCAATTCGGGCTTTGAGCCTAGCGGAGCCTTGTCTTGGAGTGAACTATATCGGGCTTATTGCCTAGCGTGCCTTGTGAGTGAATTATATAGGGCTTATTGCCCAGCGCCCTTGTCTTGGTGAATTATATCGAGCTTATTGCCTAGCGGTGCTAAATGCCGGTGTTTAAATTTTAGACCTCGGGTCTAGCGAGCCTAGTGTCTGGTGTGTGATTCAGGTGACGCCAGCGTGAGTTTTAAACCGGTGATGAAATTTCAAATTTGCAAGACATAAACTTTTCTAGCTAAGTAATCATCGAGGAAGTAAGTTGATATTACAAGTTATATATGTATGTTCGGCCATACAGGTAAGTGCCTACAAGTTATTAAATTGGTCTTCTATATTAGATCAATAAGGTATGTATATATGTGTTGAATTGTCGAACGCAAATGATAATAATTGATCCTGTATATTCGGCTTTATACTTATGTTTACGTGACCATGTTGGGATTATCTTGATGCCATGTATACGAATGAATGAAATGTCAAATGAATATATATAGATATGTGATTGTGTTTTCTTGTATATGAAATTACTAAGTGTAAGTATATACTTACTTGTGTATATGTGATCCTATTGAATTAAATGTATCGAAAGTATTAGTAGTTGGAGAAGTGCTATTAATTTATATTTGAATTATATGATGAGCTAATAAATTGAAGATTAAAGATAAAATAATTACAATAATTGAGCTAAAAGAGGTATTTGTATTCGGCATTAGTAGACCAATAAGTGTTAAGCTTTAAATTTTATGGTATGATGTATGTTATTGAAAATGATTGAATGAACATTTGATTGAATACATTTGCTTAAGACTTACTAAGCTAGTAAGCTTACTCTTTGTGTGTTCATTGTTTTGTATTATAGATTTAGACCAAGCTACGGCCTCAAGGGATCGTCAGCAAAGTCATCCACATTATCAATCTATTTTGGTACTTTTGAGTTTGGTTTTGAACTAAAGGCATGTATAGACTAGACTATGTTTTGAATTAATACACTTTGTCCTTGTATATGTTATGGCCATGCGAAAATGGCTAAATATGATGTTTAAAGCTAATTATAGTCAGTGGACGGGTCGGTAGTCACCGGGTCCGCACCATCTATCGATTGGATGGCCGTATGCTACGAGCTTCTGGGTGCCATTCCGGATAGAATTCAAGGAGCTCGGATCGATATGGCCTGGTTACGAGACGCATTCCCGCAGCCGAACGAGGGTTCGACCGAAGAAGAAAGAATATGGTATGCTCGAGCATACATTCTTCAGATAATTGGAGGCTATCTCGATGCCGGACCTCTCTAGAAACCTCGTCCACTCGAGATGGCTCTCGAAACTTGTAGATTTCAGAGTGAGCAGGTGAATTGAGTTGGGGTCCGCCGTGCTATCGAGGTTGTCTGGGAGAGATGTGGGCGACGCGCCGAGTAAAGCAAAAATCGGAGGTTCCCTATCACTATCTGCGATCATGGGCATGGTTTCGATTTCCATTTTTACGTCATCGACTCGACCGACCATATTCATTCCCACCGATAACGAGGTAAATTTAATATTATATTTTACAATTATTTCGTAGATTTATAGTATAATTGCATGCTAAAAGGTTATTTAATTAGGTGGTCCCATCCGTGAGTCATGTTGGAATACCTAACTCGCTTGAGGATATACGGCTCCTATTGGAACAACGGTCGGAATCACAAGTAAGTTTCAATTTCGTTATTATAATTCATTATTTATGTATGTAGTGTCTAGTATTATGTATATAAATAATATTTTGGTAATGTTAATATAGTTTCAATGGACACCGCACGAGGATCCCGAAATTGAGTGTAATTTTGAGGAGTTCTTCCAAAATTCGAACGGTTGGCACGTTAAGGTCCCAATAATCACCTACGCGACCGTGGAGATGCACCGGTCGGATCGGGTGTCGGCAATTTGATTCCAAGAACCGATTCCCGTGCCACCGAGGTGCTCGATGATGAGCACCGAGTGGACTTACTGGCGATCGCTGACACGGATTGGCCAAGATTTTGGTCAAGTCATATCGAGGCGATGGGAGAACCGGTATGACTTTTTACCTAACCGAACCGATCATCGTTCACGAGTTAGCGTGCGTGTCGAGTACATGCCATGGTTTAGAATCCATGGCAAGCCGTATCTGTTGTCGGATGAAGAGAGGCGACGGAAAATTCGCGAGTGAAGGGAATTGCAAGTTCTAAGCAGTCCGTTTCACCCTCACCACATTCTTCACCCTCGACCTTTCTTTAATGC